>JAWHQI010000466.1:0-1278505 GCA_033032865.1 Dactylorhiza incarnata | reverse complement strand
TTCTTCCTTTTCTGATTTCATGAACAGTGCCTCTCTTTCTCCCCACTATCCAGGATTTAATTAATTGCCAAAAACTGTCCAACCCGTGAAATGTAACTTCCCCCTTTTAATTCTCCTTCTTTTTCTCTCCTTTTCTTCCATAACTACCTTAAGTGGTTTTCCCCATTTAATATTCAAAAATCCCATCCAAAATACGCACCCTCTCTATGTTTGTAACCGCCGCAATCATAAAATGCGGAATTAAAATCTGAAATTTCGGATCCGGACTTATTGCAACAACTTTTCAACAACTGAAAAAGTTGTTGCAACAACTTTACTTAGACAGAAAAATAGCTTTTTCTGCATTTCTTCGGGATGGCTCCTTCAACATTTTTCTACGGAATGACATCTCCATACCTCCATCATTTCTACAATAAAAACATAGCAACATATTGAATAAATCCATACTTAAATTAATAATGGAAATATCAAAGTATTAAGCTTTTTAAATACATGTTCCTTTAATAAATGTGTTATAAAATACTATTTAATATTGATAATAACTTCTTTTCAAGAAGTTATCAGGGATTATCTGGGGGATTATCTAGGGGCTTATCTAGGATTTTATCTAGGGGTTTATCTAGAGGGTTTATCTAAGGGTTTATTTAGGGGTTTATCTAGGGGTTTATCTAGGGGTTTATATAGAGGTTTATCTAGAGGTTTATTTAGAGGTTTGTCTAGAGGTTTATTTAGAGGTTTATCTAGAGGTTTATTAAGGGATTTATCTAGGGGTTTATCGAGGAGTTTATTCAAGGGTTTATTCAAGTGTTTATCTAGGGGTTTATTTAGGGATTTATCTTGGAGTTTATCTATAGGTTTATCTAGAGGTTTATCTAGGGGTTTATCAAGAGGTTTATCAAGGGGTTTATTTAGGCGATTATCTATGTGATTTATCTAGGAGTTTATTTAGGGGTTTATCCAGGGGTTTATCTAGGGGTTTATCTAAGGGTTTATTTAGAGGTTTATCTAGGGGTTTATCCAAGGGTTTATCTTGGGGTTTATCTATGGGTAAATTTAGTGGTTTACCACGAGTTTAATTATGAGTTTATCTAGGGGTTTATCTAGAGGTTTACTAGTGGTTTATTTAGGTGTTTATCTAGGGTTTATCTATGGGTTTATATAAGAGTTTATCTATGGGTATATCTATGGGTTTATAAAGGGGTTTATCTAAAGGTTTATATAGGGGTTTATCTAAGGGTTTATCCAAAATAAACCCCTAGATAAACCCCTAGAAAAACTCTTAAATAAACCCCTAGATAAACACCTAGATAAACCACTAGATAAACTCCTAGATAACCCCCTACATAAATTCCTAAATTAACCACTACATAAACCCCCAGATAAACCCCTAGATAAACCCCTTGATAAACTCATAAATAAACCCCTAGATAAACCTATAGATAAACTTCTCGATAATCCCCTGGATAAACTCCTAGATAAACCCCTAAATAAATCCTTAGATAGACCCATAGATAAACCCTTAAATAAAGCCTACATAAACACCTAAATAAACCCCCAAGTAAACCCTTAGGTAAACCATTAGATAAACACCTAAATAAAACCCTAGATAAACCCTTATATAAACCCCTAGATATTCCCCTAGATAAACCCCAGATAAACTCTTAGTAAAACCCCTAGATAAACCTATAAACCCCTTAGATAACTCCCTAGATGAACCCCTAGATAAACTCCTAAATAAACCCCTAGATATACTCATAAACCCCTTGACAACCCCCTAGATAAACCGCTAGATAAACCCATAGTTAAATCTATGATAAACACTTATATAAACCTCTAGATAAACCCATCGATAAATCCCTAGATAAACTCATAGATAAACTCCTAAATAAACCCCTAGATAAACCCTTAGATAAACCTCAAGATAATAACCTAGATAAACCCCTAGTTAAACCCGCGATAAACCCATAGATAAACTCCTAGATAAACTCTTAGATAACTCCTAGATAAAATCATAGATAAACCACTAGATAAACCCCTATATAAACTCTTAGATAAACCCCTAGATAAACCCTTAGACAAACCCATAGATGAACACCTAGATAAACCCCTAGATGAAACACCTAGATGAAACTCTAGATAAACACCTAGATAAACCCCTAAATAAAATACTAGATAAACCCTAGATAAACACTAGATAATCCCCTAGAAAACCCCTTAAATAAACCCCTAGATAAACCTTTAAATAAACCCCTAGATAAATCCCTAGATAAACCCCTAGATAATCTCCTAGATAAAACCATAGATAAACCCTTAGATTTAACCCTAAGTAAACCCCTAGATTTAACTAAAGTTTTATCTCAAGATAAATCCAAAGATTTACCCTAGATTTACTCATAAATTTATGCCTATATTTACCCCTAGAATTATCCTTAGAATTACCCTTAGATAAATCCTCAATTAAACGGTCAGAGAAAATTTCTAGATAAACTCCTAGATAAACCCTTAGATAAACCCATAGATAAACTCCTAGATAAATCCCTAGATAAACCCCTAGATAAACCTCTAGATAAATCTACAGATAAATGCCTAGATAATATCCTAGTTAAACCCATAACAAACCCTTAGATAAGCCCATAGATAAACCCCTAGTTAAACCCCTAGTTAAACTCATGATAAACTCCCAGATAAACTCACATATAAACCCCTAGATAAATCTCTAGATAAACCCCTAGATAAACCCCTTGATAAAATCATAGATAAAGTCCTAGATAAACCTCTAGATAAACCCCTAGATAAATCCCTAGATAAACCCTAGATAAACCTCTAGATAAACTTCTAGATAAAATACTAGATAAACTCCTAGCAAATCCTTAGATATAACCAATGTTTTATCTTGAGATAAATTCCAAGATTTACCCATAGATTTACGCATAAATTTATGTTTAGATTTACCCCTAAATTTATCCCAAGATTTACCCATAGGTAAAACCTTAAATAAACCCCTAGATTAAACCTCTAGATAACCCTTAGATAAACCCCAAAATAAACTCACAGATAAACCCCTAAATAAACCCCTAGATAAACCCATAAACCCCTAGATAAACTCATAAATGAACTCCTAGATAAACCACTAAATAAACCCCAAGCTAAATTGATAGATAAAAACCTAGATAAATTGATATATAAACCCCTAGATAAACTCCCACTAAAACTGTGATAAACCCCTAGATGAACTCATAGATAAACTCATAGATAAACTCCTGGATAAACCACTTGATAAAACTCTAGATAAACTCCTAGATAAGCCTCTACATAAAACCTTAGATAAAACCCTAGGTAAACCCCTAGATAAATCCTGAAATAAATCTCTAGATAAACGCCTACATAAATTTCTAGATAAACCCCTAGATAAACCCCTAGATAAACTCCCCAGATAAACCCAAAGATAAACCCCTAAATAAACACCTAGATAAAACTATAGATAAAACCTTAGATAAACCCCTAGATAAACTCCTAGATAATCCCCTAGATAAATCCCTAGATAAACCTCTAAATAAACTCCTAGATAAACCCCTAGATAAACTCATAAAAACCCCTTGATAAACCCCTAGATAAACCCCTAAATGAACTCATAGATAAAGCCATGGATAAACCCATAGATAAACCCATAGATAAAACCATAAATAAATCCATAGATAAACCCCTAGATAAACCCCTAGATAAACCCCTAGATAAACCACTTAATAAAACTCTAGATAAACTCCTAGATAAGCCCCTACATAAAACCTTAGATAAACCCCTAGGTAAACCCTAGATAATTCCTGAAATAAACCTCTAGATAAATGCCTACATAAATTTTTAGATAAACCCCTAGATAAATCCATAGATAAACCCCTAGATAAACTCCTAGATAAACCCCCAGATAAACCCCAAGATAAACCCCTAGATAAATACTTAGATAAAACTATAGATAAAATCTTAGATACCCCTAGATAAACTCCTATATAATCCCCTAGAAAAACATCTAGATAAACCTCTAGATAAACCCCTAGATAAATTCCTATATAAACCCCTAGATAAACCCATAGATAAACCCATAGATAAACTCCTAGATAAACCCCTAGATAAACCCATAATCTCCTAGATAAACCCCTAGATGAACCCTAGAAAAACTCCTAGATAAACCCCTAGATAAACACTAAATAAATCTATAGATAAACACCTAGATAAACCCCTAGACAATCACCTAGATACCCTTGTAAAATCTATGATAAACTCTTAGATAAACCCCTAGATAAACCCCTAGACAATCTCCTAAATAAACCCTTATATAAATTCCTAGATAAACCACTAGATAAACACCTAGATAAACCCCTAAATAAACCCCTAGATAAACCCCTAGATAAATTCATAAATAAACCCCAAGATAAACTCCTTGATAAACCCCTAGATAATCCCCTAGATAAATCTCTAGATAATCTCCTAGATAAACCCCTGAATAAACCTTTAGATAAACTCCTAGATATACCCCTAGACAATCCCTTAGATATTACCCTATATAATTTCCTAGATACTCCCATATATAAACCCCTAAATAAACACCTAGATAACATATAGATAAACTCCCAGATAAACCACTAAATAAACCCCTAGATAAACCCCTAGAGAAACCCCTAGATAAATTGATAGATAAACCCCTATATAATTTGATAGATAAACCAATAGATAAACTCCTATTTAAACCTGTGATAAACCCCTAGATATACCCATAAATAAACCTGGGATAAACCCCTGGATAAATCCCTAGATAAACCCTTAGATAAAGCCCTACACAAACCCCTAGATATACCCCTAGATAAACCCCTAGATAACCCCTCAAAAAACCCTAGATAAAACACTAGATAAACCCCTAGTTAAGCCCCTAAATAAGCCCCTAGATAATCCCCTAGATTATCCCCTAGATAAACCTCTAGAGGAACCCCTAGATAAACCACTAGATAAGCCCCTAGATAAACCACTAGATAAACTCATAAATAAACCCCTAGATAAACCTGAAAACCACTAAATAAACCCCTAGATGAACCCCCTAGATAAACTCCTAGATAAACCCCTAGATAAACACATAAGTAGATCAATAGAAAAACCACTAGATAAACTCCCCCTAGATAAACCTCTAGATAAACTCCTAGTTAAATTTGTGATAAACCCTTAGATAAACCCATATATAAACCACTAGATAAACCCCTTGATAAACACCTAAATAAACCACTAGATAAACCCCTAAGTGACACCTAGATAAATACCTAGATAAACCATAAGATAAACTCCTAGATAAACCCCTAGATAAATTCCTAAATTAACTACATAAACCCCTAGATAAACCACTTGATAAACCCCTTGATAAACCCCTTGATAAACTCCTAGATAAACCTCTAGATAAACCCCTAGATAAACCATAAAATAAATCAATGGATAAACCCATAGACAAACCCTTAAATAAACCCTACTTAAACACCTAAATAAACCCCTAAGTAAACCCCAAGATAAACCCCTAAATAAACCCCTAAATAAACCCCTAAATAAACCCCTAAATAAACCACTAGATAAACCCCTATATAAACCCCTAGATAAACCCCTAGATATAATCCTACATAAACCCCTAGATAAACTCCTAGATAAACCCCTAGATAAACCTATATACCCTTAGATAAATCCTTAGTTGAACCCCTAGATAAACTCCTAGATAAACCACTAGATAAACACCTAAATAAATCTATAGATAAAGCCATAGATAAACCCTTAGACAAACCTCTAGATAATCTGCTAAATAAACCTCTAGTTAAATTTGTGATAAACCCTTAGATAAATCCCTAGATAAACCCCTTGATAAACCTCAAGATAAACCCTTAGAACTACTAAATAAACCTCTAAATAAATCCCTATATTTACCCCTATATATACGCCTAGATAAACACATAAATTAATCTTTAGATAAATCCCTACAAAAAACCTAGATAAACTCCTATATAAACCACCAGATAAACTCATAAACCCCTAGATAAACCCATAGATGGACCCCTAGATAAACTCCTAGATAAACTCCTAGATAAACACCTAAATAAATCGATAGATAAACCTTAAACCCTAGACAAACCTCTAGATGAACCCCACGATAAACCCCTAGATAAATCCCAGGTTATATCTGTGATAAACCCTTAAATAAACCCCTATATAAACCTCTAGATAAACCCCTAGATAAACCCCTAGATAAACCTATAGATAAACCCCAAGATTAACCCTAGATAAACACCTAAATAAACCCATAGTAAACCTCTAGATAAACTCCTAGTTAAACCCATGATAAACCCCTAAATATACCCATAGATAAACCCCTGGATAAACCCCTTGATAAACCACAAAATAAACCCTTAGATAAACCCTTAGATAAACCCATACATAAAACCTTAGATAAACTGCTAGATAAACCCCTAGATAAACCCATAAACCCTAGATAAACCCCGAAATAAATCCCGAAATAAACACCTAGATAAACCCCTAGATCAACCCCTAGACAAACCCCTAGATAAAGTCCTAGTTAAATCTGTGATAAACTCTTAGATAAACCTATAGATAAACCTCTAGATAAACTCCAAGATAAACTCCTAAATAAACCCCTAGATAAACCTCTAGATAAACCCCTAGATAAACCTCTAGATAAAACCCTAGATAAACAACTAGATAAACCCCTGGATAAACACTTAGATAAACCCTTAGATAAACCCCTAGTTAAATTCTTAAATAATCCACTAGATAAACTCATAGATAAACATCTTGTAATCCCCTGGAAAATCCTCTTGATAATCCCCGAGATAACCCCTAGATAAACCCCTTGATAAACTCCTAAATAAATCCCTAGATAAACACCTACATAAATCTATAGATAAACCCCTAGATAAACTCCTAAATAAACCCCTAGACAAACCTCTAGATAAACCCCTAGAAAAATCTGTGATAAAACCTTCGACAAACCATAAATAAATTCCTAAATAAACCACTAGATAACCCCTTGACAAACGCCTAGATAATCCCCTAGATAAACCCCTAAATAAACCTCTAGATAAACTCCTAGATAAACCCCTATATAAACCCTTAGATAAACCCCTATATAAACCCTTAGATAAACCCCTAGATAAACCCCCAAATAAACCCTTGTTAAATACCTAAATAAACCCCTAGGTAAACCCCTAGATAAACCCCTAAATAAACCCCTGGATAAAACCCTAGATAAACCCCTATATAAACCCCTTAAATAAACCCCTGGATAAACCCCAAGATAAACCCCAAGATATACCCCTAGACAAACACTTAGATATTACCCTAAATAAACCCCTAGATAAATCTATAGATAAAACCCTAGATAAACTCCTAGATAAACCCCTAAATAAACCCCTAAATAAACCCCTAGAGAAACCCCTAGATCAACCCCTAGATAAATTGATAGATAAACTCATAGATAAATTGATATATAAACCCATAGATAAACCCGCAGATAAACTCACAGTTAAACTCATGATAAACCCCTAAATATACCCATAGATAAACTCCAAGATAAACCCATAGATATCCCCTAGATAAACCCCTGGATAAACCCCTAGATAAACCCCTAAATAAACCTCTAGATAAACCCCTAAATAAACCCCTAGATAAACCCCTAGATAAGCCCCCAAGATAAGCCCCATAAATAAACCCTTATATAAACCCCTAGATAAGCCCTTATATAATCCCCTAGATTAATCCTTAGATAAACCTCAAAATGAACCCCTAGATAAACCATTAGATAAACCTCTAGATAAACACATAGATAAACTCCTACATAAACCCCTAGATTAACCCACAAACCCCTAGATAAAGTCTTAGATAAACCCCTGGATAAACTCCTAAGTAGATTTATAGATAAACCAATAGCTAAACTCATAAGCAAACCCCTAGATAAACCACTAGATAAACTCCTAGTTAAATTTGTAATAAACTCTTAGATAAACTCATAGATAAACCCATAAATAAACACCCTAGATAAACTAAATAAACCCCTAAATAAGCCCCTAGATGAACACCTAGATAAACTCCTAGACAAACTCTTAGATAAACCCTTAGATAAATTCCTAAATTATCCACTAGATAAACCCATTGATAAACCCCTAGATAATCCATAGATAAATGCCTAGATATACCTCTAGATAAACACCTAGATAAACCCATGGATAAACCCCTAAATAAACCCCTATATAAACCCCTAAATAAACCCATGGATAAACTTATATATAAAACTTATATATAAACTCCTAAATAAACCCCTAGATAAACCCCTATATAAACCCCTATATAAACTCCTAGATAAACCCTTATATAAACCCCTAGATAAGCCCCTAGATATACCCCTAGATAAACTCCTAGATAAACCCCTAGATAAACCTATAAACCCCTAGATAAATCTCTAGATGAACCCCCAGATAAAATCCTGGATAAACCCCTAGATAAACACCTAAATAAATCTATAGATAAACCCCTAGACAAACCCCTAGATAAACCCCTAGTTAAATCTCAGATAAACCCCTCAGATAAATCCCTAGAAAAATCCGTAGATAAACACATAGATAAACTCCTAAATAAACCTCTAGATAAACCCCTAGATAAACCATAGATTTACCCTTAGATAAACACCTATATAAATCCCTAGATAAACTCTTAGATAAACCCCTAGATAAACCTCTATATAAAACCCTAGATAAATTCCTAGATAAACCCCTTGATAAACCCATAAACCCCTAGTTAAACCCCTAGATAAACCCCTAAATAAAAACCCAAATAAATATATAGATAAACCCCTGGACAAACCCCTAGATAAACCCCTAATTAAATCTGTGATAAACCCTTATATAAACTCCTAGATAAACCTCTTGATAAATTCATATATAAACCCTAAAACCTAGATTTAACAATAGTTTTACCCAAAGATAAACCCCAAGATTTACCACTAGATTTACCCCAAAATTTATGCTTAGATTTACCCCTAGAAATATCTCTAAATTTACCCCTAGATAAATCCTCAAATAAACCCTTAAATAAAACCTCTAAATAAACTCCTAGATAAACCTCTAGATAAACTCCTAGATGAACCCTTATTTAAACCCCTAGATAAAACCCTAGATAATATCCTAGTTAAACTCATGGTAAACCCTTATATAAGCCCATAGATAAACCCCTAAAAGTGCCTAGATAAACCCCTAGTTTAACCTATTATAAACTCATAGATAAACTCACAAATAAACTCATAAATAAACCCCTAGATAAACCTCTAGATAAACACCTAGATAAATACCTAGATAAACCCTTAGATAAACCCCTAGATAAACCCATTGATAATCCCCTAGATAAACTCTGAGATAAACCCCTAGATATACCTCTAAATAAACCCCTAGATAAATCTCTAGCTAAACCTCTTGATAAACCCGTAGATAAACTCATAAATAATCTCCTAGATAAACCCACAGGTAAACCCTTACATTTACCCCTAATCAAACCCCTAAATATAACCATAGTTTTATCCCGATATAAATCCTAAGATTTACCCCTAGATTTATGCATAAATTTATGCCTAGATTTACCCCTAGATTTATCCCAAAATATACCCACAGATAAACCCTCAAATAAAATCCTAAATAAAACCTCTAGATAAACCCCTAGATAAACCCTAGATTAACCCCTAGATAAACTCCTATATAAACCCCTAAATAAACCCATAGATAAACTCATAAACCCCTAGATAAACCCCTAAATGAACTCCAAGATAAACCTCTAGATAAACTCCTAGATAAACCTCTAGATAAATCTTTTGATAAATTGATAATAAACACTTAGATAATTTTATATATAAACCCCTAGATAAACTCATAGACAAACTTCTAGTTAAACTGTGATAAACCCATAGAAAAACCCCTAAATAAACCCTTAGATAAACCCCTAGATAAACCCCTCGATAAACCCCTAGATAAATCCCTATATAAATTCCTAGATAAACCCCTAGATAAACTCCTAGTTAAACTCTTAGATAAACACCTAGATAAACATAAAAATAAACCTGTCGATAAACCCCTAGATAAACCCCCTAAATAAATCCCTAGAAAAAACACTAGATAATCCCCTTATTAATCCCATATATAAACCCAAAGATAACCCTCTAGATAAACCCCAATATAAGCCCCTACTTAAACACCTAAATAAACCCCGAGATAAACTCCTAGATAAACCCCTAGATAAACACATACATACATCTATAGATAAACCCCTTGACAAACCCTTAGATAAAGCACTAAATATATCCCTAGATAAATTTATGATAAACTCTTAGATAAATTCATAGATAAACCCCTATGTAAATTCCTAAATAAACACTAGATAAACCCCTTCATAAACCCCTAGATAATCCCCTAGAAAAACCCCTAGATAAATCTCTAGATAAACTCTTAGATAAACACCAAAATAAACCCCTAGATAAACCCCTAAATAAACCCTTAGATAAACCCATAGATAAACCCCTAAATAAACCCTTGATAAACGCCTAAAACCCCTAGATAAACCCCTTGATAAATCCCTATATAAACCCTTTAATTAAACCCCTAGATAAACCCCAAGATATACCCATAGACAAACCCTTGGATACTCACCTATATAAACTCCTAGATAAACCCCCAAATAAACTTCTAGATATACCCCTAGACAATCCCTTAGATATTACCCTATAAAAATCCCTAGATACTCCCCTATATAAACTTCTAGATAAACCCCTAGATAAACCACTAGATAAACCCCTAGATAATCCCCTAGATAAACTCTGAGATAAACCCCCAGATATACCTCTAGATAAACCCCTAGATAAATCCCTAGTTAAACATCTAGATAAACCCCTAGATAAACATATAGATAATCTCCTAGCTAGATAAACCCACATGTAAACCCTTACATTTACCACTAATCAAACCCCTAAATATAACCATAGTTTTATCCCGGTATAAATCCTAAGATTTACCCCTAGATTTACGCATAAATTTATGCCTAGATTTACCCCTAAATTTATCCCAAAATTTACCCACAGATAAACCCTCAAATAAGATCCTAGATAAAACCTCTAAATAAACCCCTAGATTAACCCTAGATTAACCCCTAGATAAACTCCTATATAAACCCCTAAATAAATTCATAGATAAACCCATAAACCCCTAGATAAAGCCCTAGATGAACTCCTAGATAAACCCCTAGATAAATCCCTAAATGAACTCCAAGATAAACCCCTAGATAAACTCCTAGATAAACCCTTTGATAAATTGATAATAAACACTTAGATAATTTTATATATAAACCCCTAGATAAACTCATAGACAAACTTCTAGTTAAACTGTGATAAACCCATAGAAAAACCCCTAAATAAACCCCTAGATAAATCCCTCGATAAACCCCTAGATAAATTCCTAGATAAACCCCTAGATAAACTCCTAGTTAAACTCTTAGATAAACACGTAAATAAACATAAAAATAAACCTGTCGATAAACCCCTAGATAAAATCCCTAAATAAATCCCTAGAAAAAACCCTAGATAATCCCCTTATTAATCCTATAGATAAACCCAAAGATAACCCTCTAGATAAACCCCAATATAAGCCCCTACATAAACACCTAAATAAACCCGAAGATAAACCCCTAGATAAACACGTACATACATCTATAGATAAAACCCTTGACAAACCCTTAGATAAACCACTAAATATATCCCTAGATAAATTAATGATAAACTCTTAGATAAATTCATAGATAAACCCTCAGATAAACCCCTAGATAAATACCTAGATAAACCCCCTACATAAATTCCTAAATAAACTACTAGATAAACCCCTTCATAAACCCCTAGATAATCCCCTAGATAAATCTCTAGATAAACTCCTAGATAAACACCAAAATAAACCCCTAAATAAACCCCTAAATAAACCCCTAAATAAACCCCTAAATAAACCTCCAAATAAACCCCTAAATAAACCCCTAAATAAACCCCTAGATAAACCCACAGATAAACCCCTAAATAAACCCTTGATAAACGCTTAAATAAACCCCTAGATAAATACCTAAATAAACCCCTTGATAAACCCCTATATAAACCCATTAATTAAACACCAAGATAATCCCCAAGATATACCCATAGACAAACCCTTAGATACTCCCTTATATAAACCCCTAGATAAACCCCCAGATAAACTTCTAGATATACCCCTAAACAATCCCTTAGATATTACGCTATATAAATCCCTAGATACTCCCCTATATAAACTTCTAGATAAACCCCTAGATAACCTATAGATAAACCACTAGATAAACCCCTAGATAAACCCCTAGATAAACTCCCAGATAAACCACTAGATAAACCCATAGATAAACCCCTAGAGAAACCCCTAGATAAATTGATTGATAAACCTTATATAATTTGATGTATAAACTCCTAGATAAACTAATAGATAAACTCCTAGTTAAACCTGTGATAAACTCCTAGATATACCCATAGATAAACCCTTAGATAAACCCCTAGATAAATCCCTAGATAAACTCCTAGATAAACCACCAAAATAAACCCCTAGATAAACCCATAGATAAACCCCTACATAAACCCCTAGATATACCCATAGATAAACCCCTAGATAAACACCTCGAAAAACCCCTAAATAAACCCATATATAAACCCCTAGATAAGACCCTAGATAATCACCTAGTAATCCCCTAGATTAGCTCCTAAATAAACCTCTAGAGGAACCCCTAGATAAACCACTAGATAAGCCCCTAGATAAACCCCTAGATAAACCCCTAGATAAACACATAGATAAACCCCTAGATAAACCCAAAAACCCCTTGATAAACCCCTAGATGAACCCCCTAGATAAACTCCTAGATAAACCCCTAGATAAACACCTAAGTATATCTATAGAATAACCACTAGATAAACTCCCCCTAGATAGACCTCTAGATAAACTCCTAGTTAAATTTGTGATAAACCTTTAGATAAACCCCTTGGTAAACTATTAGAAAAACCCCTAGATAAACACCTAGATTAACCACTAGATAAACTCCTAGATAAACCCCTAGATAAACACCAAGATAAATTCCTAAATTAACCACTAGATAAACCCCTTGATAAACCCCTAGATAATCTCCTAGATAAACTCCTAGATAAACCTATAGATAAACTCCTAGATAAACCCCTAGATAAAACCCTAAAAAATCCCTGGATAAACCCATAGACAAACCCTTAAATAAACCCTACATAAAAACCAAAATAAACACCTAGATAAACCTCTAAATAAACCCCTAGATAAACCCCTATATAAGCCCCTGGATAAACCCCTAGATATACTTCAACATAAACTCCTGGATAAACTCCTAGATAAACCCCTGGATAAACCCCTGGATAAACCTATAAACCCCTAGATAAATCCCTAGTTGAACCCCTAGATAAACTCCTAGATAAACCCCTAGATAAACACCTAAATAAATCTATAGATAAACCCTTAGACAAACCTCTAGATAATCTGCTAGATAAACCCCTATTTAAATCTGTGATAAACCCTTAGATAAATCTAGGGGTTTATCTAGGGGTTTATCTAGGGGTTTATCTAGAGGTTTATCTATGGGTTTATCAAGGGGATTATCTGGGGGATTATCTAGGGGCTTATCTAGGGGTTTATCTAGGGGTTTCTCTAGAGGGTTTATCTAAGGGTTTATCTAGGGGTTTATCTAGGGGTTTATCTAGGGGTTTATCTAGAGGTTTATTTAGGGGTTTATCTAGGGGTTTATTAAGGGATTTATCTAGGGGTTTATCCAGGGGTTTATTCAGGGGTTTATTCAAGGGTTTATCTAGGGGTTTATCTTAGAGTTTATCTGTGAGTTTATCTAGGGGTTTATCTAGGGATTTATCTATGAGTTTATCTAGGGGTTTATCTAGGGTTTATCTATAAGTTTATCTAGAGGTTTATCTAGGGGTTTATCTAGGGGTTTATCAAGAGGTTTATCAAGGGGTTTATTTAGGCGATTATCTATGGGATTTTCTAGGGATTTATCTAGGAGTTTATTTAGGGGTTTATCCTGGGATTTATCTAGGGGTTTATCTAAGAGTTTATTTAGAGATTTATCTAGGGGTTTATCCAAGGGTTTATCTTGGGGGTTTATCTATGGGTAAATTTAGTGGTTTATCATGAGTTTAACTAGGAGTTTATCTAGGGGTTTATCTAGAGGTCTACTAGGGGTTTATTTAGGTGTTTATCTAGGGTTTATCTATGGGTTTATACAGGGGTTTATCTAGGGGTTTATTAAGGGGTTTATCTAGAGGTTTATATAGGGGTTTATCTAAGGGGTTATCACAGATTTAGTTAGGAATTTATCTAGGGGTTTATCCTCGGGTGTATCTAGAGGTTTGTCTAGGGTTTAAGGTTTATCTATCGATTTATTTAGGTGTTTATCTAGGGGTTTATCTAGAAGTTTATCTAGGGGTTCATCTATGGGTTTAACTAAGGATTTATGGGTTTATCTAGGGGTTTATCTAGGAGTTTATCTAGGGTTTTTGTAGGGGTATATCTAAGGGTTTATCTAAGGGTTTATCTATGGGTTTATTTAGGGGTATATATAGGGTGTAAATTTAGGGTTTTATCTAGGGATTTATCTAGAGGTTTATTTAGGAGTTCTAAGGGTTTATCTTGGGGTTTATCAAGGGGTTTATCTAGGGATTAATCTAAGGGTTTATCACAGATTTAACTATGGGTTTATCTAGCAGATTATCTAGAGGTTTATCTAAGGGTTTATCTGTAGATTTATTTAGGTGTTTATCTAAGGGTTTATCTAGGAGTTTATCTAGGGGTTCAACTAGGGATTTATCTAGGGGTTTATAGGTTTATCTAGGGGTTTATCTAGGAGTTTATCCAGGGGCTTATGTAGGAGTATATCTAGGGGTTTATCCAGGGGTTTATCTAGGGGTTTATTTAAGAGTTTACCTTGGGGTTTACCTAATGGTTTACCTAGGTGTTTATTTAGGTTTTTATGTAGGGTTTATTTAAGGGTTTGTCTATGGGTTTATCCAGGGATTTATTGAGGGGTTTATCTATGGGTTTATCTATGGGTTTATCTAGGGGTTTATCTAGGAGTTTATCTATAAGTTTATCTAGGAGTTTATCTAGGCAATTATCTAGGGGTTTATCAAGGGGTTTATCTAGGGGTTTATGTAGTGGTTAATTTAGGAATTTATCTTGGGGTTTATCTAGGGGTTTATCTAGGAGTTTATCTAGTGGTTTATCTAGGTGTTTATCTAGGTGTTTATTTAAGAGTTTATAAAGGGGTTTATCTAGGGGTTTATCTAGGGGTTTATCTAGGGGTTTATCTATGGGTTTATCTAAGGGTTTCTCACAAATTTAACTATGAGTTTATCTAGAGGTTTATCTAGGGGGAGTTTATTTAGTGGTTTTTCTATAGATCTACTTAGGTGTTTATCTAGGACATCTAGGAATTTATCTAGGGGGTTCATCTAGGGGTTTATCAAGGGGTTTTTGGGTTTATCTAGGGGTTTATCTATGAGTTTATCTAAGGGTTTATCTAGGGGTTTATTTAGGGGTTTATTTAGGGACTTATCTAGTAGTTTATATAAGGGTTCCTCTAGAGGTTTATCTAGGAGATAATCTAGGGGATTATTAGGGGATTATCTAGGATCTTATGTAAGGGTTTATCTATGGGTTTATCTATAAAAACTATATGAACACCTAGATAAAAGCATAGATGAACCCCTAGATAAATCTCTAGATGAACCACTAGATAAACCCCACCCTAATCCCCTAAATAAACCCCTAGATATACTCCTCTATTAACCCTAGATAAAATCCCTAGATAAACACCTAGATGAGCCCATATATGAACCCCTATATAAACCACTAGTTGAACTAGATAAAAGTTTATCTATGGGTTATTTATGGGTTTATCTAGGATTTATCTTACAGGTTTATCAAAGAATTTATCTAAGGATTTATCTAGGGGTTCATCTAGGGGTTCATCTAGGGGATTATCTAGTTTATCTAGGAGTTTATCTAGAGGTAAGGGTTTATTTAAGGGTTCATATAGGGGTTTGTCTATGGGTTAATCTAGGGTTTATCAAAGGGTTCATCTAGGTGTATAACTATGGGTTTATCTAGTTGTTCATCTAAGAGTTTATCTAGGTGTTCATCTAGTTTATCTACAGGTGTATGTATGGGTTTATCTCAGGATTCATTTAGGGGTTATCTAGGGATTCATCTAAGGGTTTATATAAGGGTTTATCTAGGGGTTTATCTAGGGGTTTATCTAGAGTTTTATCTATGGGTTCATTTACGGGTTCATCTAGATAAACACCTAGATAATCTAGGGGTTTATCTAAACCCCCTAGATGAATACCAAGAAATTGTGGTTTATCTAGTTGTTCTACTAGGGATTAATCTATGGGTTTATCTATAGGTTAATCAAAAGATTTATCTAGAGGTTTATCTAGGGGTTCATATAGGACTTTATCTCGGAATGAACACCTAGTTTATCTAGGTGTTCATCTACGGGCTTATCTAGATGAACTTCGAGGTATACACTTAGATGAACCCCTAGATGAACTCATATGGGTATATCTAGTGATTCATCTATGGGTTTATCTAAGGGTTCATCTAGAAGTTTATTTAGGGGTTTATCTAGGGGTTCATTTAGGGGTTCATCTAGGGGCTTATCTAGGTATTTATCTAGGGATTTTTCTAGGATTTTATCTAGTTTATGTAGGGGGTTCATCTAGGTGTTCATCTAAGTGTTCATTTAGGGGTTTATCTAGGTTTCATCTAGGGGTTCATCTAAGAGTTTATCTAGGAGTTCATCTGCAGGTTTATCTAGCGGTTTATCTAGAGATTTATTTAAGAGTTTATCTAGGGGTTTATCTAGGAGTTTATCTAGGGGTTTATATAGAAGTTGATCTAGGTATTTATCTAGGGGTTTATTTAGGGGTTTATCTAGAGGTTAATTTTGGCTTATCTAGTTATTATCAACATCTTGGGGTTTATCTAGGAGTTTATCTAGGGGTTCATCTAGGGGTTTATTTAGGGGTTCATAAATGTGAACTAGATGAACACCTAGATAAACACCTAAATGAACCCTTAGATAAACCCCTAGATGAACCTCTAGATAAACTCTTAAATAAACTCATAGATGTAGATAACACCTAGATAAACCACTAGAATATCTCCTAGATAAACTCCTAGATAAACCCCCAACATCTAGATAAACCAGTAGATGAACCCCTAGATAAACCCCACACCACCCCCTCCCCCATCCCACCCCAGATTAAATCCTAGATGAACACTTAGATAAAACCCTAGATTAAGACCTAGATAAACTCCTAGATGAACACCTAGATAAACACATAGATGTACTCTTATACCCCTAAACAAACCATTAGATAAACTCATAGGTGAACCCCTAAATGAACCCCTAGATAAACACCTCAAAGTCCCACCATGGGGGACCACCTTGGTGTCCACCAAGGCGACTTTACCAGGGATACAGCCCATACACCCCAACCCATCTCCATGATGGAGTCACCAGCATGCAGCGGGTTGTTGAGGCTCAAGATCGAACACCCAACCTTCTTGATAAGAGGCCTTCACCAGCGCTCTCGTCACCAATTGACCTGATGAAGATTGTCGTGTTTCGTTTCTCATTTGGGCGATCCAAGTCCACGGATGTTTCCAGACGATCGTTTTGGGTCTTTTTAATGTATTATTTTATTTTTTGAGTTATATTTGGCATTCTATCTACTTGGATGTTGTGAACCATCCGATTATGATGCCCCAGTCTAGCTTTGTGTATATTTATAAACATGCATAGATCATTTGAGAGTTATCGTGGGTTTTGGATTTCCATTCGAAACCGCCAGTCACCCTTGGTGCGACGCCAAGCAGTTCTCCTGGAGCAACTCCTGGATCCTCTCATGTAGCCCCTATTTTGTCGATTTTTCCCATCATACATGTTGTTCAAGCCTCCTCCTAATCCCGTAAGCCTACCATATCCCCCTCCCCCCCCCCCCCCCCCCCCAATTGCTTATAGACTTCTCCACCTCTAACCCACAGTCATCTTCATCTTTCCGGACCAGATCTGAAATTTGTCATGCTCCTCCTCCTCCAAGCCACCGCTTGACTCACCTACCCGTCCCAACTTAGAACCTGCCTGTCTAGAAGTTGATGGTCGAACCAACTACACGACAAGTGCACCGGTTGTTGTCAAGTAATAAATAAAATGTGAATAAGTCCCCGAGTATCGAATCTCTCGTGGAACACGGCGGGGTGGATTTATCTATTGAGACAAGACTTGATATTGAAGTCTTTTAAGTCAAATTTTATCGGGGGGTTTGATTGCTCGATGTCAACTTATGCAAGAAAATAAATCTAAACTAAAATGCGGGTCACCTTCCTCCACTCTGCACCTTTATAAACACCGCTTCGCTCATTGCTCCTAGCAAAAGAAAAGGCCAATCGCTTGCTCACCGTCTCGTGTCTATCTCAATGACACTGCAACCCAGTCTTCACTCGCATAACCACAGCTCAAGAGAACTTCATGGAAAAATAACAATAAGAGGCTAAGCATCATAAGCTACTCCAAAGGAGATGAACACAAACAAGCTCAAAATCACATATAACATTCACAAACCAAGATCACATCATGTTCATTCCTACTATCATCAATATAGAAGAAATAAATATCAATCTCTACAAAATATGAGGAAAAAGATGATAAGAATACAAACAGTGTTCGAGACTCTTCTGTGGATGCGAAGGGACTCCAGAGTAGGACTCCGTGTTGGCCTTGATCGTCGATTGTCGTCTAGGGTAGAGGAATCATTGTCACTGACTCCCAATGAGCCTGTCTTCTCGAAGGTTTTGCACCGTTCACATTCCTTTTTCAATATCCTAGCTTGTAGAGAGAAAGGAATGATTGATCTTCACTTTGGAGTCCTTGGATGATGGGGAGATCCTAAGGGATGTCTCTAGCCCTTGGGGAAGAAAAATGGTGGGTTGGGAACCTTCTTGCGGAAGAAGAACAAAATGGATCCAGAAATCCCGTCAAAATCGGGTATTTATAGGCGAGGAGAAAAATTAACCTGTGTATGGTTAGGCAAACGACTAGTGGTCATGCGTGAAGGATTTTCCATTAACTATGCATGAAGGAGCCCTAGATAAACCCCTAGATGAGCCCTAGATAAACCCTCCTAGATGAACCCCTAGGGCTCTACGGCCTCCTTCCCACTCCCTGCAACCATCACAACGAAATGGTGTGCAAAGGATGTCAGCTATAAGCAGACCACAAACTAGGTAACAAAGACACTCTCCCGGTAGACCTAGTGGTCCCCAGGGAAGCTAGAACACCCTGCAAGTTAGTATCTCGCATAATATGATAATATAGGAAGTAGGTAAGCAAGTGATGGTATGAAAAGAGAGTAATCTAAAAGTATAAAGCCTGCACGCAATTTAGCTATCAATAGTAGTATAAAGCAGTACTTATGAATTTTGCTATGGGGCGAGTAACCTCCATCCCTCATCTAAAAACTACGAAAGGGGAGGACCATCCCAACTCTCGAGTCCTCAGCTACAAGTGAGAATTACCTCACTTGAGTCCATAGTTATATGCACAAGATGCAGATTATGCTACCTGGGAGCTAATGCCAGCAGTAAGTACTATCGCCGAGCGGTAGCTCCAGGAGCTAGTTATTTCGGTGATTCAGTATCCCAATTCATCCAACAAACGCATATTGGTGCATCCCAGTTCGTCCAACACCACTAAAATCCTTTAACTTGAGATTTCTGAAGATATTGTCGGGCGTTAACTGCTACCACCAGAGGTAGTTCCGGGAATCTAGGAATCAACTCCATTTTCAGCCCTATCTAGGCTTCCCCACCCCAAGGGCATAAGTTCTTAATGGCATTAGGAGTTCATCTATGGATTTATCTAGGGGTTTGTTTAGTGTTTTATCTAAGGGGTTTATCTATGGATTTATCTGGATGAACCCCTAGTGGTTCATCTAGGGTATATCTAGGAGTTTATCTAGACAACCCACTTTGTATTTATCTAGGGATTTATCCAGGGGTACATCTAGAGGTTTATCTAGGGGTTTATCTAGTTACTCATATAGAGATTTAATCTAGTTATTTATCTAGGAGTTCATCAAGGGGTTCATCTTTCTAAGGGTTCATTTAATTTATCTAGGGGTTTATCTAGGAATTCATTTGTGGTATATCTAGGGGTTCAACTATTGGTTTATCTTGATGAACTCCTAGATATACCCATACATGAACTAAGAGTATATATAGGGGGTTCATCTAGGTTCAACTATGGGTTTATATAAGTATTTATCTAGGCATTTATCTAGGGATTTATCTATGGGTTTATTTATGGGTTAATCTAGTTGTTCATCTAGGGATTCATCTAGGGGTTCATCTAGGGGTTTATCTATGGGTGTATCTAGATGTTCATTTATGGGTTTTTCTAAGGGTTTAGCTAGTTAAACACCTAGATAAACCCCAAGATAAATCCATAAATAAACCCCTAGATGAACTCCTAGAGGAGTCTAGGGTGGAGTTTATCTGGGGGTTTATCGAGGGGCATATATAAGAGTTCATCTAGGGGTTCATCTAGGAATTTATCTAAGGATTTATCTATTTATTCATCTATTGGTTTATCTATGGGTTCATCTAGGTGTTCATTTAGAGGTACAACTATGGGGTTTATCTAATTGTTTTAAAGGTTTTATTATATGGGTATCTCTATGGGTTTATCTTGGGGTTCATCTAGGGGTTTATCTAGGAGTTCATCTAGGGGGTTTATATAGATGTTTATCTATTTGTTCGTCTATGAGTTCATCTAAGGGGTTCATTTAGGGGTTTATCTAGGGGTTCATATAGGGGTTTATCTAGGGGTTCATATAGGGGTTTATCTAGGGGTTCATGTAGGGTGTTTCAAAGGATTTATCTAATGGTTTATCTAAGGGATTTATCTAGGGGTTCATGTAGGGGTTTATCTAGAGGTTTATCTGGGGGTTTATCTAGGGGTTAATCCTTAGAACATCTAGATGAACCTTGGATGCACCCCTAGATAAATCCTTAGATAAACTATTAGATGAACACCTACATAAACTAGTTAAACCCCTTAGATAAATTCCTAGATAAATCCCAAGATAAACCCCTAGATAAACTCCTACATAAACCCCTAGATGAACCCCTTAAGAAATCCCTAGATGAACCCCCCCCCCCCCCCCCCCACACACACACACACACCCCCCACAAATAAACACCTAGATAAACCCACTAGATATACTCTTAGATGAACTCCTAGATAAACCCCTCAATGAACCCCTTGATAAACCCCTAGATAAACCTATAAATGCACCTCTAGATGAACCCCGTAGATGAACAACTAGATAAATTAAAATAAACTCCTAGATGAACTAGATAATCCTCTCGACCTCTAGTTAAACACCTAGATGAACCACTAGATAAACCCCTACATGAACACCTAGGGGTTTATCTAGGGGTTCATCTCGGGGTTCATCTAGGGCTCATTTAGGGGTTTATCTAGTTGTTCATCTATTTGTCATCTAAAGGGCTAATTATGGGGTTTATCTAGTTGTTTATCTAAGAGTTCATCTAAGGGTTTATTTAGGGGTTTATATATGTGTTTATCTAGTGGTTCATCTATCTAGGGGTTAATCTAGTTTATCCAGGGGTTCATTTAGGGTTTATCTAGGGGGTTCATCTAGGTGTTCAACTAGGGGTTTATCTAGGGCTTCAACTATGAGTTTATCTAAGAGTTTATCTAGGGGTTTATCAAGAAGTGTATCTAGGGGTTTATCTAGGGGATTATTTAGCAGTTAATTTAGATGAACTCTTAAATATACCCCTAGATGAACTAGGAGTATATATAGGGGTACATCTAGGTTAATCTAGGGGTTTATCTAGCCGTTTATTTAGGAGTTTATCTGGTTGTTCATCTAGGGGTTTATCTAGAAGTGTATTTAGGTGTTCATCTATGGGTTTATCTAGTTGAACACATTGATAAACCTCTAGATAAATCCATAGATGAAACCCTTGATAAACCCCCTAGATGAACCCTAGTTAAACTCTTATAGGGTTTTAGGGTGGGGTTTATCTATGGGTTTATCTAAGGGTATATCTAAGAGTTTATCTAGTGGTTTATTTAAGGATTTATCTAGTTGTTCATCTAGTGGTTTATCTAGGAGTTCCTATAAGGGTATCTCTAGGGGTTTTTCTAGGGGTTTGGGAGTTCATCTAGGAGTTCTTCTAGGGGTTATGTTTATGTAGTTATTCATCTATGAGTTCATCTATGGGTTCATCTAAGGTTTTAGGGTTTACAGTTTTAGGGTTTGGGGTTTATGTTTTAGGGTTTAGATGAACCACTAGATGAACAACTAGATAAACCCCTAGATAAAACACTAGATGAACCTCTAGCTAAACACCTAGATGAACCGCTAGATAAAATCCTAGATGGACCTCTAGATAAACCCATAAATAAACCCTAGGTGAAACACTAGATGAACTCCTAAATAAACCCGTAGATTTACCTAGATGGACCACTAGATGAACCCATATGATCAGTTCATCTAAGGTGGGGGGTTTATCTAGGGATTTATCTATGGGTTTATATGGGGTTTATATGGGGTTTATCTAGGTGTTCATCTAGGAGGTTCATCTAGGAGTTTATCTAAGGGGAGTTTATCTAGGGGTTCATCTATAGGTTTATGTAGACTCCATTTAGGGGTTTATCTAGGGTTTTATCAATGATTTATCTAGGGGTTTATCTAGTGGTTTATCTAGATAAACTCCTAGGGGTTCATCTGTTGGTGTTTCCAAAGTGATCTCAAAGCAATCAAACAGTTAGTCTTACTGCCAGCGCAATTTTGAGCCTATATGGTCGCACATAATAGTGTTGGAGAAATTAGATGAAGGATTGTGTTGCCCTTGCTCATATTGGATGTAACGGTCTCCCCAGCATACAGCTCGCAAGGACGACCGTCGGCACCCCCAGCATCCAGCTCGAAAGGGTTCAGCCTAACCAAATGGTCTGCAGACCATGCACCCCAACCCCTCTCTGTCCCACCACAGGGCACAGCAGGTTGTTGGAGACCGCAGTCCCCCTTCGATGAGAAGTGATCCGGTTTTGCGCCTCTACCGAGCCTTCCCAGGAGGTCACCCATCCCAGTACTACTCCACCCCCGAGCACGCTTAACTATATAGTTCTTTCACTTCTCATCACCAATTGAGCTGCATGAGCTGCAGCTCAATTGGTGATGAGAAGTGAAAGAACTCCATAGTTAAGCGTGCTCGGGTTGGAGTAGTACTGGGATGGGTGACCTCCTGGGAAGTCCCCATGGTGCATGCTTGACTATCGAGTTTAGCTCATCAAAAGGGAGGCTGTGGCCACCAACAACCCGCCAGTGGGCGGAGAGGCTTTGGGGTGCTTGGGCTGCAGCCCGGTAGCGGCCTGGCTGGGTCCCGCTGGATCTCGTGTTGACGAGTCGGGCCTGGGTCGTTACAAAAAAAGTGCTTTTTATAACAGTCCTGGCCCAGCCTGACCCGGGCCCCTGGCACCAGAACTGCCGGCACCTGAAGGGTCTAGCCTGACCCGGGCCCCTAGCCCCCTTCAGGTTAAGCCTGACCCCAACAACTGGTCAACAACAAGCCTGCATGCCGTACACCCCAACCCCTCTCTGGCCCACCACAGGGCACAGCGGGTTGTTGGAGATCGCAGTCCCCCTTCGATGAGAATTGAGCAAGTTAAGCGGCAGCGCGTGGACTTCCCAGGAGGTCACCCATCCCAGAACTACTCCAGCCCGAGCACGCTTAACTATGGAGTACTTTCACTTCTCATCACCAATTAAGCTGCAGCTCAATTGGTGATGAGAAGTGAAAGTACTCCATAGTTAAGCGTGCTCGGGCTGGAGTAGTTCTGGGATGGGTGACCTCCTGGGAAGTCCACGCGCTGCCGCTTAACTTGCTCAATTCTCATCGAAGGGGGACTGCGGTCTCCAACAACCCGCTGTGCCCTGTGGTGGGCCAGAGAGGGGTTGGGGTGTACGGCCTGCAGGCTTGTTGTTGACCAGTTGTTGGGGTCAGGCTTAACCTGAAGGGGGCTAGGGGCCCGGGTCAGGCTAGACCCTTCAGGTGCCGGCAGTTCTGGTGCCAGGGGCCCAGGTCAGGCTGGGCCAGGACTGTTATATTGGATATGAGTGGAGGACTAATCCTATGACTGATTGGAGTTGCGTCGAGAATGTCTCGATGGGAAGGGAAGTACACGACGAATTGACAAGAAGTGTCTCGACGAATCGACGAGAAGTGTCTTGATGAATTGAGTTGTACTCGACGAATCGTCGAATTGTCTCAACGGAACACGTATTGATTCGTCACGTCAACTAGTCAAGAGTGTCTCGACGAATTATATTGTATTCGACGAATCGTCGAATTGTCTCGACGATTTTTCTATACTCGACAAAATTCAGTATTTACTCCAATACTAGTCTCGGGTGTGCAGATAGCCTCTCTTTTGCCTGGGGTATAAATAGACCACGATTTTATGCCCTAGATATAGATCTCTTTCTGCGACACCTGAAGTGAGACGAAAGCGTTCCACAAAACCCACGGAAGGATTCTGATCGGCCTCTCTCTTCCTGTGCGTCGCCGCCGTCGCCTCTCCCTGTCATCGGATCTAGCAGTCTGTGGGAGACGAAGAGGGCATTCCTTCTCCAACCTACCTCTTGTTCGATAAGAAGCTAGGGTTCTTCTTCACTTGTGTGAACTTCTATAGAGGCGCCGATCGATTTCAGCGCTTGGGACTCAGAGGTTGTCTTCGAGATTTCTTCTTGGAGCATCTTGGTTGAGTGTTGACTCAATCCCCTTAAGGTACTTCGTTATTGTTACCTTTCTTATTTCTTGATTCATGAAATCGTAAGATCCTTAAACTCTTTTGGGTTGTTCTTGTTTGTTATTTCTGTTGCGCATATATGATATGTTGTTCATTATGAATGAAGTAGAAAACCCAACATCATCTAGGGGTTTATCTAGTTGTTCATCTAAGTGCTTATCTAGGAGTTCATCTAGGAGTTTATCAAGGGGTTTATCTAGGGGTTCATCTAAGGGTTTATCTAGGAGTTTATCTAGGGGGTTTATCTTAGGTTTTATCTTGGAGTTCATCTATGTGATCATCCAGGTAAGTAATTGTTGGGTTTTCCTTAAGGGTAGACACATCATATGTGCACAGCAGAATATTCAAGAACAATCCAAAATTTTCAAGAATGGATCTTGCCGAAACCATGAATCAAGAAATTGCAATAATAAATAAATTACATATTTGGGATTGAGACACTACTCAATCGTATACTCCAAGAAAAATTCTTCTAGGAATCGAATTCCTATTCCGATTCTTCTTCTTCCTTATTCCTGTGGCTGAATCGAGATTGGCAAGCTCGTCTAAAGGAGTAAGTGTAGAAAATGGATCCATACCTCTACAGAAGTCCACACAAGCTTTCGGAGAACCCTAAGTCCTTGTCAAACAAGAATTAGGTCGTAGATGGAGAGGCTTATGCGTCTCCATGGATTGTTAGATCCGTATAAGGAGAGGTGGCGACTACGAAGGACGAATCGGGTAGCGGATAGATCCCACAAGAACTCTTCATGTCGATCTCTAGAGGCGGCGCGATCTCTAGGAATGATTCCTCTCATATCAATAAAAGCAGCGATTCCCGCACAGGTAAAACACGTTGTTCGGAGTCACTCTCTCTTGACGCTCTCGGATTTTTGTCAGGGTCCAGTAAAACCTAAAAGGGTCGAGCCTTTTATACCCAAAGGCATAAGGCAGACTGCAGCCCCAGCTATCCGCAAACCCAATTAAGATAGAACATAAAGTTTCGCCAGGATAACATTTCATTCGTCGAGACATCTCGACGAAATCGTCGAGACAGTCTCGACAAATTCGTCGAGACATTCTTGACAAATCCAACAAGTGACAGAACATTCTGACGAGACGGTCTCGATGAATTCGTCGATATATCTCAATGAATTCGTCAAGACAACTCGACGAGACTTTCAAGATAGTCAATGTTGTCAAGACATTCTTTATGACATCGATCATGAGTTGATATTCACAATATCGGCGTGTGATCCCGACTACTGGCTATCTGTCACGACAACATTTACAATGTCATCTTGAAGTCTTCTCGACGATATTCACAATATCGTCTTAAGGCCTCATGATATGCTCCATACAATATTCACAATATCCAAAGATCAGTCTTCCCGAACTAACTCTATTCCACATAGACATAAGATTGGTCTTTTCACTCATATCCAATATGAGCAAGGCCAACACAATCCTTTATCCAATTTCTCCAAACGCTCTTATGTGTGACCTTATAGGCTCATATCGCGTTGGCAGTAAGACTAACTACTTGATAACTTCCGGATCACCTTAGAAACTCCAATAGTTTCCTACTTGATCTAGAAGGCATCAACAAAAGTCTCACAAATAATGAGCGGCATCTAGCAATGCATCATTACTACCCAAGCAATAAGAGTTCATAACTCAAACAAGCTTATTTGTGACCAATGTATCAGTGTTGTCATGTCACTTTGTCCTTTACATCCGGATTGAACTAGAGGCATGGACCGTGTCACCCTCATAATAGTTCAACCCATATTTTCATGATCTAGAATAGACCTTCAGAAAGTGGCAAGCTCAATATCACACATTGGCTCAACTCAGTATGACCATGCATTTCTCAGTCTCATTCCATCAAGGGGCCCATGGATGTAACGCATGTCATATAGGAGGACAAATTCCATTTCTGTCCACACACAAACACCTAAATGGTTCGTAACATGCCCAATAACCACCATTATCATCAACCTTTCTCAAGGAAGACTTTAGCTGGTATCAAAGTACGATCTTCCTCACTTGATAAATGTTCGACTTCAGGTCAAAGGGCCACAAACACCATTGTCACTTGAGATCTACTTGTGACACGTTTATATAACAATCCACAAAGTAGTCTCGCGGTGGGTCTGTCCGGTACAACTTGTTCCTAACAAGTACCTATGTGATGAATTGATATCCCATATCATGACATGTGAGAACCAGTCATCAGTCACACACATACTAGTCTTAATGTATCATCCTCACCCTAATTTCTAGGATGATACCTCGACCAGGGACCATTTAAGAATGATGCTTCAAATAAACACAGGCTCTCACATTCAAGTCACGCACTTGAATTCTTATGAAAGCAAATATTTTAAGGGCATTTATTATGTTAACTACTACATCAAATATAGAAACAAATTGACATAACAAAAGAACTTGCCTTAAAAGTAAAAAGAGATACATAATCAGACTCCCACTAAAGATGATCATTCAAGTATCTAATACCCATTGATCTAGCATGACCATCATGCTTCTTTTATGCAAAAGGATTTATTAGTGGATCCGCTATATTTTCTTCAGTTGGTACTCTACAAATGCTCACATGTCCTCGATCGACAACCTCTCAAATAAGATAGAACCGTCGAAGTATGTGCTTGTAGCACTGATGAGATCTAGGTTTCTTAGCTTGTGCAATTGCACCATTGTTGTCACGGTAGAGAATTACGGGATCAACAATGCTAGGAACTACATTTAGCTCGTCGATGAATTTTCTAACCCATACAGCCTCCTTTGCCGCATTCGCAGCAGCAATATACTCGGCTTCTATTGTAGAATCGGCAACTATTTCTTGCTTGGAACTCTTACAGCTTACAACCCCTCCATTAAGGCAAAATAAAAAAAACCTGATTAGGATTTTGAGTCATCCCTATCAGCTTGGAAACTAGCATCCGTGTAACATTTTACAACGAGCTCTTCCTCTCCACGAAACACCAAAAATAAATCCTTAGTTCGTCTCAAGTACTTTAGGATAATCTTGGCTACTGTCCAGTGACCATCACCAGGATCAGGCTGATATCTGCTCGTCATGCTCAAAGCATATGAGACATCGGGTCGAGTACACAATATTGCATACATGATTGATCTAATTGCTGAAGCATGTGGAATCAATTTTATGTGGTCCTTATCTTCCAAAGATTTAGGACACTTGTCCGTAGAGAGACTCACACCATGTGACATGGGTAAGAATCCCTTCTTGGACTCAAGCATGTTGAATCATTTCAACACCTTATCAATGTATGTACTCTGGGTCAAACCCAGCAACTTCTTCGATCTATCTTTATAGATCTTAATACCAAGTATATAAGTCATTTCACCCAAGTCTTTCATAGAAAAGCAGTACCCTAGCCTGTTCTTAATAGCTTGCAGGGTCGGGATGTCATTCCTAATCAATGGTACGTCATCTACATATAATATCAGGAATACAACAATGCTCCCACTAATCCTCCTATAAACACAAGGCTCATCCTCGTTCTTGATAAAACCAAACTCTTTGATCTTCTCATCAAAATACAAATTCCAACTTCGAGAAACTTGTTTCAACCCATAAATAGATTGATGCAACTTGCATATTTTAGTGGCTTCATTTGGAGATACAAAACCCTCGAGTTGTGTCATATACACTTCCTTAAGGAGGTTTCTATTAAGGAAAGTCGTTTTGACATCCATTTGTCAGATCTCGTAATCATAATACGCAGCAATAGCAAGTAGAATCCTGATGGACTTGACCATAGCAACAGGGGAAAAGGTCTCATCATAGTCAACACTGTGTATTTTTCTGAAACCTTTAGCCATCAGTCGGCCTTTGAATGTTTGTACATTCCCATCCATGTCGGTCTTCTTCTTGAAGACCCACTTGCACCTTATGGGTCGTACCCCTTCAGGTGCTTCCACCAAGGTCCAAACTTGGTTTGCATACATGGAGTCCATTTTGGCTTTCATGACCTCAAGCCACTTCTCCGAGTCTGGTCTATTCATAGCTTCTCGGTAGGTTGCAAGCTCATCATCATGATCCATAAGCAACACACTACCTATTTGAGACATGAGAAATCCCTATCTCTCAGGCTCAACTCTAGGTCAACCAGATCTACGTAGAACTTGTGTTTTTTGAGTAGGTTCTCTAGCTACAACAGTTTGTGGACCTTGCTCAGGTTCTAATTCGGGTTCATTTATAGTTTGTGGTTCTTGAACTTCTTCAAGTTCTACCCTGGTATTTTCTCTAGACAGAAACTCTTTCTCTAAAAAACATCACTCATTGTGACAAACACTTTGCCCTCGGATCGCATGTAGAAGTAATAACATTTGGTTTCCCTAGGATATCCCACAAGATAACACTTATCTGACTTGGGTTCCATCTTATCAGGCATTTGACGTCATATGTATGCCTCACAGCCACAAATCTTAATGAAAGACATACTATGATGCTTCTCAGTCCATATGTCATATGGTGTCTTTTGAACTGTCTTTGTCGGAACTCGATTTAGTGTAAAAATAGTTGTCTCTAGAGCAAAACCCCAAAAGGAAATGGGCAAATCTGCATGACTCATCATTGACCGTACCATGTCTAACAAAGTATGATTCTTCCTCTCAGACACGTCATTATGTTGTGGTGTTCTGGGCGGAGTGAGTTATGATACAATACCACGCTCTTTCAGATGATCACGAAAATCATGACTCAGATATTCGTCACCTTGATCGGATTGGAGTGCTTTTATTCTTTTTCCCAATTGATTCTCTACTTCATTCTTAAACTCTTTGAACTTTTCAAAGGTTTCGGATTTGTTCTTCATAAGAAACATGTATCTGTATCTATTGAAATCATCAGTGAATGTAACGAAGTAGTAGAACCCACCTCTAGTGATAGAACTCATGGGTCTACAAACATCACTATATATTACACCAAGAGATCATCAGCCCACTCAATACAACTAGTGAAAGGGGTTTTCGTCATCTTGCCTAATAAACATGACTCGCATCTCTCAAATGAGTTCAACATTCTATCTTTATGGAGCTTGGATATGCGTTTCTCATTTATATGGCTCAAACGACAATGTCAAAGATACGTAGGATTCGAGTCATTAGTTTTTAGTCTTTTAGTATTCTCTACATTATAGATCATATGGTCTAAGTTCAAAACATATAAACCATTAAACAATTGAGTTACACCATAACAAACATCATTCATAAAAATTGAACAGCAGCTGTTCTTAATTATAAATGAAAAACCTTTCATGTCAAGGCATGAAATGGATATAATGTTTCGAGTTATGGCTGGAACAAAATAACAGTTATCTAATTCTATTACAAGCCTAGTGGGCAAAGAAAGACAATATACTCCAATGGCAATGGCAGCAACTCTTGCTCCATTTTCAATGTGCAGGTCTACCTCTCCTTTACCCAACATTCTTCTCCTTCCTAGTTCCTGCACATTTGTAAAAATGTGAGAACCGCATCCGGTATCCAATACCCAAGATGAAGGAGTAGAAAGGTTTATTTCTATAACGAAAATACATGAAGCGGAAGTCACACTTCCCTTCTTCTTTTGCAGATCCTCAATATAAAGGGGAAAATTCCTCCTTCAATGCTCTATCTTACCGAAGTGGTGGCACTTCACTTCCTTAGCCAGACCTTTCTTCTTTAGTGTTGAAGACTTGGGATCAAGATAAGACTTAGATCCTATCTTCGTCTTCTTTGATCCATTGGCCTTGCCCTTTTTATGCACAATCAGTATGGGGCTAGATGGCTTGCCCTTCTTCATGTTGTTCTCAGTAGTTCTCAACATGCCTAGGAGCTCGGGCAGTGTCTTGTCTATCTCATTCATGTTATAGTTCAAGACGAACTGCTCATAACTGTCCGGCAATGATTGCAGGATCAGATCAGTGGTCAACTCTTGGCCAACGGGAAAACCCAGTCTTTCAAGGTTCTCAATATACCCAATCATCTTGAGTACGTGAGTCCTACTGAGTCTTGAGCTCCCATTTTGCACTAAAACAATGTCTTGGTAATGTCAAACCTCTCTTGCCGAGCTTGCCCCTCGAACATTTTCTTGAGGTGCTTGATTATCTCATAACCACACATGCTCTCGTGTTGCTTCTGAAGCTCAGAAGACATGATAGCAAGCATGAGGCATTCCACATCCAGGGTATCATCCTGATACTTGTTGTTAGCATCCTTGTCTGCTCAAGGAGCATTCTCGGTCGGCTCTGTGGGTGCTTCCTCTTCCAAGACATAGATCCTGCGCTCTTGCCTGAGGACAATCCTCAGATTACTATACCAGCCAAGAAAGTTCATCCCATTGAGTTTGTCCTTCTCAAGGATGGCTCTCCGGGACAAGGTGGAGTAAGATCCACTTGCCTTGGAAATTCTACAATAAATTTGCAAACCATTTTAGTGTTATATCTCAAAATACATTTTATTTTAATAAGAACTTTTATTAAAAGCTCCCACTATTTTATTCAAATTGATAACCCCTTGATATCAATTCGGAGAGTTTATGTGAGCTACTCTCTTAATAGATAAGATCCATATTTCATCATCATCATAAGTCAGCTTTGGCTGATCACCCATAATGTGGTTATTTAGATAGACAACGCTTGTCAATTGCATCACTATGCAACTCTTGTATGGTTGATGAGTAACTCTTTATTCGCATCCATCATATGATGCATGATAACCCTATGCCTCTAGACACTCAACCTTTGAGGTCACCTAGTTAAGTTGGACTCAATGTCGACAGTGGGATATCACAATTATCCGCTCGCACCCTTACCATGATAGATTAATGCATCTTGCTTTGTCAATCCCACACTTCATCGATCGAGGCAGGAAGAGTGTCATCCATCGGAAGGCATTCGAATACTTAATATTCATTTTAAGGGATTTTCATGATGTTTGATTAACAATTAATCTTGATTAACATTTAACCAATGTGCACACAATTCACAATCATGAAAGAAACAACAAGCATAGCCCGGATACATTCCAGATGCATAAAACCATCAACATTTGATGATATGGATTAAATCTGAATAGTTAGAATATTTCTAAATCTTCGGATTTACATGTACTGGATGCTAGCACAGGCAAACACCCTTATGGCAGTAGACAAGCTCGTCTCTTTATGCTCTAGTTTCACAAACTAACATAGAGAAAGACGGTTACTGCAAGGAACAATTTCTGAAACATGGAAATCGGCCTAACCTGGCTCTAATACCACAGTTGGGTTTTCCTTAAGGGTAGACACATCATATGTGTGAAGCAGAATATTCAAGAACAACCCAAAAGTTTCAAGAATGGATCTTGACAAAACCATGAATCAAGAAATTGTAACAATAAATAAATTACATGTTCAGGATTGAGTCACTACTCAATCAGATGATCCAAGAAAATTTCTTCTAAGAATCGAATTCCTATTCCGATTCTTCTTCTTCTTTGTTCCTGCGGCTGAATCGAGATCATCAAACTCGTCTGAAGGAGTAATTGTAGAAAATGGATCCACACCTCTACAGAAGTCCACGGAGAACCCTAAGTCCTTGTCAAACAAGAATTAGGTCGGAGAAGGAGAAGAATCTACGTCTCCACGGATTGCTAGATCTGTCTAAAGAGAGGCGGCGACTACGAAGGACGAATCGGGTAGCGGCTAGATCCCACAGGAACTCTTCCTGTCAATCTCTAGAGGCGGCGCTATACAACCCCGTATTCGCCAAGTGGGTCCCCGGGGCCTAAAGTGTCTTTAGGCCCAACAGTTTTTTAGCGCTGACCCCATGCAAGGGGGCGAGCGGTGGAGGCGGAGGCCTCCCGCTTGCCCAGCCCGTAAGAGGGGCGAGCCGGAGGCGTGCGCCCCCCCCCCCCCCCCCCCCCCCCCCCCCCCCTCAGCTAGGGGGCGAGGGGAGGAGCCGCAGGCCCCTCTCGCCCCACCCCAGCAAGGGGGCGAGAGGAGGAGCCGCAGGCCCCTCTCGCCCCGCCCCCCGTTATGGGGCGAGAGGAGGAGCCCCCCCCCCCCCCCCCCCCTCAGCTAGGGGGCGAGGGGAGGAGCCGCAGGCCCCTCTCGCCCCACCCCAGCAAGGGGGCGAGAGGAGGAGCCGCAGGCCCCTCTCGCCCCGCCCCCCGTTATGGGGCGAGAGGAGGAGCCGCAGGCCCCTCTTGCCCCGCCCCAGCTAGGGGGCGAGAGGAGGAGCTGCATGCCCCTCTCGCCCCACCCTAGTTAGGGGGCGAAAGGAGGAGCCGCAGGCCCCTCTCGCCCCACCCCAGTTAGGGGGCGAAAGGAGGAGCCGCAGGCCCCTCTCGCCTTGCCCCAGCAAGGGGGCGAGACCCGAGGCAGGCAGCCTCCTGGTCTCGCCCCCGCCCCAGCAAGGGGGGCGAGACCCAAGGAAGGCGGCCTTCTAGTCTCGCCCCCACCCCAGCAAGGGGGGCGAGACCCGAAGGCAGGCGGCCTCCTGGTCTCGCCCCCGCCCCAGCAAGGGGGGCGAGACCCGAGGTAGGCAGCCTCCTGGTATCGCCCCCGCCCCAGCAAGGGGGGCGAGACCCGAGGCAGACGGCCTCCTGGTCTCGCCCCCGCCACAGCAAGGGGGCGAGCTCAGGAGGGAGGCGCTCTCCTGGCTCGCCCAGCCCGGTGAGGGGGGCGAGCAAGGGAGAAGGTCAGCTCCCTCTCGCCCGGCCCCGGGAAGGCATTCTGGACTGCGTATAGCGCCTCTGAACAGCGGGATCTGGTTGTTCGCAGACCAAATCCGGGGGTATTTTGTAATCTTGTGGGCCAGATTTTGGCTATTTGCAGACCCGTTTCCAAAAACTATAAATAGGCCCAAGGGGGCACCATTTGGAGGGACTTCTCTCTTGGCCTTCTCTCCCCCTATGTTCCTTTGTTGGGTGGAGAGAGCCTCCAAAGGTGCCCAAGCTTAGCACTGACTTAGAAGGGGAAGCGCTCTAAGATCTTCGTGGTGTGTGGTGGGACATCGTCGCTAAGCCCTTGGCCTTGTTCCTAGTTCCTTAGCCTCTTAGCCTAGAGCTCTCCCTTAGGAGGAGTAAGTGTTGGTCACCCCTTAACTTGTTGAGGGGCCGAACTCCTCGAGAGACCAATTTATTGGTTTCAACAGGCGCGATCTCTAGGAACGATCCCTCTCAGATCTACAAAAGCAGCGATTCCCGCACAAGTAAAGCACGTCATTCGGAGTCGCTCTCTCTCGACGCTCTCGGGTTTTTGTCAGGGTTTAGTAAAACCTAAAAGGGTCTAGCCTTTTATACCCAAAGTCATAAGGCAGACTGCAGCCCCGGCTATCCGCAAACCCAGTTAAGATAGAACATAAAGTTTCGTCGGGATAACATTTCATTCGTCGAGACATCTCGACGAAATTGTTGAGACATCTTGACGAATTCATTGAGACAGTCTTGACGAATTCGTCGAAACATTCTCGACGAATCCAATCAGTGACAAAACAGTCCGTCGAGACGGTCTCGACGAATTCGTTGAGATATCTCAACGAATTCGTCGAGACAACTCGACGAGACTTTCAAGATAGTCTATGTCGTCAAGACGTTCTTGACGACATCGATCACGAGTTGATATTCACATATCGGCTTGTGATCCCGACTATTGGCTATCTGTCACGACAGCATTCACAATGTCATCTTGAAGTCTTCTCGACGATATTCATATCATCTTAAGGCCTCATCGACATGCTCCATACAATATTCACAATATCTAAAGAGTAGTCTTCCCGAACTAATTATATCCCACATAGACATAGGATTGGTCCTTTCACTCATATCCAATATGAGCAATGGCAACACAATCCTTTCTCCAATTTCTCCAAACGCTCTTATGTGCGACCTTATAGGCTCATATCGCGTTGGCAGTAAGACTAACAACTTGATAACTTCCGGATTACCTTAGAAACTCCAACAGTAATCTGTATTCATCAAATTTTCATATTCTCTAGAATTTGACTAAGTTCATGGTCTGCATAATAAAGAGTGATCTCAAAGTACGCCTTTCTATATAGAATTAAGACTTAACCTAAATTACTATAGATTTAGGCTTCGTTTGGAAGGGAGGCGGCGCTCCGGTGAGTTTGCTCCCGCATCGGCGACGTGGACTGGAGGGAAGGCACCGGGTTCTGAGACGCTCCGTTTAGCCGCATTTTCTCGGGAAAATGGCAGCAAACGGCGCCTTTGTCGGAAAAACAAATGCCCCGGGGTGCGCCATTGGTGGCGTTTGCTCCCGCACCGGAGCACCGCCGCCCTCCCAAACGGACCCTTAATCTAGTATATCAAATCAATGTGTTTTCTCAACAGTAAGGCTCTATTTGGGGCGGCAGTGACGGTGGAAAAACTTTATTCCCACCGCCACCGCCCTTTTTAGGTTATTTGGATGATGAGCTTTTTCAAAATAGTGTTTTAAAGAAAGTGGTTTGTGGGCATTTTGAGCAGTCGGTCTAACATGGCATTCTAAAAACTGTTTTCTCTGTTTTCAGCTTTTCATATTTTATTTGAGGGTTTACGAATGTCACGCCTTGATCATTCACGATCGGTCTTTCTTCCTCCTCCCCGCTGCAAATGTTTTATTCTTTCATTCGCGATTCTTCACTCATTCACTATCTTTGTTTCTCGTTGTTGACTTTTTGCAACATGCTTACTTAGGATTTATATAATATTTACTCATCTGTGCGATAAATGATTAGCATAAAAAACAAATTTTTATTATTAAAAGTTAAACCGCTATTATTAAAAAGTGTTCTTCCAAATAGAAAATTGTAAAATAATTTGTTTAAAGACTTAAATGGAGAATTTCAAAATAGTTTAAGGGTCCGTTCGTTTGGACGGAATTGGCTTTCTGGAATTGACATTGGAGATTAGAAATCCAATTCTAGTGTTCGGCGCAACGAAATTTAAGCCGATATTGGATTTCATGTGAAAACCCATGACATTTACTATGAACAAAAAAAATCAAATAGCAATTCTTACCTCCGCCCATAGGTTTTCCGCATAATCAAATGTTTACGCTAGAGTTTTTCGACCTACGCGCGTGTTTTACGCCCGAGCGTGCGTTTTCCTGCAGGGTGTGTTTTTCAGTCAGGCAAGAGTTTTTCGGTAGGGCGCGTGCTTTTCGACCGGACGTTCATTTTTCTCCCAGGCGGGCGTTTTTCGCCCGGGAGCGCGATTTTTCGCTCGAGCGCGCGTTTTTCAGTCGGGCGCATATTTTTCTCCCGGGCGGGCGTTTTTTCGGCGGACCGGGTGTTTTTCGGCCTGTCGGGCATTTTTCGCCCTAACGCACTTTTTTCGCTCAAGCACGCGTTTTTCGCCCAAGAGCGCTTTTTTTCGGTCGGGCGCGCGTTTTTCGAACTGGGCACACATTTTTTGACCAGCGCTTTTTTCGGCCGGGCGCGCTTTTTTCGCCCGGGCTCGATTTTTTCGCCGGGCTCGATTTTTCGCCCGGGCTCGATTTTTCGCCCGGGCGCGATTTTTTCGCCCGGGCGCAATTTTTTCGCCCGGGCGCGGTTTTTTTTGCCCGGGCGCGATTTTTTCGCCCGGGAGCGTTTATTTCGCCCGGGCGTGTTTTATTTCTCCCGGACGCGTTTATTTCGGTCGGGCGCGATTTTTTCGCTCGGGTGCAATTTTTTCGCCCGTGCAGGATTTTTTCGCCCGGGGCGCTATTTTTTCGCACGAGCGCGATTTTTTCGTCCGGGCGCGTTTATTTTACCCGGGCGCATATTTTCGCCCGGGCACAATTTTTTCTCCCGGGCGCGATTTTTTCGCTCGGGCGCGTTTATTTCGCCCGAGCGCGTATTATTTCTCCCGGACACGTTTATTTCGGCCGGGCGCGATTTTTTTGCCCGGGCGCGATTTTTTCTCCCGGGCGCGATTTTTTGACCCGGGCGCGATTTTTTCGCCCGGGGTGCGATTTTTTCGCCCGGAAGCGATTTTTTCGCTCGGGCACGATTTTTTCACCCGGGCGCATATTTTTGCTCGGGCGCGATTTTTTCGCCCGGGCGCGTTTATTTCGCCCGGGCGTGTTTTATTTCTCCCGGGCACGTTTATTTCGGCCAGGCGCGATTTTTTCGGCCGCGCGCGATTTTTTCGTCCGGGCGCGATTTTTTCGAACGTGCGCGATTTTTTCGCCCGGACGCGTTTATTTCACCCGGGCGCGTTTATTTCGCCCAGGCGCATTTGTTTCGGTTGGGCTCAATTTTTTCGCCCGTGCGCGATTTTTTCGCCCTGGCGCGATATTTTATCTCAGGCGCACGTTTTTTGCCCGGGCGCGCGCTTTTAAAAATTTCAATTCCAGAAAGCCAATTCTATCGTGCAGCCGAACAACTTACAGATATCAATTCCAATTCCGTTCACTGAATTTCATCCTGTAACCGAACAGCAGAATTGATTTTATGCACAAAATCAATTCCTGCAGATATTGGTTTTCTGGCCAAAGCCAATTCCAGAAAGTCATTACCTGCGCGCCGAACGGACCCTAAAGCTTTTTTCAAAGAGCTCTAATGTCATCACTAATTTTCATCACTGCTTTTTTTTTTTCACCACCACCCCAACCAGAGTGCAAGTCTCATAAATACTTATTTATTATGTGTTTCGTATCACCAGAACTCTGAATGAGACTAAAATGATTTCAATCGGGATCATTTTTTCACTAACAGCTTATAAAGAAATGTTAGATGGCTTTGAAGAAAATTTCATTTTCTGATAAAGAATAAATCACACAAATAAATAAATTGCATATGTACTTATATAGAATATAGATTGATAATTTGATATAATATTGTAATCTACTGTCAATCATCTGGATAGGTGAATAACCACCATTCATCAACATGAACAATTGTTTACAATTGATGATTCATTCACCCTAAAAATAGAAGATTCATTAAAGAGTTGTTTACAACTCAGAACTCTCAGGTCAGAACTGAAAAAATAAAAACATCAATACAACCCATAAGGCCATAACTCTCAACTCATGTAATTGCCTACATCATAACTCTCATGTAATTGCCTACATAATTGATTATAAAACTATACACATGATAAACCATTAAAAATTAAAACAACTAACATTTACAAAAATTTAAACATCAAATTCATTCGGAGATGACAGAAAAGTATAACAATTTGATTACAGAATGCATAACAAATTGATTAACGAATGCAAACCTCGGTGCTGTGATGGTGAAGAGCGGAACCTTATGGCCTGGAGCAGAGCTGAAAGGAACCTACAAGAGAAAGAAGAAACTTTTTAGGTTGCGTTTATCTAGTAATTGCCCCAAAAAAGCCCTAAGTAGTAGAATCGTAGAAAAGGTTGACAGTTACCTGTTTCAAACAAGATAGAGGATCTGAAAATATTTGATTCGACTGCTCGCTCCTTGCCCTCGCGAGGAAGAAATGTGCTCATCCGAGATGATTTTTGGGATGTGCTCGTCCACTTTAGAAAGTTAAATCAATTATTATTGGGTGATGTTACTAGCAAACCCGAAATGACTTTTAACGAATGAAAAATCGGAACGGAATAAATAAAATTTCTGATAGATAATTTTGAATATAATTTAAATGACTTTGAAATAGAGATTATCTAATCAGAGCCTTGGATTTAAAAATACGATTTAAACGACATTGAAAGATAGATTAATGTTGGGTGTGGCCCGCCATCCAGGTGTAGGATGGGGTGCCTCCCGGGCGCACCCGGGTTGGCTCCTGGCATGGGTGCAAGGGAATTCCATGATACGGTTTAGTGCGATGGAGCAGGGTTGGCTCTAGGCATGAGTACAAGTTCTGGGCACGGTTTAGTGCGATGGAGACATGAGAACAATTTGACCGGTCCTGCTTGATAATGATAAAGGAGTTGATAGTGCATTTCCTAACACTCCGGAATTTGGGATAGTTGGTGGGCGGCGGCGCCACTCCGGCACTCCCTAACAATAAAAAAAAAAGGAAAACAAAAATTAATTGGAAACATTTAATTATAAATACAGTCATTATTATTTTAATTAATGAGAGGAAGCTGCCAAAATCAAGCCGAAAAGTCAGGATGGAGAAGTCTATCGTTGATTTTTCCAAGCTTCTCTCTCTACCAGCAAAAGAGAGAGATGAGACAAAATAGAAATGCCATTCATTTTTCCTGCATTTTCAATGGAGTAATTACTAATAAGAGAACGCCAAAAAGACATTAAAAAAAAGAGAGGAAATGTCGCCGGCGAGCAAGAAGATCTCCGCGGCGTCGGCCAGAGCTCACACCAGAGGAAAGATTCAGAGCCGATCCGCCTCATACTCTTCCGGTAAATTTCGCAGCCTCTCTCTCTCTCTCTCTCTCACTGTCTCGCGGCTTCGATGTCGGCTTTCTATCGCTTTCCCTCATTTCTTCAGGCTTCCCCATCAGCGACGATTTTCCATTGATGGGGTCGACAGCTTTTATCAGTTACCATTTTCTAATGTTTTACACTGGCACTTAAGTTGCTAGAAATTACAGCCCTGATACTTCTACCTAAAAAATTAACTTTTTACATGAATTTGGTTAGTAAATTGTTGGGAACTACACGGGAGGAGAGGAAGACGAAGAATTAAAAGACAAAATATTTATTAGGCAAAAATATTAAATAGGTTCTTAAAGTTTATCATCTTTTTGAAATATGTTCCTAAATTGTTTTTTGATTCAAATTAGTCTCAAACTTTCTAAAATAGTGAAATCAGTCCGGTTAACTTTTTTTTTCTTAGAAAATAAACGAAATATGTTGGAACCTCCGCCGGGGTTCACACCAAAGAGCAGTGTCCTATGTTTTCAGATCCTTGCCGGTGAGATTCATGGCGTAGGCCGCCGGCGCCGCTATGGCTAGCGCCGCCAGGAAGGGGACAAATGCTGGGTTTTATAGAAAGAGGTGATGGGGGCGGGAGTTTCTTGTGGGGATCAACTTCAACAGCACGGCAGTGACGAATGTCAGTGAACACATTGATTCTTTTTTTTAGAGAGATAAATAAGAGTAATGAATGATTAATGAGTAGAATAGATGAAGAATCTAATAAAAAATATGAACTGATATTTGGTCCACGAGGATGCTTTGTGTGCCGGGCTGCCCTTTTTTTGGTAGTTAATTGCATGTCTACGAAGGCGTATATTTTTGCACTATAAATACGCCTTTGTGATATGAACGAAGCTCTCCTTCTAGTCCGCGTGTGTGGTTCTCAACAATTGTGTTTTTTCTCTCGATGCGAGGACATTCTAAAGTAAGATTTCGGGGATTTACGATTTCATTCAGTGTATTAGATTGCATTTCAGTGCTATATATGATTTCAGAGATCCTTTTTTATGATTTCATTCAGTATATTATGATGAAGCTAATATAGATTGCTTTTCAGTACTTTATAAGATTTCAGGGATCCTTTTGGTGGCTCTAGTAGCACGATTTTATCGAGCTGCTCAACCTCCACCGCCTAATGGCCCTTCAATAACTTCGCCTAGAATTAAGCTCAGCGATGGAAGGCATATGGCCTACTTAGAGTCCGGAGTCCCAAAAGAGAAGGCCAACTACAAAGTCGTCTTCATCCATGGCTTTGACTGTTCCAAGTTTAGTGTTTTTCCTTTGTCACAGGTACTATATCACTCTAATTTCTACAATTTTGGAGCTGCAGACCACTTTAGCTGAAATTTTTTGGCATTTCACAGGGTCTTATTGAAGAATTGGGGATCTACCAACTATCTTTCGATCGAGCTGGATATGGAGAGAGTGATCCTGATCCAAAAAAGACGGAGAGAAGTACTGCCCTTGATATTGAAGAACTTGCTGATAACATGGGGTTAGGATCCAAATTCTATGTCATGGGGTACTCTATGGGAGGGGAGATTGCTTGGACTTGTTTGAAGTACATCCCCCACAGGTATGAGTAGTACTTCTGCAGACTTGAGCTTTGATAGGCATGGCTTTTGTTCTTTCTTATTGTTATCAAAATTTCATAAAGGCTGCTCTCTATGGCACAAACTCTGTTCTTCATTTCCAAAGATGGTTCTATGAAGCAAATTGTGAGAATAAAATGCAAATAATATCAATGTTTTCATTCTCAAGTAATCAATCCTTCAGAAACTTTTCTTGGATATGGGTTTTTACCATAGCACTTTGTCACGGACTTGTCTTCTTACAAGCTCCCGTGCGGCCTTAGCTCCTCCTTGCCACTCCGCGTAGCCAAGCTAAGTCAGCCTCTCCTGCAAGAACTAGGTGGTGATGAAGAACGAATGCTAAGTAGAACTCAAGAGAACTCACAATTGCAAAGGAAACTCAAAGAACTCTATTGCTTCTCCAAAACTTGGATGCATACAAATGAGGGGGCCTTCTCCTTTTATAGGCCCCAAAAGAATTTCCCTCCAAAAGATGGAAGGATCTAGAATGCCTAAGTTTCTAGACTATTCTACAACCCTCATGAATATACAATCTTCCCGAGTTCTCTAGAATGTTCCCAAGAGATCATTCTAGAGAGCTTCCACATTCTTCCAGAGTTCTCTATGTACATGTTTCTCCAAGGACCTAGATTTCTCTAGAATCCTCCTGGGCATTAACCCCAGACGTGACAACTTGCTTGCTTGATATTCTTCAAAATGCACCAACACTTCGATGATACGATAATTTACAAAAGCGTTTTCAAGCATTTACGGGATCGAATTGAATTGTCTTTTCAGAAAGCATGCATTAAAAATTGATAATCAAGCTTGCATTTACTTGGAATTGAGTTCTAGTTCTATGATACTCAGGTTCTGTTTATTTTTACTCGGATAGCGTTTTTGATTCACCTCAACAGAGAAACGAAAGTATTTGAGTAATCTTCATTTTAGAGCTAGAATTTTGAACTTCATTTCCCACTAAAATATCGAAGCTCTATTTCTCACCGGAGCACCGCCATCATTCTCCCAAGCGGAGCCTCAGTTTCAGAAGAGCTGTTATCTTCACTACGAAACTAATGAGATTCTGCACTCTCAGGCTCGCAGGCGTAGCCATTGTTGCTCCAGTTTCAAACTACTGGTGGCCAAACTTTCCCCGCAATGTAACCAAGGAAGCTTACAGCAAGCAGCTGGTGCGAGATCAATGGGCTGTTGGTGTGGCTCATTATGTTCCATGGCTGGTCTACTGGTGGAACAGCCAAAAATGGTTCCCATCTTCCAGCGTCATAGATCACAATCCTCTCATTTGCTCTCCTCCAGATTTGCGGATTCTAGCAAGTTTTGAAAAAGCTCATAACACGGTATGCTTTCTTACATCCCAAATACTCTCGTGCGCATATTTATATATCTATACTAATACATAAAGATATCCTCTTATGATGTAATGGTGTAATGTTGTGGATCATCAAAGCAACCATAGCCCTCCATTCAATCTCCTCCTCACAATGCCCTTGGGGCTGCAATCGTGTGCTCATGTACATTTCATAACATCTATGCACACATGGGGTATTTTTGTGCATAGATGTAATGAAATGCAAATTTACAAGAGAGATTTTTGTAATTTCAAAGATAAGATGGGTGCAGCCTGTAATTATGCTAAGGAAAGTTTTGATATGTATATACAAATACTCAGCTTATTTTGTCACGCGCTCATGAAAATTGAAGTGATTGCTGACAGGCATATATCAGACAGCAGGGAGAATTCGAATCCCTGCACCGCGACATGATTGTCGGGTTCGGGAGCTGGGAGTTCGACCCGATGGACCTCGATAATCCATTTCCAAGCGGGGATGGCTCGGTTCACTTATGGCATGGAACCGAAGATTTCGTTGTGCCGGCTATGCTGTCAAGATACATCAGCCAGAAGCTTCCATGGGTGCAATATCATGAAATAGCTGATGCTGGCCACCTGTTTCCACTGGCTGAGGGCATGACTGATGTTCTTTTTAGGAAGCTTCTTGCTGGAGAGCCATAGAGGGACTCAGCTTCAGGCCATCTGGCTCTTATAGTTGACTGAGAATCTACTTTAGATGTAGTAATTGGAGCTCTATTTTTAATAAATGATATCATTTTCTGATGTTTATTAAACTGATCAGGAATATGCATCTGAGAGTATTTTAGGGTTTTATAAAGCTGATTTCAGAAAGCACCTTTTGGTAGCGGTTTCAAAATTACTTTCCTAGAGAAAATACAGAGCCGCTATTTTTGGAAGGCAATTACTCATATAGGAGGTGAAGTATATGTGTAAAGCTTTGTTTGGGGCGGTGGTGGTGGTGGTGATGGGAAAAGCTCTATTCTCACTTTTATCACTCTTTTTAGGTTTTTGCATGAGCTTTTTCAAGAAAAAAAAGACTTTCTAAAAACCATTCTCTGCTTTCAGTTTTTCCTCTTTTATTCGAGGCTTTACGAAAGTCACGCCCTGACTATTCATGGTCTGCCTTCCTTCCTTCTCGCCGCTACAACTGTTTTCTTCTTCCATTCGTGATTCCTCACTCATTCGCTATCGTTGCATCTCACCGTTGACTTTTTGTAACTTGGTTATTTATAATTTATATAATATTTATTTATCTATGCAATAAATGATTATCACGAAACATTTTTTTTATTATTAAAAGGAAAACGTAAACACTTTTTTGATAAACATTTAAATAGAAATTTTCTAAATAGTTTACCACTTTCTCAAAATAATTTTCTAAACAAGTCTAATATCACATGATTCAAGTCAAAAACCGCCAAAATTAACACTAAGGACACTAAGGCTAAAAAATTCCATGCATTTTATGCTTAAAACTAGTTTATTTTCTTGGTAGCGGTCATAACTTTTGTCATGTCAAACATACATTTCATGATAATTGAGTTTTTGTCTAAACTTACCGGAGCAAATAAGCCACGCCAAACGAAGCCTAAATCTATAGAAACCCAAGAAAACTGTGCCTAAAAAAACATTCACTCATTGGCATGAGATCATGCTACACCCGGCTTCCCAACCTGAACCTCTAACAGTCTAATTGGCTCATATAATTTGTCAATATTTGTTTGTTCTACGGTGCCCGGACATAACAATCTTCGCAGTCTCAACCACTCAATCTAAGCCTTCCATGTGGCACTCGCAATAAGCAATTTTACTAGGGAACACAATATGAGGGTTGATCAAAGTACGCTCAGCGGTAGATACAAAGGGGGAGGAGCGTTGGCTCATAGTAGAACCAGTTGACGGAGAACTCGTGGCTCACTGCACCCTTCGCCCCGCCCTCTAGCCGAATTGAAAGAAAAAAATCTTTTCCAAAAAAGGAAGGAAAAAAATAAGACCTAATGGCATCCTCCCTAAACCCCTAGAAAAACAAATGATATTATTAATAGGAATAATTACCAAAACATCCCCTGGAAGTTAGCATAATTACAGGTTGCACCCGTCTTACTTTTGAAATTACAAAAAAAAAACATCCAGTAAAATTTACATTTCATAATATCCAGCACAAAATAGCCCCCTGAAAATTTACTCTTGAGGGGTTTTGCGCATGAAGATTATGAAATGTAAACTTCTGGGAAAGTTTTTGTAATTTCACAAGTAAGAGGGGTGCAATCAGTAATTTAACAAATTTAGAGGGGAGATCCCGATAAATAGCCCTTAATAATAATTGACAAAGTAGTGGAGAATTCAAAATTAAATAAAGTATCTAACTATGAGTACTTGGTTCGACAACTCATAATCAAACAACCATCAAGCTAGGAAAATTACCACCATTCCAAATGAAAATTAGGTTAATTCAAAGTAGAGAGCAAAATCAGTTGAACAGCATAATCACCCCCCAGCGCCAAAACCTGTTGTTATGGACAAGTTTATTTGCTGACAATAACAAAAATATGTATGAGTTGGTTTAAATTCCAGTTTTGAAGTGAACAAAAATCATTCTTCTGGTTGCCTTTGCCCCAAAACCGGAATGTCCTCATATCTTTTCTGCAGAAAACGCACAAAGTATTAGTTAGTATCACGTAGTACGGAGATTAAGGCTCCGTTTGGCGCAACGTTTTTGCTCCGGTGAGTTTGGACAAAAATGCTAACATTATAGAATGTACGTTTGGCATGACAACGGTTATGACCGCCACCAAGAACAAAAACTAGTTTTGAACATAAAGTGGATGAAGCTCTTTAGGTGCGGCCGGGCGTTCACGAACGACGGTTCATAACCATGCCAAACCAAACGGAGCCTAAGGCTTCGTTTGGCGCGGTGGTGGCGGTCATGAACACGGTGGTTATGAACTGTCGCTCGTGAACTTCCGACCGCACCTAAAGACCTTCATCCACTTTTATGTTGAAAACTATTTTTTTTTCTTAGTGGCGGTCATAACCGTTGTCATGCCAAACATATATTTTATGATGGTGGCGTTTTTGTCCAAACTCACTGGAACAAAATAGCCACGTCAAACGGAGCCTAGGCTCCGTTTGGCTGGGTGATGGCGGTCGTGAATGCGGTAGTTATGAACCGTGGATCGTGAACGCCCGACCTCACCCAAGAAACTTCACCGCTTTTATGTTCAAAACTAGTTTTTTTTTCTTGGTGGCGGTCATAACTCATAACCGTTGTCATGCCAAACATACATTCTATGATGATGGCGTTTGTCCAAACTCACCGGAGTAAAAACGCCACGCCAAATTGAGCCTAAGTGTCCGTTTGGCATAATGGTGGCGGTCGCGAACGTGATGGTTACGAATCGTCATCCATTTGGCGCGGCATTTTTGCTCCAGTGAATTTGGACAAAAGTGTCACCATCATGAAATGTGTTTAGCATGACAACAGTCGCCACCAAGAAAAATTAATTAATTTTGAGCATAAAACTGAATGTAGTTTTTTAGATGAGGTCGGGCATTCACGAACGACAGTTCATAACCACTGCATTCACGACCACAACCACAGTTGCCAAACGGACCCTAAGATTGTGTTCATCCGTAAAGATAACTATGTGTCGTTGCCGTATAAGTAGGCTAGTGAAAAGAATGGAGATTTTAAGTTATATATATATATACACTATAATAGAAGAATCAAGTATTACTCCCATAAATCAAGATGTTGGCATCATGCTGTGGCAGGGCCTTCACCGGCCATACAAATCATACAAAAATAAATAAATAAAAATTTGAACTGGAACTTGATGTATAAAAACAATAAAACTATAACAACTTCAGCAAGAGTTTCGAAGACGTTACAGAGTTCATGCATCAAGAATTCATCAACAAAAGCATAAGATCAACTCCACTATATGATGATTACATGGGTCTGGGAATATATGTTCATTGAGGGGAGAACGCTCAACACACTTGGTTCAGAAGAAAATCCTTGGCAGTGGAAACTCCTCTTACACCTCAACTCCATTGATTTTTTTTCTGCTCCAAAATCATTGAATTTCTAGGTTTTGCTGCAATCCTTTGTTTTTTTTCTTCTTCAGGTTTCAATAGGAAAACCAGGACATAAATAGGAATGTTAATTATTCAATCCTAAATCATTTAGATCACATCTCAAGATTCGCTCAAAGACATGATTCACTCTAGAGCATAGACTAGTTTGGTTTTGATACGAAATCACTGGCAATGCTAGCGATTGAGATCTTGTGTGCGGACGAGAGAGGGGGAAGCCCCGGAGAGGATTGTTGTTCTCCTTTGAACCGAATGGCACTATGGTGGATGCCGGGGGAGGGAAGGAAGGAAAGCGGAAGGGAGAGGAACTGATCGGGACCTAGCCGGTCTATTGTGGGTGGAGAAAGAAAGATAGAGAGAGAGAGAGAGAGAGAGAGAGAGAGAGAGAGAGAGAGAGAGAGAGAGAGAGAGAGATATTTTCCCATTCTCATGCCTAGACTAAGGCAAGTTCACATAATATCCAAGATCATGCTCACAAGGTTTAACAAGTGTGAGTAAATTTGATAGTCTACAACATATAAAAATATGAAGCAACATATAAATGGTCCTATTTAATCCCAATGTGGCTTCACTCGTCGCCGATACGTCATCCCCCAACACATACCCACAACATCTCCCACGTTGTGATCAAGCTTGTCCTCACGTATGAGGGACGGGAAAGCGGCACGAAGGGCCGACTATTCCTCTCAGGTGGCGTCAGATGCATCTTCGTCATCCCAATGCACAAGGGCATCTGAAAGCCCGTCGTTATGTCTGATGCTCAAAGTCTGTGTTGGCACACACGGTAATCCACAATTTGTGGAAGCGGGGTCTCTAGCGAATCGATTGTTGTCGGCCTCACAAGGTCCACAAATGGCTTCAACTGCGATTACATGGAACACGTTGTGGATCTTGGCCACGGACAGTAACTGTAGTTGCCACCTCACTAATCTTCTGCATCACCTGAAAAGAACCATAATACTTTGGGGCCAATTTGTGACATAGTGCCTTAGAAGCTGAAGTACGGTGGAATGAGCGGCGGTTTAGCCACACCCATTCGTTGGGCACAAAGAAAAGCTCATGGTGCTTGCGATCGTAAGCTTTTTCCATATGCACCTGGGGCTGGAGAAGGCGGTTTTGAGCAATACTGAGAACCTGATTGCGAGTCAGAAGGTCGTGATCCACGACCTCCATTAGGGCGGTGCCGCCTCAAGATGTCAGAAGGCATGGAGGATCCCTCTAGTATAGGAAGGTACATCTCGACTGTGCGATAAACCACTTCGTTCTGCTAGTCCAACTGCGGATGGTAGGCGGAGGAAGGTCAATTTGGGCGGAATCAAGTATTGCTTGCCTTTGGGTATCCATTACGCGATTCATGGTGCCACCCGAGAGTCAAAGCCAGAAGCTTGCTCACTCACCGTTGCTATGGAGTAGTATTGTGTCGCTGCTCGAGGAGAAACTTCAGGCTAAAGTGATCCATCCGTATCAGGAAAGTCTATTCCTAGAGGTACGGTCTCCAATGTTGCACTAGGCCAAATCAATCAGCTCCTGCTCCTATGCGGGAAGCGTCTTGATAGTGAATGGTCGTTGAAAGTGCGGAATATAATGAGAATATTAACATAGATTACTCTAGAGAGGGGTGAATAGAGTTAAAAGTTTTGATCAATTTAATCACAACCACTACACAATCACAGATTAAACCAATGCAAAAAAGTATGAGCAGAAAAATAAAGTTAAACTACAAAGTAGGTAACACAGAAGATGCAAGAATTTTATAGGACATTCACAAGGCATAAGTCTCCTTCTACAGCAGTAGGAATGCAATGTTAATCATAAGACAAAAGTCTTTAGATAAGAAGACTCTTAGAACCACTATTGAATCTTTCACAAAAGATTCTCAGAATAAATCTGAGCCTTTTGAAGGAAACTCTCAGAATCAACTCTGAATCTTGGTAGAGAGATTCACAGAACTCTTTACAATGAATGATTTAAGCTGTGAATTTTTCCACAATATGAGGTGATATTAAGCAAGTTCTGATCACTTCTAGTATTCAGCTTTGTGTGCATTCAGATTTCTCTAATCTCTAATTGTTTTTCAGAGAAGGAGAAGAGAGACTTCTTGGAAGCAGGAGGACGATAGAAGAACTTCAGAGAGTTTATAAGGGCAGAAAATGTGATTTAGGTTTGTCGTCCCTCTAAATATATTTAAATACTTGGATTCAAACGCCTTCTTCAAATAAGGACGAAGAGGAGGCTTCCATATCTCTGTATTCTAAAGAAGACATGTCCTTCAAGTCAAAGATCTTCTTCCATAATCTGCTTTATTCGATAACAAATTGAAAAGTAGAACCTAACAGGTTATAATCCTTTGTCTCATCATGATAATCGAGATCCATTCGACTATCATCGTTTTTTAAAGGTCTGATATCTTCGTCATAAGTGTTCTTTACCTTTTAGTCAAATACAAATCAACTAAAAGCTCGTAAGCTTTGATTCTTCATAATGTGAAAAAGCCTCCATGCGTCGAAAAGAAATCGACGCAAGCTCACGTACGTAAAAAAGAATGTTATATGCACACCAGCAAGCTCTAATTGCGGGCTTCAAATCGCCTTCTGTCTTTGTTCAGCTTCATACTTATGCATCGAATGCAATTCAACGTACGACTACTAACACTTCTTTATTATACTAGTTGTCTTGTTCATGTGCTCTGAAGAACATAAGTCGTGCTCTGAATAGATATAGTCGTGCTCTAAATTACTTTAGATAAGAATACGACGCAATGATCTTCTTCAGCTCTGCTTATGTGCTTCAACTGGAAATCGACGAAAGCCAAGAAGCAATACTACGTATGTCGAATACAATTCGACGTAAGTTGTTTGCAGTCGACAATTCTTCGTTATCTTTTGAATTTGGCTAATTCTTGTCCTACAAAGTAAGAAGTAGAAATAGAGTTGTTTATACATTATTAAGACTTGACCTAGATCACTTTTAGAGATAATCTGGTTTAACAAATCTAAGCGTTTTCCCAACAATCTCTCTTTTTTTGATATACCAGATTTTACATAGAAAATAAGTGGAAAAAAAACAATAAATAATAAAGCAATTGAGGTCAGAGAAGATAAATGCCAAAACTTAGGCGAATAGAGAGATGTTATTTAATCCATATGCAGCCCATACATCTTGTGTAACGCCCCGGTCTACTGTTGGTGTGCTACAGGTCTGCAGACCAGTGACTCCAACCCATCTCCACGGATCTGATGGGCCGCAGCCGCTAATTCCAATGGCGGGTTGTTGAGACTGGGACCAGTTTAGAGCTCCTGAGGACCTGTAGCGCACCCACAGTAGACCGCCCCCTCGCGGCTGAAATCCGCGGGAAATCTGTGGATTTCTAAGGGGGGGTGGATTCCCGCCGCCCGACCGCGTCCCCGCCAAACGGTGCACGATCGCAGCCAAGCGGTTCCAACCGTGCGACCGCGGCTGATCCGCCACGCCAAATGAAGCCTATGTCAGCCTATTTGTTGTAAGATATAGTATAGAACCAATGATTGCTCTATAAGTCTTTTAATCAACAAATTTACCAAGTTCATCCTTATCTATTACAGGATTTGTAGCCATGAAAGTCTTAATAATGGAGGCATTTTTCATCTCAAACTTTTTGATAAGCTATTTAATGTATTTAGCCTGGGATATGAATATGCATTCATCATCTTGTCTCACTTAAAGACAAAGGAAATAAGAAAGCTCCCTCATACTACTCATTTCAAACTTATTTTGCATCAAGTTAGCAAATATCTTACAAAGTTTGTCATCTGTAGAGTCAAACATAATGTCATCTACAAATATTTGCACTAAGAGTGTCTTGTTTTTGTGCCTCCTAATGAATAGAGTAATATCAACCTTTCCTCTAAGAAAAAAATTCTCAAAAAAGGAAGGCTAAAAGAGTCTCATACCAAGCTCTAAGAGCTTGCTTGAGGCCATACATGACTTTAACTAGTTTAAAAACATAAGAGGGAAAGGTAGGATGCATAAAATATATGGATTGCTCTATATAGACTTCTTCTTGGAGCTTGCCATTAAGAGAGACACTCTTGATATCCATTTGGAATACTTTAATTGGTTGTGACCTGCATAAGCTAAGAACATTCTTACAGCTTTCAGTCTTGCAACTAGGGCAAAGATTTGGTCATAGTTTATGCCTTCCTCTTATTTGGAGCCTTGAGCAGGATAGTTAGTTGGCCTTTTCACAAGTGTCCACACGTTGTTTCTTTCAAACTGAGCCAATTCTTCTTGCATAGTCATAATCCAATGGTGATCTTCATTAGCTTCCTCAAACATCTTTGGTTCCATTTGAGAAGTGAAGCTTAAATACATTACCTCATTTGAAGCTTTACTTCTACTTCTTACTCCATCAGTAATGTTATCAATCACATGTGTGATAGGATGATCCTTAAGGTTTACAAAACCTTTTGGAACATCAGCCCTTGGTTCAATGCATTGGCCTCCACAATTTCTTCAACTACAACATGTTACAGACGGCGACAGGGATGGCGAAGGCGAGGGGCGACCGCTGGTGTGGCGAGTTTATCGAAGGAGGGAACACGGCACACGCACCGAAGAATGATCGGGCGGCGTTGTATCAGTCTTTTACTTTAGCATCTGTATTGTTGTTTTTCCCTTTATGCACCGGCTAGTATATATAAGTCGGGTGAACCCTTGCTTTGGGATGCTGATTTTAATTGAGTCTTGGATTTTCCTCTCCTTCTTTCTCCCTTTCTTCTCTCTCCCTCCCCTAATCTCTCTCCTTGGAACCCTAATCTAACAAGTGGTCCGACCTACCGTTCCTCCGGCCACGGTATCCACCGCCCGAAGCGAGCCTGCGCCTTTTCCGTTTTCCGGCCGCCGATCGTTTCCGTCGTACTCGCCCGCATGACGCAACGCGCGCTGACGTGCCCGCCCAGTTTCGTTCACCGTCGGATCCCTGCCCGGCATACGACTTCTCTCCCTGCTTCCGCCGCCCGCGCTCCAACAGTCGTCGCCTCCAGCCCCGGAGTCCGCACGCCCGAGCAAGCCCGCGTCCCCTCCAGCTCGGCTTCCTCCGCCAATCGCCGTTGCATTTCTCTATTCTTGTGTGTATGCCACGCCAGTTACGCTTCATGGGCAACCCGGATCCCACGCCTTCTCTTCCGGCCGCCGATCCGGCCGTCCTTCGCCGCTTGGAAGACCACGATACCTCCATCGCCTTCCTCCAAGCACTTGTTCTCCGCATGGACTCCAAACTCGACGCCCTCCTCACCGGCCGCCACTCCCCGTTCGCCACCTCCAATGCCGACTCCCCCTCCATCTTGGGCGCTCCTCCGGAAATCTCTCCGGCCGCCAACCCCCCTCTCTCCGCCATTTCCGACGGCCCCCGGTCCCTCGAGGTGCCCTCTCTTTCAATGGCACCGATCCTTTAGGGTGGATCGTTTGCGCCGAGCAATTTTTCGAACTTCAACAAACGCCCGACAATCTCAAAGTCAGCACAGTCATGATCGAAATGGAGGGCTCCGCCCTCCACTGGGTCTGATGGCTCCGTCAAACAAATCTGACACTGCATTGACCGGCCCTACAACAAGACCTCATCCGCCGCTACGACTCCCGCTACTCTGGTACCGCCATGGAGCGGCTTTGTGACATCCGTCAGACGGGCTCCCTCGACGACTACTCCGACGAGTTCATTGCCCTCGCCACTCACGTTCCCGGCCTGCCGCCGGACCACTACCTCGGCTTCTTTATGCATGGGTTGCGCCCTCACATCCGGGCAAGGGTCCGTACCCATAACCCCCCCCCCCCTTGACGGAGGTCATGGATCTTGCCCGCCTGGTTGAAGCGGACTTCCACACTCGGCCGCCCGAGCTGGGACGACCACCCACCGTCGCCTCCCTGCGACCGACACCTCGGCCTCCACCCTACCCTCGTCCACCGCCACTCGAGCCTCTACCCAGACCGGGAAAGGCAACCCCACCTCCGCGGCCCCCACCCCGACCTCCAATCCATCCAGGGCTCTCCAACCAGGAATACCACGATCTGCGCACTATGGGTCTCTGCTTCCGATGCAAGCAGTTGTATACGCCCACCCATGATTGCCCACTCAAAACCCTTCGGGTCCTCATCGGCGAGGAGGAACCTGAAATGACCTTGGCTGATTTCGAGGCTCTGGAGGTTGACACCACCTCCGACGAGCCGTCGAAGGCCACCTTTCACCGCCTGGACCTTCCGTTCTTTGCGGTCGGCAGGATTTCGGGCCCTCAGACGATGAAGCTGCGAGGATATCTTCACGGGACCTCGATAGTCGTTATGATCGACAGTGGCGTCAGCCACAATTTCATTTCTCATCTCCTGGTGGACCGCTTGGCTCTTTCGGTGCGCGTCGCCGACCGCTTCACGGTTTGCCTGGGGACGGCCACCGATGGGCGACGGGTGGACTGTGTACGGGCCTCACTCTCACGATTGGCCAGAGTCCTTTCCAGGCCGATTTTTACTCTTTTCCTCTGGGCGGGGTGGATATCATCCTTGGCGTGGCGTGGCACCGGACTCTCGGAGACGTCAACGTCAACTGGGACCGCATGATAATGCGCTTCCTCTGTGGGGGCACGCCCTGTCTCCTGCAAGGCGAGCCCTCCCTTCTCCGTCGAGCTGTCTCTCTTCAGTCTCTGCAAAAGTCCTCCGAGGTGGAGTGGGCGGCCGCCTTATGGCACATAGCGGACACGGCAGATCCACCATTTCCCCCCGCCCCAACATTGCAGACCATCTTGGACGGCTTCCCAGATGTGTTTGCCAACGGGACTCGTTTTCCTCCGTCGAGGCCTATAGATCATCATATTCCTCTACGGGAGGGGGTAGCCGCCATTTCAGTTCGGCCATACCGTTACGGCCACGCCCAAAAGGGCGAGATAGAGGCGCTAGTTCGCGACATGCTCTCCGCGGGCATCATCCGCCCCAGCGCCAGCCCGTTCTCGAGCCCCGTCCTACTGGCCCGCAAAAAGGACGGCAGTTGGCATTTTTGTGTGGATTACCGGGAGCTCAACAGGCTACGGTCCCAGACAAGTACCCGATTCCAGTCATTCAGGAGCTCTTGGATGAGCTGCGGGGCGCGGACTTCTTTTCTAAGCTGGACCTTCGGGCCAGCTACCACCAGATACGGGTCTGCGAGGAGGACATGCCCAAGACGGTGTTCCGCACCCACGACGGCCACTACGAGTTTCTAGTCATGTCTTTTGGTCGGACGAACGCTCCCGCCACCTTCCAGGCTACCATGAAGGACATGTTCCGTCCGGTCCTGCGCGGGTACATATTGGTATTCTTCGATGATATTCTTGTGTACAACTCATCCTGGCAGGCTCATTTGGATCACATTCGCGCCACCCACCACCCTCCGGGAGAACGCTTTTTGCGTGAATCCCAAGAAGTGTGTTTTCGGCCAGACGGAGGTCAGCTATTTGGACCACACAATTTCGGCCAACGGGGTGGCCATGGATCAGGAGAATGTGCAGGCAGTCCTTCAGTGGCCCACTCCCCGCTCCCTCCACGACGTCAATGGGTTCTTGGGCCTCACCGGCTATTATCGCCGTTTCATCCGAGATTACGGCAAGATCGTGAAGCCACTTTCCGAGTTGTTGAAGGAGGAGGCTGGAAGATTTAAGTGGACACCCCTAGCCGACAGTGCCTTTCGGGCCCTTCAGCGGGCTTTGAGCACCGCCCCCGTTCTCATCATGACAGACTTCTGGCAGCCATTTGTGGTGGAATGTGACGCATCAGGCTCCAGAGTCGGCGCAGTTTTGATGCAGGTCGGGCAGCCTATAGCCTATTTCAGTCGGACGTTCGCCACCACCGTCCGCCCTCGCTCAGCCTACGAGTCAGAGTTGATGGCCCTGGTCCTGGCTGTCCAGCATTGGCGTCCATACCTGCTGGGCCGCCACTTCACCGTCCGGACGGACCACCATAGCCTTCGCTACCTGCTCCATCAGAAGATCGCAACCCCGGCACAGCAGATCTGGGTGGCCAAGCTCCTTGGGTACGATTTCGACATTGAGTTTCGAGCCGGCGCGTCCAACTGCGCAGCTGACGCTCTATCCCGACACCCTCAGATGGCACACCTGGCGGCCATTTCGCATCCTTATTGGGAGGATGCCGACATTTTGCAGCGGGAGGTGGTTGCCGACCCCACACTTCAGACGATCGTGGGGGCTCTTCGGCCCGCCATACCATCTCGTGGGGGACAGCCTCCACTACCAGCATCGCCTAGTGATCCCCACCGCGTCCCAGCTGATCCCACGCCTACTCGTCGAGTTCCACACCAATCCTGAGGGAGGACATGCAGGCGCCTTCCGGACGTATCGCCGCCTCGCTGCCTCACTATACTGGTCCGGCATGTTTCAGCAGGTCAAGGCCTTCGTCGCAACGTGTCTCCCGTGTCAGCGGGCCAAGTACGAGGCCACTTTTCCTGGAGGTCTCCTTCAGCCCCTACCCACCCCCACTCAGATTTGGGAAGATATTTCCATGGATTTCATCTCTCGCCTGCCCCGTTCCAAGACTTGGGATTGCATTCTGGTGGTGGTGGACCGCCTGCGCCTGTCCAAGTACAGGCACTTCATACGCTCCGCCACCGTTTCACAGCCCCTCTTGTCGTCGCGGCATTCGTCGATGGCGTTGTCCGCCTACATGGGATTCCGCGTTCCATTGTCAGCGACCGCGACCCGCTTTTTCTCAGCGTCTTCTGGCAGGCTCTCTTCCGGATGCAGGGCACATAGCTACGAATGAGCACAGCGTACCACCCGCAGACGGATAGCCAATCTGAGGTCATGAATCGGTGCCTCGAAACATACCTTCGGTGCTTCGTGTGCGACCACCCGAGGGCGTGGGCGGAGTGGTTATCCTGGGCAGAATACTCCTTCAACACCTCATTCCACTCCAGTACCGGCACTACTCCGTTTGAAGTCGTCTACGGGCGACCCCCCCCCCCCCCACAGTCCTGAGTCGCACCCTTCCGAGGGAGTGCACAGTGGTGCGGTAGACAGTCTGCTTCGAGACCGGGACTCCATACTCCAGCATCTACGCCAGCACCTTCAGCGCGCCCAAGACCGAATGACAGTCGCGGTCAACCGCCACCGCTGCGACGTTCAGTTTAGCAAGGGGGACTCCGTCTTCCTCAAGTTGCGCCCGCACCGCCAAGTCTCGGCCGCGTCGCGGACCCACTCCAAGCTGACGGTCAAATTCTACGGCCCCTTCGAGATCCTTGCCCGAGTAGGCACTCAGGCCTACCGCCTCCGCCTTCCTCCCGAGATCCATATCCACCCGGTATGGTATTCCATGTATCACAGCTCAAGCGGGTGATTGGAGATCATCCAATCGAGGGGGCGCTTCCGCCTCCGGATCCGGGCACCATTCCGCCAGCAGTTCGTCTGCAGCGCATCATTGACACCCGCACGGTACAGCGAGCGGACCAGGCAGTAGAGCAGGTTTTGGTTCTATGGCATGGACTTCCCGACTCCGAGGCGACGTGGGTCGACCGGGCCGAGCTGCAGCAACAATTTCCAGACTTTTGCCTTGGGGACAAGGCAAATTTCCCAGCGGGCGGCATTGTTACGGACGGCGACGGGGACGGCGAAGGCGAGGGGCGACCGTCGGTGTGGCGAGTTTATCGAAGGAGGGAACATGGCACGCGCGCCGAAGTATGATCGGGCGTCGTTGTATCAGTCATTTACTTTAGCATTCGTATTGTTGTTTTTCCCTTTATGCACCGGCTAGTATATATAAGTCGGGTGAACCCTTGTTTTGGGATGCTGATTTTAATTGAGTCTTGGATTTTCCTCTCCTTCTTTCTCCCTTTCTTCTCTCTCCCTCCCCTAATCTCTCTCCTTGGAACCCTAATTTATCAAAACATGTGTTGTAGCTGAGTAAATTATAATGTTTCAGCTTCAAGTTCTTATAAGTCATCTTTAGCATTCTCAGCATATTTGCTTGGGTCTTCAGTTGCCTGCAGTGGTATACTTAGAGTGGTGGGCTGAGATTGCTCACTCAGCTCTATTCTCTCAAGGTATGCGGCTAGATCGTATACCTGTCCACTTGGATTAGCTGAAGAGTTTTTTTCCTTCATATAACATGCTAGTTTCATTAAAAGTAACATGCATAAATTCATTCATGCACAATGACCTCTTATTAAAGCATCTATAAGCTTTGCTAGATAATGAGTATCCAAGGAAGATACATTCATCAACTTTTCTATCAAACTTAACAAGATATGATTTGTCATTACTCTTGAATATTATAATTGCTATCAAAGACTTTAAAGTAGGAAATGTTTGGTACTTTCCCTTTCAGAAATCTATAGGGAGTCTTTTCTGATGTTTTGTAAATCAAGCACCTATTCAAGACATAACAAGCAGTATTTACAGTGTCAGCCCAAAAATACATAGGTAAGTTGGCTTCTTCTAGCTAGATTTTTTCTCTCAGCGACTCCATTTTGTTATGGAGTTATAGAAGTAGAACAGCTATGCTTGATTCCTTCACTTTCACAGAATTCATTCATCCTATGAGACAAACTTTGTCTCATGATCACTTCTGATCAGTCCTACAGAGGTATTTATCTCATTTTGGATTTTCTTAATAAAATCTATGAGAGTTTAAAAAGTATCAGACTTGGCTTTTAGAAAGAACAATCAAGTGAATCTTGAATAGTCATTCGTAATTACTAAGAAATATGATTTCATCCTAAGTCGTTGACTAAGATAGGACTAAATAGATCCATGTGAAGTATGTGAAGGATTCTTGGTGAGCTATTGTGTGTTTTACTCTTAAAGGAAGCATTGGCTTGCTTGCCTAATTGGCATGCTCTGTATGGTTTCTCTTTAACATACTTTGCACAGGATAAGCCTCTTACTAAGTTATTTTTAGCAAGCTTAGATAATGATTTAAGATTGAGGTGTGTACGTCTTCTATGTCATAAGTCAGTAGTAGAAATAGATGAATTGAAAAGACAAACCTCAGAATTAGTATATAGAAATTCTACTAAGCAGATGCTACTTTTTGTCATACCTGACACGATAGTAGTTCCAGAGTTATTGTCCATAATCTAGTTTGTGTTGAATGAAGATTACCTTGTTCCCCTTGTCGCATATCTGACTTTTGCTTATTAGGTTATGTTTCAAACTTTTCAAATAAGACACTTCAGTAAAAGTGATTGCTCCTACATGAACTAGTCATACCCATTGGTTTGGCCACAGCTTAAGTCATCAAAGATTACTTTGAGACCTTTTAGTTCAAAGTCAATCAGCAACCTTTGTCTCTAATCATATATCTCGAGCATCCACTATCCAGATACCACTGTTGAGGACTTGTGGTTTTGGAGTTCATCTGCAAAATAAGTTAAACATTAAGGTGGACACAGTGTGATTTGGGTCCATTCTTCTTAAAAAAATTCCAATCAAACTCTCGACTTCCCAGAATGAAAAATATTATGGGAATAAATATTTGGATTGTACCAGCAATCCTTCATGAAGTGACCAACTTTGTTGCAGCAAAAACACTCATACATGTCGTACTAGTTTTTCCTCTTGATGGGAATAAATTAGGGAAAAGAAGCTGGCTTATTTCTATGATGTTCAACATTTGGCCTAGCAGGCATTCGTCAAGTGATATTCGATGTTTCTGCATGAGATCGTTGACAGCAATTCGGAGAATGATCTGTCGGTCGGCTAATTCCATTCGAAGCATGTCGAATGCAATTCTCTGCATGTGAGATATTGGCATTATTCCTTATTGCAAGAGGTTTTCTCAATATTCTTTCTGGAATTGTGGAGGTATCACAGGTGTATGTCTGTTGTCATTCCTTGATTTATTGTCACCAAGATTTTTGCTTGGCCTTTGCTTAGATGAGAAGGGTTCACTATTCTGAATTTCTTCAAGAATGTTTTTGCCTTTTTCTTTCATAAAGATCACAGACTTCTACCAAGTAGGTCCAGATGTACAACCCGTATTCGGCGAGTAGACCAACCTATGCTCGACGAGTAGACCAACAACATCCGGCGAGTAGATCCAATGGCGGTCTTACTCGCCCAGGGTAGGGTGAGGCGAGTACACCCCCTCCCGCCATAACTCTTATCGACGTGATCTCTTCTCGACGGCATAGCTCTTATCAACGTGATCTATTCTCGACGTCATAGACCTTCTCGACGACATGATTCCTCTTCTCGACGATGTGAGTGCGATTCGTCCAGACGATACCAATAGCCCGGCGACAAAGCTCCTTCTCGACCAAGGCGAAGCGAGTTGACCTGGCCTCGGGCGAGCTCGCTTCAAGAGAACTCGCCCTCGGCGAGTAGGATTTGACCCAGTCGCTCCAGCCGCACTGCTCAAGAAGGGAGCAAGGCGAGTTCGGGCCAACCCGACTCCCCAATCCTCCCTCACTATCCGCAAACCAGCGGGGGCTGCGATTAGTGTTTGCGAAAAGGTGCGAGGAGCTATTCGCAGACCATTTTGGTCTACATACAACAATTTGGTTAAGGCTGAGGGAGGTATCTGCAAGCCTTTAAGACCATTTTGCCCTTAGAAAATTTTTCCTACAAATAAGATCCATTATGTCTCAGATCAGCACGGATCCACCCCCCAAGAGAGTCTGAGTTTTCTTCCTTGAGTCCTCGTGGTATCTGAGACGGGCTCAGCCTTTGGTTTTTGGGAGGGAAAATCAAGTGAGATTTCCGGGTTAGTGGCGGGACCTCCTCATTGCAGTCAGTGGGTCATTCTTAGGCAGCTACCTATCATCTTGTGAGAGTCAGTTCCCAGCACGGAATACTCAGACCTAGGGATCTGACGTAGAGAGAAGTAACTCAAGCTACTCCCCAAGTCTCGAACATAGTTGGACGGGTATCCGGGTTCCAGCATTATGATTCACCTCAATGGCATGATCAACACCAAGACCCAATCTTTTGAATTTATTAGATTCATTCTCTATGATGGATTTTAGTTGTTGGCACCTTCCATTTAGAAAATCCTCTGATTGTTTTGCTTTAACTAGCTCATCAGTGATCTTGCAGTTTTGCTTGAGAGCTTCATTAAGGGTTTTTTGTGGTATTAAATTATCTTCTTTCAACTAAAGCATCTCAGCACTTGAAAGATTAATTGTTTCTAATTTGCTTTTACGGTCTTGATTTTCAATTGTAAGATCATAGTATTCCTGAAAAGAATTTTAACCTTTCTCTCTGCAGCAACTTGATCCGGGCAAAAGACTATGAAGGCTTGCTTGAAATCTTCAAATGCAAAGTCAAAAGAATCAAGGTTCATTACCTCATCTTTCTCAGAAGGAAGTTCTAGTATCACGAGGCACTCATTCTCAGCAACTTCTTCAATGTCTGAGCGGGAAGAACTCCCAGATTTCATGTTTCAATAATGAAACTTCTTTCTTTCCTTTTTTCTTCTAGTCAAATTTACTCCTTGAGACTTTCTCCTTTTTGTCTTTTGTGGTGTTTATCTTTCTTGCTTTCTGAATACTCAGGTGCAATGTGTCCAGGCTTCCTGCAGGTAAACAAATAACTTCATCAGAAGAGGGTTTCTCATACCTTGATCTGTGTTTGGTTGTTAATGTCCCTCTTATTGAAATTTTCAGTCTTGATTCATTCCTTTAATCTTCTGGCCACCATGCTTACAGTTCATCATCCAGAGCAGATGATTCCTTATAAGTTGCATTAAGAGCAACTGGCTTCATCTCTAGTGTTATAACCATCTTTTCCTTCAGTTCATTCTCTTCTCTAGTCAAGAGGAGCATTTCATAGGATTTGAGCTTTTCAAAGAGAGTATCTGTTGAGATCTCCTTGTGGCATCTGTACTCTTTGATAGCTCAGATCCTTGAATCCCATGAGCTAGAAAAAAACATCAACAACTTATCATTGATCTCTGTGGTTGAGATCTCCTTGTCCAAGCCTCCCAGTTAACTTACAATGAGGTTGAATCTCTGATACATATCAGAGACATTCTCCTCGGGTCTTTTCTTAAAATTTTCATCATATTGTGAGATAAGGAGAGATATTTTGTTTTTTCTCTCATCAGCACTCCCTTCAACAATCCTGATGAGGGAGCCCCAAATCTCCTTGGCAGACTGGCAGTCTACCACTCTTTGGTAAATGTCATCTGTCATTGTTGACATAAGAATGTTCATGGCTTTTGCATTACAAGCCCTGACCCACTTGTCCCCTTCACTCCATTCAACTTTAAGCTTGGGGATTTCTTTTTCATTTGATCCATCCACCTTAGCGAGTATGTAGGGACCTGTAAAGATATAGTCAAAAAAACTTCATCAATAGAGTTCATGTATAATCTAATCATTGACTTCCACAGTGCAAATTTCTCCAAGTTGCACATAGAAGGTCTGAATGTGATAGCATAATTTATGATATGTGATGTGTTCATGATTAAGTAATAATCTCATAATCAGACTAATATTCTCAGAATATAAGATCGTGGTTAATCAAGGTGTTGGCCTTTAGAGATTAACTTGGCTCTGATATCAATTGAAAGTGCGTAATTGAATGAGAATATTAACACAGATTACTCTGGAGGGGTGAATAGAGAGTATAAAAAATTTTGAACAGATTAATCACAACCACGACAGAATCATAGATTAAATTAGTTCAAAACCCTCCCATGTGTCGTAAGTTCTCCCCCCCCCCCCCTACTCACTATCGTTGAACCCTCCTACTGTCGTTTCTGCCCAGAATCCCTCTATCGGCTTCAATTTGAAGCCCTGCCCCGATTCGAGCACTTCCCATTTTACAGTTTCCGCTCATAATCCCTCGGTCGCACTTCTATCGAAAGCTTTACCTCGATTCCAGCCCTTCCCAGTCTGCTGATCCCGCCCAGGACCCCTCTGATGCACTCTTATTTGAAGCCCTGCCAAATCTCAGCATCTACCAGTAGGCCAAAGCTCCACTCAACACCCCATCCGAGCCCTACCAGATCCACATCCCACCGACTAGTTGTTCCTGAAAACTGCAGCATCCTTGGATCCCCAACTTTGCCCCATTCTACCGCCTCCTGCGCGTGTAAGTTGTTATTTGAAGTCTTTGTTTTCTATTACTGCATACTTGGAACTATATTTTGTTGAATGTGAGATTATATGTCATTAATACTGTGAAATCGTTGGATTTGCAGGACTTATTCGGCAACATTTAAAATTATTTGTGACTCGCATATTTGTGGATCCATGTTTGCTTTTCAATTAAATTTTCTGCAAACAAATGTGCGCCTACTTAAATTTTAACTTAAATAATTGTTTATTGCTAACTGAATCGGACTGAACATTGCATTTACACACATTAGAGTCTACCCGTAAGTGCACCGCATCTCACGTTGAGTCGCATCTAAGGACATTTGTCACGGTCAACCTACCATGCATCAATACATTTACAAGATACATATATATAAATTTATATATTAGCATATATATATACACACACATGCGCGCGCACACAGAGAGAGAGAGATGTGACTGGGGGAGAGAGAAAGTGAGAGTAACAAAGAGAGGTATATGAGCATTCACATCTATCAAGATAAACATAAGGATACATAAAATTGCATATATAACCACTAAAACTGTCCTTGTAAACACATAAAAGCATAAAAATAACATCATAATATATAATTTAATTCATATAAGATAGCTAACATGAAATGAACCGCCATAAAATTATTTCCCAATGTTTGAAACTTAACATCTTAAAAATTTTGAATAGGATGGGTGAGTCATCGCCTTCTGGGAAAAGAATAGGAAGGGTGAGTCTGCAGGCATCAAATGGTGCATCTAACCTATTTCATCAAATGGTGGGTACTGACACAACACATCTAGAGATGGCACAAAGATAAAGTGAAAATGCTCATTAATTATGAATTTCTCCGGCAATTTGAAGTGAATCTTGGATTAAGAAATTGGAAGATCTGTTTTTCTTACTTCTTCACAAGGAAGAGCTTCATCAAACAGAAATATTCTTCTAATTTTCTGCTCGTTAAATTCCAACGCCCCTTATACCAACCTACTTAAGCTCAAAAAAACTACATTACCAAAATGTTGGCCTCTACCACTAGCCGGCTAGCTAGTGAGCAACTCTTTCAGCTTGGAAGGAGGCATGCTAATGAAAAAATGCAATGTACTATGACAGTAATAGCCAAAAGTTGAAATCATTATGAACTAAGATCTTACCCCAACATTCTTGTATTCCCACAGTTTATGGACTCCATAGTCTACAATCTGAGATAAAATACAAATGTAGGTAAGTTAGCTGCACAGCATAAAATGTTAATAGGAAAAAAACTTCTTGACCAAAAAGAAACAAAAAACAAGATTCTTCGAATGCCAAATAAATTGATAGTTGTAACCTTAACAAAAATCAAGATAATAATTCCACATTTTATGGCAATTTTTTATTGGTGTATAGATTTTTGAAACAAGACCAATATTACTATCATCAAGTAAGTGTTTAAATGAGCCAATGTAAGTGTTCTAGGGTCCTGTATGGCTCGATTTTTCAGCTATCAATCTGAACTAAAATTCATAAATATTCAAGAAATTTAGTTCACGCTCGAAATTAGCTGAGCTTAAACCATTAACCTGACTGAGGATGAGTTGTTAATCAATATCTTCAATTGACAGCATTGACATCAAACATAAGATACACAAGATGAAAGATTCTAAACAGGAAACATTGGTTAAGAAACAAAAACTAAGGGTATTATTTATAGGAAGTGTGAGGATTAAGCTAAATCCCTTCAAACAGTTATAAGAGGCTTCTAACTCCTTAGACTTGTTGTATCCAGGATTTTATTGCATTTATTAAACCCAACCTTAGGTGGATGTGTGAACACACGAGACTGGATAAAATTAGAAATGAATGTATCAGGGATAAGACAGGAGTGGCGCCAATTGCAGAGAAGATGTGAGAAGCTCGACTAAGATGGTTCGGACACATACAAAGGAGACCATTAGAGGCACCTATTAGGCGTTATGAGAGTTTAGTCACTAGGCATGTTAAACATGGGAGGGGTAGACCAATAAAGACTTGGAATGAAACTATAAGGAAAGACATGATGTACTTAGGCATTAGTGAGATTATGACTAAAGATAAGTTGCAATGGCGACAAAGGATCCATATAGCCGACCCCACTATATTGGGATAGAGGCTTGAGTGTTTGTTGTATTAAACCCAACCTTAAATTCTACATTTACTAATCCAAGACATATCAAGGATCTAAACATTTAGCTTACTATTGTAATTAATAATTTAATATATATGTAGTTTAGGTCTAATTAAGTATTGTAACAAATCATAATTAGGGCTTAAAATAACAATTGCATAATTAAATAATTACTAATCAATTGGGGTAATTAGCTTATCAAGCAATTCATACAAATTTAATGAATATAATTAAATTTAAGTAATCTAGTTTAAGCATTTGGTAATTAGACCATTATAGAAATAGTACCTACATAAACCATGATTAAACACTTAATTACAATTTTGATTAATTGCATCGATTACAACCTCTAATTAGTTAGGGTATATCTAAGTATTCTAATTAATCCATCTAAACATACTTTAAGACAAATTAAGCATGCTTTCCTATAACTTACAGTTTGATTAGTAAATAATTACTAATTACCGAGGCGGCCAAAAATAATGAATTATTGATCTACATTCAATTACACGTTCAAGAACTAATCAGTTTAATTAAAGAAGAATTATGCTTTAAATTTGTAACATACAAGGACCCTAAACATAACTTTTTATAGGAAGCTATAAGAACTAATTACAAGACTACGTGTAATCGATTGTGCAATGATAAGCAACGGTAAAGTGTAACCAATCCCCATGAACACATAACGAGTCATCTAACAAGAAACAACGCTAAACATCCATCATCATAATAATTTTAAGTTCTTACATCAGTTACATAACATAATAATACATGAGATAAAATTAGCTCGCAGGCCACAACAGTTCTAGAAGTGAAAAATAAAATAAGCTAGCTAATAAGAAAACCTGGGAAGAATTCATTCAAAGTGAAATGAAATTTATACTACAAAATAAGACGTGGGATCTATCTCAGTTACCTCCTAGTAATAACGTTGTAGTGTGTAAATGGATATCTACAAAGAAACTAAAAGTTGATAGTTCAATTGATAAGTATAAAGCTAGGTTAGTTATTAAGGGATTTACTCAATGTAAGGGTATAAATTATTATGATATATATGCACATGTAGGTAGAATTACCACTCTGAGAACTTTAATTGTATTATCTTCAGTCTATAGTTTTTAGGTTATAGAGAAAAGAGAGAAACTCTTTAGTATAACATCACCAAATAATTTCATCTTTTGGTATATATAAGGCTTATTGCCCTTGTCTTGCTTAAATGAGACAAAGGAGGTTATGGACCACACCACACATGCACGACCTGCGGACATGAATGCGGACATGTTAAGCCGGGCCGGGCTCGGGCTAGGGCTAGGGCTTGGGTGTGTTGTGCGGCCTGCGAACATGGATGTCGTTCCGAAATGGTCTAGCCATAACAACCTAGATTTTTATTTTTTACTTCTTATATTTTCGGAATTAATTATTACGAATTATTATTTGGTAGTTATTTCCAAGAGGTATGTCCCATTACGAGACATAGTTTTGAAGGTGTGTTTTTGGAATATAGGTATTCCAAAAATTCACTTCCTTACAGTTTTATCTTTCTCCTATTTTCGACCTGCTTCGCTCTCGTTAATTTCAGACTGCAAACTCAAACTTCTTCTTCCTCATTAAATTCCGGCGCCTGCGTTCGTGCATTCACCATTATACTTTTCGCCGACCGAAAATATTGCGGTCGTCGAACGATCACGCCCTAGTTTGATTTCATTTTACGGTTTAGATTATTCTTAGAATCTACAACCAAATCTTCTAAACTCTTCTAATCCATGTGCGATTCGAAGTTCAGGAAATGTTGAGTAACGTTGTAACGAGATAAGAAGTATCTGGAACATGTATTAGGCTACACCAGGTTAGATGAGTTGGCGATAAACTGTGTCATACCTCTAACGGTCAAATAAGGATTAGCAGCTTATAAATAGGCATTAGAGCTGTAAACATTATTCAATGAATATAATTGGTCTTTTCTCTCTCTCTCTCTCGTCCTATCTCTTCTGCTCTTTTCTCCCTCTCTCTCTCTCCCCCGGGATCCTAAGCCATTCCCGTCCATTCTCCATGTTCCCTGTTACAATTGGTGCTCTCGGTTGAGTTCTGCCTCTCCATGGAGGGGCCACCGCCCTCCCCTACCACACATTCCGATTCTTCCAACGCGTCTAAACCGGTTACTTGAAGCTATTTCGATCGTCGTCATGCCCAATATATGGAACATCACTCCACCGTTTGTGACTCGATCAAGTCTACCCGAGAACGATTTGCCCAGGACTTACAACAACTCACGTTATCAGTTACCACTTCCGCCCAACAACAAGAGCGCCTCCAAAAAACTCAGGATCAGTTACAAGAATCACACAAGAACTTCCAACAAGAATACAAGAATCTTCGATTAGAGTTACGCTCTTTTTTACAATCAATGGCTTCAGCGAACACAAGGGAACTTCCGACTACAACGCGGGCTCAGAATAATGAACCTAACGGTTCATTCTCATCGTCCTTATCCGGCCTCCTCGGGCTACCGCGGACGGATACTCCATCAGTCCAGCTAGGCACAGCGGACGGCCTTCCCCGGTTCCGGACATCAATAATCGATACGAGTGGAGCTTCTTCATCACAGCCCAGCTTTTTGGGTTCCCTACCAGCTCGACCGTCACCTGCATCCGTCTCATCAGTTCCTTCTCTCAATAACACTTATCAACGACAAACTTGCCTACCTTCACATCCGTTCAACCATATTTCCAGCCAAATTTCTTTCAAAGCCAGGATGGTTGTTCTACGGCTCAGATGCATACACCAGCTAAGTTGGACTGTCCAACTTTCGCCACCGGGGACCCAACGAATTGGATTTATAAAGTGGAAATGTTTTTCAGGTATCACAATTCAAATCCATTGGATTATGTTTTTCTTACCTCAATGAACTTGGACAAGCCAGCATCGCAATGATTCCAAGGCCTTCTGCGTAACGGTTTATGTCCAGATTGGTACACATTCAAAACTTCAATTAGGGATCGATTTGGTCCTTCAGATTACGACGACCTCCTCGGTAAATTTATGAAACTTACTCAACTTCTTCAGTTTCTGCATATCAAGATTTGTTTGAAATTTTAGCATGTCAAGTTAACGGGTTTTCTCAAGATGTTTTACGACGAAATTTTCTATCAGGTCTAAAACCCCATATTCGTCGAGCAGTTACATCACATCACCTAGATTCCCTTTACGAAACGTTTAAACTGGCTAGACTGTTTGAAGAACGGTTTATGGAGGAATTTCGACCCCAAAAACAATGGCCAACACGCCAAAACACCACGGGGCTGCATGTTAATAATCATCATTCAAATCGATTGGCCGTTAAACGTCTGTCACCCGCAGAATTGCAAGTCCGTCGTGAACGCGGACAATGTTTTACATGTATGAACGTTATGCACCAGGCCACAAATGCAAAAAATAAATCCACCCTATATTATTTAGACGGCAAACAAGAGGACGACATGGACGATCCATTTACGAATCACCCCAGCGACCCAATCCCGAAGACTTTGTGAACCCAGAAATAAGTGTAAATGCGTTAATGGGAACTTTTCCTAGCAAATCACTGCGAGTACAAGGAAAAATAGGCCAATCTACAGTTCACATCTTCTTAGATAATGGTAGCATGCATAGTTTTATCACTAAACGTTCGGTTGTTGGAAGTGTTGAGTAACGTTGTAACGAGATAAGAAGTATCTGGAACATGTATTAGGCTACACCAAGGGCTATACCAGGTTAGATGGGTTGGCGATAAACTGTGTCATGCGTCTAACGGTCAAATAAGGATTAGCAGCTTATAAATAGGCATTAGAGCTGTAAACATTATTCAATGAATATAATTGGTCTTTTCTCTCTCTCTCTCTCTCGTCCTATCTCTGCCTTTTTCTCCCTCTCTCTCTCCCCCGGGATCCTAAGCCATTCCCGTCCATTCTCCATGTTCCTCGTTACAATTGGTGCTCTCGGTTGAGTTCTGCCTCTCCATGGAGGGGCCACCGCCCTCCCCTACCACACATTCCAATTCTTCCAACCTGTCTAAACCGGTTACTTGAAGCTATTTCGATTGTCGTCATGCCCAATATATGAAACATCACTCCACCGTTTGTGACTCGATCAAGTCTACCCGAAACGATTTGCCCAGGACTTACAACAACTCACGTTATCAGTTACCACTTCCGCCCAACAACAAGACCGCCTCCAGAAAACTCAGGATCAGTTACAAGAATCACACAAGAACTTCCAACAAGAATACAAGGATCTTCGATTAGAGTTACGCTCTTTTTTACAATCAATGGCTTCAGCGAACACAAGGGAACTTCCGGCTACAACGCGGAATCAGAATAATGAACCTAACGGTTCATTCTCATCGTCCTTATCCGGCCTCCTCGGGCTACCGCGGACGGGTGCTCCATCAGTCCAGCTAGGCACAGCGGACGGCCTTCCCCGGTTCTGGACATCAATAATCGATACGAGTGGAGCTTCTTCATCACAGCCCAGCCTTTTAGGTTCCCTACCAGCTCGACTGTCACCTGCATCCGTCTCATCAGTTCCTTCTCTCAATAACACGTATCAACAACAAACCTGCCTACCTTCGCATCCGTTCAACCATATTTCCAGCCAAATTTCTTTGAAAGCCAGGATGGTTGTTCTTCGGCTCAGATGCATACACCAGCTAAGCTGGACTGTCCAACTTTCGCCACCGGGGACCCAACGAATTGGATTTATAAAGTGGAAATGTTTTTCAGGTATCACAATTCAAATCCATTGGATTATGTTTTTCTTACCTCAATGCACTTGGACAAGCCAGCATCGCAATGATTCCAAGGCCTTCTGCGTAACGGTTTATGTCCAGATTGGCACACATTCAAAACTTCAATTAGGGATCGATTTGGTCCTTCAGATTACGACGACCTCCTCGGTAAATTTATGAAACTTACTCAAACTTCTTCAGTTTCTGCATATCAAGATTTGTTTGAAATTTTAGCATGTCAAGTTAACGGGTTTTCTCAAGATGTTTTACGACGAAATTTTCTATTGGGTCTAAAACCCCATATTCGCCGAGCAGTTACATCACATCACCTAGATTCCCTTTACGAAACGTTTAAACTGGCTAGACTGTTTGAAGAACAGTTTATGGAGGAATTTCGACCCCAAAAACAATTGCCAACACACACAAACACCACGGGGCTGCATGTTAGTAATCATCATTCAGATCGATTGGTCGTTAAACGTCTGTCACCCGCAGAATTGCAAGTCTGTCGTGAACGCGGACAATGTTTTACATGTGATGAACGTTATGCACCAGGCCACAAATGCAAAAAATAAATCCACCCTATATTATTTTGACGAAGAACAAGAGGACGACATAGACGATCCATTTACGGATCACCCTAGCGACCCCAATCCCGAAGACTTTGTGAACCCAGAAATAAGTGTAAATGCATTAATGGGAACTTTTCCTAGCAAATCACTGCGAGTACAAGGAAAAATAGGTCAATCTACAGTTCACATCTTCTTAGATAATGGTAGCATGCATAGTTTTATCACTAAACGTTCGGTTGTTTTTCTCAAATTAGCAATTGTAGCCATTCCTCCTTTTAAAATCCATGTGGGCAACGACAATAAAATGTTTTGTAAAGAACTTTGCCCACAGGTATCGTTGGTGATATAGAGCATAAAATTTATTTTAGATTTATTCATTACTGGTCTTCACGGGGCAGACATAATCCTGGGATTCAATTGGTTGGAAATGCTAGGTCCCATAACCACAGATTATGCATCCCGCGAAATGTCCTTCACCTAACAAGGCGTCCCGTGTGTTATTAAGGGCCTCACTACCCTAAATTCAGGCTCAGTATCCTCTTCCTAAATTCACAAATTAATGGCACATTCAATTGAATCTATGCTACTTTGTTTGCAAACAATACCGCTGGACAGTACAGACACCATGGGCACTCACATACTTCCAGCCACGGTAGAAGAGCCCATACAAAATCTATTACACGAATATAACACCATATTTTCCACACCACAAGGATTACCACCCCACAGAACTTTGGATCATAAAATCCTGTTACTCAATGAATCACATATTGCGAAAGTAAAACCATACCGATATTCGCATCGACATAAAAACGAGATTGAGCGCTTAATAGCAGAAATGTTAAGTCAAGGAATCATTCGTCCTAGTAATTCATCATTTAGTTCCCCAGTACTTCTAATTAAAAAACGTGACGGCACCTGACGTTTCTGCGTGGATTACCGTGTGTTAAATGCCCTCACAATTAAGGACAATTTTCCAATGCCTACGACTAATGAATTATTAGATGAGCTCCAGTAGCGGAAAATTTTACAAAATTAGACTTACATTCTGATTATCATGAGGTTCGAATGAATCTGAATGACATCCATAAAACTGCTTTCCGCACTCACAATGGATTATACGAGTTTCTGGTAATGCCATTTGGCCTAACCAACGCTTTGATGACTTTCCAAGCACTCATGAACACATTATTTCAACCCTTTCTACGTCGTTTTGTGGTAATATTTTTTGATGATATTCTCATTTATAGCCCCTCTTTGGCCTTACACTACACTCATTTACAACAGGTTATTGATGTTTTAGACAAAAATAAACTCTACCTCAAACCGTCCAAATGTATCTTTGCGGTCACAATCATAGAATTTTTAGGACATTTAATTACTCCTTATGGTGTTAGACCTAACCCAGGAAAATTGGAGGCCATTGCCGATTGGCCAACCCCCACAACCCAAAAGCAACTTTGCTCTTTCCTCGGCTTAGCGGGGTACTACAGGAGATTTATCTGTCAATATCCTACCATCACTTCTCCTCTTATCGATCTTATAACAAAAAATGGTTTAGCTTGGCTTAGCGGGGTATTACAGGAGATTTATCTGTCAATATGCTATCATCACTTCTCCTTTTATCGATCTTTTAACAAAAAATGGTTTTGCTTGGTCGGCAATTGCAGACAAAGCTTTTATTCAAATTAAGTCCTTACTAACGACCACCCCAGTTTTAGCTTTACCTAACTTTTCCCTTCCATTTACTATCGAATGTGATGCGTCTAATGTTGGAATAGGGGCGGTGTTGACCCAAAAGGGCCACTCAATTGCATACTTTAGTAAAAAGTTGTCCATCAAAGATCAAGCTAAATCGACATATATAAGAGAATTAATGGTTGTTACGATTGTCGTAAGTAAATGGAGATAGTACCTCATCGGTTCTACTTTTATCATTCTCACTGATCACCAGACATTACATAATTTGAATAACCAAATTATGACAATGTCAGAACAACATAAATTCTTATCAAAATTACTAGGTTTTAACTACTCGATCCAATATAGGCCCGGTAGAGACAACATAGCCGCAGACGCTCTTTTCAGGATCCACGAACCTCCTATTAACGTTGTTATAAATACATTTCAAAATATTTCTTTTACCTACTCAAATTTGTTTGACGAACTGGATCAGTGCTACCAAACCGTCGCAAAGGCAAGTGAGATCCTCGCAATACAAGACAATCCCAGTAGTATTCCCGAGTGGTCTCGAGTATGTAACAAATTATTTTTTAAACAACACCTTTATATTCCAGAGTCAACAATCCGACTTATTTTAACAAGCGAAGCACACGACACTGGCGTCGGAGGGCACTCAGGCATTACAGGCTTACAGCCATGCTTAAACGATTGTCTTATTACTATTACTGGCCAGAAATGCATAGCGACGTGAAGCATTACATTCAGTAGTGCGATATTTTCCAAAAAGGCAAAGATCGCACTGATAGGCCATTCGGTGCCCTTCAACCGTTACCTATCCCAACCCAAATCTGGGTGTATATATCAATAGATTTTATAACGCATCTACCCAAATCTCAATCTTACACAACAATATTAGTAATGGTTGATAGGTTATCCAAGGGCGCTCACTTTGCACCTCTGCCGACTCACTATACATCTCCCTCAGTGGCGCAAACTTTTTGGGACTTCTATGGGAAATTACACGGCTTACCCGAAACAATTGTTTCGGATAGAGATGCGATATTTTTGAGTAAATTTTGGTTAACTTTTTTTAAATCCAACAGGACGAAACTGCATTTCAGCTCAGTCTACCATCCTCTGACGGATGGATAGACTGAGCGCGTCAACCGTTGTATCAATCAATATCTTCGGTTATTTTCATTTCGTCATCCAGCGTATTGGGCCCAGCTTTTGAGCTGGGTCGAATACCATTATAACACAAGTTATCATGCAGAGGCGGGCATACTCCTTTTAAGGCCATGTTCGGCCGACCACCACCCAATTTCCTTCCCTCCCCTTCAGGTGATGTATCGGCCGATTTGTCGTTGCCACATTCCACATCCAGAGAGTTACTACTTCTTCAGTTACAGACAAATTTACAGCAAGCACGGAGAAAAATGAAAAATTATGTAGATAAAGGAAGGAGAGAAATGTCTTTTGTCCCCGTTCAGTTCTCCTCATACTCCATCCCTATAGGCAAACATCCATGCATAATAGAAAATGTAAGAGAATTAGCTTACGTTACTATGGACCATATATGATTTTGGAAAAAATAGATATGGTAGCATATAAATTGAACCTTCCAGCCACTAGTAAAATTCACCCCATGTTCCATGTATCATTACTTAAGCCATACTTTCCTAATGCAGACTATACAATTCATTTCCTACCTGAACATAATATGCAGACAAAAAAATAAAATAAAAACCCAATCAATATCCTGGACACACGTACGATCGATCAAGACGGACAACCATCTAAACAAGGTTTAATTCACTGGGAAGGCTTGCTCCCAGAGGAAGCAACCTGGGAGCCCTTGCCCTTGTCTACGCTGGATCATGTTATTCTAAGACATCTGGAAGCATCTTGCAGCTGTGACAGCAGGGGAGGAGGGAAGTCCAGCAACAAAGATGGGCATATGAACGACAGGGAAGTTATCATTCATTCCTAACCTCAGGTCATCTCCCCGACATATCACACAGTTTCTAATATTTCTACAGATGTTCGAACTGCCAATCATGATCCGCAGGAGAACAAACACATCCACGACACCCCAAACACCAGCCATACACAAAGGGAAGACACCCTCCATACAAACTCCATTGTCATCCCTGTAACAACATCGACCAATTACACTAACTACCTCAAAATATTTTGCAGAGACCCCAACAGGCGCAGATAGATGGAATCAAACACGATGGACATTCTACAACACCGGATCCGCCAACTAACACCACAATCAGGGACGATACCCTCCACAAAAACCAAAGTCATCACTTTAAAAGCAAAGAAACATCATCTAAACGACTTATTTTGTGATTGGCAAGAACGTCCTCAACAATCAACCAAAGAGGGCAAGACAAAATTAAAAGCACAGCATCAGCAAACGACAGGAGATACAGAGTTACCTAGAACAGCAGAGGAAGCTCTGGCCATTCCCACTAAAGGGCTCCCTCTCCGGCGATCTCGACGTAACACCATGACCCTCCAGCGAAGCTCCGGCCATTCCCACTAAAGGGCTCCCTCTCCGGCGATCTCGAAGTAACACCATGACCCTCCGGCGAAGCTTGCCACGGCTCCCTCATATTACTCGCCGTTGTCGCTCAGATCTGAAGAGAGAAAGAGATAAGCTCTAGGGTTTGGCTTCACGAGGTTTTATGCCATCATATTCTGGGCAGCGAAGGGCGGGTTGTATGTACGACCCGGGCAGAATCACGGGCGAGTAGGGAATGTAACGAGATAAGAAGTATTTGGAACATGTATTAGGCTACACCAAGGGCTATTACCAGATTAGATGAGCTGGCGATAAACTGTGTCATGCCTCTAACGGTCAAATAAGGATTAACAGATTATAAATAGGCATTAGAGCTGTAAACATTATTCAATGAATATAATTGGTCTTTTCTCTCTCTCCTCCTCTCTCTCTTTCTCTCTCTCTCTCAGACTCGTAAGCCATTCCTGTCCATTCTCCTTGTTCCCAGTTACAGGCGTTGTATCTGAGGATTAATTTTTTTCGTGGTTAAACTGCACAAAAGGGAGACAATAGTAATCTCAAGACAGTGCGAATTTTTACATGTCTTTTCTCATTAGCGCTTCAATTCTTATCTTGCTAATACTATTATATCAAATCATTTTCCGAAACTTTATTTCTTTGTTGTTTCTTGTCTAGTAGAAATAATATTATCCAACAACCAGGGACGATCTGGAAACACATTTAGTATAGCAAGTGAGACAGGAAATCGTTTATCTAAGAAAAAGACAAGCTAAGCCTAGTTTCTCCTGAATCAGATAGCCATGGAAAAACCCTGTGGAGGATGCCTTGATGAAAAAAAATAAGGTAAACACATACAAGAACCCATAACAGTAAATGTTTCCGCATGAGAAAAAACACGAGAAGGAGGGAGGGGGAGTAAGAAGGCACCCGTTCTCCGGCGAAGGCTCCGGCGACAACGAATGTAACGTAGACGGAGTTCCGGCGCATGAGCACGCGATATAGCCCTTCCCAGAGACCGCGCCCGCTACTCCTTGCCGTGGATGTCATTGTTATGATCTCTTCTTCCTTCTCGGAAAACACCGGAAGTTAGGGTGCAGACGCCTGCGGCGAATTTTTTTAAAATCGCAAAAAACTTTTACTATCTTATTACATATTTTATACTTTATTATTATCCTGTTGCATATTGGGTGGTGTTAAAAGGCAAATCAGAATTGGCTATTGGCAAACCAATTTCTGTGAGTTATTACGCGTCTTTTAAAAATACGTTTTTTACATACATTTTTAGGAAAAGTGTTCAACACGATAATTGTAGATCTCGTCGAGATCTACAACTTTCTTGTTGAACACTTTTCCCAAAAATGCATGTACAAGGCGTATTTTCAAAAAATTCACTATAGTTACGATCAGGGCGACAATACGCCTTGTACATGCATTTTTAGGAAAAGTATTCAACACGAAAATTGTAGATCTCGACGAGATCTACAATTATCGTGTTGAACACTTTTCCTAAAAATGTATGTAAAAAATGTATTTTCAAAATGCGCGTAATAACTCATAGAAATTGGTTTGTCAACAGCCAATTCTAGTTTGCCTTTAACACCACCCTACATATTTTATACTTTATTATTATCTTATTACATATTTTATAAGGGTTCATTTGGGACGGTGGTGGCCGTAAACGTTGTTGTTATGAACCATCGTTCTTGAATGCACTGCCTCACCAAAGAAACTTCATCCACTTTTAAACATTGGTGGCAGTCATAATCGTTGTTATGCCAAATGTTACGGGTCGCTCGGGTGCTTTGGTAGATCGGTCGACTTGAACCGTCTTAGCTCGGAAGCGAACCGAACGCGCTAACAGTCAAAGAGTAAGCTAGTAAGTGACACGAGAACTTTTAACGTGGAAAACCCAGAAATGGTGAAAAACCACGCGGCCGGAGCTGTGCCAGCCAACTTTGACTATCTTCCGGGGGATTACAATTAGAGACTTAGAGCTCGAGCGCGACAGGTCGTTGCTCGTTACAATGAGAGATAGAGAGAGATTTCCGAAGGTGACAGACCACCTCTCGGAAAGCTAAGTCATTTTCCTTCTGAGAACAGTAGTGAGAGCGAAAGTGAGAATGCTGGTGAGAACAAAAGTGAGAAGACTGAGTCGCCTTTCGCGACCTTCGAAGGCTCGAAGGAGATTTTCGAAGATTCGAAGGAGATCTTCAAGCGTTGAAGGAGAACTCCAAGGAAATCTTCAAATGAGCTATCTCGGGTGCAGAAGGCAAGGTCCCTTGAAATGAAGGCTCTAGGCTCCTTTTATAGCTTTGGTCGGGGGTAGCCCGGTAATTTTGTCGTCGTAACCATCATAACCACCTAACGGGTGAATCACGCTGATCGTCATTTTTCATAAATGACCAACTCGCCCTTCGGGCAGTTCGGGCAGTTCGGGCAGTTCGGGCAGTTCGTGCAGTTCGGGCAGTTCGGGCAGTTCGGGCAGTTCGGGCAGTTCGGGCAGTTCGGGCAGCTTCATTGAAGGTAAGAAAGGCGACAAGCGAGTCATGCATTCTGAGAAATTAGAAAAGACAAAAAGTGAGTGTGCCCAGAGTGCGGAAGTGCTCTGAGAGCGCGCTCAGAAGCGTTCTGAGCGCGCAACGAACAAGAGAGCGTTCTGGGTACGCAACGAACACTGAAGTGTTCTGTGCATGCAACAAACACGGAAGTGTTCCGGGAGTGCTATGAGCGCGGAGCGTTCTGAGCGAACGGAGGAATGAGGAGTAGCGCCCCCAAAAGGGAAATTGGGCTCCGGTCGCACCCGACGAGGGGCGTGACTTCGGTCGAGCCCCCTTGCGAAAAAAGGGGGGAGGGGCTTGGCCGCACCCCGTTGCGGAGAGGGGTGTGGCCTGGACGCACCTAAGGGGGGTGCGGGGTGGGGTTTGGCCGCACCCCACTCGGGGGGTGCTGGTTGCGCGCTACCGCGCGGTAGTGCTACCGCGTGTGGTAATGCGTGTGGTAGCGCGCGTGGTTGCGGGCGTCACGGTTGCGCGTTGTCTTGCATGGGCGGTTGGTTGCAGAGATAGTGGGTTTGCCCACTCTTCCCTCATCACCTTAGTGGGTTTTGGGAATAACCACCTTTTGGACTTGCATATAGATAGATGAGAGCCATGTATGAATGCATATCACCAAACATACATTATATGATTGTGGCGTTTTTGTCAAAACTCACCGGGGCAAAAATATTGCCTCAAATGGAGCCTAAATGATTGTGATTATTTGGTAGATTGTTTTAATTCAAAGCATCGCATCACTCACTTTTAAGAAAAAAAAAGAGTTAATCCTTAACCATTAAAATAAAAAAAAATCATTTTTAAATGTGAAAAATAAAGAAAAAATAACATATAAATTTCCAGAGATCACACTCACTATATCGATGATGAACCTTCTTAGTGCAGACGAAGAACTCGACACTCGCATTGCTCGCTTCGGTGTTAAATAATGAGGTGATCTCTAGTATGTCTTCAATCTTTAATTGTAGAGTATAGTGTTAGAAATTTATTAATTAAAATAATTAGTTCAATAATATTTAATTGAAGATTCATGATGCTTGGTGTTTGGATTTCACATCAATTGATGGGAAAAGATCAAAACTAAATGTATATAACTCAACTACTTGAAAGGAAACTTGACGGGGTTCCCCTAAAGGGGTTCGAGTTGAGTCAGGCCGAGTGTTTCTCATCGCGGCCATGCTCGGACCCGAAGAGCTACACCAGCATTTACGGATAGTCTTAACCCCGTTGCTAAGTACTTTTTGTTGGATCTTACGGCGCCCTTAGAAGGGGGGTGAATAAGGGTTTTATGAAATTTAAATCTTAATTAAGTTTATCAGAGTTTACAACTGAAGTTTCAGAATATTTTATGAGAAAATATATTTAAATATTCCAGATAAGATTATATTGAAGATTCCTTTTTAAATAATTGAAACAAACTTTTTGTTAACTGTTGCTAACGCCTTGAGTTAAGACTTAACGCTGGGCGTTAGCTCTCCAGAGAATATTCCTTAGAACAAAAAGATTGCCACAGTGATTTTACTTAAAAAATCTTAAATGAAATACAATTCCAGAAAATCAGAGATAATGAGAATAATTATTGTATTTCAAAGATAATTATACAAATGTTAATTTTGATACTTTGATGAAAATAGAAATTAAAACATTTTTGAAGAGGAAATAAAATCAATTGAATAGAACATTAAAAGACATGATTTTATTTCATAATAAACTGAATACACAAATGTTTAATTTCTATAACGCTAGAAATCAAGGCGAAAATATGTAAAAACACTTTTTGTTGGTTCACCGGTCCTTCTCCCAAGGACCGGTTGGCTATAGCCTATATATCCTCAGATAAGGCCTCTAGCCACCCCCTTGATCTACCCTCGACCTAGTCGCCACGCACAAGACGGCGAATTACCCCCTAAGCCTCACAAGGACCTAGTCGCCAACACAAGGCGAATTTACCCACGGAATCCTTCCCGGAATCCGACATTCTCACCGAACGATTTCTCCACACAAAATACAAAATGGAAAAATAAAAGATTACAAGATAAGTAAAGAGAAACTCCCCAAGAAATTCTGAAGGTGAAGACGAAGTCGATATAGATGTTGACGTTCTTGAAACGATCGTCTTTCGTATGGAATATGCGTTGTAGACCTTCTCCTTCAAAATCTTCTTTAGATCTTCATGTTAGCCCAAGGGAGATCTCTTAATTTGCTGTACATGAACCTCTCTCCAAAGTATCAGAATTCTGGAATCATCTCTTGTCCATTAGAATGAGAGGAGCTGCATGTACAACCTTGTATTCGCCGAGTAGGTTCTCGAAGCACAGAAAGTATTTTCGAACATCATTCTTCAAGATAAACCTAAGCAGGGAGAGAGGAGGGCGAGCTCCTCTCGCCCCCGGCGCCCCCAGCAGCAAGGGGGCGAGACCCCAGGGGGGCGAGACGCTAGCGCCGGCGGTAGCGATACCGCCGGGCGCTAGCCCAGTTCTCGCCCAGCCCCAAGGCAAGGGGGCGAGCTCCTCTCGCCCCCGTCCCCAGCAGTAGGGGGCGAGACGCTAGCGCCGGCGGTAGCGATACCGCCGGGCGCTAGCCCAGCTCTCGCCCAGCCCCAAGGCAAGGGGGGCGAGCTCCTCTCGCCCCCGTCCCCAGCAGTAGGGGGCGAGACGCTAGCGCCGGCGGTAGCGATACCGCCGGGCGCTAGCCCAGTTCTCGCCCAGCCCCAAGGCAAGGGGGATGAGCTCCTCTCGCCCCCGTCCCCAGCAGTAGGGGGCGAGATGCTAGCGCCGGCGGTAGCGATACCGCCGGGCGCTAGCCCAGCTCTCGCCCAGCCCCAGCAGAGGTAACCCCTCTCACCCACCAGAAAAGGAGGGGGGGTTGGTCTGCGTTTAGCATCCCAGAACAGCGGGATTTGGCTATTTGCAGTCCGGTTTTGGCTATTCGCAGTCCAGATCCGAGGGTATTTTGGGTATTCTGCAGTCCAGTTTAGGCTATTTGCAGCCCAGATCCGAAAATCCTATAAATAGGACCAAGGGGGCACCATTTGGAGAGATCTCTCATCCTAGGCTAGCTCTCTCCTTCTCCCTCTCCCTCCCCAAGTCTCTCTAGGGGGTGAGGAGAGGCTCCAATGGTGCCCAAGCTTAGTAGTGGCTTGGGAGGGGAAGTTCCAAGGGGACTTCCGGGTATGTGGCGGGACCTCCCCACTAAGCCCTTGGTCCAGTTCTTAGTTCCAACACCTTCAACCTAGAGCTCTCCCTTGGGGGGAGTAAGGGTTGGTCGCCCCTCAGCCTCGCTGAGGGCCCCGAACTCCACAGAGACCGAGTAGTCGGTTTCAACATTTTTGGTGCGGTGAGCGTGGAGAGTGACCGATTCAAGAAATCCTCAAGATGAGCTCCATGGGCGGAGGTGGAGGAAGTTCCGACCCGGGTCTCCCGCAGCCCCCGGTAGAGGGGGTGATGTTGGAGATGTTCGAAAATTTCAGGCAAGAGGTCCTGCAGACCTTACATGTGACTCTCGCCTCGATAGGCGAAGACAGGAGAGGAAGTGGTTCGGAGGTCTCTCCCCGACAGGAGGGTGAGATCCCTCTCGACCAACCAGCCAGAGAGGAGGTGCCAGGAGTTGGCGGGTGGGGAGGTCCTCGACCCCCACTCGCCGAGACCCAAGTGGGCGGGTGGGGAGGTCCTCGACCCCCACTCGCCGAGACCCAAGTGGGCGGGTGGGGAGGTCATCGACCCCCACTCGCCGAGACCCAAGTTGGCGGGTGGGGAGGTCCTCGACCCCCACTCGCCGAGACCCAAGTTGGCGGGTGGGGAGGTCCTCGACCCCCACTCGCCGAGACCCAAGTGGGCGGGTGGGGAGGTCATCGACCCCCACTCGCCGAAACCCAAGTGGGCGGGTGGGGAGGTCATCGACCCCCACTCGCCGAGACCCAAGTAGGCGAATGGGAAGGTGTCAAACCCCGTCTCGCCCAGCCCCCAAGGGGGGCGAGCAGAGGAGGTCCTTTTTCTGAGATGATCCTCTCAGCCCCGATTCCGGAGGGGTTCAAGGGAGCAGAGATGTCTCACTACTTCGGCAAGGATGACCCCGTCCTGCACCTGCAGTGGTTTGAGGACATGGTCTCCATCATGCCCATGTCGGACGCTTTTAGGTGTCGACTCTTTGCGACAACCCTGAAGGAAAAGGCTAGAGAGTGGTTCCACCAGCTCCCTGCGGGATCCATCTATGCCTTCGAAGACTTGCGTCGAGGTTTCTTGCTACGCTTCGCGACGTCAAGGAAGAGGAAGAAAGATGCCGAAGCACTTTTCAAGGTCAAGCAAGAGCCAGAGGAGTCGCTGGCTCAATATCTGGAACGGTTCAGGGAAGAGGTTCACCTCGTCGAAGAGGTTCCCGGGTACACCCTCAAGCTTGCATTCACGTTGGGGCTGCGGGAGGGCTTCTTCAAGGTGGACCTCAAGAGGAGGGCTCCTTTGTCTTTTGAGGAGTTGATGGAAAGGGTGGCCGAAGAAGTTGAAAGTGAAGAGGCCAACCCGGAGTTCACAAGAAGGCTGGCCAAGCTGAGTGAGCCGGAGGCAAGGCAGCAGGGGGGAAGAGCAAAGGCCCCCAAGAGGAAGTTCGACCAGGAGGAAGACAACTTCCAAGAAGAGGGGACCGACCTCCCAGGATGGAGGCAGGGACCGAAAGCACCCTCTCCACCACCCCAGCAAGCCATGGTGATAGGCCACAGAAGAAGAAGAAATCGTGGAGGAGGAAGAAGGGGCGTCCGAGTGGAGTTACCCTACTGTGACTTCCATCAGGAGGAAGGTCACGCGACATCCGCCTGCCCTGAGTTCTTGGAAATGAGGGAGGCGAGGGGCCCGAGGCCGCAGCATCAACAACCAGAGGAGGTCGAGGAGGACCATGCCGGGGAATAGAAGTCCGAGTCCCGGTCTCCGTGCTTTGTTTTTTCTTTGAGTCCATGTAGTAGGAGAGAGTGTTTCCCTACTTAGTTTTTCTTGCATGTAACCGAATAACTAATGAAATGAAAGTTTTTTGAAGTATTGTTCCCCTTGGATGGTTCCGCTGACCGGGCTCTCACTAGACGGCAGGCCAGGTTGACCTCCTAGGGAGGAAAAGAGATGTTCCCCTTGGATGGTTCCGCTGACCGGGCTCTCACTAGACGGCAGGCCAGGTTGACCTCCTAGGGAGGAAAAGAGATGTTCCCCTTGGATGGTTCCGCTGACCGGGCTCTCACTAGACGGCAGGCCAGGTTGACCTCCTAGGGAGGAAAAGAGATGTTCCCCTTGGACGGTTCCGCTGACCGGGCTCTCACTAGACGGCAGGCCAGGTTGACCTCCTAGGGAGGAAAAGAGATGTTCCCCTTGGACGGTTCCGCTGACCGGGCTCTCACTAGACGGCAGGCCAGGTTGACCTCCTAGGGAGGAAAAGAGATGTTCCCCTTGGATGGTTCCGCTGACCGGGCTCTCACTAGACGGCAGGCCAGGTTGACCTTCTAGGGAGGATAAGAGATGTTCCCCTTGGATGGTTCCGCTGACCGGGCTCTCACTAGACGGCAGGCCAGGTTGACCTCCTATGGAGGATAAGAGATGTCCTCCCCAATCCAGGCTCTCACTAGCTGGGTGGCTCTCACTAGTAGAGCTCGCTCCTAGGAGTGTGTCGACCCAATGTCGACCACTAGTGGAGCTCGCTCCCGGAGGCGCTCAGTCCCGAGCAGACTCCCTAGCCGGGCTCTCATTAGCCGACAAGGTTGGAGGACCTCTTCGGAGAGGCTACGTGTTTTTCCGAGATAGCACTGTTAGCCGGATTCCCAGCGACACTCGTCGAATATACAGGGTTGGACATTTCTTTCCGAGCGTGTGCCTCGCTCGAAAAGAGCGGGGATTGTGTACAACCCTGTATTCGCCGAGTAGGTTCTCGAAGCACAGGAAGTATTTTCGAACATCATTCTTCAAGATAAACCTAAGCAGGGAGAGAGGAGGGCGAGCTCCTCTCGCACCCGGCGCCCCCAGCAGCAGGGGGGCGAGACCCCAGGGGGGCGAGACGCTAGCGCCGGCGGTAGCGATACCGCCGGGCGCTAGCCCAGTTCTCGCCCAGCCCCAAGGCAAGGGGGGCGAGCTCCTCTCGCCCCCGTCCCCAGCAGTAGGGGGCGAGACGCTAGCGCCGGCGGTAGCGATACCGCCGGGCGCTAGCCCAGCTCTCGCCCAGCCCCAAGGCAAGGGGGCGAGCTCCTCTCGCCCCCGTCCCCAGCAGTAGGGGGCGAGACGCTAGCGCCGGCGGTAGCGATACCGCCGGGCGCTAGCCCAGCTCTCGCCCAGCCCCAGCAGAGGTAACCCCTCTCACCCACCAGAAAAGGAGGGGGGGTTGGTCTGCGTTTAGCATTCCAGAACAGCGGGATTTGGCTATTTGCAGTCCGGTTTTGGCTATTCGCAGTCCAGATCCGAGGGTATTTTGGGTATTCTGCAGTCCAGTTTAGGCTATTTGCAGCCCAGATCCGAAAATCCTATAAATAGGACCAAGGGGGCACCATTTGGAGAGATCTCTCATCCTAGGCTAGCTCTCTCCTTCTCCCTCTCCCTCCCCAAGTCTCTCTAGGGGGTGAGGAGAGGCTCCAGTGGTGCCCAAGCTTAGTAGTGGCTTGGGAGGGGAAGTTCCAAGGGGACTTCCGGGTATGTGGCGGGACCTCCCCACTAAGCCCTTGGTCCAGTTCTTAGTTCCAACACCTTCAACCTAGAGCTCTCCCTTGGGGGGAGTAAGGGTTGGTCGCCCCTCAGCCTCGCTGAGGGCCCCGAACTCCACAGAGACCGAGTAGTCGGTTTCAACACTGCACTTTTAAATAGCCTCGGAAGCTAACGCGTGCGTTAAGGCTAATGCCCGGCGTTAGTGAATCGTGTACGGCAGTTGCTGGCATCGTGCATAAAGTCGGGAGCGTGACAGAACCAATTTCGTCGAACGGGACTGATTTCGTCGAACGCGCCTTCGTCGAACGCACCCTTCGTCGAACGAAAAAACTGCAACCGTCTGGATCGTGCAAACCGCCAAGGATCGTGACAGAACCAACTTTCGTCAAACGTAATCGATTTCGTCGAACGGAGCTTCAAGTTCGTCGAACGCAGTTGTCGGGCGCAATGTCGTCGAGCGTAGGCTTAGTTCGTCGAACGGAGCTCCTCGTTCGTCGAACGCAGCTTGCCCAGTGCAAATTCGTCGAGCGCAGGAAATTCGTCGAATGGAGCTCCTCGTTCGTCGAACGCAGCTTGTCGAGCGCAAGTTCGTCGAGCGCAGGAAATTCGTCGAACGGAACTCCTCGTTCGTCGAACGCAGCTTCCTTCAGGTATCGTCGAGCGCCTTCAGAGTTCGTCGAACGAAGGTTCAATTCGTCGAACGCAGTTTCTTTCTCAGCGGTTTTCGTCTCAGCGGTTTTCGTCTCAGCGGTTTTCGTCTCAGCGGTTTCCTTCTCAGCGGTTTTCGTCTCAGCGGTTTTCTGCTCAGCGGTTTTCTTCTCAGCGGTTGATAACGTTGGGCGTTAACTACTAACGCGAGCGTTAGCTATCTTTCCAGAGAGTCATTTCCAATCAGCAAATTATTCATAGGGATGTGTAGCTATAGTTCATGTACAACCTGCATACTATAAACACACAAAATATAAGATCAAATACAACACAGTATTTGTTATTCTCAAACCAAGAGATGCGGAACATAGGCTCCAACACTTTCGCGTTACCGCTCCCGCTCCTACCTGTTCCGCGGGGAGCGCTCCTGCTCGCCCCTGTTCAGCGGGGAGCACTCCCGCTCTCGCCTGTTCTGCGGGGAGCGCTCCCGCTATCGCCTGTTCCGCGGCGAGCGCACCCGCTATCGCCTGTTCCGCGGCGAGCGCTCCCGCTCTCGCCTGTTCCACGGGGAGCGCTCCCGATCTCGCCTGTTCCGCGGCTCCCGCTCCCGATCTCGCCTGTTCCGCGGCGAGCGCTCCCGCTCTCGCCTGTTCCGCGGGGAGCGCTCCCGCTCTCGCCTGTTCCGCGGGGAGCGCTCCCGCTCGCGACTGTTCCGCGGGAAGTGCTCCCACTCGTCACTGCTCCGTTGGGCACGCCGCCATCATCCATCACCGACGGCAATCGTCAGCCACCACCACCACCAGGGAGGCTGCCCGGGCTGCCCAGCGTGACTGGGGGGCAAACTCGTCATAATCTCAAAGTTGACAATCTGTATGCCCTGAAGCAAGCATTCTCATTCGCTCGTCCAGAAATTGGCATGGCGCAGTTACCAAAACGCCCTCCTCAAAAACTATAAAAGGGGGGTCAGGCCTCCATTTGAAAGGACTTTTGGACATAGAGACTAGGGGAGCTCTTGGGTTTTCCGGCAAGGACTCTTCGAAGATCTTCATCGACCTTCAAGCTCCCCCTTAAAGATTTTCATCAGCATTCCAGCTCTCTTTCAAGGACTTTGGGAGGATCCCGGTTGGGCTCCAAACTCTCTAGTGCGGATCCCATCAATGCTCCGCTCCAGGCCGCTCCGCAGCGCTCCGCTCAAGGCCGCTCCGCAGCGCTCCGCTCAAGGCCGCTCTGCTCCAGGCCGCTCCGCAGCGCTCCGCCCCAGGCCGCTCCGCAGCGCTCCCCTCCAGGCCGCTCCGCAGCGTTCCGCTCCAGGCCGCTCCGCTCCAGGCCGCTCCGCAGCGATCCGCTCCAGGCCGCTCCGCTCCTGGCCGCTCCGCAGCGCTCCGCTCCTGGCCGCTCCGCAGCGCTCCGTTCCTGGCCGCTCTGCAGCGCTCCGTTCCTGACCGCTCCGCAGTGCTCCGCTCAAAGCTATCTCAGAGCACGCTTCACCACGCTCGGCTCCCGAGGACTTAGCAAAATCATTGTAACGAGCGGTGGCATGTCACCCTCGAAAAACAACACTCTGTAACTCACAACACTAGTGGATCATTCAGAATTGGGCTAGGCCCCGTGGTTTTTTCCCTATTGGGGTTTTCCACGTAAAAATTCTGTTGTCTACTGTTGGTTCTCATTTTTTACTGTTTGCGCGTTCGGCTCACTCTCGAGCTAAGGCGGTTCAGCTCGACCGGCCCAGAAGAGCGTTGAACGACCCGCAACAAAACTCTTTCATGTGAAATGATGAAACTTTTATTCTCACTTTATTATTCTCAACTCCTTTAAGTGAATATATAAATTTATTCACTCATCTTTATAATGTTGAAAGAAACATAAGGAGAATTCATTGATCACACTGCGTGCGCGCTCGCATGCACCAGACCGGATTCGAATTCGGACTTAGGATTTAGAGTTTGGGAAATAATTGATTTTTTTATACAAAATAGTTTCATCGCTTTGAAAATCATAAATCATTTTGCCATCATTACAATACGACGTACGTCAAATACATATCGACTTATCAATTACTTCATCCGGATTTGTGCGTCAATAAGAAATCAACTTACGTAGATTTTCTGTGAGTCAATCTCATCACGTAGTTTTAGTCTTAGCGAGGTACTCAATGAGTTTGTCTTGTGTTTATGAATTAGTGATTTATATGAATCAATCTCCTGCATTTTCATTATGGATGATTCGTATAAATTGGAGACAACTAACTTTGAAATCTACAATATTTGAGGCAACACAAACAAAAAAGGAGAATGACCAATTGAATGTTATACAAGTTGAGTTAGACGGATTACTAAAATAATATAATAGTATAATTAGTGCTCAAAGAAATGAAATGAAATGGAAACTGCATGAGATAATGAAACTCACAACAACACAAAATAAAAGAGTCGTTGCTACTCATAAGATTGAAAGGAAGATCATGTGGAAGCTACAAAAAGATATGATGGAATACAAATTCATAATAAGATAACTTTCATTATTTCTTGAAGAAGAGACAATACGTTCAACAAAAATCAAAGAAATTGACTTTAAGAAGAAATGTGAATACAAATAGATTTCTTGAATGCAACCATAAAGAAATGTCTTCATATATATCAACCTATATCACGGATGCGGGTAAATGTAATTGGTGATTGTCATTGTCGCTACCGAGTGGTTAGCAATGCACTAAATATGAGTGATAACTAGTTGCAAGTGCGGATGGATTTAGCAAAAGAAATGAAATGTAATGGAAATTTATACAACAATCTTTTTGGGAATGTGAGACGTGCGATGTTATTACTATCTTTGGATTGTACTTCAGTTTCAACTACATTAGACAAATGAATGACAATGTAGTACATGTGGTTAATGATCGCATTGTGTTATAATGGATTATAGTTCATTACTCAAAATTTTAATCTTTCATATTTCTACCTTTGCACACCGCCCCTCCAACAAGCCAGAATATTATCTTTTAGACGATTGTAATTAGCACTGTAGATTTGGCTATTAGCACTGTAGATTTGGCTATTAGCACTTGATTTTAGTTTTTTTTTTCTCTCCTCAATTAGATACTCGCATTGCTGGTTTTATCTTTTCTTCAGCGAAAATAGAGAAAAACTCCAACGAGAAATATGAGAATGGAAGCAGAGAAAGGCTTCAACGGAAACAGAGAGGCTCCAGCTGAGAAATATGAGAATGGAAGCAGAGAAAGACTCCATGGAGGATGCTGGCTCGCCGCCCCCACCCCTTCTTGCCGGCCAAGAATCGACCGCTTCGTGCTTTCTATCACAACCCATTGGCGTTCGTCACTGGCGGCATCGTTCGTGCTTTCTATCGCAACTCTTGAATCTGTCATGTGTGTGGCAGTGGTATCTCTTCTTCTTTCCCTTCGACTCCACCACATCCTGCTCATTGCTGGAATCCATCCTTCTCACCCCTATTCCTCTTACAAAAAAACTGCTACTTTTCCTGCCGAAAAAAAAACAGAGGAAAGGCGGTAGTGCGGCCCGATTCTTCCTAACATCCCCCCCCCCCCCCCCCTCTTTAATATGCAGAGATTAATTTTCGGGTCTACTCTTCATTTATTTCCTCAGTCTCTCCCCAGCGAGCCTTTCTACTCTTCCTTCTTCTCCTCGTCGGAGGCAGCCTCTATGGAAGCACAGTGAAGGAGAGCTCTCGAAGTAGGCTGCAGTTTCCCACCCAGGCGGAAGCTATCCGGCGAACACATTCATGGAGAGGCAATTTTGCTTTGCTTATAGCATTTTAATTTGCAGATATAATTATACCAAAAACTATTTTGCGGATATCAAAACTTTGTGAATAGCCAATTTAGCGGTGTTGATAACCACTCAAAGGCCCCGTTTGGCGGGAATGATCAGCGGCGGTCGGGCGGACCGCACCGCCCGACCGCAGCCCCACATCATTTGGCGAGTCCGCTGATAACCGGGGGAAAAGCGTGGATTTCATCCGCGCCGCGATTTTCATCCGCGCCACGATTCCCGCGGTTGCGGTCCGGTGGCGTCACACTCACACCTGACCTCCTTGCCAAACTGGGCCTAAATCTAAACAATTCAAATCAACTCAAACTTGAAAAATGATTAATAAATACCACTTTCAGAGAAGTGAAAAGTCAGCAAACTAGCAAAATTGTAATAAAATTCAGATCTAGGGGCATCTCTGTAAAATATCTAATTACCATATAATTCTGCTTCCCTCGTCTCCAGCTCATCGCACCGAAAAGCTCCAGCATTAAGCCAAAATGTCCGTACAACTAATCTGCGTCTCGTTTCTCCTCCTCGCCGTCTCCATCTCCTCCGACCCCGATCCCATCCACGACTTCTGCATCCCCGACGCCGGCTCATTCCCGGTCGACGTGAACCGCCTCTCCACCTACCCCTGCAAGAACCCATCCAACGCCACGGCCGGCGACTTCATCTTCTCCGGCGCGAAGTTCCCGGGAAAACCGCTGCCAGCAACAGGATTCGCGGGACTGTCCGTGACCCCATCGCTCTTTCCCGCGCTCCACACCCTCGGGATGTCGTTTGCGCGCGCCGATTTCGAGCTTGGCGGCGTGAATCCGCCGCACTACCACCCTCGCGCCACCGAGACGGCGATGGTGGTCGAGGGGGCGATCTATTCCGGCTTCGTCGATTCCGGCGGGAGACTTTTCGCGAAGGTGATTACTAAGGGGGAGGTGATGGTGTTTCCAAGGGCGATGGTTCACTTCCAGATGAACGTCGGGAGCTCCCCGGCGGTGATATTCGGAAGTTTTAATAGTGAGAATCCGGGGGTGGTTAGGGTTCCGGCGACCGTTTTTGGAGCGGGGATTAGGGTGCAGCTGCTGGAGAAGGCGTTCGGCTTAAGCCAGGAGGAGATTGAGAGGTTGGCGAGGAGATTTGGGCGCCAGGAAGTCGAGCTATGATATTGTCGGTTAATTTCACCATCTTATTCATCCCATTATTAGCAGCACTTACCAAGCTATTAGCAGTAATGAATGAGAACCGTTTCGTGTATATATTATTATTATTTTTATTAGTTTTTTTAATACTTTGCAAAAACACATGCTTTAAGTCAAGTTCTAGCTCTATCTCGTCGATAGGCTCGAGTTCGGGTCGTGTTTTTTTTTCGACGGAGTCCATTTACAGGCTCACTTTAGCTTGAGAGATTCTTGAGTCTGGGCCCGGAATATCTCAAATACCTCTAGGATACCCTTTGAAACTAAGGAGAGAGATCTCCGAGAAATCGGTGGTGTTTGGTGTTTTGGTTATACAGCAATCGATGAAAAAAACTCAAAATTATTTTTAAGAAAACTTTTCATGAAAAAAAGAATGCTTTTGCTCTCATATTACCCGTTCATTTTATTTTATGCTAGTATATAAATAATTTCTCTCATTCATATTACGTTAAAAGAAACATACCTGTTGTTGCGGGACGCTTAGGGCTCTTGGTAGACCGGTTCACTTGAACCACCTTAGCTCGTGAGCGAACTAAGCGCGCAAACAGTCAATTAGAGATTCGTTGATTGCACTGGGACTTTTTAGCGTGGAAAACCCGGAAAGGGTAAAAAACCACGTGGTCGGAGCTGTGCCAACCAAATTCCACTATCTTCTGGGGGGTTACAACTTGGAAACTAGAACTTGAGCGCGACAGACCGCTGCTCGTTACAATACTTGGAGAGCGAGAGAGCTCCGAGAGTAACAGGCCACCTCTCGGAAAAACTAAGTCCTTTTCCCTTCTGAGAATGCTGGTCGTCTTTCGGAAGTGAGAAGGCCAGTCGCCTTTCTGGATGATGAAGATCTTCAAGTCCCGAAGGAGATCTTCAAGCGCTGAAGGAGAATTCCGCAAAAGTCTGCAAGGAGCTCTCCCGGGTCCAGAAGTCAAGGTCCCTTCAAATGGAGCCCCAGACCCCTTTTTATAGCTTTGGCCGGGGGTAGTCCGGTAATCTCGCCGTTTGCCGTTTCCATAAATGCTCGGTGGGCGAATCATATTCTCCGGTTCGGGGCCCTCGGATTGCCATCTTTCGTAAATGACCACCTTGCCCCTCGGGCAGCTTGGGCAGCTTGGGCAGTTCGGGCAGTTCCGTTGGAGGTGAAAAAGGCGACTGACCGTTCCTGAAAAGTGAGAAGCCTGAAAGACAAAAAGTGAGAAGCCGGAAACCCAGAGAGTGAGAAGCCGGAAAGACAAAAAGTGAGAAGCCGGAAACCCAGAGAGTGAGAAGCCGGAAAGACAGAATGTGAGAAGGTTTCCTGATCGCGCTCAGAAACGCTCTGAGCGCGTGCTAGCGCTGAAGTGTTTCAAGTGCGCGACGAAATGCGAGGGCGTTCTGGTTACGCCTCGAGGTGTTCCGTGTAAATAGTGGAACGACAAGCCGCACCCTTAAGGAGAAAATAAGGGCGTGATGTTCCTGATGAAAAGTACGCCCGTGAGGGCTTCCCGCAAGTCCCCTCTGTCGGGAAAGAAGGAGAGGCGGTGGCCGTACCTCGCGCGGGGAGAGGAGGGCGACGCGGTCGAACTCCAAGGTAGTGCAGCGCGCCCGCATCCCGAGGGGGTGCGGCCTGGGCGCACCCAAGAGGGGGCGACTTTGACCGCACCCCGAGGGGGTGCGGCTTGGCCGCACCCCGTATAGGGTGCGCCAAGGCCGCACCCCAAGGGGGTGCGGCGTGGCCGCCCCCCAAAGGGGGCGCGGCCAAGGCCGCACCCTAAGGGGGTGCGGCCAAGGCCGCACCCCCCGCGGGGTGCGGTTTGGCCGCACCCCTCGCGGGGTGCGGTTTGGCCGCACCCCCAGGGGGCGCGGCGTGGGGGCGAGGATCCCTCCCGCAACGGGAGGGAGAAACTCCGTCGTGTCCGCGGCGGTTTTGCGCGCCTTGCTTTTCCTGCCAATTTCGGAGGGGGAGAGTTTTTTGGAAATAATCCGCCCTTGGAAACGATCCGTCTTTGGAAACGACCCGTCTTTGGAAATATTTGTTGCCTTTTATGAACATTTCCGTCAGACACCTTTATAAATATGAGACTCTTATCATGAGTACCCATCACCTGTATAATCCATAAATCACACACGTACATGCATGCTCGCTTGTGGATTTTGTTGAGATCGTGACACCTCAGCGATCCGTGTGCCCAGGTGATTCCTAAATTGGGCTAATCCCGATCAAGGAAAGTCTTTATAGGGAGTTTTTTATTTGGCCCGGTTTGGAGTTTCCTATTAGCTTTTATTTCCTATATTTTTATGAGAGATTCTATATATTAGGAATATAATTACTGACCGGTCAAATTTATTTAGGGCCCTTTATTTATTGGCAACAAATTTAATTGGAGATTCTCACCTTCTGTAGATTGACTGTCAACCCTATTTAAAGGTGCAGCTCCCTAGGTCCTTTATTACAAAAGTATTATCATTCTGTTTGTCTATTAACGTGAGAAGCAAACTAGAGAAAAATAAAAGCCAAGAACAGAGGAGGAAGGGGCGCTCCAGGCAGCGGCGGCGGAGGCGGCGCTCAGGCGGTTTGCGGCGGAGGCGGGTCTCTATCAGGCGGCATGAGTCCTCCTTCCAGGCAGCTCCAAGCGGTAGGTTTCTTCCAGGCGGGGTTACTTCCTCCAGGCGGCGGGGCTGTCCAGCAGGCGGCGGCTCCAATGCAGTTAGGCGACTTCAGGTTTTGGTCCGGCCGGTCCTCAGGTGGAGGATCAGTGGCGGCAGCTTGTTCCGGTCCAGGCGGGATCGGGTGGAGACGGGGTCGTCCAGCGGTGGCAGCTCCAGTGCTCTCCAGGCGAGGCGGCGGCCTCAGGCTCAAGCGTGCGGCGGTGGCGACAACCATCAGTCTAGTCGAGTTCGACTCGACCTCCGGCGGCCAACAACTGCAGGTGGAGGTTCCCAGTTATCAGAAGTTTTTTTTCCTCGTGTGGCTCAACCGTGTATCGGTCTCGTTGTAATCTGTAACTCCTCATTTATTAGTGGATTTTTCCGGCGCGCTCTCCCTGTGGACGTAGGAGCCCATCTCCGAACCACGTAATATCTTTTTTGTCGTCTGTGATTGTACTGTTTGGAATTTCTTCCGTTATATTTTGCGTGCCCGATTACTATTGCTCATAAGTCTTCCGTTGCGTGATCCGCGGCGAGTCACGTAGTCGCGGATCGGATCCAATTTCACAACAATTGGTATCAGAGCCAGGTTCGACCCTTCGGACCCCGTTGAGCAATTATAATGGCAGCAAGATTTGAAATTCCCAAGTACGACGGCAAAATTGATTTTGGTCTGTGGCAAAAACGGATCAAAGCGGTTCTCGTCCAGCAAGGTCTTCATAAGGCTCTCCTCGGAAAGGAGAAATCCGGGAAGAAGGACGATGAGTGGGAGGAGCTGGATCTGAAGGCCATCAGCACAATTCAGTTGTGCTTGGCCGATGAGGTTATGTATAACGTAGTCGACGCAGAAACTGTGGCTGATCTATGGACAAAGTTGGAAGAGTTGTACATGTCCAAGTCGCTCACGAACAAGTTGTACGTGAAGAAGCAACTTTACAGCCTTAGGATGTCCGAAAGCACTCAGCTGCTCGATCACATGAATGCGTTTAATAAACTTATCTCTCAGTTACGTAGTATGGACATTAAGGTCCAGGAGGAAGACCAGGCTCTTCTCCTGTTGTCTTCGTTGCCCAAATCCTTTGATCATTTGGTCACCACGATTTTGTATGGGAAGGACACCCTGAAGATGGAAGAAGTGATGACGATGCTGCTCTCTAACGAGACGAGGAGCAAGTCGAGCCCTAAGGCCGACGAGGGCTTATTCGTGAAGAGCAATGACCCAGCCCGGGGCAGATCGAGAGGAAAAGGCAAGGAGGAAGACCGACCTAGGTTTAAGTCCGGAGGCAGGAATACTAAGTGTCACTACTGCAAGGAGGAAGGGCACTGGAAGAATAATTGCCCGAAGAGGAAGTTTAAGGAGCAGACGCATGAGCCACATCAGGCTGCGGTAGCATCTGAGGATGAGGACGACGCCGACGTTCTTCATGTTTCACCCGGTCTCGAGACCATAGGTTCTTGGATCATGGATACAGGATGCTCGTACATATATGCCCGAACAGAGAATGGTTCTCCAGCTTTAGGCAGTGTGAGGGTGGTCGTGTTCGTATGGGGAACCAGTCAGAGTGCGAAGTAGTGGGAGTCGGTAACATCAGGATTAGGATGTTTGACGGAGTGGTTAGGACCCTCACCAACGTTCGGTATGTGCCCAAGTTGAGAAAGAGCTTGATTTCTCTAGGCACTCTGGAGGCCGCCGGGTATTCTTATACCGGCAACGGCGGATATTTGAAGGTCAAGAGAGGCGCGCAGGTAGTTATAGAAGGAGAGCGCTCTGGCACTCTTTACAGGCTGATCGGCACCACTATCGTCGGGGACCCGACAGTGTCTACGAAGGAGAACGGTGCAAACATGCGGGCGAAATCAGTGATCGGAGTCAAGTTCAAGAACGGTCTTGACTTGGCTCATACTTATGCATGTTGATCGTGGAGACCCCAGGGAGAGGGGGTTCGTAGTCGTCGGTAGGGGAGATCCAATCTGGAGGAGGAGCTTTATCGCGTGAGGCGTCAAGCTGGAGATTGTTGAGATCGTGACACCTCAGCGATCCGTGTGCCCAGGTGATTCCTAAATTGGGCTAATCCCGATCAAGGAAAGTCTTTATAGGGAGTTTTTTATTTGGCCCGGTTTGGAGTTTCCTATTAGCTTTTATTTCCTATATTTTTATGAGAGATCCGATATATTAGGAATATAATTACTGACCGGTCAAATTTATTTAGGGCCCTTTATTTATTGGCAACAAATTTAATTGGAGATTCTCTCCTTCTGTAGATTGACTGTCAGCCCTATTTAAAGGTGAAGCTCCCTAGGTCCTTTATTACAAAAGTATTATCATTATGTTTGTCTATTAACGTGAGAAGCAAACTAGAGAAAAATAAAAGCCAAGAACAGAGGAGGAAGGGGCGCTCCAGGCGGTTTGCGGCGGAGGCGGGTCTCTATCAGGCGGCAGGAGTCCTCCTTCCAGGCAGCTCCAAGCGGTAGGTTTCTTCCAGGCGGGGTTACTTCCTCCAGGCGGCGGGGCTGTCCAGTAGGCGGCGGCTCCAGTGCAGTTAGGCAGCTTCAGGTTTCGGTCCGGCCGGTCCTCAGGTGGAGGATCAGTGGCGGCAGCTTGTTCCGGTCCAGGCGGGATCGGGTGGAGACGGGGTCGTCCAGCGGTGGCAGCTCGAGTGCTCTCCAGGCGAGGCGGCGGCCTCAGGCTCAAGCGTGCGGCGGTGACGACAACCATCAGTCTAGTCGAGTTCGACTCGACCTCCGGCGGCCAGCAACTGCAGGTGGAGGTTCCCAGTTATCAGAAGTTTTTTTTTCCTCGTGTGGCTCAACCGTGTATCGGTCTCGTTGTAATCTGTAACTCCTCATTTATTAGTGGATTTTTCCGGCGCGCTCTCCCTGTGGACGTAGGAGCCCATCTTCGAACCACGTAATATCTTTTTTGTCGTCTGTGATTGTACTGTTTGTTTCTTCCGTTATATTTTGCGTGCCCGATTACTATTCCTCATAAGTCTTCCGTTGCGTGATCCGCGGCGAGTCACGTAGTCGCGGATCGGATCCAATTTCACAACAGGATTTGAGAAATGCTTAATTGAATTGTTAATTATGTTAATAGTATTATGATTTTGCTAACATGCGGTCGACGTTCGCCGATCGAGCTTTCGCATTACAGCGATTGCACGTTTAAATGTTCACTAGCCGCACTTTGCTTTCGCTAACCGCCGACCGAGCTTTCATAGTTTGCATAGCAAGCTGCAATCGACACTTGTCGAGCGTGCTATCGAATTGTCGTTCGCCCTTCGAGAGTGATATTTTTACTTGTTTTTTGCACATTTTTTACTAATTGTCATTACTCTTATATTTATTAGGATTACTCTTATGACTACTACAATTAATGTTTTGTGATATGCACTAATACATGACTCTCATCTATCTATATGCAAGTCCAAGAAGTGGTTATTCTCAAAACCCACTAAGGTGATGAGGGAAGAGTGGGAGAGTGGGCAAACCCACTATCTCCGCAACCAACCGCCCGTCAGGTGGTTATGGTGGTTACAACGACAAAATTACTGGGCTACCCCCGACCAAAGCTATAAAAGGAGCCTAATGCCTTCATTTCTGGGGACCTTGCCTTCTGCACCCGAGAGAGCTCATTTACAGATTTCCTTGGATTTCTCCTTCGGCGCTTGAAGATCTCCTTCGGCGCTTGAAGATCTCCTTCGAATCTTCGAAGATCTCTTTCGAGCCTTCGAAGGTCGCGAAAGGCGACTCAGTCTTCTCACTTTTGTTCACACCAGCATTCTCACTTTCGTTCTCACTATTGTTCTCAGAAGGAAAAAGACTTAGCTTTCCGAGAGGTGGTTTGTCACCTTCGGAGATCTCTCTCTCTCTCATTTTAATGAGCAGCGGCCTGTCGTGCTCGAGCTCTAAGTTTCTAATTGTAATCCCCCAGAAGAAAGGTGGCTGGCACAGCTCCGTCCGCGTGATTTTTCACCCTTTTTGGGTTTTTCACGTTAAAAGTTCTCGTGTCACTTACTAGCTTACTCTTTGACTGTTTGCGAGCTCGGTTCGCTTCCAAGCTAAGGTGGTTCAAGTCGGCCGGTCTACCAAAGCACCCGAGTGACCCGAAACATTTTGAATGTTGGATTTTTTTGTTTCTTTGTATGATGCGTCGATTGATTGCCTGAATAATTCTTGTGGTTCTACGAGGTTCTTATCTTGGAAATATTTTTTAAGGTTAAGATAATACTCTATGTTTTCTCTTTTCTCCTGCAATGAATTATTTTTTGTTTAGAGTTTGCTTTATCAAGCGGAAATTTGAGTGTTCTGTGCTTCGAAGTTTTAAGGATCTTATTTTGTGTTGTACTTTAGAGTAAGTGAGCACAAGTTGAAATTTATGCCAAAAAGTGATGCAACTTCTTTAAGATAGTTATCACATGCCTTACTCAATCTTAATTTCTTAATTTTATTATTTCTCTAATTTTGCAAGAGACTCTTGAAACAATGCCCATAAGCGAGGAAGTTGGATTCGGTGAATGGGAGTTTTGATTTAAGAGGAAGAGAATCAACATTTAAAAAAACTTTCATGCTTTGTCAAGGGAGGGAGAGATAAAGAGAGAGGGTTGCTCGGACGTCTCCTGTTTTCGTTGCTCGTGCACTTTTGTTCGGAAAAATAAAAGGAAATAGAACACACCCCTCCTCCTCCGGCGTCTTTTCGTCGACTCCAATCGCATCCACCTTGACCCAGTATTTCTCTCCTTCGTCCTCCGACACTCTGTCCCCGCTCTCACCTACTCGCTCTCCCACATCCTCCTCCGACGAACTTTTCTGCTCCAATTCTCCGCGCTCTTCGTCGAGTTCATCGACAACATCACCCCGGTGGCGATAGAAGGGTTATGAGGTGGCAAACTACGTGCAGAGGATGATCGTCGGGAGGAGAGGGGAGGGTTGCATCGTACTGCTACACAAAATAAATGATTTGCACATAGCTAACTTGATTTGCACTTATCATTACTCTTTTGTAATTGAATTTGTTTTGCACATAGTTGAAATTGATTTGTACCTAGCATCACGCATGTCATAATATCAACTTTTGATGCGGGACATGCCCCTCTGGAATATACCAGAGGACTGTTAGCCTTTTTGATGCAGCTCAGTTGGTGATGAAGGCTCGATTGAGAGCCTCTTATCTAGGAGGTCGGAGGTTCGATCCCGGACCTCAACAACCCACCACACTGTGGTTGGTGCGAAGACGGTTTGGGGTGTACGTGCTACAACTTTGATTTAAAGACGAGAAGGCTATGCAAAAGGGCTAACATCCCTCTGGTGGATTCTGAAAGGGCCTGTCCCTCATCATAATCCTCTCTACATCAACTTTATATTCATAATCTTAAAAAAAGACCATTATTATGTGCAAAACAATCTTGGGCACGTGCGTACCGCATAATTAATTAGAAAATTCTAAAAAAAACGACCTAACAATAAACCCTAAAGTGGGATTAGGGCAATCCATTCTCACTCGCTATTCGCCTCCTCAGAGCTCGCCCCGCCTCCCTTCGAACCATCTTCTCATCGTCGGCTCGAGCCAGATGGATTAACAGAGTTCTTAAAAGTTCACGTGCTAACGACAAAATCAATTTCTCTGCCGCCTCTATAGTCGACTCTTGCACATACAGCCTGTCGGTTGCCAGGTCATCATCATTCAAGCTATCATCCAAACCAATGTTTATAACTTAAAAGAAGAATTTCAACATGAATTAAACATTTTTGTATGTTTAGAGCTTATACTATTCCTCCAAACTAATATTTACTACTTTGTTTAAAATTTTTAATTGAATTGGTTTTAGTGTGCACGGAACCTTTTGTTGGGTGAGAAATATTTAGATACTTGTGATGCACTATGTGAGAGCAAATCATGTTGTATGATTTGTGATTTCATTGATGTAGATTATTTGTGAAAATATACCGTTATATTTGTGCAATACAATCATATTGAAAAATAATCTTATTTTAGATCAATAATGATGCGTAAAATTCATGTTGACGAAAATATACGGAGGTATCGAAGCTAAGGTGCATTACAATTTACACACACAATTTTCTATTTTTTTTTCTCAAATTTATAACCTCAACCTAGATTCACGACAGGAGACCCAACCGTCTCCGGCAACACGCATCGGTGGCGGCTTCTCCGTCACTCCCAGCCCAAACCATTGCTCTTTCTTCTCATGGCGAGGAGGCGAAGGAAGAGCTAGCACACTTCCACCATCAGCTCCAGCCCCTTTCCATGCTCTTCCCCACCCGTTCCTCCAAAATCCTTGCATCGGCCTACGTCGCCTTCTCCTCGCCGGAGGTGCGGTCTTCCTTCTCTCACCACGCCGTTCTCCTCTCTCACAAGCCATTCTCGAAGCTTGTCACCGAGAATCCCCAATTCGATTCCATCATCTTTGGAATCCTGAAATACAATCCCCGCGCCTTCACCTCCGGCTTCCGCGCCCCCGCGCTTCTCGAGCCCCTGATCTCCGACCGAGAGCTTTTCCTCTGCGCCATCAATTCCATCCGCAAACGCCCCCGCGTCGCCCTCCGCTTTTTCCGCTGGGCCGAGCGCCAGCCGGCCTTCCACCGCTCCGAGGACCCTTTCTGCGCCGTGCTGGAGATCCTCGCCGACGCCGGCCTCATGAGGGCGGCGTACTCAGTCGCGGAGAGGGCCCTGAGCTTCGGCCTTCACGGAATCGTTGATCTTCTCATCACCAAGTATGTGAATTCAGACGTCACCATTAAGCTTCTCAACCTTCTTCTATGGATGTACACCAAGTGTTCGATGATTGAACACGCGACTTCAACCTTTCGGAAGATGATGGACAGTGGCTTTTTGCCTGAAGTTATGAACTGTAATCGAGTTCTCAGGGTCCTCAGGGATGGAAACCGGTGGCTAGAAGTCAGAGCAGTTTATCAAGAGATGCTCAGGATAGGAGTGCAGCCCACCATTGTTACTTTCAACACAATGCTCGATTGTTACTGCAAGGAGGGGCAGGCTGAAGAAGCATATATGCTCCTAGCCGACATGGAGCTGCAGAACGGCACCCGCTGCTTGCCCAACGATGTTACTTACAATATTGTGATCAACGGATTGTCAAAGGCCGGTGAATTGGAGAAAGCAGAGAAGCTGCTCATGAAAATGCTGAGCTCTGGAATGGCTTCTTCGTACTCTTATAATCCACTGGTTCATGCTTCATTTCTCTTTGGCTTTACTGATCAGGCTTTACTTTTTGAGAATGATATGGAAGGAAGAGGCGTGCTTCGATCCGTGACAACCTACAACACCATAATCTACTGGCTTTGTAAGGCGGGGCAGGTAGAAAAGGCTCGACAGAAGTTCACGGAGATGGAAAAGAATGGTTTGGTACATGATGTGGTTTCATACAATTCTTTGATGTACGGTTATTTCCGCTCTGGGAATGCGGCAGAGGCTCTTTCTTTGTTTGAGGATCTTAGAAGAGTGAAAATTCTTCCTACGGAGAGAACATTCAATATACTTATAGATGGCCATTGCAGGTTGGGAGCACTTGAGAAGGCTTGGAAGTTGAAAGAGAGTATGATTGAATTTGGTTGTCAGCCTGATGTTTATACTTATACCATCCTTGTGAATGGCTCTTGCAAGATGGGAGATCTCCCCATGGCCAAAAATTATTTTGATGAGATGCTGCAGAAGGGACTTCAGCCAGATTCCTTTGCATACGATACAAGGATAGCTTGCGAACTGAAGCTCGGGTCGATCTCTCAAGCTTTCCATTTGAGGGAGGAGATGGTGGCAAGAGGTGTTTCACCTGATATAATCACTTACAATATTCTTATTGCTGGGATTTTCCAGACAAGAGACTGGGATGAAACTTACTGGCTGTGGAGGAAGATTATTGATGACGGATTAGTTCCTGACTGCGTTACATACACTTGCATAATCCACGCCCTATGCGGTAAAGGGCGTTTGGAAGAAGCAAAAATAGTTTTTGATAGAATGTGGTGCAATAATGTTTCTCCATCAGTAGTAACTTATACAGTTTTGATTCATGCTTTTGCGAGAAACGGAAATATTGGGATGGCTTATGAATTCTTTGTTCAGATGCTGCATAAAAATGTGCAGCCAAATGAAGTAACCTACAATGCTCTTATAAATGGTTTGTGCAGAACTGGAAATGCTAAGTTGGCCTATAGGTGTTTCTACGAAATGCAAAAGAGAGGGCTTTCGCCCAATAAATATACATACACTTTGCTGATAAATCAAAGTTGTGATTTTGGTTATTGGGACGAGGTGCAGAGGTTGTTTTTCGAGATGCATGAGAAGGGTATTCTTCCTGATTCTTGTACCTACAATGTTTTGTTTAAGAATTTAGGGGATGATTGCAAGGATCATGCAGTTTATTACCTGGAGAATTATGTCCTTTCTTGTTGATATGACAACTAAAGAAAGTGAAAATTTTGAATGACACAGTAGCATATTTTACTCAATTTTTGCTCTCAGGGGAACTGATATACAGCAAGTTGATTTTCTTCTTCAATCTCAAGAGTAATAGGTGGAAAATAAGGAGGTACAGTGGTGGGCATGCCCCTTCAATATTCAACTGGGTAAAATTTTAGGCTCTCATGAAGATGGCATTTACTGTGTCTGGGCCATGCCCTCTCCATGCTGTCACAAATGCCTCAACTAGAAATACACGACGAATGTGGCCGATGAGGTATGCAGATCTCAATGCACATCGACAGCTTCTTGAAGAAAATGATAAATTGCGCATGCACGATGGATCTGAAGCTAAGATTTCTTGCGATACGAAGACGCTTCATATGAAACATAAGTATTCTTCCGCCGCAATCGGTTCTCCGGGAAATATTCAAAAGGTACGCCGATGTGCGTGGCATGGACTGTATTCATTTAGTTTCAACTTTATGCAGTTCATTTCCCTCTTTTTATATTTTTATTTTTATTCATTGAGGAGAGACCGTTATTGTTTCCATGATTATTTATTCAATGAGAAGAAATTTTGATTTGGATTCAGGATGGTGATCAAGTATGCATGAGTTGTTTTAACTGTGTTTCCAGATTTAACAATCTTGACCATAAAATGTCTATATACACATTATCATCATTAAGCTAAAAATCATAGTAATGTAAATTTGATTTTATGATTTTGAATTCCCATGAAGGAATTTTATATGGGAGGAGGCTTGCATCTGGCCTTCTATCTTCCAAATAGTTTTTTTTATAATTAGCACTATTATTCAGTTCTTTCATTATCTATTCACTTGATCCCGATGAAGTAGATACCGTGGCGGCACTTACTGAGGTCAACACCAATGATCTTTGGGCAACTACAAAGCAAACTCACCCTCTTTGGTTTATTGAAACTCCTACTTCAGCTTCTGACCGCCTATTCACATTCGTTTAATTATATGAAAAACTTAATCCAAGCATGAGTAGAAGGATTTGAATGCTAACCCTAGCCATGGCGATTATAGCCTATGTTGCACGTGGACGGGGACGCGATACACGGTACTATATGGTACGAATACAAGAAATGAGATTTAAAAAAAAAAACTAGGATACGAGATACGTTTTTGAAAATTTTAATTATTTAAATATTAGTACTAATTGATATGAAGACGCGTGTGACATTCACATCTTCTTTTTCATTACCATACTTCACATATTTTATATTAAATGAAAACAAGGTTTATGTGTTACAAAATGTATCATATCCTAAATAGGAGTCATAAATAAAAGCATATAATCAGTTGAATCTCGTCACTTATCGTTCTACTTTTTTCTTTCGCACGTCTTTTTCCATGTCACCATTGCAAAATACATAATTTTTATGCATGTTCAAGCATACTCAGGCGTATACTGTAATAGTTAAAAGTATCCGTGAGCACCCGAAATTTTTTAATTTTTATATCTAAAATTAAAAGAAAACGTTTCCGAGAGTTTCGGGAACTGGTTTCCTAAAGTTTCTGAGAGTTTTCCAACTCTGAAACGTTTCAGATATGATACGTAGGTGGTAGGGCCATTGCAAGTTTATGTGCTTCATAGATTATAGCTGCTAAATCCAAATGTTCGCCTTTCTTTTTTTAAAGTTTGGACATAGTTATCTCACTTTTCGTTGATGCAGTGTTGATGATGTTGTTATAACTTTTATCAACATTATTCATAACTTTTCCTTCTCCTCCTATTCGTGGTTGTGGGGAGATTGCAAAATCCAATCCAGTATTGTTGAATCGCGTTCTGGCTTATTTACGAATTTCACTCATTTGTCTATATTAAACCTCCTAACTGAGTAGATAAAAGAGTGATGTTATAAGCACCACTTTTATGGTTATTTACACCCGAAGCAGTAATATCAAATAGAGTTCTTTTTTATCTTTTTCATGGTTTAGGCGCACCCCAATCATAAAACCGAAGCCCTAGCCGCCCGCCTGTTTCCCCTCTCGCGAATCCCACCCGCAACTTTCTCCTCTTCCGGCGAAATCGTCCCTTCTTCTTCATCGCCCCTTCTTCTTCGTCGCTTTCTCCTCTTCTGACGGAATCACCCCTTCTTCTTCATCGCTGTTACCGAGGCCTTGCTACGCGATTGATCCTTCTTCTTCCTTTCTTTCAGATTTTCTGGAGGTAATGCTTGGGAATCGTCTGATCGTCTTGATCATCATCATATATAGCTGATTTTACTTGATCGCCCCTTTTTCTTATGGCCAAAGACTTGGGAAATGCGGCGATGGAGAGATTACGCCCGCAAACAAACGAAGATCGAAGCAGTTTCCGACAAAGAAGTTGCAGTGGAGGCGGAGTTTCGTCGAGATGATGAGGAGTTCGCCGGCGAAAATCGCGCGGGGAGAAGCAGTCGCCCGAAAAAATGAGAGCGGTGGGGCGGGTCGCGAGAGGAGCGGGATGCATGAAAGCTAGGGCACTCAGGTTTTGTTTTGGGGTGCGCCTAAACCATGAAAAACACTTAAAAATATCTCAATTTTTTTTTACTGGGGTGTCAATATCCCAAATAGGGGTGTCAATGTTATGCTACCGCTAGGGTTCTAGAACGAAAAAGGAAAACTAGGAATGAAGAAGACGGCTAGGGTTTGAAGAAGAAGGAAAAATACCTGAATAAGATTTTGCATGCCTCCAAAAGAGGGGGAGTGGGGTATTTAAGTGACCCCACTCCACAAGGGGGCCGGCCGGCCCCCATTGGGGCTGAACCGGTGCGGTTCAGCCCCCTCCTCTTATTTATTAGTTGCGGGCTGAACCGGATGGTTCAGCCTGGTCTTTTCCCGGCGCATCTTTAGGTCTTCCGACGTACTTATATCCACGGAACCGTAAATCGTCCGGGGGCATAACATTCCCCTCCCCATCAAGAGGCAGCTTGTCCTCAAGCTGAAAGTCAGGAAAGTGCTCCCGGAACTCCAGAAAGTCCACCCATGAGTTGTGAGCCTCTGCCAGGTCCTTCCACTTAACCAGCACCTCGGGGCGATATTCAGTGCCCCTCTTCTTCCATCTGGACAGCAATATATCCTCCGGGCTAGGACGTAACTCGCCGGTAGTAGTAGCCGCGGGGAGACAAGGAGTAACTGTAACCGCTGCCCCCAACTTCTTCTTAAGCAAGGAAACATGAAAAGTGGGGTGAATACGGGACCCCTCAGGTAGGGCAAGAGTGTAGGCAACTGGTCCCACCCGGTGAGTGATACGAAAGGGCCCATAGTACCGGGGAGCTAATTTCTGGTTGGCGCGGCGAGCGACGGACAGCTGTCTGTACGGTTGAAGACGGAGGAAAACCTCATCCCCCACCTGAAACTCTCGCTCGGTTCTGTGCTTGTCGGCCTGCACCTTCATCCTGGTTTGGGCTGCAAGGAGATTATTCCGCAGGAGAGCCAAGGTCTGATCCCGATCTCGTAATGCCCGACCCACTGCAGGAAGAGCTGTACTGCCCGGCTCATAAGAACGCAAAGATGGTGGCGGTCTCCCGTATACAATCTCAAAGGGAGTGATCTTGCTAGCGGTGTGGTACGAAGTGTTGTAACAATACTCCGCCCAATGGAGCCATTGTGTCCAAGAGCGTGGTTCATCCGTGACAAAGCAACGGAGGTATGTCTCCACTCCACGATTCAAGACCTCCGTCTGACCATCAGTCTGTGGGTGATTCGTCGTGCTCATGCGAAGCCGCGTGCCTTGTAACCGGAAGAGTTCCTGCCAAAAGTTGCTGATGAAGACCGGGTCGCGGTCGGAGATGATCGATCGAGGAATACCGTGCAAGCGAACCACCTAACGGGCGAAGAGCTCGGCAACTGTCTCTGTGGAGTACGGGTGGCTGAGTGCTAAGAAATGGCCGTACTTGGACAGTTTGTCCACGATCACTAAAATCACCGACTTGCCTTGCGACCGGGGCAAGCCGTCAATGAAATCCATAGACACCGTCTCCCACACCTGCTGCGGAATCTCCAAGGGGGTGAGCAACCCTGCTGGCGACGTCGTCTCGTACTTCTGGCGCTGACAGATCTCACATTGTTGCACGAAACGCTGGACGTCCTGGCGCAAACCTCTCCAAAAGACATTGGCCCGAAGGCGCTGCAGAGTGCGGAGCACGCCGGCATGACCTCCGGATGGTGATGAATGGAACTCCTGTAGCATGACGTCCTTCCAAGTGGACGAAGCCGGAATAACCACGCGCCCCTGGTAGTACAAGTGTCCCCCAATCAGCTGATAACCTGGGTACGTCGGATGGCCTTGCCGTAAAGCCTCTAGAATAGGCTGAAGCTCTGGGTCCACGGCTATGTCGGTCTGAATGTCATCTAAGGACTCAATCAAGGGCCCAGAGATATGGAGAAAGGTGCTCTCTGGAAGTCGGGACAAGGCGTCTGCCGCCACATTCTCCTTCCCCTGCTTGTAAACAATCTCATAATCATAACCAAGCAGCCTAGTCAGCCACTTCTGTTGGAGCGGGGACGCCAGCCGTTGCTCCAGAAAGTGCTTCAGACTCTGATGATCGGTGCGAACCTTGAAATGATGGCCCAGTAAGTAAGGTCTCCATAGGGTTACCGCATGAAGGATCGCCAGCATCTCCTTCTCATAGGTAGAAAGGCCCAAAGTGCGAGGAGCCAAGGCCTTGCTACAGTATGCTAAAGGCCGCCCCTCTTGCATCAGCACTGCCCCAATGCCGATAATACGGTAGGGCAAGCACCGGTGTGGTCGTCATAGCCTCCTTGAGAGCGGAAAAGGCTTGCTCTGCTTCCTCGTGCCATGTGAAAGATTCCTTGTGGAGGAGCTGGGTGAGCGGACGAGCCAACTTGCCGTAGTCCTTCACAAAACGCCGATAATATCCAGTAAGGCCCAGGAAGCCCCGTAACGCCCGTACCGTGGTCGGTCGCGGCCAAGTAACCATGCTCTCGATCTTCCTCGGATCCGCTCGGACCCCCTGAACAGAGACCAGATGGCCCAAGTACTCCACCTCGGGCTGCCCAAAAGAACACTTCTACTGCTTGGCATAGAACTGATGCTGACGAAGAATGGAGAGTACCTCCGCCACATTCTCTAGATGCTCTGCCCAACTGCGACTGTAGATCAAGATGTCATCGAAGAATACGAGAACCGATCGCCGTAAGAGCGGCCGAAAGGTCTCGTTCATCACCGCCTGAAAGGTCGAAGGGGCGTTGGAGAGCCCAAAGGGCATCACCAAGAACTCATAGTGCCCATCGTGCGTGCGAAAAGCCGTCTTGTGGATGTCCTCGGTCTTCATCCGTATCTGATGGTAGCCAGACCGCAAGTCTAGCTTGGTGAAAAGGCTGGCCCCATGTAGTTCATCCAGCAGCTCCTCGATCATAGGAATCAGAAACTTGTCCTTGATCGTAGAATCATTCAAGTTTCGGTAATCCACGCAGAACCGCCATGATCCATCCTTCTTTTTCACCAATATAATAGGTGAGGAGAAAGCACTCGTACTCGGTCGTATAATGCCAGCAGCCAACATCTCCTTCACGCTCCTTTCAATCTCCGCCTTCTGAATGTATGGGTATCGGTAGGGCCTGACATTCGGGGGCGTAGCCCCCTCCTTCAACTGGATGCCATGTTCCCTGGACCTGGGCGGTGGTAGGCCCCGTGGTTCCCGGAACACATCCTCAAACTGGGACAGAAGTGCCTGAATCTCCTTCGGAATGAGCGGAGGATCTGCGTCTGACGTCGCCACTCCCACCACCATAGCCATAGGAGAGCCCTCGACCTCCAACCGCTGCAGGCTCCGCAGAGATATTTCCTTCAGGGGGGAAGAACGAATACCCCGAAGGCAGTAATCCTTCCCCAACTGGGAGAACTCCATAGTAAGATGAACCCAATCTGTAGTGACTCGCTGTAGCTGAAGCAGCCACTGAACCCCCAACACCATGTCCGAACCCCTAATCGGCAGTAAATACAGGTCCGTGTGGCACACATAGCTCTGCATCCGGATTTCAGCACCCTTCATCACCCCTTCGCACCTCAATTTGCTACCATCGGCCACCATGACCTGGAAAGCCGCCTCTTTATCGATCGGTCGCCCCACCTTCAGAGCAACTGTCGGGTTGATAAAATTGTGGGTACTCCCACTATCTATCAGTATGGTAACCCGCTCCCCGCCGATCAGGCCTGTGAAACGGAGAGTCACCGGGGCTGATCCCCCCTGCATGGCCTGTATAGAAACCCCAAACTCTGTCAGGTCGAGTGCCTCAGTGTCGACACCCTCCAGTGGGTCCTCTTCCTCATCCTCCTCTCTCAGCATAAACACCTGAATCTTCTGGCAGTCGTGTCCCCGTGTGTACTTCTCATCACAATTAAAGCACAGGCCCTTCTCCTTCCGAGCCTGCATCTCCGGCCAAGTCAACTTAGTCACCGTGGGACGAATGGGAGGTAGCTGATCTCTTCGTCCCGCTGCGGGGGCCGCGGGTGGCCGGGTCGTCGTCCGATTCCGCTGCCTGTTGTAACGCTCCTCCTGTATCTGAGCGATGCTAATAGCATGGCTCAGACTGCGCGGCAAGTACGCGTGGACCTCGTCGCGCAAGCAGTCCTTCAGACCCGAGATGAAACAGCTCAGCATCGTCTGCTCTCCCCAAGTGACCCGGTTGGCCAGCTTCTCGAACTCCGTCCGGTACTTCGTGACTGTGCCCCGTTGGCGAAGTTTCTGAAGACTGGCCTCCACGTCCTCGTACTCCAGTGGTCCGAATCTAGCCGAGAAAGCCTCTATGAACTCGGCCCAGGGAGCGTGGGCGCGTCCCCGCAAAAACCATTGTGTCCACTGGTACGCGTCCTCCTCTAGATGGAAAGCCGCCAACTGTACCCACTGAGCCGCAGGAACCTCCTGATATCTGAAGAACAACTCGGCTTTTTGGATCCACTCGAGCGCGTCGCCTCCCCGGAATTTTGGAAAGTTCATCCGAGTCAGCTTGGGTTGCATGTAAGGTCGCTGAAATGCCCCTCCCAAGCCGCCTCCATCTTGGCCCATCGGTCCGTGTTGCTCATGATCTCCTTGAAGTCCTCCATGATTCCACCCCGGAGGCCTCCCCGGCCCCATATTGGCCGGTCCATACGCCCCGTTCGGAGCGTTCGCTGGTTGGGGAGGAAAAAATCCCGTTGCACCCCCGAGAGGAACCGCATTCGCTCTGGTTGGGGAGGAAAAAATCCCGTTGCCCACCGCCGTGCCAAACGGACCCTTACTGTTTTCTTTTCTAGGAGTTTACATTTGAAGTTTTTAGTTAGTTTTCAGTAAAACCAACCTATGATCTTATTATTTATGAGAGGTTGTGTATTGATTTCAAGTTTCGGCGAATTTAGGTTTATGGCGGCGTACTGATATGCTGTACCAGCAGTTTTCCTCTTTCTTTTACCTCAATTCTCTGTTTCCTTGAAACGATTTAAGATTCAGCTTCTCTTGCAATTGAGATAATTTTTTTCCTATAGTTATCCTACTCCAGCAGGTGCGCGCCAGGTATTCCTACAGATTTTGGAACTTCATTGGTGAAGCTGCTGCAGATTTCCAATTTCTGCATGTTTTTCACATCACCTGGTAAAGCTGCTGCAGATTTCCAATTTCTGCATGTTTTTCACATCACCTGGTAAAGCTGAAGTCTTCAGTTGCAGGAGGCAAGCTGCTGTTTTGTATTTATGGTAAAATTCATGTTTTTGAACTTTTGGAAATCAAGAGAGTTTTTAATTATAGAAGGAGGTTTTAAGCTTGTTATAAATCAGTCAATTTATTTTTGAATAGAGTTTGAGTTGAATCATGAATGTGTCATTTCTTCTGCTTATGGGAGTTTACTACTTCATCACGTGTTTGGACTTGAAATTTTCCTTCAGAGCTTATTCTCTTGTAGCAGTGTAAGCAGGGGAGGACCCACAGAGAGCTCAGTGTGGGCGGCTGCCCACACTAAAACTCTGTTTGGGGGGATTTATTATTTAAGGTCCGGTTCATGCGGTCGTAACCGCTTGATCGGTGAAAATAAGTCCCCCTCAAACGAAGCCTAAATTTAAAAAAAAATTTGTTTACTAATAGATATTAAATTAAAATTAATTTTGGTTCAAATCTGCTATTTCAACACTATTTGTTAGAGATTATCGCTAATTGTTAGAGATCTGATAATCGGATCGACGAATTATCACCACGAGCAGTCTCGGGATGGCGAGAAGAGGCTTTCTAAAAAATTTGAGAACAATTAGATAACTTTTATTTTGCTACTGATGGTGGTTCAATAGAGATTGGAGGAGATCCTGCCGGATCGAAGAACCGTCACCACCAACAGTCTCGGAACAATGAGGAGAAGCTTACCCAAAAATTTGGGATCCAACGACTTTCATTTATTTGATAAGCAGACACGACCAATGGTGTAATGACGGGAAGAAGATTCTGTGACAATAGGATGAGCCAACAACTTTCAAATTTTTTTTCTGTGATGACGATTTGGCAGTGATTTTTAGATCCGATCGTTGAACTGTCGCCACCAACAATCTCTGGAAGACGACAAGAATCTTTTGTGAAATTTTGAGTTTGATTTTACGACCTTCATTTTTTCGACGAGGCGTCCGCTCCACTGATTGCCTCTAGTTAACAATGAATCCAATGTTATAACAATAAATAAATGCAACATCTATCATTTATGAACCAAAGCAATATGCAGGATTTACCAATTGAATTATCAAAAGAAGAGATCTTCTCGGCATACGATATCTGCAAACCGTTAAAACTACAAAAACAGCCGCTTCTTCCTCCTGAACCTACAAAAACAGCCGCTTCTTCCTCCTGAACCATCGGCGGCTACAATGTATGGGAGAGATGTAGGGTCCGTTTGGCGCTGTGTTTTTGCTCCCGTGAATTTGGACGAAAAACGCCACCATCATAGAATGTATGTTGAAGTGACAACGGTTACGACCACCACGAAAGAAAATAAAACTAGTTTTGACTATACAACTTGATGAAGTTCCGTAGTTGAGGTCTGGGGGTTCACGAACAACGGTTCATAATCACCTTGTTCATGACATCCACCGCAGTGCCAAACGGCCCCATATTGCGGTTACAATGTATCTTACTATCCCTCAAACGAATACTTCCTTCTGTGTAAATACAGCTAGATAATGCGAGGTTGAGTAAGAAACTAGTATGTTTATGAGGAAGCGCAGGCGCCGCAGTATGTATATACAGGAGAATTCGGACCCGGCTGGATGGAAACTTGGGGCGTGGTCCTTGAAGCAGGATCCCAAGCTCAGCAAGGAGTAGTTAGCTGATATTTAGACTCCGTTTGGCGCGGAGTTTTTGCTCCGGTGAGTTTGGAAAAATTAAACGCCACCGTCATAGAATGTATGTTTGGCATGACAACGGTTGGCAAACCCAGACACTGGAAGGCCGATGCCCTCCCAAACGAACCCTTAGTATCTGTTTGGCATAGTGGCGGCGGTCGTGAACGATCGAGATGGTTATGAACTGTCATCCGTTTGACGCTGTGTTTTTGCTACGATGAATCTACCACCGTCAGGAAATGCGTTTGACATGATAAAGTCTATGTCCGCCACCAAGAAAAAAAAACTAATTCTGAACATAGAAATAGATGGAATTCCTTAGGTAAGGTGGAGCATATTCACGAACGACGGTTCATAACCCATTCGCGTTCACAATCCCCGTGCACCTCCGTGCCAAACGGACGTTAATATGAAGTCAATTAGTTGACTTCATTAAGACTGCTAACGCAATATTTTCTCCAAATTATAGGAAGCATGCTTTAAATAAGCCGAACAAACAACGTGGGTCCAGAATAAAGGTTCCCACTCTATTCTGAAAGCTGCAGGCATAGAAGGAATTGGATAAGGCATCAACTCTGAATGCTTTAGCCTTTTACTTATGCGATGAACTTTCTCAATGTTCTCTCACTCTGCACCCTTACATCACAGTTTTGGATAAGCATATCAAAATTGATCTTTTTGAATTGGACGCGCGATCAGCGTTTGACTCTGTGCGATCATTTTGTACATATCAGGTCGTTAGGTGTTGGTCATCTATGGGGACCACCCCTTTTAATTTGACTTTGCATAATTATTAAGACTTCCCCTGCGTCTTTAAAAATTAGCGAAAGTACACAATTTCTAAGTTTAAAATTAGCGAAATGCATTTACGGGGACATCCACTCTAAGTTTGCTGAATTATAGGTTGCACCCCTCTTATTTTTGAAATTACCCAAATTTTTCCTAAAGTTTATATTTCATAACATTCATGCACAAAAATACACTCTGAGTAAATTTTCATGAGGGTATTTTTGTGCATGGATGATGAAATGTAAACTTAAGGGAAAGTTTTTGTAATTTCAAAAATAAGAGGGGTGCAACATGTAGTTATGCTAACTTATAAGAGAAGTTTTGGTAATTATTCCATAATATATATATATATATAAATAATTACCCAAATCTCCCCTATAAGTTAGCATATAATTACTGAGTGCACCCCTCTTAGTTTCGAAATTACAAAAATCTCTCCTTAAGTTTCCATTGCATTACAAAAACCTCCTCTTAAGTTTTCATTGCATTGCATTCATGAACAAAAATACCCCCCTGAACACTGTTCACCGAGGGGGGTATTTTTGTGCATGGATGTTATGAAATGAAAACTTCAGGAGAGGTTTTTGTAATTTCAAAACTAAGAGGGGTGCTCTCAGTAATTTAGCAAAGTTAGAGGGGAGGTCCCGGTAAATGGCCCTATATATATGTGTGCAAAACAAATCATTGGAGGAGTCTTCTAGTTTTAATTTAATGCTAATTTTGAAAGATGGAGGGGAGGGCTCTGTAATTATGCAAAATTAGAGGAGATTTTTTCGTAATTATTCTTATATATTTTTAACGACTTGTCACAATTGCAATTGTTCCAAACTTAAAATCAGGTTAAGAAGTTAATCTTTGGCTAAGAAAATATCTTCTTCTTGTTTACTTACCTAATTTAGAAAGTTCTATAGCCCACCTAGTAGATAATACTAAATCCATTAACATAAATATCATATAAAAGGAAAGAGAGACAGAAGCTTAACATATCTATTATAATCTATCTAAAAAAATTAAAATATAATGTTATTCAAGTAATTACACTATCCCAAAATTAAATTTAATGATGAAAATCTATAAAAATCAAAAAGTTTTTAGTAGAGCTCATACATCTACTATGGTTGGTTGTTATTAGGTATCTCAGCGATTTTTTTGAGAAATGCTATTATTAGACATGTCAGCAGAATTTTTGAGGAGCTACCATTAAATCAAGGCCGGTCATTGTTATTAGCACTACAAAATTGGCTATTAGCACTCACAAAAAATCTATTTCTTATGCTTTTTAGAAAGACTATCCGCACTCAGTTTTTTTCTTGGCAAAAACACTCAGTGGACTCCTCCCAATCGGGTAGTTCGGCCCCGGCACTCCATCCTGTCAGCTATTCTTCCTCTGCTGGACTCCATCCCTGCAAAACGCTAGGAAAAAAAACTCTCAAACATTCGTTAATTACCTGCAACCGCCGATGAGAACCCCACCATCACAGTCGCGAATACCTGCGTTAACACTGCCGCCACCGCCGGCCTCCGACGTGCCATTACGTGCCAAGGAAGAGTGTAAGTAGGAATCAGAGAATTCTAAATAGTGTGATTGCCTTCTGCGTCATTCCGCCATTAAAGTAGTTTGATAGTAATTTTGTTTGCTGATATCAATTTTGTTTGCGGATATCTTTATTTGAAATAGTGTAGTGCGGATATAAAATAGTTGCGGATAGTCATTTTTGTAGTGCTAATAACAACCACCTAAATCAATCAACTCTATTAAAGTAGATTCGACGTACATGATGATATATGCATCAGGATGAGGATTATTTTTAACAATAATCGAAAATTGATGTATAACTATTTTCCTCATTAATTAATTAATACTGTGTTTATTTTAAGCTGCATTAAATAATTGATAGGGCTGAGCCCCGAGCTTATCGCTGCCAGGGTGCTGTCGCGATTGGCCGTAGGGGCAGACCCGTACCTGTCACTCTCGTTTGTGTGCGTGTAATGAATGAATGCATGCTTAGCTAATAGTTATTTGGTATTAATTAACAGTAAATATAATAATGAAACATTACTTTTTATCATAAGCTTTATCTTTAGTGGTTATGCATGAGATTTTCATGTGGTTATCCTTCTTAAGTGCAGACATGACAGAAATCATGATCTCACTATTCTTTTTTGTTGGGTAGGAATGGATGTAAAGCAGCATTACTACTACTCCCCTGTCCTAATTAAATTGGGATATCCTCCATTTATATATAGCTTACATTAAATATCATGGCACATACAAAAAAATATCATTAATTATGATTTTACTTTAAAACATACACATATTCTATATATACCCAAAAATATAACCATTATGTTGCTTAAGCGAAGAAGGCAACTATAGATCAGCACACGAGGAGCAGATGCTCAATTAGGATATCTTTTTCTCATATAAATGTTCATCATCTATCAAGGAAACACCGTGAACAAGTGTCGAGTTGGTTTGATTTTCAAACCCATGTGATTCATTTTTTCCATCCATCGGCCGTTAATGAAGGCTTTTCTTCAAGCAGCCCATGTGTTTTGATTGAAAGCATGCAAGATAAGGGTTGAACCCGAAAACCACGGTTCAAGAGGAGTTCAGATAGATTTGGTGTAACTTTATTTTACTTCTCCTGAGTTGGAACGCTAGGTTAGGCACTCGGAGCAAAGAACCTCACTCGCAAGGGTGGGTAACCAGAAACAGACCCCGCGAGCTGTGACGCACGACGTTTTCCGTAAGTGATTTTCATTATCTTCATTCTTTTGTTGTTACAAATATCTCCAAACAATTAGTATTATGTGCTAATTAAGATCCCCTATGATGATAATTTAAAACAGTGAAATAATTTTAGTATGCTACTAGAGGTTGCCTCATCGTCATGTGGTGTTATAATACGGATTTGCTTATAGTTCAAATGAGAAAGCTTTTGGAAATTATAGGTGGGCATGTCATGGAGACTTCATGTTAGTTGGGCTTGTCCTGTGACATAAAAGGTGTGCTGCTGGAATATATATGGTTTGGCATTAGAGAGGAGATGTGCGGATAGCAATTTCCATTTGGTATTCTTGTTGTTGGTGTGCTGATAGCAAAAGTTTAAAAAGGCGGTGGATTCTTTCAGCGGTGCTGCTCTTATTTTTCCCATTCCCGATTTCTTATTCTCCTACCTCATTTCTTGCCGCCTAGGGTATAGCCGAGCGGAGTCGGCGATTGGAGTTCTGCTCCTTCTTGTTGCGAAACAACTTCCTCTCTTTCTCTCCTTTTCACGATCTTAACCGAGCTTCTTCCTTCGTTGCTGGGAACTGTGGTGAAATTCTTTGGGGCTTGGTTTGAGGGCTGGTTTGCACAGTTGCCTTGGATCCCGCTGTAAGTGGCTAAACCTCTTAATCCATGGCTCTTCCTCTGTTATTTTTACCGGATGTTAGTGTTTTCGGTATGAGTTCGGTTAGGGTTTTAGTAGTTGCCTGTGATGTTTTCCTCTGTCCAGCGAGTGAACTGTTGTGGGATTTAGTATCAGTTGGCTGCTGCAGTTTTAGTTTCCTGTGATGGTTAGCCCGACTGCTTGTTCTTTGATGTTTGGATTGATACAGGCTGTGCTGTTATCTTTATGTGGTTCACTCTCTTGTTCCCTTACTTCTTTGTTGCTGTCCCTGTTGGCCGGCTAATTCTGTCCTAAGCTATGAGATATCATGATTTTAAAATGGATCCATATGCTTGTTGTGAATTGTCCAGTGACTCTGTTTATGTATGATTTGAGGAATTGGCTGATTATTGTTCTTTAGAGCCGGTGGTTTGACTTTAGTTGTTTCGTTTCAAGTGTCTCTTCCATAAAGAATTCCTAAGAGATTTACGTCACCCTTATTTGTCAACGTCGTAGATATTGAAAGATGCAACCCCGATAAATATGCATTTTATTAATATGATTGCTAAACAGATATCACGACGGATGTCATCTCATGATAATCGCGGCGATGACATGAGGCGTGACGATTGCAATGAAAATCCCAATGTGAGAACTATCTTTTTAACTTGTGCTTATTTTCAGCTATTTTCACTTTATTGGCATGGTATTTCTCAAGAATAAGAATATGTTGTGTATGAAAAGATCATTGAAACATTAGTCGTTTGTGATATGGCCTTCTGTGAAGGCAAGTCAACGACTCAAATCTGAGGGGAACTATTAACAAACAACCATATGTTATATTAAGGAAAACGTGTCGACACGTAGGAATGTTAAGGGCTTAATTGAGTATGAATGCGCATAAATGACACGAAAAGAATGATAGTTTACCAAGTCAGTCGGCCGTAGGCGGAAATGCGTGTGCACGTACTGACTTGGATACATGACCCAGAGGGGTCGGGCCCAAAGAAAAAGAGAAATGAAAATGAATTTCAATTCAATTGCCCTTAGCATTTTCTAAAAGTTTACTCATGATTACGGTATATGATATGGCTTATGATAGCCTACTTACTACTACCTCATATATGAGATATCACATGATAGCATGTTCACTACTGTTCTGTACTGCTTAAACTTGTTTAGCTTTATATTGTTCATTGTTACTTCATACTGCTCATAAAGAAATATGCATATAGCCAATGTTATAGTTCACAACTTTAAAATGATTACGTATATTGCTATATACCGTTTTGAATTGCATATATAGTAGGTTAAAAATTTAGAATCTCACTTAGTCTTTCTTAAAGGCTAATGGTTGCTATTTCAAATATTTTAGGTAAAGATAAATTGCAAGCGAGCCAGCGCTAATTAAGTTATTTTATGATGAAGATGATGCTTGCAAGCGTGGAGTTTTCTCTTTTGTTGCCCTGTAGGGCGAATGTTCAATTATCTGCTTATGAACAATCATGTTTATGCACTTATGTTTTGTATGACTACATTGTATAGAAGGCCCACGTATGACTATTACAAACTGTTAATGTTTTATAAATTTTAAGTGATCAGATATCTGGTGGTGATGTCATGTACAACTCATTGTGATGTTTATGATGATGGTTTTATGTTAAGTAATTTATATTAGTTGATTGTGCGGACTACGGGCCGTTACAATTTAGTGGTATCAAAGTGAGGTTTCCCAAAGCCTGGCCGCAATGAGTATGTGCATGCGTCACAACACCATAAGATTAGTGAACTTATGATATATATTTTGCTTGTCAAGTACGGATATGCAAACTAATCAGTATTTATTTCGTTTGCAAGGACGCTACTCCTGAGAGTAGAGAGATGTGACATGTGCCTCAGGACCCTCCACCGCAGGTGCATCCTCAGGTGGAGCAGCAGGCACAACCTCAGTTAACAGATTTTGCCCGCATTCTAGTAGAGGCCATACAAATGGTACGTAGTGTTCCTCCTCCCGTACCCGTTGTAGTACCGTCAGGGTCAGTGCAACAAAGGCAGATGGACGTTGACTTGAAACAGTTCTTGGACCTGAAACCACTGGTGTTCCGTGGGGGTCTGTCTCTCCTCGAGACTGAAGACTGGATTTCTCGCATCGAAACTGTCTTAGAGGTAATGCGTTGCCCAGACGATCGAAAGGTGGGCTTAGTTACTTTCTTGCTTGAAGGGGAGGCAAAACGGTGGTGGATCAACGTTCGTGGACGATTGGCGGGCCGAGGGCAAGTAAGTATTCCCTGGGCTACCTTCATTCAGGAATTTACGGGATGGTTTGTACCTGAGTCAGAAAAGAAGCTCCTGCAAGATAAGTTTTTACGTCTAATTCAGGGTCCCCGCTCCGTGCTCGAGTACGAGACCGAATTTGCAAATCTAGCTTTCTACGCTGAGGCCTTTGTGCCCAACGAAAAGGAAAGGTGTCGACTGTTTCAGGAAGGACTGCGGGACAGTATACGAGCTATTCTAATCCCACTTGAAATCCAAGACTACGGGGCATTAGTTCAAAAAGCCCGGCTAATGGAGATTGATGCCGAGAAGACATATCGAAGGAAGGAAATGATAAAGAAGAGATCTCAGGGGTTTCCTGAATCGTCGAGTAAAGGGTCAAAATCTACTACTTCGTGGAAAACAAGTGATTCCGGAAAACGACCTCGTCCGGCAGAGAGCAGTAGTATGAACCGGTCTCAAAGTCAGGAGCAGAGGTGTGGTAAGTGTGGGAAAGCCCACAAGGGACAATGCTTAGCTGGGAGCAATGTTTGTTATACATGTTTCCAGCCCGGGCACCGAAAGAATGAATGTCCGAGAAGGCAAGGAGGAAATGAACCGAGGAGGGCTCCAGCTCCCCCAGGTCAGAAAATTTATCAGATGGATGTATCCAGGGAGAGTGAGTCCCTTGCTTCTACCTCAGCCCCAGTGAGAACATCAGTGGAAGAACGTCGCGTTCAGCCCCGTGTCTTCAACTTAAGTCAGCAAGAAGCTATGGCAGATGATACCGTGGTGACAGGTATGATCTATTCGGGTAATCAACTACTGAAAGTTTTATTTGATACTGGTGCCAGCCATTCTTTTATATCTACTGCTATATTAAGTTCCATTTCGGCAAAACCATACAAAATACGGGATATCCTGCATATCACCTTACCAAATAATCAAATAGTTCCCTCACAACAGCGAGCGGTAGTTGCGTTTGAATTGAACGATCAAAACTTTACAGTAGATGCAGTGGTTTTACCACTAACTGAGTTTGATCTTATCTTGGGCATGGACTGGTTAGTCCAGCATGAAGTCATTATTCACTGTAAACAAAAGGAAGTTACAGTGACATGGGCAGATCAAAGGATAATTGTCTTCCGAGGGCTAGATGAAGTGTCTAACATGTTAATTTCAGCGTTAAAAGCCTCTAAGAAAATCAGAAAAGGATGCGACGCTATTCTGGTAATGGTTAAAGTAACTACAGAAGAAAAGAAAGATATCACAACTGTTCCAGTGGTACGTGATTTCCAAGAACTTTTTCTTGAAGAATTGCCGGGACTTCCTCCAGAACGAGAAGTTGAGTTTGAAATTCAGTTAGAAGAAGAAGCAAGACCTGTTGCAAAGACGCCATATCATATGGCTCCAAAAGAATTAGCCGAATTAAAATGTCAACTGCACGAACTAATGGATAAAAATTTTATACGGCCAAGTTCATCTCCGTGGGGAGCACCAGTGCTATTTGTAAAGAAGAAAGAAGGAACACTACGTTTATGCGTGGATTACCGAAAATTGAATAAATTGACGGTAAAGAACAAATACCCTCTACCACGTATAGACGATCTGTTTGATCAGTTGGTTGATGCAAAAGTATTATCAAAAATGGATTTGAGATCAGGTTATCATCAATTACGAATTAAGGAGAAAGACATTTTCAAAACCGCTTTTAGCACAAGGTATGGACATTACGAGTTTGTGGTAATGCCATTTGGCCTAACGAATGCCCCTGCAGCATTCATGGACATGATGAATCGAATTTTTAAGGATTATCTGGATAAATTTATTATCGTGTTCATCAACGATATTTTAATCTATTCGACTTCTGAAGAAGAGCATGCACAACACTTGAGACTAGCATTATAGAGGTTAAAAGAGAATCAGTTTTATGCAAAGTTTTCAAAGTGTGAATTCTGGTTGAAGGAAATATCGTTTTTGGGACATGTCATATCAGAACAAGATTTATCTGTTGATCCTGCGAAGATTGAAGCAGTTCTTAATTGGTCACAACCCATGAGTGTGACAGAAGTACGGAGTTTCTTAGGATTGGCAGGATATTATCGAAGATTCGTCAAAGATTTTTCGAAAATATCATTACCGTTGACACAATTAACGTGAAAGAATGTTCCTTTCCAGTGGAACGAAAATTGTCAGTCTGCTTTTGAGGCATTGAAAGAAAGGTTAACCACTGCTCCTGTATTAGTACTACCCTCAGGCACCGATGGATTTCAAATTTACAGTGACGCATCATACAAAGGTCTAGGTTGCGTGTTGATGCAGCACAGAAGAGTAATTGCTTATGCTTCTCGTCAATTAAAGGATGCCGAGAGGAATTATCCAACGCATGACCTAGAATTGGCCGCGGTGATTTTTGCATTAAAAATCTGGCGTCATTATCTGTACGGTGTGCGATGTGAAATTTTTACAGATCACAAAAGCTTGAAGTACATATTCACGCAGAAAGAACTAAACCTTCGTCAGCGGCGCTGGTTAGAGTTTATTAAAGATTACAAAGTGGATATTCAATATCATTCGGGAAAAGCAAATGTAGTTGCTGATGCACTAAGCCGTAAGAATGTTGTGGAGTTATCAACCATGAAAGTGTACAATGTACAACTCATGCGGGAGTTGGAAAAGATGAAGATAATTCCTATTTTTACCACAAAGGAGAAACAGTCACAATTATTTCAGATGCAAATTCGGTATTCACTAAAAGATAGAATTGTAGCGGCCTTACCAAAGGATGATTATTTACTAGAAGTGATGGAAAAGGTAAAACATGAGGATCTGCCAAACTTCACAGAACAGAATGGATTGTTGTTAATGAATGGAAGATTGTGTGTTCCGGATGTGGATACTTTGCGAAAAGATATTTTATATGAAGCTCATAATACGCCGTTTTCAATTCATCCGGGTAGGACAAAGATGTATCATGATTTAAAAGAAGACTTCTGGTGGCCTGAAATGAAGAAAGATGTGACAAAGTATATAGCATCTTGCCATACTTGTCAAGTAGTGAAAGCTGAACATCAAAAGCCTGGAGGCTACCTTCATTCGCTACCAATACCAGAATGGAAATGGGAAGACATTGCTATGGACTTTGTTTTTGCATTGCCTCGTAGCAAACAAGGTCATGACGGCATATGGGTTATTATTGATCGACTGACGAAAAGCGCTCACTTCATAGCTGTTCGTTAAGATGGGCCGCCTGAAAAATTGAATGAGCTTTATATTGACGTAATTGTAAAACTGCATGGAATTCCTCGAACGATTATCTCTAATCGAGATGGTCGGTTTACGTCCGATAATTGGAGACAAATTCATAAGCGTTTGGGAACGAAGTTATCATTCAGTACAACATTTCATCCCCAAACAGATGGGCAGTCAGAACGAACTATACAGTTTCTAGAAGATTTATTACGTATGGTAGTGCTGGACCTTAAAGGTTCATGGGAGAAATACTTGGCACTGGTAGAATTCTCGTACAACAATAGCTATCAATCTTCTATTCAGATGGCACCATTTGAAGCGTTGTATGACCGTCGTTGTCGAACACCCTTAAGTTGGGCGGAAGATGGTGAAAGGCAATTATACAATAAAGAGAAGGTCGATAAGTGGCACGAGAAGATTGTTCTTATTCAGCAAAGAATGAAAGTGGCCCAAGATCGTCAACAAAAGTATTTTAATGCCAGACATCGTTTTGTCGAATTCCAGGTTGGTGATCTGGTTTGCTTAAAAATTAAACCGTTTAAAGGAGTGTCACGACTCCGACGAATGGGGAAACTCAGTCCCCGATATGTCGGACCGTTTCCAATAATTGAACGAGTTGGCGAAGTAGCTTATCGCTTAGAACTACCAGAAGAATTGCAGAGGTTGCATGATGTGTTTCACGTGTCAACACTGCGGAAATATATTCGTAATCCCGAAGAGATTGTTCCGACTGCAAATATACAGATCGAAGCTGATTTGTCTAGTCCAACAGAACCATATCAAATTCTTGGTCGGCAAAGCAAGGAATTGAGAAACCGAGATGTTAACTTCGTCCATATATGGTGGAAAGGTCAACCTCGAGAAGAAGCTACTTGGGAGCGGGAAGACACCATGAAAGGACTTTTTCCTAACTTATTTGAAGATCGCGCTGATTCGATTTTCGGGGACGAAAACCTTTAAGGAGGGAAGAATTGTGACGCACGACGTTTTCCGTAAGTGATTTTCATTATCTTCATTCTTTTGTTGTTACAAATATCTCCAAACAATTAGTATTATGTGCTAATTAAGATCCCCTATGATGATAATTTAAAACAGTGAAATAATTTTAGTATGCTACTAGAGGTTGCCTCCTCGTCATGTGGTGTTATAATACGGATTTGCTTATAGTTCAAATGAGAAAGCTTTTGGAAATTATAGGTGGGCATGTCATGGAGACTTCATGTTAGTTGGGCTTGTCCTGTGACATAAAAGGTGTGCTGCTGGAATATATATATGGTTTGGCATTAGAGAGGAGATGTGCGGATAGCAATTTCCATTTGGTATTCTTGTTGTTGGTGTGCTGATAGCAAAAGTTTTAAAAGGCGGTGGATTCTTTCAGCGGTGCTGCTCTTATTCTTCTCATTCCCGATTTCTTATTCTCCTACCTCATTTCTTGCCGCCTAGGGTATAGCCGAGCGGAGTCGGCGATTGGAGTTCTGCTCCTTGTTGCGAAACAACTTCCTCTCTTTCTCTCCTTTTCACGATCTTAACCGAGCTTCTTACTTCGTTGCTGGGAACTGTGGTGAAATTCTTTGGGGCTTGCTTTGAGGGCTGGTTTGCACAGTTGCCTTGGATCCCGCTGTAAGTGGCTAAACCTCTTAATCCATGGCTCTTCCTCTGTTATTTTTACCGGATGTTAGTGTTTTCGGTATGAGTTCGGTTAGGGTTTTAGTAGTTGCCTGTGATGTTTTCCTCTGTCCAGCGAGTGAACTGTTGTGGGATTTAGTATCAGTTGACTGCTGCAGTTTTAGATACTTGTGATGGTTAGCCCGACTGCTTGTTCTTTGATGTTTGGATTGATACAGGCTGTGCTGTTATCTTTATGTGGTTCACTCTCTTGTTCCCTTACTTCTTTGTTGCTGTCCCTGTTGGCCGGCTAATTCTGTCCTAAGCTATGGGATATCATGATTTTAAAATGGATCCATATGCTTGCTGTGAATTGTCCAGTGACTCTGTTTATGTATGATTTGAGGAATTGGCTGATTATTGTTCTTTAGAGCCGGTGGTTTGACTTTAGTTGTTTCGTTTCAAGTGTCTCTTCCATAACGAATTCCTAAGAGATTTACGTCACCCTTATTTGTCAACGTCGTAGATATTGAAAGATGCAACCCCGATAAATATGCATTTTATTAATACGATTGCTAAACAGATATCGCGACGGATGGCATCTCATGATAATCGCAGCGATGACATGAGGCGTGACGATTGCAATGAAAATCCCAATGTGAGAACTATCTTTTTAACTTATGCTTATTTTCAGCTATTTTCACTTTATTGGCATGGTATTTCTCAAGAATAAGAATATGTTGTGTATGAAAAGATCATTGAAACATTAGTCGTTTGTGATATGGCCTTCTGTGAAGGCAAGTCAACGACTCAAATCTGAGGGGAACTATTAACAAACAACCATATGTTATATTAAGGAAAACGTGTCGACACGTAGGAATGTTAAGGGCTTAATTGAGTATGAATGCGCATAAATGACACGAAAAGAATGATAGTTTACCAAGTCAGTCGGCCGTAGGCGGAAATGCGTGTGCATGTACTGACTTGGATACATGACCCAGAGGGGTCGGGCCCAAAGAAAAAGAGAAATGAAAATGAATTTCAATTCAATTGCCCTTAGCATTTTCTAAAAGTTTACTCATGATTACGGTATATGATATGGCTTATGATAGCCTACTTACTACTACCTCATATATGAGATATCACATGATAACATGTTCACTACTGTTCTGTACTGCTTAAACTTGTTTAGCTTTATATTGTTCATTGTTACTTCATACTGCTCATAAAGAAATATGCATATAGCCAATGTTATAGTTCACAACTTTAAAATGATTACGTATATTGCTATATACCGTTTTGAATTGCATGTATAGTAGGTTAAAAATTTAGAATCTCACTTAGTCTTTCTTAAAGGCTAATGGTTGCTATTTCAAATATTTTAGGTAAAGATAAATTGCAAGCGAGCCAGCGCTAATTAAGTTATTTTATGATGAAGATGATGCTTGCAAGCGTGGAGTTTTCTCTTTTGTTGCCCTGTAGGGCGAATGTTCAATTATCTGCTTATGAACAATCATGTTTATGCACTTATGTTTTGTATGACTACATTGTATAGAAGGCCCACGTACTACTATTACAAACTGTTAATGTTTTATAAATTTGAAGTGATCAGATATCTGGTGGTGATGTCATGTACAACTCATTGTGATGTTTATGATGATGGTTTTATGTTAAGTAATTTATATTAGTTGATTGTGCAGACTACGGGCCGTTACACGAGCTGCAGCGAGGAGGTCACACCTCAAACCTGAAAGATCAAAGAGAGTTTTCTCTCCCAAACCAAAGCTGAGCCAGACACTCTTGGAGGGAACTTGAGAGAACCAGAATGCAAATCGGGAAACCTAGGTGAGAAGAGTGTTGGAGCTCTCAACAATCAGAACCAGCCTAAGGAGAGAAGAAACCAAAGAGGAGTCATCTCCAAAGGTACCCTTGAGGGTCTATTTTTAGTTTTCTGAAAATAGTCTGCGGATAGCAAAATCCTGTCTTTTGATTTTACTAAATGCAGGTCAAATTGGTCTGCCAACAGTGAAATCCCGCGGTTTGAAGTGGCTAATGGCAGACTAGAATGATATTCCCTAAAAAAAGACCACAACCGTATAGGCGAGTCCAAGCTGCCTGAGGCCCGCTCGCCAGGGGGTGGCGAGTACCCGATGAGGCTGGGAACTCACCCCGAACCGGGGACGGGCGCGAGCTGATTGATATGCGCTCGCCCATAGTTGGCGAGCACACCACCCTTGGCAGCGCTCACCCCTCCAACTCATCTTGGCTAAGTCTCGCCCTTTTGCTTTGAAGGCTCGATGAGTTCACTTGACAAATACGAGGTTGCACAATAAGCTTATATAAAGAGATGAATTGTGATTTGGAATCACACCACTGGTTTCTCATCTTGGAGAAAGGAGCTTTTGGAGGTGGATCCATGGAGAAGAAGGCGGCGGGACTACAGTGAGTGCTGCGAGGCTGTAGTGGGGCAGGCGTCGCAGTGAGCATTAAGCTTAATGAAATTGATGTCCATCAAAAATAGATTCGCGTAATTACAAGCTGCGATGTTTTCTTTATTCTATTCTAAATTTTCATTTCGCAACAATTTCAGCTCTCGGCCTGTTCTTTGTTTATTATTTAGTAATCTTTCGGGAGGAATAACAACTCCTTACAATCCTACCTCGATAACAAGAGAGCTGGAGATCTTGGATTTTCTTGAAATTATTTTTTTAATATTTTTATTAATGATTTGCTAATAACAATTTTTTTTGCTAATAGCTATTTTTAAAATAAATGCTTTGCTAATAGCCAAGATTTGTTAATAGCAAAATGTGATTTGCTAATAACAACACTCATACATAAATGTGGCTTTGAAATGAGAGGAGAAAAAGAGAAGAGAGGGAAGAGAGGGAAGAGAGAGTGCGACGCTGAGAGGCGTGAAAGTATCGTCGCATCGTGACACTGTCACGTTCACACGGGGCCCGTGTACTGTCACTTATATCTTCTATACTATTTAAAAAGAAGTATGAGAGGCTTTTAAAAGCCATGAATTTAAATGCCATCTAATCAATCTCCACCGTCCGCCAAAAGCATGAATAATAAGAGCCGTTCATCGCAGGGCGTAAGAATCACCGATAGGGTTTATTTGGCACTCCATATCCCGCATCGGCTGTTCCACGACTCCCGCACTCGCGCCTCTACAATTCCACGCCGCTGAGACGCCTGCTAGGCCTTCGTAACCGACAACCCTGCCGTCGGATCTCCACCTCCCAAATAAAAAACTGCACCTCACCCGCCGCCAGCACTCTCCCATTTCTGCTCGCAAATCCCATCAACGGTTCAGTCGTAATTCGCCAGATCACGCTTGCTCAATTTCTTTCCTCTTCGGCTTCTGTTCTCCAAGTTTCTCCCCTGCCCTACCTCATCCTTGCCATCTGGAACTGCCTTTCTCTTTCCTTGACGACCTCAAGGATCTCAGATCTTCTTGCATTTCAGCTTACACACCCAGCATGGAGATGGGAACCGAGGGATTCACCATTGAATGCGGTGCAGATGGATTTCATCATGTCGTCAAGAGAATGCTAGAAAGAAGTTCTCCGTGCAAATGTGCGGTCAATGCCAACACCGTCAATCTAAGGTTTCTTGGACATTGCATGTATTTTTGAGTCATCATTTGATTTTTCCATTGCCATAATCTTTCTGCTCAGAATGTGCACATCATTCCATGGCGTATACATGTTCTTGAGGAATCAAATAGGTGTTTGAAGTTTTTTTTTTGGATACGTGGTTCACCGAGGAACGTTTGAAGGGACAGAGACTTTGCTTCTTCCCGCCTCCGGAGAGAGGGCTGAACGAGATGCAAAAAATCAAGCACAACATTAAAACCATTTCTGCCCTCAGCAGCTCCGCCAGCAACGTTCAACTTTTATATTTGTTTCTATTTTTATCAGTTTATTTCTCTATTCAACTATTTTTTTCTGCGAAGAGCAATTTGTCTCAATTCATTTATGTAGCCCTTGATGCATTAAGCACATGATCTAGAGTTGTGCCATGCAATGCAATGCCACCTTGGGTGTGCCAGGGCTGCGGATCCAATCGCACTGAGCATTTGCGGGATGAATCGGCCGTTGATCTTTTATGTTTGCAGGACTTCCTTCTTCTTTACTTCTGCACCATGAGATTCTATGAATGCTAAGCAGGTAATTGTTATTTTGGTTCATTCATTACTTTTGTACTGTGAGATTCTGAATGCAGATTAAAGTAATATTTTCCTATTTCACAATCACAGATTGCTACGAGCTTCGTTACATTTCTGTTTTACATCCTACATATCGCTTCACTACGAAAGCTTCCATGTAGTTTTTCTGTTCAGAAATAGTTTACTTCCCTTCAACAGATTTTAGAGGATTGAAGGCTAAAACATAAATTTTATTGAGAATTTATATTGGGGATTCAAATTTACATGTTTTTGCACTAAATTGTTCTAATTTTATTTATCTGACATGAATTTGTCCTCATAGGTTTGGAGAAAAGTTATTTTTCCCTTTTTTCGAAAATAAATTGGATTATATATGCATACAATGCATACAGGGTAATGAAGAATGAACTTATTTTGTCTCATTCATGTTCGTACTGATGTTTATATGCTTACATTCATGGACGAACATTCCCATAACGGTGAATCATCAAGCATTAATAAATTGAAAACTAAATCGTCAAAATAATTACATTTAACACATAAACGAGCGGAGCAAGTTCGCAAAAGGCAGAGCTAGATGAGATTATTTTGTTGGACTACAACTATCGCCTTTTGTTTTTTCATATCGTTCATTCATTTAATATTGTTAGCTTATGATATGTCTTTTACATTGCATAATTTTTTTTATCTTTATGAAAGACTTCCTGTCATTCATAATGGTTTATATGCTTTAGATCTTCCTAATCGTATCAACTCATCCTTAATATGGTCTATATGAACTGTATTTTGTTACAGGTTTTGGTACCTTGATCAACTAGATGCTCATCTCTTATGTGCTTAGCTTCTCCGATTATCTCCTTCTCACTTCATACTTCAGGTAACCTCTTCCATTCTTTCTTCCGAAAGGGATTTTAATTTTAAGGAATTCATAAGTTACTATGTCTCCTCCATTATTTCCATCCACTGCTTCTCAAAATTTACTTGCTACTTTCTTTACACTCTATCTTTTCAATTTCTGCTCCAGTTAGAGAGAATAATTATATAGATCTGACAGCTTTCTCTTACTGGAGTATAATTACATAGTCTCTTTCTCTATTTCTTGATGGATAGACTCTATTACATCTAATTAACATGATATTTTCAATGTCTGTTAGTATGAATCCTGCAAAAAAAACAATAATTTGAAAATAGAAACATTTTCAAAGCCTTTTTCATTGCCTTTTTCTTTAGATCAGTACTTCAAACACTTAATATATGAATTTCAGTTAAGGGGCGGGATTTGATCTTATGCATAGGGGTGAAGACATGTTACACAGTTCTGGTTACGGGCGGAGCCCCGTCACGACCGCAGTTAGGATAGTAGGAAAACCCTGTCATAGTCGTGGTTATGAACCCATTATCGTCTGCCGAATGTTCCCTCCCGCGCTGAATGTCGCCGCCCCCACTGAATGTCGTTGTCCCTGATGAATGTCGCCACCCACGACAAATATCCCCCCCCACCCAACGCCAATGTCGTCACCCATGACAAATGTCGCCCTCCACGATAAATGCCGCCCCATGGCAAATATCAACCACTGACTGTACAATACATTCATCGTCTCTCTGTAGAAAAGCTAGGACTTAGCTCTGTTTGGTTTGTTTGTTCCTAAAGAATATAATTACAATTAATTTGGGTAAAGGGAACCCAATATCAAACTATTTTTTTATTTTATTTTGACATAAGTCAAGTTCACATCAGCACAAAATTAATTGTTTTTGGGCCTAATTTTCAATGATTTGAGCCATTTTTGTAAAATTTCAACAAACTTTGGTTCTTAAATGAAATTTTAAATAAATATAGACATCAATGTCATGCAGACAAAATAATACAAGGCGTTGTCAACCTATGCATTAAGATCATCTTGAGAAAAAATGGTTTCGTTCAGGTGAATCACATGCGACCAACTGATTGGTGCATGATTGATATTGTGGATTCTTACCTGACTCCCAAATATTTATTGCAGGTTCCGCCCTAAAGCAATATATGAATTCTGATTAGAGAAAAGACAATGATTTGCGCCTGTTACCTTTTCCTATTTCTATGTATGGAGGAAGTAGTTTTGGTGTTGGTGCTACTTCATTTTGATAGAGAAGCAATGTGTAGATAAGAGATCCAACAAAGTCATCAAGTAGACCCTTCATGAAATATATGTGTTGTTATGTTGTTGACATTACTTTGTTTGTCTGATATCCAACAAACAAACCTTCGGCTTTATTCCCTACGCTATGAATCATCCTATTATACTTACCTTTCTTTATGATGCACCTCACTTCTCTTTTTGTAATGATTTTTTTTGTGATTGGATGCATTTTAAATAATTCTTTCTTTGCAGTTTCTCAATATATGGGTTTTAAAGGAGTATCTTTCACAAGAGTTTAAAATTCCATATTCAAATGTAAAGGTAGATTTGGAATGGTTGATTAATGACTTTGCATTCATTTGTTGGTTTGTGGGAAACGATTTTCTTCCGCATATTCCCTCACTGGGAATAAATGAGGTATTCACAATTTAATTATATGGTAGATTTAATTATTTTACAATGTCACTTGACTGATTCCTTCAAAGTTTGTTGTTTGAACTAATTTGCATTGTTATCTTAATTTTGTTTATAGCCTTTCTTTTTTTCATTTTACAAATGTCGCTCCCACGGTAAATGTCGTCCCCTACGACAAATGTCACCCCCACTACAAATGTCGCCCCCAGGATAGATGTCGCCCCCACGATAGATGTCGCCCCCACGACAGATGTCGCCCCCACGACAGATGTAGCCCCCACGACAGATGTCTCCCCCACGACATATGTTTCTCCCACGACAGATGTCGCCCCCACGACAGATGTCGCCCCCACGACAGATGTCGCCCCACGATAAATGCCGCCTTGGATAGGGCCGGAGGCCCGTGCCTGTCACTCGTATATATATATAGGGCCCGTATCAGGTGCGAACAATAGAACTGTGCGAATATGCGAACAGGGCCATCCCACCGTTCCTTCTGATTTCGTGATTCCTGTTCTTCGTTCCCGTGATTTCGCAAAATTCATCGTTTTTCCCTCTCCGTCGCTCATCCCAGGTTCCCTCTCGATCGCCGGCGCTCCCGCTATTTTATGCGATCGACGGAGATGGCACTGTTCGCATCCTCGCATACTGGAGAACTGTTATTCGCACTGTTCTTCTCTCCCGCCGATGGAGATGGAACTCTCTCCCCCGACGGCGTTTCTCCCTCCCGGCGACAGCCATCTGCCGGTGTTAACTCCCTCCTGACGATAGCGTTCATGTTCTGTTAGAAGAAATGTGCGAACATGAACAGGGGAAATTGGAATCACTGCTTCACTGCAAGCTGAGATCATCATTTAACACAAAATCAATTGCGAGTAGCCATATTACAAACGCAGAAGAAATTGGAATCATTTAGCACAAGAAATTGGAATCACTGCAATCAGCAGAAAATATTTGCTATTCATGATTATTGGACTCAAATTCCATTTGAAAAACAAACAGCCATATTACAAACATCCATATTACAGCTTGATGACATGCCAGATCACATGCTAAACCTGGATCACATGCTACACCTGGATCTGAACTCTAACAGCCATATTACATTTCTAATTGTTGAAATAATTAACACTAAATTAACAGCAAGAGAGTACAATCAGAAACCATAATTTTTTAAAACCAAGAGAGTACAATCAGAACAATCTACAAATTTCCTTGATTGCTTCTTTGATGGCTTCATTCATGCCTACAAATGAAAAAAAAATCATAAAAAGGTAAGAAACAAAAAGATATCACTGCAATGTAATAGATATGAAAAATGTACTTATAACTCACATGTTTTAATGTTAATTTTTTTGGGCAATTACGGCTATCATGTAATGCATGCTCCCCACAATTTTTGCACAGACATGCACTTTTATGCTTAAGTTCAATGGATTTCTCCTTTCCACCTTTCAATCTTTTACCGCTACCCTTTGTCTTTGCACAAGTTGGTGGAAATATCTCGATTTGGGTTGGGATTTGAGAGTCTGTGCAAGCATAATTGGACTCCATTTCATCACAGTCATATGTTCCACGCATTCGATTCTCCCAAGCCATTGCACAATTTCTTAAATCAATCAAACTCTCATCTTTTAATTTGGCAAGTTCCATGCAACGAGATAGTTGGGTCCATGTGATCGAAATCAATTTTCTTCTACGCTCACTTTCTGAACATCCCGCATTTACATTCTGGTCTATTTGAAAGATCGGCTTGCTAGTAGCAAGTTTGCTCCATCTTGGTGTTACACAACATGTTGGAATTTCAGTGATTCCTTGTCCTTTTAGCACTAACAATATATGACGACATGGAATGCCTTGGGTTTCAAACATTTACAGCTACAAGTTGTGTTTGACAAACTGTAAACAACTTCTCTGTACCTATCATTTGGGTTACAACTGTCTATAATAGTGAATATGCATGAATCATTAAGTTCTTGACACTTTTTCACACCGCAACCAATACATGAAGCCCATAACTCCTCTTGAAAAATATAAAAGTTTTTGTGTGTATACAATGAAGCAGCATGTTTCTCGAGCGGCAAGCTTGTTTTTATGTCCGGTTTTCCATCGTGTGTGTCGTGCTCAGCTTTTAATCCTCTCTGTCTTTGAGCTTCCATTGCATTGTCAAACCTTGAATAAAACTCAACTAAGCCGATCTTGTTGTTCAAAAAGTTTCCGAAGAATGAGTTTTCACTTTCTGATCTAGATGTCGTCCGCAACAAACCAGACAAAGGTATATCCTGTAAATACGCTGGAATCCACATTTTGCGAAGATCGAACATGTGCAATAGCCAATCATTATTTGTTAACTCAAAATCAGAAAGTATAGCATACCACTTGGTTTCAAACTCATCCGGTGTCTCAGAATTCCATACACACGCCTTGAAACGCCTTTGAAAGTCCGTGTTAGAATTTAAAATGCCACCAACTTTTTCAGACAATTTTTTCATTATATGCCACATACAAAATCGGTGTTTTTTATTATTAAAACATTTTTCTATGGCACTCCTCATTGCAGGATCTTGATCAGTAACAACCAATGCCGGTTCATTCCCTCCCATACATTCTAAAAATTTCTCAAATAACCATGCAAAAGTTTCAGCCTTTTCATTGGCAAGAAGCGCAGCACCAAAGGATATAGATAATCTGTGATGATCTAATCCAGTAAATGGCGCAAAAATCATAGAGTACTTATTCGTATTGTAGGTGGTGTCAAAAGAAAGCAAATCACCAAACATAGAATAATTATTTCTAGCAATCCCATCAGACCAAAACACACATTTCAAATGATCTTCAACATCTAATTTATATGCATAGTAAAATGAGGGGTTTCGTTGTTGTAAATTCTTGAAGTTTTGTATGAGAATTTGAGCATCAGAATCAGCAATCAATGCTTTGAGGTCTCTGGCATAATTCTTGGCATCTAAACAAGTGAAACCAACGTTTTTGTACCCTCCGACTTGTTCTTTCATTATGTGGAATGCCTGTGTAGGTCCTACATTTACCTGGCCTAACGTATCCAACAGATTCTTCTGGACATCTGTTATTTTTCGATTTGATCTTAAAAAATGTTTTTTCCGCGGAGTACATAGCGTGTGATTATGCTCTTCATTAAAAGTTAACAAAGCATATTTTCCATCTTCGGTCCTCTTAACACTAGCACTTGCCGTACATCCGACTCTTGTATCACAAATTTTTCTGCTTTCCTTCTCACACATTTGGAATGGTTTTTTTCTAACCTTAAACCCTTCTTTTGAGCACACAAAATACTTACATTTCAATTCACCATTTTTATCTTTGGTGGCAGTTGAACTGCGAACACTAAATCCAACGTGATGTGCATAATTTTTATAGAATTGTTCAAATTCTTCAACTGTCCCGAATATCTGTCCTTTGCGGGGTATTACCGCTTCAAAATTCTATAAGATAAATGACAAACATGCATGTTAGAAATGAATATTTAATCCCAATCTCATCAAGAAACTTGAAAAGATGAATGGTGCCCAGTTCTGTCCAGTGCAGAAGTGTTCATTTTTTTATGAACATACAATCAAAGAATGGTGCCCAGTTCTGTATTGTATCACTGCAAGAAGAATGGTGACTAAATTTTACAAGGAAATTTAGAAGTAACATTTTTTTTTATTTGGGACCCTGAAATCATATGAGCTAAATGTCTGAGTAGTTCTAGGATGAGTGTTCTAGTGAGTTGGGTTAGTATAGAAGGTGAGTAGCGTACCCTCATGTTTGAGCTAAATGTCTCAGTAGCGACACCTTGGGAGGAAGGGGGAGCTTTGTCTGCCGATGATGGAAATGCGGCATCCATTACCGCGGAGGGACCTTCGTCGGCTGGGAGAGGTTCAGAGAAGAAGTGGGCTGGGATATATAGGCTGCGCCGGTGATGAAATAGCGGGAGCGCCGCGACGGAGAGGGAACCGGCGATGATTTTTGCTCCGTCGGTTCCGAGATGGTGATAGAAATGGGCGCAAGAGAAATGGGCGCCGCGATGGTTGTTTGCGAACCTTGCGCCGGTGATAAAATAGCAGGAGCGCCGGCGATCGAGAGGGAACCTGGGATGAGCGACGGAGAGGGAAAAACAATGAATTTTGCGAAATCACGGGAACGAAGAACAGGAATCACGAAATCAGAAGGAACGGTGGGATGGTCCTGTTCGCATATTCGCACAGTTCTATTCTTCGCACCATACGGGCCCTATATATATATATATATATATATATATATATATATATATATATATATATGAGGCTCGAACCCGGGAGCCCCTCATATATTCTCACTCCTAATAAATTAAACTTTATCTACCCAGCTAAAACATTTCTAATAAAAAAATGGTGAGGCACCCCCCACTTAACTATTATTATATAGTAAATAATATTATATAATAAATAATAGTATATAATATTATTATATAGTAGATATTATATTATTACTTACAAAGCCGGCAGATGAACAGTGGATCATCACCATTTGTTCATATACAAAGATGTATGAAAGTCATTTTTGGTGTAACATCGGAGGCCTATCAGGTGAATTTGAATCGTCCGATCAAGATCCAAACGATTATATCCATTCGCAGGTGGTCTGCGAATAACCTTTCAGTTTTGTGCTGATTTGCAATTTGAATAGCCTTTCAGTTTTGCGCGGTTGGCTATTCGCAGACCCAGGTGGTCTGCGAATAGTCTTTCAGTTTTGTGCCGATTGACTATTTAAAAATGAAAATTTTTTTATTAAAAATTAAATGCAAAAAATTGAAATAATTTTAAAAAATTAAAATATTTAAAAAATAAGCCCGCCGGTCGGGGACGGCCGAAGCAAGCCGGTTAGGGGCGGGCGAAGCACGCCGCCGCGGGGCGGGTACTACCGCGCGGGGCACGGGGGGGCCCCGTGTACTGTCACTCGCATATGCTTGATGCTCTCGAACAGCCTTCGGGCACATCAATGCGGGTTTTCATGGCGTTGTGGTACTAGCTGCAAGACATTCGTGGGAAGATGCTCATATATATATATATATAATATAAATAAAAGCAGGCGGATGAACAATGGTGGCGATCCACTTTTCAACTGCCGGCTATATAAGTAATAATATAATATCTACTATATAGTAATATTATATACTATTATTTATTATATAATATTATTTACTATATAATAATAGTTAAGTGGGGGTGCCTGACCAACTTTTTTTATTAAAAATAATTTATCTTTGTAGATAAAATTTAATTTATTAGGAGTGAGAATAAACAAGGGGCTCCCTGTGCCAGTGTCACGAAAGTGTTCTAGCCCGGCGACATTTCCTCCGCTCGCATCCCCGAGCACATTAGAAAATTGAGAGACGGGCTCGGGAGAGCGGCTGCGAGCGGCAGGAATATCATCGAGCGGGACATTGTAGTAGTCGGGATACTGGCCTGGTATTATGAAAATGAAATATTATTCATATATCGTTAGAGGTAGATCACCCAATTGGAGACTCATGCAAACTATTTTCGTCCGCCGAAGACTTTGCCGATCAACCCGGCCAGCACGAGCTGCTGGCTTGCTCCTCCAACCGGCGCACGTGCGGCTGTTAGCAAACCCCACCGCACAATGGCAGTCCACACTTTCACTTGCAGTTTATTTCATCGCACCTTGATCACTATAATGTGTTTTTTTCTTCTAATTTTTTTTTAACTAGAAATAAAACAAATAACGCTAGTGCCTTATAACGCCAAAAATGATTTAAGGAAAATTATAAAATATTCTTATTATAGCACCTTTGGCTTGATAACTGGTATGACCGCCAGCAAGAAAAGAAAATTATTTTTGAACATAAAAATGAGCGTAGTTTCTTGCATTAGATTAGGCATTCACGGACGACGATTCATAATCACTGCATTCAATACCGTCACCGCCGTAGAAAACAGAGCTTTTGAGGCTAATGAAATAATTTAAAATTTTACTCGTCGCTTGGTTGGTTCTATACAGAAACAATGACTAATAAAGGCATCAATCCACCACAATCGAGTAATCGACCAGCGAAACTGAATAATGGCGCATCTCGTCCTACCAAAAGATACTAGATTCCTCGGATTATAATCAAGGCGCATGCATGGCTTCACATGTGTCCAAAACAACTATTGGAACGCCCTAAAGATTCGAGATAAGCACCGCAATCAACTAGCTCGTTGAGACATTGTTCTCAACTATATTTGATGTTTTATCACTTCAAAATTTTCACGTAAAAATCTTGTTATGTTTTTTTTACTATTGTAGAGTTTAGGAAAATCACGGGTCCGTTTGGCACGATGGTGACAATCGTAAACGCAGTGGTTACGAACCATCATTTTTGAATGCAGAAGTTACGAATTGTCATTTGTGAACGTAGTGGTAACGAACCGTCATTCTTGAGCGCCCGCCCTTACCTAGAAAACTCCATCAATTTTTATATTCGTAAGTAGTTTTTTTCTCGGTCGATCGCGATCATATATAACCGTTGTTATGTCAAATATATATTTATGACAATGACGTTTTTTGCCCAAACTCAGCAGAGCAAAAATGCTGCGTATGTGATGACAACCAACGTTGTGCCAAACAACCCCCTTATCTCAAGATATTTTCATCTCCACCGGGGGCGATGCAATATTAGCTTAAACAATCTCATTCATAAATATGCATTTAAGTGCTTATTTACTTCTTCATGATCCCGGTAATTCCTCCAAACAAAAAATTGGCCTTAGCTCATTAAATATTATTAATATGAGGTTTTATTAAAAAATAACAGACTCGATAAACTCCAACGTATGAGAATCGACTCACTTATCACAATTCGTTGTGTATTGATTAATGACAAGGCTCTCTTTGGTGCTATTTTGCAGTTCTCTGGAGGCAGCGGGAAGCGAGTAAGCAAACGGTTTGGCGGCCGGCGGCCGGCGGCGTTTACTGAGCCTTAACACTATAATTAGGGAGTCGTACTTAGCAGGCCGGCGGGTGCAGGGACAGCTACAGCGATGGCTACAAATAACTATAATCTCCTGTTTCGGCTAAGCACGGTGGGGGCTGCCTCGTAAGAGGTGTGTCACCGGCGAGTCGGCCGCCCAGATGGGCGGCACGTTTTCCTGCGTCAGCTGTTGGAAAAGTCGGCTAACGTCCAGTCACGCACCTTTGCCCGGACAAACGGCGGCCCCACTCTTAAGTTCCTCAATTTACGATTTCGCCCTCGACTGCAGAAGACCGATTCCTCAGAGAAGTGTAACGGACTCGGCCGTTATTAGGAGGGTGTAACGGGAAGAAGAAAACGGCGTGAGCGGCGAGTCGGTTCACACGTTTCGGCGAAAAGTGGATAGTTCGCCAACGCGGGAGAGCTTATATAAATTAAACGGCGGAGATCCAGATAGGGGGGGTGTCGAAGAAGCTAAGCGCAGAGGAGAGAGAGAGAGAGAGAGAGAGAGAGAGAGAGAGCAGGGTGGAGATCAATGGAGGCGGTGGATCGTCGCCTCTGCTCGCGCTTCCTACTCTCTCAATTGCTTCTACTCTCAGGTGTGAATCTTCTTATATTCTTCTTATATTCTTCTTATTAAGGAGGCGAAATCATTTTTTATCGATTTGTTTTTATTAAATCAGGGTTGAATTGATGTTACTTGAGATTGTTATGTTTATCTCTATGCTGGTTAGCTGTTATGATTTGGATTTATCATTAAATTTTGATCAGGAGAGGTTTTCTGAATTTAATAGCTAAATTCGAGGATTAGAACCTTAGATTCTTTGATTAGAACCTTAGATTCTTTGGATAGACATTTTCTTGCCTAAATTCGAGAATTAGAACCTTAGATTCTCTGATCAGCCTTTTTTAGTGATCGATCGGTGTTCTTGATTCTGGGAAAATGGGAATGAGAAAAGGATGGTAAAGCTTTATTGAGCCCTAGGTTTTTTGAATGACGATCCTTCTGTTCCAGATGGATTACTAAGTTGTCGATCTATGCGTTCCAGGAGGTTTGAATTGGACATATTTGCTTCAGTTTGCTCCCGGATGACTGATTTTTAGTATAGCGAACATGTCAGTTTCGCTTTATGTGGATCCATTTACAACCGATGAGATTTTAATTTTTCAGGTGCGGTGAGGTCTCAGGTTCCATTTCTCGTTAGAGCATCAAAATTTTCAGACATTGCAGCAGACCATTTAAGATCCTTCACAGGTTGAGATACACTTGTTGGTTCGAGTATTTCAGGTATGAGGAGTTAAAAGTATTTTAGATTTGATTTGCGTGCACGAGTGGATTGGAGTTTTGGTGCTGGGGGTTTGTGAGATGGTGAGATAGGGTTGGATGCTTCAATGGCGGTCAAGAGTGGTTGTTGATGATGGTGATGAGGATATATCCGTCAATTGGCTTACTGTCTAAGGAGGTGGCGGGTTAGGATCCAGTCCCTTCAAGAATTTTGCAAATTCGATGGTCGATTTGGATTCCTCTTGTTGAGGCAATGAATTTTGACTACTTACGCGTTAAAAATGATGATCGGATGAGGGAGAAACAACCCCAAAGGTGTTCATATTTCTTTTTGTTCCTATTATCTTGATGAATTTGAATGTCATTTATGAAATTATTGATTAAACACACCATCCGATCAAACAATTGATAATTTCTTGATAACATCAGACTAATTTAATGATTTTACTGCCCATATGTCTAAATATGATTAATTCATCCTATTGGATTTACTTATATTGGAGATATTGTTGAAGTTTTTCTTTTTTTAATATTCATGTGTAACTATTTCTTGTTTAATTTCTTTGGGGGGGTTTCTGTTTTGGGCAGTAAAATATTAAGTGCAGTTATCCAAAACTTTATTAATTCGTGTGCTTCAGGATGAGTGGTTGGGATTGTGATCCATGTACTCTGTAAACGACTAAATTTGTAATACACGTGTTCCAAAATAGGTGACTTAAGGGTCAGTTTGGCACGGCGGTAGTGGTCATGAACGCGGGCGGGGGTTATGAATCGTCATTCGTGAACGCCCGACCTCACCTAATGAACTTCATTCCCTTGTATGTTCAAAACTAGCTTTATTTTCTTGATGGCGGTCACAACCGTTGTCAAGCCAAGCATGCATTCTATGACGGTAGCGTTTTTGACCCAACTCCTCAGAGCAAAAATGCCGCTCCGTTTGGCACGGTGGTAGGGGTTGTGAATGCGGGGGTTATGAACCATCGTTCGTCAACACCCGACCTCGCCTAAGGAACTTCATTCACTTTTGTGTTCAAACTAGTTTTCATTTCTCGGGGTTATGAATCGTCGCTCGTGAATGCCCGACCTCACCGGAATTTCTTCTTTTCTTTTTTCCCGAGCTAATGTCAACTACCAGATCTTAGGAGAATTCCTCCCCAATGAGCGGATTTCTTTCACTTCTTCTCACCTAATGAACTTTATTCACTTTTATGTTCAAAACTAGCTTTATTTTCTTGATGACGGTCACAACCGTTGTCATGCCAAACATGTGTTTTATGACGGTGGCGTTTTTGTCCAAACTCACCAGAGCAAAAATGCCGAGCACAGTGGTAGGGGTCGTGAACTTGGTTATGAACTGTCGTTCGTGAACACCCGGCCTCGCCTAAATAACTTCATTCACTTTTGTGTTCAAACTAATTTTCTTTTCTTGGTGCCGGTCATAACCGCTGTCATGCCAAACATACATTCTATGACGGTGACGTTTTTTCCAAACTCACCAGAGTAAAAACGCCGCCCAAAACGGAGCCTAAAGATGATGATCCAAGTACTTAAGAATAACTAATTCTTAACATAACAGTAGTAAACCTCTTCATCCTGATTTTCCCTTCTTACTAGGCCCTGTGCAATCTATGTATATATATTTGCACCTGATTATACCCTTATGAACAGACTTAAAATTGCTTTTCCAGGTTCAGTGCTTCAAACATCTTCAGCTGGAGTTGGAATCAATTATGGGCAGATTGCTGACAATCTTCCTTCACCTACAAGAGTAGCCGGCCTTCTTCAATCCCTAAACATCAACAGAGTGAAACTCTACGATGCTGATCAGAATGTTCTCAGCGCCTTCCTCAACACCAATGTCGAGTTCATCATCGGAATCGGAAATGAGAACGTTGAGAACATGATGGACTCCGCAAAAGCGCAGGCCTGGCTTCAACAGTATGTTGTGCCTCACGCTGCCAACGGTCGAATCTCATGCATCACTGTCGGCAATGAAATATTATCGGGCGATGACACCGCCTTGATGTCCGATCTCCTTCCTGCAATGCAGTCTGTGTATCAGGCACTCGTCTCCCTCGGATTAGACAAACAAATATACGTCACGACCGCGCATTCCCTCACAATTCTAGCGAACTCCTTTCCTCCCTCCTCCGGTTCTTTTCGCGAGGATCTTGCTGAGTACATCCAACCCCTCCTCAATTTCCATGCCATGACCAAGTCCCCTTTCCTCATAAATGCCTATCCTTTCTTCGCTTACAAGGACGACCCGAACTCCATCTCATTGCCCTACGCCCTCTTCGAACCGAATCCGGGAGTCGTCGATCCGTACACAAACTTGAACTACGATAACATGCTCTATGCTCAAATCGACTCGGTTTACTCCGCAATCAGAGTGGTCGGGCACACCGATGTGGTTGTGAGAGTTTCAGAGACAGGGTGGCCGTCCAGAGGGGACTCGAGCGAGATCGGAGCCACCCCGGAGAACGCCGCAGCCTATAACGGCAACCTGCTGCAGAGAATAGCAATGAACCAAGGCACCCCATTGATGCCGTCAGTCCCCATCGATGTCCATGTGTTTGCGCTATTCAATGAGAATTTAAAGCCGGGACCAACATCCGAGCGGAACTATGGACTTTATTATCCCAACGGCGCCCCGGTTTACAACATTGGGCTGAAGGGCTCCCTTCCAGGAAAGTCAAGCTCATCGGCGGCAGCTTCTAGCCACGGGGTAAGAATCTCAGTTCTTCGGTCTTGCTCAATTGGGTATAATTAAAAGTTGAAAGGTGGGAAGAATAATTAACCCTGGAATATATATATATATATATATATATAACTTTGCTTTATTTGATGTTCGCTTGCGCAGATTGTTGCTGGGTTAAGCTTTCCGGTTATCATATCACTACTCGCTGCTTTGTTATTATTGTACAGCAGCGATATGACAAATTGGTTCCCAGATAGTTGATTCTGAACGAAGAATATCCTGCCTGCACAGGGATTCGGCCCCCAATCCCCTCCATTTCGCAATATTTTATCAATATTGCATTTAATGAGGTATGCTTCATCACATATTACCATTTTTTCTTTCTTTCTTTCTTTCTGCAATTTCATTAAGTCTCCTTTTGTCACGGCGTGTGTGAGTTTGAACAAAAATGTCACCGTCATAGAATACATGTTTGGCAAGACAATGGTTATGACCGCCACGAAGAAAAGAAAATTAGTTTTGAACATAAAAGTGGATGAAGTTACTTAGTTTTAAAGGACGGTTCACCACCACCACCGCCACCACCACTGCGGCATTTTTGCTCCAATGAGTTTGGCTAAAAAAGCCACCGTCATGGAATATATGTTTGGCATGACAAAAAGAAAACTAACTTTAAACATAAAAGTGGATGAAATTCCATATGCCACCATGCCAAATGGAGCCTAATTGTTACATATATATGATATTAAAAGCTGCCGTAGGAATATTGACCAACTTGTGAAGTTTTTTGTAGTTGTCCGTCATTTTCTTATCTCCATCGTTCTTATTCATCCTGGAGTCAAAGATGCGTCAAGTACACGTAATACCTTATCCCTTTGCCATATTGGAGATTCTGACTGCATTATTTTTTGATTGCTCCTTGCTCCGTTAAAAAGTACTCATTAGATGGCAGCCATATTTTTATTCAAACTTATAAAACATATAAATTCCAGAAATTCTGCATTATGTCATGTCAAAAAAAGTAAATGAGGCTAGTTTGGGATTGCTTTTAGAAATGAGGCTGTTTTGATACTTTCAGTTTAGGGATGGGCTAGTATGGAAATTTGTCCCATATTCTAACATGTAAACGCATTATTTAGTAAACTATTTATGAATTTACGAAATAATTGTCAAACTTTATTAGACATGTGTTGGAAACGAAAGCTAGCTTGACTTTTCTTATTTGGACTTTAAAAAATCCTGCCTGTATTATTTGTCGAGCAGCTGTATTTTAATGTTTCATAATTTATTAATTATCATGCAGATTCATATGAAGCCAAACATGGCCAGTGACGCGTCTTCAAAGCAGGGGCTACTTTTTTAACGCTATTCCAGCTTAAACGGAGGGAGGAGTATGTTGACCACTAATGTTGTTGTAGGAATGTTCTGGAAGAAGCCATTTGATATTCTTTTAGATAGACAGAGAGATAGAGAAGAGACTACTCACATGCAGCATATATAATTAATTACCTCTGCATGTGAATATTATTTTAGTGTGGTTATTAAATTCATTATAATCCTGTGATTGCATCATGCCTTTTTTTTTTCTTGAATTTTTTATTACCATTTAATTGTCCAAATACATTGCAAATGCAAGCACAACACACATCTATTGAACTATAAAAACAGCGCATTTAATTTACATCTTCAAAGTGGTAATTAAATTTGAAAATAAATTTATTGATAAAGACATTACAGCAATCAAGCTCTCAAGAGAGAAAAATTAATTAAATATTGTTTAATTTTCGATCTAATTCCTAACATAAATTCGGAAGATGCTTGTAAATTATAATAACCGGGTACTTTTAAAACCAGCCCCAAAAATAAATCAATAATTAATATTTAAATCAACAATAATTTAAAAAAAAAAAATAATAAATAGTTTCTATTTACTGCATATCAGAAAACCATCCATTACCCCTAGTTGAAATAATCACAAATTTAGGGAGGCAGATCACCACTATACACACTTCTATAACAATATATAATAAAGTAATAAAAAGGTCTGAACAGATAAATCTCCTCCCAATGCGGGCAATGGAGTCTTCTGGTGGGAAGGCGGAGTCAGTCGGGGCAGCCGTCCTTCGAGACAGCATTAGACTTACGAAGGTCAGCGTGGCGAAGAAGCAGTCGCAGGTTTTGCTGCCATTTGCCGCTGATAAGCAGGATTTCTCGAGGGGCCGGCCCATCTTTTGAGGGCGGCAGAGTAGAGATAAGTTTTGACAAATGGAGATCCTCTGCCAGAAATGACAAAAGAATGAAATTTTTTTTTTAATAAACAAATGAATGAGGAAGCAAGCTGGCCTGCAGCTTGGCTTGATGAATATTCCTTACTACCTCAGTCAGATTTCTCCAGCTCTCTTAATCGCCTGTCCCACTCTCTGGACTCATAGTCTTGATCCGATACATCCTTCTCCGTAGTGTACACGATTCTGTCGGGCCCGATCACCGTCCGTTTCGCCATGTCCCTTGCGTTCAGCAGCTGCAACAATGCAGACTCAACTTTGAACACCATAAAACAGACCAACATTTGATGTTGCGTATAATCTTTCCAAAAAAAGAAAATATTAGAATCACACACAACACAAGAAATTACGCATGGTGAAGTTCCACATGCCGCAGCCCACAACATATGGAGTTTGTGTTACTCCGCAAGGCTTGTGAATTTCTCAAAATTCTCGGTTTGTTTGAACAGAATTGGAGACATGGAATTAGAATTGGACATCATTTTCAATTGAATTTAATCTCCAATTCTAATTCCGAAACCGAACGGAGCCAAAATAAAAAACGAATGTGAAAGTGTCATTTACTGAATAAACTTTAATTAGGATTGAAGACATCTCAACAAATGTCGTGATGTGATATTGTAAGTGATGTTTTATAGCCAATATCCCTGCAATCGAATAAAAGGGAAAGTGGCGCGCCACAATGTGATACAAACGCATAGGTAATTGAGGTCATATAAATAGACTATATAAATACTTGCAAAGACCCACGAATAATTTGCCTGAATGCACGACTTACTTTTCTTCTAAGAGCTGGATCTGGCAATTTAAGAGCTCTGGCTCGTTGTTTCCTCGCAGCATTTCTGCTTTCTATGACGCCATTTTTTCTACTCAAAAGGAACCATCGGAACAATGGTATTGCAAAAAATGAAGCAGCATATACCTGCAGGCACCCACCAATGCATGCAAAAAAAAAAAAAACTCACCATGTACAAAATTTCTCGGTCATTCATTTCAAGTTAAACATAAAAAACAGTTGCAATGAAAAAGGAGATCTAACCTGGAGGAGAGGAAATATATCAGCAACAAAAGAAATGAAACCTGAATGAGCAACCGGCACATTCCTACATAAAATAATATGAAGATTTCACGGAGTTTAGGGTTTAGAAAATACAAAGGAAAAGTTGAAAGCAGAATTTCTAAACAGGAGAGAATAAGTACTTCAACATGCTCCCAAGAACAATTACTCCAAATAGATTCAGTGCTCCCAACCCTACAACCATTGCTTTCTCGGATGCACTCGTCTTGCTGCAACAAGGAATGCGCTCATCAATGTTAAAATACATATTATTATTATTATTAGGGCAAATAACAATAGTCTATCCTCAACAAATAACTACAGACCATATGTAAACTAGAAAAAATAATGGTGTCATTTACTGGGATCACTCCTCTACTTTTTTAAATAACAAAAATCTCCCCTCTAAAGGCTCCATTTGGTGCGGCGGCGGCGGTCGTGAATGTTGTGGTTATGAACCGTCGTTCGTGAACGCCCAACCTCACTAGAGAAACTTCATCAACTTTTATCTTCAAAACAAGTTGTCTTTTCCTGGTGGCGGTCATAACTGTTGTCTTGCAAACATGCATTCTATGACGGTGGCATTTATGTCCAAACTCACCGGAGCAAAAACATCGCACCAAACGGAGCCTATAAGTCTACAAGAACCTCCCCTCTAATTTTGAAAATTACAAGGACCTCCTCTCTATTTCTTAAAATTACAAAGATCACCCATCTAAATTTACATTCTATTTTACTAGGTGTTCGCAGGAACATTTTGCTTCTAAATTTAGCAAGAAAGTTTTTTTAGGATACATGCATGTATAGCGTAGAGGGGAGATCTTGGTAATTTTAAAAAGTAGAAAGGAGGTCCCTGCAATTATGTAATGCCGCAGGATAATTTTTCGTAATTTGATCAAACAACCATATCAAGATTTGGATCTCAAATAGAGGCCCAGATAAATTCAGAAGAAAGAACGACAACGTATTGAAGTAATCCATTCTATTTGGCGAGAGACTGGCATCATAAAAACTATAGAAGAAAACGATTGCTAAGAATTAAGAAATAAAATTTCTCTGCCCTCCGAAAAGATTTCCACTTTCTGTAAAAATAGTAGTAGCATTGGAACAAATAAAATCAAAAGGCTTCAAACAGTAAATTTAAAAACTAATTAACAAGTGTCGACAAAAAATTAACCTGAACGTCCACTTCTTTTCCTCGAAAAATTTCTCTATGCCATCAACCCATTCAGCCCATTTTTTGCCGACATATTCTTTCCTAGCAACCCTTTGAGATGAAGCTGTGCGCTGTAATGACGGAAAGCGATAGAGAATATTTCCCTGCACAGAAGGAAAATAGATCTTCAACCGCTCAAATATAATAATGATGTCCCGTCATACTTACCCCCATATAAAAAATGACCAAGAAAAACATAATTGGCAGACAAAAAGCCAATGCAAGCGTCCAGGTTTAGATTACAATGATTTTAGCATAATGAATGATAATATGTGCAACTTGACAGTAGTACATGGTCAAAATTGCTAAATCCGAAAACATTGCGTCAGTTAAAGACATGCATAGAATACATTTGGCCCAAGGCTTCTTTGACATACCCCTTTGAAGAGTTTCTCTTCCACGAATCTTCTCTATTATGGCTTCGTTTGGCACGGCTTATTTGCTCCGGTGAGTTTGGACAAAAACGCCATTATCATAGATTGTATGTTTGGCATGACAAAGGTTATGACCGCTACCAAGAAAATAAACTAGTTTTGTGCATAAAATGCATGAAATTAGTTTTGTGCATAAAATGCATGAAATTTTTTAGGTGAGGTTGGGCGTTCACAAACGACAGTTCATGACCACCGCGTTCACGACCGCCACCACCACGCCAAACGAAGCCATAGGCATTTGAGATAAAATCTGGGAATGCACTTTTCTTTGTATTACTAGCACTAGCTTTTCTTTTCATAAACTCTTGGATTTTCACGCGTATGTATTGGGTGCATTTGAGATAAAATTTTGTATGTATCAGGTGCGTACCGGTATCGGATACGTATCCGGTACGGGTACGTGACCCTCAAGGAAGTATCGGTGCTTCATAGCCCACATCCATCCATGATCTTTGTTTAATTAAGATGAACCAAACTCACTCTCTTCCATTACAGCCTATTCAATATTTTTTACAAAGTAAACTGAAACTTAAATATGCTGAAACTGCTGCGATTGTATCCGGAAAGCAATTTCAGAGTCCAAAATTGATGTCCGGATGCAATTTCAGAGTTTTTAACCTATGGACATCAGTTGTAGCCTTGTAGGATTCAAAACTGTTGTACGGACCTAACTTGTTGTTCGGATGTTAAAAACTGCTGCAATTGCATCCGTTCAGCAATTTTGAAGTCCTAAACTGCTGTCGGGAAGCAGTTTTTAACCTCCGGATAGCAGTTGAATGGTTTAAAACTGCTGTCCTAGCACTAAACCTGTTGTCCAGATGTCTAAAACAGTTGCAATTGCATCCAGAACAGTATCAGAATCTAAAACTATTGTTTGGATGCAATTTCAGGAGTTTTTAAACCCAGACAGCAGTTTTAGACCAAAAGACTGCGAATCAGAAATGTTTTAGCAATATTTAGTATAAGAAACAAGGAAGATGATTGCGGAGGTACCGTAGTTCGAGAAGAGGAAGCTCATACGAATAAAAAGTCCAAGAGGACTCCGATGAAGAAAAAGGTAGGGTGGAGAAAAATCTATGCCTCTCCATCAAGAAGAATCCAAGAGAGGAATCTCCGGTGAAAAAAAGAACTCTAGCGAAGAAAGCAATTTGGCGAGGAAATCGGGAGAAGAAATCGGGAAGAGAATCTCTTTCTCTTTCGATCGGCAACATGAGAACGCGAGGAAGGCGCACGAGCGGCAGTGAAAACACGGGAGAAAAAAAACCAACTTTTCTAAACAAATCCGCACGCACAGGTCACGGATTCGTGTGGCGTGCCTTGCACTTTGGGTGAGGCGCGCACCTAGGCATGCCTCAATCGCACCTGGGCCACCTCGGCCGCTTCTGCCTAGCATAGGTGTGGCGCCTTGCGCCTGATGCACCTCAGGCACGCCTTTAATAATCTAGTCTGATACCATGTGAAATTGCGGGTAATAAGACGTAATAATTTAGAGTAATGTTATAGGCAGTCCTATGATATTTACACCCCCAAAAAATGTAAATTTAAGTTAAAATACTATGTTTTTTACTACTCTCCACGGTTTACCCACATCCCAGAAAAAAAGACCGAAAGCCTTAGTTTCCTCCATTCTTTTTCACGACCTCCGCACAATCGGCTTCGTCTCCGCAGGATTCGGCTTCGCATCCTCTGGTGCTCAAGGTCGCAGGTCATCGACGTCGCCTCCTCCAGTGCTCAAGTCCGCAGATCGCTGTCATCGCATCCTCCAGTGCTCAAGGCCTTCACAGTTCGTCGGTTTCGTGCATTCATTTTCACGACCTCTGCAGTTCGTCGGTTTTGTCCCTTTGCCGAGAGCCTTGCCGGCGAAATCCAACAGGGAGACCTCGTAATCTACTCTGTTTGGTGGAGATTTCTTCGAGCTCGTTGAAGTCTCATTTCGAAATCTCCAAGCTCGTCAAGGTATAAGCTTACAATATTCCATTTTCTACGTTCTATTGTGAATCGCATTATTGTTGAAACTATGTAATTTTGTGTTGATATAGGTGGTCTGAGTGGTGAAGATGTAGATTTAAAGTTTCTAATTTTGTCATTCATTTCCATTTCGTATGATATTATTTGTATACGCAAAAAATTCAATACTAATTAGGTACTTTTGTGTTGATGCAGATGGTCGAGGTTTGGAGGATTGACATTCACTCCAAAACTAACATGTTCACTTTTTGACGATTTTTGTATTTTTATTATGAAAAACAATGGACTTTATTTGAACATTAGTTTGCAATTATTCAACTATTTTGCTATTATTCAACTCTTTGGCATTACTTTCATTTGGGGTGCCGATAAAATATTGGACAACAAATAAATTTTTTCGGACTGCAAATAACGATGGACTACAAATAGAGAAATATGGACTGCTTAAAAAATCACTCTAATTTTATTGCTTCACTAAACAAATACAAATGCATATACACTTATTTACAGTTGTGAGGAATGAGAACTGAACTTCAAACCACAATGTCGGACTAAGCTATACAAGATGCTCCTAATGGGTCATAGAAGTGAGCCTTTACATTGGGTTCATAAACTCTTCTTCTATAGGTATTTTATTGTCAGAATCCGCAGTTGGCCACTATTATTTCAGCAGGGAACCTCCAATAAAAGATTAGTGAATTCCTGTAAAGCAGTCCAATAATCTGGTGAAGGAAATGGGATGCACCTCCAAGGTCCCATTACATTGTCGAAGACCTCCTAGAGAGGTTTTTGTGTGTGTGTGTGTGTGGGGGGGGGGGGGGGGGGGGGGGAGGGTGTACTTATGAGGAAAATGGATCCTTATTCAAGAAGCTTTCCTGGACTCCAAAACCATGCATATCAAACATGATTTCTACACTTTGGATGTGAAACTTAATGTATCTGTTTTGACGGTTTGATGCAGGATGGGATCTTGATGTAGAACAAGGCTAAGAATAAAGCACAAAAACTGGGCTGGATATTTAAAAGAGGGTCTTCATCTAAGAAAAATGTCTCCAAAAAATTAGCTTCCATCTCAGTAAAACTCAGTAAAACTGAAGGAGAATGCAAAATGGAAGTAACTCAAACTCAAGCTAGGAAAGAGAATTAGTTTATCCTTTGCCTAAAAGCTAAAATAACCTTCCTTGAAGCCTTATGGTTTTTCTCAGTATCTCATTTTGAGAAAATATACCGTGTAACAAATAGTTTGGGAGAAAGAGCAACAACAACAAACAACAACACTCAAGCCTTTATCCCACTATAGTTTGGGAGAAAGAGCAATGGGGAAGAAATTAAACCTGACCAACAAATGAGGTTTTAGATGTCAAAAAATAAAATAAAGAATGCTGATAACATTTTCCCCTCAATACAACATGATATGATTACGAACCTCATCATCCACTTCGGGCAGGCCATCAAAACGTAACAGAACTGGTAAGATATATGAATGATCATCCTGCTTCAAAGTTAACATAAAATTGGTTACTTGGGGAACTGTTGTCACTTCAAACTGTGCTAAAAGCATAACCAATGCCTTGTATAAGGATTGCAACAATTAAACCACTGCTAAAGACATCAAAACTAACACGACTGCAGACACCTTGGAAAAAATGTCATTTCTACACCATGAAAACAGAAGAATGTTAATACATGTACAATAAGTAAAAGAGGAATGATCGAGTGAGAAACGATTATAATAGAGACATAAGATTAACACATAGGGCATGCCTATCAAAGCATAAAAGATGCAACAATATGGCTTGTAATGGGAGATTAAGGAGCACATCAAGATGCTCATCTCCGTTGAGGTCATCTCTCTTATTTTGTCTCCTTTTATAATAATTAGGAAAATATCAAATATCTTTGTCCAATTTAATTTTGAATACTTCCCCTCAAGTTGGAATAAGGTTTGTCACATATATACTTTATTTGACTTCCTTCTAGAGCCTTCCTGAAAGATATTTATGAGTTGATTATTTGTTGTCACATACAGTCACAATAGATTCAATTACTATCTTTCTCAGACAAAGTAACAATCTACTTCAATGTGCTTTGTACGCTTATGGAAGACCAAATTGAAAGTTATATACATTATTGCCATATTGTCACAAATCAATTACATTGATGAGATGACCTTATATAAAACTTGATGCGGAGCAGAGGCGAGGACGAGCTTTGGGCCTATTCGGGGCTGATTTGGCGACTTTCCATATATGGCGTGCCCGGATCGACGATCGGACTCCGCAGATATGTTCGGATTCGCGTTGCGAATCAATTTGATATATTAGTTTATTATTTTTGCACTTGTTTTGATGTATTTGGGTGGCCCCACCTCCGGCCAATCATAGCCGTTGAAGGTGGGATGCCCTAACCTTTATTTTATTATAAATAGATAGGTAGTGGGCTGATTGGAGGCATTGCAGAATTTGGAGAAAGCTATTCCCGGATTCCCGCGATCATCCCACGGTGCCGACTCCGTGGAACCCACGGTGCCGACTCCTAGGCTTGTATCTCCCTCCCCAAGGTACCTCCTAACCCTAGCCCTCTTTTCCCCCTTCCAAACTCCCTCCCACAGCCCCCAACAGTCCCCCAAACAGCCACCGTTTGGCTGTCCAAAAAATCCCCTGTTTTTTCCTATTCAATTTCACTATTCAAAAATGAAATTTACTATTCATTGCTAAAGTTTTAATTCCCGTGAATGGCCGCCTGAATCTCCAGGAAATCCTCCGCAGCCTCTTTATTTCCCCCCTCCCAGCAGCCTCCGCCGCTTTATTTCCCCCCTCCCAGCAGCCTCCGCCTCTTTATTTCCCCCTCCCAGCAGCCGCCCTAAGCCCACAGCCACCCAACCACCACCGCCGCCTGCGCCTCCATCTTCTGAAGCCACCGCCGCCCCTTTTTCCGCTACAGCAGCCTCCCCTAATAGCAGCAAACTCCAGATCTGCTAGCAGCCCCTCCCTACCCGTGGAACCACCTCCAAACAGCCCTCCACCACTAGATCTTTCCAGATCTGGGCAGTCCAGCCCAGATCCAGCCATCCCCTATACCCGGACCACCTCCCATAGTCCGGATACGCTCCAAATCACCGGACCCACCCTCCCATTACTCGGATCCGCCTCCATATAGCCGGATCCATCCATTTTCGGTCCGTTTCATCTCCCTTCGCCGAGGACAGCCACCGCCGTTATTTCCACACCTTCGGTTACACCTCAGATCGTCGACCACGCACCTCCGGCTCCGAATTCGTCAGTGTCTTGGTCAGCCCACTATTTGGTGAGTCTTATTTGTATTGGGATATTTTATTCAGCACTTTATATTGGATTGGACTCTTGTACTTGTTTGAATATCTTGCATGGTAGTGGTTTGTTAGATTATTATTGTGATTTGCAGAATTTTATTCTCCGTACGCTTTTGCTTTGGCCCTCCACGCGGAGGAAAGCCTAAGCTTGTTTGCCCTAATAAAATATTCTGTCTTGTCTTGAATTATCTGCGTGGGATGTTGTTATTATTTATTATCTAATTTGCGACTAATCCGTCGGGCTTTGCATAGCATGTAGGGTTAGGTCACGGTTTATTCGTCGCCTATAGATTCGTCCTGCGTCAGAACTTCTTTCAGAACTTTCTTCAGCAATGCTAGTTCACAAGTTGTATGTGTTACGACTTTCATATGATTACAATAGAACTTGTTATTGTATGATGCTCCTCGCTTTTCCACAGACCAGGTTCTGATGGGGATGACAACACATAAGTAGTTAGGGTCTACAAGTATCAGACAAGAAAGTTATGATTGGAGTCGGTCATCGCATGCGGGATGACATGATAGGATTTAATTTTTTGGGGGGTAAATGTTATTTTATTTTGGACATGTTTTAAAACCGTTATGATTGGAAGATCATGACAACATGATCAGCCACCTCTACTCTCCTACCAACTAATTGGCCACCTCCTCCTCCTTGACCTCCCCCCTCATTCCTCCATAAGTACCCATTTACTACATAACCACTCCCATAATCCTAAAATTATCGCACTCTCCATTAAGGCTTCATTTGGCGCGGCGGTGGCGGGCGGAAGGGGCGGGTGGAGCCGCGGGATTGGGAACGGAGGGGAGGAGGCGGGGATCAAAACGGGGCTTTTTGCCCCGTTTTGAAGGGCGCGGCGGGTCCAACCGGAGCAAACGCTGTCGGACGGCGTTTGTTTACCCGCCGTCCGGCGGCGTTTGCCCAAAACGCCGCGCGAAAACGCCGCGCCAAATGAACCCTAAGTATAACCACATTAACTTCCATCCACTACCAATAACTCCCCATAACTACCTCACCCTTCCCAAAACTCCTCTGACTCCCTCCACCTCCCCACCTCCCTCCCCCGCCATACCCATAGCAATTCCCCTTACCTCACTGCAGTTGAACGCTCCACCCACTTCTTTCTTCTCCTGTCAATCAGAGACAAGCCCCCCCTTCCCTACTGAATTTCTGCCAAGTTCCAGCAGCCCAGGCCTATTCCCAATCTCTTTCATCCAATCAACGCCTCCAAGATCCTCCAACCCCTCTGCCGCCCACCTCAACACTATCATGCCACCCAGAAACCATTCCGTCACCTCTCAACCTAAGTTATCAAAGGCGCAAGGCGCACCGAGGCGCAAAGGGGTCCTGGAGCCTAGGCGCAAGGCGCAGGCGCGCGCCTGAGGCACGTGAGGCGCAAAAATGAATTGGGTGCCCAATTCACTGAAAATCAGCGAATTGGACACCCAATTCACTGAAAATCAGTTAATTTGGCATCCAATTCATTGATTTTCAATGAATTGGGTGCCCAATTCACTGAAAATCAGCAAATTGGGCATCCAATTTGCTGATTTTCAGTGAATTTGGCACCCAATTCCCTGATTTTCAGTGAATTGGGCACCCAATTCCCTGATTTTCAGTGAATTGGGCACCCAATTCACTGAAAATCAGGGAATTGGGTGCCCAATTCACTGAAAATCAGGGAATTGGGTGCCCAATTCACTGAAAATCAGGGAATTGGGTGCCAAATTCACTGAAAATCAGTGAATTGGATGCCCAATTCGCTGATTTTCAGTGATTTGATACCCAATTCACTGAAAATCAGCGAATTGGGCATCCAATTCGGTGATTTTCAATGAATTTGACACTCAATTCACTGAAAATCGGTGAATTGGATGCCCAAATGCGCCTAGGTGTGCCTCGGGTGCGTCTGAGATCATGTTTTTGCCCCCTCCCAAAAAAACAGGTTGAAGAATACAACTTGAAAAGCCCAGGCGCGCCTGGGAGTTGGTAAGGCGCGCGCCTAGGCGCGCCTGGGCGCGCCTGAGGCACGTCGCCCGCCTCTACCTTGCAGAGGCGCTGGCCGGTGCGCCTGGTGCGCCTAGGCGCGCGCCTTGATAACGTAGCTCTCAACAGGCTGGGAATCCTTCCAACCACCCACAATTTGACAGAACTCCACTTACATGCCATTCCCGCCTCTACCAGCAACTAGAGGCCACCCCATCTCTTCTTTCCCATGGTGTGAGACCTCTCCCTACTGCCCTTGACCATCCCCACAGTCCTCGAAAACCACTCAACTAGTCCAAACAACCCATTACAGCCCATCTACTCCCTGCACAACCCAAATCCAGTCCATTACCTCGTACCTCCATGCTAGACACTCATTTCGCATAGGCGATGACATTCATCAGAGGATACCACCACCGGACATCCAAAACTACATCCTCCAAGCTTCACTTCTCCTTAAGCCTTCTATCCGTTGTAATTTCAATTTGTGAAGTTCTTTGTTGAATCTTGCATGAGTTCTCACTTCTTATAGATATTTCCTAGTAACATTATTGTATGCACACCTCTCCTATCTAAAGGAGTGGTGTTTATTTCGTAATCAATAACAACATTTCATTTCTCCAACATGGTATTAGAGCCCTAAGCGACCGCTCCTTCTCTAACCATCGTGCACGCCGCAAGCATCCCGCGTCCTCCGCGTTTGCTTCTCTCCCACGGTCCCACCAAACCTACCAGCAACCGAGACTTTTGCTTCTTCCGCGGTGCCTCAAACCCTCTTCTTCCGCAGCGGGTGTTCATCGCGCTCGTTGTGTGGGATATCCCACACCTTTTCATGTAAATGACTATGCCACAACTCATTGTTTTCTCATCAATAACAACATTTAACAATGTCATAACAAAAAAAAAATAGCTTGCAGAATTACAAAATATAGCACGCCCTCCGACTGTCCGACATGCCACAACACACTGCCCAACTCTCCGAAAAGACCCCTTCCGACTCTTTGACGGCACGCCATTCGACCGATAAAGTGGTTGATGACATAACGTCCGACTAACAACGAGTTGAAGACACGCCGTCTGAACGATGTCCCCCGACAGGCGACGACGTGTCGTCCAACTGTCTGACGTTGACGCGCCGTCCGACGACTACATGTCGTCCGACTGTACGACGACGTGGCGTCCGACTATCCGACGATGTGTTGTCCGACTGTCTGACGAGCTACCGTCCAAATGCCCGGCGACGACGTGTCGTCCGACTGTTCGACGACGACGTGTAGTCTGACTGTTCGACGACGATGTGTCGTCCGACTGTCCGACGAGCTGCCCTCCGACTGTCCGATGAGTTGTCGTCCGACTGTCCGACGAGCCGACTGTCCGATGAGCTGCCGTCCGACTGTCCGATGAGCTGCCGTCCGACTGTCTGATGAGCTGTCGTCCGATTGTCCGACGAGCTGTTGTCTGACTGTCCGAAGAGCCGTCTTCTGACTGTCCGAGGAGTTGTCGTACGACTGCCCGACGAGCTGTCGTCTGACTGTCTGACGAGTTGTCGTCTGACTGTCTGACGAGTTGTCGTCCTTCCTTTTTTCATATTTATGCTTACAAATTTTAATTTTGTATTGAAATTAATGACTGTTCCAGTGATTCGAATCTTTTCATTCTCTTGTAATGAGTTTGGGGCCTCATTAGCTCTATAATTTGATAAAAATTCATAAACTTTAAGATTTTTTACCCTTTTAGTGTCTATTATATATCCCATAAGCTTATTTGGTAGATAGCACATCCATTGTGAATAGTAACATCATCTTGTACTAACCTTCTGGAATGAAATTCTTACACCCTGGACATGCATTGAGTTTTAAGAGCTGAGTTAGGCGTCCAAAGAAAATATGAGATCTCATAAAAGATAGTGGAAAGGGCATGAAAGTGCATCCTTCATGTTGCTGCATACGAAGGAAAATATATTTTATCAATACATCATGTCGTATTCATTGGGAGAATATAAGTCTAGCTGAAGTCCCAAAAGTAGAAATAGAGAAGCAGTCCAACATGCCTTCTCTCAGGGATCCAAAGACAAACTTCCAATTCTAATAAAAATGGACCCCTAATTCTAATTCCAGGGACTCAAATCCATCCAAACGAATATGCATTTTCGTTCACGTTTTACAGTCCCCCTCACAAACAATCCATGTTGAAACGATCCAGGAGATCCTAAAAAGACATTTTTCAATATCATCAACAATGTCGAGCTACCGTGACAATATACAAGTTCTTATTAGCTAATATAACACCTTTTCATGTATATGACTATGCCACAACTCACTTGTTTTCTCATCAGCAACAACATTAACAATGTCATAACAAAAAACTTTATATTGCATATTTACAAATCATAAAATTACTTATCTCGAGCTTAGGGGTGCATGTGATTTGGTTTGACAGCCCGACGACAAGTCATTCGACTTCCAACTGTCAGGTGGCATGCCCTTGATTGTCCGAAGGCACATTTTTCAATTATCCGGCGTGCCGTACTCTTCGACGACACGCCCTCCGACCGACAAAGTGATAGATGACATGTCGTCCGACGAGGTGCCGCCTGACTGTCCGACGAGGTGCCGCTCGACTGTCTGACGAGCTGCCGCCTGACTGTCCGACGAGTTGCCGCCCGACTATCCGACGAGGAGTTTTCTGACTGTCCGACCAGCTGTCGTCCGACTGTCCGACGAGGTACCTTCCGACGAGGTGCCATCATACTGTCCGACGAGGTGTCGTCCGACTCTCCGACGAGGAGCCATACGACGGTTTGACCAGCTGTCGTTCAACTATCCGACGAGTTGTTGTCCTTCTTCCTTTTTTCATATTTATGCTTACAAAAAATAATTTTGGTCTGAAATTAATGCTTGTTCCGGTGATTTGAATCTTTTCATTCTCTTCTAGTGAGCACGCCAATGGACTCTCCGACGGCACGCCACCGGACTCTCCTATACCACACCACCAAACTCTCTGACGGCACGACACCGGTCTCTCCGACGAAGCACCACCCGACTCTCTGACGCCCCCCCCCCCCGATCGAAAAAGGAGTCGATGACATGCTGTCTAACTAACAACGCATTACCGTCCGACTGTCCAGCGAGGTGCCGTCCGACTGTCCGGCGAGGTGCCGTCCGACTGCCCGGTGAGGTGCCGTCCGACTGCCCGGCCAGGTGTCGTTTGACTGCCCGGCCAGGTATCGTTGACTGTCCGGCCAGGTGCCGTCTGACTATCCGGCCAGGTGCCGTCCGACCGTCCGGCCAGGTGTCGTCCGACTGTCCGGCCAGGTGCCGTCCGACTGTCCGACCTTCTTTTCATATTTATGCTTACAAATTTTAATTTTTGTCTAAAATTAATGCTTGTTCCAGTGATTCAAATATTTCCATTCTCTTCTAATGAGCTTGGAATGACGTCATTAGCTCTATTTGATCAAAATTCGATGGTAAACTCTTATAATTTCTACCCTTCTAGCATCTATTATATATCACTAAGCTTCTTATTTGGTAGATAGCACATCCATTGTGAATAACAACATTAATCTTGTACTAACTTCTTGGATTAACATTCTTACACCCTTGAAATGCATTGAGTTTTAGGAGTTGAGTTAGGCGTCCAAAGAAAATATGATATCTCATAAAAGATACTGGAAAAGGCAAACTATCTCTGGCCTAGTCCCTCTTCTAGGTTAGGGACTTTTTGGGGTCCTCAGATATAATAATTAGGCAAAGATAAAATACTACGTATGCTTACTTAATTTCTAGCATGGTGGGAATATTGGATTACTATGAAAGGATTAAGAATAAAAAGAGGCACACCACCGCAAATGGTCAATAATTATACAAAATATTTGCAACAGCAAATAGTTAAAATAAGGCTAATGATGATGATAATGACAAAAAACTCAAATAATCAAAAGGTATAACATTTACCAATTTCCATCAATACTACAAAATTCATTGACGGTCGTTTGTTTAAACACCCAAAACAAAATAGATAATAAATAGGTAACACGGCAAGTTAACAAGATCATCTTGTTTAGTTAAATTAATCCAGGAACATATAACAGTAAATCTATACTCCTTCCCTCCCTCTCCACATAAAATATGAGGAAAAGAATGCAATAATAGGCAACACATCTCAGTGCCTCGGTACTTTGTTTGCATTCACATTCATTATGTGCAAAGTAGTTGGTACAATCTTTCTCATTCCAATAATATCACTCCTCCCTCACCCAATCCTCCCCTTTATTCCAACTGCGTCTGCGTGAAGAGGCATAATAAAATCTCCCTTCTTCTCTTCCCCTCTATATCCATGTTGAGTGGGTGGAAGGTACAATAAGTGGCTTACTCAGCACCAATCCCCCTTTTCCTACTTAATACATCGCATCCTCTCCCACTATCACATCACCTCCTGATTTGAAGATTCTTAGAGCAAAAATCTTTTTCATTCCCCTATCCACTTCACCAAACCCGCCATCTCCCCATTTCTTTTAGTGTCTACTTATTTTTCACTGCACATCCCTTGGTACCTCTTTCAGTAATATCAAGTTATCAACAATAAATGTTGGGCGTAGACACGGTTGCAAATTCGAACATATTGTCTCTTCTGCCAGGTTAGCCACCAAGAGTGGTAGATATCAATGGAAATTCGGATAGGTAAGATTGCTCCCTCACTTACTCTACCCCCTTCACATACACCACCCCCTGATGGAGGCCGCCGACCCACGCACATGTATTCCTGCAGAAGGCGGTGATTTGTTACCCGTTCGGGCAATCTGAGTCCACGAATACGTCCGGACGGTTGTTCCGAGTCCTTTTCATGTATTTACTTTTCTATTTTGAGTTGTATTTGACACCTAATCGATTCGGACATCATGAGCCGTCCGATCTGGGTGACCTACCCAAGTTATTAGTATATATATGTGTGTGTGTGTGTGTGTGTGTGTGTGTGTGCAAGCAGCAATTTGGAAAGGGAATCAAGGGTTTATTTCCACTTCGGAACCGTTGGTCCCCCTCTCTCTCGGTGTGGCACCAGGCGAGAACTCTTGGTGTGACTCCAAGGCAGTCATCGTCTTCCTCCTCCATCCCCGTCGACCTCCGGCTCACAGTACCCATCCATTGCCGCAAGCCCCTTCTGTGTGAATCTCACCGTTAACCTTGCCGCAACTTCCAGCACGCCACAGCTTCCACGCTAACCGCCGGTGACAACTCCTCACCGCCACTCCAACGCAACTCCTCGCCTCACTTCATCCCTGCCGAATTCATCCAGGACCACCCCCTCTTACACGCCTCTTCTATACCAGGCGTAGGAACCCCGAAACCCATTTCTGGGTTCTGAAATCTCAATCCAGAACCCAGAATTTTGATTACAGCAGTCCTGAATTCATCCAGGACCATCCCCTCTTACACGCTTCTTCTATTCCAGGCGCAGGAATCCAGAAACCCATTTCTGGGTTCTGAAATCTCAATCCAGAACCCAGAATTTTGATTCCAGCAGTCCTGAATTAATCCAGGACCATCCCCTCTTACATGCTTCTTCTATTCCAGGCGCAGGAACCCCGAAACCCATTTCTGGGTTCTGAATCTCAATCCAGAACCCAGAATTTTGATTCCAGCCGTCCTGAATTCATCCAGAACCATCCCCTCTTACATGCTTCTTCTATTCCAGGCGCAGGAACCCCGAAACACATTTCTGGGTTCTGAAATCTCAATCCAGAACCCAGAATTTTGATTCCAGCAGTCCTATTTCCTGTAAACAACCCCCAACCTCCCAAGCAACTCCCACATCCTCCCAAACTCATTCCAGTACCAACCACCATCAGTTTTCAACATCCACGTGGAGCCAATAGCCTCAGATTTCTACCTTTTCTTGCACTTCGTAGCCGCCTACATGTGCAAGTCATAGTTTGGTATTCTTGTTTCCTATTAGTGTGTTTGGACTATAGTTTGTTGGATGCGATATTATATGTTTTATTTCCGTGAAATCAATGATTTGCAGAACTTATTCGGCACGCTGTTACGGGCTGCTAGTTCGTGGCGCATTCGTGATCATCAATTCATATACAAATGACACGATGAACCATATTATGGTGTGGCAAGACTTCGAAAACGTCGAAGACTTGGGTGTGGGAGCCCTTGGCACAAGCATGACTCCGTACATAAGACATGCATGCAAAAGGGGAGCATGACAAGAATAAAGCATAGTGCAACAAGAGTACCACATGAGCATCGTGAGATCTTGGCTTTGTGGCAACAAACATATGGCGGAGCATGAACAACATGGGTTGCACGAAGATGGAATAGACTCGGGCCAAGACTCAGCAAAGTATATGCGCGACAAGGGCGTTGCATATACAGACAGAGGGTGAGGTCATGGCATGCCTGTAATAGCCATGACATATATTGTGAAGCCTTTGCGCAAAGGCTTAACTCTACAATTTGGGATTGTGGCAAAGGACAACAACGTAAGTGGCGCCACAATACTTGGAGAAAAGAAACATGGTGCGAAGACCGAATATGCAGGCTTGACACATGGATGACAAATAATGAATCCATGCGATATGGATTGGATCAAGTGGAGGATCATATTATAAAGAATATGAGTATGCCTTATAATAAGTCTATGCAAGTGCAAAGGAGGTTAACACAATGCACAAGACTTAAGCTTGAACAAAATATTCAGGGGCGTGGAAGAATATGGAAGTCTTCAAAAGATTGGAGAGAAATCTTGAAGCTGGTGGAAGATTCTAGAATAGTGTGGAGTCTTCCAGATGATTCTAGAGTTATGTAGAATACTCTAGAATATTGTAGAATAATGTGGAGATTTCTAGAATATTCTAGAGTGTAGAATAATCTAGAATATTCTAAAAGTGTGTGGAACCTTCTAGATAACTCTAGGTGTGTAGAGATATCTAGAATGGTGTGGAGTTTTGTAGATATGAGGAGTAATCTAGAATAACCTAGAGTATTCTTGAATGTGGTAGATTAGTGTGGAGGCTTGTACATAGCCATGAGAGGAGTTAGAATTGTATAAAAGAGTCTAGAGTAGAAGATTTCTAGAGTCTTCTCTTTGTTGGAGGGAAACCCCTTGGAAACTATAAAAGGGGGATGAATGTTCATTTGTAGGAATCAACCAAGAAATCAATCCATCCAAGAATTCAAGCAATCTAAGCATTCTTGCTCTCTTCACTCTCTTGCTCTCTCTTTCAAGTGTTCACTTACTCATCTTCATCTTGCACGATTAGTGTTGGAGAAGGCTGACTTAGCTAGCTGCGAAGGGGCGCGGAAAGGAGCTAAGGCCGCACGCAACATTGTCAAGGGTACAAGCCCGTGACAGTTGGTATCAGAGCTAGGTTCGACTCGAGTTCGTGGTTCGTGATAAGGAGTAAGATGCCTTTGAAAGGGAACAACAACAATCCCATCATTATTGATGAGCGCGGTAGGGCGGCCAAGGAGAAAAAGGGAGAGAAGAAAACCATGACGGTTGAAAGGTGCATGGCAAAGGCAAAGAGGAGCCACTTGACTGCAGGGGCGTCAAGCATGATCGAGGAGGTCGAATGGATCAACACCCCGCTCAGCAATACAATGGAACAAGAGTTCAAGGAGGATGGACTTCCCAAGGAGATGCTGGGCGACCATTCTGCCAAAGCTAGCCACGATCAATTGATCTGGAAGGAGGCTTTCCCAACCAAGATGGAAAGGATTGATGAAGAGCTTGAAGAACTAGAATCATGTTAAAAGGAGGAGACATCACAAGATGATTTCGAAGATGAAGTTCCCCAGCCAAAGGACTTCATAGGTCTTGGGATGAGCGAGGAAGTGGATCACTTTCTTGCCAATATGGAGCGCTACTTCAAAGCTAAGGAGATCGATGACACATTGCGCACTGGAATAGTGTTGCAATACCTCAACCGTGATGCTTTTGATTGGTGGAGAAATCTTAATCCTAAATGGAACAAGGATTGAGATGAATTCAAGATGGAGTTCCGACGACGATATGATCCAAGGTACGCAAGGAGCGAAAGTATAATGAAATCCATGGAACAACACAAGTACACTCGGAGGAGGATACCATCCATTCAGGAAGAATTTGAAGCTAGAGCAATGATGCCAAAACGTTGCTTTGCATGCAAAGGCAACCACGGCCTAGCAAACAGCCCAATGTTGGATGCTCCAGTGCAAGAGTGCATTTTTTGCAATGGAGATCATGATTCTTCGAGCTGCCCAAGAACCCAATCACCCCAAGAGGTTGAAGAACACAAAGACTATGATGCAGAGGTTGACAAGGTGACCGAGGATGCAGAGTTGATGAGACAAGAGGAGACGGCTCAAGTTGTTCATGATGAAGAGGACTTTGGAAGCCAAGTAATGGCTCATGTAGAAGAACTCGACATCAAGCATAAGCAAGATGTGGAGTTAAGTTGCCAAGGGGGCAACCCTTCCGGGGAAGAAGAAGAATTGGTGCAAAATAACGTGGAGCAAGGTATGGATAAAGACTCGGAGCGCCAAGGGGGCGAATCTCACAAAGAGTAACCAGTCATGGGAATCCAGGTGCAACCAGGTGAGGACGCGTGGTCCAAACGCCAAGGGGGCGCGACTAACATAAAGAAACCAGTCGATGCGTTCAGTGAGCAATCGGAGGGAGAGACATCCAAGAGCCATGGAGGCAAGGCTCAAACTGAGGCACCAGGAACAACAATCAGCATAGCACAAGCAGAGGACACTGAGTCCGATCGCCAAGGGGGCAAAGCTCTTGTTGAAGATTGGCTTAAGGGTAAGCCAAAGCAGGACGCGGAGTCCATACCAAGTGAAGTTGTGATCTATGAAGGAGAACAACTAAGGAGACTTGCCGAAGAGTCACTAATCAACAGTGAGTTAGTGACACCGTTCGAGGAAGATGAAGATCACCAAGCATCATTGGATTGTTGGAGACGAGCACTTTGGTGATAGGAGGCAAGGCTTGGTTGTGACATATGTTGCAAACCACCAAGATGAAGACTCGCGTGGGAGTCAAATTATAGAAGAGACACCCAACATGCACCAGAGAAGAAAGGCAAAGGTACGAAGAGTGTTGTTACTTGATGCATGGTTGCGACGAGGGCGTCGCAAGATTGGGTGTGGGAGAATGCCACAGGCTGCTAGTTCGTGGCGCATCCGTGACCATCAATTCATATGCAAATGGCACGATGAACCATATTATGGTGTGGCAAGACTTTGAAGACTTGGGTGTGGGAGGCTTTGGCACAAGCATGGCTCCGTACATAAGAAATGCACGCATAAGGGGAGCATGACAAGAATAAAGCATAGTGCAACAAGAGTACCACATGAACATCGTGAGATCTTGGCTTTGTGGCAACAAACATATGGTGGAGCATGGACAACATGGGTTGCACGAAGATGGAACAGACTCGGGCCAAGACTCAGCAAAGGATATGCGCGACAAGGGCGTTGCATATACAGACATAGGGTGAGGTCATGGCATGCCTGTAAATGCCATGTCATATATTGTGAAGCCTTTGTGCAAAGGCTTAACTCTACAATTTGGGATTGTAGCAAAGGACAACAACGTAAGTGGTGCCACAATACTTGGAGAAAAGAAACATGGTGCGAAGACTGAATATGCAGGCTTGGCACAGGATGACAAATAATAAATCCATACGATATGGATTGGATCAAGTGGAGGATCATATTATAAGGAATATGAGTATGCCTTATAATAAGTCTATGCAAGTGCAGAGGAGGTTAACTGATGTAACCCAAGCGATCCGAGAAGGCGGATCTGAATTTTGCGCGCGTAAAACACAAAGACGTTAGAATTTTAAAAAGTTCGTTTTCCGTTATTTGAGAGCGCTCTCCTATGCTTAGAGGGAGTCGACACGGAACACGGGCAACCACAAGCCTTTACACATAATAATTTATGAAAAACAATAAATAAGCGATAGAACGCACCCGGCAAGCCAACCAATTATTTAATTAAGCGCATAAAGATTTTCACTGAAAAATGGAGTAGGGTGGATTTATCCAGGAATTACCAAGCAAGCTACGGGCGGTGGAAGAGGTTCCGATCGGGAACAGTCACGCAGGAGAGAGTTAGCGGCACGGTTGGTGGAATAACGAGCTGTTGACCCGGCCGGAGGGAGGGGCGTAGTCGACGGCCGGTGCACGAGCCTTCGTGGAAGAGGAACACAGGTTCCGGCCGGAGATGTCCTGCAATCGACGGCCAGAATAGGAGGGTCGAACCTTGGCGTGAAGTCGACGGCTCGTTTGGGGCGTGCAGTTGATGGCAGCGCCGGAGGTGGAGGGGAAAACGTCGGGCTAGGCCGTGCTGTTGGTGGAGACGACGAGGCTATGGGAGGAGAACGGTGGGCTAGCGATAAACCGGAACAGGAAACGAGAAAACTCTCGTCCTGCTGCCGGTTCTGTCCTTCTTTGAGAGTTGTCCCTCTCTTTTATTGGTAGGAGGCAGAAGTTTTTAATTAGGAAGGATTATTTAGGTACGTTTCTTAATAGAGAAATTGATCCCTCTTAGGAAATGAAACTTTGGGCAAGTTTTTAAAAGGACTATGTAATTAATCCTCACATATTTTGTAATGTATTCTGAAAATAATTTTATACGCAATTAATGTAATTGGTTGGCTTACCTTTTACGTCCTATTACTATATTTATTGGACCATTTATTCAGGGTCTCACCGGGTGGTCAAACCGGTGAGCCGAACCAGAAAAGAAAAACAATACGGAGAAGAAAAGTACATAATGCAGGAAAATTTAAACATAATAAAATCAGGTTGCACCAATTCCCCCCGGGTTGAGAGAACTCGACTCCGGCGAGAATTTGCAAAGGCCAGCAACAGAAAGATCAGGGCGGCGTCACTGTAACTCAGTAGGAGTAATCCAAGAACTGTCAGTGATGGCACGCCCACGCCAAGAAACCAGGTAGCGCTGATACGTGCCATGACGAGTATGAAATTCCCGGACATCAAGGACCTGATCAATCTCATCTGTGATAGGCGTCGGTGAGGGCACCAGGTCTGGAGGTATGTTCGGAGCTGTGATCGGCGGTGTCGGGCCGGAAGTAGGTGGATCTCCATAAAATAGTGAAAGATCTGCCACATTAAAAATCGGTGAAGTACCGAATTCAACGGGCAGATCAAGGAGATAGGCGTTATCTCAAATGCGCTTCCGAACCTGAAACGGGCCAAACTTCCTTTGTTGTAGCTTGTGATATGTCCCTGGCGTAAATCGCTGCTTCCTGAAATAAGCATACACCCAGTCGCCTTCTGAAAAATATAACTCCCGGCGATGACGATCGGCCATGGATTTATAAGTTTCAGAAGTCGCTCGCAATTTATCAGCTATAATTTTATGCAACTCTTTTAAATAATCGATATGTGCTTGCGCTTCAAAGGAAATGCGTTCATGGAAGGGAAGGGAGTGGCGATCAAGCAAGTGTGGAATGGGAAAACCATACACAATCTCGAAAGGAGATTTATTAGTGAAGCGATTTTTAGAATTATTGAATGCAAATTCAGCTTGTGGCAGCGCAAGATCCCATTGTGTCGGTTTTTCCCCTGTTAAGCATCTAAGAAAATCTCCCAAACTTCGGTTAACGACCTCCGTCTGTCCGTCAGTCTGTGGGTGATACGCGCTACTAAACTCGAGTTTGGTGCCTAGTCGGTTCCAGAGCGTTTTCCAGAAATAACTCATAAATCGCGTATCTCGATCGGACATGATAGAATTCGGAATGCCATGTAAGCGCACTATCTCTCTAAAAAATAAATTAGCGACATGTACCGCACTAGAGGTTTTCCTACACGGAATAAAATGTGCCATTTTTGAAAATCGATCAACTACGACAAATATAGAATCTACCTTCCTCTGAGTGCGAGGGAGGCCCGTCACGAAATCCATCGAAATGTCGTCCCATGGCCTCTCGGGTATAGGTAAGGGGGTGTATAAACCAGTATTTTGAGCATGCCCCATATACAACTGACACGTCGTGCAGTGCCGGATGAAATCAACAACGTCCTGTTTCAACTTCGGCCAATAATATCGAGCACTGGCGAGGTCCAATAACTTAGACTGCCCAACATGACCTCCTAGTCCCGAGGAGTGCAACTCTCTAAGTAACGTCTCACGTAATGGACCCTCACAAATACACAGGCGCGTGCCTCGAAATAGGTAACCCTCACTCACGACGTACTGAGTAGTGGGGTCGGTCCCAATGTGACTACAAGACCGCCAAATGTCTCCAAAGTAGGGGTCAGTCGGGTATAGGTCAGGCTGTGAGTCTAAGGATGTGATGCGAGGTTGAAGGGTGACTAATAAGTGGGAACGACGACTAAGTGCGTCTGCTACTCGATTTGTGACACCAGGTTTGTGCTTCAGATGGAAAGTGAACTCCGGAAGGTAAGCAGCCCACTTGGCATGACGCCTGATCTCCTTTTGGGAGTTCAGGTGCTTCAATGCCTCATGATCAGTATTCAGCACAAACTCGCGCTGGATCAGATAATGTCGCCAATGACAGAGAGCCTGTACGATAGCATAAAACTCTATGTCATACGTGGAGTATCGAGTTTTTGCCTCGTTCAGCTTCTCGCTATAAAATGCTACAGGACGACCCTCCTGACTCAAAACGGCTCCAATCCCTATAATCGATGCGTCACAGTCAACCTCAAAGATCTTCTCAAAGTCAGGGAGAGCTAACACAGGAGCGCTCGTAAGTCTATCCTTCACTAACAAAAATGCTCGCTCCGCTTCCTCAGTCCAGATAAAAGTTCCTTTTTTCAAACAATCAGTCACAGGGGCGATCAACGTACTAAAATTTCGAATAAATCGTCTATAAAAAGAAGCTAGCCCATGAAATCCTCGAGCCTCCGTGATCGTCCTAGGGCTAGGCCATGATTCTATCGCCTTGACCTTCTCTCTATCAACCTTAATACCTTCTGATGAAACGATGTATCCTAGGAAGGTCAGGCTATCAGTCATAAATGTGCATTTCTTCAAATTTATATACAATTTATTCTCTCGTAGAATATCTAGGACCTGCCTAAGGTGAATTAAGTGCTGATCAGAATCCAGGCTATAAATCAGAATATCATCGAAATAAACCACTACACAAACTCCAATAAGTGGTCTAAGCACTTGATTCATCACGCGCATGAAAGTACTAGGGGCATTGGAGAGCCCAAATGGCATCACCAACCACTCATACAACCCTTCTCTCGTCTTAAAAGCAGTTTTCCATTCATCCCCGGGACGTATCCTAATCTGGTGGTATCCACTCTTCAAATCTATTTTAGAAAACACACGGGATCCACTAAGCATATCCAACATGTCATCCAAACGGGGGATGGGAAAGCGGTATTTGATTGTTATTTTATTAATCGCTCGACTGTCTACGCACATACGCCAAGTCCCATCTTTCTTAGGAACTAATAACGCGGGGACGGCGCACGGGCTCATACTCTCTCTAATGTGACCCTTTGAGATCAGATCGGTCACCTGCCTGTGGAGTTCTTCGTGCTCCTTCGGACTCATGCGATAGTGGGGAAGATGAGGTAAACTGACTCCAGGCATAAGGTCAATACAATGCTGGATGTCTCTCATCGGAGGGAGCTGATCGGGTAACTCCTCCGGCATGATCTCAGCATATTCATCAGTCAGTGGGCGGACAATACTAGGGATATCAGCTATGGTCGGGGAGGTATCTAGATCAGACAACATATAAACGACCTCACTATCCTTCATCTCCTCCTAAAATTGGGGCCCGGTCAGTAACATCGTGGCGGAGGGGAAGGATATGGCTGACACGATAGGTGTAGGGGGTGAAGATCCCTCAGGGGCTCTAGGAACAAGACTGTTCTTCTGGGGAAGAAGAACGATCTTGTGCCCTTTGCGCTCGAAAGAGTGAGAGTTCTTCCCTCCATCATGGATAACTCGTCTGTCGTACTGCCAAGGTCGTCCCAACAGGATATGACAGACCTCGATGGTGGCGACATGACACCAAACAGCGTCCTGATAGGTGCTACCGATGGAAAACTCTACGAGACACTGATGTGTGATGGGGATAGTCGTGCTACTCGTGACCCAGGATAGACTGTAGGGTTTTCCTAAAGGCTGCGTTTTCAATTTTAGTTTGTCAACCATCCGTTGAGAAACAAAGTTCTCCATACTACCGCTGTCTATAATGATAGAGCAAAATTGCCCCTGGATGCGGGCGGTCGTACGAAAGATATTGTTTCTCAGCCACTCATCGTCAGTAGGGGCCTTAGGAGTTAAGAGACTATGTTGGAGAACACACACTAACTGGTCAGGCTGCTCTCCCTCAATTTCGTACTCATTTTCTAACTCGGGCTCGGGGGTTGGGTCAGGATGGGAGTCGCTAAGAAAGACTCCATACTCAGGTTCTGATCCACTCTCAGAATCAACGACGTCGACGAAGTGGCGTCGCGGGCACTCAGAAGATTTGTGACCCGGCTCCATACACTTAAAACATCTAAATGTGCCAGCTTGTGGTCTAGTGCCGACAATCTCCTTGCCACTAGTGGATGTGGCGGGTAAGGCGGGAGTGCTCGGAGGCAAAGCGGGACGAGGGGGTCCAGCAGTCCGAGTCACCGAAGTGGAAGTGTGAGTAGATGGGGGTTTATCAGTAGACCTAAACCCGAATGTCCTCTTCTGCGAGGCCTCGGCCCTACGCGCGCGACTCGAAACTTCTCCTAAGTCCTTATAGTCAAATAACTCCAGTTGATCTCTAAGGGAATATCGTAATCCGTTCAGATATCGAGAGACAACCATGTCATCGTCCTCTCGGAGATTGAGACGAGACTGGAGTACTAGGAACTCGTTCGTATACTCGTCTACCGTTGGCTTATCTTGTCTTAGGTTGTGGAACCTACGATATAGGGTTTGCATGTAATCAGGAGGCACATACCGTTTTCGAATTTGTTCTTTAAATCCTGCCCATGTGGTGATGGGTGGCATGCCTAAATTAAACCTAGTTCGCTTTATTTGTTCCCACCAAACTAACGCGGGACCTTTAAGTCTCATGGTGGCGTACTCAACCTGCCTAGCTCGGGGCATTTGCTTCCAAGCCAAGTAGCGGTCCATCCTGGCACACCAATCTAAACAACGTTCGGGTTCTAAGTACCCTTCAAAGTCACCAACGTCTAACTTGACTCCCATATCCCAACGAGGACGGTCATGAGGTTCGTCCAGTGGCGCGGGTTCGGGTTCGGGCTCAGGTGGTGCAAGCTCTAGCGGCCCTGGGTTCGGGTTTACTTCGTTCACCGGTGCGCGGTTTATGTGTATGGTGGCTTCGATATTGTTAACCGAAGTACGCAACCCATTCATAACGTGTGTGACACTACCTATGCCCGTGGTGAGCGTCTCTACCGTTTTCATTAATTCACTCATTCGTTTGGCTAAATCTCCAACGTTAGTTTCTAAGTGATTGACTCGTTTATCCATAAAAAATTACTTGATTTTTTGCAAAGTTTTAATAGAAATAATTAAAATCCTTTTTTTTAATATTTTATTCTAAAGGTAGGACACTTTTTTAAAAAATAAAATTTTAGAAATATTTGAAAACGAGCGTTTACCGGAGTGGGTAGAAAAATAATTTTGATTTTGAATTTTTTTTTTTATATTTTTAAAGCCAAAATTGTAAAACTCAAATTAAAAGTTCTTTTAATTTTGAAAGATATACGGATCGATTGATTCGCGATAGGAGCGAACCAAAAAAGCTCTGATACCAAACTGATGTAACCCAAGCGATCCGAGAAGGCGGATCCGAATTTTGCGCGCGTAAAACACAAAGACGTTAGAATTTTAAAAAGTTCGTTTTCCGTTATTTGAGAGCGCTCTCCTATGCTTGGAGGGAGTCGACACGGAACACGGGCAACCACAAGCCTTTACACATAATAATTTATGAAAAACAATAAATAAGCGATAGAACGCACCCGGCAAGCCAACCAATTATTTAATTAAGCGCATAAAGATTTTCACTGAAAAATGGAGTAGGGTGGATTTATCCAGGAATTACCAAGCAAGCTACGGGCGGTGGAAGAGGTTCCGATCGGGAACAGTCACGCAGGAGAGAGTTAGCGGCACGGTTGGTGGAATAGCGAGTTGTTGACCCGGCCGGAGGGAGGGGCGTAGTCGACGGCCGGTGCACGAGCTTTCGTGGAAGAGGAACACAGGTTCCGGCCGGAGATGTCCTGCAGTCGACGGCCAGAATAGGAGGGTCGAACCTTGGCGTGAAGTCGACGGCTCGTTTGGGGCGTGCAGTTGATGGCAGCGCCAGAGGTGGAGGGGAAAACGTCGGGCTAGGCCGTGCTGTTGGCGGAGACGACGAGGCTATGGGAGGAGAACGGTAGGCTAGCGATAAACCGGAACAGGAAACGAGAAAACTCTCGTCCTGCTGCCGGTTCTGTCCTTCTTTGAGAGCTGTCCTTCTCTTTTATTGGTAGGAGGCAGAAGTTTTTAATTAGGAAGGATTATTTAGGTACGTTTCTTAATAGAGAAATTGATCCCTCTTAGGAAATGAAACTTTGGGCAAGTTTTTAAAAGGAGGACTATGTAATTAATCCTCACATATTTTGTAATGTATTCTGAAAATAATATTATACGCAATTAATGTAATTGGTTGGCTTACCTTTTACGTCCTATTACTATATTTATTGGACCATTTATTCAGGGTCTCACCGGGTGGTCAAACCAGTGAGCCGAACCAGAAAAGAAAAACAATACGGAGAAGAAAAGTACATAATGCAGGAAAATTTAAACATAATAAAATCAGGTTGCACCATTAACACAATGCACAAGACTTAAGCTTGAACAAAATATTCAGTGGCGTAGAAGAATATGGAAATCTCCAAAAGATTGGAGAGAAATCTTGAAGATGGCGGAAGATTCTAGAATAGTGTGGAGTCTTCCAGATGATTCTAGAGTTATGTAGAATACTTTAGAATATTGTAGAATAATGTAGAGATTTCTAGAATTTTCTAGAGGAGTGTAGAATAATCTAAAATACCTTCTAGATAACTCTAGGTGTGTAGAAATATCTAGAATGGTGTGGAGTTTTGTAGATGTGAGGAGTAATCTAGAATAATCTAGAATATTCTTGAATGTGGTAGATTAGTGTGGAGGCTTGTACATGCCATGAGAGGAGTGCAGAATTGTATAGAAGAGTCTAGAGTAGGAGATTTCTAGAGTCTTCCCTTTGTTGGAGGGAAACCCCTTGGAGGCTATAAAAGGGGGATGAATGTTCATTTGTAGGAATCAACCAAGAAATCAATAATCCAAGAATTCAAGCAATCTAAGCATTCTTGCTCTCTTCACTTTCTTGCTCTCTCTTTCAAGTGTTCACTTACTCATCTTCATCTTGCCACGATTAGTGTTGGAGAAGGCTGACTTAGCTAGCTGCGAAGGGGCACGGAAAGGAGCTAAGGCCGCACGTGACATTGTCAAGGGGACAAGTCCATGACAACGCACTCAAAATATCTTGCACCTCTATTATGTGTGGATTAACATTTGTTTTCCAATTAAAATTATTGTGAACAATTGTGCACTTGCCTAAGTTTTATCTTAATTAATTGCTTATTGTCAGTTTGTATCGGACTGTCCATTGCAATTACACTCACACTAGGGTTTATTAGTAAGAGCGCCACATTCCATTTAGGGCGCCATATTAGGGCTTTCATCATCAACTTATCCTTGCATCACCCCCTCTCACACATTCACTCTCAATCAAGCTATCTCAAGTTCACTTCTAAATGGGTTTTCCATCTACCTCCTCATTAGGGAAGTCGTTTGAGTTGATCAATTGGTGTAATTGTGAACCAAACATGAGAAGGCTTTGTCCTAACAACACTCCTCCGCTCAGGTATTTAAATGGTGATTTCAGTTTCTTCAAAGAATAGAGGTATAACACAATCACAACAAACATTTTTTTTCAATAGACTCCGCGACCAAAAAATATTTCATGGCATATGATACTCACTAATATCGCAGGGAGCTTAAGCAAGCTAAACAGCCTCAAACAGCCAATTTATTATCAGACATTCACTTAAAGGTGTGTTTGAGCATCCAGAATAAGGAAGACGCGGAAAATAAAGAGCCTAATGAATTTGAGTGCAAAGGTTGAATACAAGATTAAATCTATGGAAGATACAATGGTAAAAACAGATCACATACCATTGCTTTCCCCATCAATTCGACATCAAGATAAGGGGCAAGTTCCTCAGCAGTAATAACACCACCATTTGAGGAAATATATTGTCCAATCTGCCAAACAGAAAGAATTCGTGATTTTAAAAACCATTCTATAAAACAAAATTGAAAATAATATGCAAGACAATCCTTCATATTGAAAAAGGAAAGAGAAGTCCATCTTTTCTCAGTATGTCAATAACTAAATGATTCTTTCCAAAAAAAAAAAGTAAAAGGGATACTAATTTTCGGTCATCTATGACATCCTAGAAGGTCAAATCATGTTTATTTAAAATTTAATTAAGTAATTAGTTCAATATTAAATTAATAACGTGTAAGTCCTGAAATTGGAATAAAAAATTTGAGTTACTAAATTAAGATTTTCTTTTTTTCAATCATTATTAGGTATTTGTTAATAAAATATATATTTACAACCAGTCGTGCACGAGATTTCCTTGCGCCCCGATGCGACAGTACATCCTCTTTTATCATCCCCGTGAAAATTATCGCACCAAATACAAAACTTAATAGAAATTGAGGGGAAGAGAGCGCACTTTTCAAAATTAAATAGAAAGTATACAAATTAATACTTGTGAAAAGTTGGAAAATTTGTAATAAAGAAAGGTAAAGTTGGAAAGATAAATGGTCCACCAAAGTGTGTTTTTCCTTTATATATAGTATAGATACATTTGCATATAAATTTGAACGAGGGAGAAAACCTGAAAGTGTCGAGACAGTAAGCAATCCAGTGAGAAAAGGTCGTTTAGCAATATGTTGCAATGTACTCAGTTAGATTGAAATAAGGTTACTCCTCTCAAGATATAAAAGGAAGCTTAGAATAACAATAAAACATTATTTAATATATAGTAATTAAAAATTGAAGCAGAGATGTTCCGTTGAATTAGTATTGACAGATGAATAAACAAACATCTTAATTTTACTCGAACATCAGTAAATTTGAACTACATTTGTATTTTAAATCAACTTACCTCTCAAGCTTATAATTTCTTAGCATGTAGCATGCAGGAATCATATTTTTGGGTGTTATTTGACTTAAAATGTCAAAGGTATTAATATACAAGGGCTTCAATCTTAGTTAAAAAAATGGAAGGGATTATATTTTCAACATGTAATGACTTACAATCTTCCACCTCTCCTCTTCAAGTCCTTGATTTGGATCTCCATCACCAAAAACAAATGAGAAAACCTACAAACCATACAAATTGTTTTTATTGCACATCAAAGTAGAATATAATTCGTTAAGGCCTCAAATAAATCAATCAACCCTTTATCATATTACAGATTCAACAAAGTTCATTCCGTTCTCCGTCTTTGTCCGGCGCCTTCTGTAATAATAAGGATCCCAATACCTGCCCAGGCATTAACAAGAGACATCACAATCTACAAATAAAAACATAATCAAATATTTAAAGTTAACCTTCTCATGCACATCCATGTATCCTCAAAAGGAGTAAGAAATACATTAAAAACAGGTGCTGTTGTGATCATCAGGGTTTAGAATTAGGATGATATTTATCTCATGCAAATGCAAGAAATACAACCAATAGTGTGTTATGAATCTCACGCCGTTAGTTATATAGTATTAGAGTCTTATTATATTGAGTCGTATTGTATCGAGTCTTTATTGTATTGGTCGAGTCGTATTGAGTCATATGAGTGTTTTCGGTCTTTTAATATTTCCATGTATTTTTATGCAGTTTGATGTAATTACGGGATTACCCCAAGAGGCTTGTTATATATATGCCCTTAGTCTTGTACGAGGGATGAAGCAATGAAATATCAGTTTTCTTTCTCTCTAAAATTCCTCTCTCCCTCTCTAAGCCCACTGCCTTCCCCTAAGGTTTCCTCTCATCCTCTTCCCCAAGCTTCTTCTTTCCTCTACCTTCATTCTAGGGCTTGCCCTTGTATTCCCGCTTCCATCAATCAACCGGCAAAAGAAGCTCATAACATCTTGGTATTAGAGCTTCTCCTTCCTCCCATTGGTCCACCACTTCCGCTACGACTCGCAGCCCCGTCAAGACCCGTCAGTTGTTTTCTCATTCTAACCAAGTTTTGGTCGTTTTCGTCGTTTCAGACCGCATACTAGCCGATCTTCATTACCGCACGTCAGTTCAGAGCCCACTCCGTCCTCCACAGCATGCATTGACATCCAAAACGAAGAGCCACAACACTTCACGTCGTCTCCTCTTCCGCGTAGCAATCCAGAGATCGACGCCTTCCTCTCTGCGTCTTTGATCTTCAAGGCCGAAGCCAGCCCGCGACTCCTTGCTCTTCCGCCAGGCTCAGGCTTCCTGCATCGTGCCTCTCCGCCGTCTGCGTCCGTTCGTTCCTCTGTCTCTTTCCCGCATAGCAACACGCCTCCATCGAGCAACAAACGTCTCCATCGAGCAGACCCGCTCTAGCCCTCACGCGCCCATTTGTCCAGAACCGCGTCTCTCTCAACATCCAGCAGCTGGCACGTCTATCCCTCCTTGTCCAGAGCATCACCATCGGCAGCACCATCGAGCCCCTCAAGTCATCCCAACCGCACGCCTTCTCTATGCCCCATCCCTTCTTACCTATCCCAGTCCTCGAGCCGCCCGCTTCTTTCTGCCCTAGGTTTCCTCACCATCCTCCCTCCCATCAAGTCGCCTGCCTCGAGCCTCCCAATCCGCACTTTCCTAATTATTTGACTACCTTAATTAATTCTTAATTAAATTAATTGGTACTCAATTAATTAAGATGGCCTTGAAGTTAAGCCCCAAGGCAACGGATTTCCTTCGTGTGCTAAAGGACTACCTTGAGGCCACCTTCGCACCGCCACCCGCCGTAGCTCCGCCGGCCCATGTTCTACCGACCCCGCCGGCTCATTCCGACCGTCTCCCGACGCAGCTGCAACCGCCGGCCATTTCACCGCCTGCTATGCCAGACCCTGTTCTACCGACCCTGCCAGCCATCTCTCTGCCCCTTTTGTCGGCCCTCGCTCTGCTGGCTGCTGCTTTGTCGGTCCCTCCGGCCACCTTGCTGCATCTTCTGCTGGTCCCTGCTCTGCAAGTCCCGCCATCCACCTCGCCGCCTCATCTCCGACCACGTACTCTGAGAACCTGATGCAGTGGTAGGTGGACTTTTGGCGGACTAATGAAATGCAGGGTTAAATGCAATGTTTCGATGCAATGCAAGAGGCGGTCCGCTTAAAACAGCAACAATAATTAACTATTATAACTCAAGTAGAGGCACGACATTTGCAAATATTAATTAAAGAGAAACAGATATGGATTGCAAACAACCAAAGCGCAAGTAATTTTAAGCGCACACAAAAGAGGTCCTGCAAATCAAACAACCAAAGGTACTACTAGCATATAAAATATTGTCCACAACAAAGCATAGGTGCTGAATATTCAACAATAAAAGACTAAACTCCAGTTAACAACTTACACGTGCAAATAGAGGCGAGTAAGGGGGCTGGTTGAGGGCTGTTGGGTGGCTGCACGAGGAAGAGGAGGAGGGGTGCGGCTGGTGGTGGCTGCACGAGGGAGAGGATGGGGGGGGCTGGGGTGGTGCTAGAATGCGGGCTGCTGGAGGTGGCAGCACGGGGAAGAGGAGGAGGGGAGGGGTGCGGCTGGTGGTGGCTGCACGAGGGAGAGGATGAGGGGAAGGGTGCGACTGGAGGTGGCTGCACGTGGGAGAGGAGGGGAAGAGGTGCGGCTGGAGGTGGCTGCACGAGGGAGAGGATGGGGGGCTGGGGCGGTGAAGACGAAGGGCTGCGGCTAAAGGAGACGGCGGGCTGGTCGGGGAAGATGAAGGGCTGCGGCTAGAGGAGACGGCGGGCTGGTCGGGGAAGATGAAGGACTGCGGCTAGAGGAGATGGCGGGCTGGTCGGGGAAGATGAAGGAGGCGGAGAATACCTTGGAGTCACACCAAGGAGGGGCGGGGGTCTTCCGGCGTCGCACCAGGAGAGGAAGCGGAAGGCTTTGGCGTCGCACCAAAGCAAGACCGACGGGTGCGATCCTGCAGCCAATCTTCGATCCCTAAAACAGCCCCCAATTGCCATATTTATAATAATATGACTAGGGCAACCCGAAATGGACGGCTCAGAATGTCCGGTCCGATCGGGCGCTAAATAGACTCCGAAATATAAAAATAAATATAGCAACTCGACTCGCAACGACGATCCGGACGCAACCGTGGGTTAGGATCGAACGTCCGAGCGAGGGTTCACCGCCTCCTGCGGGAATAGACGTGCGCGCCATCAACTCTCCCCGGCTTGAAAGCACTCAACTCCGGTGAGTGAAGAAGATCATAGTCTCGGCGAAGCTGCGGGGCGAGTCTCTCGAGCTCCTCTGAAGAAATCCAAGTGGCATCATATAGCGGATGACCGCTCCATCGAACTCGATAACGGACAATGGATCGTCCGCTAACCGTATAAAAGTTGTGGCCCATGATATGAAGTATGTCGCCGGTAGGAGCGGGTGTCTCTGGCAAAGATGTATCTCCGTCTGACTGCTGGCTCGGCGGGATCGTAACCGGTGTCGGATGAATTTCCTGGAGTGACTCCTCGGGTGGGAATAGGGAGGGGATGGTAGGGGACACAGGTGGCAAAAGCTCAGGTGAGGGTGTGGAGAAAGCGTCAGCATACACGTGCTCCTCGTAGTAAGGAGTCAAATCCTCTACGTTAAATACTCGGCTAATGCACATACCATGAGGGATGTCGATCTCATATGCGTTAGTGTCAATGCGTCGCACGACTGTGTAGGGGCCCATTCGGCGGGCGCTTAATTTCTTTGCAGGCCCCTGTGGGAGCCTCTCTGGCCGAATACGAATCAACACCTGCTCTCCCGCCTCGAAGATCTGCTCACGCCTGTGCTGGTCCGCTCGATCTTTATAATAATCATTACTAGCTGCAATTTTCTTACGGACCGACTCATGAAGTGAATGCACATGCTCAATGAAAGACTCGGCCGACTCACTGGGTCGGGACTCAAGTGGAATAGCGATCAAGTCAATAGGTTTTCTAGGTTCATAACCTAAGTTGATATGAAATGGACTCAGACCTGTGGACCTATTGACCGAACTATTATATGCAAATTCAGCTATGGGCAACACGGAGTCCCAGGTGGACGGGCTATCTCCAACTAAACACCGCAATAGGGTCCCCAAACTACGGTTGACAACCTCAGTTTGTCCATCCGTCTGTGGGTGATAGGCGGAGGAAAACTTCAATATTGTACCGGTCTTCTTCCATAACGTCTTCCAGAAATAGCTCATAAACCTCACGTCACGATCTGACACGATAGAAGTGGGCAACCCATGGTACTTAAAAACCTCCCTAAAGAATAAGACCGCCACATGAGACGTGTCAGCAGTCTTTCGACATGGAATAAAATGGGTCATTTTGGAGAAACGGTCCACCACCACAAAGATAGAGTCGAGCTTCCTCAACGTGCGAGGGAGCCCGAGCACAAAATCCATACTAATATCCGTCCACGGTCGCAGAGGAACAGGCAAGGGTGTGTACAATCCGGTGGGCTGACGAGACCCCTTCGCAGTCTGGCAGACGCGACAATGTCGCACAATCCTAGTGACGTCCTTCTTCAAGCTAGGCCAGAAGAAGCGATCCTCGACTAATGCTATTGTCTTGTCATGACCGAAGTGTCCAGCTGCGCCACCTGCGTGGAGTTCCCAGACGAGGAAATCACGCAGGGAAGTTTGAGGAACGCAGAGACGCGAACCCCTGAATAAATACCCGTCAGTGATCGTGTAACCATCGTGAGGATCAGGTGGGTCCCGAGACAATGTCGCATGTATCTCACCAAAATCGGGGCACTCAGGGTAGTCAAACACTAGGCGCTCAAAGCCCACTACTCTCGCACTCATGGTGTGTAACAGACTGACGCGGCGACTCAAAGCGTCAGCCGGCTTGTTCTCAACACCCGCTCGGTGCTTAAGAACATAATGAAACTCCTGCATGTACTCCACCCATTTGGCATGACGATGCCCCAATTTCTTCTGCGAGTCCAGATAGCGCAGGGCCTGGTGGTCTGAATACAGAATAAACTCCTTGTGTAGGAGATAGTGGCGCCAGTGGCGTAGGGCCTGTACTATGGCGTAGAACTCTCTGTCATAGTTGGAGTACTTTTGCCGGGCGTCATTCAGTTTCTCACTAAAGTAAGCAACTGGATGACCTTCCTGACTAAGCACTCCCCCAATGCCAACACCGGATGCATCGCAGGCCACCTCGAATGGTTTAGAGAAGTCAGGTAAGCGTAGGACAGGGGCGGACGACAATCTTTCCTTAATCTCCCCGAAGGCCCGCGTGACGGCCTTCGTCCAGACAAAATCACCTTTACGGAGGCAGCTCGTAAATGGGGCCATAATGACACTAAAGCCGCGAACGAATCTCCGATAGAAGGTGGCCAGCCCATGAAAGCTCCGGGCCTCGTGGATGTTCGAGGGGGTAGGCCAATCGCGAATAGATTTGACCTTATCCGGATCGACTGATATACCAGAAGCATATATAATGTAGCCTAAGAAGTGCACTGAGGCGGACAGAAAGGAACACTTCTTCAGATTAATATAAAGGTGCTCTCGTCGCAACAAATCAAATACGAGGCGAATATGACGGAGATGATCGGTGCGGTCCTGGCTGTAAATCAATATATCGTCAAAGTACACGACTAAGAATTTGCCCATATAGGGCCGCAAGATCTGTGTCATCACCCTCATGAAGGTACTGGGCGCATTCGATAATCCGAATGGCATGACAAGCCACTCGTACAAGCCATCCTTTGTCTTGAAGGCTGTTTTCCACTCGTCCCCTTCCCTAACTCTAATCTGGTGGCACCCGCTGCGAAGATCGATCTTCGAGAAGATCTGAGCACCAACCATAGAATCCAAAAGGTCATCAAGGCGGGGGATGGAAAAGCGATACTTCACCGTAATTTTATTGATGGCCCGACTATCTATGCACATGCGTCAGCTTCCGTCCTTCTTCGGGGTGAGAAGGGCCGGTACAGCACAAGGACTCAAGCTCTCTCGAATGAACTTCTTCCGAAGAAGCTCATCAACTTGTCGCTTCAGCTCGGCGTGCTCAGTGGGATTCAAACGGTAGTGTGGGAGGTTGGGCAAAGATGCCCCAGGGATAAGATTAATGGCGTGTTGGATGTCTCTCAAAGGAGGGAGCTCATCAGGGAGCTCCTCAGGCATGATGTCTCCATAGGCATCTAACAGCCGGCGAGCATCTGGGTCAGTGATCTCAGCATCACTAGGAGTCTCAGATGACAGAGTGGCAGCCACAACGAACATAACCCCCGCGCCCAAACTCTCTCTCAAGAAATCACCCTTCCTTACAACATGGAGAGGTCTGGATGAACCCGCACTAACAGAAGAGTCGACCTTGCCCTTGGGAGGGTCCCTGGGCTGGGTCGGGGTAAGGGTGATCTTTCGATCTTTGTCGAAGAAGACACATGTGTTGGAGCGACCATAACATGTGGCATCGCGGTCGTATAACCAGGGTCGTCCAAGTAACACGTGGGCGACATCCATCGGAAGAACGTCGCACCAAACCTGATCCTCAGTGGAGGCTAGGCTAATGGGGACTAAACATCGTTGCGATACCTGGATGGTGGACTTGTCCACCCAAAGGACACGGTAGGGGTGTGAATGTGGTTCAGCAGTAAGCTGCATCCTGTCGACCCCTTTCTTCGCGATGATGTTCACGCAGCTACCGCTATCAATAGCAAGCTTGCAGGGACCTCCTGCGCTCGGGAAGTATGTAAAAAAAATCGTGGTGCGCCGCCAATCCTCCTCGGCTCGTGGTGTGTGTAAGAGGCGGCGGAGGACTCCTAACTCTAGAGCTCTTTCAGCGTCGCTCTCCCATCCGTCCTCCACAACAGCTGTAACCTCCTCAACGGGAGCATCCTCAGCCTCCGTGTTGGGCTCACCGGATTCCTCAACTAATAAGTTTCGAGTAGGGCACTGTGCTGCAAAGTGCCCTCTGCCCAAACATCTGTAACATTGGACGCCCCCAGGTTTGGGGCCCCCAGGAATAATAGCTTTCCCCGCTCCATCGGCGGGGGTGCGGGAAGGGGCCGTGGTCGTGGCAGGAGCGGGCCTCCTAGCTGTAGAGGCATCTGGTCGTGGCGTGACCTGCCTAGGGCCAGCTGTGCGCAAATATTGCTCATACTCAAGCGCGAGCTGAAAAACCTGATCTATGGTCTCAATCCGGTGGGGAATCAGTTCCCTACGAATGTCAGCCCTAAGCCCTGTCCGAAAACGGGAAGCAGTGGCTATAGGCTCCTCATATATATCGCTGCGGACCACAAGCTCGTCAAAGCGAGACATGTACTCTGCAACAGAAAGGGTTCCTTGTCGCAGAGTATTCAACTGATCGATGAGCTGGTCGAGGTATGAGGCAGGTAGGTACTTATCCCTCAGACGATCCTTCATCTCAGTCCATTCAGTGATGGGGTAGTACCCCTCACGCTCAAGGGATCTCTCGACACTAGACCAATAAATCTTCGCCTGCCCAAGTAATTTCATTTTAGCGAAGCGCACACATCGTTCGTCACTCATCTCAAACCAGTCAAAATAGTGATCCATCTCCATGAGCCAATCACTAAATGCCTTCGGGTCCAGGTGACCGTCGAAGGTAGGCGCGTCAATACGGATGCGATGAGTGATGTCATCCTCTTCGGGGGTCAACCCTCGACGCGGCTCACGGTGATCGTCGTACTGGTCATCATCGTCGTAATCGTATCGTGCAGGAGGGGCTCGACCTCTCTTACGCGGTGGAGGTGGCGGTCTGGGGTTCCTTTCGGGGCCCCCATGATACTGGTAGCCGCGGTAGAAATTTCCCCTTGCAGGAGGGGGGTCTCTGCGAGGAATATCTCTGCCACGCCTCTCACGAGGTGGAGTAGCATCGCGATGATCTTCGAGTGGTTCGTCATCTGGGGGAGGAGCCGCTCGATCTCTAGGGTTTTCTAACCGATCGACCCGTCTGTTGACTCTAGCTATGTCGGCCCTAAGGGTTTCAAAATGGGCTCCCATTTGGTCGAACCGATCGAGAACCATTTTTTGGAATTCCACAGATGTCATATCGGATTGGGTACTGGTGGCCCTGTTGTCGTGGACTGGACGGTGTTCCATGGGCTGACGAAACTCTCTACCACTACGTAACATGCAAGGGGCCCTAACCTGGGCTCTGATACCAATTTGATGCAGTGGTAGGTGGACTTTTGGCGGACTAATGAAATGCAGGGTTAAATGCAATGTTTCGATGCAATGCAAGAGGCGGTCCGCTTAAAACAGCAACAATAATTAACTATTATAACTCAAGTAGAGGCACGACATTTGCAAATATTAATTAAAGAGAAACAGATATGGATTGCAAACAACCAAAGCGCAAGTAATTTTAAGCGCACACAAAATGGGTCCTGCAAATCAAACAACCAAAGGTACTACTAGCATATAAAATATTGTCCACAACAAAGCATAGGTGCTGAATATTCAACAATAAAAGACTAAACTCCAGTTAACAACTTACACGTGCAAATAGAGGCGAGTAGGGGGGCTGGTTGAGGGCTGCTGGGTGGCTGCACGAGGAAGAGGAGGGGAGGGGTGCAGCTGGTGGTGGTTGCACGAGGGAGAGGATGGGGGGGCTGGGGTGGTGCTAGAATGCGGGCTGCTGGAGGTGGCAGCACGGGGAAGAGGAGGAGGGGAGGGGTGCGGCTGGTGGTGGCTGCACGTGGGAGAGGATGAGGGGAAGGGTGCGGCTGGAGGTGGCTGCACGTGGGAGAGGAGGAGGGGAAGAGGTGCGGCTGGAGGTGGCTGCACGAGGGAGAGGATGGGGGGCTGGGGCGGTGAAGACGAAGGGCTGCGGCTAAAGGAGACGACAGGCTGGTCGGGGAAGATGAAGGGCTGCGGCTAGAGGAGACGGCGGGCTGGTCGGGGAAGATGAAGGACTGCGGCTAGAGGAGATGGCGGGCTGGTCGGGGAAGATGAAGGAGGCGGAGAATACCTTGGAGTCACACCAAGGAGGGGCGGGGGTCTTCCGGCGTCGCACCAGGAGAGGAGGCGGAAGGCTTTGGCGTCGCACCAAAGCAAGACCGACGGGTGCGATCCTGCAGCCAATCTTCGATCTCTAAAACAACCCCCAATTGCCCTATTTATAATAATATCACTAGGGCAACCCGAAATGGACGGCTCAGAATGTCCGGTCCGATCGGGCGCTAAATAGACTCCAAAATATAAAAATAAATATAGCAACTCGACTCGCAACGACGATCCGGACGCAACCGTGGGTTCGGATCGAACGTCCGAGCGAGGGTTCACCGCCTCCTGCGGGAATAGACGCGCGCGCCATCAGAACCCCTACAGACCGGTTCCTTCCACCGGTCGTTGTTCCCTCGGCTGCCCTGCACTTCTGCTTCCCGCCACTCCACCGAACCAGTCGGTCTTATTCCTTCCGCCGCTCGTATTTCCGACTGCGCCAACGCTACTCATCGTTGCCGCCACCGCCACCACGGCCGCCATCGCCGCGACCCACTACCTGGCGCTGTTCTGGCGCGAAATCAAGGAGCCAGTGGAGTCGCTTATCCTACTGGACTTCGAGGTTGAGAGCAAGCTCGATTTCAAGGACGGGTGGAGTTGTTATAGATCTCACGTCGTTAGTTATCTAGTATTAGAGTCTTATTATATTGAGTCGTATTGTATCGAGTCTTTATTGTATCAGTCGAATTGTATTGAGTCATGAGTATTTTCGGTCTTTTAATATTTCCATGCATTTTTGGCCTGGAGATAGCCAAGTTTTGTGAGAGGGGCGGTCAGGAGCATCTTTTACCGCCGCCTTAGCCCAGGAGCGGCTAGGAATTCTGACCGCCGAGGTCGTTTCTCTTATTAGGGTTGTTACAACCATTATGATCTCTCTAAGGAAAGTAATGACGGTCGCTTTTTAGCAAGTCACCTGCCCAATTGATCATCTTGGTCTGTACAACTCTTTTCTTGACCGCCAAGGTCGCTCTTCTTAGGGTTGTTACAATCATTATGATCTCTCCGAGGAAAGCAATGTCGACCGTTTTTTAGCACGTCACCTGCCCAATTGATCATCTTGGTCTGTACACCTCTTTTCTTGACCGCCAAGGTCGCTCTTCTTATTAGAGTTGTTACAGCCATTATGATCTCTCTGAGGAAAGCAATGTCGGTCGCTTTTTAGCACGACACCTGCCCAATTGATCATCTCGGTTTGTACACCTCTTTTCTTGACCGCCAAGGTCGCTCTCAAGTATTTTATTAAGGGGCGATCTGGAGCATCTGAGACCGTCGCCTGTGCTTTCTGGTATCAAGTATTTTATTAAGGGACGGTCTGGAGTATCTGAGACTGTCGCCTGTGATTTTGGTATTAAGTATTTTATTAAAGGGCGGTCTGGAGCATCTGAGACCGTCGCCTGAGCTTTCTGGTATCAAGTATTTTATTATGGGACGGTCTGGAGCATTTGAGACCGTCGCCTGTGGTTTTGGTATCAAATATTTTATCAAGGGGCGTTCTGAAGCATCTAAGACCGCCGCATGTGCATTTTGGTATCAAGTATTTTATTAAGGGACGATCTGGAGCATCTGAGACCGTCGCCTGTGGTTTTGGTATTAAGTATTTTATTAAGGGGCGGTCTAGAGCATCTGAGACCGCCGCCTATGCTTTCTGGTATCAAGTATTTTATTAAGGGACGGTCTGGAGCATCTGAGACCGTCGCTTGTGGTTTTGGTATCAATTATTTTATTAAGGGGCGGTCTGGAGCACCTGAGACCGCCGCCTGTGCTTTCTGGTATCAAGTATTTCATTAAGGGACGGTCTGGAGCATCTGAGACCGTCGCCTATAGTTTTGGTATTACGTATTTTATTAAGTGGCGGTCTGGAGCATCTGAGACTGCCTCCTGTGCTTTCTGGCATCAAGTATTTTATTAAGGGATGGTCTGGAGCATCTGAGACCGTCGCCTGTGATTTTTGGTATCAAGTATTTTATCAAGGGGCGGTCTGGAGCATCTGAGACCGCCGCTTGTGCTTTTTGGTATCAAGTATTTTATTAAGGGACGGTCTAGAGCATTTGAGACCGTCTCATGTGGTTTTAGAATCAAGTATTTTATTAAGGGGCGGTCTGGAGCATCTGAGACCGCCGCTTGTGCTTTCTGGTATCAAGTATTTTATTAAGGGACGGTCTAGAGCATTTGAGACCGTCTCATGTGGTTTTAGAATCAAGTATTTTATTAAGGGGCGGTCTGGAGCATCTGAGACCGCAGCCTGAGTTTCTATTCTAAGTATTCTATTAAGGGACGGTCTGGAGCATCTGAGATTGTCGCATGTGGCTGTAATATCAAATTTTTCATAAAAGGTCTCAAGTATCTGAGAGCGCCATCTATGGGAAATTATCATAAAAATTATCATCAAGACCACATGCATTTTTATGAAGGGGCGGTCTTGAGTGTTTGAGATCAGCTGTGAATTATGTTATAAGATAAGGCGGTCTAGTATGATCATGATCACTATCTTTGACTGCTCTTTTATTTTTCAAGCTAAAGTAAAGGGATTCTTGCTATACGATCAAGAGTCGTCGAGCTCCCTTATTATACAGTGGATGATTTTAGCTCAATTACTTCAAAGCCTGTGATCGAATATACAAGTTGCTCTCTTAGAATATGTGACCGCGTATATTGAAGACATATGTTGTCTCTTATTCAAGATCTAGTAATCAAATTGTTTTTGAATTCTGAGATTGACTTCACCTCATAAGGAGTTATGGTGTGATCGCATGGTATGAACAAATCATCAAATGTTGTGAGATCGATGAGATCGTATACATTGTAAGTATTAGGCTTATTCATTCTCAGAAAACACAAAAAACAGATACAAAAGAGGTGCGCAAAAATTCTTTTTCATTTCATTTCTATAGAAGTACAAAGTTCGAGCGGTCTCCAAACAACCGCTAATTACAAATTTAGCATATAAAAACAAAATCACCTAAAAGTAATCTTTATTGATCGCTCTTGGACCTCTTTGCCGACCGCTCTTCTGATGTAGACACAGTTTCATCTGAAGATTCTTCTAAGCCATCAGGTGAGGCCGGAGACCCAGAGCTTGAGGCCGCAGCCGAATTCAAGCTATCGCCATGAGCATATTGACTCCCGCTCAACTGAGTTGATTCATTTTTCTTATGGCCTTCCTCCTCAGCGGTCTCTTCCTCTTCGCCACCTTCACCGGTCTCAGAAGCAGCGACAGGCGACTCAACGATCATCTTTGCCATCTCTGGAAACAAGTCCGGAACTCCACCTCCTTAAATTCAGGAGTCAGACCGTCGCGTTCTCGTAATCGCTGGATCGTCATGTCGACCGCACCTTTCATATGCTTCAACATCGCCTTGAGGAAGGCCGGATTCTCTATATCATAGGCCTCTTCATTCGTTCTCTGCAGATGAGAATAAATTAGGTTGGGCGGTCAAAATGAAAGGAAACTAGCAGACCGCAGGTAAGGCTTCTTACTTGAAGTGTATCAATGTCACACAGGGCCATGCGAAGAGATCGATCCATGTGATGACTCAAGGTCGCGCTCCAAGCGACCGCTTGTGCGGTCATGTCAGGTAGCATCTCGGCGTCGATGGCGTAAAGCTCCTTGGTATTACGCTAGCTATACAATACAGAAGTGATCACATTTGCATGACGAGATAATTTCCCACTCCAAAGTGGGAGAGCAGTGGATACTTTCACGCTTTTCCCCTTCTCATCCCACCTGAGAAGGGGTTTTCCCTTGATGTCTTTCATTTTCTTGCAGAATCCAGCCAAAGTAAACGGCTCGCTGGTCAAGCCGGACTCCTGGGCGGTCTCCTCCTTCACCCTCTCTCGCTCCTTCTTGAGCCTCATTTCACGTTGGGTGAGAACTTCTTCCTTTGGCGGCACTGGCCAGATCACTGACACCTCCAAGACCGCTGAAAAGAAGAAAGAAAACATTAGAAAATGTAAACGAAGTAGAGCATTAATGAGACCGCAGGTATTCACTCACTCTCTTCAGGAGCGATCTCAGCGACCTCAGGCCAAAAGGCCAAGTAATGAAGAAGGTCAAGACGATCATCAGCCAGTGAGGCTACGATGTCGAGCTCCATTTCCAAGATCGTCTTTGGATTTTTGAAGATCACCTCTTCTCGGCGAGCAGGCTGAGTCCTCAGACCGCCAAAATCTCCCTCAAAGATTAAGAACCTTTCGGTCCAGTTTGGAATTTTGTTTGGGAGGTTTAGGACTTTAATCCCATGGCATGCAAAGTACATCAGGCCCTTGAATTCCTCCTTCTTTCCTTCCTTGAGCGACTTCATGGTGAAGTTGCAGCGGAACAAGTGTAGGGTGAACTTGACGTTTGCCGATCTCAAATAGCAAATGAAGGTGGACATTAGAGCTATTGAGTTCGACGGCAGCTATCCGAGCACTACTCCGTAGTAGTCCAGCACCTCCACTCCCATGGCAAAGGGAGCATGAGACCACAATCGAAGTGATCGATTGGGATAGTCAGCTTGATTTCGGAACCAATATTGATTCCTTCGTCCTGTCGCGGAAGCCGCGCAATCACTTGAGTTTGGATCATGTGACGCTCCAGGAAAGATCTATATTCAGACTGTGAAAGCCTACAGGGTTTGTGTTCGGTATTCACAAAAGTATCAGCTGCAGCGGCCCGAGCGGACACCATTTCTTTAGATAGTTGAGATCGTTGCTTTGGCCGCATTCACAAATATACATCTTCGGCTTTGAACATGGCTATTTATAAGATTTCAAGGATGCCCTAGTCATGATGACAAAGCCAGTGATCGCCCAGTCAACTTTCCAGATAGCTCGACCTGCATACTTGGTAAAACATAGCAGCAGCAAAATCTGTCATAATAAAGACAGATCGCATCATCTCAAGCAGGTAGACAAAAATATGCAAGAAATAGAAAAGAGAAAATAATCACAGTGATCGTCATCACAACATTCCAGAGACCTCACAGGTAAGAAATAATATCAACATATTACATAAAATTATTAATTGTCCAGGATCATAATGTATCTCGAGACCGACTAAAAGGAAAAGAAAACTGGAGTCGGGTGTCCGAGTCCTCACGTAGAATAATGTCTACGTCTCTACAGCAGTCCACACGAGCCGGGAGAAGAAGACTGCACCTTGCGCTTCCACGGATTGCTAGATCCGCGACAATCGTCGGAGAGGAGGTTGGCAGAGGCGAACGGGGCGGCGGAACTCCTTCCGTCTAGGGTTCGGGTGGAACACCTTCCGTCGGCTAAAGTTTTCATAAGTTATGAGAACCCTAAAAGAAGATCTATTTATACCCAAAGCATAAACATGCTTCTAGAAGAATCGCTATCCGCAGACCACACAGCAGAATTGGGGTTTCTGTTACAATTCGTCGGGATTCCACGGAACAGCATTCGTCGAGTTTTCACGGGACAATTCGACGAATTCCGACGAATCACATACGACGAATCCCGACGAATCATATCCGAGAAAACCCGACGAATTCTATCCGTGAAAACCCGACGAATTCTATCCGTGTAAACCCGACGAATTCAGACAGCAACATTTGCTGGACCTCCCCCATTCTATATGGTGATTGGTAACCTTTACCAACACAGTCAATCTTCCATCTTCTCCACATGCTCTTATGTGCGACCCTGCAGGCTCATATCGCGTTGGCAGTGAGACTACATGTTTGACCACTTCTAGATCATAATGGTAACTCCAACAGTCTCCCACTTGATCTTGAAAGTATCAAACAAAAACCTCACAAACAATGAGCGGCATCTAGCAATGCATCATTGCTCCCCAAGCAATAAGAGTTCATAACTCATAAGCCTTTATGACCAATGTTCCAGCGTTGTCTTTGTCCCTTACATCCGGAAAGAACTAGAGGCATGGACCGTGTCACCCTCATAGTAGCTCAATCCAAGTTTCTTGATCTAGAACGGACTTTCAGAGAATGGTGAGCTCAATATCACATATTGACTCAACCAAGCATGGCCATGCATTTCTCAGTCCAATTCCATCAAGGGGCCCATGGATGCAACTCCTGTTATATAGGAGGACAAATCCCATATCTGCTCACACCCAAACACCCAAATGATTCGTAACGTACCCAACGACCACCCTTATCATCAACTTTCTTCAAGGAAGACTTTAGATGACATCAAAGCACGCTCTTCCTCACTCGATGAATGCTGTGACTTCAGGTCAAAGGACCACAACACCATTGTCAAATGAGACCTACTTGTGACACTTTTAAGTAACAATCCACAAAGTAGTCTCAGGTTGGGTCTGTCCAGTACAACTTGTTCACTAACAAGTACCCACGTGATGACTTGATATCACAATATCATGACCTGTGAGAACCGGTCATCAGTCAACACACATGCTAGTCTTAATGTATCATCATCACCCTTAGCTTCTACGATGATACCTCGACCAGGGACCTTTTAAGAATGAAGCTTCGAAATCATAGGCTCTCACATTCAAGTCACGTACTTGATGTCCTATGGAAGCAAACATTCTAAGGGTATTTATCACGAATTTTATTCTATCATATAGAAACAGTATATCGTAATAAAAGAACTTGCCATTAATTGTAAAAGGAAATAATTGGTACACAATTCATCATATGAATAAATAATAAACAGCCAACAGAATATATATTTTACATGCAACCCACAAGACTCCCACTAGAGTTGATCACTCAGGTATCATATACCCATTGATCTAGTATGACAATCATGCTTTCTCTGCGCGAGAGGCTTTGTCAGTGGATCTGCAATATTCTCCTCAGTCAGCACTCTGCAAATGTTCACATCTCCTCGTTCGACAATCTCACGAATAAGATGGAACCGCCGAAGTATGTGCTTGGAGCGCTGATGGGATCTAGGTTCCTTAGATTGTGCAATTGCACCATTGTTATCACAGTAGAGAACTACGGGACCAACAATGCTAGGAACTACATCTAGCTCGCCGATGAATTTCCTAATCCATACAGCCTCCTTCGCTGCATTTGCCGCAGCGATATACTCGGCCTCAGTTGTAGAATCAGCAACTGTCTCTTGCTTGGAACTCTTCCAGCTCACAGCTCCTCCATTCAGGCAAAACACAAACCCTGACTGAGACTTCGAATCATCCCTATCAGTTTGGAAGCTGGCATCCGTGTAACCACTTACAACGAGCTCTTCTTTTCCACCATACACCAAGAATACATCCTTAGTCCTTCTCAAGTACTTCAGGATATTCTTCACGGCTATCCAGTGACATTCACCGGGATCAGACTGATACCTGCTAGTCATGCTCAAAGCAAAAGAGACATCGGGTCGAGTACATAACATTGCATACATGATTGACCCAATTGCCGAAGCATATGGAATCAACTTCATGCGGTCCTTATCTTCACAAGATTTTGGACACTGGTCCTTAGAGAGATTTACACCATGAGACATGGGCAAAAATCCTTTCTTGGACTCAAGCATGTTGAACCGCTTCAACGTCTTCTCAATGTACGTACTCTGGGTCAAACCCAGCAACTTCTTCGATCTATCTCTATAGATCTTAATACCGAGTATGTAAGTCGCTTCACCCAAGTCCTTCATAGAAAAGCAGCTCCCTAGGTTGTTCTTAACAACTTTCAGGGTAGGTATGTCATTCCCGATCAACAGTATGTCATCTACATACAATATCAGGAAGACAACAATGCTCCCACTGATTCGCTTGTAAACACACAGTTCATCCTCGTTCTTGACAAAACCAAACTCTTTGATCTTCTCATCAAAACGAAGATTCCAACTTCTAGAGGCCTGTTTCAATCCATAGATGGACCTGTTCAGCTTGCATATTTTAGTGGCTTCATTTGGGGATACAAAACCCTCGGGTTGTGTCATGTACACTTCCTCAAGGAGGTTTCCATTTAGGAAAGCCATTTTGACATCCATCTGCCAGATCTCGTAGTCATAATACGCAGCAATAGCAAGCAATATCCTAATGGACTTTACCATGGCAACAGGGGAAAAGGTCTCATCATAGTCGACACCATGAATTTGCTTGAAACCCTTAGCCACCAGTCGCCCTTTGAATGTCTGTACATTCCCATCCATGTCGGTCTTCTTCTTGAAGACCCACTTGCACCTTATGGGTCGTACCCCCTCAGGTGGTTCCACCAAGTTCCAAACTTGGTTTGTATACATGGAGTTCATTTCGGATTTCATAGCCTCAAGTCATTTGTCGGAGTCCGGTCCATTCATAGCCTCTTGGTAGGTCGCTGGTTCATCATCATGATCCATAAACAACACATATCTCTCAGGCTCAAATCTTGGTCTACCAGATCTACGTAGGACTTGTGTCTCTTGAGCAGGTTCTCTAGCTACAACATCTTGTAGTCCTGGCTCAGAATCCAATTCTGGTTCATTCACTACTTGTGGTTCTTGAAATTCTTCAAGTTCTACCTTTTGCGTCTTTCTTGATAAGAACTCTTTCTCCAAGAAGACACTCGTCCTTGCGACAAACACTTTGCCCTCAGACGGTAGGTAAAAGTAATATCCTTTCGTTTCCTTAGGATATCCCACCAGATAACACTTATCTGATTTGGGTTCCAGCTTGTCAGGCATTTGACGTCGCACGTATGCCTCACAGCCCCAAATTTTAATGAATGACATGCTGGGACGCTTCCCAATCCATATTTCATATGGTGTCTTTAGAACCGTTTTCGTTGAAGCGCGATTCAGTGTCATTGCGGCAGTCTCTAAAGCAAAACCCCAAAAGGAAACATGCAAGTCTGCATGACTCATCATCGACCGTACCATGTCTAACAGAGTACGATTTCTCCTCTCAGACACACCATTATGCTGCGGTGTCCTAGGTGGAGTGAGCTGTGATACAATACCACACTCTTTCAGATGATCACGGAACTCATGACTCAGGTATTCGCCACCTCGATCAGATCGGAGTGCTTTAACCTTTTTACCCAATTGGTTTTCCACTTCATTCTTAAACTCTTTGAACTTTTCAAAAGTTTCGGATTTGCACTTCATAAGATACACGTATCCGTATCTACTGAAATCATCAGTAAATGTAACGAAGTAGAAATACCCACCTCTAGCCATAGAACTCATGGGCCCGCATACATCACTATACAACACCCAAAAGATCCTCAGCCCTCTCAGTATAACCAGTGAAAGGGGCTTTAGTCATCTTGTCTAATAAACAAGACTCGCATCGCTCAAATGATTCATAATCGAATGAGTCCAATAGTCCATCTTTATGGAGTTTGGATATGCGCTTCTCGTTTATATGGCCCAAACGACAATGCCAGAGATATGTAGGATTTGAGTCATTTGTTCTTAGTCTTTTATTATTATCTACATTATAGATCGGATGGTCTAGGTTCAAAACATAAAGACCATTAAACAATTGAGCTACAGCATAACAAACATCATTCTTAAATATAAAACAACAATTGTTCTTAATTATAAAAGAAAATCCAATCATGTCTAAGCATGAAATGGATATAATATTTCTAGTTATGGCCGGAACATAATAACAATTATTAAGTTCTATTACAAGTCCACTGGGCAAAGAAAGACGGTAAACCCCTACGGCTACAGCAGCAACTCTTGCTCCATTGCCGACGCGCAGGTCCACATCTCCTTTACTCAGCAATCTCCTCCTTCCTAGTTCCTGCACATTTGTACAAATGTGAGAACCACATCCAGTATCCAATACCCAAGATGAAGGAGCAGAAAGGTTTATCTCTATAACGTAAATATTCGAAGCGGAAGTCATACCTCCCTTCATTTTCTGCAGACCCTCAATGTACGAAGGACAATTCCTCCTCCAATGACCAGTCTTGCCACAATGGTGGCATTTCCCTTCCTTCACGGTGCTCTTCCTTTTCAGCGCAGAAGATTTGGGCTCAAGATGCGACTTAGGTCCCACCTTCGTCTTCTTGAAGCCATTGGCCTTACCCTTGCCTTTATGTACCATCAATATGAGACTAGCAGGCTTGACCTTCTTCATGTTTATCTCGGCAGTTCGCAACATGCCTAGGAGCTCGGGCAGTGTCTTGTCTATTTCATTCATATTGTAGTTCAAGACGAACTGCTCATAACTATCCGGCAACGATTGCAGGATAAGATCTGTGGTCAACTCTTGACCCAGAGGAAAACCCAGTCTCTCCAGGTTCTCAATATACCCAATCATCTTGAGTACGTGAGTACCAACTGAGTCTCGAGCTCCCATTTGCACTGAAATAAGGCCTTCGTGACATCGAACCTCTCTTGACGAGCTTGCCCTTGAAACATTTTCTTTAGGTGCTCGTCAATCTCCTTGCACCCCATGTTCTCGTGTTGCTTCTGAAGCTCAGAGTTCATGGTGGCAAGCATAAGGCACTCGACGTCTAAGGCGTCATCGGTATACTTTTTATAAGCATCCTTATCAACACGGGACGAGTTCCCGGTCGGCACCTCGGAGGCTTCTTCTTCCAAGACGTAGAGCTTTCCCTCTTGCCTGAGAACAATTCTCAGGTTCCTATACCAGTCCATGTAATTCGTCCCACTAAGCTTGTCCTTCTCAAGGATAGCTCTCAGGGACAAGGTAGAATGTGAACCACTTGCCATGGAATTCTACAAGAATTCATGCAGAATTTAATCAGTACCAAAATTTCAAAATACAATTTATTTTAATTTGGACTTCAATTAAATACTCCCACTATTTTATTCAAATTGATAGCCCTCACTATCAATTCGGAGAGTCCATGCGAGCTACTCTCTTAGTGGACAAGATCCGTATTTCACCAACACCACGAGTTCGCTTTGGCGTTCCTCTCATAATGCGGTTATTTAGGTAGGCAACGCTTGCCAATTGCATCCTCATGCAACTCTTGTATGGCTGGTGAATAACTCCTTATTCGCATCCATCATATGGTGCATGCCAACCCTATGCCTCTAGGCACTCAACCTTTGAGGTCACCTAGTTAAGTTAGACCCGATGTCGACAGTGGGATATCACAATTATCCGCTCGCACCTTTACCAAGATAGATTAATGCACCTTGCTTTGGCAAGCCCACACTTCATCGATCGAGGCAGGAAGAGTGTCATCCATCGGAAGGCATCCGAACACTTAATATTTGATGAAGGGATTTTAATTTTTAATAATAGGTTAACACTTAACCATGATCAGCATTTGATCAAAGTGCACATCCACAGAAAAACAAGCTTTCTAAAATCCACATGCATCCCTTATGTGCACAACATAAGACTATCAACCTTTGACAGACGAAAGGGCTAAATCTGGACATTTAGAACTCTTCCAAATCTTCAGATTTACATGCATTGGACAAAGGCAAAGACAACTTGACTTAAAGCAGTAGACAAGCTCGTCTCTCATTGTTGGATTCAAAATCCAAAACAATACAAGGGTTCATTAACCACTTGAGGGACGGTTACTGCTAAGGAGACAACAATTTCTAACAATTAGAAATTACCACGAAATCCCAAACGTTCCTAGCGGGGTTCCAAGGGGCCGCGCCCCTGGCGGGGTCCAAGGGGCAGAGCCCGACCAATTTTTTGAAATCCCACCACCAGAAACCTCACAAAATCACATCAAATGTGATATTCCAAGAAGAAATCTTGACATTTAGAACGCTTCCAAATACCTAGATTTGCACGTACTGGAATAACCAAACTTCTGAAACAACATTCATGACCGCAACCTCCCTCTGATACCACTGTTGGGTTTTTCTAGAACCATACATCATATGTAGGCGCAGCGGAAATAAACAGAATAACCCAAAAGATTCGGATCGGGCCATGAACATTGAATCAAGAAGTTAATAAAATTGCTAGGTATGAAATTACCTTTGCGGGATTGGATCAAATCCAACCTAGATGCTCCACGAGTTGAGTCCTGTCGTCGGCTGTCCGAGTCCTCACGTAGAATAATGTCTACGTCTCTACAGCAGTCCACACGAGCCGGGAGAAGAAGACTGCACCTTCCGCTTCCATGGATTGCTAGATCCGCTTCAGGAAGAACAACACCGGCGACAATCGTCGGAGAGGAGGTCGGCAGAGGCGAACGGGGCGGCGGAACTCCTTCCGTCTAGGGTTCGGGCGGAACACCTTCCGTCGGCTAAAGTTTTCATAAGTTATGAGAACCCTAAAAGAAGATCTATTTATACTCAAAGCATAAACAGACTTCTAGAAGAATCGCTATCTGCAGACCACACAGCAGAATTGGGGTTTCTGTTACAATTCGTCGGGATTCCACGGAACAGCATTCGTCGAGTTTTCACGGGACAATTCGACGAATTCCGACGAATCACATACGACGAATCCCGACGAATCATATCCGAGAAAACCCGGCGAATTCTATCCGTGAAAACCCGACGAATTCTATCCGTGTAAACCCGACGAATTCAGACAGCAACATTTGCTGGACCTCCCCCATTCTATATGGTGATTGGTAACCTTTACCAACACAGTCAATCTTCCATCTTCTCCACATGCTCTTATGTGCGACCCTGCAGGCTCATATCGCGTTGGCAGTGAGACTACATGTTTGACCACTTCTAGATCATAATGGTAACTCCAACAGGGGGCTGGTTGGCCGGCCACTAGAGGGAGAAGTATGGCTTGGCCGACCAAGGAATAGGGAAGGGAAAACAAGCCCGGGCTTCGCATCCGGAGTCGGCTTCGGCACCGAAGTGATCAAGGATTGGGCTTCTAAACTCCAATCTTCAATGCCTAAAATGAGAGCCCTCACCCCTTATTTATAGTTTTCTAAGGACCAATGAACGACTATGATTGGCCGAACATTATGACTCAAATAAAACATAAAATTACAACTCAAAATAAAAAATGACAAGAGACAAAAATACAAAGGTCGTCGAGCCGCTTAAAATGAGTAGTCCCGATCGTCACTGCGCCTGTGGTCGTCGTAGGGCGGGGGCGAGTCAATCGAGCTCTGCTGCAGAAATCCAGGTATCATCGGTGAAGTGGCGGTCATGCCAATGGACCAAATATCGAACTCTGTCTGGTGCTGGTACAAGCTCATGGGCCACGATCTCCGTAATGATGTCAAACGAGTTGGCGGCCGAAGGTGATGGAACTGCTGAAGGTGATGGAACTGTTGATGACGGTGGGATTGTTGTGGACGATGGAACTGCTGACGGAGATGGAACTGCTGATGACGGCGGAACTGCGGAAGACGATGGAACTGCTGAAGGTGGTGGAGCTGCTGTCGACGAACGAGGTACGGGAACTGGAGAAGCCGAATGATCTGTCGGTACCAAGGATTCGGGTGGGAAAGGAAGGTGGATGGTAGGCAAAGACTGCTGCTGAAGCGGTGAGGTGGAAGGAGATAGTTGTGGTGATTGCGACTGTAGTGGAGCGGTGGATGTAGACGGAGGCTGAGAGGATGTAGTGGTAAAGAGCGAAGGGTGCATATAGTCACGCAGCTCAAAGTATGGAGTCAAATCTTCAACATTGAATACAGGTGAAATCCCCATACTTGGTGGGATATCCAGTTCATAAGCATTTGCTCCAATTCGTTTCAGCACAGTGTAAGGACTCATTCGCTTAACATTCAATTTTCGAGCAGTTCCTTTCGGGAACCTCTCAGCGCGTATACGAACCATCACGTGTTCTCCTTCTTTAAAGCTTTTCATTCTCCTGTGGCTATCATCATACAATTTATAAATATCATTATTGCAAGAAATCTTTCGCTGGACCGACTCATGCATGTTATGTATATGCCTAATGAAGGACTCAGCCGACTCACTAGGACGAGACTCTATAGGTAGGGGAATAAGATTTATCGGCTTCCTAGGCTCATAACCTAAGACTACTTGAAATGGACTCAATCATGTGGTCCTATTCACCGAACTATTAAATGCAAACTCCGTCATGGGTAATACCGAGTCGCAAGAGGTGGTGTGGTCACCAACGAGGCATCGCAAAAGATTTCCTAAACTCCTATTTACGACTTCCGTCGGGCCATCCGTCTGCGGGTGGTAAGCAGATGAAAATAGCAGTGTCGTGTCAGTCTTCTTCCAGAGGGTCTTCCAAAAATAGCTCATGAATCGGACATCTCGATTAGAAACGATGGCCTTGGGGAGACCGTGAAGTCGAAAGATGTCCTGAATGAATAGCGAAGCAACATGAGACGCGTCAGCCGTCTTGCTGCATGCAATAAAGTAAGCCATTTTGGAGAACCGGTCAACTACGACGAGTATGGAATCGTGCTTGCGTAGGGTGCGTGGTAATCCTAGCACAAAGTCCATACTAATATCCACCCAAGGATGGTGTGGTACTAGCAATGGTGTATACAGTCCTGTATTTTGTCGTGATCCCTTAGCCGTCTGACAGATGTTACAATGTCGGACAACTCGCGCAGCGTCCATCTAAAGGGAGGGCCAATAAAAACGATCTTCCACCAGTGCGGTGGTCTTATCCCTACCAAAGTGGTCTGTCGCACCACCAGCATGCATCTCCCAAACAAGGTGATCTCGGAGGGATGCCCTGGGAATGCATAAAAATGTACCGCGAAATAAATACCGGTCGGTAATCGAATAATCAAGAATGACCTCGGGTGGGTCTTGGGATAAAGCGGAGTATATCTCTGCAAAGTCTGGGCATGACACATACTCAGTGATCAGATGCTCAAATCCCGTGACCTCAGTGGTAAGGGTGCGTCCGCGGGTTTGGTCTCAACACCCGCTCGGTGTTTAAGAACATAGTGAAAGTCCTGCATGTACTCTATCCACTTGGCGTGTTGGTGACTCAATTTTTTCTGGAAGTCCAAATAACGTAAGACCTGGTGATCTGAATATAGCACGAACTCTCGTGGGAGGAAATAGTGTCTCCAGCGCCTCAATGATTGTACTATCATATAGAACTCCCGGTCGTAGTTTGAGTACCTCTGTCGGGCGTCATTCAGCTTCTCACTGAAGTAAGAAACTGGATGACCCTCCTGACTGAGTACTCTATGCCTACGACGGAGGCGTCGCAAGAAACCTCGAAGGCTCGACCAAAATCAGGTAATCGAAGTACCGGAGTCGTGGTCAATTTCTCCTTGATGTCCTTAAATGGCTGAGTGGCGGCAGGTGTCCACAGAAAATCCCCCTTACGAAGGCAACTCGTATAGGGGGTCGTGATAGTACTGAATCATCTGACAAAGCGTCTAGAAAATGTGGCCATCTCGTGGAAGCTTCGAGCTTCGTGGATATTCGTGGGGATTGGCCAATTTCTAATGGACCTAACTTTGTCGAGTATTTAATTGTCGCACTCTTAATCTGATTGTAACTTGATCTTACATATCTTAATTAAATTCTAATATTGATTGTGTGTTTGTTCATTACCTTTATAACTTCTGAGTTATTGCAAGTGAATGTTGGGCAATTGCATGTGCACAACATTCATTTAGATTTTCCCCTACACCAATACATTGCATCATACATTGGAGTTCTCTTAATGCATTTCACACCACGACCTACCTTTATTCTGCATCAAGTATTGGAATCCTGTTATACAAGAGAATGAAGCACTATAATCTATTAAATCTCAGTCAAAATAAGGAAGGGGTTTGATTGGATGAAATTATCTGGAACCAAGATTGCCAAGCAAGTAGCTATACAAGAAATTGTGCGGCTACAATTTTGTTAAATTATAAGACAGGCTTAAGAAGGAAGTTAAAAACACTCTACGCTTGTATAAATGATAAAAACTTGGCAAGGTATAAAGTCACCCAGAAAGAAGCTAAAAACAGTAAGTAAAGCAAGAAGTTAAGCTTATGTAGAATTTTACAAGCGACTAGATGTCAAATATGGAGAGTGTGATATATATATAAAATTGCTCGAGCTAGAGACTAGCATCTCGGAAAATCAATTTAGATTTATGTCGGGGCGGTCGCCATGGAAGCTAAACACCTCTTGAGGAGACTCATTTACAACTATCGGGAATTTTTTTTTGCATATGTTGTTTATCGATCTTGAGAAGACTTATGATCAATAGGGTTCCAAAAGAGATCTTATGAAGAGTCTTAGAAAAGGAAGGTGTAATGTATCATGCATTGAAGTAATCAAAGATATGTATACAAATTCAGTGACGAGGGTGAGGATATCTAGAGGATTAACACAGGAATTCCCTATCGTTGTTGTTAACTTGTTATACATTAGGGGTCAACTTTAAGCCTTTATCTCTTTACCCTTGTCTTAGATGAGCTCACAGACATATCCAACAAGCAACACATTGGTGTTTATTGTCTGCAGATGATATTGTTTTGGTCGATGAGAAGCGAGGGTATAAACACGAAACTTGAACCATGACGAGACACTTTAGAAAGAAGAGTTTCAGGTTGAGCAGGACAAAAAATGGAGTATATGGAGCATAAATTTAGGTACCGTTTGGTTCGGCTTATAAGGGCCGTTGCGGCAGAAACGCAAAGGAGAAATGGCGGACCGCACTGTTTGGCGCTGCTGTTGGAAGGAAACGGAGGTTATTAATAACCTCCGTTCCTTTGTATAGCCCAGACGCGACTCGCCTCTCCAGTTCTTCCGCGCCGTTCCTCCATTTTCCTCTCCCCTGCGATCTCTTAGGTTTTCCTCTCCCCCGCGATCTCCGATTTCGCTCGTTTTCGTCGCCGCCGCTGTCACGCCGCCTGTCGTCGCCAACGTCGCCTGCTGTCTCCCCTGCGATCTCTTTTTCCTCTCCAGTTCAGGCGCGCCGTTCCTCCATTTCGCTCGTTTTCGTCGCCGCCTGCCGCGCCGGATTGCTTCCTCTTGACGCCCCCAGATCTCCTCGCCGGTGTTTCCGGAGGCCGCCGCCTCTCCAGTTTCTGTGGCCGTCGTCGCCGCCTCTCCAGTTCCGTGCCCCCATTTTTAGGTATATCTCCTCCCCTTTTCAAATTTTATAGAGCTTGTCATTTTTGGGGGGATGAATGTGTGTGTGTGTGTGGTTATGTATGTTTTTTGGGGATGAATGTGTGTGTGTGATGATGGCAGTCCTGTGTATGTGTTTTATAATGTGTTTGTGTGTTTATGTTTATGTGTTTGTGTATATATGTTATATGTGTATGTGTGTGTGTTTATATGTATGAGTGTTTGTGTGTGTGTATGTATGTGTGTGTGTGTATGTGTATGTGTGTTTGTATGTGTATGTGTGTGTGTGTGAGTGTGTGTGTGTGTGTGTGTGAGTGTGTGAGTGTGTGAGTGTGTGTGTGTGTATGTGTATGTGTTTGTATGTGTATGTGTGTTTGTATGTGTGTGTGTGTGGCTGTGTATATATGTGTGTGTGTATATATATGTTTGTGTGTGTATGTGTGTGTGTGTGTGTGTGTATATGTGTGTGTGTGTATATATGTATGTGTGTGTGTATATGTATGTGTGTGTGTGTGGCTGTGTATATATGTGTGTGTGTGTTTATAAATATGTGTGTGTTTATATATATGTTTGTATGTGTTTGTATGTGTGTGTGTGTATATATATGTTTGTGTGTGTATGTGCGTGTGTGTGTGTGTGTGTGTGTATATATGTGTGTGTGTGGCTGTGTATATATATGTTTGTTTGTGTGTGTGTGTGTATATATGTGTGTGTGTGTGTGTGTGTTTGTGTGTGTGTGTTTGTATGTGTGTGTGCTTGTGTGTATGTGTGTGTGTGTGAGTGTGTGTTTGTGTGTGTGTGTATGTTTGTGTGTGTGTATATTTGTTTGTGTGTATGAGTGTGTGTATATTTTTTTATATGTTTATATGTTTACTTTTTTTTTCCTTTTTAAGATGGGTAAGCCTAGAGATGGCGGTGTGTCCGCTATATGGGATTCAAATGATGTCCTGGTTTTTGCGACATATGCATTCATGAGATAGAGCTTGGTAACCGACCGACAACCCATTTTAGCAAGGAGGGGTGGGCTAATGTGACTTCCAAATTCCACCTACAAACTGGAAAAAAATATGATAAGGTTCAAATGAAGAATAAATGGGATCATTTGAAGAAGGAGTGGAAGATTTGGAGTGAGCTAAAGCGGGATTCCACTGGTCTGGGTTGGAATCCGACTACAAAGACTATAGATGCTTCAGACGAGTGGTGGACTGAGAGATTGAAGGTATTCATTTATTTAAAAATGATGATTTAACTTTATGTTCAATTATTTGCCATTCCTAATTTGTGTTATAATATTGTAGGTTGTCTCAGCGGCCAAAAAGTTCAGATATGCGGGCATCCCCCCTGAGTTAGAGGAACGATTGAGGAGGATGTTCGATTCAGTTATTGCATGTGGACGTCATGCTACCATTCCTGACTTAAGGAGTAATCCACCTGAGTCTACCGACGAGAGAGCGTTGTCCGGTGGGGAGAATGACATCCAGGAGGATAATGTTGCACCACCTCCCCCCGAGGTCACATCGGCGAGGAAGAGGAAGAAAGGAAAGAGAAGTGCCACCAGCTCCGTCTTAGAAGATCTGGCAGAATCTTCAAAGACCATCAGTCGATGCATTCAGGAACATCCAAAGAGCAACCCTTATACTATTACTCAGGCATTAGAGCGGTTAAGTGGATAACCCCGACATTGTAGCGGACGAGAAATTCTATGACTTTGCCATCACATTTCTGTTGGGCAAAGGTCATAGAGAGGCATTTATGTTCCTACCCGAGGGTATGAACATAAAGTGGATTTATAACCGCTACAATGGTGGGGGGTAGAATTATGCTGGTTAGGGTCATGGACTTTAAGACTGTTATTTTTATTTCTGATGTTGTGTTTGGATATTTCTAGTATTTCTACTGTTGCTACTGTTAGACTGTTATTCATGTTTGACTCTGATGATTCATGTTAGACTTTGAGACTGTTATTTTTATTTTTATTCATGTTAGACTGTTATTCTAGTATTTCTACTGTTGCTACTGTGGCATTTATTTCTTCTTAATGTCCTGTCTTTTGTGTATCAGAATATGTCTACCAATGACTCTGATGATTCAGAAGATAGCTTTGAGGCTATTCAAAATTATGCGATCGCACATTATCAAAATGTGGTAGCAGCAGTTAGTATCTTAGCTGAAAGCAGTTCTCTTTTCAGCCAACCAGTACCTTGCATGACTTCGAAGCAAACAGGTGATAAATGGGTAGGAGAAATGCTAGCAGGTTCGACAGTCCGGTTTCATAATTCATTTCGGATGTCCCAAGATATTTTTATGGATCTATTGCATATCTTGGAGGAGAAGTACGGATTTCACGGGACGAGACGGACTGCATCTAGAGAGATTTTGGCACTGACCTTGGACATACTGTCTCATAACGAGGTCATGAGGAAGACATGTGAGCGGTTTCAGCACTCGACTGAGACTGCTAGCAGGTTTTTTGGAGAAGGCATTCGCGTGTTGATACTACTGGCGGCCGAAGTGATTCAACCATTAGATAGATCTTTCAGTAGCACACCGCCAGAGATTCTGTATGACACACGTTACATGCCATTCTTTAAAGATTGTGTCGGTGCAATTGATGGAACACATGTTCATGCATGCGTACCTGTTCGTGATCAAGTACCGTACATTGGGAGACATGGCATGCCAACACAAAATGTGATGGCTGCTTGTGATTTCAACATGTGTTTCACGTTTGTTATGCCAGGTTGGGAAGGCTCTGAGCATGATAGCCGCATTTTCAATTATGTGCTTCGGGATCCCCGTTACAAATTTCCGCATCCACCACCAGGTAATAAGATTTCGCCTCCATTTTTTATACTTCTCACCTTTGAAGCATAACGAATTTTGATCCTGGTTTTCAGGAAAATATTACTTGGTGGACTCTGGGTATCCGTTACAAATGGGATACTTGAAACCATATCCAGAGACACGTTATCATCTCCCAGACTTTGCTCGTGGCGGGCGTGCACCGGAAGGACGCCGAGAGATATTCAATCACGCGCACTCATCCCTTAGAAGTGTCATTGAAAGATCGTTCGGGATTTGGAAGAAAAAGTGGGTCATATTGCGTGATATGCCGAGCTACAGCTTCGTCAAACAAACCGATATTGTGATGGCGACAATGGCACTGCATAACTTTATTCGGAGGCACCCGTCGCGGAGGGATATTGATTTCAATGAGTTCAAGCAGGGAGGTGGTGATGAGGGGGTGAGCACACAAGGGCATCAAGTAGTTTGTCCTGATACAGCAGGCGGGGTAGATGAGATGATCACGTTGCGTGAAAATATAACGCAACAATTGTACACTTCTAGATCTTAGATGGTGAGAAGAATTATTGGTATTTATATCTATTATAGTCAGTATTATCAAGATTGTGTATTTTATGGAACAACAAATTATTTTTTCAAAAACTCCATTTAACCCAAACAAAATTTATAAAACTCCATTTCAATAAACACTGAAAACTCCATTTCACCCAAATAGTTTTTTAACAAAACTCCATTTCTCAGAAACAGCTCTTTTTCAAAACTCCATTTCTGATCAGCAGCTTTTCATCAGCAACAGCCCAACCAAACGGACCCTTAGTAGTGCAAGAAGGACGGATGACTCCGACATTAAGTTGGGTGACCAAGATATTTCTCGCAGTAAGTGCTTTAAATATCTAGGATCGATAGATCAAAATGATGGCGGTGTAGATAAAGACGTGATACATAGAATCCAAGCAGGTTGGTTGAAGTGAAGAGGCGCATCTGGGATTTTATGTGATCGTAAATTACCATTAAAACATAAAGGCAAGTTTTACCGTACTGCAATTAGAGCATCGATGCTCTACGGTTCTGAGTGTTGGGCAATGAATTATGTACATGAGCAAAAAATGAGAGTTGCGGAGATAAGAATGCTTAGGTGGATGTGTGGACACACGAGACTGGATAAAATTAGGAATGATGAATCAGGGATAAGACAGGAGTGACACCAATTGTAGAGAAGATGCGAGAAGCTTGATTAAGATGGTTCGGACACATACAAAGAAGACCATTAGAGGCACATGTTAGGCATTGTGAGAGTTTAGCTACTAGGCATGTTAAATGAGGGAGGGGTAGACCAAAAAAGACTTAGAATGAAACTATAAGGAAATACATGATGCACTAAGGCATTAGTGAGATTATGACTAAAGATAGGGCGCAATGGCGACAAATAATCCATATAGCCGACCCCACTATGGTGGGAAAAAGGCTTGAGTGTTGTTGTATAGGCCAGGCTCAACTATTCCGATTCACCATTCTGGTTAAATGGTCTAATATAAAAAACAAAAAACCATGACAAAGAAATAGAGCATAAGACATCGAGTGTACTAGTCATTCCTTCGAGTAGCAGCACAGGCTTCCCAACCCACCGTATGATTTCTTCCTCTCCAACACTCAGACATGCAGGTTCTTTTTCAACTGATTTCAAGCTCAATAGATCCGTATGGAAGGTTTTTAGCATTGATGGTCTCTCAATAGCAATATCACCAATAATAATTAGCTGTGTTTGTATTGAATTTGACAACAAAATTCATTTGCATGCCTTCTAGAAAATCTTAAACCTAGGTTTAGGTCTAGTATCTAGTCCACTACCTGTGCAAGCTAGTGCGCTCGATACCTTTAAATTTCAAAATAAGCTATAGATTACAAATCATCAAGCAAGACGATCACAAAAAAAATTAGATAAACATACAAAACTTAAAGGACCTGTAAAGATATGACATAAGAAAATGATTTAAAGTACAAAAAAAGTACCAAAACAAGTCTGTAGGGCTAAAGAAAATAGAAACTCCGGAATCATATGACCTTCCTCCACGTCTTCCTCGATTGTCATCATCACTGTGCAAAAAAAAAAAATAAACAAAGTCATGATAAAAATGAAAGAATCGTTTAAATAAGATGGCAGGAAATTAGAAGATGACTCTGGATTAAAAAGCAGCACAAAATTTGGTATAAACAGAAACACAATATTTAATTTGATAATAGATGGGAAATTAGAAGATGACTCTGGATTAAAAAGCAGCACAAAATTTGGTATAAACAAAAACACAATATTTAATTTGATAATAGATGGGAGCGTGGAGATGTTAGGATTTAGGAACACCTTCTGCTTGAAAGAAGGGCAATTATTGTTGTGTACACCACAACAATTGACAAGATAAGTGCTGTCCCAAAGGAAACCCTAATTATGTATTCACTTGCTCCCTGCGAAGTAAGATAAAAATTAGTCGAATAGCAAATACTCGTCAAAAAAAGATATAAATATGAAAGAAAGATAATTCAAAAATTAAGGAAGCACCTTCAACTTATCAAGTAAAGGCTCAAGTTTAATGCGGAAGGATTTGGCAGCAAGTTTCGAACGATAATCCTTTGGGAAAACATAAAGAACATCACCTTCATCCGAAACCTATGAATACATCTTAAAACAGATTTCTTAATGAGGACAAGAGTGACAAGGAATAAACTTTAGAAGTACTTTGAAACTGAAATAAAACATGACTTTTAAGCAATTCCAAATATTCAAGTTCACTGTTGAGAAAATAATATGTAATTGTAAAGATATGTTAATGATTATATAACTAATAAAAAGCTCCAAATAACAGTACACTTGGTCAAGATATAATTGATTAAACATTTAATGTGATAATTAACTTACTAACTACAGGTGCATGCCCTGCACCGCAATTTTTCATGCATACAGAACAGTAGAGTGATGGCACAATCTCATGTAGCATGTACAAATGTCAACTCGCTCTACTTATATTGCAATCTAAAGAAAGTGAACTGTTCCATTATCGTAAATAAATGATGTCTCCAATCAACAATTTGGTTTAAAATTAAGACTTCATGTGTACGCATGAATTCTGCTAAAATCCATTTAAAACCTTTTTTGAAGTTAAAACAATTAACAATTATCTCATAACTATACTTCGCAACATTTAAATTTTACAACTAAATCCATGCAACCATGGCACTCCTCCCTCATCTTGCGGTAGCGTATGTCTTCCACCATCTATCAAAATTCTAGACTCTCTTTGGCCATTTCTCAGGTTGTCTCTTACAAGTTACAAGTGTTTTCCTTTCATGATTTTCATATCATTCCATGCTTGAGACGACGAACCAATTCCAATATTGTCCACAATCTCTATCGACGTCTCCCAAAAACCTGTCTTATTCACACCTCTCATTAGGCCTTCAACCTTCCTCATGTCTCCACGAACCCTAATAGAGTTGCAGATGAACCTAGGGGTGATCATTTGTGCTCATTTAATATGATGATTGTGAAAGTTTTGATTTAGTTTAATATTCCTGACATATAAATGAATAAGCCTTAGCATTAACATTATCTGTTAATTTATGTTTGTGAACATACTTATTTGTTGTTAAATAAGCTTCTTGGTAAGAACACAATTAAATACTACATCATGCTTCTTTAGTGGCTATGCAATTTCTTTTTCTACGTCTGTATACAACAACAACAACAACATAACCCATATAGTCCCCAATCATTGGGGGTATGGGCGGGGGAAGATTGGAAACAGACCTAACCTTTGGCACTATGCAGACGTAGAAAAATATAAGTCTTCTACGTCTGTATAAGACTTACATTTTCTCCATGTATTTTAATGCTTTAACAATTTATATTTATGATATACATTCATATAAGAATGAAAAAAAATACCTAATATTATTAAATATATTTCTCATTTTATTGACCTAAAATGAAACATAAGACTAACTTATAAAGTCAATTATGCTAAATTTATTTATGATTATTGTTAAAAAAGCCCATGTAATGGCCCATTCTAGAGCCCATTTGTATTTTCTTATTTCTCTCTCTCCCTTTAGTCCCACATTGTGTATAAGGATTTCCTCTCTCTATCTCTCTCCTATATATGTGTATTCATACATTGTATTTAATATACAGAAGGAAATATACAAGGTCCTGTATTTCTCTACATGGTGTCAAAGCCAGGTTGCTCTTTTCTCTGACCGCCGACCTCCCCGCCCTTCCGTGCGGACTATTCCTTTTTTGACCGCAGCCCCCCCTCCTGCAAGATCTCCTCTCCAGGCTCTGCTCCTCCTCATCGCTCTTATAGTTTCTCAGCCTGACAAGTGGGCCCCTCACTTCCGGCCTCTCCCGCTCTGCGATCTCCCTCGCAGACCGCCCGCGCTCTCCCTCTGCTGAGCTCTCCTCTAGCCGCGATCTCCTCTAGCCGAGCTCCCTGCGATCTCCTCTAGCCGCGATCTCCCTCTGTCGAGCTCTCCTCTAGCAGATCTCTCCTCGCAGACCGCCGAGCTCTCCTCTAGTCGCCAATCTCCTCTAGCCGCGATCTCTAGTCGCAACGCCCTCAAATTGCAGCGGCCTCCTCTAATCGCAACGCCCTCTAGTCGCAGCTCTCCTCTAAACCGCAGCGCTCTCTTCTAACCGCAACGCTCTCTTCTAGTCGCAGCTCTCCTCTAACCGCAGCGGTCTCTTCTAGTCGCAGCTCTCTTCTATCGCAGCGGTCTCCTCTAATCGCAGCGCCTTCTAGCTGCGATCTCTAACCACAGCAGCCTTCACCGCAGCAGTCCTCTCATCACAGCTCCCTCCAGTCGCAGCGGTCTCCTCTCCTCTCCATCAGAATTGTCATTCTCTCTACAATGGGTTCCTCCAATGATCCCTCCGTGCATCCCGATGGGCAGACCGCTACCTCCCCTGCAGCTCGCCTGCTTCCCACTCATGAACTACGCGACGAATTGAGGATCACCACCATCTCTCTCACTGGAAAGAAGAACTTCATTGAATGGGTGCATTCCGTCCGTAGGGTGCTCCAGTCTAAAGGACTTCTGCACCATCTCACTAGGGATGCTCCTTCTACACCTCTGGATGACTGGCTATGTGACGATGGCCGAGTTCAGACTTGGCTTCTCAATTCCCTTGATAGTGAACCTTACAGAATGGTCATGTATCACGAGACGGCCAAGACAATGTGGGATGAGCTTCATTCCCTATATTCCGGCAAGGACAGTCTCCAACACCTCTATGACATTATCACGGATCTTCAGACTCTTGACACTGGTGGTGCAGCCGACTTGACCTCTTTTGTTGCTCAGGCTAAGACACTGGCCGAAGCCTGGATCCAACATCAGCCCGCTACTACGGATCTCGCTGCCCAACGTGCCCAGAAGGAAGCAATTTGTATTGCCATGATGATGGCTCGCGTCCCGCCTCATCTTCAGAGCATTCGAGCTCAGATCCTCTCATCTGCTGCTACTCCCTCTCTCTCTGATGTATGCTCCATGATCTTAAAGGTATCACCTCCTCCGGATACTACGGGACCTCACTCACCAGCCCTCCTTCAGAAAGCTTCTGCACCATTACCACCTCTCCCTCCTCCTGCTCGTGGGGGACGTTCAGGCTCTCAGGGAAGGGGTCGTGGTGGCCGAACACGTCCTAAGTGTTCCTTCTGTGGTAGGGATGGACACTTCGAGGCGACCTGCTACCGCAAACATGGTCTTCCTCCTCGTCCTGCTGTGAATGTTGTTGTCGACAGTCCTTCTGCCACTTGTGCGGACCTTGAAGATGTCCGCCTCCAGCTCCAGCAACTCCATGACATGCTCAGCCGCCCGCCCGCCTCCGTTGCCTCCGCCGCCTCCATCTCCAATGAAGGTATCACTTGTCTCTCCACTAGTCCACGCTGAATAGTGGACTCAGGTGCTACTCATCACATCATCTCGCTGAAGCCACCTCAATACTTGAACTCTCCGCATCCTAAATATATCACCGTGGCCAATGACGACACTGTCCCTGTCTCTGGCTCCGCTGATATTCCTCTCAATTCCTCTCTCTCTCCGCTCGGCTCTTCATGTCCAGGGCTCCCCGTTCAATTTACTTTCTGTCAGTCGCCTCATTACAGATTTGGATTACTCTGTGACATTCACTTCCTCTTCCTTTCTTATGCAGGATCGACGGACGCAGAGTATCATTGGTAAAGGACGACTGCAAAACGGGCTCTACCTTCTTGAAGCCCCCCTACCATCCTCTCCTTCGTCTCCTCAGTTGATGGGCACCGACGTCTCGGACATGCTCCTCTTCCAGTCCTCCGGCAGGCCCTTCCAGAGATTTATCTTCCTTCTTTTAGTTGTGATTCATGTATTCTGGGTAAACAACACCGCTCATCGTTTTCTCCTCATTGTACTCGGAGCTCTGCTCCTTTTAGTTTAGTACATTCTGATATTTGGGGCCCGTATAAAATTACAAGTGTTTCTGGTTATCGCTACTTTATCACATTTATTGATGATTATTCTCGAACGACATGGCTATACTTACTTCGTGATCGCTCCGAGCTTCCTCGTGTGTTCCGTACGTTCGTCCTTGAGATTCGCACTCAGTTTTCCGAACCAATAAAAACTCTCCGAACGGATAACGCTCGCGAATACACTAGCCATGAATTTGCCAACCTCTGCTCAGAATTTGGGATTATTCATCAAACTTCCTGTGCCTATACACCCCAACAAAACGGTGTTGCTGAACGCAAAAATAGACACCTTCTTGATGTTGCTCGCTCCATCATGATTCAAATGCAGGTACACTTTCTTGGTCATGTCATCGGGCATGGGAGCTTGCGAATGGACATGGCAAAGATCAAGGCAATTGATGAATAGGAGCCGCCAACGAAGGTACCAGACTTACGATCATTTCTTGTCTTGGTGAACTACTACAGAAGATTCATCAAGAATTACTCAAAGAGGGCAGTGCCGTTGACGGACCTGTTGAAGAAGAGCAAGGCTTGGCTTTGGACGGAGGAATGCCAAAGCGCTTTCGAAGAAGGCAGCGGTTTGTACAGAACCGATGCGTACTTTGCCGGACTTTAGCAAGAGGTTCGAGTTGCATACGGATGCATCGGACTTTGCGATTGGAGGAGTGCTAATGCAAGATGGCCACCCCTTAGCTTTTGAAAGTTGGAAACTCAATGAGTCGGAACGGAGATACACCGTTCAAGAGAAAGAGATGACAGACATCATCCATTGCTTGCAAGTGTGGAGGCAATATCTACTTGGGGCGCGGTTCACTATCAAGACGGATAATGTGGCAACTACTTACTTCCAGACGCAGAAGAAGCTGACCGCTAAGCAAGCAAGATGGCAGGATTTCTTGTCAGAGTTCGACTTTGTGTTGGAGCATAAGGCGGGGAAGACCAACGTTGTGGCTGATGCACTAAGCCGCAAAGCTGAGCTAGCCGCAATGTCCACAGCTAATGGGGAGTTGTTGGACAAAATCAGGCAAGGGTTGAAGGAGGATCCTCTTGCCATGCAACTCATGGAGTTGGCCAAGGAGGGTCAAGCTAGAAGATTTTGGGTAGAGGATAAGCTACTCTACACCAAAGGGAGGCGATTATACATACCAAAATGGGAAAACTTGCGGAGGGATCTCATCAAGGAGTGTCATGACACCAAGTGGGCTGGACATCCGGGACAGAAACGCACTTTGACTTTAATGGAGGAGTCATATTTCTTGCCACGGATGAGGGATCAAGTAGAGTTATATGTGAAGACTTGTCTTGTTTGCCAACAAGACAATCGTTTCTCCAAGTATGACACGTTCATCCCTAGCACAATGGATACTACCGCGGAGGAGACGGCGCACCTATTCTTCAAGAATGTGGTGAAGTATTGGGGGTTGCCGAAGACTATCATTAGTGATCGAGACCCCAGATTTACAGGAAAGTTGTGGACGGAGTCATTCAAGTCACTTGGGTCAAAACTGAACTTCTCCACCAGCTTCCACCCTCAAACCGATGGGCAGACGGAGAGGGTGAATTCCTTATTGGAATGTTATTTACGACACTTTGTGAGTGCCAATCAACGGGACTGGGCCAAGCTGATGGATGTGGCGCAATTATCGTACAACTTGCAGCGGAGCGAGGCGATTGGGAGGAGTCCGTTCGAGCTCACCACGAGTAGGCAACCACTCACTCCGCATACATTGACAACCACGGCAGATGACGGAAGAAGCCCAGGAGCTTGGAGGATGGCCAAGTCTTGGGAAGAGGAAACAGACGTAGCCAGAGCGTGCTTAGAGAAAGCACGCAAGCGAATGAAGAAATGGGCGGATTTAAAGCGAAGGATGGTGGAATACACGGCTGGGGATAAGGTGATGGTGAAACTTCTCTCTCAACAGTTCAAGGCTTTGCGCAGCTTGCACAAGGGATTGGTTCGTAGATACGAATGCCCATTTCCGGTGATTGCAAGGGTGGGTAAGGTATCCTATCGCCTTGACCTACCCGACTCTTTGAAGATTCATCCAGTCTTAAACATATCATGAAGACAATGAAGACCTTCAAAGAAGGACATTGCATAGAGCACCACCAGTGATGACCAAGTCTTTCGATCAAGAGGTGGATGAGGTGCTCACCAGGAGGCAGTACGGAGAAGAGGTGTGCAACCTAGCACACAGTATTTGATCAAGTGGAAAGGAAGGCTAGAGTCCGAAGCTACTTGAGAGACACTTGAGAATCTCTGTCAATTCAAGGACATCATCCTACAGTATGCGGCGACGAGGGCGTCGCCATGCTAGATGGGGGAGGATGTCACGCCCGGGGTTAAGACCCAGGAGGATTCTAGAGAAATCTAGGTCCTTTGAGAACATGTGTATATAGAGAACTCTAGAAGAATGTGGAAGCTCTCTAGAATGATCTCTTGGGAACATTCTAGAGAACTCGGGAAGGTTGTATATACATGAGGGTTGTAGAATAGTCTAGAAACATAGTCATTCTAGATCCTTCCATCTTTTCGAGGGAAATTCTTTTGGGGCCTATAAAAGGGGAAAACCCCCTCATTTGTAAATACGCAAGTTACAAGCAACCAAGGAATACAAGTTCTTTGCTCTCTCAATCTCTCTTGATCTCCCTTACAAAGTGCTCTCTTACTCATCTCGCCACCACGATCGTTGGACAAGGCTGACTTAGCTAGTTGCGAAGAGGCGCACAAAGGAGCTAAGGCCGCACGCGACGCTGTCAAGGGGACAAGTCCGTGACATGGTGCTTCAAATCCCTCCAACTTCTTACATCTCACAACAAGGCCCTCTTCAGTCATCTTGTTATCTCTTTCTCAAGATATCATGGTTATGAGTTGACTTGATGTATGCCTCAATTCCTTACCTAATGACCGAGTATTTTAAGTCATTTTCGATGAGTGTTTTTAATATTTTTTATTACTCTTCTCTTTTTCATCGTCAATTTTGATCAAAAGAAAATTTAAACATGTAAACTTATCATTTTTCTTATGATTAGTGAAGTTGGATTTATGCTACAAGTTCTTTGCTCTCTCAATCTCTCTTGATCTCCCTTACAAAGTGCTCTCTTACTCATCTCGCCACCACGATCGTTGGACAAGGCTGACTTAGCTAGTTGCGAAGAGGCGCACAAAGGAGCTAAGGCCGCACGCGACGCTGTCAAGGGGACAAGTCCGTGACATGGTGCTTCAAATCCCTCCAACTTCTTACATCTCACAACAAGGCCCTCTTCAGTCATCTTGTTATCTCTTTCTCAAGATATCATGGTTATGAGTTGACTTGATGTATGCCTCAATTCCTTACCTAATGACCGAGTATTTTAAGTCATTTTCGATGAGTGTTTTTAATATTTTTTATTACTCTTCTCTTTTTCATCGTCAATTTTGATCAAAAGAAAATTTAAACATGTAAACTTATCATTTTTCTTATGATTAGTGAAGTTGGATTTATGCTTATGAATATTATGCCAAAACAATGTATGGGAGTTATATAAAGTTGATGCATATAATCCATGCTTCTATTTGTTGAACTCCATTTTTGTGGAAATACTACTAAAATATTGCTCAACAGGAATCTACAACTTGAAGAGTAGAATGAGGTATATGGAGCTTTTTAGTGGAGATCGCGCCTTTTATCCAAGGCGTTGTGTGAACTTCATGGCAGATGCACCTGGAGAACTAGAAGAGATAGTAACCTTAATCTTCCTCTTATATACTAGGGTTAGGGAGAAAATTGCAACTAGGACACAGAAAATAAGAAATTACAGAAATAAAACATAGACTCATGACGCCCAAAGTTCCATTTGAATGGATCAATAAATTAAATGCTCAGATGGCCGCATTAGAACTCTCCCTCCTAATAACAAGAAAAAGCTAGTAACGGGTAAAGGATTGAGGTACCTCACCAATTGATCGATCAGGTATCAATCATGATCGCGAATGTTTAAATTGTGACACCTAATGAGGATTCATGCTGCCCAATGCTCATAACTCCGAATTATCTAAAATGCTAAGCTCTGCGTCTATGTTGAATGCTCTTCTCAGATGTTGTACATGACAATTTAGGGTCGTACACTATGCATAAGGGAATGGATCATTTAAACAGAAACAATCATCTGTAGATTTTTCACAGGTTCTTTTCTCAATTCTGGTGACTGAAGATCTATTGTTCTCATGAAATTACGTAACAGAAGTTATAAAAAAAAGTGTAATATGAAATGCAAATTGTAAGCATACCTCCAAGAATCCGCCGGTATCAGCCGCAAGGGCCTGAAGAGATCTCTCGGCCTCGTTCAACTTAAGCCCTGCCCTGCTCGAAACGTCTCCAATCGTCACCCTACCTCCGTAGGAGTCAACGGCATCCATTGCCCTCTTCCGTACATCGGACGGCAGCTTATCCGTCTCCACGCTGCCCCCCGGCCTGATTCCAGTTGGCAACTGCACGCTCGCACGAAATACATGATGGGAAACCCTAGGTTTGGACAAAATCAGCGAAATACGCACGGGCGGAGCAGCGGGAAGACGATGAAAGCGAAGGCCCGCGGGAGGATCGCCGATTTGGGCGACGGTGGGTTTTGCCCAAATGGTTTGAGCGAATGAGTGAGGAGTTCGTCTTGCGCCGGTGATGCTGGTAGAGATCGAAGCCATGGATGGATGAGGGGTTGGCGTTTCGCAAGGAGTTATCCTTCCGTCTGCCTGTGTCGTAGGGCTGTGAGTGGCTCGAGTGGCTCGAGTGGCGGGGATTTTCTGAGCGTAAACAGTAGTAAGCTTGACTTCGATCGATGGACCGCTTATATAATGTCATCCGCTGCATTGGGATTACACATTTGTATCTACAGAATAGGGATGCAAATTTGGCGCGAGTCCCGCCCGGTCTGAGTCTACTCGGGTTTGAGCCCAGTTAAGCTCGGGTCTGATTAAGTCCGAGCAACTTTAAAATGCTGGGCGCTGCCAATATTAAAATGTTCGAGACACATCGGCGTGTGCCCAGACTGTGTGACATTCTGACGGTTCCAAAATGATTTAGTACACGTATGTTGATGAAAGAACGTGTTGATTGGGACACACGGGCGTGTGCTTTGCCAGTCTGTCATTCCTACTTCCCGAAATTGTCGGCGAACGACAGACACATAGTCTTTCTTATACGAGCGATAAGAAACCAAGCTTGGTGGGTAATGGGAGACTTCCTTAGATGAGCGCTAAGAAACCAGACTTGATCGGCGAATGACTTAAGCTCATTCGGTGAGGCAGAGTGCTGCATCAGAAAGCTGTTGTCGACGCATTATTAATGTTAATAACTAAATGAGGTTGTTATAGCAAGGGAATTGTTAAGTGCACACCGATTTTGACTGTGCACTTATATGTTAAAAGCACTGCACTGCAATAAGTGCAGACAAAATTGTTAGGAACACCGCATTACTGTTAATAGCAAATCAGCAAGAATAATTTGATATATCAAACAAGCTATTTAAGTTTTTTTTAATAACTAATATTTGATAACACTACATAAACAACTGAACAATTTTAAGACTGATGAATATTTTAAACAGAATAAACGGTAATGTCGCGGCGCGTCTTCCACTTCGAATCATTCCGCCCACTTTCCATAGCCAAAAAAATGTTAAAACACGCGCGAACATCGCCATTCCTCAGCTTCCACGAAGTTGTCATCTCCGGGATTCGCCGCCTCACCGCCGCCGCTGCCTCTCCCCATTTCCTTCAGGCCACTTTCCCTTTCCACAGGGAAGAATCCAACGAAGAACACGAGGAGGGACTTGATGAAAATTCCCAAAACATAGCAAACCGATCCTACTGGTCCAGAAAAATCCACACTCTCTGCTCCACCCCGGGCAGCATCGACGCCGCCCTCCGCCTAATCGACCGCCTCCGCATCCGCGGCTTCCGCCCGGACTCAGCCAACCTTTCCAGCATCATCCACGGCCTGTGCGACGCCGGCCGGTCCGATGAAGCCCACCGCCGTCTCATCTACTCCGCCGCCTCGGGCCTCCTCCCCGACGACCGCACCGCCAATGTCATCATCGCCCGCCTCCTCGACGCCTCCACCCCTCGCCTCACCCTCTCCGTCCTGCACCATCTCCTCCTCGCAAAGCCCGCCTTTGTCCCCTCCCTCACCAACTACAATCGCCTCATCGACCGCTTCTGCTCTCTCCCAGACCCCTTCCAAGCCAGCAACCTCCTCGCCGACATGATTACCCGCGGACGCTGCCCCAACACCGTCACCTACACCGCTCTCATCGACGGCTTTGGCCGCGCCGGTTTCGTCGAAGACGCGCGCAGGGTGTTCGACGAAATTCCTCAACAAAACCTCCGGCCAAATTCCCTCACCTACAGTGTCCTCATCCGGTGGCTGATGAGAAACAAGAGAATTAAAGAAGGCAAGGAGCTGATGACAGAGCTCTGGCTAAGAATGCGAGAGGAGGAAGACACGACAGTCAACAGCGCGGCTTTCTCAAACCTGATTGATTCTTTCTGCGTCGAAGGGTTCTTCCACGACGTGTTCTACATAGCGGAGACGATGCCGCAGGGGAACTGCGTCTGCGAAGAATTCGCTTACGCGCAGATGGTTTATTCTCTCTGCAAATCCGGAAGGCATCACGGGGCTTCTAGAATCATCTACATTATGAAAAAGAGGGGTTTTGTTCCCAGTCTGGTTTCATATAACAATATCATTCACGGCTTGAGCAGGGGAAGGGGATGCATGAGAGCATATCAGCTGTTCAGAGAAGGAATTGTGTATGGATACTCACTCCCAGAACCCACTTACAGAGCTCTTGTGGAAGCTCTACTGAAGGAGAAAGATCTCCACAAGGCAAAAAATGTCATGCAGTTCATGTTGAGCGTTGAAGGAATTGACAAAACTCGAATCTACAACATATTTCTAAGCGCGCTTCGATTCGCAGACAGTCCCAGCGAGCAGCTGAATATGCTGGTGTTGATGCTTCAGAAGCAGTGCCATCCAGACGCCGTGACGCTCAACACCGTCATCCACGGCTTCTGCAGGGCTGGAATGGTCGACGAAGGAATGAAGATTTTGAATGATATGATGGAGGGGAAGTTCTGCTCTCCTGATGTCGTCACCTTCACCACCGCCATTTCCGGCCTCGTGGATGCCGGGAGGGACGAAGAGGCGCTGCATTTTATGCGTAATGTGATGCCTCGCCATTACTGCGCCCCCAATGTAGTGACATATAATGGAGTGCTTCGCGGGCTGTTCAGGCTTGGGAAGGTTGAGAAATCAATGGAGATTTATCATGAAATGGCGGGGAAAGGGGTTAGTTCTGATTGCATGACACATACATTGATCATTGAAGGACTTTGTGAAGCCGGGCAGCTCGAGAAGGCGAAGAAGTTCTGGGACGAGATTGTTTGGCCTTCGAATATGCACGACGACTACGTATATGCGGCGATAATCAGAGGTTTATGCAGATTGGGGAAGTTGGATGTGGCTTGTGATTTCTTGTATGAGTTGGTGGATTCTGGAGTTTCTCCAGGGATTGTGAATTATAACATATTGATTGACGGTGCCGGGAAGCTGGGGGCGAAGAGGCAAGCTTATCAGATCGTGGGGGAGATGAGGAAGAACGGGTTGAATCCGGATTCGATAACTTGGAGGATTCTGAACAGATTGCATGAGAGGGAGGGCGCAGATGTTGCTGCCGGTAAGGATGATGATTTGGAAGTGAGTAGAACTTGGAAGGAGGGTTCGACAATGGCGGAGGAAAAAGAAAATGAATGCGCGGAGAAGAATGATGGAGAATGCGGAGAGCAATTAGACGATGGTCTTGTGAATCATCATCCCCTTCCTGGTTTCATTCAAAATGGTGAGTTCAAGGAGTTTGAAAAAAGGAAAAAAGAGCCGTTGTCGGCGCTTGCTAGGAGAGTATTTGGACTATTATGAACAAAATCCAGATGAAGTAGTATTGTAACCCAGGTTATAGAACTCCCAACTATTGCTTCTTTGAATTAGCAAGGCTCCATTTGGCACGGCGTCGGTTTTTGTCCAAACTCGCCGGAGCAAAAACGCCGCGCCAAACAGAGCCTTAACTTCTCCTAAGTTTTTTTTGTGTGCTATTTGTATTTATTGGATGTACTATTATGTATATATGTTGCATTCATCAATAATTGTTGGTGGCTTTCAAAGAGATAGAAGAGTTAGAATATTTTGATATTTGATTTTTTTTTCTATATAATCTTAAGATTATGGGTCTGTTTGGGATAATGGCTACGGATCAGACAGTGATTTCTGATCCACAGGTGCGGGGTTTTCTCTGTTTGGCGCAGAGGACGGCGGGCGCGGTTTGCAGCGCCCCCGCTGAAACCCACAGAAAACCGTAGGATTTAAACCGCGGGTAGGTACCCGCGGTCACGGATCAGCTCCTCCAACCTCCGCTCCTTCAACCTTCGCTCCTCCAACCTCCGCGCCAAACAGACCCTATAAGGACTTTATATCTATATAGTCAAATACGTGCATTTTTGCGGGAAGGTTTAAAATCATTAAATAGATGCATGAATGCTCTAAAAATTACTTAGGCTCAGTTTTTCTGGGCATTATTTCTTCATTGAGGTTGAAAAAAAAGCGAACGCTATTTTTTATTGCTCGTTTGGATAATCTCTGTTGAAACCACAGATCCCCAAAATGTCGTTTTATGCGTAATTTCAACTGCATGGAAGGAAGGAGTCACATTCAGGAACATCGTTTTATCTCTATCTCCTATTAGATTTGAAGTGAGCTAGCGCCAGCGCTAGCGCTAGCGCCGGCGTTAGCTCCTTCTCGCCACCCCCCTGGTTTTTGTCTATAAATAGAGGGGTACCCCCCCCCCAAAGAGTATGCATTCTAAAAGTGGCGAGTATCCTCAACTTTGAGCGAGTTAGAGATATCAGAGTGCTACATGGCGAGCATCGAACTTGGAGTAAGTCCGGCAAGCGACCTAGAGAGAGTTCCTTACTCGCGAGATAGCGCCGACGATAGTGGTTAGCGCCTGCGTTAGCGAGAAGAAAAGGAAGGTGCGAGTGCGAGCAGCGATCTTGCGAGTAGCGAGCTTGAGAGCTAGCGTCGGCGCTAGTGGCTAGCGCCCGCGGTAGCGAGCAGCGAGTATCACCTGCGCGGTGTGCTCAGGAGGAGAAGCGGACATCGTCCGTGACCAAGTTATTTACTTCATTGGCTGTTGTGAATCAAGTTAGATGCAACTTGTATTCAGCCCTGTCCATTTGTAACTAGCTGCCAAGAGTTATTATTTGTGACAGTTTGTGTTCATCGCTTTCTTTGGTGTTCTTATTCCCTTGTTGGTTGACGTGTTCTTCCGACTTCAAATATTTCACATGGTATCAGAAGGATAGTGGGAACAAGGACTGAGCAACCAAGATGGACGGCGGAGGAGGGTATGCTAGAGGACTTGGCATTGAGCTGCTCACCCAGTCCAACTACAAGAAGTGGAAGTCATGCATGGAAAGCTACCTGCTTGGAGAGGACCTATGGGAGGTCGTTGGAGGAGAAGAGCAGGCAGAGGTATTTCCAATCGATGACAATGGTCAAGCTGTGAGAGCTTGGAGGAAGACCAACGCCAAGGCGGAGTTCACCTTGAAGAGAGTTATCTCGCCTGACTTGTTCGACCACATCATAGGTTGCAAGTCAGCGTCTGAGATCTGGATAGCTCTCGATGGGTTATTCAACAAGAAGAATGTAGCACGACTACAATTTCTGGAGAATGAGTTGGCGAGGTCGACTCAAGGCGAGATGACGATATCCACCTTCTTCCTGAAGGTGAAGAACCTGTGTGGGGAGATCTCGGCCTTGGACCCTGAAGAGCCAATCTCAGAGGCGAAGTTGAAGCGGCACATACTCCGAGGCTTGAGGAAGGAGTATGTCCCCTTCGTTACTTCTGTGCAAGGATGAGCTACTCAACCCTCCTTATTGGAGCTAGAGAACCTGCTGCGTCACAAGAGAGCCTGACAAAGCAGATGGCGAGAGTATTCATCTCAGGGGGAGATGGCGAGGCTTTGTTCTCAGGAAAGAGGAGATCCTGGGACAAGAAAAAGAAGAACTCCGGAGATGGACCTTCAACGTCCTCTCAGGGAGATGGGAGGAAGTTCCTCCCTGTGCGTGATGAGATGGGGGAGATCCCTTTGCTTTGCCTGTAGGAAGTACAGGCACATGGCGAAGGACTGCCGGTCCAATCTGAAGGCCGGTCATGTTGCTAACAAGGAGGGAGATCACCAGAGAGGTGGAGGTCACCAGGGCGGTGAGAGGGGAGACAATTGTTTCCTGGCAGAGATGACGGCAACGTCAGTCGATGTCTTAGCCTCCATCAACCTCGAGAATGACTGGATAGTGGATTCCGGTTGCGGGCATCATCTCACAGGAGATATGTCGAAGTTCGTCTCCTTGGAAGCATGTGAAGGAACGGATGTTATCATCACTGCGGATGATACGATACATCCCGTGGAGCGAGAAGGGAAGGTGTCCCTTGGGAGTAGTGAGAAGCCAGTGACACTGAAGAATGTGTATCACGTGCCTGGCATGAAGAAGAATCTCTTCTCGGTTGCTAACTCAGTGGATGCTGGATACCACGTGTTGTTCAGACCGAAGGAGGTGAAGTTCCTGAAGAACCTATCGTCTGTCGATTCTGACGTCACGCTCACCGGGAGAAGGGTGAAGGATTTGTATGTTCTGTCTGCAAATGCCTACGTGGACAAGCTGAAGACAAACGACAGCGCTGTGATCTGGCATGAGAGGCTGGGTCATGTGGGGATGGACAAGCTGAAGATGATGGCGGCAAAGGGCCTAGTGAGTGGCCTGCCTCATCTCTCTTCCTACGGCGACGGCCATGTGTGCGACGGATGCCAATATGGAAAGTCACATCGACTTTCATTTGACAAGTCGGAGACCAGGTGTAAGACACCTCTTGAGTGTGTATATGCTGACGTTATGGGGCCGTGCGCCACCCTTACTTATGGAGGCAATAAGTATGCGCTGGTTCTGGTGGATGACTACACCCGCTATACGTGGGTATACTTTCTGAGAAAGAAGTCAGAAGTATTCGACAAGTTCCAAGAGTGGAAGGAGCTTGTGGAAGGGAGGCTGAACCGCAGAGTGAAGAAGCTGAGAAGCGACAATGGAGGGGAGTTTACCTCCAATGAGTTTGCTTCTTTCTGCAGGAGGTTCGACATTCGGCGGGAGCTCTCTTGCGCACACACCCCTCAGCAGAATGGGATGGCAGAGAGGAAGATCCGCCATCTGGTGGAGACTACCAGGAGTTGGCTACATGCCAAGAGCATTCCTAAGGCCTTATGGGCGGAGGGAATGGCGTGTGCTACCCACGTGATCAACCGGCTACCTCTGAGTCCCAACAGGATGGTGTCTCCACACCAGTTCATGTTCGGAGAGAAGCCAAATGTGGGTCACATGAAAGTTTTTGGTTCTACCTGCTTCGTGCACGTCCCGGACGCTCAGAGAACCAAGTTGGAGCCGAAAGCAAGGAAGTGTATCTTCATCGTCTACGATGAGCGGAAGAAGGGCTGGAGTGCATGGATCCGCAGACCCACAAGTTCGTCGTCTCGCGCGACGTAGTGTTTGACGAACTAGTCTCATACCAGGGAGTCTCTACTGTGGTGTTGTCGGAGAGTGGAGAATCTAGCAGGGAAGAGAGAGTCATTGAGGACCCTACTGTGGAGTTGGAGCTATCTCCCAGTGCTCCATCGCCATCTGGCTCAGGAGGAGCATCTGGCTCAGGGGGAGTTTCTGGTTCAGAGGGAGCTTCGAACTCTAAAAGCAGTGAGAGCACTGTTTCAAGAGGAGCTCAGAGAGGAGCTCAAGCAGAGGAGTCTACCGGAGTGGTAGATAGTGGCCAAGCCTTGAGGAGGTAGAAGCGGACCATCGTCCCGCCTGCTCGCTATAAGGAGGGGAACTTCGTGAGTTTGGTCTCCTGCTTCTTCGCAGGACCACTCGACGAGAGGGTATCTGTCTGCTTTGAGGATGCAGCTGACATCAAGGAGTGAGACGCGGTCATGATTGAGGAGATGGAGGCCCTAGAGAAGAATGAGACATGGGACCTGGTTCCCATGGTGGAGGGCATCAAACTTGTCACCTGCAAATGTGTGTACAAGGTTAAGAAGAGAGCGGATGGAGAAGTAGAGCGGTATAAGGCGAGGCTTGTCGCTTGAGGCTTCTCGCAAACCTACGGAGAGGACTACGAGGAGACATTTAGTCCTGTCGCAAAGATGACGTCGGTGAGGACGGTCATCGCTCTGGCGGCGTGCCGAGGTTGGAAGTTGTGGCAACTTGATGTGAAGAACGTGTTCCTGTATGGAGAGATTGACAAAGACATATTCATGGTGCAACCACCTGGATACGTGTCCAAGTCACTTCCACATCACGTCTGCAAGCTGAAGAAGGTCCTCTACGGGTTGAAACAGGTGCCGAGAGCCTGGTATGGGAAGATTGCGGAGTACTTGCAGTTCTGCGGCTATGATGCCTCAGACTTAGACTCTAGCATGTTCGTGAAGAAGAGTGGAGATCTTCACGTGTTTGTGCTGCTGTACGTCGACGACATGATCGTGACAGGGAACAACCCTGAGGAGGACGTGACGCCGAGACAGCAGCTTTCCATACGATTCGAGATGAAGGATCTTGGTGAACTGCATCATTTCCTTGGACTCCAAGCTGAGAAGAGAAGAGGCGGGCTGTATGTTTCCCAGAGGGCGTATGCCGAGAGGATCGTCGAAAGATTCGGCATGAAGGAGGGGAAGAGCAGTTCCGTTCCTCTGGAGGCTGGGCTGAAGCTTCGGAAGGAAGAAGGGAGAATCCTTCCTGATCCGAAGATCTTTCGGGCTCTGATGGGGAGTCTTATCTACTTGACTATCACGAGGCCGGACATCGCCTTTGCTGTCGGCCGAGTTAGTCGGTATATGCAGGAGCCGCATAAGCTTCATCTGGAGGCAGCCAAGAGGATACTGAAGTACGTGAAGGGAACCCTTGAGATGGGGTTGTCCTATGAAGAGGAGTCTGACTTCAAGCTGCATTGGGTACACGGATGCAGACTACGGAGGTGACGCTGATGATCGCAAGTCGACATCAGGGTACGTGTTTTTGTGCGGAGCTGTTGCTATCTCGTGGTGTAGCAAGAAGCAGGACTATATTTCCCTTTCTACCACGGAGGCCAAGTACAAGGCGTCGTCCTTAGCAGCTCAGGAGTGTGTCTGGCTAAGGAGACTAGTGGAGGATGTGGACGAGGAGGTCAGCGGACCTACTGTGCTTCGCGGGGACAATGAGAGTGCATTGAAACTGGTAACCAATCCAGTGTGTCATGCAAGGACCAAGCACATTGAGATCGAGCATCACTTCATCAGAGAGAAGGTGCTGGGTGGCTTGATCGCTGTGGAGCATGTGCGGAGTGAAGACAACCTTGCGGATATATTTACGAAGCCCCTATCTGCGGGGTCGTTCCGGAGGCTTCGCTCGTTGCTTAGAGTTGTTCCCGGAGCTCACTTCAAGGGGGAGTGTTAGATTTGAAGTGAGCTAGCGCTAGCGCCGGCGTTAGCTCTTTCTCGCCACCCCCCTGGTTTTTGTCTATAAATAGAGGGGTACCCCCCCCCCCCCCCCCAAGAGTATGCATTCTAAAAGTGGTGAGTATCTTCAACTTCGAGCGAGTTAGAGATACCAGAGTGCTGTCTGGCGAGCATCGAACTTGGAGTAAGTTCGGCAAGCGACCTAGAGAGAGTTCCTTACTCGCGAGATAGCGCCGACGATAGTGGTTAGCGTCTGCGTTAGCGAGAAGAGAAGGAAGGTGTGAGTGCGAGCAACGAGCTTGCGAGTAGCGAGCTTGAGAGCTAGCGCCAGCGCTAGTAGCTAGCGCCCGCGGTAGCGAGCAACGAGTATCACCTGCGCGGTGTGCTCAGGAGGAGAGGCGGACATCGTCCGTGACCAAGTTCTTTACTTCATTGGCTGTTGTGAATCAAGTTGGATGCAACTTGTATTCAGTCCTGTCCATTTGTAACTAGCTGCCAAGAGTTATTATTTGTGAAAGTTTGTGTTCATCGCTTTCTTTGGTGTCTTTATTCCCTTGTTGGTTGACGTGTTCTTCCGACTTCAAATATTTCACATCTCCAACCTCCACTGCTGTTCGCAAAGCAGGTCTCTCCTAGAATAATATACTGATATGGGAACTCGTTTCTGCAATGCGTAGTTTGAGAGGATCTTAAAAAAATACCATGTGAATCTAGAAATGTGATCAAAGACTACAAGAGAATATTTTCAGACCTAAGTTAGTAATATCAATAGGTACAAATAAATTCAAATGCAATAGGTATAAAAAATAGGGACAGCTACAGTAAACACGTCGCTCCGGTGCCCTCTCCGGTGACATACAACTACAGTGAATACGCTGCTCCGAGATCCCCTCCAGTGAACACACTGCCACAGTGAACATGTCGCTCTGGTGCCCACTCGATCCAATTATTACAACTACACAGTCACTTAAGGGAGGTTTGTAAAAGGAGCTGTTGGAAAGCTGATGTTGGAAACGGAGATCTGTTTGAATAGTCTGTGTATGCAGAGCTTTTCAAAACTGAGATCCATTTGGTAAAATAGTGTTTTGATAAATTTATTAATTCATGATTGTGATATCAATATAAAACAAATGTACCCGAGAAATATGCACATGCATGAACAACCTAGAAAACATATATATATCAATGTTTGCGAAAATTCAGAGTACATCCAAAGATCAAAATGTCAACCATCTGATGACTCGAAATACAGCTGATGACTCGAAATACATCTGATTCCAAATACAATCACGATCTGCGACAGAGGAGCGAAATCTGGGCGAAAGCACCGGCGACGGGATGGACCGGCGACGAGGATGGAGATCGGCGACGGGATGGAGGAGCGGCGAGTGGATCGGCGACGGGGATGGAGATCGGCGACGGGGATGGAGGAGCGGCGACCGGGAGTTGGATCGGCGACGGGGATGGTGATCTGCGACGGGATGGAGGAGCGGCGACGGGGAGTTGGATCGGCGACGAGAGTTGGATCTGCGACGGGTAGTTGGAGCGGCGAAGGTAATCCTGGAGCGGCAACGGGAGTTGGATCTGCGACGGGATGGAATATCACAGATTGCTGCTTCGCAAAAGGGAAAACGCGACGAAAAGGAGTTCGACGCCAGGGTTTCCGCCCGCGACTTTTCTAGGCTCTCCCCAATCGCAGCTTTTCCAATAGTGGGCGGAAAAACAAATGGACTTTATGATCTGCGGCTGCGTTTTGGTGAAAAGCTGGATTGGAAAAGTCTTTCCAAATGGGGCCTTAGTTGGATACTTTGACTACAACTCATCGTGTATGTACCCCGTCATTTACCCTTTCAATGCGTCGCCGAATTTCAAGCTCATCTAGAAATAGTTGAAATCCGTCTTTTGATGAAATTTTTTGATACTCAATCTTCTGATTGAGAAAAAAATATAGCTACACTTTGCCATCTTCAAAACCCTAAAATCATAAATTGTAAACCCTAAAACCGTAAATTTTAAACCCTAAAACAATAAACTGTAAACCCGAAAACCATAAATTGTAAACCCTAAAACCGTAAATTGTAAACCCTAAAACCGTAAATTGTAAACCCTAAAACCGTAAATTGTAAACCCTAAAATCCTTCAAATGCGGTGAGCGGAAGTGAACACAGAAAGTCCTTAAGGTTGAAACATGATTACGCCTTATTATAGCCGCTCTTCATCAAAATCATATAGTAGATGTCCACAATATTTTTGAATAAAACTCCCTCTCAGCGGTTGGAATCAGACATAAAATTATATTTTATGAGATTGATGGTTCAAAATGAAGGATATTCAAACAGGCAAAAAAAAGCATTTATGTGGAGAAAATGCACAAACAAATGGAGATGGCGGCAGTCCTCTCCAGTGTTGAACGCTCCATCTAGAACGGGACTGAAGGTCCGTTTAGCACGGCGGTGATGGTCGTGAACGTAGTGGTAATGAACAGCCGTTACTGAACGCCAGGGGCGGATCCAGAGGGGGGCCCGAGGGACACCGACACCCCCATTATTTTTTAAAATTATTAGTGGATTTGGATTTCTCTCGTCGAGGCAATGAATTTTGACTACTTATATGTCAAAAACGGTGGCCAGATGAGGGAGAAACAGCTCCGATAAGATGGAAGCGTTCTCACGTCACGTAGTTAGTTTGTTTTCGCACAAATATTGGCTATTCGTGGATCAAAGTTGGCTATTCGCAAATCAAGTTCAGCTATGTGCACCCCCTAAATTAATTTCCAACATGTGACCCACAACTCTCCTACTCCCCCGCTAACATTTGTGTTCAAAAATTTTTTGTGCACCCCCATTTAATTTCCTGGATCCGCCGCTGCTGAATGCCTACCCACCTAAGTAACTTCATCCACTTTTATGTTCAAAATTGTTTTTTTTTTCTCTTGGCGGAGGTTATGAACGTTGTGGTTATGCACCGTCGTTCGTCAACGTCCGACCCCACCAAAATAATTCCATCCACTTTTATGTTCAAAACTAGTTTTTTTTCTTGGCGACGGTCATAACCGTTTTTACGTCAAACACATATTTAAACTCGCCGAAGCAAAAATGCCGCGTCAAACTGGCCCTAACTCAACAAGCTTAAAGATCCTCCTGACTATTCATGTAATAGGAGTGGCATAATTGTGATTTACAGCTGATTTAACCGTTTCTCGACCTCTTATTTCCACTATAGAGAGCATAATAAAGACTTTGCTGAGTGCCCCACTATTAAATTTTCATAATAATTACACTCTCACAATCTCTTTCTACAAATCACCTACTTCTCTCTCTCTCATCAGAGGGGAAATTTTTTGTGCCTAGAGTTCGGATATGTCTGGGTTTTGAGATATCATTTTCGACATCTGAGATGTCATTGCGGGTAACACTGAGATGTCTTAAATGACATCTCACAGATATTATCTCAGATGTCGAAAATAACTAAAATATCTAGACTGGACATAAAAATTTTGCCATCATGAGAAGATATCATTCCCTTCTGGTATACTCTCCAAAGCATTATTCCATCCAAGACTCCTTTGTCTGCAACTCTCCTCTTTCAAAAGATCGGCGACCAAGACATCCAGCGAGACTTCCCCGTTCTCCGCCATCTCCATCAGTTTCCGCTTGCTGATCACGAGCTTTATCTGTACGCCGCAGCCCTCTGCCGCCGCCGGATTCTTTTGTCGTCCGGCTGCCGCGTCGGTTTGTATAGGGAGCGGCGGCGACGGGCATGCTGAGATCATATCACTGTCGGTTCTTCTTAGGGGCACGACGGCCAAGCAGTTGCCCATCGAGCTTCTGTTTTTCTTTTCTTTCTGAGCTAATTAGGAGGAAGAAGGGCAAATGATGGGAGGGACTACTGAGGGAGGGAGGGAGGGTTTGGTATTTAAATGAGGCGAGTGTATGAAATGACCAAGTTATCACTGAGATTTACAGAAATGCCATTATCTTTAAGTGCACTTTATGACTTTTCCCCATCCCCTTGCTTCTTGGGATTTATCATGCGATTCATGCCTCATGCGTATACTTCGATGGAAAAAAACAAGCTATTGCTAGCTTTGCAGTTTACAATTATTATATATTAGATATTAAAATCCTGTAATAATTTTAATTTTATTTATATCCTGTCAATTGTTATATTAGCATATTCAGTATATAGTTCACTTAATGTTTTTTTTTATCAATCTTACAATATTTAATTTTCAGTTAACTTTTAATATGACATCAACATGCCCATTGAAAATTGGATTATCAAAGCAAATTGCAAGAGGAAAAAAATGAATAGAATTACATGCATGCCACCGAAAGGGAGCCGCCGCCGTGCTTTGATTTATTAATTATGGATCTGTTTGAGGCGGGGGCGGTGGTGAAAAAAGCAGTGGTGAGAAACTAATAGTGGCATCATGCCATCATAGCTGTCCAACATGCTATTTTGAAAAGGCTGCATGAAAAATCTTCATATAAGTATTTTTCAAAAAAATGTTTAAGTTTTTTTTTTGGAAGAATAATTTTTTAATAATACATGTTTAGCTTAATAATAAAAAAAATGTTTTATGTTAATCGGTTATCACATAAATAAGTAAATATTATATCAATCATAGATAAGCAGGTTACAAAAGGTCAGTGCCGAGAAGCAAAGATAGCGAATGAGTGAAGAATCGTGAATGAGAGGAAAACATTTGGAGCGGCGAGATGGAAGAAAGGCAGATCTCGATTGGTCAGGGCGTGAATTTCGTAAACTCTTGAATAAAAGAGTAAAAGCTGAAAGAAGATAAAACAGTTTTTAGAAAGTTATGTTGGACCGATTTCTCAAAAAGCTCTCAAAACACCTTTCTTGAAAAAGTTCTTTGGAAAAAACTATTCATCCAAACAACCTAAAAATGGCGGTGGTGGTGTGGAGAGTTTTTCCTACCATCCCAAACAAAGCCTATGTCTCTTATTGGGATGGTGGTGGCAATGCGACAAATTCTATTCCTACTGCCATCATTGTTTTGGGGACGTTTGGTTTTCCTATAATAGGAAAATTGCTTGAGAACACTCCCACTTCCAGAAAAGTTAAAATGATTTTTTCGCATTTTTATGCTTCTCTTACTGTAGGTTAATATCCCATCCTCTTCTCCTACTGCTTTCCTATCACTACCTTTCTGACATCGCTAATCTCACCACAAATTTTACTACCGCCACAGCGGTCCCAAACATAGACTTTATTGTAAAACATTTGCATCATGTTCGACATTGTTTGTCGAAAATAACCGGCGGGCAGCTATGTACATTCATAGAAATTCTAACCGCGAAGAGAGACCTCAATTCAAGAATGTTGTTTATCTACATCTCCAACCTCTTCCATCTTCAGCCGCAATCATCCACCCAAACAGACTCTTAGGCTTCGTTTGGTTCGGCTTATTTGCTCCGGTGAGTTTGGACAAAAACGTCATTGTCATGCCAAACATTTTATGCTTATAACTAGTTTCTTTTCTTGATAATGATAGTAACATTTGTCATACCAAACATACATTCTTTGACAATGACGATTTTGTCCAAACTCACCGGAGCAAATAAGCCGAGCCAAACGAACCCTTAGTATGGACTCAAAGTTTGGTGCATGTAACACACCAATCTTTTCGTGCGCGACCCCGATCCTGCCATACATTTCCGCCAGCACAACTTTTTGCGCATGATTGATCTAAATACGATCATTTTAATACGATCATATTACACAAATACGATCATATATTTTCACAAACAACCTACACCATTGAAATCAAAACTCATACGTCCGTAACTCCGTATCCCACACGGTACGTTAGCCGTACCAAAATATCTCCCCTTAGTATGTGTGTAAAAATACTACACAAATGAGAACTTTCGTGTGATAGTGTAATGAAGAGTACCTTCAAGACTTATCTCAATCAATAATTTAATTTTTCTAAAAGGGAAAAAAACAAATGAGGAGAATATTATCGTAGCCGAGACATAGATATGCATTAGGCTCCGTTTGACACGGCGGTGAACCACCGTTCGTGAACGCCCAACCACACCTAAGGAACTATGTTCACTTTCATGTTCAAAACTAGTTCTTTTCTTGACGGCGGCAATAACCGTTGTCATATCAAACAAACATTGTATGGCGGCGGCGTTTTTGTCCGAACTCATCGGAGCAAAAGCACAAAAACACAATTATCATAGAATGTATGTTTGGCATGACAAAAGGTTAAACCGCTACTAAGAAAATAAACTAATTTTGTGCATAAAATGCATGAATTTTTTTAGGTGAGGTCGGACATTCACGAACGACAATTCATGACCACCGCGTTCACGACTGCCGCCACTGCGCCAAACGGAGCCTTAGACTATGCGCCTTCACAGTGAATTTCAAAGCAATGGGTGGTAGATATAATTATTGCTAGTATGGTGGTGGGAGGAGATTTCCAATTGTGGAAGGTCGGTAGTGGAGAGTATAATGAGTGGCGGACGGAGTTAATGGGTGGGGGGAGGTGAATGGGACAGCCATTTTTTTGTTTTGCCTTTTTAAGAGCACGAGTATCAATTTGACCGTTCCCCAAAGCAATTTGACCATGCTTCCACCGTTGATCTAAAATCCCACGACTTTTAAAGCAAATCCTACCGTTCATATTACGAGCATGATTCATGAAGACGCAAAATGAGGGAGAGAGAGAGAGAGAGGGATAGAAGAGAGAGAGAGAGAGGAGGCATGCTCGGAATTTGACTCTAGCGAAGCAGCCGGAGGCATTATAAGCTCTCTCTAGAATTGGCAATAAATATCAATGCATTTATTACAAAAAGAAATATCTAATGCAATTACTTTCGTATAATAAGTTTTTAACATTTTCTTATGTAGTTTATATGCAAACAAATCGCAGTAGAAGCTTTATATAAGCTCTCTTTATTCAGAAGAGTACAAATAATATCTACTTTTCTTTCTCTTCAATAAAAAGGAGAATGACAGTCTCTTTGGCCAAACCAGCCTAAAGTATACAAATCAGCTTTAATGGTAAAGAGTCAGATGGTCGGCACCTAGGTTCGACTAGCAAGGGACTTTGGCACTGAGCAACTTTCAATTAAGAGTTTTTTGTATATTGATTCATAACACGAGGGTCCTACACGGGGCTCCGCCCCTACGGCCAAGCGCGACAGTACTCAGCTGTCGACGGCGTGCTTCGCCCGTCCCCGGCGCGATGCTGTCGGACGGTCTTGGGCCTCATTCAGGCGGGCTTCGCCCGCCTCCGCACTGGCTTCGCCCGTGCTCGATGCGTCTGCGGGCTGCGCCCGCAATATATACATATGAGTACTCGAAATGATCGTAAAAAATATACATTAATATTACAGTATTTATTTTGTAAAAAACTATACGTATATATTTAAAAATACTTTTTTTTCTCTCCCTCTCCGCCGCACTATCTCCCCCTCTCTCCTCTCTTTCTCTCTCTCTCACTCTCTCTCCTCTCTTTTCAAATAATATTTTTTTTATTGAAAGAATAATTTAGGAAGTCCTAATGTTGAACCAAAAATATTTTTTCCCTTTTAATATAGTATAGATTTCATAACATTAACCTTCCCCAAAAATACTCCTAGGGGGATAATTTTGTGCAAGAATGTTATGAAATGAGAACTTTAGGGGAGATTAATATTATGAAATGTAAACTTCAAGAGAAATTTTTGTAATTTCAAAAAGCAAGAGGGTGCAATCTATAATTTAGCAAACTTAGAGGGAGGTCCCTATAAATGGCCCTATATAGACACACCTATATACTATAATAATAATAAATTAGTGGGACAACCCAACAAATGTAGGAAGAAGAAAGAAGGCAAACCTTGACAAGGATTCATGCATGAAGCATGGCGATTGCTTAAATTACAATATTGGAGACTTTTGAAGTAACCCATAAGTTTTTCTATGGATGAATTAAATTTGAAGCAAGTCTTTAAATACATATATATATATATATATATATATATATATATAATACGATTTCTTTTTGTAGTGAAGCTAATGTCAAAGCATCTATGGGCTACTCCTTTTTATACTTTCTTTTTTGTTTTAATCTGAGAATGATATAATCACGCGGAATTTTTGTGTCTGGGATTTGTGTCCGGGGATGGTTCGAAACATATCAAATGAAGCCACCACGTGCAAATATTTCGATTTTTTTAGATGTAAATCAACGGCTGTGATGAGTCCGATTATAACCGGAACTCAGACACAAATTTCACATATATCACAAGTTTATTCAACAAGTTCCTCTGTCGTACCTTTTCTACCACTTCATGGTCAACCCTAGAGGACTTCAAATGCAAAAGAGCGCAATCGAGGAGCTTATGGCTTCGTTTGTTTCAGAGTTTTTTCTTCGTTGCAGTTTTGAAAAAAAAAAAACACAAACAATATTTTTTTTGGCCGATTGAAACCACTGATCCCCAAAAATGCAACTTACGCGTAATTGCGTAATTCAAGCGCTAAGGAGGACACCACATTTAGGAAAGATGCTCCATATCCAACAACAGCTGCCTCCCAAACCAGCCTTAGATGAGCTCGAGTTCGCTGCATCAAAAGTGGAGTAACCCAAGACTTACTGTATTGTTGGATTCTTAACTGCCCGCAGTCGGGGCCGACCCTAATGATCCGATCCCACAACATAAATATTTTTATATAAACTATTGATAAAGTAAGTCACAACATATCATCAAATTAATCGGACTCCTCCAATAAATCTTATTTTTTAATTATACTTCATCTTTAAAAATTATAATGAACATAAATAAAATAAAATACAATAAAATAAAATAAATTCTGATGTGATGGAAGATATTGTTTAAGCTGGTACAGAGAATCGGACCGCAAATCGTTAACGGCTAAAGAAAGAAAGCGGAGGGAGGAGACTCACGCAAGGTAAGGCAGAGCAAGAAAACAGCATGCCGTTATCCGAATTACTCCACTGCTAAAATCCTCAGCCATTGGGGAAGTTATTCAGTTTGGAGGAGAGATCTTGACTTCGTTTGGTGCGGTGGTGGCGGTCGTAAACGCGGTAGCGGCGTTCGTGAACGCCCGACCTCACCTAAAAAAATTCACGCATTTTATGCTCAAAACTAGTTTATTTTCTTGGTAGCGGTCATAACTTTTGTCTTGCCAAACATACATTCTATGATAATGACATTTTTGACCAAACTCACCGGACGTGCCAAACGAAGCCAAGAAGATCCGGGGCCAGTCCTACCAGGCCACATGGCAAGCCCGAATCTTCGCACAAAAATATATTTCACGTTCTCGGACTTGCTACTCTTCTTGTCGCCGGCACAGAAGCTCATGCGGGTGATCTATTTTTCCTACATTTCAATGGCTTATTGGCAAATATTACACAATTATAAAGTAATAATCAGCCAGTTTTACGCATTTTTGGTAGCTTAAATGATTTGACGAAGGAATTTTTGATTCCGGTCTCTGTTTTCAAATTCGTGTCCAGGAGCCAAATTCGTGTCCGGGAGCCCCGCGATGCTGACACATGGCGTTAAAAAAGTGAAATCACACGTGATCTCCACGGAGATCACTCTTGATGTCCGTGGAGATCATGCCCACTCTCCACGGAGATCGCCAGTAATTTCGCATGCAGTTAAGTCTCTCGCATTATCTTTAATCTAAAATATTCTAATCATCAAATACATTATTGAAATTCATTTTTATAAATAATAGCTCACTCAATGTTATATTTAAACCTTCACTTTTTTTGTTAAAAACGCATGCAATGTTAAAAACACATGCAAGGAGACACGATCTATCCTCTATTATTGTCTCACTAGAATATTTGAATGCGACTTCTCCCCGAAAGCGGTCAATGTAGTGGCCTAGAGTCTCTTGTGTGCCCTTGTTGGATGGTGAAGAGAGTCACCGCCCCTTTTTCCTCTTCTTGCGACCGGAGAACCTCAACATCAGTCTGCAGAGAAGATCGTTGACGCAGTAGATAGAGCTCGGCGGAAGCTGGTGGAACCAATCGTTGGCCTTCCCCTTGAAGGTGATCGCGAAGAGAAGCACTTGAAGGCATCATCACGCTTCAGATTGAGACCACTTCCTTGAACCATTGGAGGTGGTTGAGGGGGTAATCCTGCCCAGAGTAGTAGTTCAGAGCCGATTCACAAATCCGTCGGGGACGAGCGCCGTCAGAATCTCCTCGCAAAAAGGGTTAGACACCTACGCGTATCGGCGAAGCAGGCAAAGACGGTCCTCCGGCACGAACTATAGTCTTCGTATGGCGCTCATGGATGTGGCATGTATTCGATCGAGCCACTCACGATCTTCAGCGGTAGGCGTCTTTTCGTGGCGCCGAGGCGGTTCAGGGGTTTCAGAGGAGGAAAGCATGGATGCAGGCATCACCGTCGCCTCTGTCGTCGCCTCTGCTCTGGGCAAAAGGTGTCCCCGAAGCAACTCTTCTATTGACTTGCAGAAGTCGTCGAAGTCCGATTGAGTGACAAATTCATCCCGGTCATGCGGGGTTTCACGATCTCCTTCCGATCCACTTTCCCGCGCCATGAACATCAATTTCAGCGCTTTCCTCCTCCACCCAAAGTCCGCGCTCACAGCACCAAGATGAAGTCAGGAACCCGATCTCAATGTTCGGACTTGAGTATGGACAGAGATTACTGACTCACCAAAGTAGAGGTCACAAATGAGGAAGGCCGAACGAGAAGGCAAACAACGATAACTCGGAGGTCCTGCCACACACCCAGGAGTGTATAGAAACTCCCCTTTCGAACCAGATGTTGCGCTAAGCGAGGGCATGCAGGTGAAGTCCGTGTGAGAGATCGCTGGTCCAGAGGCGAGGTTCTAAGGAGCTCGATAGCGATGTCTGGAACCGTCTGGAAAAACATGCCTCTTCCCCTTAGTGGTGGGTCGTATTTATAAATGAGGTTGAGGGGGGGGGGGGGGGGGGGGGGGGGGTCTTCCCACTATACAAGGTTCATTTGATTATGATCGGGCCGGGGCGAACTGATCTTAGACTCCCAGCGAGTTAATGTTGGTCCTTGGTGCGGGGTCCACCGATTGAGTGCAGGTTACTTGCATACTGATTGCGAACTTAATGCAAATTGATTGTGAGCTAGGCGAGCTGATACCAAGGTTTATAGTTTTTTATTTACATAACACAAGTGATGGCCAAAATAATATATATATATATTCTTTGGCAGCTGAAATTTGAGAAAAGTGGAGGATTCATGACTCAAGATGTGAAGAATTACACCTTCAAACAATTGCATTGGCATACACCTTAAGAGAACACCATAGATAAACAGCAGTATGTGTTTCTTTCTCTACTCTTTATCAAATCTATTTTTATGTTGTATTTAATCTTGTTATCCATACAATTTATTTTTATAAAATGTTCTTAATTAATCTTACCGTACTGCAATTAGACCAGCGATGCTCTACGGTTCTGAGTGTTAGGAAGTGAGCAAGATGAGCCTGCTTAGGTGGATGTGTGGACACACGAGACAATGTATCAAGGATAAGACGAGTGACACCAATTATAGAGAAGATGTGAGAAGCTCGATTAAGATGATTCGGACACGTACAAAGGAGACCATTAGAGGCATGTTAAGCTCGATTAAGATGGTTAAGCGTTGTGAAAGTTTAGCCACTAGGCATGTTAAACGGGGGAGGGGTAGACCAAAAAAAGACTTAGAACGAAACTATAAGAAAAGACATGATGTACTTGGGCATTAGTGAGATTATGACTAAGGATAAGGCGCATTGGAGACAAAGGATCCATATAGCCGACCCCACTACGGTGGGATAAAGGCTCGTGTTGTTGTTCTTAATTAATCTTTTTCTTCAAATGTGTTTTTAGCTATTATATTTAATAATTGGTCATGTTCTATTCTGGCATAAACACTGAAAAAATCCCCAAAAATGTGTAGCTTTAAGAAGATTCACAGTGCTCTTCCTAACTAATATTATCTCCTAGCTAGCTTTTGAAGAAAACAGAGTAATATATTTTTAATTAGCGGCTTCATTCTATTTTGATAGATTTCCACTGGAGCTTCATATGATTCATGAGAGTGATTCATGAGAGTGAGGACGGAGATGTTGCGGGTGCAGCAATTCTACACGACATTGGTCACACAGACTCTTTTCTCTACCAGGTTGAATACATATCCCCTAAACTATACAAATAGTCAAATACTTTATGGGATAGACTTATAAGATGATTGAATTGTTGATGACTTCAGTTGAAGGATGCGGTGGCTGGATAGGCTCAGGAGCGGAGCCCCGGTGAAGAAGAGAACCACCTCTCCAAAGATCAGATAGCTTTGATCAAGTCTCCTCTTGCACCGGAGTTACAGAACAACGCTAGGCCGACACAGCCATTTAATGGAAGAAAAGTTGAGCTCTACAGCGAGTCTCGAGTACATTTGTTCTTAATATGATGCATTTTCATCAGTGTGTTGTATGGTGATGGTTTAGACGCGCTGGACCAACAATGTCTCTCTATATATATACCTATCAGTTGCATGCAATTCATAAGAATCAATTCAAGGGCATATTATTTGATATTTTCGGCATTTTAAAGGAATGGAAAGAGGAAATTGCTCATATAATGCATCTTCAAAAACAAATTGGAGATTAGCTCTTTCTTTCAATTGATGAAGGAATATTAATTAATGTGATCATGGGAGGCAAATACGTACAAATGGCTTAATTAAGACCTTTTTATGTCTTAAAGAAGTATATGAGAAGTTAGGGTATTTCGAATGATCAGAATGGCAACTGAATACGAGATATAAGACTTTTGTCAGGGTGATAATGGCGAGTATCGGATTATCAGTGGACAATGAGATACTTATGCGTGATTTGTTGATTAAGTGCATACATTGGAAGACATTGATGACCAACCCTTGCGGGGTACTATGGGATAAGATGATATCCCTAGATTTAGGTCGCCTTTGGCTCTCCGGTCCAGTTTCTGTCAGGTCGACGACTTGAGGCATACTGAGATAAATCATCAGATAATCCCCTAGGGGTTTGCCTATAAGTTTATATAGGAGTTTGTCTAGAGATTTTTCTAGGGGTTGATCTCGCGATTTATCTAAGAGTTTATTTAGAAGTTTATCTCAGAGTTTATGTAGGAGTTGGATTTATCTAGAGATTTATGCATGAGTTTATCTAGGGGTTTATATAAGTATTTTTCTACAAGTTTATCTAGTCCTTTGTCTAAAGGTTGATCTAGGGTTGATGTAGGAGTTGATTTAGAGGTTTATCTAGGAGTTTATCAAGGACTTCATCTCAAAAAAATTTAAGGGTTTGTCCTGGGGTGTGTCTAAGGGTTCGTCTAGGGATTTGTCTAAGGTTTGTTAGGTTTATTTATGTAACATCTCTTGCGCACTACCAGACCCCATATATGTTAATTGGGCCCCTCAATACAAGGAGTGAGTCCCAATTAACACAGACTACCGCTTGATCTAGCTAGCCCAATTGACGCAACATGAGCCACACTAGACCCAAAATAGCTCAATTGAATATAAAAACATCACATAATGTCATTGCCTTGATGGAGCCCAACACACTAGAATTACCCAATATAGTCAGTTCATCATCCATGAGTATCCTTTACCCATCAATGGGCCCAATGGGTCCCATTAATACCTACAAAGTGATATATGTCATAATATTGGATTAAAAATAATTAAATAAATTATTTAATTAATTAAAAATTAATTGAATTAACAATAAGAAATAATGGAATTTAAACTTCAATTGACCCACTGCCCTCGAAATACTTTTTGGGATATTTAGTATGAATGAATTAAATTAAATTACTTATATAATTAACAAATAGATTTAATTGATTCTAAATCAAATAAATAGAATAAAAAATAAATAAACTTCGAAAAATTCAAGAAAAATAATTTGAGGCATCTCTTTGACTCTAGAGGATATTTTAATAATTAATTAGCATTTAATAAATGGAAAATTATTATTACATTTTTTCCATAAGATGAGTAGCCCAAACCAATGGCCCAAGCCCAATTGTGCCTAACCAACTCATCAACTAGTCCTCATGAGATTAAAGGATGACCCAACTGCCACTTAAGCCTATGGCTTGGACCTAGGAGTCAACATTACTCTATTTAGGTTAAAATAGCCTAAAGACCAACTCCACACCTCATTACCAAAATAATACAAGGCTTGATCCTCCTCCAAACCTTGATTCCACCACCTTGACACGACAAAGCAACCGCAGGTGTGGCAGAACACCGGTGGTTGCCTGTAAGGCGCCACCGCCATCAGTTAATGTGAAATCAACCATCTTCTCCATTAAAAGGAGCACTCCACCGTCTGGCTATGCAACTACACCATCTGGGTGAACCTAAAGGGAACATGAGGTGCATCCCTTAGGCCCTCCGGCGATCATCAGCTACAACCCTAACGTTTTCTTCCAACCCGAGAACCATGGCAGACAATAGGAGACAACCCTAACGTTTTCTTCCAACTCGAGAACCATGGCAGACAATAGGAGATCCAACCGCCTCCACCCCATTACCGAGAGCTCCCCTAACTCCCCTCATATACAAGATGACTTCCCGACCTACAACGAGCCCCAACGATCACCGGAGAGGTGATTTCTGGCAACACACCTCTCGAACCACCCACATAAATATGATGGCCAACCACCAGCTCCAGTGGCCGGTGGGGTGTCGTAATGAGTGGGGAATACTATAATGCCATGTGTTCCTCCTATGTATCGGCGTATCGCTTATGGTCATCTCATAGCTAATTCCTTGACACTAACTCGTTCTACTCATATATTTGGGGGCAATGTCTAACATTGGTTATGCATGCCCACATCACTATGTGCATTTTCTATTCCATTATCTTTGATCGTTTCTGACGGGGACCGATTGCGCTTCATTTGAGCAATTTTTCATTATCAACATTTTTCATTATCATTTCTCTTGTATAACTCGGATGGTCTTTCAATTGATCATCATGGATAGAATGTTGTGTTGAAGGACAATCTTACTTTGAGAACTTTTGTATAAGCTTCCATGGGTTTTGGTATAAATCTTCCCTCTTTGTTTGAGACTATCAACTTTGGCATCCCATGAAGATAAAATTATGATATAAACATAAACGACTAGCTTCTGACGATGAACTAAATCATAGTATATCCTGCCAAGCAGAATAATCTTCAGAGTTTATGTCTTGTTGTTGATGGAATGAAGCAAGTGTTATGTACCTTATAAGCTCCCATGGGTTTGGCAATGATTGTGGGCGATCCTATAAGTTCAAGAGAGCTGCTAAACGAGCATCGGGTGAGAGAAGGGATGATTTTGGCACTTCCTCCACCTTTCCTCCTTCCAGGAGAAGAACCCTATCTGCCATCATCATTGTCTCTATTCTATGAGCAATAATGATAACCTGTAAACCCATTTCTCTGAGTTAGTGTCACGAAAAAGAAAAAAACCTAGATTCTCATTCCAAAATTGATTAAAAACGTGTAGTAGGGACAAGAAAGAGTGCGTGAATGTGATGTTCAAAACTACACAGATTATCATGATGTTATCTGCAGATTCATATGGTTAAGCATGTCTACGGATGATCAATCCTGTATTACAACATAATTATTGCCACGATATTTTTCTATGAGCTAGAGAATATTTGGGTTTTGGTATTTTTGCTTAGCTACCATTCTAACATTTTGATAATCTTCTCGCTTTTTAGAGATTTTCAAAAATGATATCTCAAAATTGCATTCATGCTATCAAATAGACTTCTTATTGGACAGAGCATGCTAAGTTAAAGAGGCGTATTGCATCGATAAAGATTTATGAAATGTATCGTCTGCATCCACCGATGGTAGAATGAAAATGGAGGCTGAACCCCCAAGCTCCATCCGAAATGGTGCAGCGGAACCGATGGTAGAATGAAAATGGAGGCTGAACCCCCAAGCTCCATCCGAAATGGTGCAGCAGAGCGGACGTTTCACCACGCGGAACAGTAGCACATGGAGCAACGTTGTTAGTCCCGCTTCTGTCCTGCCTCCATCGCACGCCCAGTGGAGCTCCCTCAGTGACCAACCACAGCCCTGAGCTCCCTAATTACTCGTTAGCTAAAGAAGCTTTTTGCAAGGCGATCAAAAGGGAAGGTTTACATCAACTTGGCAGGTATTCAATTAATATGGTTATTCTTTATTTTGTAAAACCTTTGTTCTTTTGTACCTAACATACTATGTTTCTTTGGTAATCCAGGCGCAACAGATATGTAGTGGACATAAGCAAATAAAGTATTACTGATCTAGGTCTCGATCGGAAAGAATGCTAATGGAATAAGCACTTCATTAGGCCCAACTCAAAATTATAAGAATTTCTTTCAACCTCTTTAAAAAACTACCCTGATAAGGTTTTGAGCAGTCAAGATTTTCACTATCATTTTGAATTATTTTCTATAAATTGGGATTCCTTCTATCCATAAGAGAGACGTTTAACAAAAACGTTCAGCCGAGTAGAATAAAATAAAATAATGTATAAAAGTTTCATGCACTCACAGTATGGTTTGCCATTACGCGCTCCAAGGCCTCTCTGACCAATAATTCAGACTTGTTATCAAGTGCAGAGGTTGCCTCATCTAAAACCAATATTGACGACTTCCTATACAATGCTCTTGCAATAGCTATCCTGCATTGAAAAAATCATGAAATCAATAGTGAAAGAGAAGTAGAAAAATTTTGAATAATAGATGAAACAATATGGAGTCTACCTCTGCCTTTGACCTCCACTTAAAAGAGAGCCCCTTGGCCCAATGTTTGTCTGATAACCATGTGGAAGTTCTCTAATAAACTCATCAGCATTGGCTATCTTAGCAGCATTCTCAACACATTCCATGTCTAACTTGTCTGAAGCTTCTTTATAGCCAATATTTTCTGATACTGTACCTGAAAATAGCATCTATAGATCCATAATAGGCTATGTAACAAGGGGGTAAAGTTGTTCAAAATAGTTCAAGGTTTTAAATGTCGGATGTCGGAGACATGTCGGATTGGGTTTTTAGATGTCGGATGTCGGAGACATGTCGGATGTCGGAGACATGTCGGATGTCGGAGACATGTCGGGGACATTTTAATATGTCGGATTCCTAAAAAATATTTATATTATAAGTTATTTCATATTATCTTACCTCTATAAGCTACATTAATTTGGTATATTCAATGGACACATTTTCTACTTAGTTGTATTATTTCCAAAATACTCAAATCTATCTTCAATCACCATTATCCTCTAACCATGTATCTATTTTCGTTGTATATAATCTCCATTTATTATTTTCATTTTTAAGCACATAAATGTTGAAAATTATTTGATCATTCTGTTATGGGTCGGGCCCGGGACTCTGGGATTCTGGGCCTAATCCCGCTCCCGCTCCCGGGTTTAGTCCGCCATATAACAGGGCCCGCGGCATACAATATATGTTGAGCATGAATGAAAGCATTTTTTTTTTACAGTTGCTCCCATGAAAATTGTTGGTTTCAAATGGTTGATTCCAAATACAAGATGAGAAAATTTAATCAAAGTCGATATGCTGGCAAGTGGCGGCAACTAAACCAAGATTCAAATAGATAAAATGAGTGTCATCGCCCTTACATAACTAGTTAAAGCAACATATACATGTGGAAGACTTGATACGCAACTGATACTCCATACATAAAACATGCAAGAAGAAAACATTGGAAGGAGACAAGTGAAAATCAAGTATAATCCATGTGCTCGGAAATGTGCAATCAATAAAATGGGAAAAAACCTAGCAAAAAACCCTTCCAACAGCGAGGACGGAGAATAAGAAAAGAGAGCCCCTTGGCCCAATGTTTGTCTGATAACCATGTGGAAGTTCTCTAATAAACTCATCAGCATTGGCTATCTTAGCAGCATTCTCAACACATTCCATGTCTAACTTGTCTGAAGCTTCTTTATAGCCAATATTTTCTGATACTGTACCTGAAAATAGCATCTATAGATCCATAATAGGCTATGTAACAAGGGGGTAAAGTTGTTCAAAATAGTTCAAGGTTTTAAATGTCGGATGTCGGAGACATGTCGGATTGGGTTTTTAGATGTCGGATGTCGGAGACATGTCGGATGTCGGAGACATGTCGGGGACATTTTAATATGTCGGATTCCTAAAAAATATTTATATTATAAGTTATTTCATATTATCTTACCTCTATAAGCTACATTAATTTGGTATATTCAATGGACACATTTTCTACTTAGTTGTATTATTTCCAAAATACTCAAATCTATCTTCAATCACCATTATCCTCTAACCATGTATCTATTTTCGTTGTATATAATCTCCATTTATTATTTTCATTTTTAAGCACATAAATGTTGAAAATTATTTGATCATTCTGTTATGGGTCGGGCCCGGGACTCTGGGATTCTGGGCCTAATCCCGCTCCCGCTCCCGGGTTTAGTCCGCCATATAACAGGGCCCGCGGCATACAATATATGTTGAGCATGAATGAAAGCATGTTTTTTTTACAGTTGCTCCCATGAAAATTGTTGGTTTCAAATGGTTGATTCCAAATACAAGATGAGAAAATTTAATCAAAGTCGATATGCTGGCAAGTGGCGGCAACTAAACCAAGATTCAAATAGATAAAATGAGTGTCATCGCCCTTACATAACTAGTTAAAGCAACATATACATGTGGAAGACTTGATACGCAACTGATACTCCATACATAAAACATGCAAGAAGAAAACATTGGAAGGAGACAAGTGAAAATCAAGTATAATCCATGTGCTCGGAAATGTGCAATCAATAAAATGGGAAAAAACCTAGCAAAAAACCCTTCCAACAGCGAGGACGGAGAATAAGAGGAGAGAAATCTCTGATCGTGCGACATTTAGAAATGTCGGCGACATTTCTAAATGTTGGCGACATTTCTAAATGTCGGTGGCGGCCGATATAGCGGATTTAATCGGTTATGTCGGCCGACATAATGAAAAGCGCCATAACCTTTAAATTTTCATTATGCAAGTCGTTTTTGGTTCAAACAGGACATGCCGGCCGACATGTCGGACATGTCGGACATGTAGGACGACATTTAAAACAATGCCTAGTATAGGATGATTTAGGGTCCATGTGGCGATAATGTGATGGTCGTGAACTGTGAAATGTGAAAGCCTTCGGCTGTGAGACGATGTCCATGTTTAAGTTCAAAATGTTTTTTTTTGCAGCAGCGTTTGCAATCATCATCATGTCAAACATATATAAAATGTCGGTGAAACTTTTAATCGAACGCACCGGAGCTAAAACACCACGCCAAACATACCTTTAACTTCACAAATATACCAACATAGGTCATTTAGAGAGGCTTTTGTAACTTAAAACAACCAAATTTTATGTAGGATAGAATGTCAAGGTTTACTAAAAAGATTATAATAGAAGTTATTGGGGGAATTGAAAAATAGACTTAAGGTGTGTTAGGGGCACCAATGGGGGCTCCATTCCGGTGGTGAATGGAGATCCTCCACTTCTCTGGTTGGCAATGGAGCCCCACCGGAGATTTTCTCACAGGAGGTGGAACGCCACCGAAGCATCACCCGTTGTTTGAGGTGCCCCCATCTTCCATCGCTCCAGTGGCAAATGGATTTGTACGCATGTACAACCCTCATTCTTCGAGGGTGGGCCCGTCTAAACGCCACGTAGGCAGGAGTCAAAGTCAACGGCCAGCATTGGTATCACACAACGCAAAAGGATCAGGAGACTCGGGAGTGCGAGTAGGGACTTGCTCGCCCCCAACAACGAGAAGGAAGCCATGTCCGACTTGGCCGGCCGAGCGAGAAGGAAGGTATGTCCGAGTTAGCCAGACGGCCGAGATAGAAGGTCATACCTACTCGCCCGCCTAGGCCTTTGCTCAAACCATCTCCAAGGGGATCAGGGATAGTCGCCTGCTTCCCCTCCCTCAAGATTTGTCTATAAATAGACCCCCAGGGGTTCCAGGAATGACACTTGTCCAAAATCAGAACTTCACCCCTCCTTACAGGCGAGAATCCTCCCTAGTCAGTGTCTTCCTAGTACCAAGCTCGGTCATTCGTGGTTTTGGAGGGGAAGTCTCCTTTGAGCTTCTGGGTACGTGGTGGGACCTCCCTGCCGCAGCACCTGAGGTTGTGTTTGTTATCTTTCTAGCTTCTTCGTTGTTTCCAGCCAAGTCATCTCGTTGGACTGCTGGGCGAGTAGCCTCCAGCTGCATTGATCCGAATTTTGGAGTCTAGAATTTTCCTGGCTTCAACAACGCACATGTAGTGATAAAAAGCAAGGGTGTATACAATGCCACTATATTATGAAAAAGAGATATATTGTCAACTAATTATGAAAAGTAAATTTAAAAGAATATAATCATAACTTAGATGCCAAAAAAGTAGTAAGCCAAGTAAATTTTATAGCTATGGTTCAACCTAATGAATCTTCTTAACAATCTTAAAAGGGTCGACATATCCATGACCTTGACTTTCTAATCTTTTCGAATCAGGTCACTTCATTCACCGGGCTCAACTTAACAAATACAAACTCAATTGCTCTCTTCTTAGTATAAAAATACTTCTTTTATTTATGTTGCACTTGTAAAGAAACAATCACACATTGAGCCGCTAAATAACTAGAGAAGCACACCAATATATTAAAAATAATGGCCATATGACTGAAATAAGTTTGTCTTTATATTAGAACTTCGGTGAAGCTGTGTTAAGTAGTTTGGATGAGAAGAATACTCAGAGATATGTAAGTCCCTGAAATCAAGCCGACAACCATTAATGTGGACAATACATATCTCATGGAGATAACAAAGAACCTTGTTTTTACAATAGGACAAAACACAGAGCTGAAACATCATTACACAAGATAAATGATAGAAAGAAAGGAAATCCAGCTAGATTGTTGTGATGCTCAAAATCAGCTTGAAGATCTCCTGACCAAACCGTTGCCGGCAGACAAATTTCGAAGCCAGAGGAAGAAGATAGAAAGTCTGATGAAAGGGAGGTGTAAAGAAGCAATCAGACATTGAGCCACTAAATACCTAGAGAAGCACACCAATGCACCAAAATAGTGGTACTGAAATGAGTTTATCTTTACATTAGAACTATAAGCACGTGTACAAGAGTTTCTATACAAAAGGCATATGAACGTAACATTTTGAAGTGATGAAAAAGTTATTTCCAATTTCTCCGCATTTCTTCTCCTCTTTCTGAATTACCTGCAAAAATTGAAATTAGACATTAACAAGGCAACAACACTTGTTTCTGATTAGTCGAATATTGCCGGCAGCTTCATCAATCAACTTGAAACCCATAATGTACCATACTCGAGACTCAGCATAACATAATGGAGTTTTACAACTCCTTCTATTGAGCATCTTAAGGTGAACATAATGGAGTTTTACACTTCCTTTTATTGAGCATCTTAAGGTGACACTCCTATACTAATTGAAAACGATTTTTACACAAACTTCTTTGAGGTACATTAGTCACATAATCTGAGTGAACTCTCCAAGACCTATGCAATTCTTTCTGATTGGTCATCAGTATGAATTATGAAAGGAATATTGTATTGAAGGTCAATCTGGTTCCCAGGGTTCCATGAATGTGCTTTCATAAACTGTCTGAATCTGGCATCTTGGTCTCAGCCTTCAGCATGTGATGCAATCGGACAATGATGTGGTGGGTGGTGGCAATGGGGACTGTGGGTGAAGGTATGGGCTACAGTTCAAGGCGATGATGGATGTGGGTTGGCAGGGATGCAGGGTGTGTCGATGTTGGGAGAGGCGATTAGAGGACAGTGGAGAAATGGGGAGATCAGTATGGACATGGTGGAAGCGCAGGAAAGGCCACCATAGCCACGTATGTTGCATAAGAAATGTCCATTGGATTGAAACTAGCGGACATGGAGATGAATTCTTTTACATATTGATGAAGTGGGAGCGAGGCACAATGCTTGGGGGGTTGAAACATGAAACCAGGCGGAGGTGGCGGGTGATTATGGCAGATCGGTCAACTAATATGACGTGCAAAAGAGAAAAAGATTGCATGAAGAAGTAAGATGCATAAATCATCAAGATATATATTCTCTCCAAAATATAATCGAGGGTTTATTTTATTCCCTCGCCTAACACAAGACCAAAGATTTCCAAAAGATGAGATATTCAATCCATTCCAAATGACCTCTTTAAATAGACTCAAGGGCATGCTAGACAAGGAATATAAAATAGATTAAATAATTAATAATCATTCTTCATTTTCCAAAATAGTTTGTTGCTCATAAATGAATTCTTAACTATATTGGTGGTCCCCAATATGCCAAGATGAAGGTTCAACATTCATCTCTTGCCTAGGGAGGGAATCCTCCAAGGGAATATATATGTAACATATCTACATTCTTTAGTCCAAAAATGCTTGGAACATGTGAGTATATGAGACTCCCTTTGTATAAACATGCCATAACTTTGAATAAAAAACATAAGATTCAACATTCTCTCAATTTTCACTATAAGATAAAAATCCTAAACTAGACAAATAACTTGCATAGAAGAAGAGTGGTAAGTTTTTAGAACATACTGTATCCTGGGGAACAAGAACAATGTGATCCCTTAAACTTTTCAATGTAGCCTCCTGAATATTATGATTGTCAAGAAGTATTTCACCTACAATAAAAAATGTAAATCAGGAGAATGAAGGTATAAAGAAAGTAAAAAGAACCAGTTAACATAGGAGTGGACAAAATATTCAACAATAAAAGAATCAGCTCCACGTAACAAACAAAAACCTCATATCAATTTACATAATGAATTCAATATTGTAAGAAATAAAAAATGAAATAAATCCAAACTCACCATATAGAGGAGCGTATAAGCGAAGAAGTAACTTTACGATAGTTGTTTTTCCTCCTCCAGATCCACCAATAAAAGCAACTCTTTCACCAGATCTGATATGGAGATTCAACCCATTTAATATAAGAGGCATATTATCCCCATATCTAAAGGTAACGTCAGAAAATTTTATGTCCCCTGTGGCATAGCATAAATCAAGTGCATTCGGACTCTCGGTCACCTAATGCATGCATACATAAGATAGTATTCATTATACCGAGTATTTTATCATGACCAAGCATTTTAAAGAAAATTATTTTCCAATTCATGAAAAACATGACCAAGCCATAACTAAAAATTAAGTACAAGACATAAATAAGCATTTTAAAAGAATAATATTTTCCAGTTCAGAAAAAAATGAGTTAACAATAAAACCAAGGCAATAGTTTTTTCTCCGTATGTGTTAGAACTAAAATTATCTCTTTCCTTCGAAATGCGATGAAGTATATTTGGAGAGAAAAATCAACTTTAGACTGAATAATTAGTCGTGCCCAGTGCATGGATGTCCCAATATTGCAAGGTCAAATATGGGGATTGTTGTATATTCCCTGCCCTATATTTGCAGCCATGATATTTCCATGGTTCGAGTCTGAGAAAAAAATATAAGTTATCTTAACCCGCTCTAAGCCCACCCTCTAGATGAGGCTATGAATCCTAAATAGAAAAATACCCATATAAAGATACTTGTTGACCTAGAGAAGAGGCTTTAGACCGTAAATCAAGGTTAATCCTCCAAAGAGTTGCTACAAAGCCAGATATCTTTGTAGAAGTATTTTATTGTTTTGGATAGTACAAAAAAAATTATAACAATTCCAAAGGATTTCCTTGTTGCCCTAGAGATGTGCATTTTTTAGACTGTAAAGCAAGGTTATCCACAATATAGTTGCTCCCAAACTTGTTGCATAATGGATGTGACATTGTGAAAATGGAATCTAGCAATGTAACTCTAGGAACGGTATCGGGAAATTAATTCCTATCTAGCCCCAGGATGGTGTGAGCGCATGCAATTAGGGATTCGACAATAAAATTGTAAGTAATAATAAAAGATAAAATTCAAGCAGTTAACACAATGAGGAATTAAATAAATCATAAGAGCAATCAAGATCGGCTTTCTTCTGCCTGGAGGGTCATTAATTAAATGCAAAGAAGTGAATAAGTCCTGAATGAGTGATCCATGACAAGACAAATATACTAGTAAAGCAAACCACCCAAAATCATATAAGAGTCCAAATCCATACAACATATAAGAGTCCAAATCCATACAACAATATAAAATAATAATGAAACCATGTAATAGACACTCACAAAGAAGGGGTCGTGGGTGAGGGCGAGCTGTGTGGACTGGGAGGAGGTAGGGGCTCGAAGGTGTGGTTGGACTGGGAGAAGGCAGGGTTGGCTCTATGGGGCACCAACAAGGTAGGCGGTTTGGCTTAGGGATGAAGGGTGTGCGAGTAGGGCGTGGGACAACTGAGAGGGAGCGAAAATAGGAAAAAGTGCTAGGTGAAGGAAAGATACAAACCAAGGAGTCAACACCTTGGGTTTCGTGGAGACAGCACCACGAGAGATCGTTGGATTTCGGGAAGAGGGGTCTCCAAAATCTGCAATCGCCGTTAAACCAGCCCCCTTTTCTATTTATAATAAAGCATGACTGGAGCAACCATATTGGACTGCTATGATTGTCCATACACGATCGTTGTCCGATCGCACTAAATAAAACACTAAAAATTAAAACAAATACATGGGAATGACTCATATCCCATCCGGGGCTGCCAAATATGGCTGGGGTGACCAATAGGCCCCGAACATGCCTCAAAACTCATGCTCCAATGTCTAATTGATCAACATCATTCTTCCCGAGATGAAAAAAATCATCTCCTGATGAATGGAGATGGGCATCCTCCTGGTATATGTCAGGTACGAATCGATGTATCTCCACGAATGTCCTCCATGTGTCGTCGATGAAAGAGTCTTCTCTCCAATAAACATGGTATCTGTGTTTGTCCGTCGGGCGTGGTTATGCACTCATGAGCCACGAGGTCAAATGGTGTGATGGTGGTCCCGAAGAGCCCGCTAGTAGTACCGGTGAAACCATAGGTACATTGCACCAGAGTGAGTGAGGCTCAAAAGTAAGGTGATGATGAGACTGAGGCTGCAGAAGGTGAGGCTCAAGGTACGGGTACGCATACTCCCAAGAATTGAAGGTGTCTCTTCAATATTGAATACGGGATGAATACTCATACTCATAGGGATGTCGAGCTCGTAGGCGTTCATTTTGATCCTTCATGACTGTGTAGAGTCTCATTCATTTGACATTCAACTTTTTAGCAGGCCTCTTAGAGAGCCCCTCCGCATGGATTCAGACCATCACATGTTCGTCTTCGTGAAAAAATTACTGCAGTTTGTGGTTATCTACATAGGTTTTATACATTTTATGATTAAATGCAATTTTGCGTCTAAACGACTTATGTAACTCATGCAAATAATGAATAATAGACTCAACAGACTCATGCAAATGATGAACAAGAAACTCAATAGATTCATGCAAATGACAAACAACAGAATCAACAGACTCGTGTAAATGATGCAGATGAAGCACAACAAGCACGAAACACTCTCAAGGTGGACGCCCAACAATGAGCTGAATATCTATAAAATGGGGTGGTCTATCAGGAGACTCTTTGGGTGGGGTGTAAAGTATTCGTCAACTGTGCGACGAACAACCAAATGACTATGTGTTTCGTTGGCACTCATGTACGTGTCCATGATGTGCCAAATGACACTAAAAAATGTGACTCATCCGGAGGCACATCGGGCGGTATATAGGAAAATGCGTCGTGAATGCAACGATCGCCCGAATGAATACCCGAGACATCGACAATAGTATGTGACTCTAAAATGTGTCGAGTATCTCCATGAAGAAAAAACTCATATGGTGAGCCAGCAAGCGGTGTGCCTAACAACTCATCAAGAGTGTGATGGGCAATAGGGTAGAATCTCGAAACATCGACAGTATCCTCTAGCGTATGTGAAGCAAATTCTATGTACTTTATGCTAAGATCAAAGTCCTTGCTTTGGGGAAAATTCGAGATATGATTTGAAGATACGTCAGTGATCCAATCCTCATAAACGAGTCGCTCACCTGACTCTCACTTCCAAGGAAACAATGCTTCATCGGTAGATTCGTCAAAAAAATTACCAATGGTGAGATGATCTTCCAGATGAGTATCATTGATAGAGGTAGTGTCCTCATAAACATGTGAGCATTCACTACAAGGGCAAGACTCGGTTCTCGATCGCGATGAGATTCAGGACAATAACGAGGGTAGAGTGGAAAGAACCTATACTCAAGAATGGGTCTATAGGTAGAGTGTCGAGGAAATGGTTTATGGTAGATGCACCAACTAGTCCGAGGCAAGGAGTAAGGAGAGGGCATCCCACTACTCCGGGCTCGTTGGGTCGGTTATGATCGCTCTGTCGGTGACATAAGGGTCTAGATCGGGTTCAATCTCATCATCAAGTGGCAGATCACTCATTGGACAATGAACCTCACTGGAGTGTGATAACCCTGTATCAGTAGTCCCATCATTTGTGTCAAAGGGGGCATGAGTAAGCATGGCGGCGGCCTCAAGCTAGGGAGGACTCATGCAGGGATGGTCAGGGTGCCTGTCTACTCGACTAAATCTAGTGGATCCCAAGGACTGTTCGTAACGAAGGACAAGCTGAAATGTATGTTCGATAGAAACTAATTGATGATCGCTTAGTGTTACGTAAATCGCATACCGAAGTCTGAAATGGAATCTAGAAGCGGCTATGACCGACTTCTCATAAATATCGATCATCGCCGCTAACTCGTCAAAAACACTATCTATACTGAGCAACAGGCCTGGATCCTTGTAGAAGAGGAAATATTTACTCGAGGAGGCAACTCATATATTACATCAAGGGTCCTCTCAATATTATCTCAGTACTCTCTTGTCTGATCTAGTAATCTAAGTTTCACGAACCTGATGCGACGCTCACCGAATAGCTCAAACTGATTTAAATAGCATTTCATGTCCATGAGCCAATACCAATAGGACTCGAGACTCAGAAATCCATCAAACAGTGGGGAAACTTTTTGAATCCTATACGCAGTGCCTTCTCGAAACGATGACGAAGCCCCTAGAATAGTGGAACCATGTTGAATGGTCAACACAATATCTATGAGCGAGAAGTTGAAGACAAGAATGATTATCGTAATATTACGATGATCTCCCTAGGGACTCTGTGGGAATCAGTATAGACGAACTCAAGATCCACAAATAGAGGAGAGGGTTGCAATGATAACTAGTCATAAATGAACTTATAGAATCAACTATTGCGCATCAGAATGAAAACAGAAATAGACATGAGTTCTCTATATGACCTATCATTATACAGCATAAATGTGGACCAAACATTGGGCTCTGATACCAAAGTTAACACTGGAAAGGTTGTGAAAGTGGAATCTAGCAATGGAACCCTCGGTGCAGTGTCGAGAATTAATTCATATCTAGCCCTAGGATGGTGCACGCATGAAATTAGAGATCCGACAATAAAATTGTGAGAATAAAAGATAAACTCATGCAGTTAACAAAATGCGGAATTAAATAAATCAGAAGAGCAATTACGTCTGGCTTTCCTCCGCTTGGAGGGTCGTTAATTAAATGCAGTGAAGTGAATTAGTCTTTATCTCTTTACCCTTATCTTAGATGAGCTCACCGGACACATCCAACAAGCAATACTTTGGTGTTTATTATTTGCAGATGATATTGTTTTGGTCGATGAGACACGCGAGGGTGTAAACGCAAAACTTGAATCTTAGCGAGACACTTTAGAAAAGAAGGGTTTTAGGTTGAGCAGGACAAAGACGGAGTATATAGAGCTTAAATTTAGTAGTGCAAGAGGGTCGGATGACTCCGTCATTAAATTGGGTGACCAAGCTATTTCCCACAGTGAGTGTTTTAAATATTTGGGATCGATAATTGAAAAAGAAGGAGATGTAGATAAAGATGTGATACATAGAATCCAAGCAGGTAGGTTGAAGTGGAGAGGCGCGTCTGGGATCTTATGTGCTCGTAAAGTACCATTAAAACTTAAAGGCAAGTTTTATCGTACTGCAATTAGAACAGCAATGCTCTACGGTTCTGAGTGTTGGGCAGTGAATGGTGTACATGAGCAAAAAATGGGAGTTGCGGAGATGAGAATGTTTAGGTGGATGTGTGGTCACACGAGACTGGATAAAATTATGAATGAATGTATCAGGGATAAGACGGGAGTGGCGCCAATTGTAGAGAAGATGTGAGAAGCTCGTTTAAGATGGTTCAGACATGTACATAGGAGACCATTAGAAGCACATGTAAGGCGTTGTGAGAGTATAGTCACTAGGCATGTTAAACGGGGGAGGGGGTAGACCAAAAAAGACTTGGAATGAAACTAAGGAAAGACATGATGTACCTAGGCATTAGTGAGACTATGATTACAGATAGGGCGCAATGGCAACAAAGGATCCATATAGTCGACCCCACTATGGTGGGATAAAGGCTTGAGTGTTGTTGTAAGTGAATAAGTCCTGCAAGGAGTGATCAATCACAAGACAAGTATAATATCAAAGCAAAGCACTCAAAATTCATATAAGAGTCCAAATCAATAAAACAATATAAAAGAGTAACGAAACCATACAATAGACACTCACACGGAAGGGACCGTGGGCGAGGACGAGGAGATCAGGTGGTAGTCGGAGAGGCAACGACAACTTCGAAGAGCGTCGGTGGCTGAATGATGATTGTCAAGGGGATGGAGGGATGTTTTGGTGGGCTTTTATGGAAGTAGGGGCGTCGGATGAAGCGTCGGGGATGAGGGGCATTTGTATTGTATAGACTGGAAAGCATGACTGGACAAGGCTGGATGTATGGGGCGGCGGCAAGGCAGGCGGCTGCTGTGTAGACAGCCAACGGGTGCTGGAAGGCCGCAGGGGTGGCGCAGAGAAGAAACAACCAGTATGGTTGTTCCGGCTCTGGACGGGCGGCTGTATTGGGGTGTAGGTGTTAGGCAAAGGACAGATACAAACCAAGGAGTCGGCACCTTAGAGTTTTGTGGAGTCCGCACCACAAGAGATCACCGGAATCCGGGAAGAGGAGTCTCAAAAATATGCAATCGCCGTCAAGCCAGCCCCTCTCTTCTATTTATTTACTCGAGGAGGCAACTCATATATTAAAATAGAAACTGAAGAATGCTTTGTTTGAAATTATTCAAAAAAGTTTTCAATAAAAAAGAACATTATTAAATTCTTCCCTTGAAGCAATAATGATGGGAGACAGATAATGCAGAAATATCAAAATTAAAACTAGCAACGCATTGCCTTAACATGGACAATACAATCCACAAGGGTGGAAACATTCAAATCTAAGAGAGAAAAGAAAGAGATAATTGATATTTTAGTAGGATGGATCTCATTGCGAACCAAGTCCATAACACAGATGTGGGGAAGAAGATGGACAAAACTTGAAATACTATGAAGCCAAGAACCGTTGGCTGCCTATTGCAAGGAGTGGCGAGGAGGGAGCCGTGACGACCACCAGTGTTAGAGAAGACTCAAATGCTCGCAGGCGACATAAATGGCACAATGCGACGCTAAGACCCAAAATACGACTAAATAAGATCATAATAATTATCCCTAAATTATGATAATTACAATACTTCCCTCCTTCAAATTGATCTTGTCCTCAAACTCAAAGAAAGGCCAGATTTTGAAGCACAATATCTTCATCATGTGTTAAAGCACAATATCTTCATCATGTGTTCGGTCATCTCCGCGTGAGGTCATATGATGGTAGTTCTCCAATCTCATTCTGCTTGACTAAGGTTGTGGAAAATTGGTCATGGTGGTGATCCAGTTCGAGTATCCATCCTTTGATCGCTTGATGAAGCTGTAATAGGCTTCACAAATATGGCTAAGCTAATCGTAGATATAAATTAAGAGGATTCTTAAATCCACGTCGAGTCATAAACACTCGTGAAGACTTGCCGTGAAAACTGCAACTTGTCGTTCAGGTAGAAAAGATGTAATTATAGCCAACAATTGCTTGAAAACTTTCTAACTATTCTTCTTTAAACTAGTCTGCTCCAACGAAATCAATTCCCCTAATGGATAGCTTTTACAGGGTACTAAATCGCATGTTTCAATACTACTTGAATGCATCTCGCGTCATGTTCAGTTTCTCGATCCTCAATCGAACGAACCAAAGTTGGCAAGTCCCAAAAGGTGGAAGGAGGCCAAGTCAATCCATTTTGGCAGAAGTCCTTGGTTGCCAATTTTTTTTACGCCTAGTCAACCATCCCAAGGGCTCCTCCTTACCATCATATGATAGAAATCAAACTTGACGTAGTGGGGAGCCATATTACCATTTACCACCATATCGTCGCTAACTGCAGTAACTACTGCCTCCTTGAGCATGATGTCTGAGTCCTGTGAGGATGTCCATATGTGTTGTTGCTCTTCATATGTTGCAATTTGATCTGTCATCATCATTTACATTCACTCCAGCAATTGTCTCATTTGATCAATAAATCTGTCATTATGCTCAGACCCGAAAAAGTAGATGATAGAAACTTTAAAAGATCAAGTCATTGTGCATCTTGCGGTCGTGCCTCGGACGAAGATGGAGTGAAGGAAGCTCGTCATGGAAATTGTGTAAGGGAATACATTTGCGCAGAAGATCGACAACCGTAGTGAATTTTGACGACGCTAACAATTAACAATTTGGAAAGGAACAGTTAACAATTTGGTGTTTTAATGGTGCTTCTGATTATGCTAATTACGCTAGTTCGGAAATCTTGGCGGGGAATACGATCAAAAAGCCAATCTATAATCAAAGAGTTGACATCATGCATCAGTGTCAGCAATAAAGGCAACGAGATTCCTCAACAGAGAAAATGGTTACAGGATGCGTCAATTGTGAGCAGAAGCAGTATTGAGAACATTGATGGGATCAATGGTTTCAGCCTAATGTCATTAGGGTGCTGCTTGTGGTCATTCTGAGGAAGAAAAGTTGGTCAATGAGCGTGGATCTAAGAATCGATGACTCAGATATCAAATTGTTACAAACATAGTTCATAATGCGGATGTACGGAGGAAGATGGATGAAATTCAATATATTATGAAGGCACAAACCATTGACTGCCTATTATGGGCCATTGCAAGAAGGGAGAAGCCAAGACCTCCATTGTTTATAAGCTATCAACTTCAAATTTTATTTCATCTATCTCTTTTGTTGGTTATGCCGACCACACTATAGGGGATAAAGGCTCGAGTGTTGTTGTATCTCTTTTGTTGGTTATGAACCTTTTTTATATATACTTCTCAATAGTAATATTTCATAAGGAATAAAATGAATATATAAAATTTTCAAAGTTCTTGTGCAGTATGCAAAGTCTTCAAATTACAAGGCTTATTTTTCCCCAAAATAATTCATAGATCCCCACCAGTGCGGGACTGAGATTTTCCACATAGTGAATCCAAAACCCTGGACAAGCCTATATCAAATTCGCATCATTCCCTGTTAGACCTACAGGAAAGGGGTCAACATATTTAATAGAAGAATCAACAATGAAAAGAACACTACACAAGACTTTCACTTGCCATGTGCCACAAGTTCACTTTTTTATCGTCCTCTTGAGTTTGTATTTGGGTATTGATTTTCAAATCACGGTTCTATCGCATGCATCAATTTTAAACTAGTTTTCTGGCATGCATCGCTTTTAACATTAATCTCCAAAAGGGATAACAAGTCAAAGAAGGATTGATAAAGAGGTAACCCATAACATATGTTGAAATTTATTACGATCACTATAGATGAAAATAATAATAATCAAAGAAAAGTTGAATCCGTACATAAATTAATTCAAGCTAAAGCAAGTGATGAAGAAATAGTACTTCATAATCAAATTGTGCCAAGTCAAACAAGCGCTCAATAGCTGGCTCCCCTTCTTTCAGCTCATTGAATGCCTTTCCCATGCCCTGTATATCACATAAAATCAAATTTTGTGTTATGCGAAAATTCAGGATAAATATGACCCAAGTTAAATAAAAAAGCTTTAAAATATGAAAACTCTTAAAAATAATTTATATATTGAAGAATAAACTGAGTGACAATATAATTTGAATATCATCATCATCAAAGCCCTGTCCCAACAATTTCAAATTTGAATTTATTAAATTATTTTGACATGAATTTTATGATTGATTGTCAACCTAACATCTCAACAATTGCTTAGATGGACAAAAAATTATAATAAAAACAATACTACCGAATGAAAATTTGTAACTGATCATATTAGAAATCCAAAAGAAACCAATAAAATCAGAAGAAATGAGGTTCAAGCATCTCTTCATAAATTGATGGAAATATTTGTTCAAAAAGGTGGATAAAATTTAGAAAATACGAAAGTGTTTGAAGAAACAATCTAGAGAATATATTCAGAAAGGAGAAAATTTATTAATTTTACAATTGACATTATGTTAGAGGTCCCACACCGTCAGTTATCTAGCGGTTATATTATTACGAGTTTTTAGGCATGGAATCGAATTGTATCGAGTCGAGTTGCATGAGTCGAGTCATTTGTAATGTTATATATAGACCCCCTTGGGTCATGAGAATGGTATGAAATGAATTAATCCAACTTATCTTTATCTCTCTAAGTTCTCTCTCTCTCTCTCTCACTTCAGTTCTCTCTTCTTCCTCATTTCTAGGGTTAAAGTTGAGCATGACTCCTCTTCTTCCTCTCCCATCGCATTCTCCGCGGGTTGAACTCAGCTCCCTTTGTATCTCCGCCTCCACCGCCGCCACCAACAACTTTACAGGTTAGGCAACTTGGTATCAGAGCCACTTCGACCCGTCTCTTTTTTCTGGATCGACGACAACGCTGCTTTCCCCTAGCAGAGTGAAAGGTCATGTCGTGAAAGGCCTTATGGCTTCAGCATTCCCTTGTCGTGAAAGGCATCAACTCCATGCTGCTATCTCTCGTGCTCGTCTCTTCCAGAGCTTGCAACGCCCCTCGACGGGATCTCCACGACAATCCAGCCACTGAGTCCAGTCTCCAGCAGTCGACGACATCCCCACCTCCAACTACACGCGAGCCCTCTTGTTTCTCTGGTTCGCAAATTCGACGCCCTCGCCACCTTGCTTCGACGACCTCGACGAGATCTTCATGCCTTAATCCCATGCGTGCGCATCTTTTCTAGCGCTCCAGCGCTCGCAGTGCTCCGTTTTTTCTAGCGACCACGGTAACTCTCTTACTGGACCGTCGTTTCCAGGGATGAGCCATGCGCATCATGAGCCCCACGCCAGCAGATCAGACCCATCCCTGATACGGCGTCGTTGCACCCGCTGCTCGCCAGCCTGTACTTTCATTCTTATTCGCACTGCCCCCCATTACTAGCCTCGAGACGCCCTCCCTTTTCCCTTCTTCAAGCCCACCACACAGTAACATATCGAGCCGCCCTTCTCCTACTAGAGATTTCATTAATTGATTTAATTAATTAATTCTTAATTGGATTAATTACTTAAATGAATTAATTATGTTCGGCATGAAACTAAGCGTCGCCGATGCGTCTATCCTCCATTCATTGATGGCTTCATATCAGACCTCCATGTCGGTGACTGCTCTACAAAGGCCGTTGATTACACCATTGCAACCCCATGCCACTGCTGAACCCTGCAGACCACCTCCAGACGCAGCTTCCACCTCCCTCGCCATTGATTCCACTAGCACAGTCGTCGCTGCCACCGGGGTCCGCAAAAGCTCTACCGCTCCCCGCGGTTCTTATTGCTTCACCATCACCTCCAGTGGTTCTCGGCCCGCAGTTTACACCACTGATATCGTCACTTCCAAGCCCCGTGGTGGTGTCATCCCAATTTGTGTCTTCACCACCAGTCCCCGTGATCGCCTCCCCGCATCCTCTGCTCCGGCCTCCTGCTCTGGCAGTCCCCTTTAGCTTTATTCCTTCTGCCAATCGTTCCCCAGTCATCGTCGCTGATTCTCCTCGTCACAGCTCACCTACAACCCGATCGTTCGACGCCATCGATCATCCATCGGGCACACTCGGCCTGACTCCAGCTCCGCCCGACAGTCTCCCCTCCACAAGTGCATCTGCAACGCCAGCTCCTTGTAGTCTCTTATGACACCTATAAGCATGTTGACGCCCCGCCGCTCGACACCGCCTCCACTACAATGACGTGCTACAGGGAGTTGTTCTGGAGAGAAATGCAAGAGCCAGATGATCAGGTCATCCAATGTCGTTCGAGCTTGAGTGAAAGCTCGATTTGAAGGACGGGTGGAATGTTAAGGGTCTCACGTCGTCAGTTATCCAGTGGTTATATTATTATGAGTCCTTAGGTATGGAGTCGAGTTGTATCGAGTCGAGTTGTATGAGTCGGGTCATCATGAGTTATTATGAGTTGAGACTTGTCGAGTCATTTGTAATATAAATATTATATATAGACCCCCTTGGGTCATGAGAATGGTATAAAATGAATTAGTCCAACTATCTCTTTATCTCTCTAGTTCTCTCTTCTTCCCTATTTCTGGGATTAGGGTTAAGCATGGTTCTCCTTCTTCCTCTCCCCTCGCATTCTCCGCGGGTTGAGTTCAGCTCCCCTTGTATCTCCGCCTCCACCGTCACCACCAACGACGCTACGGGCTAGGCATGTAACACATTATTTTCCTCTGCTTCATAGGATCGATCAAAAGAACCGGTGACTCGGAATAGCGACAGTAACATAAATAAAACTTACTTCAAAAAAATTAAAAAAGAAAAACTTGTGTGCACGTAGTTGTATCATTGTATGAGAAAACACGGTAGAAATTACCGGCTATAGGTCGTGATAAGACCAATCAAAATTACTAATGATTCGAATAAATGCAATAGTTCTAAGGAAAACTTACAACAACAACACTCAAGCTTTTATCCCACTATAGTGGGGTCGGCTATATGGATCCTTTGTCGCCATTGTGCCCATCTTTAGTCAGAATTTCACTAATGCCTAAGTACATCATGTATTTCCTTATAGTTTCATTCCAATTGTTTATTGGTCTACCCCTCCCCCATTTAACATGCCTAGTGACTAAACTCTCACAACGCCTAACAGGTGCCTCTAATGGTCTCCTTTGTACGTGTCCAAACCATTTTAGTCGAGCTTCTCACATCTTCTCTGCAATTGGTGTCACTCCTCTCTTATCCCTGATGCAGTTCTAAGTAAAACTTAATTAGGAAAAAAAAATATTTTGTGCATTGATTGTATGAAGACCTAGTAAAGAATTACCGGTCATGGGCAGGAGCAAAGGTAGAAAACAATGAAAGTGAAGAGGATGGTACTTTGAATACATGGGGAGTAGCGCTGGAAAACGGTGAAAGTGGAGAGGATAGTACTTTGAAAATGTGGATAATGTATCAACGATCGAAGCAACATCGGTGTCCTAGAACTGCTCAAAATTATCGTTGGAGCAGAACGATGATGGAAGTGTCTGATGAGGAAGAAGATAGTGAAATTGACAATGACGATGCTAGGTCGTAAGCAAAGATGATTGAGTTCTAGATTGGGATGTTCTTGTTACATCTGCTTGATAGGATCAGCCAAAATAGGAAACATTATTTCCCTCTTTCCTTCTTTCATATTCTCTTATTATTGCTCGTCCCATTGATTAATCAACTGGAAGAAGACTTCAACCAAAATTCACCTGAAGTAAATTATGATATACTCGAATTCAACATTACATCTACGGTGAACAATATTCGTTTTGTTTTAAATAGATTTTTAATTTTCATGTTCAAATGTTTCATTTTCAATCGATGAAACCAGCATCATCCTGCGCCATAAATCCACCATTTTGCTCACGATGCAATGTCATCACTGCCATCGTCATCATCCCTTCAATCTCTGTTGTTATCCCCTCCGCCCTAGACACTACTTCCTGTGCTGCTCCACTACTCCAACGCAATTTTCGAACAACTACATGGTCGTCATCACTGCTTTGGTCGTTGATGCACTACAGCACTACCCACTTCTACAAAGTACCCCATCCTCTCCACTTACAACATCTTCCACCCTTTCTCTCAACCTCTAACTAGTGATTTAATGTAGAAAGATATCCATTATTTGCTATTTTATTTTGGCTTTTTGGCACATTGCACACTCCATTTGCTTCTGTTTGGCACTTTGCACCACAAAATTTTAAATATGGCACTTTGCACCCCACCCCCCACCCCCCACCCCCCACCCCCATTTGAATTTATTTTGGCACTTTGCACCCCAAGCTTAAATTTAAGGGGTATTTCGGTCCAGATGAGGCCAAAATTCCTTAAATTCAAGGGGCTATACCAGAAGTATTTGGGGCGCTAAGAAGGAATCAGACGTATATGTCTATTGGTAAGGAAGTTGGATGAAAATGTTAGAAATTTTAATTATAAAATATTATAAATTAAATGTTTTGATTGGAGCTAAATGGTGTTTGGTGTTTGGGCTCCTCATTATGATGAAAAAGCTCAAAACCAAACTTGGAGGGAATCCAAATATTTGGAGGGAAACCTTTCATGAATGAAAGGATGAACCTTTAGTCCCACCTTGCTTAATAGCTCTCTAGCCAAAGAGTTTATATATGTTTTCACACCTTCTTATTTGTTCAAAAGAACATAAGGAGAAACTATGAACCACACGCGCGCGCGCACACGCACCGCACCGGACCGGATCCGGATCCAGATTTGGGTTTGGATTTGGGATTTGGGGAATAATTGAATTGAATTGTAATTTTTGTTCAAAATAGTTTCAGAGTTTTTTTTACTCGAAGTGCGTCGATTAGAATTCGGAGCTGCGTCGAATAGATTTCGACGTAGCGTCGTTTTGCCCGCTGGAGTGGCGTGGCGTCGAATGGAATTCGACGCATGCGTCGATAGGACTCGACGCTTGCGTCGATAGGACTCGACGCTTGCGTCGATAGGACTTGCGTCGATAGGACCAGCGTCGATAGAACTCGACGTGGCGTCGATATGAAGTCGACGCAACGTCGATTTGCTTTCACGCGTTCTGGTGTTTTACGCATTTTTCTTTGCCGCTCCTTTATGCGTGTTTCTCGCCATGATTTACGTTGGAAATTTTCAACGTATATCTTCCTGATTATGATCCTTCCTTTTATAACTGTTAATCCTTATTAAGGTTTTAATATTGTCGTTTTCAAGAGCCTCTTTTCCGACGATTTTCTGTCTATATATATTCACGTTCTTCTCAGAAACGGTACATGCTCTCATACGCTCTTGTGCTCTCTGTTCCTGTCACGATATTCTACGTGCTTCCTTTTCTTTACGTTTGCTTCATCAAGTAGTTGTTCGGGTGCTCTGTGCTTCTTCGGTGTCCGCGCACATCGGAGTTTTGGGATCTAGCCGGGTGTTGTACCTTGGAGGAGTGAGCATCGGTTGAAAGCCCTGCCGGAGGGTGGTGCAACTTCTTTAGGGCAGTGATCACACGCCTTACCCAGGCTCGATTCTAGACTATATATTTTCTCTCTTTTATTTCTCATCCCTTCATGCAATTTTATTATTGTTGTTGTTCATATATCTAGATCTGCTGTTGTTCTTGTTAAAGTTTTTAAAAAAACGAAAAATATATCATTTTATATATTAATATAGGAATATATAATAAAAATATTCCAACAGAAAATACCCCTCATTACAATGCCCTATGGTGCAAAGTGTCAAAATAAATGCAAACGGGCGGAGGGGGGAGGGGATGCAAAGTGCCATATTTAGAATTTTTGGGTGCAAAGTGTCATATTTAAAATTTTTGGGTGCAAAGTGCCAAACAGCAGGAAATGGGGGTGCAATGTGCGAAAAAGCCATTTTAATTTTATGATCACTATTTTATTTTATATTTGGACATTTTACTGTTATTTTATAGTGAATTTTACTTATCTATGATCTTTTATTTCTGTTCTGAGTGCAATACCCCAAATCTGTGTTGCCACACTCATTGAAACATCATAATTGAACGAACAAATATAACTTAAGAAAAAGTAGAATCAGTGCTCTTACCTGGATAGGGTCGATCAAAAGTGCCAAAGACATTGTAAACGAGAGGAACCTTGAAGCATCCACGGAACCCTTTGAAGCAATCAACGAACTAGCGCAGAGAGCTATAACCCCTCCTATATAAATGAATTGCAGTATCTGAGGTATAAATGCCTTCATCTTCTTCTTCTCTAGGCGTGCGATTAAATTCTCACGTGCAAGCCTCTGGAAATGGAGGTTCTCATTCATCTCTCCATTGTTTGCCTTCACGACAAGCATCAGTGGAAGTACCTGGAGTGTTAAACTAAATAACAGCTCATTATGATTCAGGTGATGCATCGACAAAAGCAAAATTATAACCCTAAACCTAACTTAAACAAACCTCGTTAAGGTAGGAAGAAAGCTTAGCTGCAGTTACTTGTGCCCTTCTTGATATGCCTCGAAGCTTTTCACCAAGATAGCCAATGACGATCAACAAGCATGGAATACCCTTCGATCATAGCATAAATGTTCAGTAAATCTGGAATTATTCTATAATAGCCTTTATTACCAATGAAATGCACCGGTATACTTAACCTACCATGGCAGATATCAGAGCAAGAGGTGGACTGAGCACCACCATTTGAGTAGCCATCACCAAAAATTGTAGGGCATTTGGCACCACAGTCTAATCTTCCATTGAAAAAAATGGAAATTAATTCACACAAATTATGATAGATCGCGGACAATCCGGAACGGAGCAAAACTTACGTTCAAGAGAGAGAACAGCATATCTGCGATATCAGAAGTCTCAGATGTGAGCCTGTGAGCAACATCACCTGCATCCATGCCCCGGTTTCCTTCGAAGAAACCCAGATCCCTCTCGAGGACTCTGCTAAATACGTAGGTCCTAATCCTGAACGAAGCTTTCAATGCTGCCTCCCATAGGAAAACATGCTGAAGGTAATTAGCGGCCGATCGGACGCAGACTAGGGTAGCTAAAGTTAGTCCCTCGGAGACAGTCTTGTCTGATCCTACAGTCGTCAAGATCGACGGCAGTTGTCCGGCCTTCGGAACGGCGACGGAGAGGCAGCAGACAGAGACGGTGCTGCAGATCCAGCCCTTGAGGATGGGCTCCCATTCCGATTGGAGATAGGGTTTGATCTGAGAGAAAGAGGAAGAGGACAAGACTGGAGACTGGAGAGTTGGTACTAAGGGAAGAAGGCGAAATTCGCTGAAGGATGAGGGAAAAGGAAGAGGAAAGGAAGGGGGCTTAATGGAGGAAGAGATCGTTAGGGTTATGGGGAAGGGGGTGGAGGAAGTGGGGCGGATGGGAGGTGGTCGGAAGAGGAGCTGGGCCATTTTCGCCGGAGCTCAGTAAGCAGAAAGCTTTTAGATGATGCCGGGAAAAGTAAGCGTTCCGCTAGCAAGAATTTTTGCAATAAGCCCGCGTTACACAAATACGGCCCTATATTTTTCACAAACAATCTACATCGTACTAAACCCTTACACACACCTAAAAACCACCCTAATTTATAATTTTACACTTTTTGTATTGAAAATAATAATAAATTTTTTAATTTTCCAAATTCCAATACTCGGCTGATTTCTCACTTGTAAATTGTAATTTCATATTAGTAAATTGTCATTTCATATTTGTACATTGTAATATTATAATTGCTAAAAATATATATTGTAATTACTGAAAATATAAGATTAATGATAGCAATATTTTAAAAAAAAGTAAAATTAAAAATAATTAAAAAATATAAATTATTAATAAAATTGCAGGTTGGTGCGGTCAATGTGTCACCAATGGAGGTAAAAATTTAAGGTAGACATCCCGTATATTTGAAATATACGGGTAAGATCTGAGCCGTTCGATCAGACGATTGAACCGTCAGCCGAAAAGACAGCCGGAATTATAAAAAAAAAATTACTCCTGATTTTCGGTTGAATTTTAACAGAGCCCCAGATTGCTCCAGATTTCTAGCCGGATCCCGCACAAATCAAATATGCGGGATGCCTACGCAAAAATTGCTCCCAATGGAAGTAGAGACATTAGAGCCCTCAAACGACATTCAATGTGGAATGATAGGTCAATTTTCGATGTTCTGTGTTCCACCTTCGATTAGATGTGTGTTGGCTCCAACCTGTGTCCTCAGTTCTCTGGTCCATTGATGGTGAGAGCTGGTTGTCGGCAGGGCAGGATATAAGGAGGGGTCGGAGGGTTCCCCCCTCCCCCTCCCCAAGAATTTTGCAAAATTATTAGTGGATTTGGATTTGTCTCGTTAAGGCAATCAATTTTGACTACTTACACGTCAAAAATGGTGACTGGATGAGTGAGAAACGACTGATGAAATGAGGGTCTTCAAAAAATTTTCTCAAACCCCATTTAAGAAACCATGGAGACCCATCAGTCGGCCATCGATTTTCTCCCCCGGCCGCACCACATCCACGACCCGTCATAGCTCCATCAATCCTTGTTCTACCGACCTTGCTGGCCATCTCTCCGCCTCTTTTGTCTGGACCCCACATGTAAAAATTCCTAGATCCGCCCATCAATGATCATCAACCTCCTATTATAATTTGTTAATAGCTAGCTATTCACATTTATTCTTATATTCGGTCAGATTTAACAGTCATTCCTAATCAATTTCGTTGTGTTGAGAATTACCAGTTTTTATCTGATTGTAATTATGATTATTATATAGCATTTGTTGTAGTTGTAGTTACTAGAAATAAAAGGATTTTGTCAAAAATGATAAAAATATAATGACATTTATTTTTTGTTAGATATTATATTTATATGCATCCATTTCTTACATATAAATTATAATTATTCCAAATGTAAACTAGAATGCTCGCTAGCTTACTAATTAATTATTTTAAGTCACTACAAAAAAACATCGATGTCATAATTAAGTGTAGATGGCATGTGTACCATATATTATAAATGAATAAAAAAAATCATGTATTTAGTATTTTTTTAAATACGAATAAAATATATTTTACTTTTCTTTAATCATATTTATTGTTCTCATTTCATTAGTAAAGCCAAGATCAGGTATACCTAAAATATTATTGTAGGAACCACATATCCTTTCTACTACTTTGGCTCCGTTTGGCGCGGATTTTTTCCTACCATGTGTTTGGACAAAAACGTCATCACCATAAAATACTTGTTTGGAAAGACAATGATCATGACCACCCCCAAGAAAAGAAAACAAATTTTGAACATAAAAGTTGATGAAATTCCTTAGGTGAGGTCAGACATTCACGAGCGATAGTTCATAACCACCACGTTCATGACCGCCACCGCCGTGCCAAACGGAGCCTTTATCTGATAGTATATATATTCGTTCAATATATGTTGAGTATTTGTTAAACACCCTCAAAGTTTCGCTATAATCTAAACAATACGGATATAGAAGAACACTACAATATTTCCAACATCTACAAATTGAAGATAGATATCTAAAAGCTCATTAACCCTGACTCCACCAATTAGATGAGACATTAGAGCCAACTGTTCAATTTTAGACGACATTTATTTAGCAAATTTGCAGACAACGCCGCCGAATAAAATGATATAAATTATTATAAAATATAGGAAGTAAAATAAAATTAGCAATAAAATAAAACAGGTAGTGTACACAGAAGCTCTAATAAATCGTTAATGGTGTTTCAGGATTCGGCATCCAGCACTCCCACGAGGCATTTCTCCAGCAGGAATTCAGAATTAACCCAAGGGTGATGTTTATCTGATTGAAAATTTTAAGGATAATTATTAAAATAGTAATTATTAATTAATTAATGATTCTACGTGCTGGGTTGGCATAGATGTGTGCACCAGATGCAACCTAAAATCCATATATTTAGGTTCTTTGAGATTAAATTTTTTTTTTAATAAAATGCAATTACTTTTTTGAATGTTATTAGCATCCTACGACGGCTATTCGCAGTCCTAAAAATACCCAAAACGGATATTTATAGTCCAAAAAAAAGCACTTAAATTCATTGGACTGTGAATATGAATGAAGCGTTTAGCCGTTATATGACTACTTATAACATGTGTGTTATGAAATGTAAACTCACGGGGGAGGTTTTCGTAATTTCAAAATATATAGGGGTGCAATTTGTAATTCTGCAAAACTGCTAGGGGAGGTTTGGGTAATTAATAGTTAAAAATAAATTAACTCAAAGGACTCGATAATATGAATTTTAGGAGCACCCGGCACACCAAAAAATCTCTCTTAATTAATACATGGCTAGAAGTTCTGCTTGAAAGAGGCCCGTTTAGGGGGTGCGAACGAGTCAATCTTGACACCTTTTCCAAGCTCGAGCTCGGCGAGCTCATTTTGCACGACTCAAGCTCGAGTTCAAGGCCTGTTTATTGAGCTCGAGCTGCTCACGAGCTTTATTTCTTTGTATTTACAATTTCTTTAAATGCAGAAATAAAAAGCTCATGAGCCGGGTCGCGAACTGATGAATAACAATATGTGAGCTCGAGCTAGAGTCTAGCTTTTTTCAAGCCGGCTCGACTCAACTTGCACCCCTAGACCCGTTTGGCTGAACGAAATTCCAATGAAAATAAACCTCAAATTCTAATTTCAGGGCCTCAATTCTATCCGAGTGAATGAACCATAATAAATTTTGCTTAAAAAGGATACTGAATAATGAGGTGCAGTCTTTTCCAGCAGCCAGCATCAGTATATCAACCCCTGCGAACAGTGCAAGCGACGTGTCGTAAACCAATTGTTAATATACAAACAAATCGTAATACATTAAACTGCATAGGTGACAATTTAGGTATCTTCAAGTAGGAAGTTGCTATTATCTGATTTTAATATAATTAAGGAAACCCTTCCCTTCATTAGTGTGGCAAAGTCCTTATAAGGAAGTTTTATGTGAGAATTTAGTTATCTTCTTGGATCCTTGAAGCTTGTTGAGTTCCTTCTCTTGGGAGCTCTACAAATTTATTTTGATTCTCATTATTAGTCATATTTGAGTCTTTCTCCCCCCCCCCCCCCCCCCCCCCCCTCCCCATAAGATTTAATTACATAACAATCTATTTTTAAGGCTCCGTTTGGGGGGGACTTATTTTCACCGGTCAAGCGGTTACGACCGCATGAACCGGATCTATTTTTAAGGTCCGGTTCATGCGGTCGTAACCGCTTGACCGGTGAAAATAAGTCCCTCCAAACGGAGCCTAAGTCTTCAGAGTATTCTCTTATTGTATAGTTGCTCTAAATGCAATTCTCCATTTTAACCCCTCAGTCTGAACTTAAGAGGGAATAAAGCAGTAAAGCACTATTGTTAAAAGGCAGGATCTACTTATGATGTTCTCTCATATAGGATAAATTTTATAAGCATAGAACCATGTTACCATCCTCCAAATCTATTTGCTTATCACATTTCTACAGCATGTCGGATATTTATGCTGCATCTAATCTCCATTGTGTATGAGCCTAGAGCTCGTTAATGTAGAATCCGTTCGCTTCAAAGTGCATTTACTTCATACAGATTAATCATGAGGCATATTGAGAACATCAAGGTTAGTTTCACAGATATTGTAAGTAATGAAATGCGGACAGCAAAGAGACCACATTTCCATCCACTGGGGTGCATGTTTTTGGAAATGTCAATGATTTTGTATAAAACATGATCAACTAAACTGGGCTTATTAACTCCTGACACACATTTTAGGCATCATCATGACTTAAAACTCGAAGAAATTAAAACGCCTCCAATTTTCCTAATTATTAGTGATATCTGAGTCTTTCTCCCCCATTCCCCTTAATAATTCTTTTCATAACAATCTACTATTTAAGTTTTCAGAGATCTCTTACTGCATAGTACTCTAAATGCAATTCTCCATTTTAACCACTTAGTCTGAACTTAAGAAGCAATAAAACATTGCTAAAAGACAGGTTCTATTTATGATGTTCATATATAGGATAAATCTTATAAACATAGAACCATGTTACCATCGTCCAAATCTATTTGCTTGGGGTGCATGTTTTTGGAAATGTCAATGATTTTGTATAAAACATGTTCAACTAAACTGGGCCCTTATTAACTCCTGACACACATTTTAGGCCTCATCATGACTTACAACTCAAAGGAACTAAAACGTCTCCAATTTTCCTAATATAAATGGGCAGAATCTGTCCTTAATATCGTACATGCACATGCCGCAGGACGCAGCTATTTTGAAAAGAAAAGGTGCGGGAAATGAAAGTGAAGTTCCAAGGGGACAGGAAAGATGTATACAAACCTCCAGGGTGAAATTTCATGTACGGAGAGATATTATATACGCGACCCTTCAAAACTGTCCAAATAGAACCTTCTGTTTTATGCTTCTTAACCTCATCCATAGTAATAAGTCTTCTATTTGTCTGGCCTTTAAGTCCTGATTCACAATAGTGCCAACGGAGCATCAACAAAGACAGGTTAAAGATCACAATATTTTCATCCAGACTAAAGACTTATTTGAGATGAAAATTGATTAATAAAAATACAGTTAACCAACTCTAGAAGGTGAAATAAAAAGGCTTCATTTTTTGGGTATAAATAAATCAACCAAAGAAATGATAGACAACTTGAAATAAATGATCAAAAGATGAGAAACATGAAAAAAAAAAACAAAGTTCCCAGAAAATAGAAAGACAACAATTATGAGGAAGTAACTGCTCGTCAATTTAATTTCCACTGCATTATCTTCAATCATTGATTAAAGATAGGGCGCAATGGCGACAAAGGATCCATATAGCCGACCCCACTATGGTGGGATAAAGGCTTGAGTGTTGTTGTTGTTGTATCTTCAATCATGTCCTCCCACTATCTATCTAATATAATTTTTCTCACTTTATAATTCATAGGTTAATACCAGGGCTTTTCAATAATGTCAATAAATTTTAGGAACAACTCATCTATCTAAACAAAGACCTTGATCATAGTCAAACAAAAGAACACCGGAACTGGGTAAAAAAATTGACATTTCTAGTTTTCTGGTAATAATATTTTACTGCTAAATAAACTAAAACCTCATTCAGCTCAGCTATTTGGGGTGGAGCCTTTCCTTTTCTGGAAATAATATTCACCGCCAAGTAATTATATGAGCTGAAGTGGTAAGAGCGCCTGGTGGGCTACCTTGTAAGCAGAATATAAAAGAGGAAAATCAGGCTGTCTCGGCTAACAAAAATTTGGAGCATGTTTGCGCTCTGGTCCTCAGGTACTCTCTGTTCCTTCAGTAATGTTCAGATAGAGTAAATGAGCTCAACTGCTCATGCCTTTGAGATAGGTTCATTTGTTTATACGACATGAAGGTTCCGAATGGTCAATGAGATAATTTTGAAGGCAGGATCGATGACTAAGAAAGTCATACTTAATGGATGTTTCATTTGAAACCTTCTTGAATCTGAATAAGAATAATGAAGTCCTGTTATATTTTCACAAATTCTTCAAATAGGAGCATGCTCATCGTCATTATGAGTTGAACAAGTACTACAAATGACTTTCACAAAATTTGGGTAATTCCAGATTATATTAGGAGCACAATCAATTTGCTATACCAAATAAAGATCCGCCGTGTTGAAATAAAAACCGTGAAATCTATTTCAATAATGAGCCCTCTATATATAGAGGGGAAACACTTAATTACAACCAAATATAATAAACCCTAAATAACGATAACATTCTAACAAGATAACATTCTAACACTCCCCCTCAAGTTGGGCGGAAGATATCAATCATGCCCAACTTGTCTACAATCTTGCTAAATATGTTCCCACTCAGTCCTTTGGTGAGAATGTCCGCTAGCTGCCTATTGGAAGGCACAAAGGGAGTACACACAATTCTTCTTTCAATGTTTTCCTTGATAAAATGCCGATCCACCTCAATGTGTTTCGTCCGGTCATGTTGAACGGGATTGTGTGCGATACTAATGGCTGACTTGTTGTCACAATACAGCCGAATGGGCCCTTCTTCCATAAGGCCAAGATCTCTCAGTAAAGCCCGAAGCCATAAACCTTTACAGACTCCCTGGGCCATAGCTCTAAACTCGGCCTCAGCGCTGGATCGCGCCACAACTTGTTGCTTCTTACTCCTCTAGGTGACAAGGTTGCCTCCAACAAGAGAGCAGTATCCAGAAGTAGATCGCCTATCGTCAACAGACCCGGCCCAATCAGCATCAGTATAGACTTCAATCTTTAGATCAGTATTTTGGGCAAACAGGATACCCCTTCCTGGTGAAGCCTTGAGGTATCGTAGAATCCTGTGTGCAGCATCCATATGACGGGTCTTTGGAGCGTGCATGTACTGGCTCACCACACTCACCGCATAGGATATATCTGGGCGAGTACGGGACAGGTATATCAACCTCCCCACTAATCTCTGGAATCCTGAGATATCTTCAATATCCTCTCCATCATCACGCCCCAGTCGGTGATTTGTTTCAATCGGAGTGTCAGTTGGTCTGCATCCGCTCATCCCCATTTTTTCAAGAAGATCTAATGTGTATTTCCGCTGAGAGACAAATATCCCCTGCTTAGATCTAGCAACTTCAATTCCCAAGAAGTACCAGAGTTTTCCCAGGTCCTTGACCTAAAACTCTCTAGCTAGCTTTGCCTTCAAATTCTGAATTTCCTCCACATCATCACCTGTTATGACGATATCATCAACATACACAATGAGAACAGTAGTTTTCCCAAGCCTATGTTTGATGAACAGAGTATGATCAGCGTTGCTCTGACTATATCCAAACGACACCATAGCTTTGTGGAAGCGACCAAACCATGCTCTCGGGGACTGCTTCAGCCCATATAGAGCCTTTAACACCCTGCATACTTTTCCTGCAGCATTAACGGGAGTAAGACCTGGAGGGGGAGACATATAGACCTCCTCTTCCAAGTCACCATGGAGAAAGGCATTCTTCACATCCAGCTGTAATAAGTCCAAATTTTTGCAAGCAGCAACGGAAAGTAAGACCCTGACTGTATTCATCTTGGCCACCGGGGCAAACGTCTCCTGATAGTCGATGTCATGGGTTTGTGTATAGCCCCTTGCAACCAACCTCGCTTTACATCTCTCAACAATCCCTTGGGGGTTCTGATTCACCGAGAACACCCACTTGCACCCAACAAGTTTTTTTCCGTGGGGAAGAGGAACTAAATCCCAAGTATGGTTCTTCTCTAGAGCCTTCATTTCATCAACCATCGCCTCACGCCACATAGGGACCTCAAGAGCCTGCTGCCATGAAACAGGTATGGAAAGAGCAGCAAGGGAAAAGACAAAGGTCTTGTAGGAGGGAGAAAGAGAATCATAAGATACATAATTTGATAGAGGATGGCGAGTACAAGACCGGATACCTTTTCGAATGGCAATTGGAGGATCAGAAGGCCCTGAGTCAGGATCCACTGACTGTTCTGGTAGCATAGCTTGATCTTGTGTGCTTGTCCTCTTTACACGCCGAGTATATACCTGCAAGGGCAGAGGTGAAGGTGGACTCACTTCCACTGGGGTCTCAAACAGTACAGGAGGACTCACTTCCACTGGAGTCTCCCCCTGAAGTGAGGGGTACGATGGAGGTATAGGGAGAGGAACAGAGGAGACACCCGAAGGGGGGGATACGGTGGTGGAGGTAGCATCAGCTGGAGGGTAATAGGACTCGGATTCACGGAATGTGACATCCATACTGATAAACACTTTCCTGGTAGGAGGATGAAAGCACTTGTACCCTTTTTGCGTCGGTGAGTAACCAATAAAGACACACTCGAGAGCACGAGGATCAAGTTTGGATGGGCGAGGGTGGTGTATATGAACAAAACAAACACAACCAAACACCCTAGAGGGAAGCCGGGTAGGGGGTACATGGAGAGTAGCGAGGGGGGTAGAATTCCCAAGGACACGTGTTGGCATACGATTGATGAGGTATGCAGCAGTAAGAACAGCATCGCCCCAATAAAATTTTGGGAGATGCATGGTGGACAATAAACGCCGAGCAACCTCCAGGAGATGACGATTTTTCCGCTCAGCAACACCATTTTGTGCTGGGGAATAGGCACAGGTAGTTTGGTGGAGAATGTCATGATCAGCAAGATAGTGCTCAAACTGTGAATCAATGTATTCGCAACTATTGTCACTACGAAGTATTTTAACTTTGGATTGAAACTGGGTGGAGATCATATTATGAAATCGGCGAAAAATAGAAAAAACATCACTTTTGTGACGCATCAAATACAACCATGTAGTACGAGAGAAGCAGTCAATGAACGTAACAAACCACACACAACCAGAAATCGAAGGGACCTGACATGGACCCCAGACATCCGTATGAATGATAGCAAAAGGAATAGAACTAGGTAACGAAACATGCTTAAATGAAGTACGAATATGTTTGTTTAAACTACAGACATCACACACAAAAGTCTCAAAAATAACAGTAGGCATAGTAGGAAATAACAACTTCATAACAGGGATAGAGGGTGTCCTAGGCGGCAATGCCAGGAGTACAAAGGATGGACAGTGCTGGAGTGGAGAGCGAGAGTCGGAGGAGGTGCGCCAGAGTCGAGCACATAGAGACCATTCACCATGCTACCAGAGCCAATCACCTTCCCCGTCGTCAGGTCCTGAAAAACACAAGAAGACGGAAGAAAGGTCACAGAGCAATGCATGGAGTTAGTTAAGTGACTGATGGAAAGAAGGTTACGAGTAAATGTGGGAACATGAAGAACAGAGGACAAGGTAAGAGAGGAGCAGGGGATGGTGCCCTTCCCGGCAATAGAGGAAAGGGAACCATCAGCAATGCTCACCTTGTCACGCCTAGAGAGAGGAGTATAGGAAACAAAACCTGTAGAGGACCCGGTCATATGATCCGTGGCCCCAGAGTCAATGACTCATTGAGTGGAGGGAGGAGTAACAGCAGAATGGGCACCTGGCAGTCCCGTGTGAGCGTAGGAGGAAGAGGCAGAAGGCTCCGCAGAAAGGCCCTGCATCATGCGTCGGAGAGCCAACATTTCGTCCGCAGTAAAGCCACCAAGAGTGGCAGAGGCATCAGTAACAAAGTAGCCTTGAGAGATATCGGCAGCAGCATCAGTAATATGGGCTGCACGTGGAGCAGCATGACGGCCAGAGAAGCGTCCTGAACCACGACCGTCACGAGGTGGAGCACCCCCTCTTGGGGTAGGAAACCGGTGAAGCTTGAAGCAGGTATCCCGAGTGTGGCGATCCTTACCACAATAATCACATAGGAGATGATCCTTATCAGAACTCTTCGACTTGGGGTCCCGTGGACGCATACCAAGGAGAGAGGGGGTAGAAGCAGAAAGGGCAGAGCTCTCTGGCACAGAGTCAGGAAGGAGAGTCTGACGGCGATCAAATTCCTGCTGCACTAAACTGTAGACCTCAGGAAGAGAAGGTATCTACGGGCGTCCCAGAATCTGAACACTGATCTGATCGAAGTCGCGGTGCAATCCATGAAGAAATTCAAATATGTGATTGCGGTCATCCCTGGCTCTAACCATCGCCGCATCAACAGGGCTAGTAAAGACAAGAGGATCAAAATGATCATACTCTTGGTAAAGCTGCGTGAACTCCAAGTAGTATGTTGAAGGAGGACGATCACCCTGCCTGAGTAAACAGATTCGTCGGCGCAACTGGAAGATTTGAGCAGCATTGCCACGGCGAGAGTAAGTAGACTCCGCACGACGCCAAATATCAGCAGCATTGTCGAGAAAGAGATAGTTGCGGGCAATGGACTCTTGCATCGAGTTGGTGAGCCAAGACATGACCAAGGAATTCTCGGACTCCCACTGGGGCCACTCAGGAGAAGTCCTATCCGGTTCCGTCATATGGCCGGAGACATAGCCAAAGAGGCGCCGACTTTTGAGCGCCAGGGTGATGGAACGAGACCATGAGAGGTAATTGGATTCATCAAGCCGGATAGTAGTGATCTGAGAGGTATTATGATCAGTGGTTCCACGGTAGATGACCGACGAAGGAGGACCACCGGGAAGAGGAGGTGGAGTAACACCGGTAGAAAGGGAGGGAGAATCCGATCCGCTAGACCCCATGGCTCAGAGGCAGAAACCCGGAATAGAAATCCAGGAAGGAGAAAAAGAACCCACGAAATTAGGGCATCAAGAGGCAAGGATATCCATCCAGCCAAACATCACAAGGAGAGGTGGCGCGGAGGAAAAAAACTTTCTCAAGAGCAGAATGTCGGCGCCATTAGAAGAGGCTGGCTGGCAGCCGCTGGAGACGGAGGCGAAGGCGGAGCGGTGCTGGCGGCGCTGGAGACGGAGCGGTGCTGGCGGCGCTGGAGACGGGAGCTGGAGGCGGGAGAAACGGCGCTGGAGACGGGCTGAAGATTGGGAGGCGCGCGCGCAAGGCGGGCTGGCGAGAGCGAGGCGGGAGCGGGATCGAGCGGAGATCGGGATCGGGAGCGAGGCGGAAGCGGGATCGAGCGGAGATCGGGATTAGGTCACGGCATTCTCTGATACCATGTTGAAATAAAAACCGTGAAATCTATTTCAATAATGAGCCCTCTATATATAGAGGGGAAACACTTAATTACAACCAAATATAATAAACCCTAAATAACGATAACATTCTAACAAGATAACATTCTAACACCCTGTAATATGACAAGCCAAGAAGTACTTGAATGACGAAACAAAAGATAAGAAGAAGCACATTAATAAGCTGAACTTGAAGATTATATTAGGAACACAGAATATTTGTTAATACCACTTAAGAGCAAAAGAAGATGATAAAGTTAGTTAAGGTTAGCATGGGTGCCATTTGCATTTATATTTTTGCATGAAATCACAATAAGGAGAGTTACATGTAGTTTAGAGTGGCAAGTGCTCCCACAGCTTTACTTAATTTGCAGATAAAACTATGCCCATTTTAAACTAGTTGGTGGAGACCAACCCCAATCTGAACGTCGCAAAAGTGCCCGACGCCGCACCCGTCCGGACCTCTATCGGCCCTGAGCTTTGCACATTTTATTTATGTCTTTGTTATGCGCAATTTATGTACTTTTGTTGTTTGTGTATATATATATATATATATATATCTTTATTATATAAGGCAATATACTAATCTCCCCGCTCTTACCATACTATCAATCTCGGCCTTACAATCAAAAAAGTATTTTAAATCCTGATCTTTAATTTCTTCCCACCGGATCCATTCACGCAATTCGTTCTTTAACTCACTCCACGAACAGCCCGATGGACAAAACCTCCGCTACAATAGTTTCAGATTAGGTTTTTCGTTCCATCATCTTCCTTCCACGCTTTAGATTTCTCGCCGAATCCATCGACTCCGCCTCCGCCTCGCCTGCATCCGATAGGTGGCGTCGCCACCGCCTCCACTCGAAGCCCCTACTACAACCTGCAATCGACTCCTGCCGTCGTTTTCACTCGAAGCCCCCGCTGTCGTCTGCACTCGACTCCCTCCTCTGTCTCGGGCATGCACTGATTCCCCATCAGAAAGTTATTGTCTCGGATTGCACTGATGATTTGTCTTATTTTAATGGATTTTTCTTACTCGAAGCACTTCATCTGTTTTTAATGGTCATAGACTTCATCCTCCTCAGCGGAGAAGGTATCCTACTGCTTTCACACCCGGATCCATGCCTACTTGCTACTGTTGTTTTCTTCTTCTTTGACTTTTTTTTTGGTAACGGAAAAGATCTTCTTATATTTTCTTCAAAGTAGTAATGTCAAATGTCTTTCTCAGGATTTTACGTAGTTCATCCTTTTACCTTGGCTTCAGCATTTGTTCTCAGAATTTTGGAATTTTATATGGAAATTATTTTGGTATTTTCTCTTTAGCATTTGTTCTATCCCTCTAACTTCAATGTTCTCAAATATATAGTTGGTTATTGTATTGCTTTGAAGCATTTAATTTAGTCAAAACTTGCTTCAAGTGCAAGGAACTGCACTTAACAAGTTCATTTGTTGGAGTTATTTTCTAAATTCAGGCTCAAACATCATCTTCAAACCCAGAACATGATTTTTTTGCACATGCTGGCATAATTTGTGTCCATGGGGCACAATTAGGATATGTACTGCTAAACATCAACTTTGTTAATTTAGTTTCTTTTGATGAAGATTATGGTGTGTTCATTAATTTGTGTCATATTCTTCTATGTATATTTTAACAATCTTATTCCTCTCATATGCCCACGCATTCAATCATCAGCGTCATCTAGAGGTGATGCGGTGTCACATCAAGCGATGGCCGTGAGTGCATCTACAAGCAGTCTGGCATGAGCAAGTGAGGTACATCACTTCTTTCATCGAAGCTACAAGTGTTGGGTTTAGTTCAAGCATTTCACTATCACAAAGGTTCATATAATATGGTTGATGTAGTAGTGCGTAGATATTTTCAACAACACTAATAAAATTTTATGAATTATAATAACTAAATTTTTTGAAATTGAAATTTCCCTAAACTTGAAAGAACAACTCAATTGAACGGACCATGGCGAGGCGGATTCTATCCAGGTGAGAAGACGGGGGATTGAGAATCCGTCAGGAAAGATTGAACAATTGGGCGAGCGGACTAAGATGCGAGAAATTTAGGGTTGGATGGTGTGAATGGGAGCAGCCTAAGAAATTTAGGACTGATCGGTGTAGGCCTTCCCTAAAGCTCCGCATTGGGATCATCAAATGGGCTTCGCCTCCCCGCCAAATGTCGCCGCAATCGCCGAATGTCGGCGCCCCCGCCGAATGTCCCCGCACCCGGGCCGGAGGCCCGTGCCTATCACTTTGTAAGAAAATTATAAAATCAATATTGAAAACGCAATCGCCATCATGCATTGCGGCGATCGCTATCAAATGTCGCCGCAATCGCCATCATGCATACTTTGTAAGAAAATTACAATTCATATAAAATCTGCCCATGTATACCTTGCAAGAAGAGCATAATTCCGGAAAAATTTGCAATGTATTTTATTTTAGATTTTATTAAATTTATATTTAAAGGGAACTGCCGTTGTTGGGGTATTATGACAGTGCAATGTTAAATATAGCAGCACACCGAATTTATCTGCATGTCGAATGATCCCCCCTTGAATGGTGTCGCCCATAGAATAAAGTCTCCCGCAGAATGATGCATACCATCGAATGATGTCGACGTCGAATGCTGATGCCCATTGAATGTTGACCACCGCCACGCCGAATGTCGCCCCCACGCCAAATGTCTTCCCCCACGCCGATTGTCGCCCCCCCACGACAAAGGCCGTCACCCACGACAAATGTTGTCTCCCTCGACAAATGACGCCCCACGACAAATGACGCCCCCCACGATAAATGTCGCCCCCACGACAAATGTCGCCTTGGATAGGGGAGGAGCCCCGTGCCCGTCACTTATATATATATAAACATATAAATATTTATATATATATACATTTATTACTCTCCCGGTTCAGCCTCCTCCCAGATGCTCGTACAACCGATCCCTCTCCCAATTTCTACGAGTACGAAGCATAGCGCTCCCAGCCGCTCCATCTCCGACAAAGCCGCTGCACCGAAGAAGCCTTCGCCACATTGAAGCCAACCGCCTGCTACTAGCCCCACTCCGGCGGTTTCAGCCCCTCTCCTGCCATTGCCGCACCTTCAGAACTTCCACCAGAAGCTGGTTAATGGTGGCTTTTATGTTTTGAAACCCTATAAAGGGATGGGGATTGGTGTTGTGTGCAGGGGGGGAAGAGGAAAGAAGAGATTTATGTGAGTTAATGGGTTATGTTATTGATTTTGGGTCATCGTTTAGTGAAAGAGGTGATGAACAGTACCTTTGATGTTACTGTTTGAACGTTGCTCCCATAGTTGAATGAAAACACTATTTTGTTTTGTTTTTTTTCTTCCCTTTTCTTCTGTGAGAGCTTGACATTGTTGATTTCTCATTTAAGTTGATTTCTCATTTAAGTTGATTTCTCATTTAAGTTGTTTCCGATTGTTGACGATGAACAGTAAATTCAAATTGTAGAGTATTTAAAGATTACGTGGAGCCTCTTTGTGTGAATAGTGAGTGAAGTTTAGTTCTTGTGTTAGAGATTACGTGGAACCCCTTTCGTGTGAGAGAGTGAATTTTAGGTTGTTAGTTTGTGGCTTCCTTACACAATGAGCTTTGAGATTCCGTGGAGTCACTTCGTGTGTGAGTGAGCGAATTAATTCCGTGGTGCCCGTGTGTGACAGCGGCCAACCTCGGAGTGGAAGATCGAAGGTGACGAGGAATTCCTCGCGGGATCGTCGTCAACTTCGGTTGCGGAAGGACGCCTCTTTCTGTGGATAATTTATTTCTTCCTCCTCCTTTGTGTGCATCTATATTTTCTCTTTAGGTTAACAGATTCATTACTGGGTTTTCACCCGGATTTTGTCAGCGACCGCTACGTCGAAAACTTCAAACGGAAACGTATTTGGAGTTCACGATTTTCATGTTGCTACGACAAGGGGGAAAGAACGATAGTTGCGAACCTTCTTTCCCCGGATTTAGAGTTGAACCATTATTTTTTTAAAGAAAATTCATTTCAAACAACATAGTTAATTTATGTTTTACAAAATTCTAAGTTGCTGCATGATACGAATCTACTAGGGAAAACTAGAGAAAAAGAGTACTAGTGAGGAAGAAGACGGCTAGGGTTTGCTAGAAAGAAAAATACCTGGAGATAATATTGCATGCCACCAAAAGAGGGGGGTTTGGGTATTTATATTAACCCCAACCCCCCTAGGGCCGGCCGGCCCCCATTGGGGCTGAACCCGTGTGGTTCAGCCCCCCTCCTCTTGTTTATTAGTTGCGGGCTGAACCGGATGGTTCAGCCCGGTCTTTTCCCGGCGCTTCTTTTAGTCTTCTGGTGTATTTGAACCCTCATAACCGTAGATCGTCCGGGGGCATAACATTCCCCTCCCCATCAAGAGACAGCTTGTCCTCAAGCTGAAAGTCGGGGAAGAGTTCCCGGAACTCCAGTAAATCCACCCAGGTGTTGTGAGCCTCTGACTGATCCTTCCACTTGACCAGCACCTCCGAACGGTATTCCGTGCCACGTTTTTTCCATCTGGACAGCAGGATATCCTCGGTACTGGGGCGGAGTTCCCTGATCGTAGTCGCCGCGGGAAGAAGGGGAGTCACCGTGACTGCCGCCCCCAACTTCTTCTTCAGCAACGAGACATGAAAAGTGGGGTGGATACGGGACCCCTCAGGGAGATAAGAGTATAGGCGACTGGTCCCACCCTCTGAGTAATGTGAAAGGGACCATAGTACCGGGGGGCTAACTTCTGATTGGCCCGGCGAGCGACTGAAAGCTGCATGTAAGGTTGGAGACGGAGAAAGACCTCGTCCCCTACCTGAAAAGTCCGCTCTGTCCGATGTTTGTCAGCTTGTAATTTCATCCGATCTTGGGCGGAACGGAGATTGTCCCACAGGAGGACCAAGGTCTGATCCCGGTCCCGTAAAGCCCTATCCACGGCAGGAAGGGCTGTGCTACCCGGCTCGTAGGAACGTAGAGAAGGAGGCGGCCGCCCGTAGACGACTTCAAACGGTGTGATCCTGCTGGCCGTGTGATACGAAGTATTATAGCAATACTCCGCCCAATGTAACCATCGCGTCCACGAGCGGGGTTCATCCATGACGAAGCAACGGAGGTATGTCTCAACCCCCCGATTGAGGACTTCTGTTTGTCCATCAGTCTGTGGATGATTCGCAGTGCTCATGCGTAACCTCGTGCCCTGTAGTCGGAAAAGCTCCTGCCAAAAGTTGTTGATGAAGACTGGATCGCGATCAGAGATGATCGAACTAGGGAGACCATGTAGGCGAACCACCTCTCGGGCAAAAAGATCGGCCACTGTCTCCGCGGAGTACGGATGGCTGAGAGCGAGAAAGTGGTCATACTTGGACAGCTTGTCCACTATGACCAAGATCACCGACTTACCCTGCGACCGGGGCAAGCCATCAATGAAATCCATCGAGACCGTCTCCCGCACCTGCTGAGGAATCTCCAAAGGCGTGAGCAGCCCTGCTGGTGAGGTCGTCTCATACTTCTGACGCTGGCACACGTCACACTGCTGCACAAAACGCTGCGCGTCCCTGCGTAACCCCTTCCAAAAGACATTGGCCCGAAGTCGCTGTAGCGTACGAAGCACCCCGGCATGGCCTCCGGTCGGCGACGAGTGGAACTCCTGTAACATGACCTCCTTCTAGGTGGAAGAAGCGGGAATGACCACCCTACCCCGGTAGTACAGATGTCCTCCAATCAGCTGGTAACCCGGAAGAGTAGGTTGGCCCTGCAATAGGGCCTCCACAATGGGCTGGAGCTCCTGATCCGCGGCGATCTCCCTCTGAATGTCATCCAGTGACTCGATCAATGGTCCCGAAAGGTGGAAGATGGTGCTCTCCGGTAGGCGGGACAAGGCATCGGCCACCAAATTTTCCTTGCCCTGCTTGTACACGATCTCATAATCATATCCCAGCAGCTTGGTCAGCCAATTCTTCTGGAGAGGGGATGCCAGCCGTTGATCCAGAAAATGCTTTAGGCTCTGGTGATCGGTGCGAACTTTAAAATGGTGGCCCAGCAGGTACGGCCGCCAAAGAGTCACGGCATGTAAGATCGCCAGCATCTCCTTCTCGTACGTGGAGAGGCCCAACGTCCGAGGAGCCAAGGTCTTGCTGAAGTAAGCCAAAGGCCGGCCCTCCTGCATCAAAACCGCCCCAATGCCAACTCCCGAGGCATCAGTCTCCAACAAAAACTCTTTGCTGAAATCCGGTAAGGCGAGCACCAGCGTGGTCGTCATAGCCTCCTTGAGAGCGGAGAAGGCCTGCTCTGCTTCATCATGCCATGTAAAGGACTCCTTGTGGAGGAGCTGGGTAAGAGGACGAGTCAGCTTACCATAGTCCCTTACAAATCTCCGATAGTACCCAGTAAGGCCCAGGAAGCCTCGTAGTGACCGCACTGTAGTCGGTCGCGGCCACGACACCATGCTCTCTATCTTCTTTGGGTCCGCCCTGACCCCCTGAGCCGACACCAGATGGCTCAAGTACTCCACCTCTGGTTGTCCAAACGAGCACTTCGACAGCTTGGCGTAGAACTGATGCTGCCGCAGGATGGTAAAGACATGTGCCACGTGCTCGATATGCTCCTCCCAACTCCGACTGTATATCAGAATATCGTCGAAGAAAATGAGTACCGATCGACGTAGGAGATGCCGAAAGGTCTCAATCATCACCGCCTGGAAGGTAGATGGGGCGTTGGATAGTCCAAAGGGCATCACCAAGAACTCGTAATGCCCATCATGCGTGCGAAACGCGGTCTTGTGGATGTCATCAGTCTTCATCTGTATCTGGTGGTAGCCGGACCGAAGGTCCAACTTGGTAAATAAGCTCGCCCCGTGCAGCTCGTCCAGTAGCTCCTCGATCATAGGAATCGGAAACTTGTCCTTGATTGTAGAATCGTTCAAGTTGCGGTAATCCACGCAGAAACGCCACGACCCGTCCTTCTTCTTCACCAAGATGATAGGGGAAGAGAAGGCACTGGTGCTCGGTCGTATGATACCGGTCGCCAACATCTCCTTCACGCTCCTCTCGATCTCGGCCTTCTGGATGTACGGGTAGCGATAGGGCCTGACGTTTGGGGGTGCGGCCCCCTCTTTCAATTGTATGGCATGATCCCTGAATCTGGGCGGGGGAAGGCCCCTAGGTTCCTGAAACACATCCTCAAACTGGGACAGAAGTGCTTGAATCTCCATCGGAATGGACGGAGGGTCTGCATCTGACGTCGCTACTCCCACCACCATAGCCATAGGGGAGCCCTCGACCTCCAACCGCTGCAGGCTCCGCAGAGATATTTCCTTCAGGGGGGGAGAACGGATTCCCCGAAGGCAGTAATCCTTCCCCAACTGGGAGAATTCCATAGTAAGATGGACCCAATCCGTGGTGACCCGTTGTAGCTGAAACAGCCACTGAACCCCCAGCACCATGTCTGAACCCCTAATCGGAAGTAAATACAGGTCCGTGTTGCACACATAGCTCTGCATCTGGATTTCAGCACCCTTCATCACCCCTTCGCACCTCAATTTGCTACCATCGGCCACCATGACCTGGAAAGCCGCATCTTTATCGATCGGTAGCCCCACCTTCAGAGCAACTGCCGGGTTGATAAAATTGTGGGTACTCCCACTATCTATCAATATGGTAACCCGCTGCCCGCCGATCAGGCCTGTGAAACGGAGAGTCACCGGGGCTGATCCCCCTTGCATGGCCTGTATAGAAACCCCAAACTCTGTCAAGTCGAGTGTCTCAGTGTCGACACTCTCCAGTGGGTCCTCCTCATCCTCCTCTCTCAGCATAAACACCTGAATCTTCTGGCAGTTGTTTCCCCGTGTGTATTTCTCATCACAATTAAAGCACAGGCCCTTCTCCTTCCGAGACTGCATCTCCGGCCAAGTCAACTTAGTCAGCGTGGGACGAATGGGAGGTAGCTGATCCTTTCGTCCCGCTGCGGGGGTCGCGGGTGGCCGGGTCGTCGTCCGGTTCTGGTGTCTGTTGTAACGCTCCTCCTGTATCCGAGTGATGCTAATAGCATGATTCAGACTGCGCGGCAAGTACGCGTGAACCTCGTCGCGCAAGTAGTCCTTCAGACCCGAGATGAAACAGCTCAACATCGTCTGCTCTCCCCAGGTGACCCGGTTGGCCAACTTCTCGAACTCCGTCCGGTACTCCGTGACTGTGCCCCGTTGTCGGAGTTTCTGAAGACTGGCCTCCACGCCCTCGTACTCCAGGGGTCCGAATCTAGCCGAGAAAGCCTCTATGAACTCGGCCCAGGGAGCGTGGGTGCGTCCCCGCAAAAACCATTGTGTCCACTGGTACGCGTCCTCCTCTAGATGGAAGGCCGCCAACTGTACCCACTGAGCCGCAGGAACCTCCTGATATCTGAAGAACAGCTCAGCCTTTTGGATCCACTCGAGGGCGTCGCCTCCCCGGAACTTCGGAAAGTTCATCCGAGTCAGCTTGGGTTGCATGTAAGGTCGCTGAAATGCCCCTCCCAAGCCGCCTCCATTTTGGCCCATCGGCCCGTGTTGCTCATGATTTCCTTGAAGTCCTCCATGATTCCACCCCGGAGGCCTACCCGGCCCCATATTGGCCGGTCCATACCCTCCATTCGGAGCGATCGCTGGTTGGGGAGGAAAAAATTTCGTTGCGCCTCCGAGAGGAACCGCATTCGCCCCGGTTGGGCGAAACAACCCAAATCCCTGGTGTTGCGGCCTCCAGGGTTGTCCTGCGTGCTGTCCCGGTCCCAACGAGGCTCCTCCACCCTGTCCGGAGCTCCCTCCATGCCGCAGCAGGCCGCCGGATCCCTGTAGGGGCTGTTCGAACCCCCAGGGAGCCGCTGCTCCTCCGCCGACCCCCCAGGAGCCGCCTGCGGCCTCCGCCGCTCTGCTAGAGCCAGTCCGGGGTGGCTCTGGTACCTCCCGGCCTCCCAGCTCCCTGCCGCTCAGCCCCCAGCCGTCCGGGTGCCCTCCTGGCATTCCGCCCGTTCGAAACGGGACTCCGTTTCCTCGTGCGGCATCCAGCAGATCTCCCGCTCCCGATCTGGGACCGGAAGCCCTAGACGGAATTCCCCCGCCATTTCCCGCTCCCGTGCTACCCTCCTTAGGCGTATTTGTTGCCTCGGCGTCGGATCCATCGCCGTTCACCGCCTTGCCTTTCAGATTTTGCAAGAGAGATTTCAACTCCTCCATCCTCGTCTCGAAGCGTTCCTCCATATTTTGTTGCAAGTTCTTCACGCTTGCTTCGATTGCCGCTACAGAATCAGTCAAAGTGACATAGTTCTCCTCGATGGCGGCCAAGCGCGCTATTTCCGCCTCCGTACGTGTCACCATGGTCGCAGGAAGGAGGCTCTGATACCAAATGATACGAATCTACTAGGGAAAACTAGAGAAAAAGAGTACTAGTGAGGAAGAAGACGGCTAGGGTTTGCTAGAAAGAAAAATACCTGGAGATAACATTGCATGCCACCAAAAGAGGGGGGTTTGGGTATTTATATTAACCCCAACCCCCCTAGGGCCGGCCGGCCACCATTGGGGCTGAACCCGTGTGGTTCAGCCCCCCTCCTCTTGTTTATTAGTTGCGGGCTGAACCGGATGGTTCAGCCCGGTCTTTTCCCGGCGCTTCTTTTAGTCTTCTGGCGTATTTGAACCCTCAGAACCGTAGATCGTCTGGGGGCATAACACTGCATTTCTTAAAGTCCGTGCAACGCCCCCTAAAAAACATTCAATTCTTCATTGCATGCATTTAGGGTTTCCTAGAAATAGCCGACAGACGCACAAACCCTACGCGCCGTCCTGCATCAATTTGGTATCAGAGCTAGGTTCCGAAATTTTCCTAAGTTTCGAAATCCGCCCTGCGTAGAATAGGAACCCCGCATAGTATTTTAATTTTTCAAAAAAAAGAGAAGTTTTACTTTTATTTTTATATAGCATAATCATCCATTTTATTTGTGTGTTTGCATGCATTTGCGTAGTGGTAGGTTAGTGAGTATGAGTTCACCACATCACACTCCACCTGAACACCCTCAAGAGGTAAACTCTGAGATGCGTCGAGTTGAACGTGGTCAAGCTAGTCGTGTGAACGAAGGGACTAAACCACCCAAGTGGTTTCTACCTTTCCCTCACCAAATGGCAGGGTTAACCGAGAGTGTCTATCAAGTGAGAGAAGGGTTTGAAAACCTTAGTGTCAGGATGAATAGTTTAGAAATACCTCCTCGAGTTTCAATGTCACCTCCAATTCAAGATGAACATTCTGTTCGTCCACAGCACGAAGCCCCACCACACTACGGAGAAAGGTCTACACTTAGGAGAAATCCCCTATTTGAGGAAGAGGGTCGAAATCCCATAATAGGTTCGAGTTTGCGCGTGATCAGGGTGGGAATTTTCCAAGGAATTTCCCTGAACCCCAACGAGAGCCTATCTTAGGCATGCGAGATAATTATCAAGAGAGACCTCATGATGACGTAGCAAAAAGAGAGCCTCCTCAAGACCATCGTCGGCCTATACCGGCCATGCATCGTGATGATCGCCCTAGAGATTGACATCAACCTCCACCCCCACGGCGTCGAGACAATCGTGATCCTTACGATGATGATTACGACTACCCTCCCCGGGATAGGCGACCGGATCTCACATGAGTTGTGAAGCTTGATCCGCCACTTTATGATGGTTCTATGGATCCCAAGGTCTTTTCGGACTGGGTTATCGACATAGAGACCTATTTTGAGTGGTATCGTATGACAGAGGACCAAAAGGTTCAGTTCGTCAAAATGAGATTGACTGGGCGAGCGAAGATCTTTTGGACAGGTGAAGAGCGTAGTCTAGAGAGGAATGGACGACCTCCCATTACATTTTGGCCACACATGAAAGCCATATTAGAGGAGCGGTACATTCCCCAACATTACCAGTCCCGTCTACGAGACGAGTTGACATCTCTACATCAAGGGTCCAAATTAGTGTCTGATTACTTAGCTGAGATGAAGGATCTTATGATTAGGTGCAACGTAGTAGAACACCCACGTGACACCTTATCCAAATTTAAGTGCGGACTACGATCTGAGATCCGAGATGAGTTGATTCGATATGTCCATTATTCTCTTCCTGAGATCATATTTATCGTCATCGATATCGAGGAGCACCAGAAGAGAACCTCCCGGTTCAAATCTCAACCTAAAACGAATACTTCTTACAAGAGAGAAGAACTGAAGGGTAAGGAGAGTGCGTCGAAGCCTACCACGACCTACACCAGAGATCAAAACAGGAAGTCCCCCATGGGAACTGTGACCCCTTCACAGATCCGTTGTTATGAGTGTCAGCAGATGGGTCATATTTGGAGAGATTGTCCCAAGAGGAAAGGCACGTTATTTATTCACGAGGTGACTGAGGAGGATGAGTCTGTAGAAGAAGCGAGAGTCGAGAGGGACTCACGCATTTTGAACGACGAAGTGTACGGTACGCCTAGTGATGAGGAGATAGATCCCGACGTTCTAGTGGTGAGATGCATGTTATCTACACCGCAAGAGTCAGCCGATTATTGGTGGACGAACATCTTCCAGACCTACTTTAAGGCTGGGGAGAAAGTGTGTCGTTTAGTAGCGGATAGCGGGAGTTATATGAATGTGATGGCTGAGACAGCTTTAGCCCGCATGGGACTCACTGTCGAGCCGCGCCCATCCCCATTTCAGGTAGTTTGGGTTACCAAGACTACTTTATTGGTGACTAGGAGATGTTTAGTGCCCATCACTATCGGAACGTACTCCGACAAGATATGGTGTGATGTTATGCCTATGGATGTGTGTCACGTATTACTTGGGCGACCTTGGTTATACGACCGGGATGTCACCATACATGGCAAGTCCAACACTTGCTCCTTTCTACTGGACGGAAAGAGAGTAGTGTTGGCCCCGGTGCGACCTAAAGCACCGTCATTCCGCGCGAGTAGTAGTGCAAAAGAATTTCTTCCTCCCACTGAAAGGAATAAGACTCTTAGCATTATACGAGGTACTGAGTTCCATCGAGAGAGTTTTGACGGTGGATTTTATTATGCCTTAGTGGTTTTACAGGCATCTGATTTATCAGAGATATATGAGTCTACTCCTATACCTGCTAGGAGACTCTTAGAGGAGTTCCATGAACTACACCCTGATGAGCTTCCGGCTTAGTTACCTCCCATGAGGTGTATTCAGCAAGCGATAGACCTTATTCCTGGAGCTTCCCTCCCTCATTTACCGCATTACCGATTGAATCCTACCGTCCACGAGGAGTTGTAGAAGCAGATTGGAGAGTTATTAGATAGAGGCTTTATTCGCCATAGCCTTAGTCCGTATGCGGTGCCTGCCCTCCTTGCCCCGAAAAAGGATGGTACTTGGCGTAGGAAATACAAATGGAGGAGGGTGTTAAACGTGCACCAATTACCAACAGTAATTACCCATGTTTTACCCCAAATCTTGGCCAAACGAACCATCCTTCCTATCCAGGAAGAGTCCTGAGCCTCTTCCCCCCCCGTCCAAGGTCTGAAACCCTACCCCAGGCCAGAAATTTACCTTCCAGCACTCCTTGCCGCTAACATTTCCACGCTCCAGTAACTGCCAGAAGCCGGAATATCTATGTTCAACCCCTCCAGCAGCCTGAAATCCCACTGCCAGCACTCCACATTCATCAAAACCTTGTCAAACATGATATTTCCCCGTCCAATAGCCCCATCATCCTTCCCACCAATCCAGCAACCCAACACCACATCACCCGAGCTTCATCTTCTTCCCCTAGACCCACCACCAGCCCTGAAACAGTGCAGAAACATAAACCAGTAATTATTACGCCCCGGTCTTCCAATTTTTTACATAAATTCTTGTTTGAAGTCAATTTTATTTATTGGTGTATATTTGGTGAATAAACATATTATTTGAGATATTATCTCATACATATTGGTCTATGAATTGTTCTATTTACCGGACTTGTTTGTTTAACATTTAATTGAAGCAGTTGTAATCTTAATTCTACTGGAACATGTTTAGTTAGTTTCTCTATAGTTAAAATTGGCGGTGAATGATTGTGAACACATTTATAAATTTTAACATTTATTGTAAGGTATTCATCGGATAATTGTTTGTGCATCACATCAATCAAGAACCAACTCATTAAAGTTTCTTAGGGCACGATTACATTCAATACATTCGTCTGCGTCAAAGTTGATGGCATGCATTAACTAAAATGAATTTATAATAAAAAAAACTCTGTTCAGTCAGTTCAAAGGAGCTTTGTTGCTTGAACAAAAAAGGGGGAAAATATTATATAGATACCTGCAAGGTCGGGATGAGTTCGAGTAAGCTTCAGCCAATCCATTTGACTATATCCCTTCTCGAAGGGCACTTTGGCACGCACTGGTTGCTTCTTAAGTACAGGATTCGTTCCGTCAATCCCAGATAGTGATTCCCCATTGCTCCCTCCTATCTCAAGCACCGGAGATCCATTGGAATTGAAATCTGGTTGTGGGATGCCACTCGAACCGTAGAGTGGAAAACCACTAGATGCTACAAACTTTTTGGGCAAATTAGCAGATGAATTTTTGTCTTGAAAGGAATCATAGCTCTTCTTTAAATCTTTGTCATCAGAAAAATGACCTTTAAGAGCAATCCTATTTACATCAGGAATTGCTTTAGGTGACTCAGCATGATCATTAACTGCTTGTGAATCAACCTACAGAACAGGAATCTTTCAAGTTGACAATATCTTATAAAACGTATCAGAAACCATAATATTGAAAGGCACATGCAAAAGTAAGCATTTTTTATTTTATAGACATCAAATTGCAAATAAAAACAAAAAACAAGTAGAAAATTACATATATCTTCAACATGAAATTGCGGAGGATTACTGATACGAATCTACGACGAAAAACTAGAAAAACAGGAAGAAAAGGAAGAAGACGGCTAGGGTTTGAAGAAAAGAGAAATACCTGAAAATGTTTAAGCATGAGAACCAAAAGAGGGGGGAGATAGGTATTTATGCGAAACCTTCTCCCCCTAGGGCCGGCCGGCCCCAGTGAGGGCTGAACCGGTTCGGTTCAGCCCTCCTCTCTTATTTGATTAATTGCGGGCTGAACCGGATGGTTCAGCCCGGTCTTTTCCCGGCGCTCCTTTTGGTCTCCTGGCGTATTTGAATCCTCGAAAGCGCATGTCGTCCGGGGGCATAACACTCCCCTCCCCTTCAAGAGACAGCTTGTCCTCAAGCTGAAAGTCCGGAAAGAACTCCCGGAACTCCAGTAAATCCACCCATGTGTTGTGGGCCTCGGACAGATCCTTCCACTTGACCAGAACCTCTGAACGGTATTCCGTGCCATGTTTCTTCCAGCGGAACAGCAGTATATCCTCGGGACTAGGGCGTAGCTCGCCAGTCGTAGTAGCCTCGGGAAGGAAGGGAGTCACAGTGACCGCCGCTCCCAACTTCTTCTTCAGCAGCGACACATGGAACGTGGGACGAATTCGGGATCCTTCAGGAAGAGCAAGAGTGTAAGCAACCGGTCCCACCCGATGAGTAATGCGGAACGGGCCATAGAATCGGGGAGCTAACTTCTGATTGGCCCGGCGAGCAACTGAAAGCTGTCTGTATGGTTGAAGACGGAGAAAGACCTCGTCCCCTACTTGAAAGGTCCGCTCCGTTCGGTGCTTGTCAGCCTGTAACTTCATTCGGTCCTGAGCAGAGCGGAGATTGTCCCGCAGGAGGACCAAGGTCTGATCTCTGTTCCGTAGAGCTCGATCCACGGCAGGAAGAGCAGTGCTACCCGGCTCGTAGGACCGAAGAGAGGGTGGTGGTCGTCCGTAGACAACCTCGAACGGAGTGATCCTGCTGGCGGTGTGAAACGAAGTATTGTAGCAATACTCCGCCCAATGTAACCATCGTGTCCAAGAACGGGGCTCATCCATGACAAAACAGCGGAGGTACGTCTCCACCCCCCGATTGAGTACCTCGGTCTGGTCATCTGTCTGCGGGTGATGCGCCGTGCTCATGCGCAACCGGGTCCCCTGTAGCCGAAACAGCTCCTGCCAGAAATTGCTAATGAAAACCGGGTCGCGATCGGAGATGATCGAACTCGGGAGACCATGTAGACGCACCACCTCCCGAGCAAATAGATCGGCAACTGTCTCCGCGGAGTACGGATGGCTGAGGGCGAGGAAGTGGCCGTATTTGGACAGTTTGTCCACTACGACCAAGATCACTGTCTTGCCCTGAGAGCGGGGCAACCCGTCGATGAAGTCCATCGAGATCGTCTCCCAAATGTGCTGAGGAATCTCCAAGGGCGTTAGCAGCCCTGCAGGTGAGGTCGTCTCGTATTTCTGTCGCTGGCACACGTCACACTGCTGTACGAAACGTTGAGCATCCCGGCGTAGTCCCTTCCAAAAAACATTGGCCCGAAGCCGTTGTAGGGTACGGAGCACCCCCGCATGGCCTCCCGTCGGGGATGAGTGGAACTCCTGTAACATAATCTCCTTCCAGGTAGACGAGGCGGAAACGACCACCCTCCTGTGGTAGTACAAGTGTCCCCCAACCAGTTGGTAACCCGGAGGAGTGGGTTGGCCCTGGGACAAGGCCTCTACAATCGGTCGGAGCTCTGGGTCCGCGGCGACCTCCCTCTGAATGTCATCCAGTGATTCAATCAGTGGTCCCGAAAGGTGGAAGATGGTGCTCTCCGGTAGGCGGGAGAGAGCGTCGGCCACCAAGTTCTCTTTGCCTTGCTTGTACACGATCTCATAGTCATACCCCAACAATTTGGTCAGCCACTTCTGTTGGAGAGGGGACGCTAGTCTCTGGTCCAAGAAGTGCTTCAGGCTCTGGTGATCAGTGCGAACTTTAAAATGATGACCCAGCAGGTATGGGCGCCACAGCGTCACGGCATGTAAGATTGCCAGCATCTCTTTCTCGTACGTGGAGAGGCCCAGTGTCCGGGGCGCCAAGGCTTTGCTGAAATAAGCCAATGGCCTCCCTTCCTGCATCAAAACCGCCCCAATGCCTACTCCGGAGGCGTCCGTCTCCAGGACGAACTCCTTGGTGAAATCCGGCAGGGCGAGTACCGGTGTGGTCGTCATAGCGTCCTTGAGAGCGGAGAAGGCCCGCTCAGCTTCATCATGCCAGGTAAAGGACTCCTTGTGGAGGAGCTGAGTAAGAGGGCGTGCCAATTTACCATAGTCCTTCACAAACCTCCGGTAGTATCCAGTCAGGCCCAGAAAGCCCCGTAGTGCCCGCACTGTAGTGGGTCGTGGCCACTCCACCATTCTCTCGATCTTCCGTGGGTTCGCCCTGACCCCCTGGGCCGAAACCAGATGGCCCAAGTACTCCACCTCTGGTTGCCCAAACGAGCACTTCGACAGCTTGGCGTAGAGCTGATGTTGCCGCAGGATGGTAAGAACCTGTGCCACGTGCTCGATGTGCTCCTCCCACGTCCGACTGTAGATCAGGATATCATCGAAGAAGATGAGCACCGACCGCCTAAGTAGAGGCCGAAAAGTCTCATTCATCACCGCCTGGAAGGTCGAAGGGGCATTGGAGAGCCCAAAGGTCATCACCAAGAACTCATAATGCCCATCGTGTGTGCGAAAGGCGGTCTTGTGGACGTCTTCTGTCTTCATCCGTATCTGGTGATAGGCGGACCGAAGGTCCAGCTTGGTGAATAAGCTCGCCCCATGCAACTCGTCCAACAGCTCCTCTATCATCGGGATCGGAAATTTATCCTTGATCGTGGAGTCATTCAAATTGCGGTAATCCACGCAGAAACGCCATGAACCGTCCTTCTTCTTCACCAAGATGATAGGGGAGGAGAAGGCGCTGGTGCTCGGTCGTATGATGCCGGTCGTCAGCATCTCCTTCACACTCCGCTCGATCTCGGCCTTCTGGATGTACGGGTATCGATAGGGTCTGACGTTTGGGGGGGCAGCCCCCTCTTTCAACAGTATGCCATGATCCCTGAACCTGGGCGGAGGAAGGCCCTTTGGCTCCCTGAACACATCCTCGAACTGTGACAGCAGCGTCTGTATCTCCTCTGGAATGTCTGGAGGGGTTTAGCCCGCCGCCTCCACCCCCACCACCCCCACCACCATGGCCATGGGGGAGCCCTGCTCCTCCAACAGCTGTAAGCTCCGCACCGAAATCTCCTTCAGAGGAGAGGACCGAATGCCCTGCAGGCAGTAGTCCTTCCCCTGCTGGGTGAACTCCATCGTCAGCCGCACCCAATCAGTAGTCACCCTCTGTAACTGCCGCAACCACTGGACCCCCAACACCACGTCCGAGCCTCTGATTGGCAGCAAATACATGTCAGTGTGGCACAAGTAGCTCTGCACGCGGATTTCCACCCCCTTCAGTGCTCCCTCGCACTTCAGCTTGCTTCCATCTGCTACCATTACCTGGAATGCCGCTTCCTTATCAATCGCCTGCCCCACCTTCGACGCCACTGCTGGGTTGATGAAATTGTGGGTACTCCCTGTTGGGTTTTCTATAACGATATATATCATATATATACGCAGCGGAATTATAAACAAGAACAACCCAAAAGAGTTACGGAACTTGCGATTTCATGGATTCAAGAAATAAAGGCAACAACCATTACAAGTGGCAGAAATTATACCTGAATGGGGTTAAGTCTCTACTCAACCAAGGTGCTCCAATATTCCAACTTAACCGTGCGGTTTGAGTTCTGAGCGCAGAATAATGTCTGCGCCTCTAGGGTATCCACACGAGCAAGAAGAACCCTAGCCCTTTGTCAAACAAAGGCCAGGACGGAAGCTCTATTTCCCTCGGACTGCTAGATCCGTCAAGGGAGAAAAACGGCAGCAGAAAAAAAGGGGAAGAAGAAGGTCCGGCGGCGGAACCGTTCCGTCGCTCTAAACCTAAAACAGAAGATAGAAAAACAGCGCTCTCGGGTAAAAGAATCGCATTCTATATATATACCCTGCGTTCGACGAAAAACAAATATTCGTCGAACGCCGTTCGACGAAAGCGCTACCTTAGCCGTTCGTCGAACGCGCTATGTTAGCCGTTCGTCGAACGCGCTACATTAGCCGTTCGTCGAACGCGCTACGATAGCCGTTCGTCGAACGCGCTACATTAGCCGTTCGTCGAACGCGCTACGACAGCCGTTCGTCGAACGCGCTACATTAGCCGTTCGTCGAACGCGCTACGATAGCCGTTCGTCGAACACGCTACATTAGCCGTTCGTCGAACGCGCTACGATAGCCGTTCGTCGAACGCGCTACATTAGCCGTTCGTCGAACGCGCTACGATAGCCGTTCGTCGAACGCGCAACGTTAGCCGTTCGTCGAACGCGCTACGTTAGCCGTTCGTCGAACGCGCTACGATCGCCGTTCGTCGAACGTCGATCTCCGATCGACGAATTTCGATCTCTTATTCCCGATCTCAAATGCCAACGTAAAGCTTTCCGTCTTCTTCAATACTCTTATGTGCGACCCCATAGGTTCATACTTCATGGCAGTGAGACAGCTTGTTTGACCACTTCTAGATCATCATGGTAACACCAACAGTCTCCCACTTGATCTTGAAAGTATCAAACAATAGCCTCACAAACAGTGAGCGGCATCTAGCAATACATCGCTGCTCCCCAAGCAGTACGAGTTATTTAACTCAAAACCTATTTAATGAACAATGTTAAAATGCTGTCATGTCCTTTCGTCCTTTACATCCGGATAGAACTAGAGGTATGGACCGTGTCACCCTCGTAATAGCTCAATCCTTATTCCTTGATTTAGAATAGACTATCTGAAAGTGGTGAGCCCAATATCACATATTGGCTCAACCAAGCATGGCCATGCATTTCTTAGTCTCATCCCATCAGGGGGCCCGTGGATGTAACTCCTGTCATAAAGGAGGACAAATCCCATATCTGCTCACACACAACCACCCAAATGATTCGTAACATACCCAATGACCACCCTTATCATCAACCTTTCTCAAGAGAAGACTTTAGATGGTATCAAAGTACGCTCTTCCTCATTTGATGAATGCTGTGACTTCAGGTCAAAGGACCACAAACACCATTGTTAGTTGAGACCTACTTGTGACACGTTCATATAACAATCCACAAAGTAGTCTCAAGGTGGGTCTGTCCAGTACAACTTGTTCTCAACAAGTACCCATGTGATGACTTGATATCACAATATCATGACCTGTGAGAACCGGTCATCAGTCAACACACATGCTAGTCTCAATGTATCACCATCGCCCTTAGTTTCTAAAGTGATACTCCGACTAGGGACCATTTAAGAATGAAGCTTTTATAAACATAGGCTCTCACATTCAAGTCACGTACTTGAATTACTATGAAAGCAAACACTCTAAGGGCATTTATTATGCTAATTAATCTTATCAGATCGACACATGACATAATAAAAGAACTTGCCATAAACATAAAATGAAATACATAGTACTTTTACAATTCATCAAATGAACAAACAACCAACAAATATGCAATCCACAAGGCTCCCACTAAAGATAATCATTCAGGTATCTAATACCCATTGATCTAACATGACCATCATGCTTCTTTTGTGCAAGAGGCTTTGTCAGTGGATCCGCTATATTTTCTTCAGTCGGTACTCTGCATATGCTCACATCTCCTCGATCGACAATCTCTCGAATAAGATGGAAGCGCCGAAGTATGTGCTTGGAGCGCTGATGAGATCTAGGTTCCTTAGCTTGTGCAATTGCACCGTTGTTGTCACAGTAGAGAACTACGGGATCAACAATGCTGGGAACTACATCAAGCTCGCCGATGAATTTCCTAATCCATACAGCCTCCTTCGCCGCATTCGCTGCAGCGATATACTCTGCCTCAGTCGTAGAATCAGCAACTGTCTCTTGCTTGGAACTCTTCCAGCTTACAGCTCCTCCATTAAGGCAAAACACAAAACCTGACTGTGACTTTGAGTCATCTCTGTCAGTCTGGAAGCTTGCATCCGTGTAACCCTTTACAACGAGCTCTTCCTCTCCACCAAACACCAAGAATGTATCCTTAGTCCTTCTCAAGTACTTTAGGATATTCTTGACTGCGATCCAGTGACCATCACCAGGATCAGACTGATACCTGCTAGTCATGCTTAAAGCATATGAGACATCGGGTCGAGTACATAACATTGCGTACATGATTGATCCAATTGCCGAAGCATATGGAATCAACTTCATGCGGTCCTTATCTTCACAAGATTTTGGACACTGGTCCTTAGAGAGGTTCACACCATGAGACATGGGCAAAAATCCTTTCTTGGACTCAAGCATGTTGAACCGCTTCAACACCTTGTCAATGTATGTTCTCTGGGTCAAACCCAGCAACTTCTTCGATCTATCTCTATAGATTTTAATACCAAGTATGTAAGTCGCTTCACCCAAGTCTTTCATAGAAAAGCACTTCCCAAGGTTGTTCTTAACAACTTGCAGGGTCGGAATGTCATTCCCGATCAACAGTATGTCATCTACATACAATATCAGGAAGACAACAATGCTCCCACTAATCTTCTTGTAAACACAAGGCTCATCTTCGTTCTTGATGAAACCAAACTCTTTGATCTTCTCATCAAAACGCAGATTCCAACTTCGAGAAGCTTGTTTCAGTCCATAAATGGATCGATTCAACTTGCATATTTTAGTGGCTTCATCTGGAGATACAAAACCCTCGGGTTGTGTCATGTACACTTCCTCAAGGAGGTTTCCATTTAGGAAAGCCGTTTTGACATCCATCTGCCAGATCTCGTAGTCATAATACGCAGCAATAGCAAGCAATATCCTAATGGACTTTACCATGGCAACAGGGGAAAAAGTCTCATCATAGTCAACACCATGAATTTGCTTGAAACCCTTAGCCACCAGTCGCCCTTTGAATGTCTGTACATTCCCATCCATGTCAGTCTTCTTCTTGAAGACCCACTTGCACCCTATGGGTCGTACCCCTTCAGGTGGTTCCACCAAGTTCCAAACTTGGTTTGTATACATGGAGTCCATTTCGGATTTCATAGCCTCAAGCCATTTGTCGGAGTCCGGTCCAATCATAGCCTCTTGGTAGGTTGCAGGCTCATCATCATGATCCATAAGCAACACATTACCTATTTGAGTCATGAGAAATCCATATCTCTCAGGCTCAAACCTTGGTCTACCAGATCTACGTAGGATTTGTGTTTCTTGAGCAGGCTCTCTAGCTACAACTTCTTGTAGTCCTTGCTCAGGTTCCAATTCCGGTTCATTCATTGTTTGTGGCTCTTGAACTTCTTCAAGTTCTATCTTTGCAGTCTTTCTGGATAAGAACTCTTTCTCCAAAAAGACACCAGTCCTTGCGACAAACACTTTGCCCTCAGACGGTAAGTAGAAGTAGTATCCTTTGGTTTCCCTAGGATACCCCACGAGATAACATTTATCCGATTTGGGTTCCAGCTTGTCAGGCATTTGACGTCGCACGTATGCCTCACAGCCCCAAATTTTAATGAATGACATACTAGGACGCTTCCTAGTCCATATTTCATATGGTGTCTTTAGAACCGTTTTGGTTGGAGCACGATTTAAAGTGAAAGCTGCGGTCTCTAAAGCGAATCCCCAAAAGGAAACGGGCAAATCTGCATGACTCATCATCGATCGCACCATGTCTAACAAGGTACGATTCCTCCTCTCAGAAACACAGTTATGCTGCGGTGTCCTAGGTGGAGTGAGCTGTGATACAATACCACATTCTTTCAGATGATCACGGAACTCATGACTCAGGTATTCGCCACCTCGATCAGATCGGAGTGCTTTAACCTTTTTACCCAATTGGTTCTCTACTTCATTCTTAAACTCTTTGAACTTTTCAAAGGTTTCGGACTTGCACTTCATAAGATACACGTATCCGTATCTACTGAAATCATCAGTAAATGTAACGAAGTAGAAATACCCACCTCTAGCCATAGAACTCATGGGTCCGCACACATCACTATGTACAACACCCAAGAGATCCTCAGCCCTCTCATTACGACTAGTGAAAGGAGCCTTCGTCATCTTGCCTAACAAACAAGACTCGCATCTCTCAAATGATTCATAATCAAATGAGTCCAGTAGTCCATCTTTATGGAGTTTGGATATGCGTTTCTCGTTTATATGGCCTAAACGACAATGCCAAAGGTACGTAGGATTCAAGTCATTTGGTTTTAGTCTTTTAGTATTTTCTATGTTATATATCGGATGGTCTAAGTTCAAAACATATAAACCATTAAACATTTGGGCAATACCATAACAAACATCATTCTTATAAATAGAACAACAATTGTTCTTAATTAAGAAAGAAAATCTAATCATGTCTAAGCATGAAATGGATATAATGTTTCTAGTTATAGCCGGAACATAATAACAATTATGAAGTTCTATTATAAGCCCACTGGGCAAAGAAAGACGATACAATCCTACGGCAACGGCAGCAACTCTTGCTCCATTCCCAACCCGCAGGTCTACCTCTCCTTTATCCAGCTGTCTTCTCCTTGTCAGTTCCTGCACATTAGTACAAATGTGAGAACCACATCCGGTATCCAATACCCAAGATGAAGGAGCAGACATGTTTATTTCTATAACAAAAATACCTGAAGTGGAAGTCACACTTCCCTTCTTCTTCAGATCCTCGATGTAGAGGGGACAATTTCTCCTCCAATGCCCTGCCTTCCCGCAATGGTGGCAATTTCCTTCTTTAGCTAAGCCTTTCCTTTTCAGTGCAGAAGACTTGGGATCAGGATGTGACTTAGGTCCTACCTTAGTCTTCTTGAATCCCTTGGCCTTGCCCTTGCCTTTATGCACCATCAGTATGGGGCTAGCAGGCTTAACCTTCTTCATGTTGTTTTCGGCAGTTCTTAACATGCCAAGGAGCTCGGGCAGTGTCTTATCTATCTCATTCATGTTATAGTTCAAGACAAACTGCTCATAACTGTCCGGCAACGATTGCAGGATCAGATCAGTGGCCAACTCTTGGCCCATGGGAAAACCCAGTCTTTCAAGGTTCTCTATATACCCAATCATCTTGAGTACGTGAGTCCCTACTAGGTCTCGAGCTCCCATCTTGCACTGAAATAATGCCTTGGATATGTCAAACCTCTCTTGCCGAGCTTGCCCCTCGAACATTTTCTTGAGGTGCTCGATTATCTCATAACCACACATGCTCTCGTGTTGCTTCTGAAGCTCAGAGGTCATGGTAGCAAGCATGAGGCATTCCACATCCAAGGTATCATCTTGATACTTCTTATAAGCATCCCTATCTGCTCGTGGAGCATTTTCGGCTGGCTTTGTGGGGGTTTCCCCTTCCAAGACATAGAGCTTGCGCTCTTGCCTGAGAACAATTCTCAGGTTCCTGTACCAGTCAAGGAAGTTTGTCCCATTGAGCTTTTCCTTCTCAAGGATAGCTCTCAGGGACAACGTGGAGTGCGATGTATTTGCCATGAGTTTCTACAATAAATTTGCAAAAGTTTTTTTCAGTACAATATTTCAAAATATATATTTTATTTAATTTGGACTTTAATTAAAGCTCCCACTATTTTGATCGAATCAATAACCCTTTATATTGACACGGAGAGTTTATGCGAGCTACTCTCTTAGTGGACAAGACCCGTATTTCACCAACACCACGAGTCCGCTTTGGCGTTCCTCTCATAATGCGGTTATTTAGGTAGGCAACGCTTGCCAATTGCATCCTCATGCAACTCTTGTATGGCTGGTGAATAACTCTTTATTCGCATCCATCATATGGTGCATGCCAACCCTATGCCTCTAGGCACTCAACCTTTGAGGTCACCTAGTTAAGTTAGACCCGATGTCGACAGTGGGATATCACAATTATCCGCTCGCACCCTTACCAAGATAGATTAATGCACCTTGCTTTGGCAAGCCCACACTTCATCGATCGAGGCAGGAAGAGTGTCATCCATCGGAAGGCATCCGACTACTTAATATTAGATAAGGGATTTTATTATAAGCGATTAACATTTTAATCATGACTAACATTTAATCACAGTGCACAAAATAAAATTACAACAATCACATTGCAGATACATCCCAGATGTGCACAAAACAAATTATCAACGATTTGAAAGAAAAGGGCTAAATCTGAGCATTTAGAACATTTCTAAATCTCCAGATTTACAAGCATTGGACAAAGGAACAACGACTCCACACATGCAGTAGACAAGCTCGTCTCTCAGTGTCAGATTCAAAATCTATGACATTTGGTTTCACAAACCAATTAGAGGGACGGTTACTGCATAGGAGAAAAAAAAAATTTCTGAAACAATGAAATCGCATTTTCTGAAACAATTTCAGAAATTTCCTGAAAACAGATTCTGAAAACATTTTCAGAACAAATTTCTGAAAACAATTCTCTGAAATCATTTCTGAAACAGTTTCAAAAAAATTAAACCTTGCTCTGATACCACTGTTGGGTTTTCTATAACGATATATATCATATATATACGCAGCGGAATTATAAACAAGAACAACCCAAAAGAGTTACGGAACTTGCGATTTCATGGATTCAAGAAATAAAGGCAACAACCATTACAAGTGGCAGAAATTATACCTGAATGGGGTTAAGTCTCTACTCAACCAAGGTGCTCCAATATTCCAACTTAACCGTGCGGTTTGAGTTCTGAGCGCAGAATAATGTCTGCGCCTCTAGGGTATCCACACGAGCAAGAAGAACCCTAGCCCTTTGTCAAACAAAGGCCAGGACGGAAGCTCTATTTCCCTCGGACTGCTAGATCCGTCAAGGGAGAAAAACGGCAGCAGAAAAAAAGGGGAAGAAGAAGGTCCGGCGGCGGAACCGTTCCGTCGCTCTAAACCTAAAACAGAAGATAGAAAAACAGCGCTCTCGGGTAAAAGAATCGCATTCTATATATATACCCTGCGTTCGACGAAAAACAAATATTCGTCGAACGCCGTTCGACGAAAGCGCTACCTTAGCCGTTCGTCGAACGCGCTATGTTAGCCGTTCGTCGAACGCGCTACATTAGCCGTTCGTCGAACGCGCTACGACAGCCGTTCGTCGAACGCGCTACATTAGCCGTTCGTCGAACGCGCTACGATAGCCGTTCGTCGAACACGCTACATTAGCCGTTCGTCGAACGCGCTACGATAGCCGTTCGTCGAACGCGCTACATTAGCCGTTCGTCGAACGCGCTACGATAGCCGTTCGTCGAACGCGCTACGTTAGCCGTTCGTCGAACGCGCTACGTTAGCCGTTCGTCGAACGCGCTACGTTAGCCGTTCGTCGAACGCGCTACGATCGCCGTTCGTCGAACGTCGATCTCCGATCGACGAATTTCGATCTCTTATTCCCGATCTCAAATGCCAACGTAAAGCTTTCCGTCTTCTTCAATACTCTTATGTGCGACCCCATAGGTTCATACTTCATGGCAGTGAGACAGCTTGTTTGACCACTTCTAGATCATCATGGTAACACCAACACTCCCACTATCCACCAAAATGGTTACTCGCTCCGTGCCCACCTGGCCTGTAAAACGTAGGGTCAAAGGGGCCGCACTCCCCTCCATGGCCTGCATGGAGATCCCGAACTCTGCTAAATCCAGGTCCTCCACCTCGACATCCATAAGAGGATCCTCCTCTCCATCCTCCTCTCGCAGCATAAACACCTGGACCTTCTGGCAAGCGTGCCCTCGAGTATACTTCTCATCACAATTAAAGCACAGTCCTTTCTCCCTCCGGGCTTGCATCTCTGGCCATGTCAGCTTCGTCACCGTGGGCCGTATGGCGGTGGGTGGATCTCTCCGAACTCTTGTCGGGGCCGCAAGTGGTTTAGTAGCCGTCCGACTCTTTTGTCTGTTGAAGCGCTCCTCCTGTATCCGAGCAATGCTAATGGCGTGGCTCAGACTGCGAGGTAGGTAAGCGTGAATCTCGTCACGCAAATGGTCCTTCAACCCTGAAATGAAGCAGCTCAGCAGTGTCTGCTCACCCCAGGTCACCCGGTTCGTCAACTGCTCGAACTCTGTCCGGTACTCCGTAACTGTGCCCCTTTGCCTCAACTTCTGCAGAGTCGCCTCCACATCCTTATACTCCAGTGGCCCAAATCGGGCCGAGAAAGCCTCCGTGAATTCCTCCCAGGGAGCCGTGGTGCGCCCCCTGAGGAACCATGTCGTCCACTGATACGCGTCCTCCTCCAGATGGAAAGCCGCCAACTGTACCCACTGCGCCTCGGGGACCTCCTGATATTTGAAGAACAGCTCCGCCTTCTGAATCCACTCAAGCGCGTCGCCCCCCTTGAATTTAGGGAAGTTCATCCGGGTCAACTTCGGCTGCATGTAGGGACGCTGATGTGCTCCACCAAATCCACCTCCCTCCTGGGCCATCTGCCCCAGTTGCTCCGGACCCCCCTGTTGTACCCCTTGGTTCCACACTGGGGGTCTTCCTTGTCCTCCCTGGTTCCCCATTTGAGGTCTCGCCGGCCCCATATATGTGTTTCCGTACCCCAAATTGGGGGGTGCCGCTGGTTGAGGATGTAGAATTCCAGCCGTACCCCCGTGAAGGGGAGGAGCAGCTCCTGTCGTGCCTCCGAGAGGGACCGCATTCGCTCCGGTAGGGCGAAACAGCCCGAAACCCTGATGTTGCGACCTCCACGGCTGTCCGGGGTGTTGGCCGGGTCCCCACTGGGCTCCCCCTCCCTGTGCGACACCTCCGCCTTGCAGTTGCAGCCCCGCTGCCCCCTGGACAGGAGGAATGGGCCCCAAGTGGCTGCCGATCCTCCAGTCGGCCGCAGCAGCCCCGCCGGGCCTGGTAGGGGAGAGTCGACTCCCCAGCCACCGGTGGTAGACCCTCCGGCCGCCGCATAGGGCCCCGCCCCTTCTCCTGGCGCTGGATAGTAGCCGCCGGTCTGCCCTGTTGATGCGTAAGGGCCGACGCCCCCGTTCCAAGCCTCCGCCGCTCTGCTGGGGCCCGCGTGGACGCCGTGCGGCCCTAGTAGGCCGTCTGGTCCCCAGTCGGTGGTCCCCCAACCCTCCATCCGGTCGCTCGCAGGCCGGAACCCCGCAGCTAGGGTTCCCGCCGTCACCTCCTCCGCCGGTTCCCTTCCTCCGCCGTTTTCCCCGCCGATTCCTTCTCCGTGTGGGTTGTTCGATGAGTCGATGTCGGAACCGTCGCCGGAAGTCCCCTTCCCTTTCAGATTTTGCAAAAGGAGGGATTTTAACTCCTCCATCCTCGAATAGAATCGTTCTTCCAGATTTTTTTGAGAGTCCCTCATGGATTCTTCGAACGCCGCCACCGAATCCGTCAAGGCGATATAGTTTTCCTCGATCGCGGCCAAACGTGCCGTCTCCGCTTCCGTGCGTGTCACCATGGTCGCAGGAAAGTGGCTCTGATACCAAATGATACGAATTTACGACGAAAAACTAGAAAAACAGGAAGAAAAAGGAAGAAGACGGCTAGGGTTTGAAGAAAAGAGAAATACCTGAAAATGTTTAAGCATGAGAACCAAAAGAGGGGGGAGATAGGTATTTATGCGAAACCTTCTCCCCCTAGGGCCGGCCGGCCCCGGTGAGGGCTGAACCGGTTCGGTTCAGCCCTCCTCTCTTATTTGATTAATTGCGGGCTGAACCGGATGGTTCAGCCCGGTCTTTTCCCGGCTCTCCTTTTGGTCTCCTGGCGTATTTGAATCCTCGAAAGCGCATGTCGTCCGGGGGCATAACAATTACAGCGCTACACGAATGAGATTTTTTTGTGTGCTAGTAAATAATCACCAATTTTATTTATAACATCCCTTCAACACTCCGGTCGCACTCACTTCGTATCTTTGAAATGGGACGAAGGGAAAATGAACATCAAATTCAACAAATCATCGAGAAATAACAAAACATAAATAAATTTTTTATGGAAATCACTAGCATAATGTATGAGATTGTGCGTAAAGCATCATGTGTGGATTTTAGTTTTGAGGAAAATAGTGGAAATGTTGTTTCGTGAAAATAGGGGTTTGCACTTGTAATGGCCTAACAACTGCTAAAGTGAAAAGGCACTAACTGAGGCATTAAAATTAAAAGCATGTCTGATGGAGATCGGCATCGACGATGGCCCACGCGCGTATATTCCCGCCGCAAGCGGGCGTGATTTTCTGATCCTGCACTTTGAGAGCCCGTCCGGACGATCCGAGCCCGTGGATGCGTCCGGAAGGTCGACGAGAGTATATTTTGTATTTTGTTTCATCTTATTCGGACAAGTTTTGGCGTTATTTTGGCACCCGAAAGATCGGGCGATCTGAGCCCTTGATTCCGGATGCCCTAACGCTTATTTTCTATTTATATGGAGCCAAGAGGAGTGGTTTGGGGACCGATTGTTTGAGAGAGTCTTCCAGCCGGTCTGTTGGTGCGACGTCAACGCCCCCAGGTGCGACGCCTAGGGTTAGTTCCCGATCTTTGCCGCCGTTCGCCCCCGTCCAGCCCCTCCGCAGCCTTCGTCCTTCCCCACCAAGCCTCCCCAGCCGTTTCTCACCCCCCCCCCCCCCCCCCGTCGACCACTCTCCAGCCCCCTCCTACTCTGCCGCTCCTCTTCCAGCCCACCTCCATCGTCGACGACACTCCTCCAGCCCTCCCCCACCTTCGACGAGCATTCCCCTACCTTCCCTCATCCCGTCGACCACCCTCCAGCCCTCCCACTACCCCGTCGACCACCCTCCAGCCCTCCCTCTACTCCGACGGCCACCCCAGACCCCTCCTTCTTCCCGCCAATCCTACTTCCAGCCTTCCACCACTCCTTCCTCCCTCCGCGCAGCCGCCATACCCCACCGTCATTGGCCACCAAAGACCCGGATCCATTCCTCTCCGCATTTGGCGCCCCCGTCCGATTGGCTCCTCATTTTGATTGTAAGTTGCACTTGGATTTCAGATCTGAATATAGTTTATTTTGCTAGTTTGCTATTTGCTTTGTTTATCATTTCACATCATTTGGGCTGCTTGAGTTTGTGCTAACCTGCAGGGTGTATCCGCTTATCATTTGTTATTTGCGCTCTCCGATTTGGAGTCACTCTTGTGTGCCTTTTCTATTACGATAATCATCCTTGTGGAATCCGCAAAAGTTTAAATTAACTCATCATAAAAGAAAATTAATTTTAAAACCGCCTGGATTCGTGAAGCTTGCATCGTGTCGGTTCTCTGCACCTTTATTCGCCAAGTAGTGTGTCTAGCTTCTCAGCCCCAGCCTACCCCTGCGTCAATGTCACTACTTATAAAATTGTAATTTATACTCTACAAAGAATGTATAACATATCTACTTACAATAACTGTCAATGCCTAACTTATAATGATCTTTTTAAAGAGGAAAATGAAATATAGCATCCTAATTTTCTTTCATCCATTCATCACGAGTCAAGATTTATCTTAATGCTTATAGGAAAAAGAGAAAAGAAAAGTAAAATGAAAGCATAGGGATGGAGATCGTAGATTTTGGAGTTCTTCCCGAAATTCGGTTGTCTTCTCGCGGTGCCCACTCCTAAGTATTATCCCTCTTGTTTCTTTGTATTTCTTTGTCAGCCATATCTCCCCTCATTGTTTTCTGCAGAAAACTCAACAAAACGGCAATCATACATAGCCAGACACTCCTAAACAGCCGCCCAACCTTGCAGCCCACCTCATACCACCATCGAACCCTATCCTATACCTAATCCCCAACAGCAGGCCCCCTCCCAACCACTGCCTGCAGCAGCAGCCCCATATAAACTGCTGCCTAACCACACCAAAAAGCATCCCCCAATCCAGACGTCCCATCTAAGCCTCCCCCAAGCCGGGCTGAAACGCTTAAACCTATTCAAAATCCAGCAGCCCTCACTGGATTGGAGACAGGCCAAGCTGAACCTCTTTCCAGTTGTTTCCTGCACTGGCCATCCACATCTTGCTCATCCCCTGCCCCATCTGACCTCACTGTAGCCCTCGCCAGCCCTGAATGACCTCTTCCTAAACCCCTGCTGCATTGTCTTAGCCTTCGAGCCATAAAAAGCCTTTATTCCCCTCCGATCAGTCACCATAGAGCAGTTTCACATCTCCGGATAGCCACCTCCACTCCTACGATCACCGGATATCTTTGCCATCGCCTCCGGCCCCTCACTTGTGGGTGTTTATTGTTTGGTTTCCTTATTCCTCATCATTTTGTATGAACATCGATTCCTATATGATTATGGATGGCTTGGTTTGTTAGTATATTAGTCAGTGACTAACCTTGACTTGCATGACCTTTATTGCTTAAGCATATTAGCTTTTGGTCGTCAAATCAGACAAAAACCTAATTTGCTTGCTTATTAAAAAGTCAATGTTATAAGCAGTCTTAAAATGGTTATTCGCAGTCCAAAAAAACTTAAAATCTTCTCATTTTGCTTACTTATAAAAAGGTAATTTATACTCATTTATGCTTATCATGATATTTCGCCCCTTCGAAGTTAGACAAAATAAAACATGGTAGCATGAGAGTGGCACCCCCGAGAAGAGCGAGTTCAAGTCCTCGAGAGTGTTGTTGTCGTAGTCCGGGCCCCTGCACGAGCTTCTCTCCTACATGTTGGCTACTTGCCCCCTCGAGTGAGTTCAAATCCTCGAGAGTGTTGTTGTCGTAGTCCAGGCCCCTGCACGAGCTTCTCTCCTGCATGTCGGCTACTTGCCCTCTCGAGTGAGTCCAAGTCCTCGAGAGTGTTGTGGTCGTAGTCTGGGCCCCTGCACGAGCTCCTCTCCTGCATGCCGGCTAATTGCCCCCTCGACTGTCCAAGTCCTCGAGAGTGTTGTTGTCATAGTCCGGGCCCTTGCAGAGCTCCTCTCCTGCATGTCGGCTAATTGCCCCCTCGAGTGAGTCCAAGTGCTCGAGAGTGTTGTTGTCGTAGTTCGGGCCTCTGCACGAGCTCCTCTCCTGCATGTCGGCTACTTGCTCCCTCGAGTGAGTCCAAGTCCTCGATAGGGTGGTTGTCGTAGTTCAGGCCCCTACACGAGCTCCTCTCCTGCATGTCGACTACTTGCCCCCTCGAGAGAGTCCAAGTCCTCGAGAGTGTTGTTGTAGTACGGACCCCTGCACGAGCTCCTCTCTTGCATGTTGGCTACTTGCCCCCTCGAGTGAGTCCAAATCCTCGAGAGTGTTGTTGTCATAGTCTGGGCCCCTGCACGAGCTCCTCTCCTGGATGTCGGCTACTTGCCCCCTCAAGTGAGTCCCAGTCCTCGAGAGTGTTGTTGTCGTAGTCTGGGCCCCTGCACGAGCTCCTCTCCTGCATGTCGGCTACTTGCCCCCTCGAGTGAGTCCAAGTCCTCGAGAGTGTTGTTGTCGTAGTCCGGGCCCCTGCAGAGCTCCTCTCCTGCATGTCGGCTACTTGCCCCCTCGAGTGAGTCCAAGTCCTCGAGAATGTTGTTGTCGTAGTCCGGGCCCCTGCACGAGCTCCTCTCCTGCATCCGGCTACTTGCTTCCTCGAGTGAGTCCAAGTCCTCGATAGGGTTGTTGTCGTAGTTCGGTCCCCTGCACGAGCTCCTCTCCTGCATGTCGGCTACTTGCCCCCTCGAGTGAGTCCAAGTCCTCGAGAGTGTTGTTGTAGTCTGGGCCCCTGCATGAGCTCCTCTCCTGCATGCGGCCACTTGCCCCCTTGAGTGAGTCCAAGTCCTCGAGAGTGTTGTCGTCGTAGTTCGGGCCCCTGCACGAGCTCCTCTCCTGCATGTCGGCTACTTGCCCCCCTCGAGTGAGTCAAAATCCTCGAGAGTGTTATTGTCGTAGTCTGGACCCCTGCACGAGCTCCTCTCCTGCATGTCGGCTACTTTCTCCCTCGAGTGAGTTCACGTCCTCGAGAGTGTCGTTGTCGTAGTCTGGGCCCTTGCACGAGCTCCTCTCCTGCATGTCGGCTACTTGCCCACTCGAGAGAGTCCAAGTCCTCGAGAGTGTTATTGTCGTAGTCTGGGCCCCTGCACGAGCTCCTCTCATGCATGCTGGCTACTTTCCCCCTCGAGTGAATCCATGTCCTCGAGAGTGTTATTGTCGTAGTTCGGGCCCATGCGCGTGCTCCTCTCCTGCATGTCGTCTACTTGCCCCCACGAGAGAGTCCAAGGCCTCGAGAGCGTTGTTGTCGTAGTCTGATCCCCTGCACGAGCTCCCCTCCTGCATGTCGGTTACTTGTCCCCTCGAGACAGATTGCCCGTTTCAATCACTACCTAGAGGCAACACCTGGTAGTCAAGCCTACAAATATGAAGCAGGGTGACTCTTGAACTCGCCAGGTGACCTGAGTGAGGGCGAGGCGAGCACTACAGTCGTCTCACACCCTAATACGTGCGCATTTTTCATCCCCTACCAAGAGTAAGGGTGGGGGCAATTAACTCACTCGAGCCCTAGGAGCCTAAAGCGTTTTCGAGACGAGCTCGCTAGACGCGAGCGTAAGACCTAGTGTAATCCTATCACAGCGCGAGGTATGGAATGCGAGCACGCCGTGTTCGCCATCTAAGGAGTGTGAGTCCTTGGAGCCTGAGGAGGAGGAGCTCTCCGGCTCGCGGAACAACTCTAGAAGGAAAGTTTGGAGGGCGACCTCCAACCCCACCTCGTTTAAGGCTTCATATCGCCGGAGACGCTCCAGTGTGAGCTAAGCCGTGAAAGTGACCAACTTCCTACGCGTCATCTCCACCTTAGCAGGGGTGAACTGCAAAAGCTGGGGAGGGCGAGATGATTCCCCAGCCCCTTTGAGCTGACACTCTAGCATTCTGCCTCGACGAGCTGGTTGGAGAGGTAGTTGGTGTTGCTTCGCGCCGCCTTCAGGTCAGCCTCCATAGTGGAGAATCGCTCGGCCCACGTGAGCTTGGCATCCTACAAGAAAGCATATTCAGAAAGAAACCCAGCGCGAGTACAGGTTATAGGCTGAAAGAAAGATGTACCTCATTTAGAGAGGGCAGCTTGGACCCCTTCGCGGCGAGATCTTTCTCAACCTTCACAAATTTCTCCTCGGCCTCCTGCGAGCCTCAGTCTCTGCGCGGAGCTTCCTATTCAGTATGAGACCGCACCTCGCGGTCTGGTGGAGCAGCTCCGTGGAGCGAGGATGGACCGGTAGTCTGGTACCGCAATTCGCCAGTTCGCAAGTTGGGGTCCCAGCGAGTACCTCAACATCATCGCGGTCATAGAGGCCGTAGAGGACATTGAAAGCATCATCGTCGGGCTCCTCATCCTCCGTCCAAGAGGGAAGGCGCGAGATCAACAAAACTCGATTATGCGAGTTGTCCCAAGGCAGGAGAGGATCCCCCTTCACGTCCTCGTTCCGCATCCCGACTCCAAAATTGAAATGCGTGGCGGGATTGTCGGGCGGATACTCCTTGCCTGCAGTGCTCACCCTCCCGGATCTTTGCTTCTTCCTCTTCGGCTCGCTCAATGAGGGAGCTTTGGGATGAACTTTCTTCTTACCTTTTGTGGAGGCGGAGGCTGGTTCTCCCTCGTCCAAGACGACAATCTCAGCAGGGCGGGAAGAAGGAACTTTGCAAGCCGGCACCCTTGAGCTTTTGAAGGGTGGGAGCACCGGCAGCGAGCGCTCACCTATAAAAGAAAGGTGAGCTCACCAGAAAAATGAGAACACGAAAGAAAATAGAGTGGCGAGTCCTCGCCTAGGCTAACCTGTTCCTGGCAGTATGAAGGCGAGTTGATCCACATGTCGTCGCAAGTAGATGACATCGAACTCCTTCCCCTTCAAGAAGTTATAGAGGGCGATGGCGTCCCCCTCCACGCGATGTGGCTTGTATACGGCCTCAGTCTTCTAGATTGGCGCGAAGGGGAGCCGAACTCGCCTCGCATGAAAACAAATTTGTCGTTCTAGTGGTGGACTTTGTTGAGGGTTTCGGCGATCTTCACGCATGCACTGGAGAAGAAGACGACACCACTGTTGGTTGCCTTCAGCGTCAGAATCTTGCGGAAGGCGGCTAGGTTGAATTCAATCTTCTCCTCGCACATATAGCAGATGAACACGATCAGGGCGTTGATCGCGTTGGGGTTGACTAGCGCGGGGATCAACCCGAAATACTTGAAGACCAGACGGACCTCAAGCCACAGGGGCAGCCTCAGCCTGACGTGGAAATGTGTCAGGGGAAAGGCGGGCTTATCTTCAAAGAATGTGTTAATGTGCTTGCCTGGCACGGCGGGGCGCTTCGTCGTGAAGCCGCCAGGCACGAAGCGAGCTTCAAAAGCGGCGAACTCAATCGTAGAGGTCTGCGAGCTGGGGAAATTGTTTTCCTTGAAGTTGGCGACACAATTCGCGCGACCCTCCTCGCCCTTGTTCTCGCGACCCATGGTGAGAACAGAAAGCGATCTCCTATCGATAGAAAAGAAAGAAAAGGAGGGGTCTAAGTGCAGCAAGCGTATCTATCGCCATGGTTGACCCCATATTTATAGCCTATGGTATTTAGGCGCACTCGGGCGGGAGTCTATGCACTCGCAAGCGAGCTCGTCGCCTCGCGAGTCAACGCTAAAATAAACCAAACCATTGGGATGAAAGCGTGAGTACAACACACAGGAAACAAAATCTTCTTTAAGCCACTAAAGGCGAGTACACGATAACGCGAGTTGAGAAAAAAAACATAGAAAATACAGATACATTATTCGCGGGGCACAGGGCCGCGACCTCAGAAGCGCGGGCGGGGAGGATGACGAGTTTTCCAAGTGATATCCCTGGCAACGCGAAGGTTATCTTTGGCCTTCTGAAGGTACTCCTCGCTTCGCCTGATATACTCCTTAAGTCTGGAGGGCTCGCCTACTGTCCCAGCCACTTGTACGAACCTGTGCATTTCGTCTTCAGTAGCGTTCTGGCGAGCCTTCAAGTCATATCGCCTCTCTTCCACGTCTTGGACACGGGCATATAACCCTTCATCATTCTCCACATGTGGCTGAAATTCCTCTGCCCAGTCGAGGCGAGCCCACATGTCGGTTGGCCCATGCTTTACCTTAGCAGGCGGCATGAAAGGAGTCGTGGGCCACGAGGACGGCAAGGAGGCTAGTCCTGAATTCGACGTCAACTGCCTGCGTGCCCGCCAGGAGGTCTCTCAGAGGAGTCGTCATTATGGAAGAAGGAGACTCTGGCAGCGAGTTTATCGACGTTGAGGGTCCCAACGAGGCGGATAGGCTGCGAGCTAAAAGAAGGGCGGGCAGAAAGAAGTCAGCAAAGAAAGATGAACTGAAGGATGAGCAAAAGAGAGCAGATACTTGCCGAAGACGCTGGATCCCTACCTTGTTGGCGGGGCAAGTTCTGATGAAGGCACTCAGTGAGTTGAGGCCTCTAGGAAGGCATACTGTTTTGTCCTGGCGGAGCCATCAACAATGACTTCCCGCCGGAAGGTCGCCTAACCAGCTCGCTAACACTAAGCTACAGAGAAGAAGCCGGAAGTCTGGGAACACCCGTCGGCAGAGTTGGACTCGGAACTGGAGAGGAAGCCGGGAGCACGCTCTTAGAAGGCGTCGCGCCTTGACGTGGTTTAGTATGCAGGTCAGTGAAGGAAGGAACTATTTGAAAAAGAGTACAACATTAATATGTGTTCCTCGGCAACAGCTAAAATGTGATTTATTACCTGGAATGGTGGCGCGGCGAGACGGTGAGGGGGAATTTGAACTCGCGTTATTGTCTTGCTCATAACCCCTATCAGACAACGAGCACGGCAACACCAAGACTACGGTCTGACTGGCGTCAACCTGCTTGAACTCGCGGAAACATAAGGTCAGCCATCTCGCATCAAAAGTTTTAGAGAATATGAAGACGAGCTGAAATTACCTATTTCGCCGGACTGAGGAGGTTGAAGGTAGGTTGATCACTGCCATGCGAGCTCTCAATCTCCTTGAGAGAAGACTCGCGCTCCACTGTCAATTCAGGAGGTGAGGGGGTCTCTCCTCGACAGAAGGAGTGTTGGCCCTCTTTTTCTTCTTTGACCACTTATCACCGCGCCCACGGGATCGCTTCGAAGAGAGCCCGCCGATCAGCCCAAAAATGGAGGCCGCCGCGAGTTCTTCACCCTTGGACCACGGCTTCGCGCCAGCGGAAGGGATCGCCTCTGAAGCCATACTACTGTCAATGGAGGGTAGCAGTGCCCCCTTATTTATAGGGGGAACGGGCGGACCCGCTAACTCATATCTCTATGCGGTAAGAGCTCGCTAAATAAGGGTGGAATGGTTCTTTTCGATCTCTAGCGAGCTTGCAAAGGGCGGGGATTGTGTACAACTCGTATTCAGCGAGCAGAATGAGGGTTCGCCCCAGTAAACCACAGCAAGAACTAGCACAACCATGATGCTCGATGGGCGAGCCCGGCAAGACGACCGGACTCGCCGCCAGGAGAGAGCGAGCTCAACCCGCGTTTTATGGTGCGACTCCGGGTAGCATAGTCGGACTCGCCGCTGGGTAGGCGAGGCGAGTCCGAGTCGTTTCAACTCTTAAGCTCGCCTAAGTCAGTGAGCAGCAACCTAAAGAAGGTCAGAATGGTTATTCGCAAACCGCCAGGGTCTGGGAATAATATTCTCGTTAAGGTGGAGGCCGCTACCCGCAGACCATCTGTGTCTGGAAATAGTGTTTTGGTTAAGGCGGAGGCCGCTACCCGTAGACCAATATACCCTTGAGATGTTTTGCCTATAAATAAGACCATATAGCACCTCGGAGAAGGCAGACCCAGCCTCCTAGAGCTCGCACCTTTCGAGTTTCTTCTCTGTGTCGTACGAGGTGTCGAGCTCAGTTATTGGTTGTGGGAGGGGAAGTTAAAAGGAGAAATTCCGGGTGTGTGGCGGTACCTCCTCGTTGCAGTTCGCGGGTCTGTGTGTAGGCATTCAAATCTACTATCGGTACGAGTCAGATCTAGGCTCAGAATACCCGGTTTCAGGTGTCCGACGATGGGTTAAGTAACATAAGCTACCCCCTCTTGGTTTGAACTCCGTTGAACCGGTATCCAGGTTTCAAGGGAACTGGTGTGTGTATTTTTCTCATCATTGGTCTAAGGATTTTGGAATTGAGTTTAGCCTGGCCAAGGGAACCAACCCTCGATTGTATCTTCGCGGGAACATGTCTTTCGATTTTTAATGCAAATATATTCCTTTTCCATGAGATATTCTATGTGTTCGCATATTGGTCAGACTTGCCTTTCATCCCCGCGTATTGCTCTAGGTCGCGAGAGTAACCAGTAAATTCTGAAAGCAAGCTCAACTGCGGTGATATGTTGGCTTCATCGGCTCACGACGATCCTACAGTGTTGCACAACTATCCACAACCACACGATCAGCCCCTCCTGCGGAAGTAACATCGCTCTCTACTCCCGTTACAACTACAACTTGCAACTGCCGATGGTACCTACGCATAGTTGAATGAGCCTTAGCGTGCCTCCAGTGCATTGCAATAGTCATTTCGTCGACACCTTCCAGCTTAGTCCTAGTTTTGTGAATACATATTCCCTCCACCACAGTGAGCCCACATAGCAATTCAACAACCGTCCCTTGCCTCTCCGTCATCCTCATCAGCACAGTTGTCATGTATCTTTTCTGTGGATGCCATTCACCTGAGCTAAGGCTGAAATTCTAAGTGGCTTCAAAGATTTAGGCACTTTAACCTCCCTCATGGAGAACATGAAACACTCTTTGGCAAACATTCTTCAGCTTGTGTGCTCTACTACCAAACCAATCCAACATTCGTCTCCCTTCGACTCGATCATCCTCATGTATCATCACTTATTTCCACCAATTCCTCCACTAGCAGCACCCACAGGGTTTTAGGATGGAACGACTCGACTAGATTGTGTGAGAAATTATTTTGAAATGCAACCCAGACCACGTAGCCACAATGTTCTTCTCTTCATGATTAATATGGACGGATCAACTCTCCAATAGTTCTGTTGGAACCGCCAAACAAACCAAACTATGACGACCAATGTTGAAGGACGAAATCAACCTCCGTTGCAGTTTTAAACGTGTGTGAATGCTCATGTGTTGCCCACTAGGATCACTCGATCAACACATACATGGACAATTTAGTGGAGTTAGCCAACAATGTTCTTGGCTTTGCAATGACACACTACATGGGTTACTTTATGCATGGACACCACTTCATTTTCACATTCATAACCTTATCACCCTCTCCCTCGCAATTCAACATGCTCATTTTGTAGAAGTTGAATTCACCTCTATTTTGGCATTCAATTCTTCCACCAACCCAACACCATTTCCTCCACCCTCCATCCCAAGATCCATCATTAAACTTCCACAACCTTCCATTTGAACCCCGCACAAGCACCTCCCTGATAGGTACCCGCTCCTCCCGCTCTCCTGACATGCCTACATCAAAATTGAATCACCAACCCCAATGATTGACTCATCATAAGTACCTAAAACTCCGTCTTTAGGGCCTTTGTTTTTACTAAAACAACATTATCCTCCTACACATCAATGTTCGAATAAATAATTACACATGATTACGTGTTGAAGATGAATACATTATGTTGTTGACTTCAATGCACTGGCATTGGATGATGGTCCATGACAATCTTAACTCGTTCTCTCTCCCATGACCTTGGGGGAAATTAATTTATGTGAAGAAATATATTGTTAAGTATACGAATGTCTTATGTATACATGTATAGTAACCCGAATTGATGGAGTATTCGACTAGTTTGGTCACTACGAACTAGTAAGATATTTTGGTAATTTGTATGCAGGTTGTAATGCATATATAAGGGTGTCTGTGTTTTTCTCATCTTTGCTCGTAAGGATTTTGGAATTTGGTTTTCAGAACTAAGTTACAGAACTATCCCTTGATTGTATCTCGGCAGAAGCATGAATATTGATTTTTAATGTAGATATTTTATTTCATCATGATATCTTCTCCGCGCGCTATCATCTTCCACCTAACACCGAAGTTTTTAACATATTTGATTAAAATAAGATCATTTTGACAGAAAAAAATACATAAAGATTGAAGGCATGGCAAGCGTCTCTAGTGAAGAAACGTCTTTGTGCAAATCACTGAATCAATCACCTAGAAAAGTAAGAACAATGAAAATATTCTATGCATGGTAGATTTGTAGAAATCAATTTACCTTGCAAAAGGTGAAATCATTGGTATCAGTGTCATCCATGGCCAACGTTCTTTGTGCAAATATGAACATAAACTTTGTTAATATCCAATAAGTCCTCACAAATACATGGCAAGCCAAGATTTCCTGGATAAAAAAAGTGTAAAATAGCAAAAATCTTAACTAAATATTGTACCTAAAACAATTTGACATATGAATAATTATAGGCCAAAATAGTATAACACAGTATAACACAGGACGAATCAACAAATAACCGAAGACGACTACGCTAACTGCAATGCAAACGAGCATGTGACAAATGCAATGGACCTACGACCAACCCTAGAATGACGTGCAAGCATGCACACAGTCTAATAGACAAAATACCAATTTAATGTAGAGTAGGTAGTGAGTGCAGTGCTCTAAGAAGCAACCCTAGGTGGAGTGTCAGATTACTAATGAATGACCTAATGATAATGCTAATGCAATAGGCAGCCCGAATAAAATTAGCAATAATTAACTGATTAAAAGAGTCTACTCAGGAGCACATTCACTGGAATAACAAGTATTATTTCACACACGTTGGAGCGCAGGTATTTTCAAGCGCGCAACAAATAAACTTTGCAAATTATAGGATTTCAAGGAACAAAAACATATAACATAGCATCCAACAACATATAGTCCAAGTACATGCCCTGGGCTAGATTCGTGGATGGTGTGTGTGTGTGTGGGGGGGGGGGGGGGGGGGGGGGGTGCAGTTACTGGAGGAGGTTGTTAGGATGAGTTTGAGGTGGCCTGGTGTTAAGTGGGGGAAGTGAGTTAAAGAGGAGATGGAGTGGGGCTGACGGTACAGGAGTGCGAGTGGGCGTGAATCAGCGGAGGGAAAACCAAGAAATGTGAGGGGAGAAGCGGAGGATGCGGCAAGGAAGACTGGAGCGGTGTCGATTTGCAATGGGGAAATCGGACTAGGCCATGGTTTGCGATCGAGGGGGAGGAGGCAGTGGCATGCGAAGGAGAGGTCGGAGGAAGTGGCGTTTTCTTATGGCATGGCCGAAAAAATAGCGGTTTGCGATGGAGAAGCCGAAGGAGGCTGCGACTAGCGTACTGGAGCCACTGTTTTAAATGTCCTCCAACATAACGACATATGTTTCTTTAAAAATCGATTATGTGCTTTTATTAAATATATGTCAATATATCCGATTTTTTTCGATATATCGGCCGACGCAGCTTTGTACATAACGTCCGCTATTTTATTGTATGTTATGTTAGCAGTATATGTCTAAATCACATATATATACTATATTATGTATGCTTAAATCAATTAAACTTATTGTTTCGTTCTTTTAATGTGTTATTATTATAATTAATTTTGTATAATTATTTCACACTATTTTTCTTACTTCATATAATAAAAAATATGAAAAAGTAACACATTTATTAATTGTTATTTATATGATTTTTAACATAAACTTATTAAGCATGGAAAGACTAATAATCAATCAAGAATATTTAACTTTTAAATTTTCTTTATTTGTTATAAAACTTTATTTGTTATATAATATTAAATATATTTTACATCGTACTGATTTATACTTGCTATAATATTTTACTTTGGATATTTTTTGAATTTATTTTAGGATATTCATGACTCATTGTTTGTTTACTTGTTGGGAGATACATGACTTATTGTTAGTTTACTTGTAATGCTAATTTTTTTCTTTTAGAATATATAATTATACTTAATATACAAAAAAATAAATTTATTAATTTATTCATATGGAAATCCGATATTTTAAAATATCCCCGACATATCTCCGACGTCAGACATCCGACATTTAAAAACTTAATCTGACATGTCGTCAACATCCGATATTGACAACCATGACTGGAGCGGGTCGGGTAGCGACTAGGTCTGTGGGGGAAGGGAAGGGAGGATAAACGTCCAAGGCATCCCACCAAGGGGGGCTCACGGAGTCCGTCGGAGGGTGACCGACGGCTTCAAATTTTTTTAACCAAAACATTGATCCCTGCAAACCGTTGCTTACACAACTATAAGAAGATCATACAAACTAGGGCACCTGAATCAGACGTTTTAGAATGTTTGTACAGACCGAGGGTCAAATATAACACAATTGCAAAAGTAAATATACAAAATCAACTCGAAAAGATCATCCAGGCGCATCCGCGGACTCGGATTGTCCGAACGAACAACGGATCACTGCCTCCTTCGAAAATAAACGTGTGGGTCACCGATCCCCATCACAGTATCTACAAGAACCATGAAAATGGAGCTTTTTTATAAATGGATTATGGAATTAAATAACATCTCATCCAACATTTTACAAAAGAAAGCAACGAGTATGTAGTACTTCATGCTAAATTAAGTTTTAAAAATGCAAGGCACGAAAAATAAAATCAATAAAAAAATAACTAATATTTACGTATCTTTTGTGCAGCAGCCACTGTCCCTCATAACCCCCTAACCCAGTCACTGTCCACTCCAGTCGTTGTCCAGCAGCGAGAATCAATTCCTACAGCTGGTTACACCCTTCCACAAGCCCTTGGCCTTCTATCATTCATACACTTCCCTCATAACCCCCTAACCCTTCCTAGCCAATCGCACGTACGATCTGCACGCCTCGCCAACCAAAGCAAGCTCCGCCAGATCCCAAATATCCTTCCTTATCTTAGTGCTTGTTGGTCGCATGCATATTGCATTGGAGCCGAGTTTTCTCCTTGTAGCAAGGTGTCGGGTAATTTACATCTTCGTATCTTTTGTGCTTCATGCTATTTGTTAATCTTTATGCTTAGTATTGCTTTCACTATGATTGAGCTTATCTAATTATTTAATTCTTTATTTGTTATCGTATTTTCCTTAAATACTGTTTACGAGAATTAAATTGTGGAACTAAGTTCCTTATTTCAAACCCTTGGAAAGTCGTCAGGCTAGTGAATCGAGATTTCATTTTAATGCTTCCTTTTGTTTATTCCACAAATAAGTGTGTGTGAATGGATTACAATTTGTCTCAAGGCGTCCGAATATTAAATTTTTGTTTCTGGTTTACATCATGAGTTAATGAGTATTTTTAGTACAAGACTCGACTGCAGAGCACCATTCCCACTACCACGATGTATATTGGTAATTCTACAGTCTATTTTTATCAAACCATGTCCATCAGATCCTGGATTTTAGATTGAGGCGCTACTGATTACATAGCTCGTAATTCTTCTCTTTTCTCCACTTTACCTCAATTAAGCACATCTCATCACATCACTCTCGCCAATGGTTTCAAATCTAAAATCACGGATATCGTCAAAGCTACTCCTCTTCCCTCACTACATTTATCCTTTGTTTTATTCGTGCATGGATGCCCATTTAACCTTGTTTTTGTTAACCAACTTACTTGAACCGGTAATTGTTATATAATAACAAATCCTTTTTTATATAGGATCTGATTATGAGGAAGATGATTGGAGCAGGAATTGAAATGTTTGGTCTTTACTATTTCCACCCCCACCCCCACCCTCTCGGTTGCCTGCGCCATATCTGAATCCTCCCAATCATCTACAGCATTGTCTTGGTCATCCCATCATCAATAAATTTTCAAGTGTATCTTGAAAAGGCTTGATGATTTTTCAAGATGCACTAAGATTTACGGAATGAAAGAATGTTTTAAGTTGATCAATATTTTTCAGATTTTTTTTCATGAAATTCAAAGTCATTTTAACCTTGTTTTTGTTAACCAACTTACTTGAACCGGTAATTGCTATATAATAACAAATCCTTTTTTATATAGGATCTGATTATGAGGAAGATGATTGGAGCGGGAATTGAAATGCATGGTCTTTACTATTTCCACCCCCACCCCCACCCTCTCGGTTGTCTGCACCATATCCGAATCCTCCCAATCATCTACAGCATTGTCTTGGTCATCCCATCATCAATAAATTTTCAAGTGTATCTTGAAAAGGCTTAATGATTTTTCAAGATGCACTAAGATTTACGTAATAAAAGAATGTTTTAGGTTGATCAATATTTTTCAAAAAAAATTTCATGAAATTCAAAGTCATTTTAACCAAACAATTCGAATATTAAGAAGCGAGAATGCCAAAGAGGAATATTTTTCATCCTCCCTCGCTAAATTCATGGCATCCTATGGCATTATCCATCAATCCACATGTCATACATCCCAACAGAATGAGGTTGCTGAAAGGAAATATCAACATATTCTTGACACCGCATGCACTCCATTGCTCCATGTTAATGCTTCTCAATATTAATTGGGAGATGTTGTCCGCAACTGCAATCTACCTCCTCAATTGCATGCCCTCATCAACATTAGATAACAAAGTGACTCACTCTATGTTATTTTCAAATTATAGTCTGTTCAAAATCCCCCGTTAGATTTTTGGATATACTTGTTTTGTGCATGATCTTTCCCAAGTCCTAAAAAGTTATCTGCTCGTGTGGTCAAATGTGTCTTTGTTGGTTACTTTAAAGTCCAGAAAGGGTATCGATGCTACACGCCTTCAAATTGTATATCCGTTGATGCCACATTTTTGAGGATACTCCCTATTTTTTCTTCGTCGCCTTCCAAACCTAAATATATTTCTCATGTTCTTCATATCCTCATTCTCTTATCCACTCACCGCTCTATTTTACTATTTTAGCACTCAAATATTCAAGATCATCATATCAATCATCCTCCCATCACCTATCAATGATGGCCCATAAATAAGTCAATAGAGGCACATACATGTGATGATTCAGCATTGGCTTCCTCATCTCAATTGTTTCGGATCCAAATCTCATTAATGTTCCTGTGCCCTTTCGCAAACGTACTCGCTCGACCAATAATCAACATCATGTTTATAACCTCTTAAGCTACCACCGAATTTCTCCTTCCCATTATAGCTTTATCTCTACTCTCTCCTCCATTTATGTCCCTAAAAATGTTCAGAAAAAAATGTCACATGCTGGATGGTGACATGGTTGAAGAAATGGCAGCTTTAGAACCCAATTCTACCTAGACCTTGGTTCCTCTTCATCCAAGGAAAATGACTGTTGAATGTTGATGGGTCTAGGGAAAACAACCAGTGAATGTTAATGGGCCTTCATGGTCAAAATTGGTCTGGATGGGCAGGTAGATAATCTGAAGGCACGATTGGTTGCGAAAGGGGCACACAAATATTTGGTCACAATTATGGGGATACTTACTCTCCGATTACAAGGATGACATTTGTCCATCTTTTCTTACTTATGGCCACAATGTGCAATTGACCCTTCCATCAACTGAATATCAAGATTTCATTCCTTCACGGCGACCTTCTTGAAGACGTATATTTGTAGCAACCACCCAATTGTATTGCTCAAGGGGAGTCAAGTAATCAAATCTGTAAGTTACACGAGGCCTTACATGAACACAAATAGTCTCCTCGGACATGGTTTGAAAGATTTAGACTTGTTCTGCAACCGTTTGGATGCTTCAAAGTTGAGCAAATCACTCAGTCTTTTACAAGCATTTTCAAATGGACGCACATTTACCTTGTTGAATATGTTGATGACATAGACATTACAGGAGACAATCATGAAGGTATTAACCAACTCAAACAACATATATTTCACAACTTCCAAACAAATGACCTTAGACGATTGTGCTATTTCGTCGGCATTGAAGTTGTTCAATCAAAATCAGGGATAGTCTATCTCAAAGGAAGTATGCTCTTGATATTTTAGAAGAAACGGGAATGATAGATTGCAAACTATTGATACTCTTATGGGCCCAAATACTAAATTGATGCCACAACATGGAGAGTCAAATTCTGATCTAGGAAGATATCAAAGATTAGTTGAAAAATTAAACTACTTAACTATGACTGCTCGACATATCCTTTGCACTTAATGTGGTGAGCCAATTTAACAACTCTCCATATGATAGTCAGTGGGATGCAACTATGAGAATCTTGAGATATATACAAGGATCCCCAAAAAAGGAATAATCTATGCAAATAGAGGACACTCAAAGATCCTTGCATATACTAATGCAAATTAGGCTAGTAACCTAAGTGATAAACGATCAACCTCAAGATATTGTGTATTAATTAGAGGCAACCTCATTGCATAGAAAAGCAAGAAATAAAGTGTTGTTGTTAGATCAACCGCAGAAGAAGAATATTGAGTCGTTTCCCTTACCACATGTGAGCGCATATGGTTTAAACAACTCATCTCCCAATTGAAATTTTGTAATATTAAGTCTGAATCTTATGTACGATAATCAGACAGTCAGACACCTTGCTTTTAATCCATTTTTCCATGAGTGGACAAAGCATATTGAGATTACTTGAAATAACCAAGACATAACAAAAAATAGGATTGCATCTATGCTTTTAGCGGGAGCCCGATAGTCTAAAAATGTATTCGTTTGGTACTGACCTCTACGCTTTTAACAGGAGATTAATATCCCCTATTGAGTCAGGATAGAATTTTATCTGAATGTTACTGAGCTATCAATTTCTATCATGGACTCATTTGCTGCTATTAGCCCCCTAAATAAAATCCAGCGGACTTAATTTTTTGAGTTGATCCTTCAATTTTCTATGGCATTACTTAAATTGTGCATGAATATGGATACAACTATAATGTAGATGTGGCCATGGTGGGAAGGAGTTGTCTTCTATCATGAACTGGATTGCTGTTTTTTGTCCATCATTAAGGACAATAAATTAGCCGACCCAACTATTGTGGGATAAAGGCCTGAGTGTTGGTGTTGTTATTAAGGATAATCAATGTTTCTATATTAATTTGAACATGCATAATGTCATATGCAAATCTAGAGATCAACTGGTTAGAAATACTAAGCTCTAGGCTCTGTTTATCGTGGTGGTGGCGGTCATGAACGCGATAGTTATGAACCGTCATTCGTGAATGTCCGACCTCACCTAAAGAACTTCATCCACTTCTATGTTTAAAACTAGTTTTCTTTTCATGGTGGCGGTCATAACTATTCAAACATACAGTCTATGACGGTGGCATTTTTGTCCAACCTCACCGGAGCAAAAAAACGCTACGCCACCATGAATTAAATTTTGTTCTGGTCGCCTATTTCACAGCGCAGTTCATACATCTTATGAAATCAAATGTGCATATGTACATAAATAAAAGCTTAAGCATAAGTTTTATAAGAAACCAAACTACACTGACAAATATTTGTTGCAGAAAAGTTATATAAGATCATCCCTGATGACATAGTATGAATGTCTAGAAATGAATAAGATCTATCGTTCCGTTCTACCTAGTAAACGGACCTTCAGGTCTTTCAATGAATAATGAACTGTTTTTTTTAATACGTACCTTATAACTTTGAATCGCGATTTATTTACTTTGAATCGCGATTTATGAATGTCTAGAAATGAATAAGATCTATCGTCTCCGAAGGCAGAGATTTGTCCAGAGAAACGGAGCTCCCGATTTTCACCTACGGCTGGGCATCATTCCAAAGGTCGACGGCAACATTCGTCGACGGTGGAGCAGATCTTGGAGCGGAGAAGATCTCGGCGTCGGAGTAGGTTGTAGCGTCGCTAGTCTCCGAAGGCGGGGTGAATAAGGAGAGAAGCGTCAGCTCTGGGGCCTTGGCTTTAATTCAAAGGTAGACAGCTTCTTTCGTCGGCGGCGGAGTTGGACTTCTAAGCAGGGGCCAATCAATGACGGAGACGCAATTTATTCGGGCAAAGCCAAACAATCTTCCGACTTTAGTTTACTAAAAAAATAGAGTAGATTAGCGCGATGTTATTAGCAGTCCTAAGGCTATTCGCAGTCCTAAAATATTTAAAATGGCTATTCGCAGTCCTAAATATATTTACATTTATTGAACTGCGAATATCAATGCACTTCTTATAACATTGCCCATAGATTATGAATAAATAAATAATATATTTTGTAAAATATCATGTATATTTAGAATATAATGATCAGAAATATTAATTAAGTTAAAATTCACACATGATCCCTATTGCGGATCGCGCACGGCTCTTCCGCGGTCCGGTCTAAATCGACCGCCTTAGCTCGAGGGTCGGGCCGGCGCGTGCAAACAGTCAATGTGGACGGCAACGGACAAGGAGACTTTTTACCGTGGAAAACCCCAAGGCGGGGTGAAAAACCACGTCGTCGGAGCTGTGCCGACTAAACTTCACTATTTTGCGGGAGGTTACAACCTTTAGTGAGACAGAGGGCGACAGGCCGCGCCTCTTTACAATTTTGGGTGAGAGAGATGTTCGGAGGGTGACATGCCACCTCTCGCGATGCTGAGTAACTTGGGAAAATTCTCTAAGTCCTGGACTCTTCGGTTGCTGGACTGGACTCCTGAAGGATCGTGGCTTCGTTGGTGCTCGGAGCTTTGCCTTGGTCGGAAACCTCGTTGCACGCTGGGAGAGTGAGTACCTTGGAGCAGAGTGCGCACGTTGGAGGAGAGTGCGCACGCTGGAGCGGAGTGTGCACTTTGGAGCGGAGTGCGCACGTTGGGGCGGAGTGCGCACGTTGGGGCAGAGTGCGCACGCTGGAGCGGAGTGCGCACTTTGGAGAAGAGTGCGCACGACGTTCACTTCGGCGGAACGAGCGACGCTCACTTCCGCGGAACGGAGGAGGCACGTAGGAGGATTTCCCGGTGGCAGAGTTCCTGTAGAGAGAGAAAGAGAGAGAGAGAGAGATTTCCCAGAGAGAGAGAGTCTGGATCCAAATGAAGACCCCTGGGGTCCTATTTATAGGATTCCGGGGTAGTTATGGCGGTTATGGTGTGCGGATAGCGCTTTTAATTAAATAAGTAATTAAATAAATAGAAAAATGAAACGATCGGACGGTCTACGGGCGACCCTTCCGCGATCGGGCGGTTAGAATAACCGTCGGGTGGTTATCTCGCCGGAGCGGCGGCGCCGGCCACCGCCGGAATCCCAAAAATGGGCGGCGGTGGCGGCGGCCTTCTTCCTCGCGGGGAAGAAGGGTCGGCCGCCGCCTTCTCTCAAGGAGGGAGGGGCGGCCGGGCTCCTCCCTCGAAGAGGGAGGGGCGGCCAACCCTTCCCACGGAAGGGGCGGCCGGCCCCTTCCAAGGAAAGGGGCGGCCGGCCCCCTCCAAGGGAGGGAGCGGCCGACCACTCCCAAAGGAAGGGGCGGTCGGCCCCTTCCAAGAAGAGGGGGCGGCCGACCCCCTCCAAGGGGGCGGCCAAGGCCGGCCCCCTCAAAGAGGAGGCGGCCGGCCCCCTCGAAGGAGGAGGCGTCCATGGCCGACCTCCTCCAAGGAGGGGTCGGCCAAGGCCGGCCGCCCCCCTTGAGGGAGGGAGCGGCGCGCGGTGGCCGGCGGCCGGCCTCCCTCTCGAGAGAGAGAGGGGGCGGCGGTTACGTCGCAGTGGGCGGTTACGCCGAGCGGCGGTTACGTCGTAGTGGGCGGTTACGCGTAGTGGGCGGTTACGCCGAGCGGCGGTTACGCCGTAGTGGGGTTGACCGTTTGACCGCCACATAGGAAAGAGAGGCTTGCATGGTCAAAGGTTTGACCGGTCATGGAGGGAGTGGGGTTAGTGGAGGTTTTGGAAACCGTCCACAAACCGCCGGTCCGGTCCAAAATATGCGGACGTATCAGTTGCCCCCCAAGACCTTTGACGGGAAGGACGCTCGGCTAAGGAGGAGAAGGTCTTTCCCCTACGAACGCTTGTTTCCATCATGGCAGGGTGCGAGGAGATTGCTCGCGAGGTAAGTGAACCCATCGCGGGGATAGGTTGTGGGAGATGGAGCGGAGCACCCAAACGAGTGCGGTGAGCGGAGTGCCGCCGGGGCGCAAGTGGGTGCGCCCTGTGCTGCCGCTCCCAACAACGTGCACGGGCGTGCGCGCCCCTGGGGAGTGCGCACGGGAGTGCGCACCCCGGGCGAGCGCGCGCGGGCGAGCGCGCGCGGGCGAGCGCGCGCGCTCCGGGCGGGCGCGCGCGCGCACGGGGCGACCGTGCGCGCGCGTGCTCGGGGTGAGCGTGCGCGGATGCGCGCCCGTGCTCGCGCGCGCGCGGATGCGCGCGAGCGGGTTCGCGTGCTCCGGGCGAGTGCGCGCAGGCGCGCGCTCTCCGGGCGAGCACGTGCGGGTTCGTGGGTGCGCGCGCTCGTGGGTGCGCGCGCTCGTGGAGCGCGCGCTCCGGGCGATCCTGCGCGGGTGCGTGTGCTTGCAGTAAGCGTGCGTGGTGTGCGCGGGGAGCAACATGTGAAGTGCTCGAGGAGCGCATCATGAGAAGTGCGTGCTGGACGCAATGCTCGAAGTGCGCGCGGGGCGCAAGGTGCGAAGTGCCTGCGGGGGCGCAGCATGCGAAGTCTTTTTGACGTAGTTGTTGACTTATTTGACTCTGAGTCATCAGCTCCGAACTGCACTTTGTGCTCTATCATACGTGCGCTGAGGCAATACTGGATTGCTTTGCAGGGTCGATCCTGGACGGACGGGTCCCGAGTAGTTTAGTGCTCGATCTCGATTGGCGAAGGGGGAGCGCTTCGAGCCAAGTGGAGAGTGCCTTAGCCGAATGTAGCAGAGGATATCACTTCTTGTTGGCGAAGGACGAGACCCGAGTAGCTCGGGGGATGTCGCTGCTTGTTGACAATGGACGAGACCTGAGCTCGTTCGTTGTTTGCTATGGGGGAAACTGACCCCTAAGGTCGAGGGTACAGGCCAATTGTAGTGGCGACAAGTTTCTCCCACTCGACTCGATGGTACATGACCTTGCCCTTGCTTTGGTCGTCATAAAGGGACACAACCCCAGTGTTGGAGGTGTACGCCGGCCGTATTGGCGAATGGTCTCTCCCATTCGAACCGTTGGCGCGCGACCTTGCCTTTAAGAAAAGAGCGAGGTCCTGTCACTTGTCTTGGGCGTGGATCGCGGGTTCGATCATCCGTTATGATAGGTGTAGATGCGGTCCTTTGACCGACCTTACCTTCAAGGAAGGAGCGAGGTCCTATCACTTGATTAGGACGAGGACCGCGGGTCCGGTCGTCCGTCTTCGATAGGTGTAGGTGCGATCCTTTGACCGACCTTGCCTTTGTTTAGATCGTTATGAGGGGATAGTGTGCTCCATGATGGGGCCGATGCTATGATGGAGCGCGCTTGTAACGCCCCGGAATTTTCAGAAATTATTTTATTCCTCCGTTGACGTCACCTTTGACGTCTGGGCGTTACTTTTATCGTTGAGTTAGCGGCGCCGTTCACCTTAGGCGAAATTTTCGTTGGGTTCGGCGTTCGTTTAGTTTTTTTTTGTAGTAATATAATAATAATAATATTATTACTATAATAAAATCATATAAATATATATATGGTTCGTTCGACAAAAATCCTTCTGCCCCGTTGATAATAACTTAAAAAACAGTGTCTATATTTTCGTTTGCAATAATATATATGTTATGATGAAGTGCGACTTCATAATTAATTGTTCGTCGGCGGCAGCATATGTAGTACCAAGGCCATGTTCACTAATTTATGTAGTTTTTATGGGAGCTGCGAATAAGGAAAGAAATGATGTGCGGATAGCAGTTGCATGGTTTATCTATAATGAGATGATTTGAGGCATGGTTTATCTTTATGAGCTGCTAATGCGATTGGTGTGCTGTTAGCACTTGCTGATAGGGTGCTGATATCAATTCCTGGGTTTAATTATAACTAGGATTAGCTGTTGTAAGGCAGTGGAAGTTTTCATTTATATTTTGACCGACTCCTTTTCTCCCGACCCCCCCTTATTTCTCCTCTCATCGGTATCGCGATTAGGGCTCAGCGCCGATCGTCTCCTTCGATCTTCTCCTCTTCCTCTCCTAATCTCACAAAAGTTTTGCTGGAATCAGTGGGTGGTGCTGGAATCGGAGGTCTCTTGGCTTCGTTTGAGCTGGAGCTTGTCCTCGTCGCCGGGGCTAGGGATCCGAGCGGCTCTCTCCTTGCGTGGTCGCGATCAGGCGAGTCGCCGTGTGTAAGCGAGGCAAGAAAACTACTCCTCCCTCCCTTTCTTATCAGCTGGTCCTTTTTTTTTTGTTCTTGTTATTGATAGCTGCAGTTTCCTGTTCATGTTGTTTGAAGTTGAGCTGTGGATTGGCTGGCTATATGCCTATATGTGTTTCCTGGGGGGTTACCTGGGCTCTCTTTTTTTTGGTTTTCAAGATGGTATTGTGGTGTTTTATTTTTTTGTTGACCGGCTGCTATGGTTTATGGGTGGTTTTCTAGTGTGCTGTTGGAATTAGAGGGGGATTCTCAGAGAGATATGTTTGATTTGTTGTGTGCCTGAAGCAGATTATGTAATGTTGATTATTTTGCTGATTTCTTTTCTGAAGTCCACAGTGCTGTTGTGCTGCTATTCCCTCTGGTATGAACGTTGTTTGTTTTAGTAGCTGCTATGTACCCTCCTTGTTGGTCGGCTACTTGTTCTCCTGTCCTTGCAAATGTTGTTAAATGTTTCAGCATTGGGATTTGTTGTTTGGCTGAATTCCTGTATTCCATAGTGCTGTTTGGTTACTCTGAGGCAGTCCAATAAATGATATGCTGTTTGGAGTTGTTTATGATCGTGGGGGGCACTCTTCTTGCAGCCTCCGTTGTATGTTGTTCTCCCTTGATAAAGCCTTGAAATGTTTAGGTCACCCCTAGAGGTCAACGTCGACACTCTAACTGTGATTCAACCCCGATGAATTATGTTCATTAATAATATGAGCATATTTCCGACTAGCATGTGGCAGTTATTTCTTGTTTGTTTGCTTTGAGTTTGGTTTCCTAGTTAAGGTCTGGCTTCCTGGTTATGGTGTATTTACATGAAAAGACCCAAGATAATGTTCTTTTATATGTCTATTCCTAGTCAAGTATTTCTGTCTATTCCTCACTGGATTTAAAATCTGGTTATATAGGCAATCCTTGCTCTCATAGGTTTGGTTTGGGTTGCTGTGTGATGAAAAGTTCTTCTTCGTTAGAGATTTCTCTTCTTCTTTGTATACAAAGAGAAATCTGTTGATCTTAGGTTAGTAGCAGTTGTTTTCTCCTGTTTGTCTTGTGTCTTTTTCCTTGACAAGATGGTCTTCTTGGTTTCTTGATCTCTGCTGTCTTTCCCCTTAGGATCTGGATATCTTCTATACCCGCTTAGTTATGCTACCAGGTAGTCTGATAAGACTTCCTTAGGATTAGAGAAGTTTGCTCGCCCTATGATCGTGCAACTATTTCTTCTTTTATGACGTTCTCCGTCGACTTTGAAGTGAAGTCTTCTAGTCATCTTTGATATAAGTCCTCCTCGTTGACTTGATATAAATCTTTTTTTTACGTAAACTCTTGTTGAGTTTCCTGCCAAGTTCATCGCTGATTCTGAATTGCTTTCCCTTATATCTATATGTTTTTCTGTCGGGTGTTCCCGGGTATCTTAAGCGTTGTTATCAAACCTTTTAAGTCCTTTTGTCTGAGACTTTTAATAAAGCTATGCTCTATTCTTGAGTTGCCCTGCCCTTGGTTAGTGTGCATCTGTCGTGTCTTGTCGTGCCTTATTCATTGTACCGTTACGAGAAGTTCGTTGAGAGTCAAGTTTAGACTCACCAAGTATTTTCTTTTGGCCTTTGTGTGTTGTTCTGGTGTTGGCCTTTGTGTTAAGTTACCTCCGTCTCGTTCCGACACCAAGCCTTGCATGGTGTCGGGTTGCTGAAATCTTCAGCTCTGTTGTAAGTTAAATATTAATCTATTGATTTATTGCTGAATCCGGTGTTTCCTGATTCTCTCGTTTTGAATTATGGTTAAAACCATTTGTTATCATGTTTTCCCGGTCTGGCACTCCTCCTTGTGTTCTGTTGGATTTATGAGCTAAGTATGCTTTGTTGCCTAATTCCCCGGGATAGTTTCGTTGAATGGTTCTTGATCTCCATGACCTCCGTGGTCTAATGTTCTGAGTGTTCTCAGGTGTCCTGCACTGAGGTTTGTTTTTATACTTATATATATACATATACCTATATATGATTGTGCACCCCTGCTACAGGTGCTAAGTGTGAGTCTGTTGCGCGTGTGAGCTTAAAGTCACCGCCACAGTGCCTCTTTTGGACTGTTGGTTTGGGTGGATTGGAGTCACCGCCGCAGCACTCCTGAATTGGATTCTGGGTGGCAGTGGATATGGGACCACACCCGGTTTTGGGCTGCGGGCGTTAGTGGAAGATACCACCATCGCAGAGCCTTCTTTTGGGGGACGCTTTTCCCTCGAGCTGATCAGTCTCAAGTTTTATTAAGCTTATATGCTTATGTATGGTATTATGATATATTATATGTATAATCATCACCTCTGAGTTGCAGGGACGGACACGTGGTTGGCCATGATTGCTTTGGCTATTGCCTTCTGGTGCAGGCTTTTCTTCTTACCGAGTACACTCGTTTGAGCTGGCTCGGGTTGTTGTAAGGTTATAGATGTTTATCTGCTTAGCTTTCCTTCCTGCACTCTTTTACTTCTGATGCTGCTAATCTTGGTTTTCTTGCACCCTCTTGGGCTGAGGCATTCTTTTCTTATGAATGTCTCAGGTTCAGGTTTTTAGCCGCCGCAGGAGTTAGAGCGGCGTCGTTCAGTGTTCCTGTCGAGGCCCTTCCCCTCTTAGGTAAGGGGCAGTTGCTTTGTTGTTGTCTCTCCTTTAGCTGTTTTTCCTCCTTCCCTGCGGGTTCGTGTCAGCTGTTGGCGCCCGCATGGCTTTTTGTTTAGAGTACTTGCTGTTTGCTTTGCTGTTACTTTTGGGTACTTTACCTACTTGCTCTCTAGGAAGCTTTTTGCTAAGATGTAGTAGTTACTTTATTGATATAAAAATGTCATCCTTGCACATCATGATTTTTAACAAATGTCACATATTTTGAAAATCGAAGAAAAATCTTTTCCTACTATACTAAACATAGATATATGCATATCATTTCTGGAAATGCTTATTTTCTTGCTCATGTAGGCTAAAAACAAACCTATTTTTTCCACTGCGTAAATATAGTTTTCTACTTGTGGACTAGATGATCCACCAGACCAAGGGACGTGGTCTTGAGCTAAAATGAAAATTTCTCTTTTAATCCAATCACATATATGTCTTTTGTAAAATTATCGTGAAGAGTGTTTGCCTGAGCGTCTGTAGTCGTCTCCTGCAGGCGTGGCATCACGACGCGCATTTTTCCCTTGCTTTGATATTACGTATTATATTTTTTGGGAAAATGCGGGTTGTGACAGTTGGTATCAGAGGGAGGTTAGCCGGGTTGCTGGGAATTGTCCGATTGGTCCGGTTAACCGCCTGGTGAGAATCGTCATTCATTGCATACACACACCGAAGGGTCATCAGTATGTCTTGGCTGAAGCATGAACACTACACTCATAGCATGATAAGAAGTATACGGGGCATATTATGTAGTATGGGATGCATAATATGTGTTTGTATATGGATCCTCATAGGTGACAACATACGACTGTTATGTAGTATGGGATGCATAATGTAGGTCGCATGCGTGTCCATTAGATTTTCCTTTTCGTTACATGCGATAATATGTAGTATGGGATGCATAAGATCGCATGTGTACGCCGCTCATAGCATGCATTAAGGCCTTTTTAGATTGCATAGCACTGCATATGCATCATAACATAGCATTTGCACACGTGCCAAGCTAAAGACATACATGATGACGCTCGTACACACATGATTTGAAATAAAATTTGGCATTCATGCATTCATATTATATGCACATAAGTTGATAGGATGATGATATATCATCCTAAGTTAAGCATAACATCATTTCATGAATTCCCAGAGCAAGGTAACAGCAAGAGCAAGTATCTACTCTTTCCTGGTCTGTATCGAGTTAGGAAATTCTGGTTCCTAACTGTTGCGTTTTAAGTTAGGTGTATTGAGGTGTTCGTTCGTAATTGCAGTCGATGACTCCAGAGCGTAGTGCGTCGGGATCGACTCCCCAAGTAGAGGATGAATCCTTAGGTGCGCTTAGTGAGGCGTTGTTAAGGCAAATGGTGGTGATACAAGCGCAGTTTTTGCCCGGGTGTTTTCAGGTTATGTTCTGACCTAATTTTTGGCTTGCACCTTTGGATTTAGATTTTTGTTATGGAAATTATGTGTGTGGTTTTACAAGTGAATTGAAAATAGAGGTTAGTTGAGCGAGCGTTCTTCCCGGTTCAGTTTCGTGGCCGATCATCGTTAGATTGTCGATCGTTTAGTTGATCCCCTTAGTGCTATATTCCCTTCTAAGTGGTTTTTATCGCTTAGGCTATTTTGGAAGTGTTAAACTTAGAAGACCTTGTTGTGAATTTTGATCATGGATTGGGTGCTCAATATTGATGCAGAAAGGAATTGTTCTTGTTCATGATTCATGGAAACTGCAATTTTACGAGGAAAATTACCCAACACTGGTCCTTAAGGTTTCATTGTAATAGCTGGTAGAGGAATTTTTTTATTGGCAGATATTGGAATCAATGGTGATGTTGACCAGCTTAATATTGGGAGAGCCTTTGATGATTTGGAGTTACGTTTCATTCGAGGTCTAGTTAAAGGGTGGTGATTTTACAGACTTCTCTGAGAAAAAAAAAATGATCATGTAGAATTTTAGAAGTAAATATTGTATTCCCGCTATTGGGAATATTCGGGCAAGGATTTGTGGTGAAGCGTAAAGTTCTAGCATGCCTACCATTTGGATTCCAAAGGAAATGTGATGTGGTTTAGGGAGATGGGTCGGTGTTTGGAAGTACTAGATGGCGTGACAAGGTTTGTATCTGAATGTTGTGCTTGCCGGCGATTTGAAGCAGATTTTGGAAGCTTTGGCGGATTTGAGTGTCGTGGTTTCGCTTATCCGTGAGGAGCTATAGTTGGCTCAGGTGTGTTATGAGAGATTTGCAACCAGCGGGGTGCTAATTTAGAGCTCGTAGTTGGGGGCATGAGTTTCTTGATGGTTTCTCCGATGCCAGAGTTGAGTGCATCAGAGCTTCTGCGGTTAAGCTGTATTTTCTTGCTTCTTTCCCTGGTGTTCACGGTGTGTTTCACGTGAGCCAGTCGTGAAAGTTTGTGTTTTTGTTATCCGGCCCTTAGCTCGATAGTTATGTTTCAGCCTAATCTTTTCTATGTCAAAGAGTCTGTTTGTGTTCTGGAGACGTAAGATTGAGTGCTGAGTAAGCACCTTATCCTCATTCGTTTTCCTAGTCTTCTTCGGGTAGCGTTCATATCCAGCGAATTTAAACCTATCTTTCTTGGCCTCTAGTTTCGTTTTGCGTTTTAAGTTTCGGGACGAAACTTCCTTTTAGGTGGGGTGATTGTAACGCCCCGGAATTTTCAGAAATTATTTTATTCCTCCGTTGACGTCACCTTTGACGTCTGGGCGTTACTTTTATCGTTGAGTTAGCGGCGCCGTTCACCTTAGGCGAAATTTTCGTTGGGTTCGGCGTTCGTTTAGTTTTTTTTTGTAGTAATATAATAATAATAATATTATTACTATAATAAAATCATATAAATATATATATGGTTCGTTCGACAAAAATCCTTCTGCCCCGTTGATAATAACTTAAAAAACAGTGTCTATATTTTCGTTTGCAATAATATATATGTTATGATGAAGTGCGACTTCATAATTAATTGTTCGTCGGCGGCAGCATATGTAGTACCAAGGCCATGTTCACTAATTTATGTAGTTTTTATGGGAGCTGCGAATAAGGAAAGAAATGATGTGCGGATAGCAGTTGCATGGTTTATCTATAATGAGATGATTTGAGGCATGGTTTATCTTTATGAGCTGCTAATGCGATTGGTGTGCTGTTAGCACTTGCTGATAGGGTGCTGATATCAATTCCTGGGTTTAATTATAACTAGGATTAGCTGTTGTAAGGCAGTGGAAGTTTTCATTTATATTTTGACCGACTCCTTTTCTCCCGACCCCCCTTATTTCTCCTCTCATCGGTATCGCGATTAGGGCTCAGCGCCGATCGTCTCCTTCGATCTTCTCCTCTTCCTCTCCTAATCTCACAAAAGTTTTGCTGGAATCAGTGGGTGGTGCTGGAATCGGAGGTCTCTTGGCTTCGTTTGAGCTGGAGCTTGTCCTCGTCGCCGGGGCTAGGGATCCGAGCGGCTCTCTCCTTGCGTGGTCGCGATCAGGCGAGTCGCCGTGTGTAAGCGAGGCAAGAAAACTACTCCTCCCTCCCTTTCTTATCAGCTGGTCCTTTTTTTTTTGTTCTTGTTATTGATAGCTGCAGTTTCCTGTTCATGTTGTTTGAAGTTGAGCTGTGGATTGGCTGGCTATATGCCTATATGTGTTTCCTGGGGGGTTACCTGGGCTCTCTTTTTTTTGGTTTTCAAGATGGTATTGTGGTGTTTTATTTTTTTGTTGACCGGCTGCTATGGTTTATGGGTGGTTTTCTAGTGTGCTGTTGGAATTAGAGGGGGATTCTCAGAGAGATATGTTTGATTTGTTGTGTGCCTGAAGCAGATTATGTAATGTTGATTATTTTGCTGATTTCTTTTCTGAAGTCCACAGTGCTGTTGTGCTGCTATTCCCTCTGGTATGAACGTTGTTTGTTTTAGTAGCTGCTATGTACCCTCCTTGTTGGTCGGCTACTTGTTCTCCTGTCCTTGCAAATGTTGTTAAATGTTTCAGCATTGGGATTTGTTGTTTGGCTGAATTCCTGTATTCCATAGTGCTGTTTGGTTACTCTGAGGCAGTCCAATAAATGATATGCTGTTTGGAGTTGTTTATGATCGTGGGGGGCACTCTTCTTGCAGCCTCCGTTGTATGTTGTTCTCCCTTGATAAAGCCTTGAAATGTTTAGGTCACCCCTAGAGGTCAACGTCGACACTCTAACTGTGATTCAACCCCGATGAATTATGTTCATTAATAATATGAGCATATTTCCGACTAGCATGTGGCAGTTATTTCTTGTTTGTTTGCTTTGAGTTTGGTTTCCTAGTTAAGGTCTGGCTTCCTGGTTATGGTGTATTTACATGAAAAGACCCAAGATAATGTTCTTTTATATGTCTATTCCTAGTCAAGTATTTCTGTCTATTCCTCACTGGATTTAAAATCTGGTTATATAGGCAATCCTTGCTCTCATAGGTTTGGTTTGGGTTGCTGTGTGATGAAAAGTTCTTCTTCGTTAGAGATTTCTCTTCTTCTTTGTATACAAAGAGAAATCTGTTGATCTTAGGTTAGTAGCAGTTGTTTTCTCCTGTTTGTCTTGTGTCTTTTTCCTTGACAAGATGGTCTTCTTGGTTTCTTGATCTCTGCTGTCTTTCCCCTTAGGATCTGGATATCTTCTATACCCGCTTAGTTATGCTACCAGGTAGTCTGATAAGACTTCCTTAGGATTAGAGAAGTTTGCTCGCCCTATGATCGTGCAACTATTTCTTCTTTTATGACGTTCTCCGTCGACTTTGAAGTGAAGTCTTCTAGTCATCTTTGATATAAGTCCTCCTCGTTGACTTGATATAAATCTTTTTTTTACGTAAACTCTTGTTGAGTTTCCTGCCAAGTTCATCGCTGATTCTGAATTGCTTTCCCTTATATCTATATGTTTTTCTGTCGGGTGTTCCCGGGTATCTTAAGCGTTGTTATCAAACCTTTTAAGTCCTTTTGTCTGAGACTTTTAATAAAGCTATGCTCTATTCTTGAGTTGCCCTGCCCTTGGTTAGTGTGCATCTGTCGTGTCTTGTCGTGCCTTATTCATTGTACCGTTACGAGAAGTTCGTTGAGAGTCAAGTTTAGACTCACCAAGTATTTTCTTTTGGCCTTTGTGTGTTGTTCTGGTGTTGGCCTTTGTGTTAAGTTACCTCCGTCTCGTTCCGACACCAAGCCTTGCATGGTGTCGGGTTGCTGAAATCTTCAGCTCTGTTGTAAGTTAAATATTAATCTATTGATTTATTGCTGAATCCGGTGTTTCCTGATTCTCTCGTTTTGAATTATGGTTAAAACCATTTGTTATCATGTTTTCCCGGTCTGGCACTCCTCCTTGTGTTCTGTTGGATTTATGAGCTAAGTATGCTTTGTTGCCTAATTCCCCGGGATAGTTTCGTTGAATGGTTCTTGATCTCCATGACCTCCGTGGTCTAATGTTCTGAGTGTTCTCAGGTGTCCTGCACTGAGGTTTGTTTTTATACTTATATATATACATATACCTATATATGATTGTGCACCCCTGCTACAGGTGCTAAGTGTGAGTCTGTTGCGTGTGTGAGCTTAAAGTCACCGCCACAGTGCCTCTTTTGGACTGTTGGTTTGGGTGGATTGGAGTCACCGCCGCAGCACTCCTGAATTGGATTCTGGGTGGCAGTGGATATGGGACCACACCCGGTTTTGGGCTGCGGGCGTTAGTGGAAGATACCACCATCGCAGAGCCTTCTTTTGGGGGACGCTTTTCCCTCGAGCTGATCAGTCTCAAGTTTTATTAAGCTTATATGCTTATGTATGGTATTATGATATATTATATGTATAATCATCACCTCTGAGTTGCAGGGACGGACACGTGGTTGGCCATGATTGCTTTGGCTATTGCCTTCTGGTGCAGGCTTTTCTTCTTACCGAGTACACTCGTTTGAGCTGGCTCGGGTTATTGTAAGGTTATAGATGTTTATCTGCTTAGCTTTCCTTCCTGCACTCTTTTACTTCTGATGCTGCTAATCTTGGTTTTCTTGCACCCTCTTGGGCTGAGGCATTCTTTTCTTATGAATGTCTCAGGTTCAGGTTTTTAGCCGCCGCAGGAGTTAGAGCGGCGTCGTTCAGTGTTCCTGTCGAGGCCCTTCCCCTCTTAGGTAAGGGGCAGTTGCTTTGTTGTTGTCTCTCCTTTAGCTGTTTTTCCTCCTTCCCTGCGGGTTCGTGTCAGCTGTTGGCGCCCGCATGGCTTTTTGTTTAGAGTACTTGCTGTTTGCTTTGCTGTTACTTTTGGGTACTTTACCTACTTGCTCTCTAGGAAGCTTTTTGCTAAGATGTAGTAGTTACTTTATTGATATAAAAATGTCATCCTTGCACATCATGATTTTTAACAAATGTCACATATTTTGAAAATCGAAGAAAAATCTTTTCCTACTATACTAAACATAGATATATGCATATCATTTCTGGAAATGCTTATTTTCTTGCTCATGTAGGCTAAAAACAAACCTATTTTTTCCACTGCGTAAATATAGTTTTCTACTTGTGGACTAGATGATCCACCAGACCAAGGGACGTGGTCTTGAGCTAAAATGAAAATTTCTCTTTTAATCCAATCACATATATGTCTTTTGTAAAATTATCGTGAAGAGTGTTTGCCTGAGCGTCTGTAGTCGTCTCCTGCAGGCGTGGCATCACGACGCGCATTTTTCCCTTGCTTTGATATTACGTATTATATTTTTTGGGAAAATGCGGGTTGTGACAGCGCTTCCTGGAGGCGGCTTGCGTAATTGAGCTCTGCAACGCGGGAGCCATGGGCCCTAGCAGCGTGGGAGCGATTGAGCTCTAGCGACGCGGGGGCCATGGGCCCTAGCAGCGTGGGAGCGATTGAGCTCTAGCGACGCGGGGGCCATGGGCCCTAGCAGCGTGGGAGCGATTGAGCTCTAGCGACGCGGGGGCCATGGGCCCTAGCAGCGTGGGAGCGATTGAGCTCTAGCGACGCGGGGGCCATGGGCCCTAGCAGCGTGGGAGCGATTGAGCTCTAGCGACGCGGGGGCCATGGGCCCTAGCAGCGTGGGAGCGATTGAGCTCTAGCGACGCGGGGGCCATGGGCCCTAGCAGCGTGGGAGCGATTGAGCTCTAGCGACGCGGGGGCCATGGGCCCTAGCAGCGTGGGAGCGATTGAGCTCTAGCGACGCGGGGGCCATGGGCCCTAGCAGCGTGGGAACGATTGAGCTCTAGCGACGCGGGGGCCATGGGCCCTAGCAGCGTGGGAGCGATTGAGCTCTAGCGACGCGGGGGCCATGGGCCCTAGCAGCGTGGGAGCGATTGAGCTCTAGCGACGCGGGGGCCATGGGCCCTAGCAGCGTGGGAGCGATTGAGCTCTAGCGACGCGGGGGCCATGGGCCCTAGCAGCGTGGGAGCGATTGAGCTCTAGCGACATGGGGGCCATGGGCCCTAGCAGCGTGGGAGCGATTGAGCTCTAGCGACGCGGGGGCCATGGGCCCTAGCAGCGTGGGAGCGATTGAGCTCTAGCGACGCGGGGGCCATGGGCCCTAGCAGCGTGGGAGCGATTGATGTCGTCCTGTCAGACGTGGCACATTTCCTTGTGTCATTGATTCCATGATTTGGAATTTAGCCTGAGAATTCATTGTTGTTAGAACCCAGGATTATGATGTCATATAGTTCATTGTGTTAATGAAAAAATGTAAGTGCGAAACTGTGAGGCGCAAACTCTGCGCGATCATTTTGGCGGGGAGTTCGTTGTCGAGGATCTCGGGTGCATCCGAGCTGGACTGATCCACAACCTTTCGTTTGGTTGTCATCATTGGGCCCTGAGACGGTTACTGTAAGAATTGTCTGAGAAGTCCTCGCTGGATAAGGCGCTCAATTTCGTCCTTCAGCTGGTTGCATCCCTCGGTTCTGTGGCCGTATCCGCGATGGAAGTCACAGTACTGCGACTGATTTCCTCGGTTTGACATAAGTAACTTTGGCCTGCGGAGATCGTCATTGTTGTTGATGGCGAGGAGAATGTTGGCCCGGGTGGTATTCAAGGGAGTGTACTCCTGCCGCGAGAGAGTTCCTCGATTCGGACGGGGGCCTTTACGATGCTCGCAGCTTCTTTCAAAGTCTTGTGACAGTTTCTGGTTTCTTTTTCTCTTGGAGCTTTCGCCAAACTGTTGTTGGTGTGTTTCGATTGCCTCGTCTGCAGCAATTTGAGCCTCGACCCGACGGATAAGATCAAGATATGTTGGTGTTGTTTCCCTCATTAGCGCAGAGTGAAATCTTCCTGGTTGTAACGCTCCGAGGAAAGCTCCGCGCAGGAGCTCGATGTTGACTCCTGGAATTTTACGCGCCTCCGTAGTGAAGCGTCCGAAGAAATCTTTGAGTGTCTCCCCCTCGATCTGTCGGATCCCTGAGAGGTGTGATGGGTCTGGAATGATTCGTTTGCTTGCGACAAATTGTTCTATGAACAAGCGAGCTAGCTCCGTAAAATTGTTAATTTCTCCTTCTTTCAGAGAATGGAACCAGATGCGGGCTGGCCCTTGCAGAGTTGTTGGGAACACTTGACACAGTAACTGTTCTGGAGCGCTGTAGATGCGCATGATAGTTGCAAAGTGCTTAACGTGATCCACGGGGTCGTTTGTCCCATCATATGTCTCAAAACTGGGAAGCCTAAACCCGGGCGGAACAGGATGCGCCAGGACTTCTTGCGCTAGCGGGGAGATGTCATGAACAGGGCGCTGTGTGGTTGCGTCACGATGCCCCCCGAGTCTCCGTTCTTCTTCGATCATGCGCCTTACTACCTCTCGCGTGAGTCTTTCATCGGTTTGAGCGGCTGCTCTTGTCGAAGCTTGATCGATGTCTTGCACATGCTCAGGAAGGTGATCGGGTAAAAGGAGGTGTAACCCTTGCGTGTTGAGATCCTTTGGACGAGAAGTGTCTTCATGTACCATCTGACTTGGGATCAACGACGGTGGATCCCCTGATGCGAGGATAGTGTCAGGGGCATAAGTGGCCCCGATGTCTCTTAGCAATCTGAGCACCCCATCCTGGCGCACCTCCATCAAACATATGCGTGTACTTTTCCCTGCCATTGCCGTCAGTCACGAGTATCGTTGTGCAGGGATACTGTCTTCTGGATTCTAGAGCTTTTTGGGAACACTTTCCCACAGACGGCGCCAAACTGTTGCGGATCGCGCACGGCTCTTCTGCGGTCCGGTCTAAATCGACCTCCTTAGCTCGAGGGTCGGGCCGGCGCGTGCAAACAGTCAATGTGGACGACAACGGACAAGGAGACTTTTTACCGTGGAAAACCCCAAGGCGGGGTGAAAAACCACGTCGTCGGAGCTGTGCCGACTAAACTTCACTATTTTGCGGGAGGTTACAACCTTTAGTGAGACAGAGGGCGACAGGCCGCGCCTCTTTACAATTTTGGGTGAGAGAGATGTTCGGAGGGTGACATGCCACCTCTCGCGATGCTGAGTAACTTGGGAAAATTCTCTAAGTCCTGGACTCTTCGGTTGCTGGACTGGACTCCTGAAGGATCGTGGCTTCGTTGGTGCTCGGAGCTTTGCCTTGGTCGGAAACCTCGTTGCACGCTGGGAGAGTGAGTACCTTGGAGCAGAGTGCGCACGTTGGAGGAGAGTGCGCACGCTGGAGCGGAGTGTGCACTTTGGAGCGGAGTGCGCACGTTGGGGCGGAGTGCGCACGTTGGGGCAGAGTGCGCACGCTGGAGCGGAGTGCGCACTTTGGAGAAGAGTGCGCACGACGTTCACTTCGGCGGAACGAGCGACGCTCACTTCCGCGGAACGGAGGAGGCACGTAGGAGGATTTCCCGGTGGCAGAGTTCCTGTAGAGAGAGAAAGAGAGAGAGAGAGATTTCCCAGAGAGAGAGAGTCTGGATCCAAATGAAGACCCCTGGGGTCCTATTTATAGGATTCCAGGGTAGTTATGGCGGTTATGGTGTGCGGATAGCGCTTTTAATTAAATAAGTAATTAAATAAATAGAAAAAGGAAACGATCGGACGGTCTACGGGCGACCCTTCCGCGATCGGGCGGTTAGAATAACCGTCGGGTGGTTATCTCGCCGGAGCGGCGGCGCCGGCCACCGCCGGAATCCCAAAAATGGGCGGCGGTGGCGGCGGCCTTCTTCCTCGCGGGGAAGAAGGGCCGGCCGCCGCCTTCTCTCAAGGAGGGAGGGGCGGCCGGGCTCCTCCCTCGAAGAGGGAGGGGCGGCCAACCCTTCCCACGGAAGGGGCGGCCGGCCCCTTCCAAGGAAAGGGGCGGCCGGCCCCCTCCAAGGGAGGGAGCGGCCGACCACTCCCAAGGAAGGGGCGGTCGGCCCCTTCCAAGAAGAGGGAGCGGCCGACCCCCTCCAAGGGGGCGGCCAAGGCCGGCCCCCTCAAAGAGGAGGCGGCCGGCCCCCTCGAAGGAGGAGGCGTCCATGGCCGACCTCCTCCAAGGAGGGGTCGGCCAAGGCCGGCCGCCCCCCTTGAGGGAGGGAGCGGCGTGCGGTGGCCGGCGGCCGGCCTCCCTCTCGAGAGAGAGAGGGGGCGGCGGTTACGTCGCAGTGGGCGGTTACGCCGAGCGGCGGTTACGTCGTAGTGGGCGGTTACGCGTAGTGGGCGGTTACGCCGAGCGTCGGTTACGCCGTGCGGCGGTTACGCCGTAGTGGGGTTGACCGTTTGACCGCCACATAGGAAAGAGAGGCTTGCATGGTCAAAGGTTTGACCGGTCATGGAGGGAGTGGGGTTAGTGGAGGTTTTGGAAACCGTCCACAAACCGCCGGTCCGGTCCAAAATATGCGGACGTATCAATCCCTATCTATTTGGCGCTGTGCTTTTGCTCCAATTAGTTTGGACAATGACACCGCCATTATTGAATGTATGTTTGGCATGACAATGATTATAACTTTCAGCAACAAAAAAACAAACTGCTTTTGAATATAAAAGTGGATGAAGTTCTGTAGGTGAGATCGGGTGGTCACGAAGGACGGTTCATAACCACCGCATTCACTATCGTCGCCACCGCGCCAAAAAGCGGCTTAGGCTACGTTTGTTTCGGCGTTTTTTTCTCCTTTGGCGGTGGGAAAAAAACGTAACGTTGAAAGAGCATGATTGGTAAAACTCATTTCTCCATTCCCAAAGCTCCAAGACGACATTCTTGACCTTCAACGCTCCAAAATGCCACCGCCAAAACAAACGGAGGCTTAACATTTTTCTTTTTAAATTTGCATGACTACTTATAAATGCCGGTAATGAACATAATAATAATAATTATTTTTCTTGAAAATTTTAATTAACAATAAGAAAAAGCCTCACAATCCTCCTCACAATTATTAAAAGAAAACATTTATACCAATCTTTTTTTGATCTACTATTAAAATTACATAATTACCAGCGATAGTTTTGATATGTCTAATCCAATATTTTCAACAAGCGCTTTTAGAATCCTTTGATTGTTTAATTGCAAAATATATATTTTAATTTTATCATATCTCAAATAAAATTATCTGATCATGCCTTCAAAGGTTAGTCCATTTTTACATGCATTTACATTTTTAAATATAACAAATAAAATCAAATTAATACAGAATTACATGTAAAAATATAAATAGGGTCGAAAAAAAATTTAATGAGAAACATAGAAACGTGCAGAAAGAGAGAGAGCATAGCACAAAGGTGCAGCATAGATTGGATTGTACTAGAAACTAGCGTGATCAACTTGGCGTTTAAAAATTGGTTTTCATTTCGCTCAGGTGCATTTGGGAGTCGGTGCCGCTCCATATGCCACCGGAACAGTGGAAGATGGAGAAGCCGCAAACAGAATGAGGCTTGAAGCCGCCGGGGCTACATTCACCGCCGGAATGAAGCCTTGTCGGCGCCCCAAACGCGCCCACAACGATTGCAAAATTATAAAAAGAAGGAATGATTATTTTCAGACAAGCATACCGACAGAATAGAATTAGAAAATTATCAAATGAAAGTTCAAAGCCAAGAAGAAAAAACCATTTCTCAAAGCTACTGGAGGTGAAACCAGCACTCCTAACATGGATTTGAAGGTTTTAGGGTTTCCAGCAATAGCAGATCCATGGTAACAAAAATGTGAGCAGCACAGTCTGTACTATTTCAACAAAAGAAAACAATATCAGGGCGTTGCGGATTTGCCGAAACACTAACCAGACGGTTTCGGAGAGCCGCCAACATGCCCCGAGACAACCCGCGACTCACTAACCAGACGGTTTCGGAGAGCCGCCAACATGCCCCGAGACAACCCGCGACTCGACGACACCTTCGCCCGACCGTGAGACTGAGAACAATAGGTGAAGCGAATATTGAGGTACGTGCAGAATCCCGAAGCGGAAAATAAAAGCAATTTGTCCTCGAGAACCAAACCACAGCCCTCCTCCGTAAATATGTACATCCGAGCCGCCTGCCATTCCTTCCCTCCCGTGAAGCGATTCACTTCGATTTCGACTCGGCGCAGTTCGGGCATCCGTGAAGCACGAAGCGGATACCGGGAGAGCTTGAACTTTGCCGGCGGATCCCCCGGTACTTATGCCTGCAATCATCCTGCCAGCCGCCGGGAACGGTGAGACCTGGGAGATGCGGCTGGCAGGTGCAGGCAATGCCCAGGCCCCCTCAGCGGGGCCGGGCAAGTCCAAAGTTCATTTCTGATTGCTGCTGATGAGACTGCAATATATCCAAAGCACAGTGATAGAATGTAGATTAAATGATTAGCAGAAGTAAGCAGTCAATACAGCACTTTAACATGAAAATACAAACAAAATACATGTCACGTAATTTTACAGCTTGCACCCCTCTAACTTTCAAAATTACAAAAACCGCCCCTCGGTCAATGTTTAGATTTCATAACATCCATCCACAAAAGTATCCCCTTGGAGTGAATCTTCAGAGGGGTTTTTTTTTTGTGCATGGATGTTATGAAATGTAAACATTGACCGAGGGAGGTAATTGTAATTTCGAAAGTTAGAGGGGTGGAAGCAGTAATTATGCAAAACTTTGAGGAGAGGCCCCGGTAAATAACCCATCATTATAATTCAGTAATTTTAAGTGTTGGTGGCGGCCTAATGGACTTGATCTGTTGGAATAATTTTTGACAACTTTCATCAGAACTCCTACGTCCATCCTTGTCATTCTTAATTCTCGGGTATTAATACATGTACAGACTGCCTAAGAGCCCGTTTGGCGCGACTTTTTTGCTCTGGTGAGTTTGGACGAAAACACCGCCGTCATAAAATGTGTTAGACATGACAATGGTTATGACCTCCACCAAGGAAAAAAACAAATTTTGAACGTAGAAGTGGATGAAGTTTCATAGGTCGACGGTTCGTAACCGTCGTGTTCACGACCACCACCACCGTGTCAAACGGACCCTACGTCTATTTTGTATCTATTACCAAAACATTTATAAACATTACGCACAATCATCATCATCACCATCGTCGATAGCCTTATCCCAATTATTACGGTGTCCACTTTATAATCCTCAAATTTAATTTGATCAGTTTAGGGACAGGTTTAGGTGTTAAACCTAATGGACTTTGATCTATGCAAATTATTTTCTAACCTAGTTGTATAAGCATTGCAAAGAAATTAAGCATATAGCTAAACAACCAACTTATAAGGTATTATTCCCTTGACTAGGTCAATTCAAATCCTAAAGCATGTTCAAAAACAACTACGAAGTAATCAACTTCTACCCAATTGTTTTGAAGGGAATATATGATACTGAGTACAACTTCATGGGCCCGCAGCCGCCTCACTGAGTGACATAACTGTCGCATCGCATTCACGCATGGATTTACTATGTAGCCCAATGATATTTTGATACTATTTGTATAAGGGAGTGGGGGAGGGTGGGTGTTGGTATCTTAGGGTTGCCTTTTGATCACCGAGGTTTGGACTCTCATTTGGAGAGGGTCTTCGTGAGGGAACCAAACCTCGGAAGTTAGGCGCAAACAACCACGCGAGTTGTATACCTGTATTTTACTTAATTAAATTTTAATTTGATAGAACGTGCTATCAATTGGTCTGACATTCCCTTCTCGGTCGTACGCCGAGCATGCCGAGCATACCAAGCATGAATCCTTACTGTGCATGGTGATTTTTCGTTCCCGCCCTAGACACAACGCATTTTAAACATATTGATGTTTACCTAGTGTAGCGCAAAAAATGAGGCAAAAAAGATTAAGATGCACTGTAAACATAAAAGTGAGAAAAATAACCAGTAATGGGTAACAAACCTGCGGATATTGAATCTGTTCATGGCCATGTAGAAACTGCATTGGACGTGGAGTGACAGGAAACTGAGAAGAATGTAGATAAATAGGTGAAGTTGGGTGAGCGCCGACATAATTAGGATTATATTGTGGCATCAATCCCTCTGGAGGCCCATAGTTAATGACAGAAGATGTTGATGAAATTGGCCAAGGCCCCCGCAGTTGTTGAGGGGTAGGTCTTGCTTGGTTTTCAATAGATATTTGAGGTCTGTGACCAGTTCCAAGGTGAGGAAATTCAGAGTTGTAGTTAACTGCTGGCGCATATAAGGGTTGCATTGTGTAGGGTCCTCCATTAAATCCAAATCCTGGGTCAAATCTTTGCATATACCTGAAAATAGAATAAAATGATTACTACAAAAGATAGCCTAGCTTTCTGTAATATAGGGAATTGTTATAAGCAAAACCACAAATTGCTATCCACAAATTTTTATTCTCTGCAGACACCATATTTCAGAAATTAACCACATATATTTATCATCCGCAGATAAAAAAAAACAAATCTCATTTTACGCCTCATGCAAAGTAGGTAAACATTTGCTGATTACGATCTCCTTGTTGGAGTCCATAACCTTTCGAACCCACTGAACAATGTCGACTCTATCGCCAGAAGTCTAAACTCCCAAACAGGCTTTCTTCGAGTTACCAGCTCGAGCAGCTCCACGCCGAAGTTGTACACATCGCTCTTCTTATCCAACCTTTACAGTGTATGTGTACTCTATCATATACAGATTAGATCAGTGCATCATTTTTGCTTAGGTTTGCAAGAGCTCATCACTGATAAGGATCTCATAAAGATAATAACTTTATAAAGATGGAAAAAAAAATTTGATCATTTTATTTTAATATGTTTCCGTGAGAATCATGGTATGCATAAAACAAGTAAAAAAATAGTTTAGCAGGGACATTTTTCGGCATGCAAATAGTTGTTTATAGTTTGTCTATGCCAATTTCCATAAAATACATGGAAGAGACGAAAAACAAAAAAGCACAATAAAACTCATTACATTACCTATCATAATTCCTATCATAGTCAGGATCCTTGCGATCCAACTCCCGGTCACGAAATATAGCCACTCTGTTGGTTGTTTTTTGTTGTCTCGGAATAACAGGTTCTTTCTCTTGCCGGTTTCTGCTCAACCTGCTGCTTCCAATAGACGAGTTGCTTGTGGTCCTCTTAAGGTTTGTTTCAGATCCTTCGAGAAAAAGTGAATCATCCGAGCTTGATGGAACCGAGGGAAATTTCTGAAGGTCGGGAAAAGCTGTTTCGAAATCTGATTTTGTGGAAGTGCCAGCATCACAGATGCTGCTGAATATCCGGGCACGTGCCCTATTATAATCCTCTTTTCTTTCCTCAACAGTTTTCATGCTATTTGAATTAGACGAAGAAGTATTCAGGCCGCCGCCACTTTGTGAGCTATTACAAGGCCTCTGCTTTATTGCAATTTTCAGTGAATTATTTGCATCTTCAAGCTGGAAACTAACAGGGATATCTGCAAGTCGAACTGGAGGTATTCGACAGTAAGACGTTTTATGAATCACAATCTGAGAACCACAACCATCAGGCATAACGCTATCAGGCATTGCAACCGACTGAAGAAAATAATGTTGAGCTACTCTATGTGCAGCCAGCCGGAGATAGGAAGTAGGAAGGTCTTGGAATTCCAGCTGATGTTGAGTAGGATCGCGTATGAACCTTATAATATCTTGCTCCATCCGCAATACTAAATAAGATACATAGATAGGTTAACAATAAAACCAAAAAAAAATCAAACTTAACATGCCTATTTACAAACTTGGAAGTTATGAAATAATAAGTTTCATGCCCAGTGTAGATAATGTAGCGGAACATATAACCAACACAAACAAAATAATATGTTAATGTTGAATCATGCTGAAACAGATTCTGTAAGTTCATAGCACAACATATAGAAATATGTAAAGGAAAAAACAAAAGCACATGTACTTTCAATAAAGAAGGTGTTACAAAGCGATCTGTTTGCATTAACTGAAAAAGAAAATGATACAATCCGGAGCAAGCTCCGGCCAAGCTCCCGGAGGCTGGGTCCTCCAAGGAACACTTCTCTCCAAATGAGAGCCCATAACCTAGTACATCCAAAACTCCTCTACACATAAACCCCTCCCACTTATATAGATGAGGGAGGGCAACCATACAATTAAAAATACAAAATGGTTTAATTAATTAAATAATCTAATTAATATTCATTAATTAATATCAATTAATTAATACAAATTAATTACAAAGGAAATTATCACGGTGATCTCCATATGCACGCTCAGGTCGTCCCGACGAGGAGTGGCCGCTCCGGCGAATGCGATAGGGTAACACTATACGACCCTCGAAAATCGGTCTTCTCCTCAAGGTCGAGTTTTAATTTTTTGTCGGGGTCATTGAGAATGGCGGCGGAAAATATAAGTTGAACGAAGGTAGCGGTGGGGATGAGAAAGAACTCGTGTTAGAATGCGGTAGAAGAGAGGTGAGTGCAGTAAATGATGAAATAGAGGCATGGCCGCGGTCACGCGATGGAGGAACCATAGCATCCACAGTTCGCAACATCTGATACAGGAGGAAGCGGGGTAGGTAAAGGGTTGGTCGAGCTTACTTCGCTACGCGCCTCGATCACAATGCACTTGACCTTTCGATTAATCATATGGGCTTGGGAATTTAGGTTGAGGTTAGGAAAGTCGAATTGACAGATCCCCTGACTTTTTCCATGGGTATAAGTAATTGAAAGGGGAAATAAGTGAAAGAGGAAGTGGCATAATAAAGCCAATGAAGGCTGGCCATGTGGGGTCCAAGAGGACAAAATAGAAATGGAAAGAAGGGAGGGTGCAGCGATGGGTGAAATTGAAAAAGCAAAAAAAATGGTAGTCTTGCAGTACCCGATAAGGGTGCCAGGCGTGCAGGAGGCTCGAGAGGGAAAAGTTAGGGTGGTGTGGGAAGGAGGGGTAGGGAACCCGGGTGGCCTGCTCGAGGTGGAGAGATGAACCGATCGTGAGATCAGCGTGGGCGTCGAAGACGATAGGCGTAAGGTCATGCAGGAGAGCTGGCGGGAAGCGACGATGTGTCGTAGGGCAGGGAAGATCGCAGTCGCGACGGCGAGGAGGGGTTGACGAGCCCGATGTGCGAGTCCCTGAAGTTTTTCGTCCGGCTAGAATGAAAGGTCGGGAAGCAGATCCGACAGAGGAGGCTGCGACGTCAGAACCGGCGTTGGAAGGTCCGGGAGGCTGCGACGTGGATCGGTGTGGCTGCGGAAAAGTTGGAGGCATCGGCGTTGGTGAGGAGCGTCGAATACATCATCACGCGGCACTGAAAGTGGCGAGCGGCTGACATCTAGGGTATCAAGTTGGGCGTCGTTTGGTGTGGAAGACGGAGCTTGTAGGGCCCGGAACACGGGCATCGTGTGGGTCAGTTTCGAGCCTGTCGGCATGTTGTGCTCATGTTGGTCGGCGGCGAGTGCCAGTTGGCGGAGTGCTAGTGTTGATTCCTCCTTTATGCGTGCGTCCGTGGACAGGTGATGGGCAGTGAGGGCAGACATAGCCCGAAGGTTGTGGATGATGTCGAGGGAGAGATCACTAGTTCCCGGCGGCTGCATTGGTAGCGTGCGGAGGTCGGCAGCCGGCAAGTCGGGTCATTGTTACAAAGCGATCTGTTTGCATTAACTGAAAAAGAACAACATGATACAATCCGGAGCAAGCTCCGGCCACGCTCCTGGAGGCTGGGTCCTCCAAGGAACACTTCTCTCCAAATGAGAGCCCGGAACCTAGAACATCCAAAACTCCTCCACACATAAACCTCTCCCCCTTATATAAATGAGAGAGGGCAACCATAGAAGAAAAAATACAAAATGATTAAATTAATCTAATTCATATTCATTAATTAATATCAATCAATTAATTAATACAAATTAATTAAAAAGGAAATTATCACGGTGGTCTCCATATCCGCGCTTCGGTGGTCCCGATGAGGAGTGTCCGCTCCGGCGAAAACGATAGGGTGACATAAGATGATTCTAATGTTTGAACTGCTTCATGATCTAGATGTTCCAGCCTATATTGATGTAGGATAAAATCACAAGACCATATTTAGGATGTCTAACGTGTTGAAACCAGCAACTAGTCTCTGTGGAGTTCGGGGCCCTCAGCGAGGCTGAGGGGCGACCAACCCTTACTCCCCCCAAGGGAGAGCTCTAGGTTGAAGGTGTTGGAACTAAGAACTGGACCAAGGGCTTAGTGGGGAGGTCCCGCCACATACCCGGAAGTCCCCTTGGAACTTCCCCTCCCAAGCCACTACTAAGCTTGGGCACCACTGGAGCCTCTCCTCACCCCCTGGAGAGACTTGGGGAGGGAGAGAGAGAAGGAGAGAGCTAGCCTAGGATGAGAGATCTCCTCCAAATGGTGCCCCCTTGGTCCTATTTATAGGATTTCTGAAGTTGAGCTGCAAATAGCCAGAAACCGGTCCGCGAAATTACCAAAATACCCTCGGATTGGGCTGCAGATAGCCGAATCCCGCTGTTCTGAGGCGCTAAACGCAGACCGACACCTCCCCCCGAAACTGGGCGAGAGGGGTACCTCGCGGGGCTCGGCGAGCCCCCTAACTGGGGTGGGGCGAGACCCGGGGATGGTCTTCCCCTGCTGGTCTCGCCCCCTCCTGGGGCTGGGCGAGACCCTGCCAGGGGCGGCACCCCCGCTGGTCTCGCCCCCCTCCTGGGGCTGGGCGAGACCCAGCCAGGGGCGGCACCCCTGCTGGTCTCGCCCCCCTACTGGGGCTGGGCGAGACCCAGCCAGGGGCGGCACCCCTGCTGGTCTCGCCCCCCTCCTGGGGCTGGGCGAGACCCAGCCAGGGGCGGCACCCCTGCTGGTCTCGCCCCCCTCCTGGGGCTGGGCGAGACCCAGCCAGGGGCGGCACCCCTGCTGGTTTCGCCCACTCCCGCTGAGGGTGGGGGCGAGCGGGAGGTCTCTACCTCCTCCGCTCGCCCTCTTCCTTCTTTACCCTGGATCAAGGTTGAATGATAACGCTCCAAAATATCTCTAGCATCTCGAGGACCTACTCGGAGAATATAGGGTTGTACACAATCCCCGCTCTTTTCGATCGAGATACACGCTCGGAAAGAAATGTCCAACCCTGTATATTCGACGAGTGTCGTTGAAAATCCGGCTAACGGAGCTACCCTGAGAAAAAACGCATAACCCCCTGGGAGGTCAACCTGTCCTGCCGTCTAGTGAGAGCCCGGTCAGCGGAACCATCCGAGGGGAACATCACTTACCTCCCTGGGAGGTCAACCTGGCCTGCCGTCTAGTGAGAGCCCGGTCAGCGGAACCATCCGAGGGGAACATCACTTACCTCCCTGGGAGGTCAACCTGGCCTGTCGGCTAGTGAGAGCCCGGTCAGCGGAACCATCCGAGGGGAACATCACTTACCTCCCTGGGAGGTCAACCTGTCCTGCCGTCTAGTGAGAGCCCGGTCAGCGGAACCATCCGAGGGGAACATCACTTACCTCCCTGGGAGGTCAACCTGTCCTGCCCTCTAGTGAGAGCCCGGTCAGCGGAACCATCCGAGGGGAACATCACTTACCTCCCTGGGAGGTCAACCTGTCCTGCCGTCTAGTGAGAGCCCGGTCAGCGGAACCATCCGAGGGGAACATCACTTACCTCCCTGGGAGGTCAACCTGGCCTGCCGTCTAGTGAGAGCCCGGTCAGCGGAACCATCCGAGGGGAACATCACTTACCTCCCTGGGAGGTCAACCTGTCCTGCCGTCTAGTGAGAGCCCGGTCAGCGGAACCATCCGAGGGGTCAACCTGTCCTGCCGTCTAGTGAGAGCCCGGTCAGCGGAACCATCCGAGGGGAACATCACTTACCTCCCTGGGAGGTCAACCTGTCCTGCCGTCTAGTGAGAGCCCGGTCAGTGGAACCATCCGAGGGGTGAAGAACATAGCCTCCCTGGGAGGTCAACCTGCCCTGCCGGCTAGTGAGAGCCCGGTCAGCGGAACCGTCCGAGGGGTGAAGAACATAGCCTCCCTGGGAGGTCAACCTGCCCTGCCGGCTAGTGAGAGCCCGGTCAGCGGAACCATCCGAGGGGTGAAGAACATAGCCTCCCTGGGAGGTCAACCTGCCCTGCCGGCTAGTGAGAGCCCGGTCAGCGTAACCATCCGAGGGGTGAAGAACATAGCCTCCCTGGGAGGTCAACCTGCCCTGCCGGCTAGTGAGAGCCCGGTCAGCGGAACCGTCCGAGGGGTGAAGAACATAGCCTCCCTGGGAGGTCAACCTGCCCTGCCGGCTAGTGAGAGCCCGGTCAGCGGAACCGTCCGAGGGGTGAAGAACATAGCCTCCCTGGGAGGTCAACCTGCCCTGCCGGCTAGTGAGAGCCCGGTCAGCGGAACCGTCCGAGGGGTGAAGAACATAGCCTCCCTGGGAGGTCAACCTGCCCTGCCGGCTAGTGAGAGCCCGGTCAGCGGAACCGTCCGAGGGGTGAAGAACATAGCCTCCCTGGGAGGTCAACCTGCCCTGCCGGCTAGTGAGAGCCCGGTCAGCGGAACCGTCCGAGGGGTGAAGAACATAACCTCCCTGGGAGGTCAACCTGCCCTGTCGGCTAGTGAGAGCCCGGTCAGCGGAACCGTCCGAGGGGTGAAGAACATAGCCTCCCTGGGAGGTCAACCTGCCCTGCCGGCTAGTGAGAGTCCGGTCAGCGGAACCGTCCGAGGGGTGAAGTACTTAGAAAAACTTTTATTTCATTAGTTATCCGGTTACATGCAAGAGACTCTAAATAAGGAAACCAACTATCACACTACATGGATTTAAAGAAAAACCAAGCACGGAGACCAGGACTTGGACTTCTACTCCCAGGCATGGTCCTCCTCGACCTCTTCTGGTTGTTGACGATGCGGCTTCGGACACCTCGCCTCCCTTAACTTCAAGAACTCAGGGCAGGCGGATGTCGCGTGACCCTCCTCCTGATGGAAGTCACAGTAAGGTAACTCCGCCCAGACGCCCCCTCTTCCTCCCCTACGATTTCTTCTTCTTCTATGGACGATCGCCATGGCTTGCTGGGGTGGTGGAGAGGGTGCTTTCGGGCCCTGCCTCCACCCTGGGAGGTCAGTCTCTTCTTCCTGGAAGTTGTCCTCCTCTTGGTCGAACTTCCTCTCGGGAGTCTCTACCTTCCTCCCATGCTGCCTTGCCACTGGCTCACTCAGCTTGGCCAGCCTTCTTGTGAACTCCGGGTTGGCCTCCTCACTTTCAACTTCTTCTGCCACCCTTTCCATCAACTCTTCAAAGGACAAAGGAGCTCTTCTCTTGAGGTCCATCTTGAAGAAGCCCTCCCGCAGCCCCACCGTGAAGGCGAGCTTGAGGGTGTACCCGGGCACTTCTTCGACGAGGTGAACCTCCTCCCTGAACCGTTCCAGATAGTGAGCCAGCGACTCTTCTGGCTCTTGCTTGATCTTGAAAAGTGCTTCGGCATCTTTCTTCCTCTTCCTTGACGTCGAGAAGCGTAGCAGGAAGCCTCGACGCAAGTCTTCAAAGGCATAGATGGATCCCGCAGGGAGCTGATGGAACCAATCTCTAGCCTTCTCCTTCAGAGTTGTCGCGAAGAGTCGACATTTGAAAGCGGTCGACAAGGGCATGATGGAGACCATGTCTTCAAACCACTGTAGGTGTAAGACGGGGTCATCCTTGCCGAAGTAGTGAGACATCTTCGCCCCCTTGAACCCCTCCGGAACCGGGGCTGAAAGGATCTGCTCACAAAAAGGACTTCCCACGCTCGCCCCCTTTTGGGGCTGGGCGAGTGGGGGCATGGCGCCTCCCCGCTCGCCCCCTTGGAGCTGGGCGAGTGGGGGCCTGGCGCCTCCCCACTCGCCACCTTGGAGCTGGGCGAGTGGGGGCCTGGCGCCTCCCCACTCGCCACCTTGGAGCTGGGCGAGTGGGGGCCTGGCGCCTCCCCACTCGCCACCTTGGAGCTGGGCGAGTGGGGGCCTGGCGCCTCCCCACTCGCCACCTTGGAGCTGGGCGAGTGGGGGCCTGGCGCCTCCCCACTCGCCCCCTCCTGGCACCTCTCTGGTTGGTTGGTCGAGAGGGATCTCACCCTCCTGTCGGGGCGAGACCTCCGAACCACTTCCTCTCCTGCCTTCTCCTATCGAGGCGAAAATCACCTGCAAGGTCTGCAGGACCTCTTGCCTGAAATTTTCGAACATCTCCAACATCACCCCAGCCACCGGGGGCTACGAGTGACCTGGGTCGGATCCTCCACCTCCAGCCATGGAGCTCAGCTTGAGACTTTCTTGAGTTGGTCACACTCCACGCTCACCGCACCAAAAATGTTGAAACCAACAACTGGTCTCTGTGGAATTCGGGGCCCTCAGCGAGGCTGAGGGGCGACCAACCCTTACTCCCCCCAAGGGAGAGCTCTAGGTTGAAGGTGTTGGAACTAAGAACTGGACCAAGGGCTTAGTGGGGAGGTCCCGCCACATACCCGGAAGTCCCCTTGGAACTTCCCCTCCCAAGCCACTACTAAGCTTGGGCACCACTGGAGCCTCTCCTCACCCCCTGGAGAGACTTGGGGAGGGAGAGAGAGAAGGAGATAGCTAGCCTAGGATGAGAGATCTCCTCCAAATGGTGCCCCCTTGGTCCTATTTATAGGATTTCTGAAGTTGGGCTGCAAATAGCCAGAAACCGGTCCGCGAAATTACCAAAATACCCTCGGATTGGGCTGCAGATAGCCGAATCCCGCTGTTCTGAGGCGCTAAACGCAGACCGACACCTCCCCCCGAAACTGGGCGAGAGGGGTACCTCGCGGGGCTCGGCGAGCCCCCTAACTGGGGTGGGGCGAGACCCGGGGATGGTCTTCCCCTGCTGGTCTCGCCCCCCTCCTTGGGCTGGGCGAGACCCTGCCAGGGGCGGCACCCCCGCTGGTCTCGCCCCCCTCCTGGGGCTGGGCGAGACCCAGCCAGGGGCGGCACCCCTGCTGGTCTCGCCCCCCTCCTGGGGCTGGGCGAGACCCAGCCAGGGGCGGCACCCCTGCTGGTCTCGCCCCCCTCCTGGGGCTGGGCGAGACCCAGCCAGGGGCGGCACCCCTGCTGGTCTCGCCCCCCTCCTGGGGCTGGGCGAGACCCAGCCAGGGGCGACACCCCTACTGGTCTCGCCCCCCTCCTGGGGCTGGGCGAGACCCAGCCAGGGGCGGCACCCCTGCTGGTTTCGCCCACTCCCGCTGAGGGTGGGGGCGAGCGGGAGGTCTCTACCTCCTCCGCTCGCCCTCTTCCTTCTTTACCCTGGATCAAGGTTGAATGATAACGCTCCAAAATATCTCTAGCATCTCGAGAACCTACTCGGAGAATATAGGGTTGTACATAACGTAAATGTCTATTAATTTAACTGAATGGACAAGTAAAATTATAACATGATTCATTATGATATCTAAATATAAAATTAAAATAAAATCTTCAACATAAAATTAAAATAAAAAGTTCAACATAAAATTAAAATAAAAACTTCAACATAAAATTAAAATAAAAACTTCAACATAAAATTAAAATAAAAACTTCAACATAAAATTAAAATAAAAAACTTCAATATAAAATTAAAATAAAATATTCAACTAAAGATATCTGAATTTCTAGTTTTTCATACCAAATTCTTTTTAATCTTTTGTTAAAATTAAGTATTACCCCGACGTTGCAAGCTAAGGAGACGATGTTGATAGTCCCGAAAGGAAATGGTTCCGATATCAGGTTGATATGGGCTTTTGATTTTGATTGTGAGCGGATGTACGAGGGAGAAGTGTCAGAAAAGATTCCCGCGATCTTCTTTGACCTAGCTTTCCCAGTGATGGGGGCGCAGGGGTGATGTAAATCTACGCTCTCCGACACGCTCGTTATTGGTAGATCTACGATGAACGCGCGACTCAAGAAAAATGAAGCAAATGCAAGCCACACAGTGCAAGTGCACCGGACTAGGCAAAGAGAAACAATTGCCACACGAAGGATCGCTAACCCTCTTTAGATCTCCCAAGGGCGATAAGCCAATGTTCGATCAAGCGAAATGGACCCACCCGATCCGATCAAGCTATGCGTTGTACCAAAAGAGACCCACCGAAAATTGCGATTCGGAAATGGGTAGATCTCTCCCAACAAAAAGTCGGGGTTCGCCAAACCCCTTCGAAAAATAAAAATAAAAGGATGAATGCAAATTTCAATATGAAAGAAACCCACGATATTTCGGTGATTCGAAGATCACGCCACAGATTCCACCACAAGAATAATCTAGAGAAAAGAAACACACGAGTGGATCGTTCGTTACCCCGCTTGAGATAAGATTAGCCTCAAGCATGCACTCACCCGGTCGCTCTTCTACGGATCCACCGGAAGCGCGTTGTTTGGAGAGGAATCCGCTCGCCGTCTTTCGCTTCACGTCATCCAAGATCCACACGAACCCACCACGCGCCGTGGAGGAAACTCCAACACAAAGAGGAGGCTTGAAGGGGGGCGGCCAAGAGAGGAGGTATGGGCTTATGGGGAGGAGAGAGGAAAGGTGGTGGGGGGAATAGTGGAGAAAGAAGGTGGGCGGCTTTTCCTAGAGGAGGTAGGGTGGCCGGCGGTTGAGAGGGAGGGAGAGAGGGGGCGGCCTTGGCCGAACTTGGAGAAGGGGAAAGATGAGAAGGGGGGGCGGCCAAAGAGAGAGAGAGAGAGGGAGAGAATTCAAGAGGGGAGGGATTTAGGGCAGCAAATTTTATTTCATTCCAACTTAATCCAAATCCTCCAAAACATAGCCTTATATAGGCTTTACAATTACAGTGGCTAAACACAGTCCAAATTAAAACAATAAAACAAAACATGACAAGTTCCAATAAATAAAATAAAGCATGACAATTTTAATTCATAATTATAAGAATAATTATTAATTAAAATATTCTTATTTTTTAAAAGCATGATAATATTAATTAATAATTATAATTAAATTATTATAATTATTAATTAATGTTCTTGTGTCGCGGACGGAGGTTGTAGCGGCGATGATGTCCGTCATTAATATCGTCGCGGTGATGGCGGCGCAAGTCTTTGGTTGGAGAGGCGCCGTCGTCCGCAAGCGCGCCGGGTAGCATCCGTAAGCACCCCGTTACGATCATCATCTTGTTGAGGGTCGTCGTCTCCATCAAGGGGGAGCCGAGCTCCACCGTGGGAAAGGAAGAGGAACATGAGAGTCTTGCTCAACCCCAACCCTAAGTTAAGGAGGACGAAGAGGAGAGAAAACTATGAGACTAAAAGATAAATTTCATTCCTCCCATCCATGCTCACATACATATAGTAAGAGAGGAAGATTCCAAAAATATTACACTTATGTCATGTAACATCCGAGATTCAAAGAACTTTTATTATCTAAATTTCAAGGTCCGGTCGCGAGTAATATTGATCGGCGTCATCGTCCGATCGAGGTATCTACATTCCTTATGGTTAATTTTACGTGTTAAACGATAAATTAAATAATGACATTTAGTAAGAAATTTTATGATTTTATTTTGGAACATTTTTGTAACGTGCGAGAGCGTGGCACTTTTAGTTTGTGTTTATGATAAGCAATGTCATTTCCGTAATATGTTCATTCAAATTAAACCTAGGATGTCTTATACTTAGAAATTTGACTTTTGTGTTTTTGGCTTATAGGCCTTTTTCCGTAACCAATACCCACTGTCTTAATAATGCACGCTAGCAAGACTCAACGAGATGCAAGAAATGAAGCACGAAACAAAATATTACTGCTCAATCAGTTAAAAGAAATGAAAAAAAAATAGTTTTAATACTTTCGCCAAAATATTATTCGTGAAATATCGTCCTATATATCGGGTAAAACCGATATATGAGATATTTTCAAAAATGACATGTTCTCTCAAAATATCAATGTCATGGCGTTTTTTTTCCAAAACCTTCATGTCGGTCGACATAGCGGACATGTCGGCCGACATCTACAAAGTTGATCAAGGCTTTTCCTTTTTCACTGAAATTTGCATCAATGATAAAGATTTTAAATGTTTTTAGGCCGTAGAGTGCATGATTGCATTCTTCATCCCATTTGAGGTGAGCAGTCGCTCGCACCACCTTGAAGAATGGGGGTACTCTTTGGTAAATTTAAAAAGAAATTTGTTAAGGCCTGCAATCCTTCCTGTCAAACACAGAACCTCCATCAGATTAGTTGGCGCTATAGTCTACGATCGCTTTGATCTTATCAGCATTCGACTCAATAGCATTAGAAGTTATCAAGTGACCCAAAAAAATTATCCAATTGCTCAAAAAACAAACTTGAGTGGATTTAATCTCATGTTGTATTTTATGAGAGTTATGAAAGTTCCAGTCAGGTCTGTGATGTGTGAGTTGAGAGCCTTACTCTTGATCAACACATCATCAACATGCAATCCAAGATTCTTCCTCGTCTAACATATGAAGACTAGATATGTTGCCATTGTGCTTTTGAGCCCAAGTAGAACCATCTTATAACAAAAGCATTTGTCAGTAGTAATAAAAGTAGTCTTCGAATTATCTGAATGGTGGATTCAAATATGGTGACAACCAAACTCAAAACAGGATAGCTAGCGGCAAAATCAACAAGCGAGAAGGAGAGTAACAATTCTTGAGTGAGTCCTGATCTAAATTATTGAAATATGTGCCATCCTTTGTGACACATTAAGACTTTACAACATTACAATGTTAGAGAACAATCAAGACAATAGACCTCTCTAACAAAAACGACATATTCACTTTTCTAATGGGTTCACTAAGAGTATGACAATCTTCTTTCTCTCCTACTTTACCCGCCTAACATGTGGATCTGTGTTGAAATGATGCATGTCATGTCGATATTGAACCAAAGATATCCACGACTAACTATGTGAGTGCATTGAGGTTGTCCATTAGGCACTTCATCATTTAATGCTTCTCCTCTAGTGTCAGTTTTGTGTTGACATGCAAGGTCCTATTTGGTGTGATGATTTCATACACATTATGAGGTGATTGCAGGTGAGAAGCTCCTTCTTATGGATAATTCTCCTCCATGGCATTGATGACAAGAACATAGCACCTCCATGCTACTATTGGATCTCCATGACTTAACTGTCATCATCCGCGAATTTTATGGCAGATGGAACGGAAATCTTAAGTGTGAAAATTGTTGAGAATGGGGCGTCTAGAGATAGAGTCGTAGTTGTTTGACCCAATAACTTCAACAAAACACACCAAGTGCTCCACTCCTATGTGAGTAGAGGAGTCACAAAACCTCCTACGGTCCTACCTATCGGCATTCTCCAACAAACCCGGAGAGCGGGCCATCGCTTGACTACAAGAACTCCTCGCTCAGGCCCATGATTTTAAAAATATGTATGAACGGGATGTTCGTCGAGCTATTGATGTGAATGAGGATACGGTAGACATTAGCATTGGTCAGCTAATTACCACTATATTATTGCAGAGATTGACCGCAGCTGGAAAATCTGTGTTGATGAAGGTGAAACTGCCTAATTGGGGGTGAATTGGTCCTTGTACCAACTTGAAGAGGGCTTGAGAATCTCTCTCTTTTTAACGGTAGATAAATAAGTGGACAACTTGCTTTTAAAGTAAACGAAACAGATGATACACCCGGAGGGAGATTTACAAAGTACTTCCTTTAGGGTGGTGGAGAAGAGGAAACATTTGACCACTTTTAAGAGATTGTGGATGAAGATGTCATTCTCAGAACCAGATAGATGCTCAGTGCGATCGAACATCACGGTATAGTGATAAATACTAAGCTCCTTAAATTTACTCATCATTTAATACATATAGAGGTTGCTTATGTGATATCCCTTAGAATCCCAACACATGCATCTTCCAGAGTGGCACCATAGCTTTGTTGCAAGGATATTTTTTGATTAAGTCCGATTGGATCTTTTTTGCAGCCCTCCCTGTAGTACGCATCGTTGGGAATCTTGGCAGGTAAGAGTTTCCAAAAATGCTAGTCTTTTCACCTTATTGTTGGTCATAGTGATTGACACATCATTTAAGGGGAAATTAGGTCATAGATAAGATATAATAAGTTAAAAGGGCAGTGTAATTTGTTTAATAATTTAACAGAAATCTAACAAAAATAAGCATTTCACATCTCTGTGAACCCCAAACAGATGAAAAAACCATACCACAATAAAGCAACTTTAGGAAATAATCCACTAGTATAGGAAGAGCCCAGTGGGCATGTGCATCCCCTCGGTCTCCCTCTCAAACTATACCAAATGCATTTGGTCGAGCAATAAGAATTAGGCGAGCCTTAATCATCCCTGACATGCACACACAAATACAGATGTAGTCATTTAGAACAAACACATCCCTTGTTCTTCAAACCAATACCACCCAAGGCTTTCATTTAAGAATATGAAACCTAGAATGTCTGGAGATTTATGAACCACAAATGAATGATCAGATGAATATGGAAAGATAATGACGGGAGGAACATGTTGTTCAAAGAACTACTACCTTCGAACAAGTGGACTACAACAAGCACTTGAGGTCTTGATCTGAGGGCGAGAGGAGTAATCATCAATATACTCATTTAATACGTACAGAGGTTGCTTATGGGAAATCCCTTAGAATCCCAATATATGCGTCTGCCAGAGCGGCACCATAGCTTTGATGCAAGGGTATTGTTTGATTAAGTTTGATTGGGTCTTTTTAGCGGACCTCCCTATTGCACCCTCGATTGGGAATCTTGACGGGTAAGTTTCCAAATATGCTCTATATGATGTCGTTCTAAAATAATCCTAATATTTTCGTCTCCACCAAAATTGTGGGGTTGCTAGTCTTTTTACCTTATTGTCAGTCGTAGTGATTAACATGTCATTTAGGTAAGATAGAAGAAGTTAAAATGGCAGTGTAATTTGTTCAATAATTTAGCTAAACAGAAATCTAAACAAAATCAAACATTTCACATCTCTTTGAACATCAAACAGAGGAAAAATCCAAACCACAATAAAGCAACTTTAGGAAATAATCCACTGAGTATAGGAAGAGCACAGTGGGCATGTGCATACTCTCGCTCTCCCTCTCAAACTATAAGAAATAGGCAAGCGTACAAGAACAGTAGCAATTCCACTTCAAACATGACCATAAACATTAATGCAAGCGTACAAGAACGGCATCCAGTGTAAACAATACAAACACAGATTAACAATTATAACGATGCAAGAAAAAAACAGCGAACGTACTTGAGAGTCGTTCCCGGGGCTTCTCCAAAGCCTCCCTGAGGAACAGATCGACCTGGTTCAACGAATCCTCCGAAACCGCTCCGCTCACCTCACCTGGAATTAAAGATGAACAAGTGGTGGTGGCGCCGGTGGCTGTAGCCACGAGATACGGCACTGCTTCGTCATCATTAAACTCCTGCAAAGACATCGAGCGGAACGAATTCAAATTCTTCTTGGATGAGACCATGAGCCTGCTCATGCTCTCGTCCAAATCGGCTGACTCCCACGACTCCGGGGCTCCGAGATCCTCCACGGAGCCCTCCATAGCTGTATAGAGAGAAAGAGGCGATGGTATCACCTGTAGGTCGAGAGCGGGCGAGAAGCCCTAACCCAAACCGACGGTAGCTCCACCGGGGGAAGACGAGCAGAGATCTAGGGTTTCATATCGGATAGCTTCGGCCTTCGAAGAAGAGAAAGGTTGGGTTTCGTGGGGGGAGAGATCGCGGATTCGCGTGCCCAGATTTGGTAATTGACATTACTGAGGTAGGATCGGGGTATATTTGGAAAGTTGATGAATAAATGGTACGGACGCGTGTGGAAATTGGGCCACTTAAATAAGAGAAGTACTTAGGTGCATTCTTTCACCTAGTTCTAGGTGGGAGATAAATACAGACGTATGATCTTAGATTCGACGGTAGAAAAAATACTGATATTATTTATTATTTATAAATACATCAGTATTTAGAGCTATCAACAGCTGAGATGCACTCCTCACACCATGATCTAGGTGAGAGTAACTCATGTAATATTTTTTCCTTAAATAATGGTTTGAAAAAATAGCATTGGGCCAACATGAGCGACCCGACTGGGCTTGTTTGGCACGGCGGTAGTGGTCATGCACCCGGTGGTTATGAGTTATCATCTATTTGGTGTGACGTTTTTTGTTCCGACTGGGCTTGTTTGGCACGGCGGTAGTGGTCATGCACCCGGTGGTTATGAGTTATCATCTATTTGGTGCGACGTTTTTTGGTGCGACGGTAGGAAAAATACTGACATTATTTATTATTCATAAATACATCAGTATTTAGAGCTATCAACAGCTGAGATGCACTCCTCTCACCATGATCTAGGTGAGAGTAACTCATGTAATATTTTTTCCTTAAATAATGGTTTGAAAAAATAGCATTGGGCCAACATGAGCGACCCGACTAGGCTTGTTTGACACGGCGGTAGTGGTCATGCACCTGGTGGTTATGAGTTATCATCTATTTGGTGCGATGTTTTTTGTCCGTTGAATTTGGACAAAAACGACACCGCCAATAAAAATGTGTTTGACATGACAACGTTTATGACCGCTACCAGAAAAACTGAGCAAAAAATTGGCTGTAGTTTCTTACGTGGGATTGGCCGTTCACGAACGATAGTTCATAACCTCCGCGTTCACGACTACAACCACTGTACCAAACAGACCCGTAGTGTTTTTAATAAGGGCATAAATTATGTTTTTTTTTCAAATCGATATTTAGGTTTAGACGGGGCATCAATCATGTATGTGTGGGCGTGCGTTGGTGGGCTTAAGTGTTTAAATCTAAGAAGTAAAATTTAGGTTTAAAAAACGATGAAAGCTCAAAACAATTTAGATATTTTCCTAGCAATCATGGGTGCATAGAGAGGGGGGGCTCATGGGACACTGCCCCCTTTTACAAAATGTCAGCCATGTTTATCCTTTTTTCTCAAGCAATACAAAATGAATATGTCCATCCTGGACCGGTTCACGAAATATATTTAGGTTTCTTATGAAAATCTGAGCTTCTAGAACCAAATCCATCAGTCAAGGATATCACGCGATAGTCGATAAGGTCGGGCTCTTTGCGTTGTCGGTTGTTGCATCCTCCTCGGTTCCTCGCATGTCGCATCTCGCACCAGGCCCACGACGACACCACCGCAACCTCCACGACCCTCACATCTGCTTTTGTTGTCGACTGCCACCGACTCAACTCTCAAGGCCTTAGTCAACATATCGAGCCCTCATCCCCTAATTTCCTACTCTATCACGACGATCGTTGGTTTGCTTTCTCTCCAATCTTCATCCATGTTATTTTTTCTTAACCTCTTCAATCTTCATTAATGTTATTTTTCTCGACCTCTTCATTCATTGATTGCTTAAGATGATTGTGACTAAGCAAAACATTATAGACTGTGATGAATGTATGTTGAGATGCTCCAAGTATTTGTTGTTATAGGCGTTGAAGCCTGGAAAATTTCGGCTCCAAAATTCGGATCAATGCAGTCGGAGGCTACTCGCCCAACAGTCCAACTAGACGGCTTGAATTGATTACGACCGTCAAATCTGGCATGATATTTCATCAGCCGTCGGATCAAACCGCTCCCTCTCTCTCCACTTTTTCGTTGGTCTTCTAAACTTACTAGGAGGCGACCTAAACCTACTAGGGGGTGACCTAAAACTATGTTAAAATAATTAAATTTGAATCAGGTACCCCCACAATACACGACGTTGCGTTAGCTCAAAGCCCGCCTAATGAAGCCTCGCAAACTGTGTATCCCACCCGAAAAACATCATTTTTTAAATATCTAATGTCATTTTTTTAATTTATACCAGAATAGATAACTTAATCCCACGATGTATGACTAAATTTGAGCAAGATCAATAATAAATTAAAATAAAAAGCAAAAAGGCGCGCCAGCTGAGACTCGATCCGTCGGCCGTCACCTTTACAATCACGCATCCTATCCATTAGGCCATGGACACTTCAACATATATTATAGGTGCATTTTTATATGCTAATTAATGAAATTAAGTAACTTTTCTGTTTCCATTAATTTAGAATTAACTTTTTATATCTACTAATTGATGGGTTCCCCCTCTATTTATGGAAAAACCCGTAACCGCCGCACACCGGATCCCATTCCCGCACATTAAATCCCATTACGGCGCGGCGGATCCCAAAACCACCGCACGCCGAATCCCACCTTCACTCACAGGATCCCACTCCCGCGCGCCGGATCCGAACCACCACGCACCGATCCAAACCACCCAGAGCGGGATCCCAACTGCCCCGCGCGGGATCGCAACCGCCGCCAACCGCCATCGGCCGACCGTCGCCAACCACCGGCCGGCCGCCGCCGGCCGAGCACCGCCGTCGGCCGCCCGCCGGCCGACCACCGCCGCCCGCCGCCCGCCGGCCGCCGCCCGTCGGCCGCCGCCCGCCGCCCGCCGCCCGCCGGCCGCCTCCAACCGCCGGCCGGCCGCCTCTGGCCGGCAGCCCCCGGCCGGCCGCCGCCACCCGCCGGCCGGCCGCCACCGACCGGCAGCCCCCGGCCGGCCGCCGCCGGCCGGACCCCGCCACCAGCCGGCCGCCGCCGATTGCCGGCCGACCATCCTCCGCCGCCGGCCGGCCGCCTCCGTGGCCGGCCGCCGCCGCCCCCTTCGTGGCCGGCCACCGCCGTCACCGCCCTTCGCTCTCCACCGTCGGATCGCTCCAAGCCCCCGCGGCCCTCCGATCATCTCGCGCGATCTCGACCCTCCGTTTGGTGGTTATCCGCAATAAACTCCATAACCACCGTAACCTCCACCCCCCCAAGCCTATAAATAGACCCTCAAGGGTCTTCATTTAGATCCGATCTCTCATTCTCTCCCTGACTCTCTCTCTCTCTCTTCATTTCCTCCTCTCCTCAGAGCTTCTCTCTCTACATTCCGCCACTCCGCCACTTCTTTTCTACTAACTGACAGGTTCCTCCTGCGAACGCCTCTCACCAGGGAAGAAGTGTTACGCCGTTCAAGGCGAGCACCCCGAACCTGAGCAGCAAAGCCAAGGCGCTCCTCGAAGTGCTCACCCAGCAAGTGCGCAGCCGTACCAGACGCGCAGCAAGGCGTTCAACTCCTAAGCGGTGGCCTGTCACCCACGGAGTTCTCTCTCTCTCTCTCCCACAATTGTAACGAGGCGCGACCTGTCGCCCTCGCATTCTCCAAGAAAGCCCTGCAACAGCCTAACATAGTAGATTTCGGCCAGCACCGCCCTGGCCACGTGGTTTTTCACCCTTTGGAGAGTTTTACACGCTAAAAGATCTGTGTGTACCATTTTCAGCGTTTACTCTCTGCAACATTCTGACTGTGTGCGCGCTCGACCGCTCGGGCTAAGACGGACCGAATCTAAACCGGTCTACCGAGGGCGTTGAGAAGCCGCAACAGTTTGGCGCCGTCTGTGGGAATGGTGTTCCCCAAACTCTGCAAAAGATCTCTGAAAGCAGTATTCGCCTCGCGGCAATACTCGTGACCGACAACAATGGCCAGAAGAAGTGCACGCACCGCTAATGGCTCCATTCCTGAAGGGCGCGTTGAGCCCGCTCCATCTCATTCACTCATCAACGCACCTCCCGTCGAAGAAGTCCCTTTGGCACCCGTCGTCGCGCTAGAAGGACGCATGCGTCAGATGGAGGAACAACAAACTGAAATGCTGGCTCTTCTCAGAAACCTTGAAGCCCCTGCTCCACCTGCCGCTCCGGTCGTCCCACCTCCCTTGATCCCAAATCGTGCTCCCTTAGGGGAAGCCGCTCAGGAAGAGGAAATGTACGAAGAAGACTACTCGTAGGCGACCAGCTCTGCGCGTCCGCCCCGCCCTGGCAGGGGCGCTAGGAGAGAACCCTTGCACCGTCAGCAAGGAGCAGGGATCAACCAAGCCATAAGAGGGCCCACTCGCGAGGAGATCCGCGACGTAATTGCTGAAGAGTATGGACAAGTCGGACGCCGGGGCATCTTTGCCCGCCGTCCTCTACATCATGGCTCCCCTTTGGCGCATCAACTCCTAGTCCATCCAGTTCCACACGGTTTCAAGCTTCCTAGCATCGAATCGTTTGACGGGACGGAGGATCCGCTGGAGCACATCAATCATTTCACCACCATCATGAGGATCTACAACGCTGCCGATCAAAACAGAGTGTTCAGATCATCCGACAACGGACTCTGACCTCTCCGAGAACAGAGTGTTCAGATCGTCCGACAACGGACTCTGACCTCTCACAGAACAGAGTGTTCAGATCGTCCGACAAAGGACTCTGACCTCTCCCACAACAGAGTGTTCAGATCGTCCGACAAAGGACTCTGACCTCTCCCAGAACAGAGTGTTCAGATCGTCCGACGACGGACTCTGACCTCTCACAGAACAGAGTGTTCAGATCGTCCGACGACGGACTCTGACCTCTCACAGAACAGAGTGTTCAGATCGTCCGACAAAGGACTCTGACCTCTCCCAGAACAGAGTGTTCAGATCGTCCGACAAAGGACTCTGACCTCTCCCAGAACAGAGTGTTCAGATCGTCCGACAACGGACTCTGACCTCTCCCAGAACAGAGTGTTCAGATCGTCCGACAAAGGACTCTGACCTCTTCCAGAACAAAGTGTTCAGATCGTCCGACAACGGATTCTGACCTCTCCCAGAACAGAGTGTTCAGATCGTCTGCAACGGACTCTGACCTCTCCCAGAACAGAGTGTTCAGATCGTCCGACAACGGACTCTGGCCTCTCCCAGAACAAAGTGCTTGTATATGTCACACAGAAACGAAAACAACCGCACACTCATCCTTCAACAGCAATTTCTACCCAAGGCACCACGAAGATAGCAATGATAAAAGCCGCGAGCCAGACTCGTGCAAAAAGCCGCGAGCCAGACTCGTGCAAAAATCCGCGAGCCAGACTCGTGCAAAAAGCCGCGAGCCGGCCTCGTGCAAAAAGCCGCGAGCCGGCCTCGTGCAAAAAGCCGCGAGCCGGACTCGTGCAAAAAGCCGCGAGCCAGACTCGTGCACAAAGCCGCGACCTCGCCGTCTCTCCAAGGGCGCTCCTCGCCTCCCGGAGCTCACCATGGATGGCCATAAACCCGTCCTTCAAGCTCACATAATGATCGTTCCACGTAAGCGCGATCGATGTCTGGGCCTCCATCTGCAAAAGAAAGTAGATAAGTCAGAGCCGCGACCTCAGAATGACGCCATACAAAAGGAAGAAGAAATCCTGCTTACCGCCTGGTTCATGGCCTCCAGAGAGGAAGAGACCATCTTCCCTTCCGACACCTTTCGAGCTGTGCCTCGCTCCGGGGGAGCCTGGGGGGCAGAAGATTCCAGGACCTCGAGCTCCTCATCAACCGGCTCGCCATCAGCTCCAGATACACAAGGAGCCGCCTCCTCCTGAGGAGCATCCTGTACCAGTGGAGGAGCAGGACTTGGCTCCCCAAGACCTCTAAACACCAACTTCCTCTTTCTATTTCGAACAAGAGGAGCGGCAGCAGCACGACCAGCATCAACGGACAACCCGCATAGAAGCAGGCGCTTCTCGTCCACGAACAGGGAAATACTGTGCAAAATGTTCCCCAGCTCTCGAGCATCTGAAAATCCGAGAACGGGAGAAAACTCCCGCTCACGTCCTCTAAGGTGCCGGCAGCGATCCGGTAAAGAGTTCCACACCTCCGGTAGTCCCTCCGGGTTCCTGACGTAGCCAAATAAAGTATTCCCGTGACGGCTGTCCACCCGGGTCTCAAACTCCAGCCATCGTTTGTTGCTGAAGACTTCAATACGACCTCCGAGATCAACCCGCACTTCACACCATTCCTTGAAAAGGCTCAAGGAGAACTTCGCACCGTGCTCTCGGAAGAAGGCGATCAACCCCATTATCCGCACCGTCCCCTGAGGCGTAAACTTTAAATCTGCAAGGCCAAAATCAGATATTTCGATCATTTGGTAGCCAAAGTCGAACTTAAAATCAATGATTGGAGGAACAAATTATTATCCCAATCGGGGAGAGCTGTCCTCATTAAATATGTGCTATCTAGTTATGCCATATACTCTATGTTTGGCTGTCGCGTTCCTAAATAAACTTTAAAAGAAATTGACCGAAGCATGGCGAGATTTTTTTGGGCGGGGGATGATAAAAAAAGCTCATTTCACTGGACAAATTTCAAAAAGTTATGTAAACCGGCAAATAAGGGAGGACTGGGTATGTTCAGAATGCAAGATATCTACAAGGCTTACAAATGCAAAGCCATCTGGAACTATATGATCAATTTTTGGTGTGATTACTGGATTGGTTGTTCGCCTCTAATTGAGTTGATGGAGGCTTTGCCGGGGCAGGGACCTAACCCTCTTAGTTGCTGATGTATGTATTCACCAGAAATGGGCAGGTCATCCTCCTGATTTCAATACAAAATGTTAACAAAAACATCAATTATGCACACTTGGATCATTTTGAAATTTCCTGGATTTGGGCGAACCATATACCTCCTAAATTCTCATTAGTTTGTTGGAAAGCATATGTTAAAATTCTTCTGGTTGACTGTTGCTTATCTAAAGCCGGTGGGCTGCTTGCATCTAAATGTCAATGTTGTTTCTCTATCAGCTCATGTGAAACCATCGACCATCTTCTCATTGTTGGTAGCGAATTGGCATCCGAGGTTTGAAATGTGAAAAATCCTATGCCCAGGATACGCACAATCACCAGAAGAAAAAACCACCAGAAAATAATGCAGGAAATGCTTGAAATCAAGAAAAAAAAGTTCGCTACACCACACAACAATTAACCGGGCATACACTGAGACAAACACAGTTGTATGATTCCGCCTGAAGTCCACAGGAAATGAAAGACAGAGAGTCAAAAAAAATACAGGGCAAATAAACCTCCGAAATCTTCAACACCCTCTACAGCCTCGTGTGAGCAAAACGTCACTTCAAGAAACACACAGCAGTGAACTCCTTGACGAGGGCAACACCGTAGAATCAGCAATCTCTGGAACCGGAGGTCACACGGCGGCGAAATGAAGAGAGAAGGTTTTCTCTCTCTAGAATTTCTTCACAAGAAGCTTGGCGTCTGATTGATTTTCACGGGAGAGAAGAAAAGCTACAGGATCATTAGGTTAATATAATAACAGAGAAACATATATAAATATATATATGGAGAACTGAAATCGACGGGCGTCGAGATGGGAGTGGCGTCGAGATGGGGGAAGAATCGACGTGCGTCGAGTTGACAGTGGCGTCGAGAGGGAATGCGTCGAATGGAATGGCGTTGATATAGGATGGCGTTGAGTGAAGAAAGGGAGTTGCGTTGAGTGGAAATTAGAATGGCGTTGAGATGAAATCCAAGGTGAGCAATTCAAAGCATGCGTCGAGTGCAATTCAGAGCAAGCTTTGAATACCTCGACAAGAAAACTATTATATAATATATATATATATATATATATATGTGTAGAGATCTGATTCCACTTCCAAAAATTCAACACTCCCCCTGGAAGTGAAATCGAGATACCAGCCCGAGCAACCCGCGAAGGCGCTCAAACGGCCCCTTAGACAGAGGCTTCGTGAAAATGTCGGCGACGTTGTCTTGACTCCGAACATACTCCACGACAAGAGATCCACCAAGAACTTTCTCCCGAATAAAGTGGTGCTCGATCTCAATATGCTTTGTCCGCGCATGACAAACCGGATTTGTAACAAGCTTCAGCGCACTTTCGTTGTCGCCACGGAGCAAAGTAGGACTGCACACCTTTTCATAAACATCCTCCACCAACCTTCGCAACCAAATGCATTCCTGAGCCGCCAAGGACGACGCTTTGTACTCCGCTTCAGTGGTGGAGATGGACACCGAGTCCTGCTTCTTACTACACCACGATATCGCCGCTGAACCGCACATAAAGACGTACCCCGACGTCGACTTCCGATCGTCAACATCTCCGCCATAGTCGGCATCCGTGAAACCATGTAGATTGAAGCCGGTGTCTCTTCCAAACAACAACCTCATGTCCGAGGTTGACTTGACATATTTCAGAATCCCCTTCGCCGCCTCCAGATGAGGTTTCCTAGGCTCTTGCATGTAACGGCTCACCCGGCCAACCGCAAACGAGATATCCGTCCGTGTAATTGTCAAATAAATTAAACTTCCCACCAGAGCCCGGAAAGGCTTAGGATCTGGCAAGATCCTTCCTTCATCCCGACGAAGTTTCACTCCAACTTCAAGTGGAGTAGAGCAGCGCTTCCCATCCGCCATGCCAAATCTCTCCACGATCCGCTCCGCATAGGCCTTCTGAGAAATCAGCACCCCGCTCTTCTTCCTCTCCACTTCAATACCAAGGAAATGGTGTAACTCCCCCAAATCCTTCATCTCGAACCGGATTGATAGCTCCGCTCTAAGCATTGCCACCTCTCCGTCGTCATTTCCTGTAACGATCATATCATCTACATACAACAATACAAGAACATGAAGTCCACCCTTCTTCTTCACGAACAGACTCGAGTCGGAATCCGATGCATAGTACCCGCAGAACAACAAGTACTCCGCTATCTACCAAAACCAAGCTCGAGGCGCCTGTTTCAACCCATAAAGGGCCTTCTTCAATTTACAAACATGCTCCGGATGAGACTTGGACACATACCCGGGTGGTTGCACCATAAAAATATCTTTATCAATCTCGCCATAAAGAAACGCGTTCTTCACGTCGAGTTGCCACAACTTCCAACCTTGGCTTGCCGCCAATGCAATCACCACCCGCACCGAAGTCATCTTCGCCACCGGGCTGAATGTTTCCTCATAATCCTCTCTGTACTGCTGTGAAAATCCCCGAGCAACAAGGCGAGCCTTGTATCGCTCTATGCTGCCATCCGCCTTCTTCTTTACCTTGTACACCCACTTGCAAGTGACCGGAGTAACGCCATCAACCTTGGGCACAAGGTCCCAAGTTTCATTCTTCTTGAGGGCTTCCATCTCCTCATCCATGGCTTTCTCCCACTCCTTCACTCCAGTGGCTTCCTCAAAACATGACGGCTCCCGCTCGTCAAGAGGACCAGCAAAGAAGCACGAACACATGCTAACAAGATTACCTTCCCTGTAGCGAGCCGGTGGCACAATAGTCCTCTTCGACCTCCGCAAAGCAGGACCACTCTCCACCGCTCCAACAACATCATCACCATCAGTTCCCCCTCCAGAATAACTTGGAGCATCGCTCCCCCCGCTTCTAGAACCCGAAGCACCTGAACTAGAGCCTGATGAATTTGGAGCACTTGGAGACAAAGGCAACTCCACCAAAGAGTCATCAACAACTCTCCCTTCACTTCTTTCTCCTCTTCCTCCTGTACTTTCTTCCAAAGCAACAATAGAGCCCCCTTGATAAGAAATCAGCTCATCAAATACCACATCACGGGAGACAATGAACCGACGTGTCTGTGGGTCCATGCACTTCCAACCCTTCTTCCGCTCGTCATAGCCAATGAATATGCACTTTCGTGCCTTCGCATCCAACTTGGTTCTGAGAGCATCCGGAACGTGCACAAATCAGGTAGCTCCAAACACCCGCAAATGCTTGACACTCGGCTTCTCTCTAAACATCATCTCGTGTGGAGACTTCAACTCAATCGGACTTTGCGGCAACCTGTTGATAACATACGTCGCGCAAGCCATTCCCTCCGCCCATAAGGCTTTGGGTATGCCCTTCGCATGCAACCAACACTTGCACGTTTCCGCCAAGTGCCGAATCTTCCTTTCCGCCACTCCATTTTATTGTTGAGTGTGAGCACAAGATAACTCTCGCCTAATACCATGCTTCCTGCAAAAAGTAGAGAACTCATTAGAAGTAAACTCCCCTCCATTGTCCGTTCTCAGCTTTTTGATCCGCAAATTCAGCACGCCTTCAACTTTCTCCTTGAACTCCATGAACTTCTTGAAGACCTCCGACTTCTCCTTCACGAAGTACACCCACGTGTACCGAGAAAAGTCATCCACGAGTACAAGCATGTACCGATTCCCTGAGTAAGTGGGCGTGGCGTACGGTCCCATCAAGTCACCATGAATACACTCCAACGGCGCCTTGCATCTTGAAAGAGACCTGTCAAATGGGAGACGATGTGCCTTCCCAAACTGACACCCTTCACAAACATGACCGTCACCAAAAGAAGATAAGCTAGGCAAGCCTTTCACAAGGCCTCTTGCCACCATAGCCTTCAACTTGTCCATCCCCACATGACCCAACCTTTCATGCCAAATAACTGCACCGTCATTTGTCTTCATCTTGTTCACATAGGAATTTGTAGAAAGCACATACAGATCTTTCACACGCCTCCCGGTGTGAGTGATATCCGCCTTCACCGCGGAGAAGTTTTTCAAGAACTTTACCTCCTTTGGCCCGAACAAAACATGGTATCCTGCATCAACCGCATTTGTCACCGAGAAGAGGTTCTTCTTCATCCCAGGCACATGATAAACACTCTTCAACTTGAGTGCCCTTCCATCACTGCCCAAGGTAACTGCCCCCTCCTTCTCCACCGCATGCACTGAATCATCCGCCGTCACAATAGCATCATTCCCCTCATAAGCCTGAAGGGAGGAGAACTTCGATTCATCGCCAGTGAGATGATGACCGCACCCAGAATCAACGATCCAATCATCCTGAAAATTTATGGAGGCCAAGGCATCCACCGACGTCGCCGTCATTTCTGCCAGGAAGCAATTCCCCCATTCCTCTTCATCCTTGGATCCCTCTCCTTTCTCCGCTACATGACCCGGCTTGAGATTCACCTTGCAATCTCTCTTGAAGTGACCCGGTTTGTTGCATCTATAACATTTGAGCCCCTTCTGCCCTCCATCAGACCTTGGAGGAAACTTGCCTCCATCTCCCTGTGATGAGGTAGAAGGTCCCTCTCCCATGTTCTTCTTCTTTCTTCGATCCCAATTCTTCTTCCCTAAGAATAGGACTTCACTTTCTCCCCCAGAGATAGAACACCCAGACATCTGCTTTGCTAGGCTCTCCTGCGAAGCCAACAAGTTCTCCAACTCCAACAAGGATGGCTGAGTAGCCCATCCCTGCACCGAAGTAATGAAGGACACATACTCCTTCCGCAGACCGCGAATAATATGCCTCTTCAACTTAGCCTCCGAGATCGGCTCATCCGGATCCAACGCCGATATCTCCGCGCAAAGGTTCTTCATCTTCAAGAAAAAAACTGAAATCGACAACTCCCCCAGATTGGCCTTCGCCAACTCATTCTCCAGGAATTGCAACCTTGCGACATTTTTCTTGTTGAACAAACCATCCAACGACTTCCAGATTTCCGAAGCCGACTTGCACCCGATGATATGATCAAACAAGTCCGGAGATATTGCCCGTTTGAGCGTAAACTCAGCCTCTAAGGTGCCGGCAGCGATCCGGTAAAGAGTTCCACACCTCCGGTAGTCCCTCCGGGTTCCTGACGTAGCCAAATAAAGTATTCCCGTGACGGCTGTCCACCCGGGTCTCAAACTCCAGCCATCGTTTGTTGCTGAAGACTTCAATACGACCTCCGAGATCAACCCGCACTTCACACCATTCCTTGAAAAGGCTCAAGGAGAACTTCGCACCGTGCTCTCGGAAGAAGGCGATCAACCCCATTATCCGCACCGTCCCCTGAGGCGTAAACTTTAAATCTGCAAGGCCAAAATCAGATATTTCGATCATTTGGTAGCCAAAGTCGAACTTAAAATCAATGATTGGAGGAACAAATTATTATCCCAATCGGGGAGAGCTGTCCTCATTAAATCTGTGCTAAGTAAACTTTAAAAGAAATTGACCGAAGCATGGTGAGATTTTCTTGGGCGGAGGATGATAGAAAAAGCTCATTTCACTGGACAAATTTCAAAATGTTATGTAAACCGGCAAATAAGGGAGGATTGGAACTATATGAGTTTGGATTCCCCCGAACGAGCTCATTCGGAGAAAATATTATAAAAGGAAAAATAGGGGTATTATTGATGCGAGAGTTAATGCTCATGATCCATGGAGAGATTATCTGAAATATTACCATGCAATACATGAAGGATTATATGTCATATGGAAGCAGGGATCTGGTATGATCAATTTTTTGTGTGATTACTGGATTGGTTGTTCACCCTCTTAATTAGTTGCTGATGTATGTATTCACCAGAAATGGGCAGGTCATTCTCCTTATTTCATACTTTCTTCCAACACATTAATCTATTTTTAATGTCTTTTCAACCTTAATATGAATTCAAAATTTTAATATACTTCACTGATATATGTATGCATTAACAAAAAGATATCAAAAAATTCACCAAAAAAAGCAAAAATTAATTTCTCTATTCATGTCAAACAGAGCACTGAGCACTAATAACATTTACTTCACTTACTTTTTATATTAAATTTCAAAATTTTAATATACAATTAGCCGCCATATTATATTTTCACCCCGCAAAAAATTTATTTTCACACCAACACACTATTACCACACCATCAATCTATCGAAAAATCACCTAACAAAAAATAATTTCTCTATTCATTTCAAACAAAGCACAAATAGCATTTACTTCACCTCTTTTTCAAAAAAAAAATTTCATATTAATTATTTATGATCCAAATTAACTCTTATAATTTTGCTAAGAAAATAGTTGGAAGCTCTTATTCTTATCTTATTTTTTGTAGATACAACAAAAAGGTCATCATTATCAAGCTAAAATAGCTTTTTCTACCTTTGACTCAGTGAAAAATGCTTGCAAGGACATGGACGGTCATATGTTGGAAGGCAAGAGATTATTTGCCTACATGCTCAAGGTTCCCAACGAAATAACAGAATGAAGAGGTGATTGAAATGATAGAATTAATCAGCTCTTCATTCTGTTACTTCGTTGGGAACCTTGAGCATGTAGGCAAATAATCTCTGGCCTTCCAACATATGGCCGTCCATGTCCTTGCAACCATTCCTCAGTGAGCCAAGGTGCTATTAACATTACTCGTAAAATAAATATGTACTAGTTGTTACTCAAGTGGTGGAGAGCAATTTTAAAAAATATTAAATAAGCATTAAAATAACATAAACACTTAATAATAAATATTAAGTATGCTAAAGATAAGTGTTCAGTATTGTGCTTGCCCTCCATTTGAGCTTAATTATAACAATGGGAAATATATAAAAATAGAGATAATTAAGAAAACTCTCAGTAGGCAGCCTCCCTTCTATGCACCCCCCCTTCCATGATCCCCATCGATTCGATGTTTCAAATTGCAGACGCGATGCTCGACCCCCTCGACGCTATGCTGGACGCCCTCGACGCTATGCTGGACCCTCTCGATGAGACGTGTCATCTCGTCAACTGCGTTCTCCACATTTTCGACGCGACGTGTCATCTCGTCAACTGCGTTCTCCACATTTTCGACGCGACGCACCGCATTGCCGACAGTCTTCTCAACATTATGCAATGACCCCCGCAACACGGCCTCCGAGTAGTAAATGGCTTGTCCTACAAAAATTAGCAAAATAATTATGAAAAAATGTATCCGTTCTTGTCTAATAATGAAACGGATATCGCTTACTAATGAAATATAAGAGAGAAAAAGTAATCACCTATTTCTTCTGTTACATGTCTGTTATCCACGTGCGTGAAGGCAAATATTATTTTGCCTTCCAACATATGGTCTTTCATGTTGCCAGCATTCCTCAACGACTGAAGAAATGCTATTATAGCTAGGGGATATTGGACTTTTTGATGGATCTACAAAAACAAGGTATGAATAAGAGCTTACAACTATTTCTTAGCAAAATTATAAGGGCTAATTTGTTTCATAAATAATATGAAATAATTCCTATTCTTACGGGGGGGGGGGGGGGCATTCAAAAGAATTTCGCTGGGAGAGAATGGAGATCACATACCTCAATCTGCAATATTTCCCCGTAGGGATTGAACTTTTCTCGCAACCTATGCTCTGAGAAATGATCCCCGCCTACTATCAGTTTGAACGTGTATGCATTCATGGAGCGCGAAGTTATGTGTTCAGTATTTCTTCTTCTTCTATACGGCAGATCGAGTTTATATATATATATATACTCATTGGCAAGCAAGCAAGCAGAGATGGGATGGACATCTTCGTCGCCTGCAAAAAGGGGGAACCAGTACTCTCCACCTACGGTGATCCTCTTCGCCTCCAAAAAAGGAGAACCAAAGGCCGGAGTTTCTCCACGGTTATCCTATTAATTCGCCTACAAAAATGGATAACGAAACGTCGAAGATTTCCTAAAATAGTAGCTTATTAAATTATAAGGCTTTACTAATTAATAATTCCCATGATCTCGCCCCGATCGCGCCCGATGTTCGCCATGACTCAATCCAACCCATTACGGACCTCTCGGCACCGTCGCCGCGGGTTTTTATCCACCTAGGAGGAAACCCGAACCCAACACCGTAGAATCTCCCCAGCTTCATCTGCCATGCAAATAGGTATTTTAATTAAATATTATAGCAAATCGGTATTTTAAATTAAAATATGAGAAATTCACGCATTTAATCATTTGCGGACTTAATAAATTATAAATCAAACACACTCAACATATTTAATTTAATTAAATTTAAATATGATTACTCACAAATTGTAGGCCACAATTTGTATAACTAAATAATTTATTTGTACTCAGAGACACACTCCTGCATCTTCTCCTTGGAGAGAGAGGAAGAGAATGGTATAAGGAAATAAACCAGTCCATGCATGATAGAATTTCTCCTTTATGAAATCCTTTGTAATATAAATACATGTGTAATCCGCTAAACACTATGAATAAAAAAGTTTTAAGTTTTTCTATTCTCAAAATACTTTTCCCTCTTCCCAACTGCCAGTAAAAACTAAAAACTTTTTGAGAATAGAAAAACTTAAAACTTTTTGAGAGGAAGAACTATATAGTTAAGCGTGTTGGGACTGGAGCAATTCTGTGATGGGTGACCTCCTGGGAAGTCACCCATCACAGAATTGCGAGGAAGAACTATAAAAAAGTCTCCCTGCGGAATCTGGCCCGCGGCAGGAGACGCTAAGATCTCGACGTCAGGAGACGCACACCGCCACAAATCCACAACAAAGAAGAGAATAACGGAAGAGTGGAGGTATGAACGTCTCAACCCACTCCCATCATTCTCTTCCAAGCTACGAACCGGTGATGGAGTTAAGCAACCAACCACACACCCCACCCAGGGTACGCTATAAGCAGTAGCGAAAGAAGTACTAGCGGACGACTAGTATTCACGTAATAGATCACAGAAATATATGAGCATATAAATACAAGACAGAAATAGCCACAACAACGACACGATGGCCCCACAGTCTAAGTACAACAGCCTATAGAAAATCTGGGGGCTCACAAGTAACATGCCAAGCCGGATGAAAGATGATATATAAAGTGATGTAAATAGGTAAATCTAACGAGCTAACCATATGACGGATGATTATTATCATATGACGGATGATTATTATCATATGACGGATGATTATTTTAAGGGCAGCAACGATCATTATCACGCATTCTATCTCCACACCAAGTCCACGTCGAGTCCACGTCAAGTCCACGCCAGGTCACGTCAAAGGTCTGGGAACACCCACTGTTCCAGGTGTCGAGGCGCTGCTCGCAAGGAAGACCGTTGCGATATTGCGCTCTTTGCTTACCGCTGAGCAGGCCGATGTTTTGAGAAAGCGCTACGGGTTACATGCCGGGCTGGAGGTACGGATCCCACAGATTGAGGAGCACGCGCAAAATCCTCTACGAGCTGGATGACGTTGTGCGAGGCGTCGTTGAGATCCGGGCTTCGTTTGCCACCGCGCGAAGAGGTGGTTGAGATTTTGAAGCACTGCAGCGTGTCGGTGTCACGGTTTACTCTTGCCGGGATGACGCGCATCATAGGCTTGATTACCTTATTTTAGGTGCATTGCTCGAAGTTTTCCTAGGATCTTTTCACTACAAGAAAAACTCCAAATAGCAACGATGAGAATTCCTTACTAAATAATAAAATTCCTTGCTAATATAAATTAGCAAGTGATTTAAGAACAAAAACTACTCGTAGCTAATATGAGCCTAGATAAATTTAGGATGGATATTTTTCCTTGCTAATTTTCAACAGATTTTCAGCAACGAATTTACTGCTATGTAATTAGCAAGCAATTTCAAATTCCTTGCTAATTTTTTCTTGATTATAATTAATGAATAAATATTTAAAAAAGTTTCAACTATTCTTAGAATTCTTTCACTATTTTGCTCCCATGAAGGATTGAACCCTAGACCTTACTTTCAAATTTAAAGACTTTAATAACAAAGCCAAGTCCACTATGCCAACACTACTTTACTAAATTACTTATGCATAAATATAATGTATAATGAACACTTGACCGAAAATGATTATATTTTAAAGTATATGTTTATATATGGATATATTTCTAGTACACATACATATATTTATATATAACTTAAATAAATAAAGATTATATTTTTGTATATATTTATATATAATGTAAATAAATAAATATTATAACTTAAATATATATTAGATTTTATATGAATTGATACAGTCCCCTAAAAGCCTATCCGGTCGGACTCATAGTTTCCCACCACGACCTCGGTCGACTCGCCAATACGATTTCAACGGGCCCAGTCTCGCGCAATTCCGAGTCTGTTTGAACTCCGAATCTGTCACCGGTATGCCTATACGCACAACTTACGCCGCACCCCGCGTCTACCACCGCGCCAAATGATGTGGCACCTGCCACGCCGAAAGGGCGCGACACCCGCCGCGCTAGAAAGACGCCGTGCCGATAGGATGCGGCACTTGTAGCACCAAATTGGTGCGGCAACTGCCGCACCAAAATAGTGCGACAAATACCGCACCAAGGGGGTGCGGCAATACCGCACCCCCAGCACCCATTAGGGGGGTGCGGCATTGCCTCACCCCCCAATTCTGAATAGGGGGGTGCGGCATTGCCGCACCCCCCAATGCACAATGGGGGGTGCGGCATTGCCGCACCCCCCAATTCCAAATAGGGCAGCGCCAATTAAGGCGCTGACCAAGTCAACGCCCCATTTTGGGGGGCTGACTTGGTCAGCGTCCCACATGGCACTCCCCAATTGGGGAGTGCTTTGCACTCTCAAGTCGGGGAGTTCCCCTTTACCGCACTCCCCAATTGGGGAGTGCTAATCTATTTGCACTCCCCAATTGGGGAGTTCCCCTTAACCGCACTCCCCAACCCAATTGGGGAGTTTCCCATAGCCGCACTCAATTGGGGAGTGCAATTTGCACTCCCCAATTGCAGGGTTTCCTCCCGCGTAGCAAGAGGCGTCGTTCGAACGCTTGACGCCCCCGCAATCGTACCCTCATCACCATGAATAGTACGCTCTCGCACTCACGACGCGTTCACCTCCTAAGTTCACATTCACGACACGCACGAAACACCCCAAAGTGCACGACGCGCGTTGAACACCTCCGCGCTCACGCGTGCTCAGAACGCCCCCAAGCGCGTTCAAAGAGCTGCCATGTTCGTTGCACGCTCAGAACGCTTCTGAGCGCGCTCAGAGCATTCTCACATTTCCGACTCGCTCACATTTCCGACTCGACTCGCTCACATTTCCGACTCGACTCGCTCACTTTTTGTCTTTCCAGTTTCTCACTTTTCAAGAACAGCTCGTCGCCTTTCCCAGAAGGGCAAGATAGTCATTTATGAAAAATGGCGATCCGTGTGCTCCAAACCGGAAAATATGATTCGTTCCCCCAGGTGGTTATGGTGGTTACAACGGCAAAATTACCGGGCTACCCCCGACAAAGCTATAAAAGGACCCCCTAGACTTCATTTGAAAGAACCCCACCTTGATGACCAGAGAGAGCTCCTTGAAGATTTCCACTGATTTCTCCTTCGGCGCTTGAAGATCTCCTTCGTGGACTTGAAGTTTTCCTTCGTCCGAAAGGCGACTCGGCAGTCTCACTTTCGTTCTCACGAAAGCGGACACAGCGCTCTCACTTTCGTCTTCACGAAAGCGGACAAGGCATTCTCACTTTCGTTCTCTACCGTTCTCAGAAGGAAAATGCTTAGTTTTTTCCGAGAGGTGGCCTGTCACCCTCGGAACGTTCTCTCTCTCTCTCTCTCTCTCTCTCTCTCTCTCTCTCTCTCTCTCTCTCTCTCTCTCTCTCTCTCTCTCTCTCTAATATTGTAATGAGCGGCGGCCTGTCGCGCTCGAATTCTAAACACCGGGTTGTAACCTCTCAGAAGAGAGTGAAGTTTGGTCGGCACAGCCTCGGCCGCGTGGTTTTTTTACCCTTTCCGGGTTTTTCCACGTTAAAACATCTCAGTGTACTCAACGAATTTCTCTGTGACTGTTTGCGCGCTTAGTTCGCTCCCGAGCTAAGGTGGTTCAATTCGACCGGTCTACCAAGAGCCCTAAGCGACCTGCAACATGAATATTTATATTTTTTTTATATATTTATATATAACGTAAATAAATAAATATTATAATGTAAATATATATTAGATTTTATATGAATATTTATATTTTGTATATATTTATATGTAAAAGTTTATTTATCTATATAACTATCTCTCTCTATATATATCTCTATTTTTTATTTATATATATAGTTTTTCTTTAATTCGTATTATTTAAATTTCTGATTTTATTTGTATTTATTACGATTTTATAAACAAAAGATAGAATATTATAATGCTATTAAAATAGAACCACTCTTGCATTTTTGCGTCCGGGCGGGGAATGCGCTCGGCGGAGATTTCACTGTCGCAGAAAATTTTGGTAAATTGATTAATCGTGTATAGTTATTAATCGTGTATGGTGTGAATTTGTAATATAAAGTAATGCAAATGCCCAATTGTTGAAACCAGAAACTGGTTCCTTGTGGAGCTCGGGGCCCCCAACGGGTTGGGGGCGACTAGCACTTACTTATCCCCCGGGGAAGGCAAGTCGGGGTCTCAGAACTGAACACAGACCCTTAGTCTCAGCAGGGAGGTCCCACCACACACCCGGAAGATCTTTAGATTGCTTCCCCTCCAGAGCCAAAGCTGAGGCCCGGGCACCTTGGAGAGCTCTGGGGAGTCTCGACAAGGATGACCAGAGGAGAGAGAAGCCTGAAAACTGGAATCCTCTCCAAAGGTGCCCTTTGGGTCTTATTTATAGTTTTTCTGAACTGGTCTGCGAATAACGGAATTCCGCCTTTTGGTTTTACTATACGCACCCCATCTTGGCCTGCTAACAGCCAAACTCCGCTGTCCGGAGTGGTTATTTGCAGACCTCTAGGGGCAAGAGGGTAATTCTAGCCTCCAGTCCCCTGGAAGAGGGGTCTGCGAGAACTGCTTGTTTCTTGGTCTCGCCAAACTGCATGCGAGAGTCCTTGCCGCCTCTGCGGCCTCATGGGTCTCGCAGAATCTGTAGAACGCGGCTTTCCCGCGGGGAGAGCGAGACCCTACCCGCCAGGTATTTTGGCGAGACCAGTGTTCATCCACCAATCTCGCCTCACTCTAGCTGCCGAGACCATGTAATTGGTGATCTTGCCTGTGCCATCTCAAAAAAATGCTCCGCGAGCTCTATGGGATGAGCCAGGCGAACTCCGGGTTGTACACAATCCCCGCTTTTTGCGAGGTTGTCCTAAGCTCGCAAAGAATCGTCCAACCCTGGGTGTTCGCTTGGCGACAGCTGTCTTGTCGGGAATCTTTCTGTGGGTCCCACCGTCAGGCTATAAATACCACCCGAGCTGAAGGGTGTCTTCACCTTCTCCTCCTTCTTCTCCTCCTTACTGTAGCTATCCTCCGATGCCTCTCTACAAGAAAATGGAAGCTCGCCTGAAGGCTTCCAAGGCACGCGAGATATCGATGATGATGAAGCCACCGGCGTGGATGAATCGCCCGTCTCCCTCTCCTGTGCCGAAACCGAAAAAGGTGAAGGCCGCTCGCCGACTGGGAGACGATACTGTCGACCTGGAGTCCTCCCCTAGCGACAAATCCGTCGAAAAGGTAAGGATTACCCATCACGCGAGTATACTTGACTGCTACTTCTAAGCTTCGCCTCTGCAGGTCATCAAGACCGACAAGGATGCTGGCGGGCCCTCGAACGAACCCCCCACTACTCCTCTGGAAAATGTGAATACCGTTGGCGAGAATCCTGACGGTACATTATTTGATCTCGCCAATTTTGCTTTAATCGTGTTAACTGATGATGTTTCTTACCTCTTTATTTTTCTTCTTCAGCTCTGCCTCCTGCGAGCCCGAGGCAACAGGTTCAGCGAACTCCTTCCCCTAAACTCCTGGACGCGACCCTCCCGACGCCGAACTTTAGCCTTCTCGCCAATGAAGACTCAGGCGGCTCGCGCCCGCCGAAAGTTCCCTTCGTAGGTACATCGAAATATCCCCCTGGAAAGGGGAAGACTCACATCCCTCACTATGGCACCGCCTTCGATCCTCCGCCTGGTTCTTTTCGCCATCCCCCGGGTAAGCCTTCTCGTCTCTCCGACGTTTACTCTGATATTCGCCCTTCCTAACATCGCGCACAATACTTTTTAGCGGATGGCGAGACCCAACTCACCGACTCCGAATTCGGGGATGACGAAATGTCCCCCTTTCCCGAGCGGGTGGAGGACTTCCTGGGCGATTCGCGAGAACCCGAGGTGATAAAACAGCGGACCGCGGAGCTATTTCAAAAGCAAAACCAGATGCTGCAGGACCTTAATATTCAGGCGAGAGTGGACAGGCGGGCCGCCGAGGACAGATATGCCTCTGTAATGGATGAGTGCGATAAACTTCGTGATGCGATGCCTCGCGATCCAGATGAGTCCGAGACTTCCGAGGAGATGCTTATAGAGAGGATCAAGGATTTCGCCCACCTGATTGATCGCGATGCCCGCGCTGCCGCAGAATTCCACAACCCTAGAAGGCCGCCGAGGACGGGACCGCGAGGCGGCAGCAGGTGGCAGTGGCTGCCTTACTGATCTCGCGACTTTAGTTTTTTTCTTTGTGAAACATTTTCGAACAATCTCGCATGGCCGTATTTTATATTAGCTCTCGCTCGCTAAGTGGACAATTTATTAACGGTGCTATTATTCGCAGCTTTTATACTGCCGCCTTTCCTTTATCTTGTTTTCGCACGCTTGTGCTGTTTTCTACTCTTGAATCATTTATCCTGACTAACCCTGCAGATTAATCTCGCTCGCCGGTCATTGGAGAAATGATTTTTATTTTCGCGCGTCGCTATGATGTGACGTTTTGACTAACTGCACCTCCGGCGCTTGGGCTTCTTCCTGCCATTTTCACTTTTCTATAAATAGCCTCCCATTAATGTTGTTTAACCACCGTCTTCCTCCAATCATTTCTTTTCCCAGTTGCAGAGCTCTCACCCGTCTATTCTCGCATACCCCTATTCTTATTCTCGCAGGTATTCTCGATGGTGAAAGCCGGGAAAGAGGACATCGAGGCCGAGGGTCGACTGAAATGTGCCTGGGCCTTCTGCGAGCATGATTTCTTCCACTGTAACATAAACGAGGACGAATACTTCACCTCCCTCGCTGATTTCGTTCCTCCCGAGTTCACCGCTCGCATGCCGGGGAAGGACGAGGTGATTAATACCCTCCGGCCTGACGAGATCGCCATACATATCGCACACTTCGCGGTGGGCCTGCGACTTCCTCTCTGGCCCGAAATTCGCCAGGTACCTTTTTTCTCTTCGTGCACCCCGCGAGATTGATCCCTCTTGCAGCAACTCATTTTTTGTGGTTTTCCAGGTGCTCAGGCACTATGGTGTAGTTCTCGCTCAGCTCAACCCTAACGCGATGGCGGTGATCGTGGCCTTCGCCTGCTTCCTGCGCGAGGAGCGCATCGAGTTCAGCCTTCCGGTCTTCCGGAAGCTGTTCTCCTTTCGCGCCTACAAAGAGGGTACCGTCTACTTCGTAGGCTCGGGGTGTAAGGTCGTCGAGACCGCTAACAAGGCCCACTTCTGGGCCCAGAAGTTCCTCCTGGTAAAGGGGAACTTCGGCAATATCCCCATCTCGCCTATCCAGTACAACGACACCGTCTACCGCCCTCCAACTCTCGGCGGCCACGATGCCGACCTCTGCCAGTTCTTTCAGAAGAAGAACTTCGAGGTGGGCCATCTCCGCCGCAACATTGACAAGCTACTACCGGTGCTCCCCGGGGAAGGTAAGGATCTCGCCCCACCACTCGGTCTATTTTTGGTCCTCGCCATTCTTTTTAACACAACTCTTATCAGGCGAGCGAGACATCCCCCTCCACCCACCTTATGCGAGCAACATAAAATCCTTCGCCGACCTCGCTCTCGCTACCATGGGGGCGGCGGCTTGCCGAGAGGTTACTCCCCCGACTACTACCACCTCCAGGAAGAGGCCGGAGGCTTCGGGTAGCAAACCCTCCCGCCAGCCAACTTCGAAGAAACCCAAGACGGGCGAGAGCTCGCGTGCCTCCGTGAAGGGAAAGCGCCCCATCGAGCTCTCGGGTCGCGAGGTCGGCGCTTCCTCGCTCCCCGAGGATCTGGAAGCCGAGGAGCCAGCCGAGGTCACCGCTAGGACCTCGGCACCGCCACTTCCGTCGAACCACCTACATTTCGGCCTCGACGAGCGATCCCGGGATGAAACCGGCGAGCGCCTAGTGCGCTGGAGAGAAGAGACCAACCAGATCGACGTCTGCTCCATCCTTCCTACTTGGGTAGAGAAGGACGTCGCGACCTCCCATGCCTTCAACTTCTCCTTCATCATGTACGGCCGTGAGGATGCCACGGTCTACAAGGAAGAAACCGCGAGGGGCCTCGCCTATGAAAGCGCGAGGTCCCAGTTGCGGGCTATGGAGCTCGCCCACATGACGGGGAGAAGATGCCTGCAGCTGGAGCGCGAGTATGCAGAGCTTGCCGAGGCCTACAGGGTCTCCCAGGCGAAAGTCGACGAGCTGAAGGAAAAGCTGGCCGCCGCCGAGACCGGAGTGGTGAGTCATTTATCTACAATATCTCCTTTTCCTCCCGACTTTTGTCTTACGCGTTTCTCGCTTGCAGGATGCCGAGATGGCTAGGCTTTCGGATGCTCGGGTCCTGAGCTTGGAAGGCGAGGTCGCCGGGCTGAAGGCACTCAACCGCGATCTTGCTCGCGCTGCTGTTCCCCCTTCTCCCCATCGTTTAAAGGAAGAGAGGTGGGACCGCGACGAGGCGCTTCGCGTAGAGTCGACGAACGCGGCTCGCTTTGTCTTCCAAGCCATGAAAGGAGCTGAGTTGCTGATCGCCGAGGCCGAGAGCGTGACGGTCGAGGACATCGTCCCAGAACTCTTCAGGTCGCTCCCGCCGGTGAAGGATAGCGACGACGACGAGGACCCCCTCAGCGAGACCTAGGAGGCAATTTTTGCTTTGTTTTTTAATGTATATTTTGGGGCTGGCGAGATCGCCGCCCGGTGTAACTAAACTCTTTTATTGGGAAGGAAATTTTGTGCTCTGCTTTTTCTTTGCTCAGTATTTTCTCCGATTTTATTTTCATTCCCTAATTCATGTATGTGTCGAAAACTCCCTTTCTCGTCTAGCAAGAAGTTGCCTTAAATCTCAGACTATTTCTTAGGGACCAAAAACCCCCTTTTCACATCGTTACCTTGTGTCGAGAACTCCTCTTCTCGTCTAGCTAGAAGTTGCCTGAAATCTCATACTATTTCTTAGGGACCAAAAACCCCCTTTTCACATCGTTACCTTGTGCCGAGAACTCCTCTTCTCGTCTAGCGAGAAGTTGCCTGAAATCTCATACTATTTCTTAGGGACCAAATTCCCTCACCTCGCCAGCCTCTCCGCGAGATCAACCGGCCCCACCGGCTAATGAGAGCCCGACAGCGGGATCGTCCGGGGCAATCCAGCATAAAAGAATTGGTCATCTCGCCAGCCTCTCCGCGAGATCAACCGGCCCCACCGGCTAATGAGAGCCCGGCAGCGGGATCGTCCGGGGCAATCCAGCATAAAAGAATTTGTCATCTCGCCAGCCTCTCCGCGAGATCAACCGGCCCCACCGGCTAATGAGAGCCCGACAGCGGGATCGTCCGGGGCAATCCAGCATGAAAGAATTCATCATTCGGGGCCCATAGTCGGAGAAATAATACCTGAGAGATGGTATATCAGAATGGATATAGAAAGGAAACTTTACGGATAAAAACGTTTTAAGTCGTCGCCACTTCTGGCTCGGCCGAGGGGTACCCCTTCCACATCCGGAGGTGGTACCCTCCCGACTTCAGCACTTCACTTACAATATATGGGCCCTCCCAGTTGGGGTTGAGCTTACCTACCGCGGCCCCCCTTCCGGCCGCGTCCACCTTCTTTAGTACCAAGTCCCCCTTCTGGAAGTGCTTCACTCGGATATATTTGTCAAAGTACTTGGCCATCCGCCTTTTTACTTCCTCCTGCCTAACGGTGGCCAGGTCTCGGAGTTCCTCCACCAGGTCCAAAGACAACCTTTGGCCTTCTTCGTTGCTTGCCCACCATTCTTCATCTCCTTCCCATGCGGCGGCCACCCTAGGTGATTTGACTTCAAACTCAACGGGGAGGACAGCCTCGGATCAGTGAGATAACTTGAATGGGGTCTCCCCAGTGGCTATGTTCGGGGTGGTTCTCAGAGCCCAGAGGACCGAGGGTAGCTGCTCCACCCAACTCCCTCTAAGGTTCTCGATCTTCTTCTTCAGGAGGTTCACTATGATTTTGTTCGCCGTGTAACATCCCAGTTCCGATGACCCTAGGGGCCTAGACGGTTTACGTAAACTTTGGGAAACATGATCAAGTTCACAATAGCTTCGCGACCTAAAATAAGAATTAAGCGACGATATCACAACTTTGACCTTAAAGTTAGTCAAAAATTGGGATTCACCAGAGACGATATATTGCGACACTTATTTCCACTCCTTCCCGACGTAAAATGACACAACTAACAAAATCAGGACAAATTATGTTATGCGCTTTTTCCGCAAGCGAAATATATATATATATACATATAGGTAGATATGTGATATATGATAAATAAAAGAATAAAGAGGGAGAGAGAGAACCATAACCGGCCAAAAAAAAGGAGGGAAGCGGCAATCCGGGCGGAAACTCCCGAGATGGGGGCGGAACCCACGATGCTTCTCGGCTCCTTTTTATTCTCGGTAGAAGAAAACTTAGGCATCGGGAGAGGCGGCTTCCTCTCGCCGCCTAGGAACCCCTCTCCTCTCTTCCTCCTCTCACGACAGGGCCAGCTGCTTCATCGAGGGTAACCGCCCCTTTTCATGACTCTTATCCCTACTCACGGCAAGGTATCCTTCACACGACTCTCCCTTCTCCTCCACCTCCTCGAAGCTAAGACACATCAGAGGTTTCACGACAATGAACGGGATCTTTTCCTTCCCCGGCAATGGTAATCTCTAAGCCTTCTCTAATTTCATTTTTTTCATCATCTTGGGTTATTATGAGAATGGGAAGATTCATGGTGCTCTGGTTTGAAGGTTTGGGTTTTCTTCCTCTTCAAAGAAGGATCTCCTCTCTCTCTCTCTCTCTCTCTCTCTCTCTCTCTCTCACTAGCGATATTTACCAACTTCCAGGCTTGATGCAGGGAAGGCTTAGATACTGCACACAAATCAGCCCGTGCAAGTCTAGGCTTTGAGATTTATCTTCTCTCCTAACAAACTATGGATGAGGGTTGATTTCATGAACACACACTAAATATATTTGTATATATATTTAGGTATATATAAACAGGTTTATCAATTAACTCTGGGAGACTAGATAAACTTATTATGGGTGAGCTTCTAGTGTGATGGCTACTATATTTAGATATCAAGATTGCTTTAGAAATTGAATATCCTCACTACATAATTTAAATTCAGTAGCGGGTCTAACTACAAAAGAAAGGGAGGGAATGCAAACTCTCATCTTCCAAACCTCTTTCCAATACGATTATTGTTAAATGATAGGTCATCGACAATGCTCCTGTGTTTATAGTAATCCATATAGTTTCACCCATATATTAAAGATTTCTCGTCAAGCACATACACAGTTGCCCAGAAGAGCCGTAACCAAATATTTGATCTTAACACCTTAAAGATCTAGCTACTAAGAAAATGAGTTTTACTTGGTTCCACTAAAAGCGTTTTGGCCTTATGATCTTGAGTTACACTATTCCATCTGCCACCATTATATTGTAGCTCTAGCTCTCCTATAATATCATTATAGAATAAAATTTGGAGAAGTATGTGATCTACATACCCTATTTTAATCAAAAACTGCAGCATACTGTTTTCAGTATTAGGCCATTGAAAAGTTGTTGTTGGTTCTCCAAGCTTTCAACAAATGTGTAGGTAATGTTTTTACCTTTCCAAATTGTACTTATACATAATTTTTGGAGTTCGTTTGACGGGTCAAAACCCCATTTTGCTGCTGCCAAAAACTAAATTCCTGCATTTTCATTTAAAACTGCAGCTTTCGTTATTTCAGTTATTTAGGCCTTATTTAGTAATAATCTGTTATGAACGCTAGAGGAAGAAGATAGAACTAGGAGAAACTAAGGGAAAACTAGGGTTAGAGAGGAAGAGGGGGGAGAAATACCTTGTAATAATACTTGCTTAGCCCTCCCAAAGGAGCCACCCGGGTATAAATACCCGGGCAAGAGAGGGGCCGGCCGGCCCCTCCCAATGGGGCTGAACCCGCTTGGTTCAGCCCCGGCCGGCCGGTTCAGTGAGTGGGGGCTGAACCGGAAGGTTCAACCCCGTTGTTCGTTGCTCCTTTGCGCCGAGTATATTGACGCCCCGCAAAGCGTAACGGGGGCGTAACATTCCCCTCCCCATCAAGAACCAGCTTGTCCTCAAGGTGGTAGTCGGGGTAGAGAGCTTTGAAATCCAAGAAATCCACCCAAGAATTATGTGCGGACGAGAAATTCTTCCACTTGATCAAAAGTTCAGGGCGGTACTCCGTTCCCCGGTGCTTCCACCTAAGCGTCACGATGTCCTCCGGAAGTGGGCGTAACTCACCCGAAGAACCGTCTTTTTTCTTGACCAAAATAATGGGTGCCGAGAAGGAACTTGTACTCGGCTGTATAATGCCTGCCTCCAACATCTCGCGGACACTACGCTCAATTTCCGCTTTTTGAATATGAGGGTAGCGATATGGACGAATATTTGTGGGTTCGGCTCCCGCCTTGAGCGGAATGTGATGATCCCGAAATCGGGGCGGTGGCAAGGTGCGTGGCTCCTGAAAAACATCAGAATAGTCTGTCAGAAGTGACTGTAACTGAACTGGTACCTGGGATGAAGCGGTGTCGTCGGCTTGAACTTCCCGGAGGATGGCCATCATCCCTCCTTCGTCGCCCAATCGCTGCATGCTACGAAGAGCAATCTCCTTGATAGGAGACGATATGATACCCCGCAGGCAGAACTGCTTCTCCCCATGAACAAACTCCATCGTCATATGTTCCCAGTCGAATGTCACCCGCTGCAACTGGTGAAGCCACTGCACCCCTAACACCATGTCAGAGCCCCGAATGGGTAATAGATAGACGTCGGTGCGTCCCACATAACCGTGTATCCGCAGCTCCACCCCTTTTAACACCCCTTCACACTGCAGCTTGCTACCATCCGCCACCATAACATGAAAGGCAGCTCCCTTGTCGATCACAAGTCCAACGCGCTTAGCCACCGCTAGATGAATAAAGTTGTGGGTGCTCCCACTGTCTACCAAGATAGTAAGCTTCTCCTGGGCAATCCGACCCGCTAGACGCATGGTAAGCGGAGGAGCGCACCCTTCAAGAGCATGTATGGAAACCCCGAACTCGATCTCCTCCAAGTCCACCTCCACCTCCTCTCCTGGGGCCGACTCGTCCTCCGTATCCTCGTGTAACATGAAGACCTGTATTTTCTGGCATTTATGGCCCGGAATGAACTTCTCGTCGCAGTTGAAACATAGCCCCTTCTCCCTTCGGGCCGCGAGCTCACTCCACGACAGACGAGTCACTGTCGGCTTGCTGCCCGTTTGCGGCTCCCGCCGAGCTGCCGTGACTGGGGCCCCAGATGGCCTGCTCGTAGCACGTGCCCGCTGCCGGTTGAACCTCTCCTCTTGCATACGGGCCAAAGTGATGGCTTGATTTAACGAACGAGGCATAAGCGCCTGCACCTCATCACGGAGATGCTCCTTGAGGCCTGATATGAAGCAACTAAAGAGTGTCCTTTCCGGCCACTGCACCCGATTTGCCAATTTTTCGAACTCAGTGCGGTACTCCGTCACCGAGCCTTTCTGTCGAAGTTTTTGAAGGAGGGCTTCAACGTTCTCATACTCCAATGGTCCGAATCGGGCCACAAATCCGTCCACAAACTCTCCCCACGGCATGTGATCGCGTCCCCTCAAGAACCCCTGCGTCCATTGGTAAGCGTCATCCTTCAAATGAAAGGATGCCAATTGCACCCACTGCCCCTCTGGCACATCTTGATACTGGAAAAATAATTCGGCCTTCTGGATCCATTCTAAAGCGTCGCCACCACTGAGCTCCGGGAAGTACATGCGAGATAGCCCTGGAGCCAAACGTGGTGCGCCGTGGCCCCCTTCCCGTCTTCCTGGATCCATGTGCTCAAATCCTCCATATCCTTGGTGTTGACCGTTTCCCCAAGGAGGAGGTGGTGGTTGTCCGCCCCATGCTTGTCCAAATCCGGCCATACCCGGCGGCCCAAATCCACGGGGAGGAGGGAGAAGCCCCCCTCTTTGCTGTCCCGCGAGTTCTGGAGGTCGCCAATGCCCAGCCGGCTCTTCCCAGTCACGGCGAAACCCTGTCGGCTCCGCCCAGCCCTGCCGACCCTGTCCCGCTAGGTCTGGGGGTCGCCCGAGCCCAGACGGCTCGTCCCAGCCCTGTCGATGCCCTATCGGGTCCGCCCAGCCTTGCCGCGCCTGTCCCCGACTCGATCCCGGCTCGCCGAGTCCCCCGTATGCCGCCATCGTCGGGATCGAGCCCGCTGGACCAAGCCCCGCCGCTGTCGAGCCTTGCCACGCTGCGCCCGGTTGATTCCCGTCGACCCGCACCCCGCCGTCTCCTGGTAGGACCGATCGAGCGTGATCGGCGCTATCGGGGCCTGATCCGACGGGATCTGTGCTCGCCGACCCCTTTCCTCTCAGCAGAGATTTTAACTCCTCCATTTGGGTCACCATCCTCCCTTCCATAGCCGCCATCGAATCCGTCAAGCCAACCACATTCTCTTCCAACGTTTCCAGCCGTGAGGACTCCTCTTGAGTGCGCGTAGTCACCATGGTGGAGGAAGGAACACCTCTGATACCAAATGTTATGAACGCTAGAGGAAGAAGATAGAACTAGGAGAAACTAAGGGAAAACTAGGGTTAGAGAGGAAGAGGGGGGAGAAATACCTTGTAATAATACTTGCTTAGCCCTCCCAAAGGAGCCACCCGGGTATAAATACCCGGGCAAGAGAGGGGCCGGCCGACCCCTCCCAATGGGGCTGAACCCGCTTGGTTCAGCCCCGGCCGGCCGGTTCAGTGAGTGGGGGCAGAACCGGAAGGTTCAGCCCCGTTGTTCGTTGCTCCTTTGCGCCGAGTATATTGACGCCCCGCAAAGCGTAACGGGGGCGTAACATAATCGCTATATAAATCCTTCAACAATAATGTAGGTAATGTTTTTACCTTTCCAAATTGTACTTATACATAATTTTTGGACATCGTTTGACGGGTCAAATCCCTGTTACGGTGCTGCCAAAATCTGCGATCCCTGTTTTAATCAAAAACTGCAGCATACTGTTTTCAGCATTAGGCCATTGGAAAGTTGTTGTTGGTTCTCCAACCTTTCAACAAATTTGTAGGTAATGTTTTTACCTTTCCAGATTGTACTTATACGTAATTTTTGGAGTTTGTGTGACGGGTCAAAACCCCATTTTGCTGCTGCCAAAAACTAAATTCCTGCATTTACATTTAAAACTGCAGCTTTCGTTATTTCAGTTATTTATGCCTTAATTAGTAATAATCGCTATATAAATCCTTCAACAATAATGTAGGTAATGTTTTTACCTTTCCAAATTGTACTTATACATAATTTTTGGACATCGTTTGACGGGTCAAATCCCTGTTACGGTGCTGCCAAAATCTGCGATCCCTGTTTTAATCAAAAACTGCAGCATACTGTTTTCAGCATTAGGCCATTGGAAAGTTGTTGTTGGTTCTCCAACCTTTCAACAAATTTGTAGGTAATGTTTTTACCTTTCCAGATTGTACTTATACGTAATTTTTGGAGTTCGTGTGACGGCTCAAAACCCCGTTTTGCTTCTGCCAAAAACTAAATTCCTGCATTTACATTTAAAACTGCAGCTTTCGTTATTTCAGTTATTTATGCCTTAATTAGTAATAATCGCTATATAAATCCTTCAACAATAATGTAGGTAATGTTTTTACCTTTCCAAATTGTACTTATACATAATTTTTGGACATCGTTTGACGGGTCAAATCTCTGTTACGGTGCCACCCAAAAAAGTGCAATCTTGGATGATATGACTTTTTGGGCGGCACCGTAACAGAGATTTGACCCGTTATCCATCCACTACAGAGAGATGGTGGTATTCGCTGCTTTGTGAAGCCAGCCTAACGCATTGCCCACCGTTCAAGAGAGGCGCGAACCGGATCTTCACCCGGTCCAATCAACTCACTGCCCCATTTGGATTCGGGCGGGTCAAACAAATTTGCCAGGTTACCCAAACCCGATATTCACACAAAGATCCCAACACAATCACACTAGTATCCCAATATCTTAATGCCTTCACTTGAATTGCAAGCCCCCGCTACAAGGCTCGTGCTATCATTTAAGATATCAGATGAATCATAATTCATAAGGCTAAGGCGCAACGATTTAGTTTAACAGAGAATAAAGTTGTATGTAAAATCTATTGCTACTCAGTCGATTTCCCGAATGGTAATAAGTGGAGCATATGCTTAGTAAGGTTACAAGGGCCTATCTAGCTTTATACCATCCAGCAAGAGTATAATATTTGCAGCGATACATGTAACACATAATAATAAACCACAATGAATCTTAAGACATAAATACTTAAATTGTGTCTTAACATAGGGTACCTCGTTGGCCATAGCCGAAGTTATTATCCTGGATCCATCCCGTTGCCTACTTGTACGTATGACCTGTATCTCAATGGGAATGCAATAAGTCATATTGTCAATGTATAAAAATAACCAATCAGGAGATTACATGTAAAAGTAATTGGGTCGTGGCAGTCTGAGTGAGGTCTCAATCCAGATTCTTGCATCAATTCCCTCCACTTGCCCATTGCTCCTTGGGTGGTGGATCGATGCGAACCTGAGATCTATGTCGAGCTTGGTACAGAAGCTAACGAATTCATCACCGGCGAACTGCGGCCCGTTATCCGTGACAATGGCTAGAGGAAGCCCGTGCCTGCAAACAATCTCACCCCAAACGAAGTTCTTGACTACTTGGGAGGTTACCTTGGCCAGTGCCTTTGCCTCGATCCACTTGGAAAAGTAGTCGACCATCACTAACAAGAACCTCCTTTGACCGCTTGCCTGGGGGGAAAGGTCCCACCAGGTCTAGCCCCCAAATGGCGAATGGCCAAGGGGCCGTGATCGTTCTTAGCCTCTGAGCTGGGAGGAGTTGGAGAGGAGCATAGAGTTGGCACTTGGGGCACCTCTTGGAGAATTCGGTCGCATCCTTGCTGAGGGTGGGCCAGAAATATCCTTGCCTCAGCACTCTTCCTTCCAGGGTCCTGCTTCCTGAGTGGATCTCCTCCAGGACCCTCGGGGCTTCCTCTTCTGAGACACAATGAGCTAGGAGCCCCGAGAGGGTCTTTCTATATAGCATCCCTGCATGCAAGGAGTAGTAAGCTGATTTATACCTGAGTCGCCGCTTGTCGACTTCACCTCCAGGGAACCTCCCTGAGGTTAGGAAGATGACGAAGGGATCCATCCATGACGCCCGTTGATCCACCTCCATTAGTTCTCCCTCCTCAATGGAGGGTCGAAAGAGTTCTGACACGGTACCCCCGATCTGAGGACCAAACTTGGCCAGGAGGTCTGCCTGGGTGCTTTCTTCCCTCGGGACATGCTTGATAGAAAAAGTTCGGAACTGTCCCACCACCCCTTGACTTTCTCCAAGTACCGCTGGAGAGTTGGCTCCTTGACCTTGAACTCTCCCTTGACCTGGCAAGCGACAACCATGGAGTCCGTCGAGACCTCCACGTCTTGCACTCCTAGCTCCCGGGCCAAGCGGAGGCCTGCTATCACCGCCTCGTATTCTGCCTGATTGTTGGTGAGAGGGAAGTGAAAGTGGATTGCTTGCTCTATCCTGGTCCCTTGGGGACTGACCAAGACCACCCCTCCCCCAAAAGAGTTTTTTCCGGACGCTCCATCTAATAACATTTTCCAAGACACCGGACGTGGTAGTTCTGACTCCTCCACTTCAGTAACATAGTCAGCCAGGAAATCCGCCACTGCCTGTGCCTTTATGGACACCCTTGGTACATAAGAGATATTGAATTCGCTTAGCTCCACCGACCATTTAGCCAACCTTCCCGAGTGTTCTACTCCCTCCATGATATTGCGGAGGGGGTGATCGGTCACTACTTTTATTGAGTGCGCCTGGAAGTAGGGTCGGAGCTTCCGGGCCGACACTACCAGAGCGAAAGCCAGCTTCTCTAAAATGGGATATCTAAGCTCGGCCTTCCTTAGCACCCTACTCACGTAGTAGATTGGTAGCTGCTTCTTCCCTTCTTCTCAGACCAGCATGAAACTCACAGCCTCCAATCCTACCCCCAGATATAGAGATAAGTCCTCCCCTGACCTCGGCCCTTGCAGTAGCGGAGCCTTAGTCAGTTGTTCTTTCAATGCTTGAAAATCCTTCTTGCACTCGGAGGTCCATTCGAATTTCTGATTACCCCGTAGCACCTTGAAGAAAGAGGAGCATCTCTCCCCTGCCTTGGAGAGAAATCTACTTAACCCAGCCAGCTTCCCTGTCAAGCGTTGGATCTCCTTAGCGTTTCTTGGGTGTGCCAGTTCAAGAATTGCCTTGACCTTGTCCGGGTTAGGCTCCACCCCAGCCGGGGTGAGCAGGTGTCCCAAGAATTTTCCCCGACTGGCTCCGAAGACACACTTCAATGGGTTGAGCCTCATCTTGAACTTCCGTAGGGTCCCGAAAGTCTCCTCGAGGTCTCGGAGGTGGGACTCGAGGTCTCGGCTCTTGACCATGAGGTCATCGACATAGACCTCCAGGTTCCTCCCCTTTTGCTCACGGGAGACCCTGTCCATCATCCTTTGGTATGTATCCCCTGCATTCCTGAGCCCGAAGGGCATCATCTTGTAACAGTAACATCCATCCCTCGTGATGAAGGAGACATCCTTGATGTCAGGGGGATGCATGCGAATTTGATGATAACCTGAAAAGGCATCTAAGAAAGACATCATATGAAAACCGACGGGTGAGTCAACCAGCGCGTCGATTCTAGGCAGATGGTAACAATCCTTCGGGCATGATTTATTAAGTAAAGAGAAATCAATACACATTCGCCATTTACCTCCACCCTTCGTTACCATGACGACGTTGGAGACCCAGCATGGGTACTGGATCTACGATACAAAACCTGCTTTCAAGAGCTTTTCCACTTCCTCGCGGATGGGCCCTTCCAGCTTATCCGCCGTGGCCCTCCTCTTCTGACGGATGGGGCGGGCGCCGGGCTCGAGATTTAGGCGGTGGCAAGCCACATCCGCATCTATCTCGGGCATCTCCGCGGCACTCCAGGCAAAGACGTCCACGTTCTTCTGAACGCAGGCGAGGATCTCCGCCCTCTCCTCCGGGTTGAGCTCTCCGCTGACCCGGACCTTCTCCACCACCCCCAGTCGGGTGATGACCTCCAGCTCCTCGACCTCGTCCACGGCCTCCAACCGAGATTGCTCCCCCCAAGATCTCTCCTCCTCACCTGCCTTTTGGGCTCTCTCTTCTTCCTCCTCTATCTCTATCAGCTCCTCCACCCTTCTCTCTTGGGCCTTCCCTACTCTCCCTTCTCCTTCTTCTCTCCTCGCCCGGGGTCCTTCAGCAACCCCCTCCTGGGCATGAACTTCTCCTTCCTCTGCTTCCTCTGATTCCTTCTCGTCTCCGGCCTCGGCCACCTTCTCCATCGCTTTATCCCACTCCTCCGCTTCTCCCATCCAGGAGATGGTGTTGACAGCCGTCACGTAGCACTATCTCTCCACCTTAGGGTCACCCCGGACCCGGACTTGGATTCCACCTGTGTTGAACTTAAGGCACTGGTGAAGGGTGGAAGGGACGCATCGGAACGCGCTGATGAGGGGCCGTCCGAAGATGGCACTATAGCTGCTCGGGGCGTCCACAATCACAAAACGGCAGTTCCGCGACTGCCCCCCGAGGGTCACATGGAGTCCTACTCCTCCTTCTACCTCCTTTCTCTCCCCTGAAAAACCAAACAGGGGGCCATCCGAGGCCAGCACCCTTCGGGCCTCTACCCCCATTTCGTCGAACGCCTTTTTGAAGATGACATTGACTGAGCTTCCGTTGTCCACCAGGATCCGCGAGACGGTAAAGTTCTCGATGGCGGTTTGGATAACCAGCGCATCACAGAACGGATCTTCGTGACCGGGCATGTCCTTCTGGGAGAAGGTGATCCTCTCCACCGGGGGCGGAGCTTGGGATGTCGAAGCTACATTCCGACGGTACATAGCGTGGAGGCTCGCCTTCCGGGACGCCTCAATTCCCCCCCCCCCCCCCCCCCCCCCCGTGGATCACCCCGATCCCCCCTCGGGCTCCCACGTCTACCCGGTCCTCACATCTTTCTTCCTCATCTTCCTGGGCGAGGACCTCCTCGATCCTCACCAGGCGCTGTTGCTGCTGCGGTGCTGGGCCCCTTGTCCCCCTCATCTCCAGAAATTCCGGACAGGTGGCTGGTGCGTGACCTTCCTCCTGGTGGAAATCGCAGTAAGGCAACATCGCCACCCTCCCCTCGCCTCCTGCTCCTCTGTTTCTCCTCCTGGGACCGGCCCCTCCGGCTCCCGCTCTCCTTCCTCTTCCTGCTCTTCCCCTTCCGATCTCCATCGCTTGTTGAGGCGGGGGAGGAGGCGGCCTCGGGCCTTGCCTCCATCCCAGCTGATGAGGTCTCCCTTGTCCTCCCTGGAAGTTACCTCCTTCGTGGTGGAACCCCCTTCCCGGGCCCTGCATCCCACCACCTTGTTGCCTCCACCCCAACTCCGGGGCCCTGACTTCCTCCCTCCTCCTTCCTTCCGGTTGCCTATTCTCCAGCTCGCTTAGCTTTGCCCTCTTCGTGAACTCGGGGTTTGCTGCCTCCCCGTCCACCTCCTCCGCTGCCCTTTCCATCAATTCTTCGTAAGACAGAGGGGGCCTCCTCTTGAGGTCCATCTTGAATAATCCCTCTCGCAGCCCCACCGTGAAGGCCAGCTGGAGAGTATGCCCGGGCACCTCTTGAATGAGGAGGACCTCCTCCCTGAACCGCTCCAGATACTGAGCTAGGGACTCCCCCTGCTTCTGTTTGATACTGAAAAGGGACTCTGGGTCCTTCTTCCTCTTCTTCAAAGTAGAGAAGCGCAGTAGGAACCCCCTGCGCAAGTCTTCGAAGGCATAAATTGATCTCGAGGGCAACTGGTAAAACCAATCCCTCGCCTTTTCCTTCAGGGTGGTGGCGAAGAGTCGGCACTTGAAGGCATCCGACATAGGTCTGATTGAGACCATATCTTCAAACCACTGCAAGTGGGGGACAGGATCACTATTTCCAACATACAAGGTCATGGCCGGCTCCCTGAACCCCTCGGGGAGTGGTGCCGAGAGCACCAACTCACAAAAAGGGCTCCCCCACTTACCCTCTGAACTGGTTCCACTCTTCCTGCAAAACCTCCTGCCGACGTCTCCCCTGTTACCCTTGGATTTGCCGAGAACATAGTTACCGGGATCCCTTCTACCGAGACCACCCTGACAGGGATCTCGCTCGCTCCCGCGGGACTGGGGAAAAGTTCTCGGCCAGCGAGATCTCGGCCTACCTCCTGGGCCGTCGTCTCCTTTCCTGTTCGCTGGCCCGGGGCGTTCTCGCCGGCCCCAGATGGAGGAGCCATCTGAGGGGCCGGGGTCGCGAAACCACCCAGCGCCGAGGCGATGGCGCTTTGAAAAGCTCCAATCATATCCCTTTTGAGCTCGGCTAGCATATCCATCGTCACTGACGATCCTGTGGGTGGCGAGCCTCCGAACCCTGCGTCTCGCTCGTCCTCGCCCGCCATGCTTTCTCCTAGAGACTTTCCTGCACTAGCCACGCTCCACGCTCACCGCACCAAGAATGTTGAAACCAGAAACTGGTTCCTTGTGGAGCTCGGGGCCCCCAACGGGTTGGGGGGCGAGTAGCACTTACTTATCCACCGGGGAAGGCAAGTCGGGGTCTCAGAACTGAACACAGACCCTTAGTCTCAGCAGGGAGGTCCCACCACACACCCGGAAGATCTTTAGATTGCTTCCCCTCCAGAGCCAAAGCTAAGGCCAGGGCACCTTGGAGAGCTCTGGGGAGTCTCGACAAGGATGACCAGAGGAGAGAGAAGCCTGAAAACTGGAATCCTCTCCAAAGGTGCTCTTTGGGTCTTATTTATAGTTTTTCTGAACTGGTCTGCGAATAGCGGAATTCCGCCTTTTGGTTTTACTATACGCACCCCATCTTGGCCTGCTAACAGCAAAACTCCGCTGTCCGGAGTGGTTATTTGCAGACCTCCATGGGCAAGAGGGTAATTCTAGCTTCCAGTCCCCTAGAAGAGGGGTCTGCGAGAACTGCTTGTTTCTTGGTCTCGCCAAACTGCATGCGAGAGTCCCTGCCGCCTCTGGGACCTCATGGGTCTCGCGGAATCTGTAGAACACGGCTTTCCCGCGGGGAGAGCGAGACCCTACCCGCCAGGTATTTTGGCGAGACCAGTGTTCATCCACCGATCTCGCCTCACTCTAGCTGCCGAGACCATGTAATTGGTGATCTTGCCTGTGCCATCTCAAAAAATGCTCCGCGAGCTCTATGCGATGAGCCAGGCGAACTCCGGGTTGTACACCAATGGTATAATTATTTATATTTATTGTATGTATAATACTCTATACTATATTATATTTAGGGTAAAGTAATAGTGACACCCTTATATTATAGAAAAAAGATATTTGACCTCCTATAAATTTTAATAGCACTGTTGTAACCCTAATTTCTCATAGCCGAGACATTTGACCCATGTCGAAAGAATTTGTAAATGGTCAAATGTATCTGTACAACCCATATTCTCCGAGGGTGGAACCCAATTCCAGCCACGTAGGCAGAAGTCAAAGTCAAAAGGTCAAAGCAGAAGTCAACAAAAGTTCAAGACACAAGACAGTTCAAACAGTAGGAGCAATGGAGTGCCTAGGCGAGTAGGGGTGCACTCGTGCGAGTAGCCCGGATACTCGCCAAAAGGTGGGCAATCATAGGTGATACTCGCCCATTTGCCCGGGGAGATCGCCTCAATGTCGCTAGTCGCCGGGCATGGGCTGTGCTATAAAACCCCATACCCCTTGGTTTTCCTATAAATAGGACCCCATGGGTACTTGGATTGACACCTGGACTTGAGCTTCTGAAACCCTGCTCTTGCTTTCTGGAACCCGTCAAGCTTGGCTGCTACTCCCGGTACTAGCCAAGTCGGTGCCTTCCTCGTACCCTGCTCGGCCAATTTTTGGTCTTGGAGGGGAAGTCTCTTCTGAGCTTCTGGGTACGTGGTTGGGACCTCCCTACCGCAGCACCTGGGGTCCTGTTCGATGCTCTTGCAACTTCTTCGTAGTTGCCAGCCAAGCCATCTCTTCGAGCTGCTGGACAAGTAATCTCCGGCTGCATTGGTCCGAATTTGGAGCCTAGGAATTTTCCTGGTTTCAACACTTTGGTGCGGTGAGCGTGGACCGTAGCCAGAGAAGGAAAGCTTAGTGTGAAAGAAGGATGGTTGTAGTAGGCGACCATGAGGAGATTGTCGGCAACTCGGCCGGTGATGGCGAGTTTGTGACATTGGACGCTCATCATGACTGAGACATTAATAAAGCTATAACAAGATTATTAAGAAATATAAAAAATTTGAAGTATGCAAGCTATTCTAAAAAGGGTTATAAACAATCAAGTTAAAGCAGTAACTAAGTAAAACAGTATACATCACATAATATCAATTTCCATTTTCTTAATTTCCTTTTATGTTGGGTACATGTTAACCTAGTTGTGCATTGGTTAGTAAACATCATCAAGATCATACTTCTGAGTAAGACTACACAATTTTGAGATAAATTATCAATTAGAATCCCATAGTATATTTTACCACCTCAAAACAAGTGCCTTTTCATATCGCCTAAATTAATGGGTACAGTTACAGACTACAGATGTTTAACATATTTGTTCCTATATTCTAAATAGGAGCATCCTTCAATATAGCTAAATATTTCAGTTTAAAATGTAAGAAAATTAATCTCTTCAAATCTACCATGATAACTCATAAATAAAGATACTCAAGAAAAAAGGATGTCTTTACTTTATTAAACTAGAAATGTTTAACACTAATAAATTATTGGTACAATAACCCTTTCCCACAAATATCACTCTTTTGTTTAATATGCAACCATATAAAGCAGATATAATATGGACCCTAGCTATCATAAGTGTTGGGACTAAGATAAGATTATATATAGCTTGAACATGTAACATACCTTTAATTGTAAGGACTTTTCCTAAGTTTAATCACTCATTTTCCACAATAATCTATGGGCCTTGAATATCCCATGAAGACAAGTTGATCTCCTTCTCCATGTGGCAGGTAAGCGATGAAGAAATTCCTTTTAGCAAAAATGTGATTAGTTTCTCTAAAATTAAAAAAAAAACTATGAATTTACTTCAGCTATATTCACTTCATAAATTGTTCAACTTGTTGGGAATGAGAGCAACACTCCCGACCAGAGCACCTGTAGCAATTTTAGGCGAGCACCTGTGCGACCGCGTTGAGCGGTATGGAAATTCGCAAATAGAAAATAAGATACAAGAAAATAAAAGCACACAGAAAATTTTAACGTGGAAAACCCAATTGGGTGAAAAACCACGGGACGATCGGAGTCCAACCCGGAAAGCCTCAACTAAAAGGAGTGATAAATCACACGCACGATTACAGACTTTCCCTCCACTGATCCACAAAGGATCTCCACTCCTCCACCACAAACACGATCCACAAAGGATTCACACAACCGTTCTTCTCCAACAACACTCACAAACAAAATATTGAAAAAAGAGAACAACAAAAGATGATGGAGTCGTTACCCGGACGGATTGAGCAATCCGTCCCAACTCCAAAGACGACGTTCTCCAAAAGCCACAAAGAAGACCGGCTATGCGTAGCCCCTTTCTCCTCCGTCTTTAAACTCTGAGCCACGAACAAAGATGCGGCAACGAGGCCGGCCGGCGACAAATCTGGACAGCCCCTTCAACACCTCAACAGGCGGCGGCAAGATCCCAAGCGGCAGCGGCTGCCCGGATCCAAGCGGCAGCGACACTCCTTTCCAAGCAACGGCGGTGGCGCTCCTCCAACTCCTCCAGGCGGCAGTCCTCTAAAAACTCCCAGGCAGCCGGCTCCAACAAAGGTGCAGGCGGCAACAACCCTCCTCCACCACAGGCGGCAGAACTTCTCCTCTCGGCGGCAGCAGCGGCGGCCGGATCTCCAGATCCAAGCGGCAGTTTTTCAGAAAAAACGAGAGAGAGAGAGAGGGAAGGGAGAAGTTACGTATATGATGCTATTTTAAAACGGGAGAGAAGTAAATGACAATGAATAGTGCTGCCAAATCTGCCCTGACTCACGAAAGGTTTTTTTATTATTATAAAAAAACTGTTCACTCCGGTCCAAATAAAAAGGCACAGTTTGCTTCACGTCAAAGGGCAGCAGAGAACAGGTTGCAACCTGCCTTTTAAGAGGTTGCAACTTATTTTGCTGAATCACTAATTCACCGAATTTCTGCACGCCAATATGTTTTATTTATATATGGTGGGCATATAAAGTCACGGGCTCCATCTAGCACACCCGGTGATTTTTACCGACTCGGATGGGAACCACACCCAACACAACTATTGTATCTTAAGATTTTATTAAGTTGCATTTTAATTCCTTATTAGTTTGATCTATCAGAATATAAATAATTATTTGTTTAGAGAGTGGTTCTATTTTAATAGCATTACGGATAATCTAACCAGAATCCATAATATTTTTGCTCATATTTTTGCCCGGCATGCATTTTTCCGCCCGAGCGCATTCTTCGCCCGGACGCAAATTATTTCGCCCGGGCACGCATTTCTCGCCCGTGAGCGCAATTTTAGCCCAGACGCGCATTTTTTCGCCCGTGCGCGCATTTTTAGACCCGGCGCGCGCATTTTCCTCCCAGGCGCGCTTTTTCTGCCCGGGCGCGCTTTTTCCGCCCTAGCGCGCTTTTTTCGCCCGGGCGTTTTTTTCTTGCCGGGCGCAAATTTTTCTTGTCGTCGCGCATTTTTTCGCCCAGGCGCACATTTTTCGCTGAACAGAAGAAAAATACGCTCCCGTGAGAATAATGCGCGCCCGGGCAAAAAAAGCGCGCCCGGGCGGAAAAAGCGCGCCTAGGCAGAAAAGCTCGCCCGGGCGAAAAAAGAGTGTCCGCGTGAAAAATGTGCGCCCTGCGAAAAAAACGCTATGGGGCAAAAAATGCGCGTCCGGGCAAAAAATGCGCGCCCGGGCAAAAATAGCGCGGCCAGGCGGAAAAAGGCGCCCGGGCGGAAAATGCGCTCCCGGGCCAAAAATGCGCGCCCGGGCGAAAAATTCGAGCCCGGGCAAAATATGAGCGCCCGGGGAAAAAATGCGCGCCCGGGCGGAAAATGCACGTCCGAGCGAAAAATGAGCGCCCGGGCGAAAAATGCGCGTCGGGGCGAAAAAATACGCGTCGGGGAGAAAAAATGCGCGATGGGGCGAAAAATGCGCGTCGGGGCGAAAAATGAGTGCCGAGGCGAAAAATGCGCGTCCGAGCGGAAAAATGTCACCCATGCGAAAAAATGCGCGCTCGGGCAAAAAAATGCGCGCTCAAGCGAAATATGCGCGCGCGAGCGAAATATTCACGCCCAGGCGGAAAAAATGCGCGCACGAGCGGAAAAATGCGTCCCCCATCGAAAAATTCGCTCTTCGGCGAAAAATGCACCCCTAGGCGAACAACAGATTTGGCGTCGAGGACTTTTTGAGATAGTCGGGGGTGCACTGGTAGGGGTGGGAATTGCGAATGAAGACCTCACGAGGTCGGAATTGATGGAGACATGTTTGCTTTATAACCAATTCCTATGAGAATTGAAATTAATTCTAATTCCGATGTATTTTTATGGTCGTCGAACGCTGGAATTAGAATTGTCAATTGAATTCCAATTCCAACGCTCCAATTCCGACGTAACGAACGGACCCTTAGGTATTTTCATTGGCAACATCATTGCCCTTGTCATTTCCATTATGGTGCGGTTCCTTCTCTCTACAACCCCGTTTTGTTGAGGGCTTTTAGGTGCTGTGAGTTCTCTTCTTATGCCTCCCTGCTCACAAAAATGCATAAACTGATGGGATAAGAATTCCTCTCCCCTATCAGTTCTTAATGCTTTTACTGGTTGTTGAAACTGTTTTTCTACTTTAGTTTTCCATATTTTGAAGATATCAAAAGCCTCTGATTTATGTGTGAGATAGTAAATCCACATAAATCTGGAGTAGTCATCTACTAGCAGCATGTAGTATTTCTTATATACCTTGCAAGGAATTAGTCTGAGCTGGTCCTCATAAGTCTGCATGGATCAACTCCAGTGGCAGGTTACTTCTCCAGGTTGCTTCTTTAGGAAAGGGCAGTCTATGAGCTTTTGCTTCAACACAGCTTGTTGAAACCGATTTCTCGGCCTCTTGTGGAGCTCGGGGCCCTCACCGAAATGAGGGGCAGCTAGCCCTTACTGATCCCTCTGAGAAGATAGACTGAAGACTAGAAAGAAGACTAAGACCTTAGTCACAGCGAGGAGGTCCCTCCACTAACCCGGAAGATCGTTGAGCGCTTCCCCTCCCAAGCCAAAGCTGAGACTCGGGCACCTTTGGAGAGCTCTGAAAATGCTAACCAAAGAAAGCCTGAGGAGAGAGAAGCTGAAGACCACCTCCTCCAAAGGTGCCCTTAAGGTCCTATTTATAGGTTTTCTGATATGGCCTGCAAATAGCAGGATTCCGCCTTTTGATTTTACTATCCGCACCCCAAATGGGTCTGCTAACAGCCAAACTCCGCTGCTTGGAGAGGCTAAAGGCAGACCACCAAGGGTAAGAGGGTAATTTGACCCTATCGGCTTATGGGAAAGGAACCGCGAGAACCTTCCTACGAGATGCTCTCGCGGGCCCTCTCGCAAGTCTTTCTCGCGGTGCCTCTCCTTGGCGATCGCCATACGAGGACCTCGCTGGCCCCTCCTGGCGATACCTGCCGAGGTCCGGTCTCGCGAGCCTTTCTGCGAGATCGCCTACTCGCTTTGTCGCGCACTGAACATGTTTCGCCGGACACCTTTTTATCGTACAAAGGGTCTCTTCCGCCAGCGGCCTGCGAAGTATTGACTTGCCCGCCCTCGCTTGGCCCAGTCCTTTGAAGATATCTGCCGAGGTCTAGATCTCGCGACTGATCTTGCGAGACCGTCCCTTTGACTTTAATGATCATAGAACATTTCGTCGACTGCTGATGATTTCGCCGAACAGGGGCGAGCTCGACGACCATGGGTGGGCTCCACGAACTCGGGAGAGTTCGTCGAACGCAGTATTCCTTTCATCGAACTCTGGGAACTTCTTCAAATTGTCGGTGGGTGTTTACCTCGCCTACCCTTCTCGCCCGCCTCTCCGCGAGCCTTCCGAGAGAGATTTCTCTCCGATCCCTCTCGCGAGGTCTTCGACCCTAAGGCCCCCATCTCTTATTATTTCGTTATGTTTCCTTCTTAAATCGTGCCTCCTCGTCTGGCGAATATTGGGTTTGTACACAATCCCCGCTCTTCGCGAGGCTATTTGGGCTCGCGAAGAAACATCCAACCCCTGGTATTCGCCAGTCCCTTGATGATCTGTCAGGAATCTTTTGTGGGACCCACCCCGTGGGCTATAAATATCTTCCCGAGTCCCCAGTGGCGTGCACCGCCACTTCCTTTCCTTTCCCTTTGCCTAGTACTGTAGCTGCCTGGAGATGCCTCTTTCCGAAGAAGCCGAGGCTCGCCTGAGGGCAGTGAAAGTCGGCGGGCTACCCTCCACGACCAGGGTCCCCGCCTGGATGAATCGGCCGCCTCCTGCTCAGTCGCCGAAGATTAAGAAGGCGAAGGCGGCTCGTCGAACCGGGGATGACTCCGTGCTGTTGGTCTCCTCCCCGGACGATCTCCCCCACGAGAAGGTACGAGCTACCCCTCTAGTTTACGTCAATGAATTTGCCTGTGATTCATACCTACTCGCAGGATGCTTTGCCGAACGAGGACGCTGGAGAACCCGCTGGTGGGTCTCGCAAAAGTCCGCCGGCGGATAACGATCTCGCTGGCAAAAACGTCGCCGGTATGATCTTGATCTTGCATGCCAACCCTCTCTTTGTCAACTATCTGACCTTCGTTCCTTGCTTCTTACAGCCTCGCCCCTGAAATCCCCGACCCGCCAGGCATCGCGGCCTCTGTCTCCGTCTCCGCCTCCTCCTGACAAAATTGTAGATACGCCCTGATTCCAACTCCTGACGAGCGAGGAGACCGGTGGCTCTGTACCGCCAAAGATCCCTCCGACCAACAGCGCAGCCTACCCTCCCGGCCTGGGTAAATCTCTCTACCCTTACTACGACAACGTGTTCCAGGGCCGTCCCTCGACCTCTCGCCCCCCGCTGGGTAAGCATTCTGACGACCCCCTGCCCCGCGTGAACTCAACCGCGCCATCTAACCTCTTCGTAATATCTCGCAGATAATCACGAAAATCCGCCTACCGATTCCGAGTTGGGCGACGACGAGATGTCCCCCTTCCTGACCAGGTGGAGGACTTCTTAGGGGATCCGCGAGATCCTGAGACGATGAAACAACGAGCCGCGGAGTTGCTGAGGAAACATGGGCGGATGCTGATGGACCTCAACATGCAGGCGAGACGTGGCAGAGAAGCCGTCGAGGATAAACACGCTGTCTTGATGGAAGATTGTGCGAGACTCCGACAAGCAAGGCAGCGTGACCAGGATGAGAACGCCACGACGCCGGAGGTGCATATATCTAGGATGAGAGATTATGCTTATCTCATGGACCGGGAGGGTCGCTTAGCCGAGGATTATTATAACTCTAGGGTACCGCCGCGGTCCGGGTCGCGGGGTGGGGGTAGATGGAAGTGGTTGCCCCATGATTCTCGCTAACTTTTTTCGTCGCTGCGGACTCTTAATTCCTGCTAACGAGTGCTGTTATTCTAGGCAATCTTGCAATGGCTTGTAACTTGAATACTTGCCACTTATGTGTTGGCTTTATTTCGTCTGACAATAAGTATTACTAGTTTTTTATTAGTTCTCGCTCGCTGCTAATAAATTCGTTTCATTTTCATGTTATATTATGCTCGCGAGGGCCCACTGTTCTCGATAAATACATCTCGCGAAAATGTTGCTCGTACTAACTCCGCAGGTCTTTCTCGCCCGCGGCCTTGATGTGATGTTTTTGCTGCTACCCGCGCCCGCCGGCGCTTGGACTTCTTCCCTACCTTTTGCTTTGGCTATAAATAGGCGGCCATAACTGGGTCAACCACCGCATTTACTGTTAACCTTCTTCCTCCTTCGCTTCAGAGCTCTCGCTCCTTCCCATTCTCGCTCTACTTCCTTTCACGCAGGTTATTAAGATGGGCGGCGATGCCAATGAGTCGGAGGGTCGGCGAAAGATTGCGAACGCGGAGCACACCTTCTACCACTGCAACCTGACTGATGAGGAATATTTCAGCGCGATCGCCGACTACGTCACCCCCCCCCCCCCCCCCCCCCCCCCCCCCGTTCGAGGCACGCCGTCCCAGCGAGAACGACGTGATCAACGCCCTGCTTGTCGACGAGTTGGCCATCCCCACCGCTCATTTCGCGGTCGGCCTGCGTCTCCCCCTGTGGCCGGAAGTTCGCCAGGTAATGGTCGTTCTCGCTCGCTTCTTATTCTCTGTAGGTCAAGTCTCGCTCATTATGTGAACTAATCCTGATCTTCTCGCTGCTCGTCAGGTGCTCAAGCACTATGGCGTTGTTCCGAGCCAGCTCACCCCTAATGCCATGGCGGTGATCACAGTCTTTGCCTGCTACCTTCGCGAGGAGCGCATCAAGTTCAGCCTCCCGGTCTTTCGGAAGCTGTTCTCGTTCCGTGCCTTCAGGGACGGGACTGCCTACTTCGTGGGCTCGGGTCCTAAGGTTGACGAGACCGTCAACAAAGCCCACTTATGGGCCCAGAAGTTCCTTCTCGTCAAGGGGAACTTAGCTAACATCCCGATCTCGCCAGTCCAACACGGCGAGACCACCTACCAGCCCACTGCCCTCGGAGGACACGACACCCTCCTCTATCAGTTCTTCTGCAAGAAGAACTTTGAGGTTGTCCACCTTCGCCGCAACCTTGACAAGCTGCTTCCAGTGCTCGCCGGGGAAGGTAAGGATCTCGCTCTATCACTATTAATTTCTTTCTCAGTAACCCCGTACTTATTGAAATTTCAACCCTTTTCTAGGCGAGCGGGATCTTCCCATCCATCCCCCCTACGCGAGCAATCAGAAAACCGACGCTACCCTGGCTCTCGCGACCATGGGGGCGGAGTCTTGCCGAGGCGCCGTCACTCCAGGTGAGCCCTCCTCTCACAAGAGACTGGGGGCTTCTGGTAGCCATGTCGTTCCTCCAAAATCTCCGCCGAAGAAAAAGAGTAAGAAGAGCGGGGTCTCGCTCACCTCCTCGAAGGGAAAGGAGCCTCGCGAGGCCGCTTTCGATGAGTTCGATCTCACCGGCCTCTCCATGGGGGTTGAGGACGACGAGCCCTGCCAGGAGGCTTCCAGAACCTCCGTCCTGCCCATCCCCGTCAACCATTACAACTTCGGCCTCGGCCAGAGGCGCCGGGATGAGACCGGCGAGCTCTTGGTAAACTGGAAACCGGAGACAAATCGGGTGGACATCTCCACCATCCTTCCCTCCTGGGTGGAGAAGGAGACCGTTAGCGGTCATGCCTTCGACCTCTCGTTCACCCTCTATGGGCGCGAGGACGCGGGTTCTTACAAAGACGAGACTGCGAGAACCCTCGCTTTGGAGAGCGCGAAGTCACAGTTGCGCTCTGCCAAGCTCGCCCATATGATGGGGAGGCGCTGCTTACAGCTGGAGCTTCAGAACGTGGAGCTCGCGAGGGCCTATCAGGGGCTCCTTGCCGAGAACATGCAGCTGAAGGAGAAGCTGCTCGCCGCAGAGGGCAGTGTGGTGAGTTACTTAGACCTCGTCACCCTCCTCTCCTTCGACCATTTTGTTTCCCTAACTTGTTTTTCTTGCAGGATGCCGAGGCCGCCGGAAGAGCCGACGCTCGCATTCAGGGATTGGAGGGCGAGGTGTCCGGGCTAAAAGCCCTGAACTGCGACCTTACCCATGTCGTCGTTCCCCCTTCACCCCGCCGTCTGAAGGAAGAGCGGCGAGCGCGAGACAAGGAGATCCGCTTGGAGTCTACTGAGTCTGCTCGCTATATCTTCTAGACGATGAAGGCGGCCGGCCTCCTAGCCGCCGATACGACCAACATGATTCTGGAGGATATCGTCCCGGAGCTCTTCATCCCGCTTCCGCCAGTGAAGAGCAGCGATGACGAGGAAGGGTTCGCGAGCGATCTATGAGGCTTATAACTTTTGATTTTACTTTTTTTTTTGTTTCGGGCTGGCGAGATCGCCGCCTTATGTAAATCAAACTATGAAATGCATGGATGCTTATTTTTGGCCTTGTGTTGTGTTCGCCCTTTTTGCTATATTGTTTTTCATGTTGATATCTCGTTCTCGCTTGCCTCGATATTTATTTTTACGTAGGTTATTCTCGTGATGATTGTTCTCGCACCATACGTTATCGGATAGATATGCATATGACATTTTTTGGCTGCTCTGGCCTTTCGCCACTTGCCATAGAATTATCGCCCTTTAGGTATGCACCTTCCTCTAAGTTTGGCAGGGTACTTTCCTTCTCGGAGAGAGCTCGCCTCCTACCCTGTGCCGGCAACCTCTATGCCGAGCACCGGGTACCCCGGAGTGCTTAGGGTGGATTCTTGTTGCCCGCACACCATCGTGCGAAATCTTCATTTTTGCCGAGTGAGCAGGCTCGCCGAGCGAGAAGGCCCGGGTCAGTGCCGAAGACTCGCCAACCTGAGGCATATCATCCTGATCTCGTGAAGAACTTATCTCTTTGCCAACTTCCCTAGTGATCAACTTGCATCCCCCGTCTAGTGAGAGCCCGGGAGCGGAGTGGACCTGATGTATTCTAGCATCGATAGTTGTCACCTTGCCAGCCTCTCCAGAGATCAACCTGAAACCCCCCGTCTAGTGAGAGCCCGGGAGCGGAATCGATCTGGGGCATTCCAGCACCAACATTTGTCACCTTGCCAGCCTCTCCAGAGATCAACCTGAAACCCCCCGTCTAGTGAGAGTCCGGGAGCGGAATCGATTTGGGGCATTCCAGCACCAACACTTGTCACCTTGCTAGCCTCTCTAGAGATCAACCTAAAACCCCCCGTCTAGTGAGAGCCTGAGAGCGGAATCGATCTGGGGCATTCCAGCACCAACACTTGTCACCTTGCCAGCCTCTCCAGAGATCAACCTGAAACCCCCCGTCTAGTAAGAGCCCGGGAGCGGAATCGATCTGGGGCATTCCAACACCAACATTTGTCACCTTGCCAGCCTCTCCAGAGGTCAACCTGAAACCCCCCGTCTAGTGAGAGCCCGAGAGCGGAATCGATCTGGGGCATTCCAGCGCCAACACTTGTCACCTTGCATGTCCTCGCATACCAGTTATAACTATCAAGTGAAGAAGTAAAATATACAACTAATATTGCCATAAAACTTTTAAGGGTAGAATCGTTTCAAATCGTCTCCACTTCGGGCTCGGTCGAGAGGTACCCCTTTCACATCTTGGAGGTGATACCCCCTGACTTGAGCACCTCGCTTACAATGTATTGACCCTCCCAATTGGGGTCGAGCTTACCTACCGCGACCCCTCTTCCGGCCGCGTCGACCTTCTTCAAGACCAGGTATCCCTTCTGGAAGTGCTTTATTCAGATGTTTTTGTCAAAGTATCTGGCCATTCGCCGGTTGACTTCCTCCTGCCTGACGGTGGCCAGGTCCCGGAGTTCCTCCACCAGGTCTAAGGATAGCCTTTGCTCCTCATCATTAGCCACCAGCCACTCTTCATCTCCTTCACCTGCGGCGATCACCCTGGGGTTCTTTACTTCAAACTCTATGGGAAGGACTGCTTCGGACCCCTGAGAAAGTTTGAACGGGGTCTCCCCGGTGGCGGTGTTAGGGGTAGTCCTCAGGGCCCAGAGAATGGATGGTAGTTGTTCTACCCAGTTCCCTCGGAGGTTCTCCACCTTTTTCTTCAGTAGGTTGACGATTACTTTGTTTGCCGCTTCCACCCGGTCGTTGCTTCTTGGGTGGTGAACCGATGCGAACCTGAGGTCGATGCCAAGCTGGGTGCAGAAGCTAAAAAATTCTTCGTTAGCAAATTGCGGCCCATTGTCCGTCACTATAGCCAGGGGGAGCCCGTGCCTACAAATTATTTCTCCCCATACAAAATTCCTCACAACTTGAGATGTTACCTTGGCAAGCACCTTCACTTCTACCCATTTCGAGAAATAATCGATCATGACCAGTAAGAACCTTCTTTGGCCGCTAGCTTGAGGGAAAGGGCCAACTAGGTCCAACCCCCATATGGCGAAGGGCCAGGGAGCAGTGATGGTTCAAACCCTCTGAGCTGGGAGGAGTTGGAGTGGAGCATAGAGCTGTCACTTTGAACACCTTCTTGCGAACTCCGCTGTATCCTTGCTGAGGGTGGGCCAAAAGTAGCCTTGTCTCAACACCCTCCCTTCCATAGTTCGGCTCCCGGAGTGACTCATACACTCCCCAGAGTGAATTTCTTCTAGGACTCTCGGAACCTCCTCCTCTGAAACACAACGGGCCAAGAGTCCCGAGAGAGTCTTCCTGTACATCCCACCTGCATGCAAAGAGTAATAAGTCGACTTATACCTGAAGCATCACCTGTCTATGTCTCCTTCAGGGAACTTCCCTGATGATAAGAAGGAGATGAAGGGATCCATCCACGAGACCCGCTGATCCACCTCCATCAGTTCTCCTTCCTCGATGGAGGGTCGGAAGAGTTCTGAAACCGTCCCTCCTGTTCGAGGACCGAACCTGGCTAGGAGGTCCGCGGTGGTGCTCTCTTACCTTGGCACGTGTTTGATGGAGAAAGTGTGGAATTGCCCGATGACTCCCTTGACCTTCTCCAAGTACCGCAGAAGGGTCGGGTCCTTTGCCTCAAACTCTCCCTTGACTTGGCATGCTACCACCATGGAGTCCGTCGAGACCTCCACATATTGCACTCCCAGTTCTCGAGCTAACCGCAGGCCCGCTATCACCGCCTCGTACTCCGCTTGGTTGTTGGTAATTGGAAAATGGATGTTCAAGGCTTGCTCGATCTTTGTCCCTTGGGGACTCACTAGGATGATTCCCCTCCCCCCCATAGGAGTGCTTTCCTGAGGCACCATACACCAACATCCTCCATGCCACTGGGGGAGGCAGTTCATGTTCCCCCACCTCAGTCGTGTAGTCGGCCATGAAGTCTGCCACCGCTTGGGCCTTGATTGATGTCCTGGGCACGAACGTAATATCGAACTCGCTCAGCTCCATGGACCACTTTGCCAATCTTCCCGAGTGTTCCACCCCTTCCATGATTTTGCAAAGCGGGTGATCTGTCACTACTCTGATGGAGTGTGCCTGGAAGTAGGGCCAAAGCCTCAGAGCCGCCACCACCAATGCGAAAGCCAACTTTTCCAAGATTGGGTATCGGAGCTCCGCCTTCTTCAGCACTCGGCTGACATAGTAGATATGGAATTGCTTTCTCCCCTCCTCCCGGATAAGCACTGCACTCACTGCCTCAGACCCTACTCCCAGGTATATGGATAGGTCTTCTCCCGATCTCGGCCCTTGAAGTAGGGGGGTTTGGGTGAGTTGCTCTTTCAAGGCTCAGAAGGCTCCCTCGCATTCCGAAGTCCATTCAAACTTTTTGTTTCCCCTTAGCGCCTTAAAGAAGGGCGCACACTTCTCTCCCGCCTTGGAGAGGAACCTGCTGAGTCCGACCAGCTTCCCTGTGAGGCTCTGAACCTCCTTCGGGTTTCTTGGCGACCCCAACTCCATTATTGCCTTGACCTTGTCCGGGTTAGGCTCCACCCCCGCTGGGGTGAGCAAGTGACCTAGAAATTTCCCTCGGCTAGCCCCAAAGACACACTTTAGGGGGTTGAGTTTCATCTTGTACTTTCGTAGAGTTCCGAACGTCTCCTCGAGGTCTCGGAGGTGGGACCCAAGGTCCCGACTTTTCACCATGAGATCATCAACATAGACCTCTAAATTTCTTCCTTTCTGTTCGCGAAAGACCCTATCCATCATCCTTTGGTACATGGCACCTGCGTTCTTGAGCCCGAAGGGCATCATCTTATAATAGTAACATCCATCCCCCCGTGATGAAGGAGACATCTTTGATGTCCGGGGGGTGCATGCGAATTTGGTGGTAACCTGAAAAAACATCTAAGAAAGACATTACAGGAAAACCGACGGCTGAGTCAACCAGCGCGTCGATTCTAGGCAGGGGGTAGCAATCTTTCGGGCATGATTTATTAAGTAGTGAAAAGTTGATACACATTCTCCACTTACCTCCTCCCTTCTTCACCATGACCATGTTGGAGACCCAGCCTGGATACTGGATCTCCGATACAAAACCTGCCTGCAGGAGTTTACCCGCCTCCTCTCGGAGGGTTCTTCCAGCTTGTCCGCTACGACCCTCCTCTTTTGACGGATGGGACGGGTGTCAGGGTCGAGGTTGAGGCGGTGGCAAGCCACATCCGCATCGATCCCGCGCATCTCCGAGGCTGAGACAAGAAGCACCTAGGAAAATTTGAAGCAAAAGCTTCAGATGGCATTTTCGTTGGTTATTCAGTTAACAGTAAGGCTTACAGAGTATTTAACAAATCTTCTTTTAAAATAGAAGAATCTATTCATGTATCTTTTGATGAAACTAACTTGAGTTGCAAGGAGAGAAATATCTCTACCTCACAAGATGCACAGGTACCAATTCTCTGTGAGAAGTTAGATAATCTAACTCTGCAGAAAGAGGATTTAATAAATCCTTCTCTATTACCTAATGAGGACAGTGAAGAAGAATGTCCTATTGCACCAATATTGGGTACATCAAATATTCCTACAAATCTTGAGGATGTTAATGCTGAAGTTCAGGAGGACATAGAAATTCCTCATAGAGAAAATGAACAAGCTCAAGGAGAAGTTATTTTCCCTACTGATTATGTCAACATAAGAGATCACCCTAGATCTCAAGTAATTGGTGACATCTCAGTGGGTGCATGTGCAAACAAGAAATCAACTAAATCAAAATAATTTGCACACCTGTTTCCTCTCTCAAATTGAACCTCAATCCATCAAAGATGCAGAGCAAGATCCCAACTGGATTACTGCTATGCAAGAGGAATTAAATCAATTTGAAAGAAACAAAGTATGGGAACTTGTTCCAAGACCCAAGAATCATCCAGTGATTAGCACTAAATGGGTATTCAGAAATAAATTGGATGCTCAAGGAGTCATAGTCAGAAATAAGGCAAGATTAGTGGCTCAAGGATACTGCCAAGAGGAAGGCATAGACTATGATCAGACTTTTGCACCTGTAGCAAGGCTGGAAGCAATTCGAATATTCCTAGCATTTGCTGCATACAAAAGATTCAAGGTATTTCAAATGGATGTTAAGAGTGTCTTTCTAAATGGAGATATCAAAGAAGAAGTATATGTGGAACAACCACCAGGTTTTATTTCTCCAACTCAACCAACTCGACCAAAAGCCCGGACTGTTGGTGAAGGCGCAACTTGATCTTTATATCAACGGAAAGGCGCTACGGGTCAAGTGAAGGAACGCTGGACCCAACAATCCCCCCCAGCGTCCAGCACGACCCGCAAGCTCAGAGGTGCTCCACATGGCCCGCAAGCTCAGAGGTGGCTTGACACGTGGCTCCGGCCGCCTGACCCGCCAGGACCCACACAGGTAGAGAGAATTTCAGGAATTATCAGCGCCCCCCCGGTCTTGAACCCGCAACCTCCTCTGATACCAATTGAGAGGACCCGGCGCAACCAACTCGGCCAAAAGCCTGGACTGTTGGTGAAGGTGCAACTTGATCTTTATATCAATGGAAAGGCGCTACGGGTCAAGTGAAGGAACGCTGTGTAAGACCCCCCCTCCCCAACTTGAACCGGGTTCAGGGAGGGGGGATCTTACTGCCCAAAGAAGACCACCCAGCGCTTTCTGGGTGGCGACGTCCCACCCATTCAAGCACTGAGCGGTCTCTTTGTCAGGCACAAGAATCATTACATCACATCAGATCGCACAGCGGAAGCAGATATAATCTAAAGGAAACCAAGCACACAGCTTATAATTACATATTTAACGGGGCCGAAGCCTATTGTTTACAAAAGTGCCTCGAAGGTTACATCGACTCAACAAAAGGGCCTAAACTGGTCCTATACCCTAGGACTCACGTCGCGGAAGACAGGGGGCGGGGTTGGGAAAGTCGCACGGATCATCTCCATGGCTTCCCGGTCTACTTGTGATGTGGGGGCTTCACGCTGTCCCGTCTCCTGTGATTGGTTATAAGAAGATAACCGTTAGTCACAGAGCTAAGCAGAAAACACATCCCCCTCCCCGGATTCGTATCCAGGGGGCGGCTAAAAGACAGAATTTGAAATAGCCGAAGCAAGGAAAGGGTTAGCAGCAGGCAAACATATATATATACACATATATATATATAAAGCGGGGCTCCTGCCCTAATAACCAGAATCGCGCAGCATAATAAATCTATAACACTATCGCGCGCAAACACACACCCAGGTACTCAAGACCTGTACCCACACAAAGACCTTGTGTCGACACAGTTTTAGACCGCTTTAGTTCAAGCAGGGGAGCTAATCCCGCGGGCCTCACCGATGTGGCCGTCGGTGACAGTGGCCAGTCCTGCCACTTCTGAATGTAGTCGTACCGTATCATTCAGGCCCTCTCGTACAACTTAGTGTACTGAATGGATGTGAGCGACATCCGACGAACCGATTTTTAGGCCGACCAGCGGAGGCGATACTGCAGGCCCAGAGGGTTATAACCCCACTGTGCCCATCTCCCTGTCGCCATGAGTCGTCAACTCACCCGCACCGGTACGAACGGTCTGCGAGCGTGACCGACCCGCCACTTCCAAACAATCTTCACCCGCTTATTTTAAACGAACCTTTAGGCCACGTGGCAATTCTTACTCGACCGGTCGCATGACCTTGGACCGGGAGGCTTAGCGGTATGAGTGCTCCTTGCTTGGGGTTAACTTGGGAGGAGATACTCAACTCCGAGTTTTCCCCAACTAAGGCCTCGCCGAAGGGAGGATAAGCACCGCATTTGTTGCCACGCCAGCTCTGCACTAGTAAATAAATTAGGCCGAAGCATGGGCCATGTAATGAACGGAAAAGTAGGCCGAAAGCAAAGGCCATGTAATAAACAGAAAAGTAGGCCGAAAGCGAAGGCCATGTATTAAACAGGAAAGTAGGCCGAAAGCAAAGGCCATGTATTAAACAGGAAAGTAGGCCGAAAGCAAAGGCCATGTAAATAGGACCAGTACGAGACTGGATTTAAATGAAAGTGCTGAATGTAAATGCGGGGGACCAGTACGAGACTGGAATTGAAAGTACAGAATGTAAATGCGGGGGACCAGTTCGAGACTGGATTTAAATGAAAGTACAGAATATAAATGCGGGGGACCAGTACGAGACTGGATTTAAATGAAAGTACAGAATGTAAATGCGGGGGACCAGTACGAGACTGGATTTAAATGAAAGTACATAATGTAAATGCGGGGGGGGGGGGGGGGGGGGGACCAGTACGAGACTGGATGAAAGTACAGACTGTAATTGCATAAGAAGAAATGGTTAGTAGTCCAATCACTCCATAAGAGGAGGCTTCGATCGACGACTCCGTACTTTAATTATCGTCGCGGCGGGGTTACGTTTTGGCGCCGCGTCGCGATGTCGTTCTGATTTTTGCGTTGCTTTTCCGAGCTTAGTCGGTCTTTTAGCTTACTATGCATAATTTTGGGATAAGTATTTAAAATATGCGTCGAGGGGACGCCGATTTATTTTAATGAATTTCGCTCTTTTCCGGGCGTCTATTTTTGTTTGAAAAGGCTTTTGAGGGGTCAAATCACAAGTCCACACTCCCTATCTTTGATAGTATTTGTAAAATACCTATATTTAGTGCCCCTAATATTTGGGGAATTTTAGAGACCCATTTGGGTATTTTAATACCTAAAATAAACTTTAAATTGGGTTTTAAAAATAGTAAAACCCCTCCTAAAAATCCCAAAAAATTACAGGGGGTGCCCCTGAGGGTGAGGCACATTTTTCATATAGACAAGTTTTTCTGAAAGGGCCCCATTTTTCCTCAGAAAAATGGGGAAGGTTAAATGGTTTTTGGGGTGCAAATAGAGCCAGGGAGGAACCTGGGGGCGCCACACCGGGCGCCGTCCTTGGCTCCCACAGCGGATCCACAGCGGATCCGCTGTGGGGGCACTCATATTCATGCAGGGGGGGGGGGCGGGAATTAAGATTGCGGGAGCCGCTTGATCTCTTGGGGGAGATCGAGCGGCTCCCGTCAATCCTGACGGGAGGCGGCCGCTGCCGCCGCCGGCAGCGGCCGGCTGTGGCCGGCGCCGCCCCCCGTCGACGCGCCGGGGGTAGGCGACTACTCCGGGGGTGGTCCGGCGGCCTGGCGCCGCCGGCCACCGCCGGGGTTCGTGCGGTAAGGGCACGGGGGCGGTGGCGGCCCGCACGCCTCCTGTCTAAAACTGTCACCGACGGCCACATCGGTGAGGCCCGCGGGATTAGCTCCCCTGCTTGAACTAAAGCGGTCTAAAACTGTGTCGACACAGGGTCTTTGTGTGGGTACAGGTCTTGAGTACCTGGCTGTGTGTTTGCGCGCGATAGTGTTATAGATTTATTATGCTGCGCGATTCTGGTTATTAGGGCAGGAGCCCCGCTTTATATATATATATGTGTATATATATATGTTTGCCTGCTGCTAACCCTTTCCTTGCTTCGGCTATTTCAAATTCTGTCTTTTAGCCGCCCCCTGGATACGGATCCGGGGAGGGGGATGTGTTTTCTGCTTAGCTCTGTGACTAACGGTTATCTTCTTATAACCAATCACAGGAGACGGGACAGCGTGAAGCCCCCACATCACAAGTAGACCGGGAAGCCTTGGAGATGATCCGTGCGACTTTCCCAACCCCGCCCCCTGTCTTCCGCGACGTGAGTCCTAGGGTATAGGACCAGTTTAGGCCCTTTTGTTGAGTCGATGTAACCTTCGAGGCACTTTTGTAAACAATAGGCTTCGGCCCCGTTAAATATGTAATTATAAGCTGTGTGCTTGGTTTCCTTTAGATTATATCTGCTTCCGCTGTGCGATCTGATGTGATGTAATGATTCTTGTGCCTGACAAAGAGACCGCTCAGTGCTTGAATGGGTGGGACGTCGCCACCCAGAAAGCGCTGGGTGGTCTTCTTTGGGCAGTAAGATCCCCCTCCCTGAACCCGGTTCAAGTTGGGGAGGGGGGGGGGGGGGGGTCTTACAAATGGATCAGAGCTACCACGATCCGACCACATGGGGCAGTCTTTCGATCCTCCCGTCCCCGGTTCCGCTCCTTGGTTCGGGACGAACCACGCAGCGGAAGCCTGGTGGACCCTTTAGGCTTAGAGTTAAGGATTCGAGACTGCACGGTAGTACACCCACACGCTTTCCGCTTACTTTTCGTTTCAGTCCTGCAAAATTCCCTTATTTTTGCAAGTTCTGATATTCATGTTGTTACTTCTCCAGATACCGGAGTCGAGCAACGGAAGGTCCTCCTCCGAGGATCAGTACCACCCTACCACCCCACCACCAGTCCCAGCCACACCAGCCGCAGCTCCGTTTGGGGATACAGAGCTAGGACGGACACTGATAGCCTTGTTAGCAGCTTTCCAGACAGCCACCCTACGACCACCCCAGCAGGCCACCGTACCCACCGATCTGCTGACCACATTCCGAGGGCTAAGGCCCCCCACCTTCCGAGGTACAGAGTCAGCTATCCAGGCCGAGGAGTGGGTGGAGAGGGTAGAGGAGCTTCTTGTAGGGATGATGTGCCCAGCAGTAGCCGCAGTATCCCTAGTAGTGACCATGTTGGAGGGCTATGCACGGGACTGGTGGAGGGCAGCTAGCCGCTCCGCTTTTAGAGGGCGACCCCTCAGCACCATCCTCTGGGGGGAGTTCTCAGAGGCCTTCTTGGAGCACTTCATTTCGGATGCAGACCGGATGGCACTCCAGGAGCGGTTCCTGCAGATCAGGCAGGGAGCTAGGACAGTTCCAGACTACCAGAGAGAGTTCATCCACCTGGCCCGCTTCGCCGGGACCTTAGCAGGTACAGATAGGGACAGGGCGGCCAGATTTTATCGGGGATTACGAGACGACCTCCGTCAGGCCCTGATCATGATTTCCCAGGCATCCTTCCACACGATCGCCTCACATGCCACCGCTCTGGAGATGGACCAGCGGATGGTAGCCCAGCAGCGGAGGGGACACGTAGGTGTTCCCCAGACCCAGGGCCGGGAGAGAGGGGTAGGTCCTCGCAGGCAGGGCCGAGATGGGAGACAGCGTCAGCGTCACCAGCCATATAGACGGGCACCCCAGCCCCGACCAGCACCCCAGCCCCGACCAGCACCCCCAGCCCCAGCACCTCAGGTCGTCCCAGCCGCACGACGAGATGTTCCCTTCGCAGGGAACTGCTACCTATGCCAGCAGCCTGGGCATATACGAGCCTTTTGCCCGCAGGCTACCGGGAGACCCGGCTTAGGAGCAGTACAGAGAGCGGCAGAGAGAGGACGAGGTGGACGCAGAGGACGTCCCGCAGGCAGGAGGGAGCCAGCTAGGCAGGGCAGAGCAGCACCGCTCGAGGCATACGCATTGGATCTTCAACACGGTCCTGCTCCTGACGTAGTGATAGGTATCTACTTCCGATAGTATGATATCCTAGGAAATGTTATAGCTTTATATGTTGGGACTTTTGTATATGTCATCCCTACTCATGTATATGTACGAAAAGCTTTTGATTATGATATATATATACATATATGTTATCAGGTTTACTTTTGGTAGAAGGTCGCCCCGCTAAAACTTTGTTCGATACCGGCGCCAGACATTCTTTCGTTGCACAAAACTTCATCGCAGACAAGGAGAACACGGTACGATCATCCGGGATGTCAATCCGAATACGACTCCCGGATGGATCAGATATGACTTCCACCGAAAAGTGTTCCTTCCAGGCAATGCTAGGAGGCATAGAGTTCGAAGTCAACGCCACCATCTTAGCAATAACCGGGTTCGACATCATTCTGGGGATGGATTGGTTGGCAGAGCACAGCGCCCAAATCAATTGTTCAACTCGAGAAATCCGCCTCCAGAATCCGAATGGGCAATTTATCACGCTAGCAGGTATACCCTCCGTCACCCGCATCATCTTAACATCTGCACAAACTGTCAAGGCAGTTCGGCGGAAGGACGAGATATACCTAATCTACTTTGAGATGGAAAACACGACGCAAGTACTCTCTAAAGTACCCGTGATCAGGGACTTCCCAGATATCTTCCCAGAGTCACTCCCCGGGTTGCCCCCGCAACGGGAAGTGGACTTCCAAATCGAACGCACTCAAGGAGCCCGACCAGTGTCCCGGGCACCGTACCGGATGGCCCCGAGGGAACTGGCCGAGCTCAAAATTCAGCTACAAGAGTTAGTCGACGCAGGATTCGTACGTCCTAGTACCTCGCCCTGGGGAGCCCCAGTACTGTTCGTTAAAAAGAAGGATGGATCGCTGCGCCTCTGCATCGACTACAGAGGGTTAAATAAACTCACTGTCCGGAATACCTATCCCCTACCCCGGATAGATGAACTGTTCGATCAACTGCAAGGCACGTCTGTCTTTTCCAAGATGGACTTAAGGTCCGGCTACTATCAACTTAGAGTGCGAGAAGAGGACATTCCCAAGACCGCCTTCAGATCTCGCTACGGACTATACGAGTTCATGGTAATGCCATTTGGGCTAACCAATGCCCCGTCCGCCTTTATGGCTTTGATGAATACAGTATTCAAACCCTTTCTGGACCATTTCGTAATAGTCTTCATAGATGATATCCTCATCTACTCAAAGAACAAAACCGATCACTCCAGGCACCTCCAAATGGTACTACTTAAGCTAAGAGAGCACTCGCTCTTCGCCAAGTTTAGCAAATGCGAGTTCTGGATGGAAGAAGTCGGCTTTCTGGGACACACCATCAACAAAAACGGAGTAGCGGTGGATCAGGCCAAAGTGCAAGCGGTACGAGATTGGCCGCCACTTAAGACAGCAGCAGACGTCCGAAGTTTCCTTGGCCTCGCCGGCTACTACCGTAAGTTCGTCGAAGGTTTCTCCAAAATCGCGTTACCGCTTACCTCTCTCACCAAGAAGGATGTGACCTTCCAATGGTCTTCCGAATGCGAGGCAGCATTCATCGAATTGAAAAACCGGCTGATATCGGCCCCAATCCTGACCCTCCCCTCCGGTATCGAGGGTTTTCAAATCTATGCTGATGCCTCTCTGAAAGGATTGGGGGCCGTGCTTATGCAACATGCCAAGGTGATTGCCTACGCCTCACGTCAGCTCAAGCCACATGAACTAAACTACGCCACCCACGACCTGGAACTGGGGGCGGTAGTTTTCGCATTAAAAGTCTGGAGACACTACCTCTAGGGGGTACGATGCGAAATCTTCTCCGATCATAAAAGTCTCAAATACGTCTTCACTCAGAAGGAGCTGAACCTCCGGCAGCGTCGGTGGTTAGAATTCCTCTGTGATTATGACTTCGCCCTCCAGTACCACCCCGACAAGGCTAATAAGGTCGCAGACGCCTTGAGTCGGCAGCCTCCGAGGACCGGGAGTTGGTTAGAAATGGTGCCGGAGGAGTTAGTCAAATCATTGGCAGAAATGGATATTATCCTCATCACCCGCAGAAATCCGATGGAATACCAGGCTCATCTCTATTGGATGGAGATACAGTGTGACATTAGGGATAGAATACGGGAGGCCCAGAAGGTCGACGTAAAAGCGGCCTCGATCATTCAAGCCTTGCAACACGGCGCGCAAGAAGACTACAACTTGTATGATGGCATCCTACAATACAGACACCGCATCTTCATCCCCGCTGCAGAGGGAATCCGGGAAGAGATCCTCCGCGAAGCACATCAAACCAGGTATTCTATACATCCGGGAGTAGTAAAGATGTATACGGACCTGCGAAGAACGTTATATTGGCCAGGAATGAAGAAGGACGTCACCAATTATGTAGCACACTGCCAGACCTGCCAAATGGTCAAGGCCGAATGTCGTAGTCCAGGAGGTCTACTACAACCCCTGCCAATTCCAGAATGGAAATTTGAAGACATCTCCATGGACTTCGTCCATGGCTTACCTCGATCCCGTGCAGAAAACGACTCAATATGGGTCGTAGTAGATCGACTCACCAAAGTGGCTCGTTTCATCCCAAACAGACAAGGCGACGGCGTCGACATATTGGCCCGACTATTTATCGAACAGGTAGTCCGATTTCATGGGGTACCTAAGTCGATCGTCTCCGACCGCGATGGACGCTTCACGTCAAAAGAATGGAGGCGAGTACAGGCTTATCTGGGAACCAGATTAGCTTTTAGTACCGCCTTCCATCCACAGACCGACGGGCAAACAGAAAGGACAAATCGAACGATGGAAGACCTCCTCCGATTATGCATAGTGGAACACAGCGAGCCTTGGGAACAGTTACTGCCCTTAGTAGAGTTCTCCTACAATAACAGTTTCCAGGCAAGCATCAAAATGGCACCTTACGAAGCCCTTTACGGAAGACGATGTCGGACACCGCTATCTTGGGCACAGGATGAGGACCCCGAAGCCTTGGGAGTCACCTACATCGACGATACCACCGCCGCGATAAGATTAATCCGGGAACGCATGCTGGAAGCGCAGAGCCGGCAGGCCAAGTATTACGACGCGCGTCACCGGCAAGTGGAATTCCAAGTAGGAGATATGGTTTTCTTAAAGATAAAGCCTATGCACGGAATATCTCGAATAAAGAAGCAGAAAAAGCTGGATCCCCGCTACTTAGGTCCATATCAAGTCATAGAAAGAGTTGGCCCGGTGGCTTATAGGCTAGCTCTGTCAGCTGCACTGGGGAACCTCCACGACGTATTTCACGTCTCCTCGCTAAGACGTGTCCTACGTCAACCAGAGCAGCATCTCCCTGCACCACCAACATCAGTACAATCCGACCGATCTGTCCAACTCGAACCTGTGAAGATAGTGGATTCCAAGATCAAAGAGCTGCGGAACAAAACCATCACGATGGTCAAGATCTTGTGGTCAAATTGTGGACGCGAAGAATTCACCTGGGAACCCGAGACGCTCGTTCGAGAAAAATACCCGGCACTCTTTCCCCAGGTACATCCGTTAAAACCCCTACTTTAGTCAATTTTCGGGGACGAAAATCCCTTTATTTTTATTGGATTGTAACATCCCGACTTTTATTGGGCCACAAGACCCTAGTAGGCCCAATAAAAGTGGACCCAAACGATAGAAAACGACCGTTTTTTAAGTAGCGTTGCGCACCGCGACTAAGTCATTGGGGTACAGTGGCCAAACGAACCCCGATTCGACTTCCGTCAGATCCGTTGGACTCGTATGAACCATACGTGTGCAACGGAATTCGTTGCGCCTCGATCCGAAGTCGTTTGGAGAAAACGACCTTTTTAAGTAGCGTTGCGCACCGCGACTAAGTCATTGGGGTACAGTGGCCAAACGAACCCCGATTCGACTTCCGTCAGATCCGTTGGACTCGTATGAACCATACGAGTGCAACGGAATTCGTTGCGCCTCGATCCGAAGTCGTTTGGAGAAAACGACCTTTTTAAGTAGCGTTGCGCGCCGCGACTAAGTCATTGGGGTACAGTGGCCAAACGAACCCCGATTTGACTTCTGTCAGATCCGTTGAACTCGTATGAGCCATACGAGTGCAACGGAATTCGTTAGGACTCGATCCAAGATCGTTTGGAGAAAACGACCATTTCGGGTGTCGTAGCGCGCCACTACCTCATTATTATGAATAGTGACCGTACGAACCCCGAATTGACTTTCGTCAGTACCGTTAAACTCGTGTGGACAATACGAGTGCAACGGAATTCGTTGCGCCTCGATACGAGGTCGTATGGAGAGTATGCCACTTTAGCACTATGCAGATCGCCTCGGTGAAACGCACGAGATATAAAGCACACGAATCCGGAGTCGACCCCGAAGAACCTAGATGGACCCCAGCCAAACCAAGACCCCCCCTATTAGGGCAAAGGGCAAGAGAGAGAAAGGAAGGGAGGGGGGGGGGGGGAGAAAAATATCTCCCCCCACTCACCCTCCCTTCATGCACGTGAGGAAAAGAGGGGGGGGGGGAGAAATATCTCCCCCCACTCACCCTCCCTTCATACACGTGGAAGGGAGGGAGAGGGGGGGGGGGGGGATGGCTCCCCTCCTTCCTATAAAAGGAGGGGCAGCCCCTCCATTTCCCCTCACACACACCACCCCTCCCTCTCTCTCTCTCAGCTCCCCTCTGCCAACACCCCAACCCAGCCGGCCACCCCCTCGCCGGAGCCAGCCGGAGCCAACTCAGCCGCCACCTCCTCCTCCTTCCCCATGGCCGGCCACCTCCCTTCCTCCTCCCGTCCACCCCAGGTAGAACTCCTGCCCCTCCCCTTTCCTACCTCCCGGAGGAGGCGTTCAAGCCGCCGGCAGGCACGGCCGGCGGCGGCCGCGTGTTTTCCCTCCTCCCCGCGTGCCTGGAAGGGTTCTTTACCCTTCCCCGGCGGCGGCCGGCGGCGCCAGACCGCCGGGCCACCGCCGGATGGCCGCCCCCTCCCCGGCGCCCCGACCAGGGACGGCAGGGAGGGCTGCGCGCGAGGAGGCGGCGGCGCAGCAAGCCGGCACGACTCGGGCTGGCTGCGCCGCGCCTCCCCGTCCCTTCTGCCCAGTTTTCCGGTGGGGTCCGGCGGTGCCAGGCCACCGGGCCACCACCGGAGATGGCGTCGGCCCCGGTGCACCGACCGGGGGCGGCGCCGATGGCCCCTCGACGGCAGGAGCGGCGGCAGCGGGCCTGCATGGCCCATGCAGGCCACGCCGCCGCCGCCCACCCCTATATATCCCTCCCCCGGCGGGGGCCGGCGGTGCCAGGCCGCCGGACCACCCCCGGAGGAGTCGCCGGCCCCCGGCGCACCGGCCGGGGGCAACCCCCACCCCACCCCGCCGGTGGAGGCGGTGGCAGTAAGCATGCAGGAGGCGTGCGGGCCGCCACCGCCCCCGTGCCCTTACCGCACGAACCCCGGCGGTGGCCGGCGGCGCCAGGCCGCCGGACCACCACCGGAGTAGTCGCCTGCCCCCGGCGCGTCGACCGGGGGCGGCGCCGGCCACAGCCGGGGGAGGGATATATAGGGGTGGGCGGCGGCGGCGTGGCCTGCATGGGCCATGCAGGCCCGCTGCCGCCGCTCCTGCCGTCGAGGGGCCATCGGCGCCGCCCCCGGTCGGTGCGCCGGGGCCGACGCCATCTCCGGTGGTGGCCCGGTGGCCTGGCGCCGCCGGACCCCACCGGAAAACTGGGCAGAAGGGACGGGGAGGCGCGGCGCAGCCAGCCCGAGTCGTGCCGGCTTGCTGCGCCGCCGCCTCCTCGCGCGCAGCCCTCCCTGCCGTCCCTGGTCGGGGCGCCGGGGAGGGGGCGGCCATCCGGCGGTGGCCCGGCGGTCTGGCGCCGCCGGCCGCCGCCGGGGAAGGGTAAAGAACCCTTCCAGGCACGCGGGGAGGAGGGAAAACACGCGGCCGCCGCCGGCCGTGCCTGCCGGCGGCTTGAACGCCTCCTCCGGGAGGTAGGAAAGGGGAGGGGCAGGAGTTCTACCTGGGGTGGACGGGAGGAGGAAGGGAGGTGGCCGGCCATGGGGAAGGAGGAGGAGGTGGCGGCTGAGTTGGCTCCGGCTGGCTCCGGCGAGGGGGTGGCCGGCTGGGTTGGGGTGTTGGCAGAGGGGAGCTGAGAGAGAGAGAGGGAGGGGTGGTGTGTGTGGGGGGAAATGGAGGGGCTGCCCCTCCTTTTATAGGAAGGAGGGGAGCCATCCCCCCCCCCCCCTCTCCCTCCCTTCCACGTGTATGAAGGGAGGGTGAGTGGGGGGAGATATTTCTCCCCCCCCCTCTTTTCCTCACGTGCATGAAGGGAGGGTGAGTGGGGGGAGATATTTTTCTCCCCCCCCTCCCTTCCTTTCTCTCTTTTGCCCTTTGCCCTAATAGGGGGGGTCTTGGTTTGGCTGGGGTCCATCTAGGTTCTTCGGGGTCGACTCCGGATTCGTGTGCTTTATATCTCGTGCGTTTCACCGAGGCGATCTGCATAGTGCTAAAGTGTCATACTCTCCATACGACCTCGTATCGAGGCGCAACGAATTCCGTTGCACTCGTATTGTCCACACGAGTTTAACGGAACTGACGAAAGTCAATTCGGGGTTCGTACGGTCACTATTCATAATAATGAGGTAGTGGCGCGCTACGACACCCGAAATGGTCGTTTTCTCCAAACGATCTTGGATCGAGTCCTAACGAATTCCGTTGCACTCGTATGGCTCGTACGAGTTCAACGGATCTGACAGAAGTCAAATCGGGGTTCGTTTGGCCACTGTACCCCAATGACTTAGTCGCGGCGCGCAACGCTACTTAAAAAGGTCGTTTTCTCCAAACGACTTCAGATCGAGGCGCAACGAATTCCGTTGCACTCGTATGGTTCATACGAGTCCAACGGATCTGACGGAAGTCGAATCGGGGTTCGTTTGGCCACTGTACCCCAATGACTTAGTCGCGGTGCGCAACGCTACTTAAAAAGGTCGTTTTCTCCAAACGACTTCGGATCGAGGCGCAACGAATTCCGTTACGCTCGTATGGTTCATATGAGTCCAACGGATCTGACGGAAGTCGAATCGGGGTTCGTTTGGCCACTGTACCCCAATGACTTAGTCGCGGTGCGCAACGCTACTTAAAAAACGGTCGTTTTCTATCGTTTGGGTCCACTTTTATTGGGCCTACTAGGGTCTTGTGGCCCAATAAAAGTCGGGATGTTACACGCTGGACCCAACAGCGGCGCTCAAAGCAAAGACATCCACATTCTTCTGCACGCAGGCCAGGATCTCGGTCTTCTCCTCCGAACTGAGCTCTCCGCTGACTCGGACCTTTTCCACCACCCCAAGCCGAGTGGTGACTTCAAACTCCACGGCCTCCAGCCTAGATTGCTCTCCCCAAGCATTTTCCTTCTCTCCACCGCAAGCGAGCGCTTGGGCTCCTTCCTCCGTCTCTGCCTCTCCTACCATCATCAACTCTTCCGCCCCTCCTTCCCGGGCACCATCTCTTTTACCCTCTTCTCCTCCTCCGGCTTCTGCCGCTTCCTCCATCACTTTTTCGAACTCCTCCGCTTCTCCCATCCAGGTGACGGTGTTGACAACCGTCACATAGCACTGTCTCGCCATCTTGGGGTCTCCCCAGATCCGGACCTGGTCTCCACCCGCGTTGAACTTGAGACACTAGTGGAAGGTGGAAGGGACACATCTGAACGCGTTGATGAGAGGCCGTCCGAAGATGGCACTGTAGCTGCTTGAGGAGTCCACTATCACGAAGCGGCAGTTCCGGGACTGCCCTCTGAGGGTCACATGGAGCCCCACTCCACCCTCTACCTCCTTCCTTTCTCCCGAAAAGCCAAATAGGGGACCATCCGAGGCCAACACCCTCTTGGCCTCCACCTTCATCTTGTCAAACGACTTCTTGAAGACGACGTTGACCAACCTCCCATTATTGACTAGAATCCGCGAGACGGTGAAGTTCTCGATGGCGGTCTGGATGACCAGCGCATCGCAGAACGGGTCTTCATAGCTTGGCATGTCCTTCTGGGAGAAAGTAATTCTCTCCGCTGGGTGTAGAGCAGTGGATGTTGAGGCCACGCTCCGCCGATAGATGGTATGGAGGTTAGCCTTGCGGGTTGCCTCCACCCCTACCCCACCATGGATCACCCCGATCCCTCCTCTACTCCCCACATCAACCCTGTCTTCACACCTTTCTTCCTCCTCCCCTCGAGGCTCGACCTCCTCAATTCTTACCTGCTGTTGTTGCCTCAGTGCGGGCACTCAGCCCCTTTTTGTTTCCAGGAACTCTGGGCAGGTGGCCGTCGCATGACCTTCCTCATCGTGGAAGTCACAATACGGCAACGTCACCTCCGCTGCTTCGCCTTCCGCCATCCTATTCCTCCTCCTTCTCCCTGCCCCTGCTTCTTCTCTAGCCTCTTCTCTTCTTCCCCTTCCTCCTCTTCCCCGCCTGATCACCATGGCTTGCTGAGGTGGGGGAGGCAACTGCCTCGGACCCTACCTCCATCCCAACTGGTGGGGTCTTACTTGCCCTCCATAGAAGTTACCCCTTCTTGGGTCGTGGCCCCTTCCCTGACCTTGCATTCCTTCGGCACGCTGCCTCCACTCCCCCTCCGGGGCCCTGGGATCTTCCCTTCTCCTTACTTCCTGCTGCCTGACCTCCGGCTCACTAAGCTTTGCTAGCCTCTTGGTAAGCTCCAGGTTGGCATCTTCACTCTCGATCTCTTCCGCTACCCTCTCCATCAACTCCTCGTAGGAGACGGGGGCTTTCCTCTTCAAAGCCATTTTGAAAAAACTCTCCCTTAGCCCGACGGTGAAAGCGAGCTGGAGTGCAAACCCAGGCATCTCCTGAGTGAGCAGCACTTCTTCCTGGAACCGATCCGCATAGCGGGCCAACGACTCCTTCGGCTCCTGCTTCACTTTGAAGAGGGACTCGGCGTCCTTCTTCCTTTTCTTCGAAGTTGAGAACCGCAACAGAAAACTCCGGCGCAAATCTTCAAAGGTGTAGATCGACCCTGCAGGGAGTTGATGGAACCAGTCTCTGTCCTTTTCTTTAAGTGTGACGGCGAAGAGCCGACACTTGAAAGCATCCGACATCGGCCTGATGGAGACCGAGTCCTCAAAAGACTGGAGATGTTGGACAGGGTCATCCCTGCCGTTGTAGTACACCCTATCTCACTCTCCGAACCCTGCCGGGACAGGTGCAGAAAGTACCAACTCGCAGAAGGGACTTCCCCCTTCTGCTACCCTTTCTCGCTCCACACGACCCCCAAGCTCTCTCGCCAGACTCGAGCTCGCGGGGACTGCGCTCGCAAGAATGGTATTCGCCTGGACCACCCCCACAGTCGCTATATCCTCCGGGCGCGCGCTCGCCTGCGCCGTGCTCGCCGGCAGAGAGCTCGCCGGGCTAGCGAACAACACTCGCCCCTCCAGGTTTTGCACTGATCCTCCGACGACTTCCTTTCCGGCCCTTCCCCCCGGAGCGTTCTCGCCAACCGCTGCTGGGGGAGGGGTCGCCTGAGGTGCTGGGGTCGCGAACTCACTTCGCAGCGCCACGACCGTGAGTCCGAAAGTGTCAAGCACCTCCCTCCTGAAATCCGCGAACATCCTCGGGGTCACCACCTGCGGTGCCTCGCCGAACTCCTCGCCTTGATCCTCGCCTCCTGTCATCCCCTCCTTGGAATTTTCTTGGACCAGCCGCACTCCACGCTCACCGCACCAAAATGTTGAAACCGATTTCTCGGCCTCTTGTGGAGCTCGGGGCCTTCACCGAAATGAGGGGCAGCTAGCCCTTACTGATCCCTCAGAGAAGATAGACTGAAGACTAGAAAGAAGACTAAGACCTTAGTCACAGCGAGGAGGTCCTTCCACTAACCCGGAAGATCGTTGAGCGCTTCCCCTCCCAAGCCAAAGCTGAGACTCGGGCACCTTTGGAGAGCTCTAAAAATGCTAACCAAAGAAAGCCTGAGGAGAGAGAAGCTGAAGACCACCTCCTCCAAAGGTGCCCTTAAGGTCCTATTTATAGGTTTTCTGATATGGCCTGCAAATAGCAGGATTCTGTCTTTTGATTTTACTATCCGCACCCCAAATGGGTCTGCTAACAGCCAAACTCCGCTGTTTGGAGAGGCTAAAGGCAGACCACCAAGGGTAAGAGGGTAATTTGACCCTATTGGCTTATGGGCAAGGAACCGCGAGAACTTTCCTGCGAGATGCTCTCGCGGGCCCTCTCGCGAGTCTTGCTCGCGGTGCCTCTCCTAGGCGATCGCCATGCGAGGACCTCACTGGCCCCTCCTGGCGATACCTGCCGAGGTCCGGCCTCGCGAGCCTTTCTGCGAGATCACCTACTCGCTTTGTCGCGCACTGAACATGTTTCGTCCGACACCTTTTTATCGTACAAAGGGTCTCTTCCGCCAGCGGCCTGCGAAGTATTGACTTGCCCGCCCTTGCTTGGCCCAGTCCTTTAAAGATATCTGCCGAGGTATGGATCTCGCGACTAATCTTGCGAGATCGTCCCTTTGACTTTAATGATCATAGAACATTTCGTCGACTGCTGATGATTTCGCCAAACAGGGGCGAGCTCGACGACTATAGGTGGGCTCGACGAACTCGGGAGAGTTCGTCGAATGCAGTATTCCTTTCGTCGAACTCTGGGAACTTCTTCAAATTGTCGGCGGGTGTTTACCTCGCCTACCCTTCTCGCCCGCCTCTCCGCGAGCCTTCCGAGAGAGATTTCTCTCTGATCCCTCTCGCGAGGTCTTCGACCCTAAGGCCCCCATCTCTTATTATTTCGTTATGTTGCCTTCTTAAATCGTGCCTCCTCGTCTGACGAATATCGGGGTTGTACACAGCTGTGACAGAATTCTCCTTGAATAAGGATATCTGGCACGCCCTTTACTATCTTGGCTGTCTGTTGAAGAGCTTTCAAATAGAGATGCCCCAGTCTATGGTGCCATAATTTTGAGGTTGAGGTATGTTTTATTTCAGAGGACATGGCAGAGGAAGATACATGTTTCATGTATAAATAGAAGACTTGATTTGTTGTCATTTTTGCAGTCATAATCAATTGATTTGAACTATCTTCTATGATTTGACATTGTTTGCCTGTGAATATCAATGTGTAACCCTTTGTTTGCAGCTGACCTATGCTTAGCAAATTTTGGGTTAATTTTCGTACCCACTGAACGTTACTTATTGTTTTGGCATGTCCAGTGTTTGTTGATACTTCTATGTTTCCTTTGCCTTCAATTGTGTGAGATTGACCATCACCTAGATATACTACAGATTTTGTATTTTCATCTAGTGATACTATTGAAACCAGAGAACTGGTCTCGACGTTCGAAAGGGGGATGCTGCTAACCCTTACTTGACCCGAGCTAGAACCCTTGACTAGTTGCTTAGAACTGAAAGACCTCACCCTTGAAGAACACTTGACTCCAAAAATGAACCCCTTAAGCTGCAGCGTGGAGGTCCCACCACACACCCGGAAGTTCAATGAGAGCTTACCCTCCCAAGCCAATGCTGAGCCTGGGCACCTTGGAGGGCACTAAAGACCACCTCACCGTCGACCTTCACTGACAGGCGAGTGGGTAGTGCTTGCTCACAAGACACACGCGAGGAGAGGGGTGGAGACCAACCCTTCCCAAGATGCACATGGGGGTCTATTTATAGACTTTCCAAAATTGGGCTGCGGATAGCCAAAATTCTGCTATCCGCAGCTCAACTACGAACCCGAACGATCGAAACAAGAGAGGGGGGGGGGGGGGGGGGCGAGTGGAGGATGAGACGTCCACTCCCCCCTTGCCGGGGGTCGGATGGGTGGACCAAGGTCCACCACCCGAACTGGGGGAGTGGACCTTATGGTCCACTCAGCCTTCCGGGCGAGTGGACCATGGGTCCACTCGCCCAGCTGCCCGGGTGAGTGGACTCATGGTCCACCCGCCCCCGGGCGAGTGGACCACAGGTCCACTTGCCCGCTGGCTTGGGGCGAGTGGACCCTTGGTCCACTCGCCCCCACCTTGGGCGAGTGGACCTTGTCCACTCGCCCCCACTTGGGCGAGTGGACCAATGGTCCACTCGCCCGGGGCCTTGGGCGAGTGGACCCGAGGTCCGCTCGCCCAAGGAAGCTTGCCCCCCCGGGCAGTCTCTTTTCGATCTTCACGACCTTCGACGGGTCATTTCACTGAGTCACGATCACCCTCTCTACCACGACCTTGTCCGTGTCGGGTCACACTGACTCGGAAAATCTCAGGGTTGTACACAATCCCCGCTCTTTTCGAGCTTGCCTTAAGCTCGGAAAGAAAGTCCAACCCGCCTATTTGACGAGTTGGAGGGACCTTTGGGGAATCCACGAAAGGCCCTGCCAACGGGATACTCCTGCCGAACTTTTCAGTTGAACCTGACTTGAGGCGAAAAGCAAACATCTCTCCACTTAACAACCCTCCCGTGAGCCGAGCTCAACTGGAGGTGGAGAAAGCTCAACGCCCTTGGTTGAGCTGAGCTCAACCAGAGGCGGAGGACGAGCCTTTCTCCACTAGATACCACTCCGGTGAGCCGAGCTCACCTTGAGGTGGAGAAAGGTTCGACACTTCTGGTCAAGCTAGACTTGACCTAGAGTGGAGGAAAAATCCACTCCTCTAGTCGAGCTGAAATCAATCTGAGGTGGAAGGCGGAAACCCCAAACCTACCATGGGGACGAGCCCACCTGGAGGGGGAGGAAACTCCTTACCTACCAGAGAGCCGAGCTCCCCTGGAGGGGGAGGAAACTCCTCACCTACCAGGGAGACAAGCTCACCTGGAGGGGGAGGAAACTCCACGCCTACTAGGGAGTCGAGCTCACCTGGAGGGGGAGGAAACTCCACACCTATCAGGGAGCCGAGCTCACCTGGAGGGGGAGGAAACTCCACACCTACCAGGGAGTCGAGCTCACCAGGAGGGGGAGGAAACTCCTCACCTACCAGGGAGCCGAGCTCACCTGGAGGGGGAGGAAACTCCACACCTACCAGGGAGCCGAGCTCACCTGGAGGGGGAGGAAACTCCACACCTACCAGGGAGCCGAGCTTACCTGGAGGGGGAGGAAACTCCACACCTACCAGGGAGCCGAGCTCACCTGGAGGGGGAGGGAACTCCACACCTACCAGGGAGCCGAGCTCACTTGGAGGGGGAGGAAACTCCGCACCTACCAGGGAGCCGAGCTCACCTGGAGGGGGAGGAAACTCCGCACCTACCAGGGAGCCGAGCTCACCTGGAGGGGGAGGAAACTCTGCACCTACCAGGGAGCCGAGCTCACCTGGAGGGGGAGGAAACTCCACACCTACCAGGGAGCCGAGCTGACCTGGAGTTGGAGGAAACTCCGCACCTACCAGGGAGCCGAGCTCACCTAGAGGGGGAGGAAACTCCACACATACCAGGGAGCCGAGCTCACCTGGAGGGGGAGGAAACTCCACAACTACCAGCGAGCTAAGCTCACCTGGAGGGGGAGGAAACTCTGCACCTACCAGGGAGCCGAGCTCACCTGGAGGGGGAGGAAACTCCACACATACCAGGGAGCGGAGCTCACCTGGAGGGGGAGGAAACTCCACACCTACCAGAGAGCCGAGCTCACCTGGAGGTGGAGGAAACTCCTCACCTACCAGGGAGCCGAGCTCACCTGGAGGGGGAGGAAACTCCACACCTACCAGGGAGCCGAGCTCACCTGGAGGGGGAGGGGGAAACTCCACACCTACCAGGGAGCCGAGCTCACCTGGAGGGGGAGGAAACTCCACACCTACCAGGGAGCCGAGCTCACCTGGAGGGGGAGGAAACTCCGCACCTACCATGGATCCGAGCTCACCTGGAGGGGGAGGAAACTCCGCACCTACCAGGGAGCCGAGCTCACCTGGAGGTGGAGGAAACTCCCCACCTACCAGGGAGCCGAGCTCACCTGGAGGGGGAGGAAACTCCCCACCTACTAGGGAGCCGAGCTCACCTGGAGGGGGAGGAAACTCCTCCACACCTACCAGGGAGCCGAGCTCACCTGGAGGGGGAGGAAACTCCACACCTACCAGGGAGCCGAGCTCACCTGGAGGGGGAGGAAACTCCACACCTACCAGGGAGCCGAGCTCACCTGGAGGGGGAGGAACTCCACACCTACCAGGGAGTCGAGCTCACCTGGAGGTGGAGGAAACTCCACACCTACCAGGGAGCCGAGCTCACCTGGAGTGGTAGGAAACTCCACACCTACCAGGGAGCCAAGCTCATCTGGAGGGGGAGAAACTCCTCACCTACCAGGGAGCCGAGCTCACCTAGAGGTGGAGGAAACTCCACACCTACCAGGGAGCCGAGCTCACCTGGAGGGGGAGGAAACCGGAAAGCTCCCGACCTATCCGGGGGCGAAGAACCAGTCCACGTCCCAGGTGCTTACCTTCACCGAGAGACGGAGGGACTTAATCCTCTCACCAAACCGATCGCCCTTCCTGAAGTCCGGCCCATAGCAAGTCGACCCGATTTGTCTCCCATCTGCCGGCATGACCGAGCCTAGAGAATGGTCTCTAGTCGGGGATCTTACCAATCAGTCGACCCGATGTGTCTCCCATCTGCCGACATGACTGAGCCCGGAGAATGGTCTCTAGTCAGGGATCTGACCAATCAGTCGACCCAATGAGTCTCAATCAGTCGACCCGATGAGTCTCCCATCTGCCGGCATGACTGAGCCCAGAGAATGGTCTCTAGTCGGGGATCTTACCAATCAGTCGACCCGATGAGTCTCCCATTTGCCGGCATGACTGAGCCCGGAGAATGGTCTCTAGTCGGTGATCTTACCAATCAGTCGACCCGATGAGTCTCCCATCTGCCAGCATGAATGAGCCCGGAGAATGGTCTCTAGTCAGGGATCTTACCAATCAGTCGACCCGATGAGTCTCCCATCTGCCGTCATGACCGAGCCCGGAGAATGGTCTCTAGTCGGGAATCTTACCAATCAGTCGACCCGATGAGTCTCCCATCTGCCGGCATGACTGAGCTCGGAGAATGGTCTCTAGTCGGGGATCTTACCAATCAGTCGACCCGATGAGTCTCCCATCTGCCGGCATGACTGAGCCCGGAGAATGGTCTCTAGTAGGGGATCTTACCAAATGGAAACGGGGTACCCACCCACGTTCCAGGTGCTTACCTTTACCTGGAGGTGGAGGGACTTGATGCTTACGCGATACGACCCCTCTTCTTGAACCCTTACCATCCCTTGATCCCACGGGTTAGAGTAACTATTATAAATTGGAGTAAGAGTTCTTTCTAAAGAGAGAAACAATATACATTAGGGATAAAAGCGTTTAAGATCGTCGTCACTACAAGTATTACCAAGGGGAGTTCCTTCAATATTTTGAAGGCGATACCCCCTGACTTTAGGGCTTCCAGGATTACATAGGGTCCTTCCCAATTGGGCTGGAGCTTTCCAACGTTCGCCGATCTCCCTGTGGCGTCAACCTTTTTGAGGACTAGATCTCCTGGGACGAATTGCTTGATTCTAATGTTCTTATCGAAATACCTGGCCATTCAACGTTTAATATCCTCCTGCCGAATCGATGCGAGGTCCCGGATCTCCTCAACCATATCCAGCGAGAGCCGTTGTTCCTCTTCGTTGTCCATCCTCCAGCCTTCGTCACCCTCCTGGGCGGCCACGACCCGGGGGGACCTGACCTCGAATTCGACTGGGAGTACGACCTCAGATCCATGAGAGAGCTTGAACGGCGTTTCTACTGTTGCCGTGTTGGGCGTCGTTCTCAAGGACCATAAGACTGAGGGGAGCTGCTCCACCCAGTTCCCTTTCAAGTTCTCCACCTTTTTCTTTAGCAGGTTGACTATGACTTTGTTCGCTGCTTCAACCTGCCCGTTGCTCCGAGGATGATGAACGGAAGCGAAGCAAAGGTGGATGCCCACCTGACCGCAGAAGCTAATGAGATCCTCACTGGAGAACTGTGGTCCGTTATCCGTCACTATGGCGAGGGGAAGTCCGTGCCTGCAGATTATTTCTCCCCAAATAAAATTTCTTATTACCTGCGAGGTCGTTGATACGCCTTTAGTGTATATACGCAAGTATACGTGCCGGCTCAAGTAATATAATAATGCGTTAAGATCGTTCCCTCGGAGAAGTGAACACTCTAACGCTTATGAATATTAATTTACTCTTTTCCTTAAATCCAAGTTAAATAATTCGATTGATTTGACGAAACTAATTGCAGAATATTTAAAACTAATTTTTAATTACTAAAAGTACTTAAGTTATTTTATTATCAACTTTTAGAGAAAGAAATCTTGTATATCGCTTTTCTAGATCTGTTGTGATATTTGCTAAATATACCGATGCATTTTATTTGTTTTACTATCTTGCTCGATTAAAACTAGGAATCATAATCTCTCGATCTATGAACTCCCATAACCTAGATTTCGCTAGTTATCTCTAACTTAGAAAAATGCTAGGTAAATTAATTCGCTCAAATCGCTCTTGCTAATAAGGTGATGAAATCTCTTCCTATCTCCTTTATTATATCAAAGTTATAACGCAAACACACCGCTCCTCTCTCGAATCTCTCAGCGTAGTATAAAAGTCAAAGATTTAAATTAGATATTTATGCGACTCATCTCTCGAATCTCGCCGCATAACATTAAGTATTTATCTTACATAAATCGTGATTCATCTCTCGAATCTCACCACGAAATGTTGAAGATAAACAATATTCAAATCTTTCGTAATAAATCATAACATTGATAAAGATAGCAAACCAAGAAATCATACGGAAAATTATAATTTAAACATCACAACAAAAACTAGTACTCACGACATACAAGATACGAAGAATTAGTTCATGATCCTCGAAATGACAAACAAAATTGAAAAGATCTTACAAGACATTGTTCGGAGTGTAAATATTAGCGCAGAAATCTGTCCTTTTCGTTGCCAAATCCGCTCAAAATCTCTTCTCTTTCTTCTTCTCCAAAAAGCTTCTCTTTTCTTTTCCTTTCTCTCTCTCTAAAAGTCTTCTCGTATCTCTCTCTTTCTCTCTAAAACTTTTCGTCCTTCTCCAAAACTGCCGAAGTCCTCTTTTATTTGCCACGCTACAATCCAAATTCTGAAAAGGTGTGTCCTTTCAACAGTGAACCGCAGGCCCACTTTTTAATATTTCGAGAAATGTTGTCCTTTTGGTGCAGAATATTCAATTTAAACCGTTATGTTATAACCTGGTTATGACAAAACTGCTCCAAAATTTCCAGCAATATAATTCCAGCTTAAATTTGTCTGTTCTTTCATGGATTTTTCGCATTCCTGCACAAATATGCTGCTCGTTTGCCGATAAACTGTCCACGATTACAAATATGAAATATATTAGTGAATTTATCGTTATATTTCATATAATTTCTCAATAATCACTAAATTAAAGGAGTTAATAACTTCTTTTTGAGAAGTTATCACACCCCCACACTTAAGTCCTTGCTAGTCCCTAGCAAGAATTAAATCAATTCTAACAAATAAATATGAAAACTTCTATTGAAACAAAACACGAATCATCTTAGCGTACACCAGTTTAGGCTTACTTAAGCATTTCAAATAAACAAAAGCAGATCTCTTAAAAAGAAATTTCAAACATTCACAATTCCGTTAGTTAGATAGCAAGTGAAACTCTCTCAATACTTCTAGTGTTGTGTGTGTTCTTCCCTAAAAATATTCACTCTCAAACAACTTAACTCATTAAACATACTCATAATTTGAAAAGGATAAGAATATGCCGAGTCTTTGCTTTAGCCTCCACAAGAGTTTAATAGTTCAATTTGATAAGAAATCATAGGGGCAAACAAAATGAATGACTTTGGCTTGGTGAAGATTTTATGAATAAATTTTGATAGAAAGTGGAATTTCCCTAGTTAAAATTCTTAATGACTCTCCATACTTTGAGGTTTATTTCTTTTTTTTATCAATTTTAGGAACATAGTAGGGATCATTCCAAGTAGGTGTACACACACTTAGGCCACATATCACTACGTCATTAGATTTTTTTTTTCCATTTCTTTTTATACTTTTTTTTATAAGTTTTCTTTTACTTTATGATCATAGTTGGGATCATTCTAAGTAGGTGTACACACACTTAGGCCACATATCATTATGCCTCACACACATTTTTTTTAAACCCCCAAAGTTGGAAAGTTAACTAAGAAATAACTTAGTGAAATTATTGGGAAATTGTGCTTGGTCAAATGGTATCAAAATAATAAGCTCAAGCTCAAAGAATGATGGATAATCAAAATGGTTGGAGGTTTTGTGGTGTGATCTGATCCAAAGGTGACCCTACTCATTGTTATCAATTAACTACACACACTCTATGTTTTAGCTTACAACATTGACTTAGTTCTTGCTCATCCTTCAACAATTATGTTAATAGGTTAATAAGTTTATTTTGTAGAGAGCAAATTATTTAAGAGAATCTAGTGCATAGTTGAAATACTTAAGAGAGCTATAACCGCATCTTACTAACGTTCAATTCATTACATGAAATAACTAATTTAAGTAATCTACCAATTAGTTTAACATGAAATGACTTTAGTAAACCGTCTGGTGGTAACAAAAATGAAGAACTTATTGAAATGTGCCCTGAATAGAAATTTTATAAGTGAATCAAAACGGAGGATAACTGACGTCACCCCCACACTTAATCTTCTGCTAGGCCCTAGCAGAGACCTCATTGAGAACGTAGTGAAACAAAAAGTCGTTGAAACTTTCAAATAAAACATGAATCCAAAGAAGATAATAAATGAAAATAGAACACTCCCCTGGAAATTTTGGCAGGAATGATGCTCCATTACATGTGGTGCACTAGTTGGTAGGCTGGATCCAGAAATCCGAAGTTTCTTCACATCACCTCTCTTTACGTATTCAGTAGGCAAAAGGAGATCAAAAATCCTGCTGCTAAATCCAAATGGAATGTACCTGTAGTGGTGAGTTCCAACAAACAAGGAAAAATAGGCAAACAAAAATGAAATTCAACTAATTAAACAAGACTTGGAAAAATAAAAATGCAGGAAAAATAAGATAACTACTGGGTTTATTGTCTTCCCAGCATGACTTATTCAGGCCTTAAAAATATTCTAGATTATTGGCCTATGAAAGAGAAAGTGAACAGGTAACTGCCTTAATATCCGTTGTGGTAACGAGTACCAATACGACGATAAAATAACTATCCATCTACCTAAATAATAATACGTGCACAACACAGGTAGAGGAAACAAAAAGTAAGAACATGAGGAGTGTTCCTCACTATTCTCGCCATAATATGTAGCATTGCCCAACAATGCATCATCATCAACATAAAGTTTGTATGGGGAGAAGAAAATGAATGGAGCTTCCACTATGGAGGAGGAATCAACCTTCTCAATTAAGTGGATACCCATCTCATCAACTTGAGGATAATGCTCAATATCTTCCTGAGGCATCGGTGACACATCAACTTGCTTTGGCTCAGATAATGAAAGGAGATTAGAAAACAAAATAGAAGAAGAACATAAATAATTTGTAATCATGGGAGTGATCCCGGTTTCACTCCTAGCAGGTTCCAAAGGTTGATCGTTGTCGGTATCATAAGAATCATAGCAAGGGGGACCCGAGAACTCAAGGGCCTGAATGATGAGTTGGACCTCCTCATCCACTGAAGAAGTGCAAACCTTCTCATCAAGAAGGATTTCTTCTTCATCCCACATTGGCGCGTCATCGTGCTCCAAAGAATTATTCCCCCCATCGGAGAGAAAAATATCTTCATCCCACTTTGGCGCAACCTCAGGTTCTAGATCATCACCTTGTACAATATCTTTGACGGGATCGATAAAAATGGGTGTAGAAAATTCATGCAAAGAAGGTGGAGGAACCGTGGTGATAGCAGTATCAGAGAATATGTGGACTGATTCCTCCATGGGTGAATCCAAAGGAAGTGACGAATGCATAGGGAGAGGAAACTCCACCGTGTCGTCACACCAATCATCAGAGATTATGATGGGAATATCCGCAACAGACCCCCATAGACAATGTGGTATTGGGTACATATTATAGTCTGAATGAACACCAGAATGAGAAAAGGATGAGACGATTTAAATACCTGATTCAGCTTCCCTCTCCCTCTGGCATTGAAATGTCACGCAATACTTCAATGCGTGGTCAGTGCTACGACAAAATAGGCATTGTTTCCCATCTCCTCTCGGCCTTTGAGGGGTCGGGCCGAAATAAAGGAACGATGCTTGTTGTGGAGGTGTGTAATTATAAGAATTAGGTGAGCCATATGACGGATAACCACGATCTCCTGTATAACAATCATAACTACTATGGTCATATTCCCCGCACCACCGACATCGAGAATATAAATATGAATACATGATGTTGTGGGGGAGAATTCACCAATTGGACCTTAATCTTTGCACGAGTCAAATACACACAAACAATTTAAATGGATCAACCTACTTTGCAAAATTTTTAAATAGATTAGGAATAAATAAAAATAAAATTATAAGGGCTAATTAAAAATAAAATCAGGAAAGTGAAAAAAAAAAAACTTGGTCTCTAATTACTAAGAGTTCACTAATATCGTAAGAAATAAACCGTTAGATAGCCGCTTCCCCGGCAACGGCGCCAAAAACTTGATACGCCTTTAGTGTATATACGCAAGTATACGTGCCGGCTCAAGTAATATAATAATGAGTTAAGATCGTTCCCTCGGAGAAGTGAACACTCTAACGCTTATGAATATTAATTTACTCTTTTCCTTAAATCCAAGTTAAATAATTCGATTGATTTGACGAAACTAATTGCAGAATATTTAAAACTAATTTTTAATTACTAAAAGTACTTAAGTTATTTTATTATCAACTTTTAGAGAAAGAAATCTTGTATATCGCTTTTCTAGATCTGTTGTGATATTTGCTAAATATACCGATGCATTTTATTTGTTTTACTATCTTGCTCGATTAAAACTAGGAATCATAATCTCTCGATCTATGAACTCCCATAACCTAGATTTCGCTAGTTATCTCTAACTTAGAAAAATGCTAGGTAAATTAATTCGCTCAAATCGCTCTTGCTAATAAGGTGATGAAATCTCTTCCTATCTCCTTTATTATATCAAAGTTATAACGCAAACACACCGCTCCTCTCTCGAATCTCGCGGCGTAGTATAAAAGTCAAAGATTTAAATTAGATATTTATGCGACTCATCTCTCGAATCTCGCCGCATAACATTAAGTATTTATCTTACATAAATCGTGATTCATCTCTCGAATCTCACCACGAAATGTTGAAGATAAACAATATTCAAATCTTTCGTAATAAATCATAACATTGATAAAGATAGCAAACCAAGAAATCATACGGAAAATTATAATTTAAACATCACAACAAAAACTAGTACTCACGACATACAAGATACGAAGAATTAGTTCATGATCCTCGAAATGACAAACAAAATTGAAAAGATCTTACAAGACATTGTTCGGAGTGTAAATATTAGCGCAGAAATCTGTCCTTTTCGTTGCCAAATCCGCTCAAAATCTCTTCTCTTTCTTCTTCTCCAAAAAGCTTCTCTTTTCTTTTCCTTTTTCTCTCTCTAAAAGTCTTCTCGTATCTCTCTCTTTCTCTCTAAAACTTTTCGTCCTTCTCCAAAACTGCCGAAGTCCTCTTTTATTTGCCACGCTACAATCCAAATTCTGAAAAGGTGTGTCCTTTCAACAGTGAACCGCATGCCCACTTTTTAATATTTCGAGAAATGTTGTCCTTTTGGTGCAGAATATTCAATTTAAACCGTTATGTTATAACCCGGTTATGACAAAACTGCTCCAAAATTTCCAGCAATATAATTCCAGCTTAAATTTGTCTGTTCTTTCATGGATTTTTCGCAATCCTGCACAAATATGCTGCTCGTTTGCCGATAAACTGTCCACGATTACAAATATGAAATATATTAGTGAATTTATCGTTATATTTCATATAATTTCTCAATAATCACTAAATTAAAGGAGTTAATAACTTCTTTTTGAGAAGTTATCAGTCGTTTTTGCCAAAGCTTTGACTTCCACCCATTTTGAGAAGTAGTCTATCATGACCAGCAGGAACCTCCTTTGACTGCTGGCCTGAGGGAATGGGCCGACCAAGTCCATACCCCAGATGGCGAAGGGCCAGGGTGCTGTGATTGTCCTGAGCCTTTGCGCGGGTTGCAGTTGGAGTGGTGCGAAAAGCTGACACTTCTGACACTTTTTCGCAAACTCTGCGGTATCCTTACGAAGGGTCGGCCAGAAGTATCCCTGCCTCAACACCCTCTTTTCTAAGGTTTGGCTTCCGGAATGGCTTCTGCACTCTCCGGAGTGGATTTCCTCCAGGACCTTTGGGACTTCACTTTCCATCACGCACCTCGCGAGGAGCCCAGTTAGGGTCTTCCTATACAAGCTTCCTTCTCGGATTAGGTAGTATGCTGATTTGTACCTGAACCGCCTCTTATCTGGGACCCCTTCCGGGAACTTGCCCGAGGTCAGGAAGGTAAGGATCGGGTCCACCCACGAGGCTACCTGATCGATCTCCATCAACTCCCCTTCTTCGATGGATGGGTGGAACAATTCGGTCACCGTTCCTCCTGCACGAGGGCCGTACTTTGCCAACTGATCTGCTCAGACATTTTCCTCTCTTGGAATATGTTGGATGGAGAAAGTGCGGAACCCCCCCGATGAGGTCCCTATCCTTCACTAGATACCTCTGGAGGGTCGGCTCCTTTGCCTTGAACTCTCCTCGAACTTGGGAAGCCACCACCACCAAATCTGTGAAAACCCTTACATCCCAAATTCCCAGTTCCTTCACCAGACCAAGCCCAGCCACCAGTGCTTCATACTTGGCCTGGTTGTTGGTCACGGGGAATCGGATGTCAATCGCTTGCTCGATCCTTGTCCCCTGTGGGCTGACCAGGACAACCCCTCTGCCGAGGGAGTTCTTCCCGGATGCCCCATCTGCAAACAGCTCCCATGCCACCAACCCGGCGGGCTCCGACCCATCCACCTCGGTCACGTATTCTTCCAGGAAGTCTGCCACCGCCTGCGCCTTCATTGATAGCCGAGGGACAAAAATGACATCGAACTCGCTAAGCTCGAATGACCACTTTGCCAATCTCCCCGAGTGCTCCACTCCTTCCATAATGTTGCGAAGGGGGTGGTCGGTCACTACTCTGATTGAATGGGCCTGGAAATAGGGACGAAGTTTCCGGGCCGAGATGATTAAGGCGAACGCCAGCTTCTCCAGGACGGGATACCTGAGCTCTGCCTTTTTCAGGACCCGACTAACGTAATAGAGCGGCAACTGCTTCTTTCCCTCCTCCCGGACCAGGACCGAGCTCACTGCCTCGACTCCCACCCCTAGGTGGAGAAAAAGGTCTTCACCCTCTCTCGGTCCTTGGAGCAAAGGAGCCCGTGTCAGCTGTTCCTTGAACACTTGAAAAGCCTTCTCACATTCCGATGTCCACTCAAACTTCTGACCATGGGGCAGGGCCCTGAAGAAGGGAGAGCACTTCTCCCCGGCTCTGGAGAGAAATCGACTCAACCCTGCCAACTTCCCTGTTAACTTCTGGATCTCTTTCGCACTTCTCAGCGACTCCAACTCCAGGATGGCTTTGACTTTATTCGGGTTGGGTTCGACCCCCTCCGGGGTGAGCAGGTGACCTAGGAACTTTCCTCATCTTGAACCTCATCTTTAACCTTCGAAGGGTGGTGAAGGTCTCCTCCAAGTCCCGCAGGAGAGACTCCACATCCCTGCTTTTGACCATCAAGTCGTCCACATAGAATTCTAGGTTGCGTCCTTTCTGCTCCATGAAGACTCGATACATCATTCTTTGGTAGGTTGCTCCTGCGTTCCTCAGTCCGAAAGGCTTCATCTTATAACAATAACAGTCGTCGTCCGTGATGAAAGAAACATCCTTGACATCGGGCGGATGCATTCAGATTTGATGGTAGCCGGAGAACGCATCCAAGAAGCTCATCACCGGGAAGCCGACCGCTGGGTCTACCAACGCGTCAATCCGAGGCAAAGGAAAACAATCCTTAGGACAGACCTTGTTCAACAGGGAGAAGTCCACACACATTCTCCACTTCCCTTCCCCCTTCTTTACCATTACCACATTATACACCCATCCCAGATATTGGATTTCTTCCACGAACCCTGCCTCTAGCAGCTTCCCTACCTCCTCTCTGATTGGCCCGGCGAGGATAGACGATACCTTTCTCTTCTTTTGGCGAATGGGGCAAACGCTCGGGTCGAGGTTGAGGGGATGACATGCCACATTCGCATCTACCCCTGGCATCTCTGCGGCGCTCCACGCGAAGATGTCCACATTCCGCTGTACACATACTTGGATCTTCTCTTGATCCTGCTCGCTCAGCCTTCCGTTGGTTCGTAACTTCTCTGGCCTTCCACTACCGCTAACAACATCCCTCTCTTTCACCCCATATGCCACCTCTAACTTGGTCTGATCATCCTCCTCTGTCTCCTCTTCCCTTATCCCTGGCTGCGACTTGCTGGGAGGAGCTGAGTTCCATAGTTCCTCGCTTCCCATCATGATACTTGCTCAGGGCTTTCCGAACTAGCTGCGTCCACGCTCACCGCACCAGAATGTTGAAACCAGAGAACTGGTCTCGACGTTCGAAAGGGGGATGCAGCTAAACCTTACGTGACCCGAGCTAGAACCCTTGACTAGTTGTTGAGAACCGAAAGACCTCGCCCTTGAAGAACACTTGAGTCCAAAAATGAACCCCTTAAGCTGCAGCGTGGAGGTCCCACCACACACCCAGAAGTTCAATGAGAGCTTCCCCTCCCAAGCCAATGCTGAGCCTGGGCACCTTGGAGGGCACTAAAGACCACCTCACCGTCGACCTTCACTGACAGGGGAGGGGGTAGTGCTTGCTCACAAGACACACACGAGGAGAGGGGTGGAGACCAACCCTTCCCAAGGTGCCCATGGGGGTCTATTTATAGACTTCCTAAAATTGGGCTGCGGATAGCCAAAATTCTGCTATCCACAGCTCAACTACGAACCCGAACGACCGAAACAAGAGGGGTGGGGGAGTGGAGGATGAGACGTCCACTCCCCCCTTGTCGGGGGTCGGATGGGTGGACCAAGGTCCACCTCCCGAACTGGGCGAGTGGACCTTATGGTCCACTCAGCCTTCCGGGCGAGTGGACCATGGGTCCACTCGCCCAGCTGCCCGGACGAGTGGACTCATGGTACACCCGCCCCCGGGCGAGTGGACCACAGGTCCACTCGCCCGCTGGCTTGGGGCGAGTGGACCCTGGGTCCACTCGCCCCCCACCTTGGGCGAGTGGACCCAAGGTCCACTCGCCCCCACTTGGGAGAGTGGACCAATGGTCCACTCGCCCGGGGCCTTGGGCGAGTGGACCCGAGGTCCGCTCGCCCAAGGAAGCTTGCCCCCCCGGCATTCTCTTTTCGATCTTCACGACCTTCGACGGATCGTTTCGCTGAGTCACGATCACCCTCTCTACCACGACCTTGTCCGCGTCGGGTCACACCGACTTGAAAAATATGAGGGTTATACAAATACAAACTAGGTCTTATCTCCACACATATCACTAGAAGCTCCACTGTCAATATACCATCTGGAGTTTACTAATTTATGTGGTAGTATATTGTTACTAGTAAAGAATAGTGCATCATTGCCCCCTCTAGTAGTGAATTTTGATTCCTCCTTATTTTTATACCAACAATCTCTATCAAAATGGGTTGGAGTTTTGCATCGTTTACATCTGTGATGGCAATCTTTTGCCATATGATTTCCCTTTTTACAGAGGAAACAGTGCAATTGTTCATTTCCATATGTTTCTCTAGATTTGTCTTTGTTTCTTTGTGTATTTGGCAGCTGTTTCTGGAAGGATTTTTTATTATTTCCACCTCTGTCACCCGATGCTTTGCTCTAGTTCATTTTTGTTTGAAGGGCTTGCTCCAGTACAGGTGGATGACGTTGCATTCGGTCTTCATGTGACTGTAATGAACTCATCAATCCTGCAGGTGTGAGGGTGTCCAGATCATGGGCTTCCTCAATTGCTGCTACAACGGAATTGAAAGAGGGTGGAAGACTTCTCATGATTTTGTGCACGATTTGTTGATCATCAACAACTTTACCAAGGTTTCTGATTTGGTTTGTGATGTTGGACACTCGGGCACAAAATTCTAGGATAGATTCTTCCTCTTTCATTTGTCGGGCATCTAGTTGCCTCCAAAAGGTATGAACTTTAATTGAAATTACCTTTTGTGAACCTTTAAATTCCTCTTTGAGCTTATCCCATGCTTCCTTTGCTGAATTGGCACCCATTATTCTTGGGAAAATTGTGTTGGAGACTCCTTGTTGAATCAAGAGTAAAGCTTTTGCATTTTTTGTTCTTTCTTGGATTATTGGTCTGGCATGGGTTATTTCCCCTGGCATTTCTGGTAAAGGTTGCACAACAACTCCTCTTTGCACAATATCCAACAATTCTTGTGAATGAAGCATGGTAAGCATGCGGGCACTCCAAAATTCATACATGTCTCTATTAAATATGGGCACACCAGTTTGGGTATAAGTGGGAAGGGTATTGGTAGATGATGATGTCATATAGAAATCCTTATAGCTTGAAGCCTTAGAGAAGAACTCACAAACGATGGTGGTTGGAAATAAAGATGGCTGTGATACCAATCTAAGTGTAATAGAATCGAACTTGAAGCAAAGACTCAGTTTTTATTTCATATATTGTGTGATTTACTGTTTACATTGCCATCGGGTGTCTTCAATTCCCAGAGTTTTGTGGCGTGCATCTACTACTCTTATAATCTCATAAGCTATGTATGATTTCATGGTAAAACTATATTCAACATGCATGGCTATGTATGATTTCAGGGTAAAACTATATTCAACGTGCATGGCTATGTATGATTTCATGGTAAAACTATATTCAACATGCATGGCTATGTATGATTTCAGGGTAAAACTATATTCAACATGCATGGCTGGGCCGGGGAAGCTCGTGTACCCTTATCCTCGCATATATGCATGAGTAGATCCAATACCAATTAGTAATAAGTGGAAGGGTCATCAAATAGTTGTATTATTATGTGTACAACATTGCAACATATGAGTTCTTATATATGTGATTATAATTTTCAGGGTTTAGGGTTGATTGATAATGTTGGGCCGCTCCTTGCATTTTTAAAATGATGGGGCCTGCCACCCAACAATGAATAGTATACCGTGTGGCCGGGCTAGGAGGTCCTAGTAGGAAAATATTTTATTCTGATTAAAAAACCTCAGATGTATTTTTATATAAATTATTACTGAAATATAAGACACAATTTGTAGCATTCGGCGTGTTAAAAACAAAACCAACCAAAAAATTCTCATGATGACATTTGTAAAACAGTAGTTTTTATTTCGATGCTCTGCTCGGCAAGCGACAACCGGTCCACCTCACTCCTCAGGAAGCCCAGCTCTCCCTCCTGACGGAATATCTCCCCTTGAGCCTCTGACAACTGGCGAAGGGCATCCTGAGCAAGCACCTTGTCACCACCACACTCCGCTCGCAGCCTCTCAACTTCTGATCGGGAGGAAGAAACGTCAGACTCCAGCTGCCGAATGTGGGTCAAGTCGCGATCCCTTTTCTTCTTCAAAGCAGCAAAGTCGCTCCTCGCCTCATGCAGCTCCTCCTGAAGAATGAAGTAGTCATCCTTAAGACCCGCATAACAGTCGTTCCATGTAAGGGCGACACTAGTCAGAATATCAGCCCGTGAAAAGAGCAAATGGTCAGAACGCATAAGCAACGAAAAGAAAACCAGAAATAGAGGAAGAAGATTCTACTCACTGCAGAAGTGTAACAACCCTGCCCAACCACCCACCAGTGGCATGCTCCCCCAAAGGGGCCAAGGTCAAGGCCCAAGGCCTGCCACTGGCTGCTGGCTACAGCGGTTAGACAAGGGCTGCAGCCCGGTGCCACCCCAACCCTTCTCTGCCCCACCACTGGGCCCATTGGGTTGTTGGAGGCCACAACCCTCCCTTTAACATGAGAAGTGAAAGAACTATAGAGTTAAGCGTGCTCGGGTTGGAACAATTCTGGGATGGGTGACCTCCTGGGAAGTCCCCGTAGAGGCGCTTAATTGAATCACTTCTCATGTTAAAGGGAGGGTTGTGGCCTCCAACAACCCAATGGGCCCAGTGGTGGGACAGAGAAGGGTTGGGGTGGCACCGGGCTGCATCCCTTATCTAACCGCGGTAGCCAGCAGCCAGTGGCAGGCCTTGAGCCTTGACCTTGGCCCCTTTGGGGGAGCGGGCCACTGGTGGGTGGTTGGGTCGGGTTGTTACAAGAAGTCATCGCCTGAAGAGAGGAAGAAACATGTCTCGCTGGCGGTAAAGGAGGAGGCGGCGACAAGTCTCCCTGCGGAATATTCTGGCCGGCGGCAGGAGACGCTAAGATCTCAATGTCAAGATCATCTGATGCTAAGATCTCGACATCAGGAGATGCACACCGCCACCAATCCACAACAAAGAAGAGAATAATAGAAGAGTGGAGGTATGAACGTCTCAACCCACTCCCATCATTCTCTTCCAAGCTACGAACCGGTGATGGAGTTAAGCAACCAACCATCACACCCCACCCAGGGTACGCTATAAGCAGTAGCGAAAGAAGTACTAGAGGAAGACTAGTAGTCACGTAGTAGATCACAGAAATATATGAGCATATAAATACAAGACAGAAATAGCCACAACAACGACACGATGGCCCCACAATCTAAGTACAACAGCCTACAGAAAATCTGGGGGCTCACAAGTAACATGCCAAGCCGGATGAAAGATGATATATAAAGTGATGTAAATAGGTAAATCTAATGAGCTAACCATATGAAGGATGACGTTGTTAAGGGTAGCAACGATCATTATCATGCATTCTACTCCACACCAAGTCCACGTCGAGTCCACGTCAAGTCTGTTGAATATTTCGTGTATGTCCGCACGTGTCGTGACTGACCCGATAAGGGCTCGTGGGTTTTGTGTCATTCTAGGGCATTGCTCTACGCTTGAGGTACTATAAATACCCATGCCAGATGTCTGATGAGGTATTGTAGAATACTTTGAGCGGAGCAGCCCCAACATTCTCAAAGTAAGATTTGCGCTCTGCTAGGGTTTTCTTCGCCCGCTCTGTTTTTCGTTCTCGCGTGCAGCCGCCGGAAGGAAAACATCGCAGCCACTTGTTTTCTCTTGCACTCCCGTGCGCCGCTCTCCCGTGCGTCGCTCTCCGGTTTCCGCTCTCCCGTGCGCCGCTCTCCGGTTTCCGCTCTCCCGTGCGCCGCTCTGCAGATCGAGGAAGAGGAGAGAATTTACTGTCGCAATTCAGTGCTCCCCGCTCCCCGTTTTCTGCACCGCTCGAGAGGAGATTGATCCCGTCTCTCTCGATCTCTCGCTCTCGTATTGCAGCAGCTCTCTTCCAAATCCGATCGAGAGAAGCATCGTTCCCTATTTTCATCGCCAGAATAGCTGCTGGTCGGATCGCACGACGCCGCAAGGGAGATATCGCTCGATCTAGGGCAGCCCGCCAGTTTTTTCTTCCTGAGAGGAAAAGGTCTTATGAGATCTCTAGTGGCTGTTTCATTTCACGTTGCTGATCGGAAAGAGGAAAAGACCTTCTGAGATCTCTCTGCTACAGTTCGAAGATAGAGGAAAGCACTCTTTCCAAGAGATATTCCTGCAGCCGATTGGAAGTTTTGTTGATCGGAAATCTGCAATTCTAAGTTCTAGATTATGTGGATTCTCTTTCTAGTTCTCTTGTGAAGTTGAATCCAAACTCTTGCCAAGATTGCACAGATTCTTTAGATTTCTGTTTGCTTTCACCGGTCAAACTTTGGATCTCTGGTTGTCACCAAGATCAGCACCAAAATTTTTTGTCGCTCAGATCTAGTCTTCGACAATTATTTTTATCCAGAGAGGAGCACACTAATTACTGGATTGGATCTGAGGTGATTGGATCGACTTCGTCCGGATCAGGTGATATTTTTCTGATTTATATTTTTCTGTTTAAAAATGTCGAAGCGCAGCACGTACGACTTAGTGAAACTGCAGTCGTTCGATCCCACTGAGTTCCATGGTTGGAAACTCCACGTTTAACTCGGCATGAAAGAACGGGAGATTTTTTACACGGTGCTTAGTGATTTTGCTACGACGACCGTAGATGTAGACGAACTGCTGTGGAAGAGAGACGAGGATTTCTGCAGGGATTACCTTCTAAATTCCCTGAATCCCCGCCTCGCAATGACGTACAGTGGATTCAAAACTGCTAAAGAGATCTGGGATCGCTTGGACGCGCATTTCCAGAAGCAAGAAGGGTTGTCGAAAACTCTCCTCGCAGAGAAGTTTTTTAATTTCAAGCTGAATGCAAATTCGACAATCACTTCACAGTTGATCGAACTGGAAAATATGCGGAACAAGCTGCATGACGAGAAATCTGAAATCTCCGATAATCTTTTTGTCGGTCTGATCATAAGCAAGCTTCCTCTTGAGTGGGCCACTTTCAAAACTGAGATGCATAGGCTGAAGGAGCAGATTGGGCTTGATGAACTCATGATGTTCATACATATTGAAGATCAGAACACTGTCAGGAAATGCGCGGAACAGGTTAGTCAATCTACTCAGATTGCTAACCTAGTTTCACGTCCCGGCAAACCTCTCAGGAAGTCGTCTGCACCAAAGGGTGAACCCTCTTTACAACTCCAGGCCAAAAAGCCTTCTTTCAAAAAGAAGAAGGGCAAGTGCCACAACTGTGGAAAGTGGGGTCATTGGGCTGCAGACTGCAGGGCTCCGAAGAAGATCAAGGAGGATGTGCCTCAGAATAAGACAAACATGCTGGTGGACACTTCTGGAACCCAATCTTTCATAGCTATGATGGGGAGAGGTCGCAGTGGTAGTGACTCGTCTGAGTGGTGGCTGGACTCTGGTGCTACCTGTCATGCAACAAATGATAAAGGTCTTCTTTCTGAGCTGACCGTAGTCAAGGACACTGTATAGAATTGCAATGGAGGAGAGACAATTGTAACATCCCCAATCCTTCTAGACCCCTAGATGGTGTTAGGGCATGGGTGGTGTGCAGAATGGCCACTAAGGCCCTTGGGCCAAGTGGAGTGTGCTAAGTGCACACCAATGACACAAAATTAACATAGCCCAATACCACTCCCTTGGGCCAATTGACCCTCAATTCACCAAATTGACCTCCCCCATACCACCCTAACCACTAAGGAAGACCATAACCATAGAAATTGCACTTGGGTGGGACCCAATTGCATGAAATTGACCAAAGTCATTAATAGGTCAACACTAACCAAACTAAGTCAATTGGGGTTCAATTGACCCTCAAATATTCAAATTGACCTTACCACCACACCCTAAACACCTTAAGGAACCCAATGGACCAAAAAGCCCCATCATGGTGGGACCAATTGACCCCAATTGACCAAAGTCAAACTTTACCCAATTTTGGTTAAATCTACACCCTTTGATTAAATTGAACCAATTGGAGCCCCACCATGGACCAACCAACCTTGGGTAATGACAAGGGACCCAAGGCCATCAAGTGGGCCCATCCCACTCATCATGTTGACCAAGTCAAAGTCAAAGTCAACTCTGGGTCAATCATGGTCAACATAACCCAAATTAAGTGACTTAGCCTAAATACATTTGAACCAAGCCCTAACCCAATGACCAAACATATGTTCATAACCTAATGGTGACCTACAGCTCCCTAGGGAGCTGTTTTACTAGGACTGGTCCTACACTAGGTCAGTCCATTAGAAAAATTGCCTAGGTCAAACCCCTCCATCTTTGGAGCTGTGCTTTTAACCATGGGTTGGTATACCCTAGGGGCACACCCTGCCAAAGGGGCAGCCCTTGGTGGACACTGTCACATATGGTTTTTGTGGTAATTAGATTATTTAAATTATGTTGATTTTTGAAGCATATGATGTCCAAATGACACCAAACTTTGGTGGCATACTCTTTTGTACATGAGTAGTGCCTACCTAAAATATCACTCCATTTGGAGTTGATTTGATATGGAAAATTGGAAACCCTAATGAGGGCCTTTAATGGTCAAATTAGGCTCAGGTCATTTTGAGGAGTTGAGTGTGTTAGCCTCCTCCTATCATGTTGGCTATGTGGGTATGTATTGTAACACCCTGCCAGTACAAAAAGTATAACAGCAGGTCCGGCCGGGACCCCACGCCATACAAACCACACTAGCTAGGAGTTAAAAGGTGATAACCAGAAAAGTAACAACTAACGAGAGTACAAAACGTAAGCGGAAGCATTAATTAAACCATTCAAATAGACATGTCCACTATCATAGGAATGAATCCAGAAATAAGAGTTACGGCCTTAGGGCCTTACATCAAATCAATGTACAAAACTCCAAAAAGCATACATCGGCACGCAGGCCGGCAATACGTGAGAAAACAGGAAAAAGGCTGGCCTTCGAGGGCCAACTCAGCAAAAGGACAGCAAAAGGACCAACGCCCGCTATTTCCCGCTAGGCTCACCTGCACCTGCATAAGAACATTCCACCAAGCGGTGGTAAACAAAGCAACGGTCAGCACAGCTGACCAAATTATAACGACCCCACCCCTTTCCCGGGGTGGCGGAGATTCTACCCTGCAAGTAAGCCACACTAGCACAAGTACGAATCTAAAGAGAGTGCAACTACACAAGGTGAGGTTTCAAGCACAATCAATCTTCTAGGTTGAGCATCAAAAAGAAGGGAACCTAGGTATGCACATGATGTTGGTTGGGTTCACCCGAAGGTTTCCCACAACCGCCTAAGCAAATCGCATGAGGCTAAACATAACATCAAATTCACAACACTCCACCCTAAGGGTCACCACCTTAGGTGGGAAACAAGAGCTTTTGGTCGGTCTAGGTATGACACCTTCCACGACCTCTCCCATGATCACACGGCCTTCATGAGGAAGGGACCTCTCGCCGATCTGCATGGAAACGGGTTCGGTTCAGCTTTGCCCGTGCTCTAATCGTCGCGATCTATCGCACGACGCGGGTACGGCTTCACCTCGGCCCGTAAGGGTTTAGCACTTTCAAGTGCTACACAAAAATATACGCTACGCACCTAACCCCTTCACAAGGATCTAGGCTTCGCGAATTCTCAACAAGGGAGGTACATACGCTCCGCAACAATAACGTGGTGAAGGTTTGCCTTCATCCAAAACTCAAAGCATGGGGCTTTCGTAGGGATCTTCACAAGACGCCTACACTTAACTCCCGCAATACTATAGGTGAGTTCACGGAGTCATTCTCCGGCACGCATTCTAGGTCTAACCTAAATGCAACGTCGCAAATCAAGCATCACCGATTCGGGCTCACGGCCACGAATAGGCTTCACACAAAATGCCTAAATCCGCACGACTACCGGATTTTCTACATGCAATATGCCGGGGACGGACACAATCTACCCGGAGTCCCAAAGGACTTGAGGAAATCCTACACTTCACCCATTTGGTGAAAGAGATACCTCATGCAAGCAAAGAAGAGGAATAAATGGACAAATACAAGTCCAAAGTTCGGGAGGAAGAATCGTTACCCTAGACGTGTTCCTCTTCGCCATGGATCCGAGATTCTACGCGGAGGGAAAGAACCGCACCGGGCTGCACTCTCCGGATCTGGAAACGGCTCGCGAAACGGAGCTCCGGAGCTCCGTCAATGGCGAAATCTCCTCTTCTTCTTCCTTGCCCCCTTCTTCTTCCTCTAGCCTAGGAGAGAGAAATACTATGAAATAATGAGGGTTTAATCCCTCTCCAAAGCCCTAAGACCCCCCAGCATCAAATCCCAGCCGTTGGATCGAATTCCAAGAAATTTGATCGGTCGGATCCTCTTCTCCGCTCAAAATCGCGGAACAGAATAAACAGGGCGCACGATCACAGGCGCACGGTCAGTGGTCGTGCGCGACGAGGGCAATGGTCGTGCGCACTATCCGGGACAGAACTCTGAATTCTTGCGAATAAGCGCACGATCGCTGGCGCACGATCACTGGTCGTGCGCGAAGAGGGAAATGGTCGTGCGCACTGTCCGAGACAGAACTCGATTCTCTTCTGAATTAACGCACGATCGCTGGCACACGATCACTGGTCGTGCGCGATGAGGCCACTGATCGTGCGCTAAGAGCAGACAAGGAAAATTCTAGCCTGCTTCACGTGCCGCACTACCACTCCGCCTACTTCGCGGAACTACCAGACTTGGGGTGTTACAACTCCACCCTCCTTAAAAGAATTTCGTCCCGAAATCCAGGAAACAGTAATAGCATAAATTACAGTTATACTTTACCTGAGGGAAATAGCTCGGGATACTCCGCAAGCATCGTTTGCTCTCTCTCCCAAGAGAGCTCCTCTCGGCCGCAGTTATCCCACCGGACTTTTACCATCCGAATGGACTTGTTCCGCAGCTGCTTTACTTCGGTATCTTCGATGCGTAAAGGCTTGACTTTCGTCGACAATCCACTATCGACCGGAACTTTGCCGACCGCAACGATATGAGTAGGCTCTTGCACTGCCTTCCTCAACACTGAAATGTGGAACACGTCGTGCAGACCGCTCAGCTCTGCAGATAGTGCAAGCCGATAAGCCGCATCACCAACACGCTCCACGATCTCGAACGGTCCTAAGTACCTCGGACTGAGCTTTTTCAAGCGTCGAATCCTTGATACCCCTTTGAACGGTTTGATCTTCAAGTAAACCCGGTCACCGACGGCAAACTCTAAGTTCCTATGCTTGGCGTTGAAATACTTTGCTTGCCTATCCTGGGCAACCAATAGCCTTTCGCGTATAGCCCGGATCGTCGAAGTTGCTTCTTCAACATCCTTTCGCTTCAATAGCTTAGTATCGCCCGTTTCCGCCCAAGACAACGGCGTACGACACTTCTTACCATAGAGGGCCTCGAAAGGAGCCATCTTTATGCTGGCTTGGTAGCTATTATTGTAGGCGAATTCGATCATATAGAGGTGATCCTCCCACCTCTTTCCAAAGTCTAGAGCGCACATTCGGAGCATATCCTCCATAGTCCTGTTGGTTCTCTCGGTCTGTCCATCCGTTTGCGGGTGGAAGGCCGTGCTGAACTTCAATTTTGTGCCCAACAGTTCATGGATAAGCCTCCAATCTTTCGATGTGAAACGCCCGTCACGATCGCTGACGATGCTACGAGGGACACCGTGCAGTCTCACGATACTATCCACATAGAGCTTTGCTAGCTTCTCTACGGAATCATCCTTCCGGTTCGGAATGAAGTGTGATACCTTTGTCAAACGGTCCACGATCACCCATATGGCGTCGTTTCCATGTTGCGATCTCGGCAATCCGTGCACGAAATCCATCGAAATATCATCAAACTTCCATTCCGGAATCGGCAAGGACTTCAGAAACCCACCGGGACGTTGACATTCCGCTTTCACCAACGCGCAAGTATGACACTTGGCTACGTAAAGGGCAATGTCTTTCTTCATGCCCGGCCACCAGAACAGTTTCTTCATATCCATAAACATTTTAGTGCTCCCCGGGTGGATCGAGTACTTGGTATGATGAGCCTCGTACATCAATTCCGCCCGTAGAGTACCAACGTTTGGGATGCATAACCTTTCCTGCTTCCACATAAGGTCGTCTTCGAAGGAGAAATCAGCGTTTAACCCTTCAACGGTTTCCGCTTTGTATCGTTTCAAGCTCTCGTCCAACTCCAATGCTTGTCGAACTCGGTCGGCAAGGTCGTAGTGAACTTCCGTCCAGTTCAAGCATGCTGAAGTAGACGTTCTCCTATCAATGCATATGATCTCCATTTCTTCTAGCTCACGGATTAGACGCTCATCGTGCATCAAAATCCAATTTGCTTGTGCGGGAGCCCGACGACTCAACGCGTCTGCAACTACGTTTCCTTTACCGGGAGTATACTTGATATCGAAGGTGTAGTCCCCAAGGAACTCCATCCACCTCCTTTGGCGCATGTTCAACTCCCTTTGGTCTAGTAAGTACTTGAGGCTCTTATGGTCGGTAAAGATATCGATCTTCACGCCATATAGATAGTGTCTCCAAAGTTTGAGGGCAAAAACCACGGCCGCTAGCTCCAAATCATGGACCGGGTAATTCCTCTCGTGAACCTTCAGTTGCCGGGAGCCGTAGGCAATTACCTTCCCGAACTGCACTAGGACACAACCCAAACCACTTCCTGAGGCGTCGCTATATATTTCGTAGCCTTCCGTACCCTGTGGCGAGCATAGAATGGGCGCCGTGGTCAGACGGCTCTTTAGCTCTTCAAAAGCTCGTGCGCACTCGGGCGACCAAACGAACTTATGATCCTTCCTAGTCAGTTTTGTGAGAGGAAGTGCGATCCTCGAGAAGTTTTCCACAAAGCGCCTATAATAGCCGGCAAATCCTAAGAAACTTCGGACTTCCGCTACGTTTTTCAACAAAGGCCACGCTTGGACCGCTTCTATCTTCGACGGATCAACTGCAATTCCTTCGCCACTAACAACATGACCAAGGAATGCCACTGACGGTAGCCAAAACTCGCACTTGGAGAACTTGGCATATAGCTGACTCCTCCTCAAGGTGCTCAGGACTGCGTGCAGATGCCCTACATGCTCCTCTTCCGACTGAGAGTATACCAAAATGTCGTCGATGAAGACGATCACAAATTGATCTAAATACTCTCGGAATGTCCTATTCATCAAGTCCATGAATACCGACGGTGCGTTGGATAGACCGAACGGCATTACCGTGAACTCAAAGTGCCCAAAGCGGGTACTGAACGCTGTCTTTGGGATGTCGCATTCCCTTATTCGCAGTTGATAGTAGCCGGACCTTAGGTCTAGCTTGGAGTAAACCGTCGACCCCAACAGTTGGTCGAATAGATCATCGATTCTAGGAATCGGATATCAGTTTTTCTCGGTCAACTTGTTTAGCTCTCTATAATCGATACATAGACGCAAGCTCCCATCCTTCTTTTTCACAAAGAGGACCGGTGCACTCCAAGGCGAAGAACTTGGACGTACGTAGCCTTGCTCTAGCAGCTCTTGCAATTGGACCTTCAACTCTGCCAATTCCTTTGGCGCTATTCGGTATGGTGAGCGGGCCACAGGTTTGGCACCTGGCACCAACTCGATACAGAAATCAATCTCCCGATGAGGCGGAGCCCCAGGAAGTTCGTTAGGAAACACGTCGGCGTATTCCGCTACAACTGGGACATCACACAACCTGGGCTTTGGCTCCGAAGCCTCCAACAAGGTGAAGAACAACTCGGCGCCTTTTCTCACCGCCTTAACCACCTGGAGAGCAGACATCAGCGTCTTGCTCGCTCCTCGCATACCGGCGAATGTGGTTTCATCGTCGGTGTTCGTTCCCAGAGTGATCTCCTTTGTATTGCAATCTATGCATGCTCGCTGCTCCGAGAGCCAGTCCATGCCGAAGATCACATCGAATTCAGCTAACGGTAGTAACGACGCTTCCAAGTCGAAATCATGACTTCCGATCCGCACCTTCACACGGCTCTTCCTATCCGCACTCATTCGAGATCCATTGGGTAGCACTACTTCCAATCTATCCTCTACAAAGGTAGACGGCACTCCGATTCGCACCACGAAGTCCTCAGACAGAAAAGAGTGCGATGCACCCGTATCGAATAGAGCTCTCGCCGGATAGTTGAAAATTAGGACGAAACCTAATTGTACACAAATAACACATAAAGTCGTACAACAGTAAGAATCATATACATAGCTGTAAAAGCTAACTTCTAATTCGTACCTGTGACGACATCGGTTTGTCGTATAGCTTCTTGTTGGCCAAGCGAATAGACTCTCGGCTGAGTCGGAATGTGTTGGGAGGCCGAAGACTCTGCCGCTTTGCCCTTTTCCGCAGCCCGAGCATAATCCACCGCTCGATTTGCCGCCTTTGGGGGACCACTTCGACACACCGCAGCTTTGTGTCCCACCTTCCCGCAGGTGAAACACGTAATAGGAGTCCGCGCGGTCGTGGCTCCCGAAACGTTCGAAGAAGCTGGTTCCGCCTGCTTGAACTTCCGCTTGTTCCTTCTGAAGTCCGGCTTGGACTGAGAGGCCGGCGCATGAAACTCGGGTTTCTTTACAACACTCTTTGCTTGTACCCTCTTCATGTCCAACTCCAAAGATCTGGCGGTTTGCACCATCACTTGGAAGCCAAACGTCATAGGGCCTGCAAGGAGCAGCCTCAACTCGTCCCGAAGCCCTTCATAGAATTTATTCGTCTTCGTCTCCTCATCCTCCACCAATGCCCCCGCATAGCGACTCAGTCTGGTAAACTCATGTAAGTAATCGTCAACGGAGCGATCACCTTGAGTTAACCTCAGGAACTGGTTTTGTAACGCAATGCGTTGGGCAGAGGGGATAAACCGCTGGAGGAACGACTTTGAAAACTCAGCCATTGTTATTTCAGTAATGTCTCTATCGCCGAACTTGTGCAGTTCCTGCTCTTCCCACCACAGCACAGCCTCTCCGTCAAGAAGGAAAGTGGCTAAGGTGACCATCATGGCTTCGTCCGTCGCCGTCGCCCTCAGAGTTCTTCTAACTCTTGACAACCAGTCTTCTGCCTCCGTTGGGGACTCAGATCCCGAGAAGGTAGGAGGATTAAAGCTCAAGAAGTGCTTTAATTGTTGGTCACGCGCTCGCCCCGCAACTACTTGCGCAACTTGACGCTCCACCCTCGGTGCTAACGCCGGTTCCACTGCAGCTACTGGCACAGGGGCATCAACCCTTGGTGCTACCGCAGGTTCCATTACCGGGGCCGCATCAGTAGTATGCGTAGCAGGCTGTGCAAGCCTTTGCGGTTGAGCATTGATCATCGCGAAGACTGCTTCTGCGACCATTCTGATCATCTCAGCTGAAGGAGTGGTCGCTGGCACCTCAGCCGACCCACTACTTTCAGCGGTGTTACGGGGTTGAGACCGCCCCGCAGCACTTCTAGTCACCTATAATCATGCAAGGCACAATTTAGTGACCCTAAACATATCAAACATCAATCATGGAACGCTCAGGTTCCGCAAACAAGTATGTTTTTTTTTTCATTCCTAAGTGGACATTCTTATTAGTTTTTGTCGTTTTAGGTGAATGCACAGCCCGTGCGCACCACCCCTTAAAAGGAATTCGTCCCGAATTCGCTAAACTACGGATCGACGCCTTAAGTCCGATACCAAATTGTAACACCCTGCCAGTACAAAAAGTATAACAGCAGGTCCGGCCGGGACCCCACGCCATACAAACCACACTAGCTAGGAGTTAAAAGGTGATAACCAGAAAAGTAACAACTAACGAGAGTACAAAACGTAAGCGGAAGCATTAATTAAACCATTCAAATAGACATGTCCACTATCATAGGAATGAATCCAGAAATAAGAGTTACGGCCTTAGGGCCTTACATCAAATCAATGTACAAAACTCCAAAAAGCATACATCGGCACGCAGGCCGGCAATACGTGAGAAAACAGGAAAAAGGCTGGCCTTCGAGGGCCAACTCAGCAAAAGGACAGCAAAAGGACCAACGCCCGCTATTTCCCGCTAGGCTCACCTGCACCTGCATAAGAACATTCCACCAAGCGGTGGTAAACAAAGCAACGGTCAGCACAGCTGACCAAATTATAACGACCCCACCCCTTTCCCGGGGTGGCGGAGATTCTACCCTGCAAGTAAGCCACACTAGCACAAGTACGAATCTAAAGAGAGTGCAACTACACAAGGTGAGGTTTCAAGCACAATCAATCTTCTAGGTTGAGCATCAAAAAGAAGGGAACCTAGGTATGCACATGATGTTGGTTGGGTTCACCCGAAGGTTTCCCACAACCGCCTAAGCAAATCGCATGAGGCTAAACATAACATCAAATTCACAACACTCCACCCTAAGGGTCACCACCTTAGGTGGGAAACAAGAGCTTTTGGTCGGTCTAGGTATGACACCTTCCACGACCTCTCCCATGATCACACGGCCTTCATGAGGAAGGGACCTCTCGCCGATCTGCATGGAAACGGGTTCGGTTCAGCTTTGCCCGTGCTCTAATCGTCGCGATCTATCGCACGACGCGGGTACGGCTTCACCTCGGCCCGTAAGGGTTTAGCACTTTCAAGTGCTACACAAAAATATACGCTACGCACCTAACCCCTTCACAAGGATCTAGGCTTCGCGAATTCTCAACAAGGGAGGTACATACGCTCCGCAACAATAACGTGGTGAAGGTTTGCCTTCATCCAAAACTCAAAGCATGGGGCTTTCGTAGGGATCTTCACAAGACGCCTACACTTAACTCCCGCAATACTATAGGTGAGTTCACGGAGTCATTCTCCGGCACGCATTCTAGGTCTAACCTAAATGCAACGTCGCAAATCAAGCATCACCGATTCGGGCTCACGGCCACGAATAGGCTTCACACAAAATGCCTAAATCCGCACGACTACCGGATTTTCTACATGCAATATGCCGGGGACGGACACAATCTACCCGGAGTCCCGAAGGACTTGAGGAAATCCTACACTTCACCCATTTGGTGAAAGAGATACCTCATGCAAGCAAAGAAGAGGAATAAATGGACAAATACAAGTCCAAAGTTCGGGAGGAAGAATCGTTACCCTAGACGTGTTCCTCTTCGCCATGGATCCGAGATTCTACGCGGAGGGAAAGAACCGCACCGGGCTGCACTCTCCGGATCTGGAAACGGCTCGCGAAACGGAGCTCCGGAGCTCCGTCAATGGCGAAATCTCCTCTTCTTCTTCCTTGCCCCCTTCTTCTTCCTCTAGCCTAGGAGAGAGAAATACTATGAAATAATGAGGGTTTAATCCCTCTCCAAAGCCCTAAGACCCCCCAGCATCAAATCCCAGCCGTTGGATCGAATTCCAAGAAATTTGATCGGTCGGATCCTCTTCTCCGCTCAAAATCGCGGAACAGAATAAACAGGGCGCACGATCACAGGCGCACGGTCAGTGGTCGTGCGCGACGAGGGCAATGGTCGTGCGCACTATCCGGGACAGAACTCTGAATTCTTGCGAATAAGCGCACGATCGCTGGCGCACGATCACTGGTCGTGCGCGAAGAGGGAAATGGTCGTGCGCACTGTCCGAGACAGAACTCGATTCTCTTCTGAATTAACGCACAATCGCTGGCACACGATCACTGGTCGTGCGCGATGAGGCCACTGATCGTGCGCTAAGAGCAGACAAGGAAAATTCTAGCCTGCTTCACGTGCCGCACTACCACTCCGCCTACTTCGCGGAACTACCAGACTTGGGGTGTTACAACTCCACCCTCCTTAAAAGAATTTCGTCCCGAAATCCAGGAAACAGTAATAGCATAAATTACAGTTATACTTTACCTGAGGGAAATAGCTCGGGATACTCCGCAAGCATCGTTTGCTCTCTCTCCCAAGAGAGCTCCTCTCGGCCGCAGTTATCCCACCGGACTTTTACCATCCGAATGGACTTGTTCCGCAGCTGCTTTACTTCGGTATCTTCGATGCGTAAAGGCTTGACTTTCGTCGACAATCCACTATCGACCGGAACTTTGCCGACCGCAACGATATGAGTAGGCTCTTGCACTGTCTTCCTCAACACTGAAATGTGGAACACGTCGTGCAGACCGCTCAGCTCTGCAGATAGTGCAAGCCGATAAGCCGCATCACCAACACGCTCCACGATCTCGAACGGTCCTAAGTACCTCGGACTGAGCTTTTTCAAGCGTCGAATCCTTGATACCCCTTTGAACGGTTTGATCTTCAAGTAAACCCGGTCACCGACGGCAAACTCTAAGTTCCTATGCTTGGCGTTGAAATACTTTGCTTGCCTATCCTGGGCAACCAATAGCCTTTCGCGTATAGCCCGGATCGTCGAAGTTGCTTCTTCAACATCCTTTCGCTTCAATAGCTTAGTATCGCCCGTTTCCGCCCAAGACAACGGCGTACGACACTTCTTACCATAGAGGGCCTCGAAAGGAGCCATCTTTATGCTGGCTTGGTAGCTATTATTGTAGGCGAATTCGATCATATAGAGGTGATCCTCCCACCTCTTTCCAAAGTCTAGAGCGCACATTCGGAGCATATCCTCCATAGTCCTGTTGGTTCTCTCGGTCTGTCCATCCGTTTGCGGGTGGAAGGCCGTGCTGAACTTCAATTTTGTGCCCAACAGTTCATGGATAAGCCTCCAATCTTTCGATGTGAAACGCCCGTCACGATCGCTGACGATGCTACGAGGGACACCGTGCAGTCTCACGATACTATCCACATAGAGCTTTGCTAGCTTCTCTACGGAATCATCCTTCCGGTTCGGAATGAAGTGTGATACCTTTGTCAAACGGTCCACGATCACCCATATGGCGTCGTTTCCATGTTGCGATCTCGGCAATCCGTGCACGAAATCCATCGAAATATCATCAAACTTCCATTCCGGAATCGGCAAGGACTTCAGAAACCCACCGGGACGTTGACATTCCGCTTTCACCAACGCGCAAGTATGACACTTGGCTACGTAAAGGGCAATGTCTTTCTTCATGCCCGGCCACCAGAACAGTTTCTTCATATCCATAAACATTTTAGTGCTCCCCGGGTGGATCGAGTACTTGGTATGATGAGCCTCGTACATCAATTCCGCCCGTAGAGTACCAACGTTTGGGATGCATAACCTTTCCTGCTTCCACATAAGGTCGTCTTCGAAGGAGAAATCAGCGTTTAACCCTTCAACGGTTTCCGCTTTGTATCGTTTCAAGCTCTCGTCCAACTCCAATGCTTGTCGAACTCGGTCGGCAAGGTCGTAGTGAACTTCCGTCCAGTTCAAGCATGCTGAAGTAGACGTTCTCCTATCAATGCATATGATCTCCATTTCTTCTAGCTCACGGATTAGACGCTCATCGTGCATCAAAATCCAATTTGCTTGTGCGGGAGCCCGACGACTCAACGCGTCTGCAACTACGTTTCCTTTACCGGGAGTATACTTGATATCGAAGGTGTAGTCCCCAAGGAACTCCATCCACCTCCTTTGGCGCATGTTCAACTCCCTTTGGTCTAGTAAGTACTTGAGGCTCTTATGGTCGGTAAAGATATCGATCTTCACGCCATATAGATAGTGTCTCCAAAGTTTGAGGGCAAAAACCACGGCCGCTAGCTCCAAATCATGGACCGGGTAATTCCTCTCGTGAACCTTCAGTTGCCGGGAGCCGTAGGCAATTACCTTCCCGAACTGCACTAGGACACAACCCAAACCACTTCCTGAGGCGTCGCTATATATTTCGTAGCCTTCCGTACCCTGTGGCGAGCATAGAATGGGCGCCGTGGTCAGACGGCTCTTTAGCTCTTCAAAAGCTCGTGCGCACTCGGGCGACCAAACGAACTTATGATCCTTCCTAGTCAGTTTTGTGAGAGGAAGTGCGATCCTCGAGAAGTTTTCCACAAAGCGCCTATAATAGCCGGCAAATCCTAAGAAACTTCGGACTTCCGCTACGTTTTTCAACAAAGGCCACGCTTGGACCGCTTCTATCTTCGACGGATCAACTGCAATTCCTTCGCCACTAACAACATGACCAAGGAATGCCACTGACGGTAGCCAAAACTCGCACTTGGAGAACTTGGCATATAGCTGACTCCTCCTCAAGGTGCTCAGGACTGCGTGCAGATGCCCTACATGCTCCTCTTCCGACTGAGAGTATACCAAAATGTCGTCGATGAAGACGATCACAAATTGATCTAAATACTCTCGGAATGTCCTATTCATCAAGTCCATGAATACCGACGGTGCGTTGGATAGACCGAACGGCATTACCGTGAACTCAAAGTGCCCAAAGCGGGTACTGAACGCTGTCTTTGGGATGTCGCATTCCCTTATTCGCAGTTGATAGTAGCCGGACCTTAGGTCTAGCTTGGAGTAAACCGTCGACCCCAACAGTTGGTCGAATAGATCATCGATTCTAGGAATCGGATATCAGTTTTTCTCGGTCAACTTGTTTAGCTCTCTATAATCGATACATAGACGCAAGCTCCCATCCTTCTTTTTCACAAAGAGGACCGGTGCACTCCAAGGCGAAGAACTTGGACGTACGTAGCCTTGCTCTAGCAGCTCTTGCAATTGGACCTTCAACTCTGCCAATTCCTTTGGCGCTATTCGGTATGGTGAGCGGGCCACAGGTTTGGCACCTGGCACCAACTCGATACAGAAATCAATCTCCCGATGAGGCGGAGCCCCAGGAAGTTCGTTAGGAAACACGTCGGCGTATTCCGCTACAACTGGGACATCACACAACCTGGGCTTTGGCTCCGAAGCCTCCAACAAGGTGAAGAACAACTCGGCGCCTTTTCTCACCGCCTTAACCACCTGGAGAGCAGACATCAGCGTCTTGCTCGCTCCTCGCATACCGGCGAATGTGGTTTCATCGTCGGTGTTCGTTCCCAGAGTGATCTCCTTTGTATTGCAATCTATGCATGCTCGCTGCTCCGAGAGCCAGTCCATGCCGAAGATCACATCGAATTCAGCTAACGGTAGTAACGACGCTTCCAAGTCGAAATCATGACTTCCGATCCGCACCTTCACACGGCTCTTCCTATCCGCACTCATTCGAGATCCATTGGGTAGCACTACTTCCAATCTATCCTCTACAAAGGTAGACGGCACTCCGATTCGCACCACGAAGTCCTCAGACAGAAAAGAGTGCGATGCACCCGTATCGAATAGAGCTCTCGCCGGATAGTTGAAAATTAGGACGAAACCTAATTGTACACAAATAACACATAAAGTCGTACAACAGTAAGAATCATATACATAGCTGTAAAAGCTAACTTCTAATTCGTACCTGTGACGACATCGGTTTGTCGTATAGCTTCTTGTTGGCCAAGCGAATAGACTCTCGGCTGAGTCGGAATGTGTTGGGAGGCCGAAGACTCTGCCGCTTTGCCCTTTTCCGCAGCCCGAGCATAATCCACCGCTCGATTTGCCGCCTTTGGGGGACCACTTCGACACACCGCAGCTTTGTGTCCCACCTTCCCGCAGGTGAAACACGTAATAGGAGTCCGCGCGGTCGTGGCTCCCGAAACGTTCGAAGAAGCTGGTTCCGCCTGCTTGAACTTCCGCTTGTTCCTTCTGAAGTCCGGCTTGGACTGAGAGGCCGGCGCATGAAACTCGGGTTTCTTTACAACACTCTTTGCTTGTACCCTCTTCATGTCCAACTCCAAAGATCTGGCGGTTTGCACCATCACTTGGAAGCCAAACGTCATAGGGCCTGCAAGGAGCAGCCTCAACTCGTCCCGAAGCCCTTCATAGAATTTATTCGTCTTCGTCTCCTCATCCTCCACCAATGCCCCCGCATAGCGACTCAGTCTGGTAAACTCATGTAAGTAATCGTCAACGGAGCGATCACCTTGAGTTAACCTCAGGAACTGGTTTTGTAACGCAATGCGTTGGGCAGAGGGGATAAACCGCTGGAGGAACGACTTTGAAAACTCAGCCATTGTTATTTCAGTAATGTCTCTATCGCCGAACTTGTGCAGTTCCTGCTCTTCCCACCACAGCACAGCCTCTCCGTCAAGAAGGAAAGTGGCTAAGGTGACCATCATGGCTTCGTCCGTCGCCGTCGCCCTCAGAGTTCTTCTAACTCTTGACAACCAGTCTTCTGCCTCCGTTGGGGACTCAGATCCCGAGAAGGTAGGAGGATTAAAGCTCAAGAAGTGCTTTAATTGTTGGTCACGCGCTCGCCCCGCAACTACTTGCGCAACTTGACGCTCCACCCTCGGTGCTAACGCCGGTTCCACTGCAGCTACTGGCACAGGGGCATCAACCCTTGGTGCTACCGCAGGTTCCATTACCGGGGCCGCATCAGTAGTATGCGTAGCAGGCTGTGCAAGCCTTTGCGGTTGAGCATTGATCATCGCGAAGACTGCTTCTGCGACCATTCTGATCATCTCAGCTGAAGGAGTGGTCGCTGGCACCTCAGCCGACCCACTACTTTCAGCGGTGTTACGGGGTTGAGACCGCCCCGCAGCACTTCTAGTCACCTATAATCATGCAAGGCACAATTTAGTGACCCTAAACATATCAAACATCAATCATGGAACGCTCAGGTTCCGCAAACAAATATGTTTTTTTTTTCATTCCTAAGTGGACATTCTTATTAGTTTTTGTCGTTTTAGGTGAATGCACAGCCCGTGCGCACCACCCCTTAAAAGGAATTCGTCCCGAATTCGCTAAACTACGGATCGACGCCTTAAGTCCGATACCAAATTGTAACACCCTGCCAGTACAAAAAGTATAACAGCAGGTCCGGCCGGGACCCCACGCCATACAAACCACACTAGCTAGGAGTTAAAAGGTGATAACCAGAAAAGTAACAACTAACGAGAGTACAAAACGTAAGCGGAAGCATTAATTAAACCATTCAAATAGACATGTCCACTATCATAGGAATGAATCCAGAAATAAGAGTTACGGCCTTAGGGCCTTACATCAAATCAATGTACAAAACTCCAAAAAGCATACATCGGCACGCAGGCCGGCAATACGTGAGAAAACAGGAAAAAGGCTGGCCTTCGAGGGCCAACTCAGCAAAAGGACAGCAAAAGGACCAACGCCCGCTATTTCCCGCTAGGCTCACCTGCACCTGCATAAGAACATTCCACCAAGCGGTGGTAAACAAAGCAACGGTCAGCACAGCTGACCAAATTATAACGACCCCACCCCTTTCCCGGGGTGGCGGAGATTCTACCCTGCAAGTAAGCCACACTAGCACAAGTACGAATCTAAAGAGAGTGCAACTACACAAGGTGAGGTTTCAAGCACAATCAATCTTCTAGGTTGAGCATCAAAAAGAAGGGAACCTAGGTATGCACATGATGTTGGTTGGGTTCACCCGAAGGTTTCCCACAACCGCCTAAGCAAATCGCATGAGGCTAAACATAACATCAAATTCACAACACTCCACCCTAAGGGTCACCACCTTAGGTGGGAAACAAGAGCTTTTGGTCGGTCTAGGTATGACACCTTCCACGACCTCTCCCATGATCACACGGCCTTCATGAGGAAGGGACCTCTCGCCGATCTGCATGGAAACGGGTTCGGTTCAGCTTTGCCCGTGCTCTAATCGTCGCGATCTATCGCACGACGCGGGTACGGCTTCACCTCGGCCCGTAAGGGTTTAGCACTTTCAAGTGCTACACAAAAATATACGCTACGCACCTAACCCCTTCACAAGGATCTAGGCTTCGCGAATTCTCAACAAGGGAGGTACATACGCTCCGCAACAATAACGTGGTGAAGGTTTGCCTTCATCCAAAACTCAAAGCATGGGGCTTTCGTAGGGATCTTCACAAGACGCCTACACTTAACTCCCGCAATACTATAGGTGAGTTCACGGAGTCATTCTCCGGCACGCATTCTAGGTCTAACCTAAATGCAACGTCGCAAATCAAGCATCACCGATTCGGGCTCACGGCCACGAATAGGCTTCACACAAAATGCCTAAATCCGCACGACTACCGGATTTTCTACATGCAATATGCCGGGGACGGACACAATCTACCCGGAGTCCCGAAGGACTTGAGGAAATCCTACACTTCACCCATTTGGTGAAAGAGATACCTCATGCAAGCAAAGAAGAGGAATAAATGGACAAATACAAGTCCAAAGTTCGGGAGGAAGAATCGTTACCCTAGACGTGTTCCTCTTCGCCATGGATCCGAGATTCTACGCGGAGGGAAAGAACCGCACCGGGCTGCACTCTCCGGATCTGGAAACGGCTCGCGAAACGGAGCTCCGGAGCTCCGTCAATGGCGAAATCTCCTCTTCTTCTTCCTTGCCCCCTTCTTCTTCCTCTAGCCTAGGAGAGAGAAATACTATGAAATAATGAGGGTTTAATCCCTCTCCAAAGCCCTAAGACCCCCCAGCATCAAATCCCAGCCGTTGGATCGAATTCCAAGAAATTTGATCGGTCGGATCCTCTTCTCCGCTCAAAATCGCGGAACAGAATAAACAGGGCGCACGATCACAGGCGCACGGTCAGTGGTCGTGCGCGACGAGGGCAATGGTCGTGCGCACTATCCGGGACAGAACTCTGAATTCTTGCGAATAAGCGCACGATCGCTGGCGCACGATCACTGGTCGTGCGCGAAGAGGGAAATGGTCGTGCGCACTGTCCGAGACAGAACTCGATTCTCTTCTGAATTAACGCACGATCGCTGGCACACGATCACTGGTCGTGCGCGATGAGGCCACTGATCGTGCGCTAAGAGCAGACAGGGAAAATTCTAGCCTGCTTCACGTGCCGCACTACCACTCCGCCTACTTCGCGGAACTACCAGACTTGGGGTGTTACATGTATATACAAATGCTATTGTCACACCCTAATGGTCCATTTGGAGCCATTAGGGTGGTGTGACCTAAAACTCTAAGGGTGAATCCTTAAGGGTGCAAAGTGGGGATTTGTGAAGAACATAGGATCAAATGTTCTTGTCATGGCTTAGGACTTTGTAGATATGTTTGTGGGAACATAAAATGACTTAGTAAATTTAATGAGAATTTTTAGGGGTATTTAAGTGTATTTCTTCCTAATAAATGAATTTGTCACCCTTCCTTATTAAAATGAAATTCATAGTCATAGGACCTTGAATGGTGTTGTAACTCTTTCAGTGGCTGGTTAGTGATGAAAGTAGACTATAGTAATTTTGTTATGATTTGTTGAAGCATTATTCTTTGTATGAGAAGTTTAAGTGCTTGCTAGCTTAAGAATATTTAATCCATTTAAAATATCAAATCATAGGGCAATGCTATGATACTTTGGAATCTGTCATTTTATGTCAATATGAGCCCATGATAAATGTTTGGAATCTTGTTGAATTCTATTTCTTGTACTTCATGTGGAAAGTGAAATTTACATCACTAGAGTGATTAATCCTTTTAAAATATCAAATCATAGGGCAATATTATGATACTTGGGAATCTGTCATTTTATGTTAATATGTGCCCATGATAACAGATTGGGAGCTTGCAGATTTATATTCCTTGTACCTCATGTAGAAATTGATAATTGCCACCTTTGGACGTTTAATCATTTTAAAATATCAAATCACATGGTAATGGCACAATAATTTGGCAGAGGACTCTAGGTCCCCATTTGGACACTTGGTAATTTTTGGAGAATTTTCAGAAATAAAATACTATTTTTCCTAATTAAAGTGGCATTTTGGTAATTATACAATTATGATGATATAGTAGGCCAAATGACATCCTAGGGTCATGATACTCAGTGAACCACCTTGATATTAGATATTACCATACTGATAATTTTCATGTAGCATGTATAATCATTTTGAGGGTAGTTCATGTGTAATTTGGCTTAAGGCCTTAACTACTTTAAATTATATTAAATACCAATTTAATATGGAAAATTATGGAAATTGGACCATACCCTATTAAGGTCAGTGGGAACCTTGGATAATTATTAGAGACCCTGTTGATGAATATTTAGAAGGTTTCCATTATGGGGTTGATGGATAGTTCAAAATTGTGGTCTGCGTTTAGTAAAAATAGAATTTTGAGTTCTAGACAATTCAGACCCCTAAGTAGGGTTTAGGAGGTATATCCAATCAGTAAATGAGATGTAGCACACCATGATTCAAGGAGGGTCAATCCTAGGGATACTTGTGGGGTGGTGCTAGAGTTAACGTAGAAGGAATGAAGGTACGTCCAACCCGATTGGGTGGGACGGGGGATGAGCTAAGTCACTTTAACTATATGTAATGATGAAGGGTGAACCAAACATTAATCACCAACTAAAGTAATTGTCTTGAAGAGGATTGTGGGGTTGAGCCCATTGATCTGTAGTACCGTTAGGGGCCCCTTACGGAGTACACCGCGGGAAGTCCAAGATTCACCCTAAATATAACACGAACTAAATTGTAGGCAAGAGTAGCCTAAGTGGGTATGCAGATTGGTATGGATCTACTCCAGGAAGGAGATGGGTTGGATCAGCTTGTGTGTTAGTCCCTGAGCTGGAAGCTCGGGTGGACATGTTAACACCTATTACTTATTCAAATAGTGGCGAGTCTTCGGTACTAGGCTAGTCGTGTCACCGAAGGTAGTACGTTGACTCAGGTGAGGGTGAGGTTTAGAGGGCCGGTAAGTTTGAGTACCGCGGTCTGGAGGACGATCCCTAATAACCCACCCCAACCTTAAAGTCTGGTGGATTCCAGCAAGAGTATGCAGGAGCTCCGCTGTTGTGTTATTAACGTTGAGGCGTACATGAGGTCTAGGCTTGGTAGTGACCATACCCGCCTAGGATGTGGAGTGCCCGATCCACTGCCACCGTGAGCCACGACGGTCGGTACCCGAAAGGTTGGCTTCCTTTCAAACAAATTGGGAACTATAAAGGTCTGTGCGCATAGAGTCGTGTGGGTGAGTCACATTGCATAAATTCATTAAAACATCATAATCATAGCATAACATAACATACACATAGCATACCCCCATCATATAAATTTGTATGGGCTCTTTTATATGATGGGTTACCTGGACATCTTAACTTATACGTCGTATGGGCGTTCATATAAGTTAAGGTACGAATCTGTGATGGCAGCTTAGATTTACTTACTGCACTGCATTTTCTTCCTATTTACTGCTTATTTCATTGCTCTACTTTACTGCCTTATACATGCATTATACTGCTAGCTAGATTTTATTGCTTTACTTATACCTGCTAGAATAGTGCCATGTCACCACCTTCTTGTTTACCCCTTGTTTGTCCTCCGCTTCTTCCTCCCGCTCGGTGCCTAGGAGTCGTGGAGAGAGGCGAGGACAAAACGGCTTAGTCTTTATGACTAACGGTCGGTGTGACCGCAGGAGTCCGAGGAGGCAGAGTTGTCCCGCGCGCAGCAGGACGAGATGGCAGGACCTGAGCAGCAGATGCAGCACACTACCACGATGCCACCGGTTGATGATTAGATAGTTAGATTTCCGCTTCTTGAGAGCTTTTGTTGTAGACTTCCGCATGTTGTAGAGAGAGATAGTACATTACTTTGCATATGTATCGGGTTTAAGCCCCTTTAGTTGTACTTCTCTTATGGACTTTCTGTTTTCATTATATATGATGCTGTGATTGTGGACATGCCTTCTTTTTGTACTTACTTTTTGGCATATTTTACTTATGATCGTATAGCCGGCAGGGTTGGTGCTGAGCGGTGTTAGTCAACCCGAGTGTTGGTGACACCGCAAGGCAGCGATTCTGGGCGAAGGTCCACCTCAACCGTGCGATACGGGAGAGGTTCGAGTTTTCAAGTACCCGATCAGGTTTTGGAAAAAGAGACCTTACAAATGGTATCACTGAACAAACGATCATAAGAGAACAGTCCACAACATACTGGGTCACCCCGCTCGAGTGTAGTTTGCGGACAAACTATGCAGCGGAAGCTGTGGTGTGCCCATGTATGAAATCACATAAAATAGTCCATTAAGCAGCAAGTTAGGTCAAATTTTGACTTACTTAGACAATTTAGTGACACACCCTAGCCCAAAGAGCGACCTCGGGTCTAGATTTGGTTGAAGGTTAAGGATACCCAGCGTAGCTAAGGGAATAAGTTAGTATAAGTCTTGACGTTGAGACTTTCACACTAAAGGTTACGCTTTACTATCAAGTGGTAGGACCTTATCGAGGAGATCGGGTGTCTGTAGTCTTCTTTAGAGTAATAGAAGACCCATAAGCATAACCCCTTACCATAACTTGATACTTCCCATTAGAGTACGTTGAGACAACCACCATAAAATACCAGAGGTCGAATTGGAATTTGAATATTTTGTTTGGAAAAGGCCCCTTTCCTAGTTAATCATATAGGGAACTCGAAAAAGTTAGCATAATTTATAGCATTGGGAGCCTAAGTTTTGTCATAACATTATGTCTCAGGGTGGAACACCAAGTCAGAAATTTTTTATGCCCTAAAGTTTTTGCACGTATGTAAGATGAATATACCGTAGAAGTATTGAAGAGACTTAGCCCAAATTGGTAGGGGCTTATCCTTTTGTTTATTGGGCCAATAAAATACCGACTTGGATTACCCCCTAGACTCTGTTTAGAAAAGGTTGTGACATTTTCGTAGTAATCTCGAGTTTTGGAGTATTCAATGAAACTCAGGTGATGACGAGATCTTATTCATACACTTTTGATTTGTGGACCAACCCTCCTTAGAAGTTTGAGACCCTTGGAGAACTACTTCACCTTAAATAACATGGAGTGTTTATACCAAGTTGTGATCGCTATAGTTATACTGGAAAGTTAAGTGAATGGTACACTTCAAGAGTGAGCGTGTACTCATCTTATTGCTCCAAGGCTGATTCTAAGTCGACAAAAGTGATCAACTCGTTAATCATTTGATTATACGTAAAGGGTTGTCTAAGGGATGGGCATAAGACTCTCGGAATCAAGAACGTCAGGTTAAGAATTTAGGGAATTTCACTAACTTCCTGATCCAAGCAATGTGGTCTTGTCTTTTATAAGGACGTTTGGTCATCAAGCTCTTACCGGTCACAAAGGAAGAACATCATAAACGGCGGATTCAGTGCAAGACCAAGTAGAATTTAGAATGGATAGAAGTAAGACTGGGCTATAAGTCCGTCTGACCATAAGAAATAATCAGTTTATCGTAACAAACATGCAAGTGTATTGTTGTAGATACACCTTCTTAACCTCGAGACATCGATTGGTAGAGTTATCCAAACAATTAATAATCATTGACGTCCGAACAAATGTCTCGATTTAGTCAAGTATTGAAAACAAGGAAGAATGCCAGGTTTAGTGGCTTGGGAAAAATGTGTCACATCATGGAATTTTGAAGTTTGGAGTCAAGTTTTCGCAAGTAAAGATTACAACTAGAGTTTCTGGCACTCCAGGGCTTTCAAGGGTAATTTTCGGATAGTATTTTTTTAATTAAAATTCAAGCCCTCTCCGTGGTGAAAATTTAGTTAAGATCATCTTACTCTTAGAGTTGGTTTATGCATCACCAAAGAACTTAGGAAGGTGACTCTTTGGATCTTGTAATGCGATAGTATAAACTATTTAGGGCTAAGATGGAGAATTTTTACTATGTTCGGATCTCGGGAAAGATGACAACGACCGTCATGTGTTGAAATATTGAGGAATGGGGAGTTGAAACGATTGAGTAGTGCCGCTACTATCAACTCCCGCTTAAGATTGTTAACTTTACTTGATGATACGTAGCGACGTAATTTTTGGATGACATAACTATGAGAAGGGTCGTTATGATGAAATCTTTAATTCATATTTTATAGCATAAGTGAGATGAGACCTCTTGTCTTTGAAAGTATAGCCCACCCGTTATTGGAAATCTAAAGTGAAAATATGTCGATTGATATATTGAAGATATATAATCTACATACAATCCTCCGATCTTAAGAACCAGAAAGTTACGATTTCTCCAAAATTTATAACCTCAGTTAGGAAGATTCAGGAATGAGGGAGACAAGTTTGACCTTCAGATATAAATGGTGGAATTTCTCGAGGATTAATGTGTTTTAATGAGTCACCCTTCATGTTGAAATCAAATTGTGCCAAAACTTGTCATGAAAAAGGGGTTTTACCCTCGTGAGTTATGAACCAATGGATATGGAAAGTAGATGGGAGTCATTTCGCGAACATCATTTTAAACTACAGACGTATGTTCCTCAAGAAAAACTTGGAAGATATCTACATTTATTTAACGTGTGGAAGCGTTAACCTCGTGTAACGTTCGTTGGACATAAGAGACTCTGGTCCAAGTGTAATCAAGGTTTATGCTATTATTCTGTAGCTGATAAACCTGACCTTGTATCCGCAGAGTCGGAAACGGTTTATCAGCAGAGACCTCATATGTTAAGGGATAAGGCCTCTTAGTGTAGGTGGTGTTGAACACCTACGTGTAAGGGAATCATATAGTGAAGAATCAACATAGACAATGACGGTTGGTTAAATGGTCACGTCTTGGCTAATCGATTTATGAGCAGAGTATTAAATAAGCATGGTTCGTGAATGTAACCTTATGAAGTTAAGTTGAACTCGAAGGTTTTTGGTGCCATCTAGCGCGGCATGATAGTATAAATTAACTCGGTAAGTTCTTATGTATTTCAGGTAGATCCCCCTTCGGGGAGTGTAGTGATTTTGATAACACCCGCGCCTGGTTAGCTTGTTTTGGTTACTTTGAAGTGTCTATTTCCTATTTATTACCGGGATGGAGCAAGTAGAACCCGCATTGTGATTAATGGCACGATGATCTGAGTGGCGGGCTAAAACTTCATTTAAACCCAGTGGGAATATTGCCGATAATCTTAGCGAGTAATAGTAGAAGTGCAATGAGAAATTTTGGTAAAGAATGTTGCTCCAGTTTGAGTTCTCAAATAGTAGAGGTCCGAGTTCTTCCGTGGAAGGAGATTCTGATGTCCGATCATTATAGTTCAATCATGGGCAAGAGGAGCACAGCTGGGTGCCCTTGAACTTCATACAACAATGTTTCCCCGGAACTCTTCACCTCAGGTGCAAATTAATCGTCTTTGAAATCCTTTACTCTTGTAAATACTTGCAACCCGTAGACCCAAACCTAAATTTCGAGGACGAAATATTTCTTTTGTTTATTGGGATTTGTAACATCCCCAATACTTCTAGACCCCTAGATGGTGTTAGGGCATGGGTGGTGTGCAGAGTGGCCACTAAGGCCCTTGGGCCAAGTGGAGTGTGCTAAGTGCACACCAAGGGCACAAAATTAACATAGCCCAATACCACTCCCTTAGGCCAATTGACCCTCAATTCACCAAATTGACCTCCCCCATACCACCCTAACCACTAAGGAAGACCATAACCATAGAAATTGCACTTGGGTGGGACCCAATTGCATGAAATTGACCAAAGTCATTAATAGGTCAACATTAACCAAACTAAGTCAATTAGGGTTCAATTGACCCTCAAATGTTCAAATTGACCTTACCACCACACCCTAAACACCTTAAGGAACCCAATGGACCAAAAAGCCCCATCATGGTGGGACCAATTGACCCCAATTGACCAAAGTCAAACTTTACCCAATTTTGGTCAAATCTACACCCTTTGATTAAATTGAACCAATTGGAGCCCCACCATGGACCAACCAACCTTGGGTAATGACAAGGGACCCAAGGCCATCAAGTGGGCCCATCCCACTCATCATGTTGACCAAGTCAAAGTCAAAGTCAACTCTGGGTCAATCATGGTCAACATAACCCAAATTAAGTGACTTAGCCTAAATACATTTGAACCAAGCCCTAACCCAATGACCAAACATATATTCATAACTTAATGGTCATGTAGGCTGTAGGGAAAAGGCTAACCCAAGCTAACCCAAGCTTAGGCAAATTAGGAAAGTGGCTAAAGGTGGGGGACAAAAGCAAAAAGCAAAAGAAAAGTGGCAATCACCCATCTCACACTCCAACCCAATCAGCCTAGGGCCTTGGGTGATTGCTGGGCACCTGAGGAGGGGATAGAGGAGAAGCTGTACAGCTGATTGGTTGGACAAAACACCAAAAACGTGGGCCTCTTAGTTCAAACTCCCTTATACTCTCCTCCCCACTCCCATTTGACCATCTCATTAGCTTCAGAAGCTGGCAAGCAGTCGAAATCGACCTTTGGATCGAAGATTTTGGTGGAGAATGGAGGAAATGGGCAAGGTCGCCGGAGAGGAACATTTCCATGGCCAACCGCTGTCGCCGCCACCGCCAAGCTCCATGTTAGGTTCGTTTCTCCTCCTCTCCCTCTATGCTAGCTTCCCATCTATTTTATTTGAAGGTTCGGGCTCAATTGGGTCGGAATCAAACTCTCAAAATCATGGTTTTTGGCTGATTTTCGGCCATGCTAGTTCGCCGAAAAACACCTCCTCAGGCTGCCTTGTCGCCGGGAAGTAGTAGCCCGACCACCACGAAGGTGGTGGAGGTGGTGGCCGGCCGTGGTGGCCGGCCGTGGTGGCCGGCCGTGGTGGCCACCAGGTGGCCGGGAAATAGGAGGGCAAGTTGGCCCAGCTCGGGCAAATCCCAGCCGTTGGCTGGAGGAAGAAGATGAAGGGGGAGGGTCGGATCTGCTTTAAGATCCGTGCAGATCTTATTTTTCCTTGTATTAATTAATTCAATAGCTTGGTTTTTTTGTCTCTATACATCAGTCCACTTCAATAATTAATTAAGGCCTCTTAATGGCCGATTTAGAAAGAGTGCTCAACATGAAAGTTGTAGGCCTTGGTCTTAACCTTCATTTGGCTTTGAGTTTAGGTCATTTAATGACCTACAGCTCCCTAGGGAGCTGTTTTACTAGGACTGGTCCTACACTAGGTCAGTCCTTTAGAAAAATTGCCTAGGTCAAACCCCTCCATCTTTGGAGCTGTGCTTTTAACCATGGGTTGGTATACTCTAGGGGCACCCCCTGCCAAAGGGGCAGCCCTTGGTGGACACTTTCACATAGGGTTTTTGTGGTAATTATATTATTTAAATTATGTTGATTTTTGAAGCATATGATGTCCAAATGACACCAAACTTTGGTGGCATACTCTTGTGTACATGAGTAGTGCCTACCTAAAATATCACTCCATTTGGAGTTGATTTGATATGGAAAATTGGAAACCCTAATGAGGGCCTTTAAGGGTCAAATTAGGCTCAGAACATTTTGAGGAGTTGAGTGTGTTAGCCTCCTCCTATCATGTTGGCTATGTGGGTATGTATATACAAATGCTATTGTCACACCCTAATGGTCCATTTGGAGCCATTAGGGTGGTGTGACCTAAAACCCTAAGGGTGAATCCTTAAGGGTGCAAAGTGGGGATTTGTGAAGAACATAGGATCAAATGTTCTTGCCATGGCTTAGGACTTTGTAGATATGTTTGTGGGAACATAAAATGACTTAGTAAATTTAATGAGAATTTTTAGGGGTATTTAAGTGTATTTCTTCCTAATAAATGAATTTGTCACCCTTCCTTATTAAAATGAAATTCATAGTCATAGGACCTTGAATGGTGTTGTAACTCTTTCAGTGGCTGGTTAGTGATGAAAGTAGACTATAGTAATTTTGTTATGATTTGTTGAAGCATTATTCTTTGTATGAGAAGTTTAAGTGCTTGCTAGCTTAAGAATATTTAATCCATTTAAAATATCAAATCATAGGGCAATGCTATGATACTTTGGAATCTGTCATTTTATGTCAATATGAGCCCATGATAAATGTTTGTAATCTTGTTGAATTCTTTTTCTTGTACTTCATGTGGAAAGTGAAATTTACATCACTAGAGTGATTAATCCTTTTAAAATATCAAATCATAGGGCAATATTATGATACTTGGGAATCTGTCATTTTATGTTAATATGTGCCCATGATAACAGATTGGGAGCTTGCAGATTTATATTCCTTGTACCTCATGTAGAAATTGATAATTGCCATCTTTGGATGTTTAATCATTTTAAAATATCAAATCACATGGTAATGGCACAATAATTTGGCAGAGGACTCTAGGTCCCCATTTGGACACTTGGTAATTTTTGGAGAATTTTCAGAAATAAAATACTATTTTTCCTAATTAAAGTGGCATTTTGGTAATTATACAATTATGATGATATAGTAGGCCAAATGACATCCTAGGGTCATGATACTCAGTGAACCACCTTGATAATAGATATTACCTTACTGATAATTTTCATGTAGCATGTATAATCATTTTGAGGGTAGTTCATGTGTAATTTGGCTTAAGGCCTTAACTACTTTAAATTATATTAAATACCAATTTAATATAGAAAATTATGGAAATTGAAGCATACCCTATTAAGGTCAGTGGGAACCTTGGATAATTATTAGAGACCCTGGTGATGAATATTTAGAAGGTTTCCATTATGGGGTTGATGGATAGTTCAAAATTGTGGTCTGCGTTTAGTAAAAACAGAATTTTGAGTTCTAGACAATTCAGACGTCTAAGTAGGGTTTAGGAGGTATATCCAATCAGTAAATGAGATGTAGCACACCATGATTCAAGGAGGGTCAATCCTAGGGATACTTGTGGGGTGGTGCTAGAGTTAACGTAGAAGGAATGAAGGTACGTCCAACCCGATTGGGTGGGACGGAGGATGAGCTAAGTCACTTTAACTATATGTAATGATGAAGGGTGAACCAAACATTAATCACCAACTAAAGTAATTGTCTTGAAGAGGATTGTGGGGTTGAGCCCATTGATCTGTAGTACCGTTAGGGGCCCCTTACGGAGTACACCGCGGGAAGTCCAAGATTCACCCTAAATATAACACGAACTAAATTGTAGGCAATAGTAGCCTAAGTGGGTATGCAGACTGGTATGGATCTCCTCCGGGAAGGAGATGGGTTGGATCAGCTTGTGTGTTTGTCCCTGAGCTGGAAGCTCGGGTGGACATGTTAACACCTATTACTTATTCAAATAGTGGCGAGTCTTCGGTACTAGGCTAGTCGTGTCACCGAAGGTAGTACGTTGACTCAAGTGAGGGTGAGGTTTAGAGGGCCAGTAAGTTTGAGTACCGCGGTCTGGAGGACGATCCCTAATAACCCACCCCAACCTTAAAGTCTGGTGGATTCCGGCAAGAGTATGCAGGAGCTCCGCTGTTGTGTTATTAGCGTTGAGGCGTACATGAGGTCTAGGCTTGGTAGTGACCATACCCGCCTAGGATGTGGAGTGACCGATCCACTGCCACCGTGAGCCACGACGGTCGGTACCCGAAAGGTTGGCTTCCTTTCAAACAAATTGGGAACTATAAAGGTCTGTGCGCATAGAGTCGCGTGGGTGAGTCACATTGCATAAATTCATTAAAACATCATAACCATAACATAACATAACATACACATAGCATACCCCCATCATATAAATTTGTATGGGCTCTTTTATATGATGGGTTACCTGGACATCTTAACTTATATGTCGTATGGACGTTCATATAAGTTAAGGTACGAATCTGTGATGGCAGCTTAGATTTACTTACTGCACTGCATTTTCTTCCTATTTACTGCTTATTTCATTGCTCTACTTTACTGCCTTATACATGCATTATACTGCTAGCTAGATTTTATTGCTTTACTTATACCTGCTAGAATAGTGCCATGTCACCACCTTCTTGTTTACCCCTTGTTTGTCCTCCGCTTCTTCCTCCCGCTCGGTGCCTATGAGTCGTGGAGGGAGGCGAGGACAAAACGGCTTAGTCTTTATGACTAACGGTCGGTGTGACCGCAGGAGTCCGAGGAGGCAGAGTTGTCCCGCGCGCAGCAGGACGAGATGGCAGGACCTGAGCAGCAGATGCAGCGAACTACCACGACGCCACCGGTTGATGATTAGATAGTTAGATTTCCGCTTCTTGAGAGCTTTTGTTGTAGACTTCCGCATGTTGTAGAGAGAGAGAGAGATAGTACATTACATTGCATATGTATCGGGTTTAAGCCCCTTTAGTTGTACTTCTCTTATGGACTTTCTGTTTTCATTATATATGATGTTGTGATTGTGGACATGCCTTCTTTTTGTACTTACTTGTTGGCATATTTTACTTATGATCGTATAGTCGGCAGGGTTGGTGTTGAGCGATGTTAGTCAACCCGAGTGTTGGTGACACCGCAAGACAGCGATTCTGGGCGAAGGTCCACCTCAACCGTGCGATACGGGAGAGGTTCGAGTTTTCAAGTACCCGATCGGGTTTTGGAAAAAGAGACCTTACAACAATAGTGTCTCATGCTGGGACTGCAGATCTGGTACTCTCGTCAGGTAAAATTCTAACTCTAAAGCATGTTAGAGTAGTTTCTTCTTTAACTTAAAATTTAATTTCTATGAGTTTGCTAGATAAGGCTGGAATGTGTTTTACAACCCTAAATGGTAGAATAACTTTAACTATTAATTCACATTACTTTGGTTGTGCGTATCTAATAAATGGAATGTATAGACTTAGTTTAAACAATGATAGCATTCACCAAGTTAGTTCAAATTTAATTGATCCTAAGTTATTACACAATAGGCTTGGGCATGTGAACTATAGGAAAATACGTGATCTAGCTAAGAGTCACAACATCCCTTTAGATTTGTCTATTCAATTTGATAGGTGTGAGGTCTGTGCACAAACAAAGATCACCAGAAAACCTTTTAAGTCGGTTTCTAGGAGCACACAACTTCTTGAGTTGATACATTCTGACCTCTGTGACTTCAGAAGTTATATCACTAGAGGAGGAAAGAAGTATCTGATTACCTTCATAGACGATTATTCTAGATATTGTCATGTATACCTGTTGAAATCGAAAGATGAAGCATTTGAGACCTTTAAGATCTTCAAATCTAGAGTAGAAAACCAGTTGAATCTGAAAATTAAGAGATTTAGAAGTGATAGAGGAGGATAGTACACCGCTACTGGGTTCAGAGAATTTTGTGCCTCTGAGGGCATAATTCTAGAAACTACTGCTCCTTACTCACCACAATCAAATGGTACTGCTGAGCGTAAGAATAGGACGTTAACAGAGATGTTGAACTCTATGTTACTTACATCTAGTAGTCCTAACTGCAAATCATATTCTAAATAGGGTGCCTCACTCTAAGCTCACTTCTACACCTTATGAGCTGTGGCACAGTCACTCTTGTAGATTTGATACTCTTAAGACTTGGGGTTGTATTGCCTATGTGAGAATACAAGACCTAAAGAGACCTAAGGTGGGACCTAGGACTACAACCTGTGTGTACCTAGGTAGTGCAGAGGACAGTGCATCTGATAGGTTTCTTGATCTATCCACTACCACAGTGATAGAGTCTAGAGATGCTGTCTTCTTTGAAAACAAGTTTATCAAAGATCAAGACTTCAATTTATCTGGGTCTACTGACTTGATTTCAGAATCTACTGTAGAACCTGAAGCTGGTCCCTCTGGCACTGCTCCAGAACCTTCTGAGGTTGAACCTCTTCCTGTTAGAGTATCTTCAAGAGAGAGAATCCCTAAGGACTTTGGTGAGAACTTTGTTACCTACCACTTAGAGGATGATCCATTTTCCTTCCAGGAAGCAATGCGATCGAGAGATTTGTTAATGTGGGCAGAAGCCATAGATGATGAAATGGACTCGCTGCTGCAAAACAATACTTGGCATCTAGTTGACCTAGCTAAAGGTGCAAAATTCCTTGGATGCAAGTGAGTTTTGAAGAAGATGATGAATAATGACGGGTCAATAGCTAGATTCAAAGCACGTCTGGTAGCTAAGGGCTATAAGCAACAAGGGGGAATAAACTACTTTGATGTTTATTCACCTGTGTGTCACCTGTCAACTATAAGAATTCTCTTAGCTTTAACGTCCATCGAAAACTTCATAGTCCATCAGATGGATGTAAAGACAGCCTTCTTGAATGGAGAGCTAAATGAAGAAATCTATATAACACAACCTGAAGGTTATGTCCAGAAAGATTTAAAGAATAAGGTGTGCAAATTGGATAAGTCAATCTATGGGCTCAAGCAAGCGCCTAAGATGTGGCACCTTAAATTTGACAAAGTAGTAAAGAGCTATGGATTTCAATCCAGCTATTCTGACAAATGCCTTGATCATCGTTCTGTGTCGAATAAGACTGTCATCATATGTCTCTATGTGGATGATATGTTGATTTTGCATGGGGTCGGATCTTTCTGTAGTGAGTGACATAAAATCCACTATAGCAAAAGAATTTGATATGAAGGACCTTGGTCCTGTAGATACCCTTCTAGGTATGAAAGTTAGTAAAGATAAGCGTAGTTTTACCCTTAGTCAAGCTCATTACATTGAGCAACTACTTTCTACCTGGGGTTATAAAGATTGTAGGCCTGTAGAGACACCTTTTGATCACAATGTCAAATTGAGTCTAAATGTCGGGAGCAGTGTTGATCAAGGAAAATATTCTAGTATAATCGGTAGTCTTATGTATGCCACAAGCTGTACGAGACCAGATATTGCTTTCTCCGTTGGCATGCTGAGTCGTTTTACCAGTAATCCGGGCAAAGAGCATTGGGATGCCTTAGATAGACTGATGAAATATCTGAAAGGAACCAAAGATCATGCTCTGTGCTATACTGGTCACCCTCCTACAGTGGATGGATTTTCTGATGCCTTCTGGTGTTCAGAAATCAGTAACAGTAAGTCCACCAGTGGATACATATTCACTTTGGGTGGAGCTGCTATAACCTGGAAATCTAAAAGACAGACTTGCATAGCTTTGTCGTCTATGGAAGCAGAATTGTTTGCCTTAGCTTCAGCTGGTGAAGAGGCGGACTGGATCAGAAATTTAATTCTGGATGTTCCTTTATCTAGATTACAAGTCAATTCATTGAGCTTGTATTGTGATAATCAAGCATCTGTCCAAGTCGTTACAAATGCCCTCTACAACACTAAAAGGAGACATGTACGACTGAAACATGTTATGTTGAATTATTTGAAGGAACAAGGAGTTATCACTTTGATTGATGTGTGATTGAATGATAACTTAGCTGATCCACTGACGAAAGGAATGCCTAAAGATCGATTGATCAAAACAGTGGGGGAAATGAGACTAAAGGCAATTTAGTATTCAGCCTTAGTTTAATGTTTTAATGCTCTCGGATTTTCCTTTGCCAGTTAGTAGCATATTGTGTCTCGCTGATGTTCGTGGTTGCTGATCTTGAATCTGGTGAGTTGTTTCATTCCAATATTTGATGCTTATAACTCAACCTAGATTCTCTTTCTTACCTAGGAAGAAAGTGTTATTCCAGATTTTGATAACACATTCTGACTGGGTTTGATTCTTCTTTTGTTAAATAGTATCATTCTAAATTCTGATGATATCTGGTTTAACTTTAGGGGAACGGTGACCGTGACATTCCAAACTGGAACACAAATATAGCTGAGTTGACTAGAAGTCCATAATATCGTCTCTTGTGAAACAGATAATGGATTCTGAACTTGGAACATAAAATACTCTGTGTATGTGTTCTCCTTACTTAATCATGTTGTACTAAGTTCTTATAGTAGAACTAGATACTTGTAATTTTTCAAATGTTTGAATTCATTCTGACATGAAATTCTCTGTTTGAAACTTACATGAGATGGTGCTGATGGATGAGCATTTGCTTACTGGGATCCTGATAAGGACGACCTACTGTACATCTGAGGATGATGACAGTATCGAGGGCTATTTTTCCTTTTATGTTCTTGGTTTCTTTAATCTCTGCTTAAGAGTTGTTGTTTCCTGCTTACATGTTTTATTTTGGACTACTTTTGCTTTGGTGACTAGTAGACACTCTGACGTGCTGGACTATGTGCTACAGTTTTACCTTTATAGTTTGTGATGCTGCTTTGAATTTTATTCTGTTTTTATGCCTGCATACAACTCTTTTTTATAGTCTAATATTGTTTTTAACATGTTTGCTACACTAATGTGAATGATTCATATACGATTGAACATTGCTCATACCACCTATATCGAAGTCGGGTCTATGGCGGACATAAGAAGAGATTGTTGAATATTTCGTGTATGTCCGCACGTGTCGTGACAGACCCGATAAGGGCTCGTGGGTTTCGTGTCATTCTAGGACATTGCTCTACGCTGGAGGTACTATAAATACCCATGCCAGATGTCTGATGAGGTATTGTAGAATACTTTGAGCGGAGCCGCCCCAACAAAGTCCACGCCAGGTCACGTCAAAGCTCTGGGAACACCCACTGTTCCAGGTGTCGAGGCGCTGCTCGCGGGGAAGACCGTTGTGATTGCGCTCTTCGCTTACCGCTGAGCAGGTCGATGTTTTGAGAAAGCGCTACGGGTTACATGCCGGGCTGGAGGTACGGATCCCACAGATTGAGGAGAGAACGCAAAATCCTCTGCGGGCTGGATGACGTTGTGCGAGTCGTCGTTGAGGTCCGGGCTTCGTTTGCCACCGTGCGATGAGGTGGTTGAGATTTTGAAGCACCGCGGCGTGTCGGTGTCACGGTTTACTCCTGCTGGGATGACGTGCATCATTGGCTTGATAACCTTATTTCGGGTGCATTGCTCGAAGTTTTCCTAGGATATTTTCTAGGACTGGTGCGAGGTGCGCACTGACGGTGGTGGTCGTGTCGAGGTCCATAGCAACAAACATTGGCTCGAGTTTGAGAGTTGGGCGGATCGTCGTCACGGGAGTACCTTGTACGGGTATGTTCGGAACTCTTGGGGCTTTCCGGAACTTTGGCGATCACTTCCCGAACGATGCCGCCGTTTGAAAGGGCGTGAGAGGGAGTTTGTGCCGGTGCCGAGGTTTACCGAGCCTCGTGCGCTATCAAACCCTTTATTCTCGATTTCTCTGTTTGTGGAGGAGAAACACTTATTATTGTGCGGGCTTTCTACTGATCCTAAGCGCTCTGCGGCTGTTCCGTTGGACCGTGGGAGGAAGAGGAAGCTTGTCTTTCATTGCGGTAGTTCGGAGTCGGTGCCCAGCTCTTCTCTTCATCTAATAAATATATTTGTTTATTTTAGGTTGAATAACATTTTCTATATATATTTGTTTATACTAATATAGATTACTACCTGAATTACTACCCGTTTTATATTTAGTGTTTGATAAGCTTCATTTATTTTTCATTTACATTAATTTATTTGTTCCATTGAAATTAAAGTATGAAAGTACAACACATGAAAATAAAATGTAACGAATAGTATTTATTACAACAAATGAGACAATTTTGAGCGTAACTTTGTGATGTTGGGACCTATAATATAATTTACATATTGATGATCAAAGACCATTCATTCATATTTTTAATATATGTTATTTCTCTGTTTTTTAGTAGTCATTCCATCGGCAAACATTCATTTTCATGCATTTATCCAATAATGTTTGTGGTCATTCCTTTTATTCAAAAGTCAGGAGATAGAAATTAAATAAGATATTTGTGCATCTGTGAATGTCGCTGCCCACGTCGTTGCACTCACGTAGGGCCGAATGCCCTTGCCGTTTCACTTGTGTGTGTGTGTAGACACACACACATGAATGACAGGCACAGAGCTTCGCCCCTACGACCAATCGCGACAGTACCTTGATCATGATAGTGCATGTGGGTCCCCCAATGATCAAGAGAAGTCTCCACGATGATCCAGATATATAGATCTCCCCGACGATCCAATTAACTAGTGATTAAAAAATAAATGGTTCGATACACAAAACGGAACTTTCCGTAAATTATTTTTTAAAAATACTAGCATCTTCGAACGGGCTACGCCCGTTCTCGATGCGTCGCTGCGGGCTTCGCCCGTAACCAAGCGGGCTTCGCCCGCTTGGCATTCAAGTGGGTTGCGCCCGCATTTAGGCTGGCTGCGCCCGCACCTGTCGTGGCCTCGTGGGCGGTGTAATTGGTCGTGGAGGGTGATATTGGTCGTGGGTGCGACATTCGTCGTGGGTGCGACATTCGTCGTGGGGGCGACATTCGTCGTGGGGGCGACATTCATCGTGGGGGCAACATTCGTCGTGGGGGCGTCATTCATCGTGCGGGCAACATTCGTCGTGGGGGCGACCACATTCTTTATGCATACAAAAAACCCAAGCTTAAATTAGATCGTAGCAGTTAAGAGCAATCTGAATCATATACAGAAAATTAACCAAATAAACCAAGTCATTTTGCATTTCTTCTTTTTGATTTTGAAATTATTTGATGTATGATTCCCAAGTACAACTGGGCAACCATGGCATGATGGATACAATTGGGCAAAAACACATCTCATTATTTCATTATCAGTAATATCTCATCATTCCAACACAATAAACATTTCATTATCAACACATATCTTCATTTCATTCCATTATAATCATGAAATTTATAGAGCACCAATTGGAATTTATAAAACACAATTGGACGAAAACATCTCACTATTTCATACACAGTAATATCTCATCATTCCAACACAATAAACATTTCATTATCAACCCCTGTTTGGACTGTACATTCTATGCACAATCCAGAGGAAATTAATTAAGAAAATTAGACACTAATTGGAATGATTACTTTCATACAGTGATACCAAATAAAACTTCCTGCACAATCGGCGGGAGCGGCGCCATTCACAACCAACAATGGCAGTTGTTCTTTCACGCGCTTCATGACAATGTCGTTGTTCTCTTCTTCTGCTATTTTTGTCAGCACGTTGTTGATCAGTCATATTACGTCTTCGTACGCGGGTAGAATCGCGGTGCAGCAAGCGTGTACGGCTATCTGGTAGTTGTGTGTGGGTTTTTAATGTGTTGGTTTGGCACGATATATTCTATTTTGTTGAAAGATGTTTATAAATTTGGGCACATAGTACCTGGAGTCAATAAATTTTGAAGTAAACCTTGACTTCCTGTGTCTTCTAAGTAAGTAAAAAAAACTTCTAAGGAAATAAACATGTTTAACATTTTTTCATAGTGTACAAATTTCTATTGCTGGATAAAGGATAGTGCAAATAATTTTTAACTGCATTTAAAGTGCAGTTTCTGGTGAAGCTTCTACTACTTCATCATTAATAATTTCCAGAAGTATTGCCTATTGACCGGGTGGCAATATTTAATGAAAAAAATGGCAATTAAGATTGAAAGCCGTAAAGCTAAAGCTAAAGCTAAAGCTCCTAAAACAAATCAAGAAAATCTTAAGAAAACTGGTCAAAAAAATTGAACTGAAAATGAGTTGTGAGTGCAGGAAAACTGGAAAAGTACTGAGAAATATGAGGATCGGTGCAGCCTCTGTAACGTTGCAGTCAGATCCACGTCCAGGCGGGAGAACAGCTGAATTGAATATATATATATATATATATATATATATATATATATATATATATATATATATATATATATATATTATTAAAAAAATATATGAGTAGATTCAACAACATATAATTCCAAGTTAAAAAAAACATTAATAGAAATTGATGTAGTTCTTATGAATTGGGCTTCAAGAAGCACAAACTTGACAATAGCAGCAGTTATTATGGTGTGCATATCATCGACAATAGGTTGAATGTAATGCCAGGTTAATCAAAGGTTCATTAACAATGCTATCCACATTTTGAGAAATAGAAATTGATGTAGTTGAAACTATGAAAACTGAACTCACCAAGATGGGTTTAATATGAGCCGTAGGAGAGTGCAGGAATCCATTTTTGCCCTTATGCACTGCTCTGGACAATGAGAAGGCCTCAGAATTGAAAAATTAAATGGAAGAGGAATCAGAAAATCTATAGCGATAGAATTATAAATAAATGGATTCATAAATGCGAAGTGCTTTGCAGGATTCAAAGAAAAATATACAGAAAAATAATAATAAAAAGAAATAGATATGCCGGCTCTGCTCAAAAAAATAGCAGCAGTAAAACTGCTATAACTATTCAGTATTCAGTTTGATCCTGCACAGGTCATGTCATTTGCATATGGTCTAGCCATTTGCATATGGTCATGTCATTTGCATATGGGAGGAAATGAGATCTTTTTTCCTCACCCTAACAGGAATCAGGAATCTGGATATTTGATTTTGCGGTGTGCAAAGGGGGTAGAATGGGAGGAAATGAGATCTGTGAAGGTTAACCTACGAACAGGAGTCCGGCGAGTGAAGTCGGATGCTGTCGCTGTAGTTTCTTTCTAGGGCTTGGACGGCATGTAGAGATCAGAGGTCATCTTCGGCAGCATGTGTTGTCTCCAGCGACAGCATCGGTAGGAGAAGGTGGATGGAAGGGGTAACATGCATCTCCAGCGGCAGCTAAAAGAGGAATAGATGGAGGGATCGGCAGTTGTATGATGCGAGAATGGAGAGCAACTGCTTGGATTTGCATATACAATTTAAAAATATATAATTTTGAGCCAAAGAATGATATATAGGTGAAAGACATCCACCCGCTGGCAGAGGATTGTACGCTCCGCCTACCAAAAATTAGCCCATATATCTGTGGAGATTATCAGATTACCTAAAATAGTAACTTAATAAATTATAAGGCTTTACTAATTATTAATTGGTCGTTGTTGATCTATAAATACCGGCCGGGGGGCATCCTAAAGGAGACTCAAATTTGGAGTAATAAAAATTTGGTTTCAACATAAATCAAACAATGTCTAATACCAACTTCCCCGTCTACGTCGACACATCCAACTTGGACATCGATGAGAAGACTCTGGAGAAGGCCTTCAGAGTTTTTGGGGAAATCCTCAGGATCGATGTACGCATTTGAATATTGAATGAATTTTGAACTGCAAATCTTTTTCAAACTTCTTATTCGGCGTTGCATGTTGTTTTGAATCTTTTGATGAAGATCATACGGACCGATGATGATAGGCCGACCGGCACCGGGTTTGTAACCTTCGCGAAGAAGCGCTCGATGTGGAATGTTGTCGCCGAGATGGACCGCAAAATCCTGGACGGAAAGAAACTGTTCGTCCATGAATGGGGGGTATTTCCCCATTGATGTGTTAACTATCTCCTCTAATATTTATTGTTGAGCTAGCGGCTTTGTGGTATTTTTTTTTACTTGAAAGAATTGAATATTTACTCTGCTCATATATATATAATTATATAACTTGTAACTTTGTAAATTTGGCGGAGGCGTAGATTTTGACTTTGTAATTTTTCGGATGTATCTCATTTCTGAAGTCATTATTCTACTAAAATAACTCTTTCAAATTTTATAGATTTGTTGTTATATTGATGGAGCACGCCAAGTAAATTTCTCCTACAATTATCATAAAATTTGAAGTGCTGAACATTAATTTGACAAATAAATCAAGAAACATTTGAAAGAGATGAGATGCATCCGGTTCGTTGGGGATTAATTTTTCTTCAAAAAATGAATTTATTTGTTAAATTTTTTATTTTTTTAAGAAATAATTTACGAAATATTTAATCAATGTATTTTTACGATTATTTTAAGTACTCATATGCATATATTTTGGGATAAAATGTGTAAAAATACAGTTGTAAAGAAGTTGTTTTTTTGTAATTATTTTACAAATGTATTTTTGCGGAAACAATAAGTATAAAAATACAGTTCATTGCAACCGTAAATTATGTTATAACTGTAATTTTGCAAGAAAAAAGGGTCCGCGCAACATACTTATGGTGCAATGAGCGCACAGAAAACTCTCTCGATTCGCCATCGTCTTTATTGTCGTTTAGCTGGCCATCCTTCGTCGTCCTTCACCTCCGGTGGTTAGGTGAAAGGCAAACAAAAATCTGTTTTATAAGACGATGGTTTAGAGTGATCATTGAGTACTTGGTCAAGGGGAGAGTTTGAAATGTTGATTTCTCTTATTTTTTCTACCTCAGCAGCCGGTCCTTAGCCTCCGGTGCGCATGCGCATCCAGGACAAATACACATCAAAAATTTTGCGGGTGATTTGATGTGTATTTGGAAGGATCTGATGGTATGCGGACTACACTGTTCACGTGCGCTGCGCGTACCCAAATATTGTTCTTGAAAACCAGAGGAACCAGGTCAATGGCAGTAGAGTTCAACACTCATTCTTCCATACGGGCAGCGGGATTTGAAAAATAAAAATAGCTTATGAGCCACCGTCCAAGCCTATTAGAAACTCACAATTGAAGGGGCGTTCATAATTCCTTAAAAACTCAGATTGCCCTGTGCATACATCATTCCTTAAAAATATTGAAAAAAAAGGAGGAGGTGAAACTCTCCCGTCTCCATATTGAAAATACAGATGAACCGGACCGCACTTTAGTTTCAATTTTTGCTCCTGTTTTTTTTTTCGAATGAAGTGACACCTCCTTTCATGAAGTGGTGCCATTCATGAAGTGATGCCTCCATGAAGTTTTTTGGTGCTTTCTCTCTCCACCCTTATATTGAAGCAATGTGATCCTTTTTGAAAGTTATTCTCTACCTTCCCCTCCCTTCTCCTTTTCATTTCAGCTTTCTTCCTTTTTTGTTATTTTCTTCTTTAAATTCCAACAGCATGCACATCCATTTCTTCTTTAAATTCCAACAGCTTTCTTCCCTCTATATATGATTGCTTCACCGCCGCGATGAGGCAACGGAATGAAAATAATGGGTATTGGCATCCTCCTCGTTGATTCAACGAACTTTATACCGATGCTGCCACCACGAGGCGAGCTGAGCATATGTGCTCTTGAGCTCCTTTACTTTACTAATAAGGAGACAAGTTTGCTCCTAGGACAGCCCCTCCGCAGAGCATTTGTTGAATATTTAATAATATGACCGCGCGTGTCGGAACCGACTCGGCAGCCTTAACGGGTTTCGTGTAATACTAGGGCCCCGCTCTACGCTGGAGATACTATATAACCTCATTCCAAAGTTGATGAGGAATGTAGACTATCTTGAGTCTTGAGCAAACCCTAGCCCCCTAACATTCTCAAGATAGCGGTTAGGTTTCGCTCTCGTTCCCGATTCCACCTTCCCCGTTTTGCGATTTCTGCCGCTACTCGCTCCCGTCTTCGCGTAAATCTAGAGGAGGAAGATCGCTTCTCGCTGGGATCGAAGATGGAGGCTTGGCCGGTTCTGCTCTCGCGCCGATCCCTGGGATCGAAGGTGGATCGTTGCTCCTCCCGATCTCCCGATATGTGCTCTATTCTTCTGTGCGCCGCTGCCGATCGGAGAGGGAAGAGCGCTGCCGTCGCTCATGGTTCTGTGCTGGGGAAAGCTCGTCGCTGCTTTCAAGATCGACGTCAGTCCAGATCGCCGGATCTGTGCTGGGATCGGTGGATCTGTGCCGCTCGACCAAGAAAAAAATAGGGCCGCCACTCGGTTTCTCTCGTGAACGACGCCTGTCTCTGCTCGTTTGCCGTGCGCCGATCTTTGTCCTGCGTCTCCTTGTCGCTGGAAAAGGGAGATCGTGCTTCTCCTGCAGTTGATCGACAAGAAGATCCAGTCTCCGGAGGTTCAGATCACTGCTGATTGGCCACTGCACACCTTGTTTCAGATCCTGCCGCCGCTCATCCTCCTAGTCCAGATCATCAGAATTAGCGTTCAATCAGAAAATGGGGGCGATCTTCAAGAAGGATCTTCTCCCCGTTGCCGATCCAGTTGATTTGGGATCTGCTGATTTGGAAATACCTTGTACGGGTATGTTCGGAACTCTTGGGGCTTTCCGGAACTTTGGCGATCACTTCCCGAACGATGCCGCCGTTTGAAAGGGCGTGAGCGGGAGTTTGTGCCAGTGCTGGGGTTTACCGAGCCTCATGCGCTAGCAAACCCTTTATTCTCGATTTCTCCATTTGTGGAGGAGAAGCACTTATTATTGTGCGGGCTTTCTACTGATCCTAAGCGCTCTGCTGCTGTTCCGTTGGACCGTGGGAGGAAGTCGAAGCTTGTCTTTCATTGCGGTAGTTCGGAGTCCGTGCCCCGCTCTTCTCTTCATCTAATAAATATATTTGTTTATTTTTAGGTTGAATAACATTTTCTATATATATTTGTTTATACTAATATAGATTACTACCTGAATTACTACCCATTTTATATTTAGGCTCCGTTTGGGAGGATTTATTTTCACCGGTCAAGCGGTCACGACCGCATGAACCGGTCCTTAATTAAGGTTCGGTTCATGCTGTCGTGACCGCTTGACCGGTGAAAATAAGCCCCCCCCCCCCCCCCCCCCCCCCAAACAGAGCCTTAGTATTTGATAAGCTTCATTTATTTTTCATTTACATTAATTTATTTGTTCCATTGAAATTAAAATATGAAAGTACTAACACATGAAAATAAAATGTAACGAATAGTATTTATTACAACAAATGAGACAATTTTGAGCATAACTTTGTGATGTTGGGACCTATAATATAATTTACATATTGATGAACAAAGACCATTCATTCATATTTTTAATATAGGTTATTTCTCTGTTTTTTAGTAGTCATTCGATCGGCAAACATGCATTTTCATGCATTTATCCAATAATGTTTGTGGTCATTCCTTTTATTCAAAATTCAGGAGATAGAAATTAAATAAGATATTTGTGCATCTGTGGAATGTCGTTGCCCACGTCGTTGCACTCACGCATCAGGAGAGTTCCCGGATCTTATGCCCAGAATCGCCGCCTTACGGTGACGCTAACACACGAGTTAGCCGCCTCCGCAAGACGTCGATCTTGCCGGCCGCAAGAACGATCAACCAGGCCAACATGAGGTAAGAAGTAAAATAAGTAAACAGGTTCACAACCACACATATATATGTATTAAATAATACAAGTCCAACAATGAGTTCAATAAAAGAAAGAGAGTAAGGGCGTATGCCCGGTACATATCCAAATTAAAGTAAACAACTCTATCACTCTACATCTATGCGGAAGCTATCGAACTCTTGTCATCACGTGTTTGTAGCTACAACTGCAACAACGAAGGAGGTACAAGATGACTCACTTTGAATTTCGTGGTGAAGGTTTGCATTCATCCACTACCAAAGCATGGAGCTTCCGTTAGGATCTCAAAAGATGCCTAATCTTTAGTCCCGCAATACGATAGTCGATCTCACAGAGTCATTCTCCGGCACGCATTCTAGGTTTAACCTAAATGCAACGTCACAATTCAAGCATCACCGATTCTGGCTCACGGCCGCGAATAGGCTTCACACAAAATGCCTAAATCCGTACGTCTACTGGATTTCTACATGCAAATATGTCGGGGACGGACACAATCGACCCGGAGTTCCGAAAAACTTAAGGAAATCCTACACTCCACCCATTTGGTAAAAGGGATGCCTTATGCAAGCATAAAAAAGTCATTAGAGGACCAAAAACACGTTCTAAGACCGGGAGGAAGGATCGTTACCCTTGGAGCTTTCTTCGGCGTCATAGATCTGAGATTTCACTCGGATAGAAAGAACCGCAACGGGCTGCTCTTTCCATATCTGAAAACAACTCGCGATTCGGAGCTCCAAAGCTCCGTTAATGGCGGAAAATGCCTTCTTCTTCTTCCTCGCTGCTCACAGTTTTTCTCGGCTTGGAGAGAGAACGTATAGGTAAGAATGATCTACAACTTATCTCCCAAGCCTCCTTAAAGGGTTTCGAATTAATCATAGTCGTCCGATTTGGTTTTCATCAAGATCGTAGTCACACAGACTTAGAAATTTCCGTCAAAAACTCGTAAAAATCAAAACAGGCAAAAATACAGTTTTCTGTCCGTATTCGACGAATGTCATGGCAGATTCAGATATATCCATTAGACGAATTCGACTATATCCATTAGACGAATTCGTCTATATCCATTAGACTAATTCGGCTATATCCATTAGACTAATTCAGCTATATCCATTAGACTAATTCGGCTATATCCATTAGACTAATTCAGCTATATCCATTAGACTAATTCGGCTATATCCATTAGACTAATTCGGCTATATCCATTAGACTAATTCAGTTATATCCATTAGACTAATTCAGCTATATCCATTAGACTAATTCAGCTATATCCATTAGACTAATGACGCTAAAGCCTTTAGACTAATGACGCTAATGCCTTTAGACTAATTTTCATAGAAATGGACGAATTTAGGCTAGCTTGCAGCACATGAAGTTTTGGGGTGTTACACCACTTCACCCCTTTTTCTACTGGGATTCTCTTGGGGAGTTCAGTTCTTCCCTGAATTTGGGGAGTGGAGGCCATGTGGCCCCTCCCTCCCTTGAGTTTGCCATTGTTTTCTCCTTGGTGGTGGCCGGCCACCACCACCATTGGGCCCTCCCATGGGCCCATTCTCTTGGGCTGAATTTAGCCCCTCTTATGGGCTTCTTTAAATGGATTGCTATATCCATTAGGGCCGAAAACCCTGGCGCGAAAAAGTCTAAGAAACAGGAAATACTCACCACGAACGCGAAGCTCTCGCCGAGAGCTTTCCGGATCTATGCTCGGTTGAAAATTTCGTCCACCGGAGCTCCGTCGGCGACGACCGAAAGATTCGCGAAAAACTCCTCTCTCTCCGCCTCTCGCTCTCTGGTTCGGTCGGACAAAATGAAGGAGGAGAAGATGACATATATATATATATATATATTAATAATAACAATATTGATAATAACAATAATTATAATAATAATAGCTCCATCGTCGAAAGGAGCAGCTAATTCCATCGTCGGAAAGGATGGGCTATCGTCGAAAGGATCAAGTATTGTTTTGATATATATATATTTGTATTAATAATAATAATAATAATAATAATAGTTATAATAACTGGGAGGGGAAGCAAGAAATCGTGGAGTGAATCAAGGCTCTCAACGATATCATCAAAGGCTCTCAACGAAATCCCCAAAGGCTCTCAACTATATCATACTTATATATTATGTTATCATTATTATTAATTATAATATATGAATATTATATTATTACTAAAAACTAAACGAATGTCAAAATTGACGAAAATCGCACCAAAGGTAAACGTCGGCGCTACGAATCCATCGGCGAAGTCTAAACCAAAATTCGATTTACCGTTCTCGAGATATAAATTTCCAAAGTTTACGGAGAACTATAAATTGTACAAAAACTTTGAAAATGCGCCGAGGCTCCAAAATGACTCGGAATGCAACGAAACTTGACGAGGAAGTCTAAAATTAAATAATTTAATTTCCTAACGTAAAATTTTCCAATTCCGGGTCGTCTCAAAATTTGATCGACTTGACCCAAACAGACGCGAAAACGCGCAAACGGCGACGCGCCGTCAACTTGACGTTAAAAGTAACGCCCTGCCGTCATGATCATGTCATCACTGAATTAAATAATTACCGGAAAATCAGGGGCGTTACACCCTCCCCCTTGAACAATGCATCTTATGGTTCATATTCTTTCTCCCAGGTTATATGTTTTCTCCCCCTTTCCGACTTCTTTAATATAGACCATGTAGTCACTGTTCACAAGTGCTTGATCCTGTGCCGACAATCCTCCTGTTGTCGTCGTGAGTATGTATCATGTCGTCGATGTTGGATCGATATGCGCCCTTAGAGGGGTGGGGGGGTGTTGAATAAGGGAATAAATTTTTTTTTGTAATTTTAAATAATTTGCTAAATTGTTTTATAATATGAGAGGGCAAAATAATAATTTAGCTAAATGAAAAGAATATTATGATTTGCAATTTTAGAAACAAGTACTAAATTGTTTTATGTTGAAAGAAATTGAAATAAACAATTTAGATTTAGAATTGAAAAACTTAGAACACAATATAGTAGAGATTACGCCAAATGAGAGAAATCAAGTAAACACAAATAGAGACATGATTTTATTATATAAAATGTGTTTACATAAATTTGATTTCAATATCGCTAGAAATCATAGGCGTACATATGTAAATAATTTTTCCTTTTCTATCATGACTCGTATCCCCACGAACCGGTGGCTTTAGCCTATCCTTCCCCGGACAAGGCCTCAAGCCGCTCTAGCCAATCCTTCCCCGGATATGGCCTCGAGCACCCCCTAGATATAATCTCCTAGACATAGTCGCCAACTCACGCGGCGAATTCCCCCTAAGCCGCGCAAGGACCTAGTCTCCAACACAAGGCAAATTCCCTAAATGGTTACAAAAAGTATGGAATGGAAGTAATGAAAACAATAATAAAAACTCCCTATATGAGATCTTCTGAAGTCGGAGATGAAGGATCGATGTAGTATGAGCGAGGTCGAAGCGATCGTCCTTCGGATGTAGCGTGACGAAGTCCTCCTCCAGAATTCTCCTTAAGCTTTTTGTGGGAGATCCATCTTCGGCAGCATAACAATAATAGAATTGTGGCACAAGCACTCTCTCTGGGATGGATGATCAAAATGATCGAAATTGGCTCAATTTATAGACCTTGGAGCTAGCGCCTGCGGTAGCACCTAGCGCCTGCGGTAGCGTTCGTGTAGCGGTTACGCAACCGTCGGCGGCGTGGCGTCGAGTGCACGAACTCGAGATAGCGCCAGGCGGTAGTGCTAGCGTTGGCGGTAGCGCTAGCGCCAGGCGGTAGCGGTAGTGCTGGCGTTAGTGCTGCTCCTTTCAAAAGTTTGATTTCATGTTGCCTTCTACCTATGGAGTATTGCACCTATAGTTCCTGCACACTAAAAACACACTACAAGCAATATCAAATGCAATATGGGATTTGTTATTCTCAAATAAAGGGATGTGACACACATGTCCAACAATCTCCCCCTTTTGATAATAACAAATCCTCTTAGCAAGAAATCAACAATAATATTTATAGTATATGATAATCATGATAGTAGTGCAACTATAGTATATGATAAGCATGATAAATTGTGTATACTCCCCCTATCTTAATGCTCCCCCTACATAAATGCAATTTATGTTTTACTCCCCCTAAATGATAGTTTTCATGAAGTATTTATTAACCCCTAAATCTTCTAGTTTTCTCCTCTAGATTCTCTAGATTTCTTCAAATTAATCTCCCCATTTTGGTATTATCAAAAGAAGGTGGGTGAGGGTTAGTAAGGAGGCATTCTTTAGGATTTATATATCATATTCGAGCATATACTACAATGTTACTTTATTTCAAGATTACAAGATACCAAAAACATTGTAGAGATCATGTTAGGTTATCTAGTGCATTTCAAATATAAAAAGTACTATAGATAAAACATTAGAATCCAATACTCATGAGAAGAAGTGTTAAGAAAGATAATGATGTGCACATAAGTGTATTTTGAGCAATGTTAATAATTGATTTAAATCACAAAATACAAGACATATGTAGAGTAAAGTGCACAATAAAACACAAGTATATCACTTTCACACACACTTTTATGCACAAATTTTTAGAAATAGTGGTGTAATAACCAAGGGTTGCACAAGACACTTTACTATTCTTTCCAAGGTGCTCAACCTCACAATGCTTTGAAGACTTATCAGGGGGTTCAAGTAGTGCTTGGTGGAGTTATATTTGTCTATTTTTAATTTTGATCACTTTTGTGAGACAACATTCTCCGAATACACTTGGTTTGCAAACCCAAAAATTCTAAACTCAACCACTTTTCTTAATTTCTTAAGTGCAATTCAAATGTAGTGTTGGTAATAAGTTTATGCAAAGTTTAATTCATTGTACAAATACAATACACAAGCAAACATTTTTAGATTTTAAACACACATGTAGATTACCAAAAATAAGTGAGTGAAGAAGTATCATTATCAATCACAATACATTTACTCATACTTAGAGGCATGCTAAGCTTGGATCTACACATATTTTTAAATTCATTTTATGCACTTTAAATAGATATATCAAAGCATGATAAACAAAACAATGTTCATAATAATTTGAAGGAATAAGTTTTAACATTGTAAATAATTCTAAATAATAGAATTCATACATGCTTGATATTGGCAATAAAGATCATACAGTTTTTTTTGTTGTTTTATCATTTTTTAATGAGATAAAAACAGAAAATCACAAAAACATATTTTTGTATTTTTGAATTTGGAACTTTTGTAGTTGATTTTTCATAATATGAATAAAACACAAATCTCTAAAATATATTTTTGTAATTTTGAACTTTTGTAGTTGATTTTTCATAATATGAATAAAACAAAAATAACAAATGTTAGAAATACAAAATTAAGTAGTACATATAAACTAACATATTTTTAAAGATTTTATGAAATTTTGAAAAACAGAAAAATCACAAACCCACGCTAGCGCCGGCCCTAGTTCTAGCGCGAGAAATAGTACACGATTTTTTGAGAATTTTAAATTTTCACTTTTTGATTTTGATTAAGTGTCCTTAGAGTAGTTCCATGCTGAAATTTCAGAATTTTTGGAGATCTCTAAGTGGATCAAATTTGCATGAAACTTTTGCTTTTTCAAATACTTGTGTTTTACAAAAACATTTAAGCATAAAATGATAAATTATGAAAACACAAGAGGACATTTTTCTAAAAACAACCCCAAATATGCATGATTTAAGTGATAAGAAAATAAAAAGTTCATGCAGTGAGTAATATAGGTATGTCCTAAGATTAGAAACTACCCCGACTAAATGTCTACACCCTAGCCCCATACTAAGTGATGGATGGGCATGAGGAGCTGCATACATGCCGTAGGTTGGGGTGTTAATCCCATATGCACACACTAGAGAATGCTCAACCTAGCACTCTTTCCCCCAGTGCCTCGCAAGGCCCCACTAGAACCCTCCCTGGTTAAGGACAAGACATGACTTAATGGTTAGGTCTCTAATGCATACAACCCTACGCCCCCACTATTGTGAGATATGAAGTCATAGGTGAATAATTTTTTGGACAACCTATGCTTTTAAATCTATGGGTTGATATATAAACTATGAGTTTTGTTTAATGTAAAGAGTTATATATATAACCGCATAGTTTTTCTATTTTTATGAGATGACGATAATGAGATAAGTAGCACAATTACTAATATTCAATAAGTGATAATGCTATCATGATGAGTTTTGGGTTTGATGTCATGTCATAATATTAACATTAATATTGTATGTATTCCAAGATAGAGTTTCAAATTATAGATCTAGAATAAAGTGATGATTTAGTTTGATTTATTCTTATTATTACAAGGTTGATTCTAGAGTCTATATATACGTGAGATACATGCAATCAATTGCAAAGCATATTCATACACCAAATGTAAAGAAAAAACATTATTCAAATTTTTATTATAAGATTCATAATTCCTAGGTGAAAATCATTATTGATTTGAGATATTTCTTGATAGAACATGAATTATGATTTATGATTATAAAGAATTTTGCATAGAATATATGTTGGATCATCATGATGTATGTGAATACTAATCCTTCTAAACTTATGACAAAATGATTTGGTGATTTTCTTTTGAATAAGCATGTTTGATTTTTAAGTCTAGAAAATGATGATCATGTAATCATATCAAAGACAAAGATCACATATATAATGTTTTGAAATTTATAATAAAATTGCATTCAATAATTGAAACTATTGATCTTTGGTTTTGCAAGATAATATATGATTCTTGATACAATATTCATATATATTCTAATAATCAATCCATAAACTATGTGGTTGTTGGAATTTTAGTATTTTATTATAAATCACATAGTTATCATGAAATTTGAATAACATTGTAAATGTTATACCCAGCATATAAATTTAAGCATACAATAAGAAGTGATGCTAGGATGATGAGTTTTAATGCAATGTTATTATAGAGGATTAATGGAGATAATGTTGCATGTAATATGAGAAGAATTCAAATTATTTTTTTTTAGACCAAGAATGAAATGATTAAACTTTTGATTTGAACTTAATGATACAGGATGATTCTAAGGTCTAAATACATGCAAACAATGGTGACACACATTACACATAATATACAAAGGATATCATGTGATGAAGAATCCAAAGACACAGAAATTGCCGAAATAAGAAAACTGATATAACTTTTCAACAAAGTTGAGTTTGGGCAATTTGACAGCACCAAACGAATTTGAACGGGCAAGTTTGGTTCTCTGCTGGATGGAGATTTCTGTGCTCTTTCCGAAAAGATATTAAACGCGAAAATCAGACAAGCGGATCAAAAGATATGGCTGTTTAAAGTTTTGATTTAAAACTCGCATTTTTGAAAGATTAAACATGCGTTTTGTGAATGTTTGTTTTCGATTTTGTTTGATAATATTTTTCAATATAAGGGCTAACATATGCAACAAACAAAATAGAAAATAATCAAAAACGTTGCGCATTTTAATTTTTATCCTAAGCCCTTTAATAAACCATTTAAATCCATTCTTTAAAATAAATCCATTAGTCTTGATAATAATTTTAATATTCAAATTATAATGATAATTCAAGACATTGATGGGTAAGGGATTTAAAAGGATATATATATAAACAATTTTTTAAAAATTAGAGGTAGGTCACTTTTAAAATCATATGACTTTATGTTCAATTTTAATTCAGTTTGATTTGATAATCATTAGACTTAAGATGAGTAAGTCATATATTATGAAATATAAAGTGACCATAAACATTTTGGATCAAAAAATACAAAACAAACAAAAGAATAAGAAATAAAGCACATCATGAAGTAGAGTATTGATATTTCATTTTTAATTGTTTCTACTTCATGCAAATGATAGGATACTAATGAATAAGAGATTTAGGTATCCAAAGGGGACCATGTGGGATGTATCCTTTGGGTACCCAAATACATCGTGATGGCTTTTGGGAAGATAATGATGAATTGGATTTTCAATTAAAGTTGATATGTCATTTTTCGTTATGAGTCTCCATTCATACATTGGTTGTTTATCACTTAAATCCATATAATGATTATGTGACATCTTTATATGATGATAGTTGTTTGAAAAATAATTCTTTGGGGATTTATGTTTATTCAAATTATTTTTCAAAATAGCTTGATGTTGATAATCATGATGAATTTTATTATATGGATTCTTTGAAATTTTATAAGAGTGATTGTCTTTCTTTAGAAGTGATTGTTGAAAGAGTGGGTTACAATATGAGTTAAGTGATTGGTTCTTATTTTGATGATTTTCATTTCCACTCTTTCTTATAGACATTCTCTTATAATGTGAAGGAAAAGATTTTGTAGTTTGATTTTCATGAAAAGGAGATTTTAAATTTGAGTCATTATTGAAAATATATTGAGACTTATAATAATGACTCTTAAGAATTTTGTGAGGATCATAATTCTTTTTGAAACTAAACTCCTTTTGAGTTAATGTGTGAAAATGGTTCTTTTTAGAAATGATTTTGTAAGTTAATTTATCCTTGTTATTCAAAATCTTATGATGAAAGTCATTTTTTGTCATTTGAAGTTTTTCAACAAAAGATTTTAATTGTATTAACTTACAAGTTAAAGCATCATTTTCAATTATCAAATTTTCAATATGCCTTTTAGAAATTAAGAGCCCTTTTTCAATTTCCTTGAATTTTTCTTCTAATAAATTGCAATCAAAACAAGGAATAGGAATTTTAACTAAAGAGCATGAAAGAGAATTTAACACATCAATATTTGATTCTACGTTATCGTTTGCTTTTAAAGATTTATTTTCTAAACGTAGTGTGGAATTAGCAATTTTTAACTTTAAAATTTTACGTTTAGCAATTTTAAGCATACGAGATGTAGAAATAGAATTTGTTACAAAAAGAGAAGTTTTTGATTTTCTTACATTGCTATGGGATGAGGCAAGATTTGAACCAAGGGTTCCTTTGACATCTTCTTCGCATTCCTCTTCCATAGTTGAATTTCCGTCTTCTCTTTTGCTTGATGTGTTGCATCAATTGAGTCCAATGTTGTGACATTACATTCTTCTCTTTTAGATAGATCTTCCTCCAAGCATGAGTCCTTATCATTTTTTTCTCTTGGATCAATAAGGAATTGCTCTTGTTCATCATCTGTGGAAGGAAGATTATAAGTATTCTCAAGAAATTTCCAAACTTCATAAGCAATAGGAAATGTATAGATAAGTTTGAAAATATTTTGATCTAATGCACAATATAGATTATTCATTGATTTGGCATTTAGAAACATTTCATTTTTATTAAGAATACTTGGGGGCATTTTAATTATAATATTTCGTACTTCATTATCCAAAGCTTTTAGAAAATTTTCCATAAGAGTTTTCCACCCATTATAATTTTTGCCTTCAAATAATGGTGGTGCTAAAGATTTTTCATTTATAAGAAAGTTTCCCCCACTAGTAGAAGCGAGATCATGAGATGCCATTATTCCCGGTTGTTAAACCGATTTGGAATAACCTTGCTCTGATACCACTTGTTGGATCGATAGGCGCACTTAGAGGTAGGGGGGAGTGAATAAGGGAATAAAAATTCTTTTTATAATTTTAAATAATTTGCTAAATTGTTTTATAATATGAGAGGGCAAAATAACAGTTTAGCTAAATGAATAGAATATTATGATTTGCAATTTTAGAAACAACTACCAAATTGTTTAATGATAAAAGAGATTGAAATAAACAATTTAGATTTAGAATTGAAAAACTTAGAACACAATATAGTAGAGATTACGCCAAATGAGAGAAATCAAGTAAACACAAATAGAGACATGATTGTATTATATAAAAGTGTTTACATAAATTTGATTTCAATATCGCTAGAAATCGAAGGCGTACATATGTAAATAATTTTTTCTTTTTCTATCCCGACTCGTATCCCCACGAACCGGTGGCTTTAGCCTATCCTTCCCCAGACAAGGCCTCAAGCCGCTCTAGCCAATCCTTCCCCGGATATGGCCTCGAGCACTCCCTAGATTTAATCTCCTAGACCTAGTCGCTAACTCACGCGGCAAATTCCCCCTAAGCCGCACAAGGACCTAGTCGCCAACACAAGGCGAATTCTCTAAATGGTTACAAAAAGTATGGAATGGAAGTAATGAAAACAATAATAAAAACTCCCTATATGAGATATTCTGAAGTCGGAGATGAAGGATAGTTGAAGTATGAGCGAGGTCGATGCGATCGTCCTTCGGATGTAGCGTGACATAGTCCTCCTCCCGAATTCTCCTTAAGCTTTTTGTGTGAGATCCATCTTCGGCAGCATAACAATAATAGAATTGTGGCACAAGCACTCTCTCTGGGATGGATGATCAAAATGATCGAAATTGGCTCAATTTATAGACCTTGGAGCTAGCGCGTGCGGTAGCGTTCGTGTAGAGCGGTTACGCAACCATCGGCGTCGTGGCGTTGAGTGCACAAACTCGAGATAGCGTCGGGCGGTAGCGCTAGCGCTGGCGGTAGCGCCAGGCGGTAGCGGTAGCGCTGGCGTTAGTGCTGCTCCTTTCAAAAGTTTGATTCCATGCTGCCTTCTACCTGTGGAGTATTGCACCTATAGTTCCTGCACACTATAAACACACTACAAGCAATATCAAATACAATATGGGATTTGTTATTCTCAAATAAAGGGATGTGACACACATGTCCAACAATCGAGACAAATGGTAGTGTCGTCGTGACCATTATTCGATATTTATTTGACTCTGGCACTTTGTAGCCTTGCTTGTCAGACAGCTTCAACACTTGACCTGAGAGTTCTTCTAACCAACATATGAAGAATGATTAGTGAAAAGTAAGTTGGAAATTACTATAAGTTTAACATCCCCAATTGGAATTTGAAGAACTTAAACTTAGCTTCATCTAGGGGCTTTGTGAATATATCAGCCACTTGTTTGTCTGTGGGAACAAACTCAAGGGTGATATCTTCATTCTCTACATGCTCCCTGATGAAGTGATACCTGATCTCAATGTGCTTAGCCATGTTGTGTGAGATAGGGTTCTTAGCAATTGAGATTGCACTGGAAGAATCACAAAACAAGGGTGTTTTGGTCATCTTTAGATTGTAGTCTTCAAGTTGATGCTGAATCCATAGCAGTTGAGCACAACAGCTCCCAGCAGAGATGTATTATGATTATGCTGTAGAGATTGCTACACTTGTCTGTTTTTTTCTGCTCCAAGAGATCAATCTTTCTCCAAGGAATTGGCATGTTCCTGAGGTACTTTTCCTGTCTTCTTTGCACCCTGCATAATCTGCATCTGAGTAGTCTGTCAGTTCACACCCATTGTTCCTAGGGTACCATAGGCCAAGATTTGATGTACCATTTAGGTATCTCAAGATTCTCTTAATAAAGACATGATGAGATTCCTAGAGGTTCACCTGATATCTAGCACAAACACATGTGGCAAACATTATGTCAGACCTACTTGCAGTTAGATATAGCAAAGATCCAATCATGCATCTGTACTTGGTTTCATCAAAGGGTATTCCCTTCTCATCCTTGTCCAGAGACACATTGGTTCCCATTGGAGTCTTCATAGAAGAAGCACTCTCCAATCCAAATTTCTTGACTAGCTCTCTAGTGAACTTGGTCTGTGAGATGAATATTCCATCTTCAGATTGTTTCACTTGGAGACCTAGGAAGTATTTAAGTTCACCCATGTTGCTCATATCAAACTTTCCCTGCATCAAGTTGGCAAACTTTTTGCAGAGATTGTCATCTGTAGAGCCAAAGATGATGTCATCCACATAGATCTGCACGAGCAAGATCTTGCCCTTAACTTCCCTTAGGAACAATGTCTTATCAATCTTTCCCCTTGAGAACTTGTTCTCAATGAGAAAGCTTGACAGAGTCTCATATCAGGCCCTAGGTGCCTGTTTTAAGCCATATAGGGCATTTCTAAGAAAATATACGTAGTCAGGATAAGTAGAATCAACAAAACCTGAAGGCTGTTCTACATAGACTTCTTCCTTGAGGTCACCATTCAGAAAGACTGACTTCACATCCATCTGATAGACTCTGAATCCTTGGTAGGCAGCATAGGCCAAGAACAGTCTAATGGCTTCCAATCTGGCTACAGGGGCAAAAGTCTGATCAAAGTCAATCCCTTCTTCCTGTCTGTAGCCCTTTGCAACTAGCAATGCCTTATTCTTAGTGATGACTTCATTCTTATCCAATTTATTTCTGTAGACCCACTTAGTTCCTATAATATTGTGTTCTTGGGGTCTTGGAACCAACTCCATACTTTGCATCTCTTAAATTGGTTCATCTCCTCCTGCATTGCTGCAATCCAAAATGGGTCCTGATTTACTTCCTCAAATTTCTTGGGTTCAATTTGAGAGAGAAAACTCAGGTACAATGCTTCATTCACAGCTCTGCTCTTTGTCAGCACTCCTTGGTTGACATCTCCTATTATTTGTTCTTGAGGATGATTTCTCACTTGTCTCAAGGCAACTGGCAGTATTCTGGGGACTTCTGCTGTGGCAGGTTCTTCAGGTTGCATTTCTTCTGCTGTTTCTGAGCCTTCCACAACATCTTCTTCAATTTCATTTGTTACTGAGTGATTTTTATGTTTAACTGAGGTCTCATCCTTGTCTTCAATGTATAGTTTTTCCATTTTCTCTGTTGTACCTACATTCACTAAAGAACTAGACCAACCTTTGTGTATAAGACTAGTCTCATCAAATACAATATGTACAGACACTTCAACTGCTTGGGTATTGATGTTGTACACCCTACAAGCCTTGCTATAGAAGTTGTAGACAACAAAAATACCCTCACTTCTTTTCTCAGCAAACTTGGTTAGCTTGGCTTTCCCATTATTAAGGACAACATTTACTACCAAAGATCCTGAAGTAGGATAAGGTAGGTTTTCTGTCTTTCATCAACTCATAGGGAGTCTTCTTGTGGTCTTTGAATATGGAGGCCCTATTTACCACATGACAAGCAATATTGACAGTCTCTACCCAGAAATATTCTGGTAGAGAGGAGTCACGTAGCATTGTCCTACTTGTCTCTATCAAGGTTCTGTTTTTTCCTTTCTGCAATCCCATTCTGTTGAGGAGTTCTAGGGGAGGAAAATTCTTGGGAGATACCCAGTTCTTGGCAGAATTATGTAATGGCTCCTGACTGAAATTCTGTACCATGGTCACTTCTGAATTTGACCACAGCACAACCCATCTCATTCTGGATCTGCCTGACTAAATTCTTCAAGATATCTAGGGTGTCTGACTTTTTTTTAAGGAAGAACACCCAAGTGAACCTTGAGTAATCATCAACTACTACAAGGGTGTAAGCCTTCCCTCCTAAGCTGAGAACTGACATAGGACCAAACAGATCCATGTGCAATAAAAATAAGAACCTAGACGAATCTTTGTCAGATATGCTTTTAAAGCTGATCCTAGTCTGCTTCCCAAGTTGGCAAGCTTGACAGGGACCTTCCTTGATGCACTTAATATTAGGTCCATTTCTAACTAGGTCTTGTGAGAAAAGTTTGCTTATGGTCTTATAGTTAATGTGTGCAAGTATTTTGTGTCATTGTTGATGCGATAATTTCGGCAAGTGCACCGGTCGCGCAAGTAATAAATTTTGGGAATAGAATCCCCGAGTGTCAGTCTCTTGAGGAACACAGTAAGGTGGAGTTAGGTTTCGAGGAAGGACTTGAGATCGAAGTCCTTGGTCGGTGTTACAATGGATGGTTGGTTTGGTTGCGAATAATAAAATAAAATATTATAATTACTCCTATGCAGTGCCGCTATGCAATGCTTCGCTTGGCGGGATGGAAAACTACGTAGGCCTTGAACGCACTACTACACTAGGCGGATGGACGAGTAGGCAAGCGAATGGAGTGAATCGCACCGGCGGAATGAGGGTCGCAAGCACCTCGTCAACAAGCACGCCACTAGCAATTGCTAGTGCGGCACACGAACATGATGGCGGGATGGAGGATGGTAACGCGGAATGAAATCGATAAAATGAATGACAATAGCGCACCTCATACACATGAATAAATCAAAAGGAATTTCATAAACATGAAATAAAAGTTAAAGATCTGGATTTATCATGCTCTTCATCCACAAAATAGAGAGTTAACATACAAACATCATTTCAAAAGAATAAAGAGTAAGAGAATCGACCGACTCCGAAGCCTTGTAGGGATTCACGGTAGGAATCGCTAGGTTGTCAATCCGCGTCCAAACTCGGTCCTCAACTGCGTCCGGGGTAAAGGAGGGTTGTCACTTCCTCCCAATGGCCCGTCTTCTTCGTGTCACGACCCGGCGATGTCCAAATGCTCTTTAAACCTTCCTTGATGATGAAAGTAAGATCCAATCTCTTCCTTGAAGTTCCTAGATGAATAGAGGAGGCTTAGAATGAAAAAACGCAAAAAACGGCGCTCAAAAAGACCTAGAAACGAAGAAGTTGCGGCTGTTTTCGCGGAGCAGCTATTTATAGACAGGTGCAGGTTTTCAATGCGCACGATCACTGGCGCACGACCAGTGGTCGTGCGCACTATGTCTAGTGGTCGTGCGTTAAGCCAGTCAGACCATTTTTTAGGTGGGAATTAAGGCACGATCTCTAGCGCACGACCAGTGGTCGTGCGCACTAAGTCCAGTGGTCGTGCGCAGTGTTCCTGTGCAGTTTTTGCGCCCCGGAACACTCGCACAACCCCCGTATCAACATGAAAGATCGTCAGGCCACATAAATGGGCATTCCACACATTCTCAAATATAGAAATTGAATTGCAACATAATGCATGAGTAAGATAAACAAGAAAATACATCGAAACGGGTCTGAAAGTGCACTTAGCATGGAATAACAGATAGAGAACAAATATGAGTGATTATGGATCTAAAATGTAGTGCATTTACTCAAATACCGGCCCAGATGAATCCATAAATGTGTATATAAATGAGACTCATCAATTGTACACATAGAGCCTCTTTGTCATTAGCTACAAGACACATAGGCATGGAATAATTTGTATTGAAGAAATTTAAGCAGTAAATATTACCACTCCTAGTGCCAGTTAAGATAGCCTCAGAATCAAAGACTTCTTAATTAAACACTTATCCTTGTGGAAGATGATAACAAAACCTAGATCACAAAGCTGACTTATGCTTATTGTACAACCCTTATTCTCCGAGGGTGGGGCCCACTTGAAGCCACGTAAGCAGAAGTCAAGGTCAAAGGGTCAACACAGAAGCTAGAAGTCCAAGACACAAGACAGCTCAGCCAGCAGGAGTAGTAGAAGGCCTGGGAGAGTATGGGCGAGCATGTGCGAAAGCCCTTCATACTCGCCAAAGGTGGGCGACCATAAGCGATACTCGCCCCTTTTCAGGTGAGGTCGCCTCAATGTCGCCTGGTCTCCGAGCTGGGTGGGGTATAAATAAGACCCCCCCTCCCTTTAGTTTTCATATAAATAGGACCTCAGGGGTACTTGGATTGGCACCTGAACTTGAGCTTTTGGAACCCGATTTCTGAATTCTCGGACCCGTCATCCTTGGCCTCTACTCTTGATACCAGCCAAGTCGGTGCCTTCCCCGTACCCTGCTCGGCCATTCTTGGTTGTGGAGGAGAAGTCTCTTTCGAGCTTCTGGGTACGTGGTGGGACCTCCCTGCCGCAGCACCTGGGGTCCTGTAGTTGTTGCCGCTAGTTTTCTTCATCGTTGTTAGCCGAGCCTTCTTGTTGGACTGCTGGGCGAGTAGCCTCCGGCTGCATTGATCTGAATCTTGGAGTCGGGAATTTCCTGGCTTCAACACTTTGGTGCGGTGAGCGTGGATCGTAGCCAGAGGGAGAAAGCTTGGAAGAAAGGAGAGATGGTTGCAGTTGGCGACCATGATGAGGTAGTCGACAACTCGTCCGGAGGCGGCGAGTGTGTGACAGTAGCTGTTTTCGAAGAGTTCGCGCGACGTCTCGAGGGAACCGTGCGACTCTCCAACCACTCACGGAGAGCACGACGACCTCGCCTCATCGCACAGTTCTGACCGAGGGAGGTAGTCCCCCTCGGCGAGCAGGGAAGGAGCACGACGAGGAGCCCGAGCGACCAAGGAGGCCGCAGTTCTACCCGCAGACCTCGCAAGGAATCCGATTTCGCGAGGTGGAGGAGCAGGCGAGGTACCATGATACTCGCCAATACGGCGAGCATGAAGGTGATACTCGCCAGGGGGAGGATCATCGCCAGACAGGTGGGAGGAGCCCATTCTGTGAGGAGATTCTTGCTGCGCCCATGCCGGAAGGGTTCAGAGACCCCGTGATGATTTACTACTCAGGGAGGGATGACCCTATCCATCACATCCAATTGTTCGAGGATATAGTCTCCATCTGAACCATGTCGGATGCCTTCAAGTGTAGGCTCTTCGCTATCACCTTCAGAGGGAAGGCCAGGGACTGGTTCCATCAGTTGCCAGCAGGTTCGATCTACTGCTTCGAGGATTTTTGTCGGGGGTTGACGATGCGGTTCGCCACGGCCAGGAAGATGAAGAAGGTGGCAACGACCCTCTTCCATCTATTGCAGGGACCAAAGTACTGGTTCCATTTTGTGCAGGGACCAAAGGAGGCAAAGGACTGGTTCCATCAGCTGCTGGCGATGCTCGATCCTCGCGGCCCGGCGCTCCAACTTTGACTCCAGCTCCAGGATGGCGCGAGTCGACCTCTCCTGGTACTCGCGAGAAGAGATCCCAATGGCGTCGATCAAGGCTCCCACCTGAGTATGGGCGCGAGCTGCAAAGCGAAAGGAGCGGCAGAGCATTAGTGGTGAGTATTGAATAAAGGTCACAACAAATGCGAGCAGTAACCAGTTACCAGGCCGATGGGCTTCGCTCCTCGTATCGCGACGAGGACTGCGAGATTGCCGGCGAGGAGAGCCCCTTCCTCGGTGTGGATATGGGTTGCGGCGGTGATCACCTCGCCGGCCAGGATGGGACCCGGCAGTCTGCTCCCGGCTAGGAGGCGCGTTCCCCCGGCCGCGACCATCTCCTGGTCGCCCTCCACCCCTCGGGGCGAAGAATCCCGAAGACCCCCAAACTCCGCCTCGGCGCGAAACATGGTTGCATGCAGTTTAAGAATCGCCACATGTTTTAAGCACATAATCATCAATAGAGTATAAGATATTAATACAAAGTTAATTTTTTTGGAGAAAATAATCAATACAAATGACATCGCAGATTATAGTCGAGAAATTCGTTGCAAACAGTAGCAGAGTGTGGCACACCGATTCATGCTGCCTCAAATAGGCTCAATATCAAACCAAGTTTTGATGAAATGGTTCGGAAAAATCACGTAAATAAGGGAAAACGGGTAAAAAATCTGATTTCATGAGCAATAAAAATGGGGCAGGAAGCAGTTTCTAAATCAGTAATAGCGCACACATCAACTCAATAAGTATTTCATTCAAACATTGTGAATACAGGATTTTTTTAGCATAAGAGAATGTTTACAGAAATGATAAAAATAACTAATTGCAAGGAGATTGAAAAAATCTGATTTGAAGTTGTAGATCACATCATATAATCACTTGCGAAAGGGCCGTGTTGGACTATCATCCCACAAAACCGCCTAGTACCAGTGAGAGCCCGTCATTGGGTATACCTTGGGAAGTCCAAGAATAACAAGATAAATAAAATCAAATAATCAAAATGTTTATCTCTGTTTTTATTTTCATATGTACTGGAATTTATTTTATGTTTTATAAATTTCAGAAATCTGTAATGACTTCTAGATCTGAAGATTCTGCCGGGATTAACCCGAAAAATTTAATGGAAATGGTTTTCGTCATTGGCAAACTCAAGTAGAATACTGGCTGAATACCCTAGGTTTCTTATCTGCTATTTTTGATGTTCCTCCTACAGAAACAGAAAACCCAAGCGCTGCAACTGCAGTTGCTTTCTCTCTTCTTTCGTCTCATCTTCCAGTGCAAATACCAGTAGAACTTATGTTAGACGTGTTCCCTATAGAAATCCGATAGATATAGAATATTATTGTCGCAACCGAATCCTTAGTGCCTTGTCCGGCAGCCTTTACGATGTCTTCCTTCAATATCGTATGACTAAGGATTTGTGGTATACTCTTGAAGCATGCTATAACCTTGATAATGCGGGTATAGAACGTTACAACGTTTCAAACCTCCACAAATTCAAGATTGATGCTCCCAAGCCTATCAATCCTCAACTCCATCAACTTGATGAGATGTTTTCCAAGATCTGAGCCGATGACTCAATTCTATCCGAAAACTATCTAGTAGCATGTCTTATTGATGATCTTCCTGATTCTTGATCTGGCTTTAGTACGAGACTAAAGCATGACCAATCGAACCTCACTTATGTTCAAATCCAAAATGTTATCCGCATAGAGTAGGAACATAAATCCAAAAATTCCAAGACCCCCAAAGACCATGCTCCTAAAGTGAATCTCATTGAATCTCATGACAATCAATTCTCTCACCATCACTTCAAGGGCAAGGGCAAAATTCATAAGAAACCTTTCTGTCCAGGTTACCTTTCTGTCCAGGTTCCCTCCATCAGAAACCCAATCATCTCAAGCCTGGTCCTTCAAACCAAAACCCAGGTAAAGGGAAATGGTGCTTCATCTGCGGCCGCACAAATCATCTGTCTACCAATTGCTTCTACAAGAAGACATAACCCGTGATTGGCAAGTCTCGTGGTGACAAGCCTAGGGCCAACATGATCCAAGCACCGGATCAACCTATCTTCATGTTAGATTATTCTCCTAGTCTTCTTCTCACTTGTTCATCAGATTAGTGGATTGATTCTGGATCAAATGTTTATACTTATTTTGATCGTTCTTGCATTGCCACCTTTCAGGACATCAGTGGAGGAACCGTGATCTTAGGAGATGCTTCTTCGGCACAAATACTTGGATGCGGGCGAGTGGATCTTAGGTTGACATCCGGGAAGACACTAGTCTTGCATGATGTGCTTTATGTGTCGAGAGTTAGGAAAAATCTAGTGAGTGGATCCTTGCTAGTTAAGAAGGGTTATAAGATTGTATTAGAGTCTAATAAAGTTGTAATAACATTAAATGTTATATTTGTTGGAAAATGATATATTTGTGATGGTTTATTTAAATTAAATGTTGTTGATTTAGAAGTAAATCAAATTTTATCTTCTATTGTTCCGAGTTCATCTTCTGATTTTTGGCATGCTAGACTAGGACAGGTAAATTCTGATTGTATGAAAAGAATAATGTCTTCAAATTTAATCCCTAAATTTAATACTGCATCAAGTGCTAAATGTGAAATTTGTGTGCAATCGAAATTTTCTAAAAAGCCTTTTAAATCAGTTGAAAGAACTTCAAAACCGTTAGAATTAATTCACTCGAATGTGTGTGACTCGAACCGTCAACCTACAAGAGGTGGAAATAAATATTTTGTAACTTTTATTGATGATTTCACTAAATACTGTTACATACATTTATTAAAAAACTATATATGAAGTATTTTCATACTTTAAGATTTTTAAAGCGGAAGTAGAAAATCAATTAGGATCATTAATTAAAATTCTTAGATCCGACTGAGGTGGAGAATACACTTCGAATGAACTAACCCAATTTTGCCAAGAATATGAGATTATTCATCAAGTGACTGCTCTATATTCTCCTCAATCGAATGGTGTAGCTGAACGCAAAAATCGGACCTTGATGAACATGTTCAATGTCATGTTAGCCGAGTCTGGTGCTCCAGAAAATCTTTGGGGAGAAGCGTTGCTCACCTCCTCTTTCATCCTTAATAAAATTCCTTCAAAACCTGATAAAATTCCATTTGAATTATTTAAATTATGGAAACCGAATCTCCAAATTCTTCGAGTTTGGGGTGTTCGTCTAAGGTAGCAATTCCTGAACCTAAAAGAAAGAAAATATGACCTAAAACTTTAGACTCTATTTTTATAGGTTATGCTTTCGATAGTAGTGTTAATAAGTTTCTTATTACAAATTCTCTAATTAGTGAAATTTCAAATCACACTATTATAGAAGATAGAGATGTCGTTTATTTTGAAGATAAATTCACTTATAAATTAGACAACTCATCTCAACCATCTTTTAGCTCATTTCAACCTTCCTCTAATATAGATTCATTAGAAATTGATGAATCTAGGAGAAGCAAAAGGGTTAGAACCAAACAAACTTTTGAAGAGGACTACTTCACCTACCTAGTTGAAGGAGGTCCTAATTCTTATGAGGAAGCTATGACCTCATCTGATTCTCCTTTTTGGAAAGAAGCCATAAATGTTGAAATTAATTCTATTTTAGAAAATAAAACTTGGATTCTAACCGATCTTCCTTCCGGTACCAAAGCCATATGTTCCATAGAAAAATATAAGACTCGCCTTGTAGCTAAAGGCTATGCACAAAAACAAGGGATAAATTATTTGGATACCTATGCTCCGGTAGCTAGGATTACATCCTTTCGTGCTCTAGTAGCCTTAGCTTCGATCCATAAATTACTTATTCATCAAATGGACGTAAAAACCGCATTTTTACATGGAGACTTAGATGAAGAAGTCAATATGATCCAACCTGAGGGTTTTGTAGTTAAAGGTCAAGAAAATATAGTTTGTAAACTGATTAAATCTCTTTATGGATTAAAACAAGCACCTAAACAATGATATCAAAAATTTGATTCCGTAGTCTTATCTTTTGGATTTATATCCAATGAATATGATAAATGCATTTATGCAAAACAAGAAAGAAATGAATATGTTTTATTATGTCTCTATGTAGATGACATTTTAATTTTTGGAAGTTTAATTAAAATTATTAATAATAACAAAATTAATTTGTCATCTAAATTTGATATGAAGGATTTGGGAGAAGCTAATGTCATTTTGGGAAAAAAATTAGCTAAATCTGATTATAGTGTTTTATTATCTCTTTCTTACTCGATTGAAAAAATATTGCATAAATTTAATTTATTTGATTCTGCACGTGTTTCTACTCCTTATGACGCTAACATAAAACTTTGTAAAAATTTAGGTGAACTTATTGACCAACATAGTGTTGGATCGGTAGGCGCCCTTAGAGGGGGGGGGGGGGTGAATAAGGGTTTTAAAACTTTATTACTTATATTTCGAAATACTTGAAAAGTAAGTAGATTAAAATAGTGATTTAGAATAAAGATCTAAATTGTTATATAATGAAAGAGTAAGAAATAAACAATTTAGAGAAATGAATAGTAAATCAATTTCACTACAAAAGGAGACATGATTTTATTAACTTGAAATGTAAGATTACAAAACTTGATTTCTTATGACGCTAGAAATCAAAGGCGAAAAGTAAAATCCTTTTTTGTTTTCTATCCCGACTCGTATCCCCACAAACCGGTGGCCCTAGCCTATCCTTCCCCGGATACGGCCTCAAGCCGCTCTAGCCAATCCTTCCCCGGATATGGCCTCGAGCACCCCTAGACCTAGCCTAGATCTAGTCGCCAACACGAGGCAAATTTCAGCCCTAAGTCCTACCCAGACCTAGTCGCCAACACGAGGCGAATTCACTAACGGTTACAAAAGATATGAAATAAAATAGCAATAATATGAAAAACTCCCTATATGGATCTCTTGGAGAAGTAGACGAAGACCCGCAGAGTATGATCGTAGTTGATGCAGTCTTTCGTCACGAAGATGAAGCGTGTTGAAATCTTCTCCACGGATCTCCTTAAGCATTCATGGATTTGTGGGAGTATCTCTCTGAAGTTTCCTCTCTATGATATGGCACGAAGCTCTGGAATTTAGGGCAGTGGAAGGATTAAGAATTCGGAGACAAAGAGTCCATTTTATAGCCTTAGCTCTAGCACCTGCGCTAGCGCTACCGCCGGCGCTATCCCATATTAAGTAATATTTTGCGCGCGAGAATCTTTATTCCGGGGAAACAATTTCACCATTCCTCTTGTCCTCCGTGCTACCGCCAGCGCTAGTAGATACGGCCCGCGTTAGCTGCTACCGCCTGCGTTAGCTGCTATCGCCTGGCGCTAGCACATTCTTAAATTGTTTCCGCAATTTTCTCAAATCAGCGCTAGCGCTAGCGCTATTGCTAGCCCTAGCGCTATCGCTAGCGCTATCGCTAGCGCCGGTGCTAGCGGGCATGTTGGAATTTTGGCTTCAAATTTTGGCGCAACTTTCTTATGTTATCCTTGAGTCATGTGGACTTGTTTTCCTGCACACTTAAACACACAAGATCAAATACACAAAGGATTTGTTATTCTCAAACCTAGGAGATGCGGAAGACCATGTTCCAACACATAGGTATGCACAAATGATAGGGTCACTGCTTTATATTGTTAATCACACTAGACCTGATATTTCCTATGATGTAGGCAGACTTAGTAGATATATTAGTAATCCAAGTGATGAACACTGGATAGCGTTAACTAGAATATTTAAATATCTTCGCGGAACTATTGATTATAGTTTAGTATATACGGGTTTTCCCGAAGTACTATAAGGTTATTAAGGTGTCAATTGAGTAACTGATTCGTTAGATGTTAAATCAATAACTGGTTATGTTTTCCTCCTTGGAGGAGCAGCCATTTCATGGGCTTCTACAAAACAAACTGTGATTTGAAGAAGCATCATGGAATCTGAGCTTATAGCCTTAGACACTACACGTGCCAAAGCCGAATGACTCAAAAATTTACTTTCTGAAATTCCTTCAATTGGAAAAACATTACCTACTATTTCTTTGCATTGTGATAATAAATCAGTAATTGATTTAACAGCTTCAAATAGTACTAATGCTAAAATGAACAAGTTCATGAGAATCAGGTACAAGTCCGTGAAGCAAAGAAGAAAAGAAGTGATATCACTAAATTATGTAAAGTCAGAATTGAATCTGGATGATAATCTTACCAAGGGATTGTCCCGAAGGGAGATTTTATTGTCATCGAGGGGAATGAGGCTTAAGACCACATGATCTGCTGCCAACGGTGGATACCCAACCCATAATATTGGAGATCCCATGAATTGGGTTCAATGTGGTAGAAACAAAGTCGTTGATGTAGCGTAATTGGGAGCACAAATTTAAAGATCGAGAAAACCTTATCCCCATTCCTATGATGGTGTGCTCTACGTAACAGTTTAGGATGAACTTAAAGTTCTTAATGGTTTCCAAAGGCATATATCTTTGCGAGATATTAGTTACGAAATATCTCTTGAGGCACCACGTGGGGGTAGTCATGAGGCCGTGACTTTGGGATCCGGGTTGAACCTTAATAACCCTCATGAAAAATCAAGGAATGCACATGGTCATTAACGCGCTCACCGTCATAACCCAATGAACATAAGGAGGAACTATGAACCACACGCGCACGCACCGTACCGGATCCGGATTTCGGATTTCGGATTTCGGATTTGGGGAATAATTGAATTGAATTGTATTTTTTGTAAAAAATAATATAGTACATGTATTTAGAGTTGCGTCGAATAGAAGTCGGAGCTGCGTCGAGTAGAACTCGAAGTAGCGTCGATTAGCTCGCCTGAAGTTGGAGTTGCGTCGAATAGAACTCGACGCACCCGCCTTGCGTCGATAAGAATTCGACGTAGCGTCGAATCACGTCGACATGTTCTCCGTCGTCTTGACCTGCGTCGATAAGAACTCGACGTAGCGTTGATATGATTTCGACGCAACGTCGAATGAATTTGACGCAACCTGTCGTTTTTTGCTTCTCTTCGCAATTATTACGCGTGATTTCTAACCGTTCCTTTTACGCGCTTTTCTCGTCATTACTCTCTTTTACGTTGGAAATCTTCCGCGTTTCATTGCACGATTATCTCTTGCCAATTATAACCGTTAAAATTAATTACGTGTTAATTTGTTGCCGTTTTACGAGACTCCTATATAGGAGATTTTCGGAATCGTTTCACATACGCTTTCACGCTCTCAGAATTCTTGCTCTCTCTGGCGATCTTTGTCGTGATTCTTTTTTCTTTACATTTGCTTCATCAAGTGGGAGTTCGGGTGCTCTGTGCTTCTTCGGTGTCCGCGCACATCAGAGCTTTCGGGATCTAGTCGGGTGTTGTTGTACCTTGGAGGAGTGAGCATCGGTTGAAAGCCCTGTCGGAGGGTAGTGCAACTTCTTTAGGGTAGTGACCACTCGCCTTAATTACCCAGACTCGATTCGAAACCATACTATATTATTCTGATTTCCTTTATTTCTCAAATCTCTGTTGATGATAATTTTATTATCATTTTCTTGTTATTTATTTATAAGAGTTTTATAAAATTCGAAAAATATATATTAATATAGGAATATATGATAATTATTCCAACAATTTCTAGCTCAAGTCATAATCTTAAATCTCTAATGTTTATCTCTCTATCATGTTTGAGATTAACGTTCGCTATGGTGTTTACATTTCTTTTCTTCATAAACAACTATTCTAGTTGTCACCTTTATTTTACTTATTGAGTATATTAGATACTTATACTATTTTCATTCGATATGTATTTTAACAATCTTTACAATTAATAATTAACTATATGCCTCCTTTATCTTCAACAACAAAAATTCAATTAGTACAATATTTATCTCCTCATGTTGTTAACGAACATTTACAACAAACAGCGGGAGAAGGGTGTGAATGGTTTGCTTTGGCCTACGATGATGTTGGCATTATGCTCTCGGTTCGCTTATTTTGCTTTCTGGTTATCATAGTAGACTCTTCTACACTCAACTGGTGGTTATATATGTTAAATGGTGCTTGAAGCATCCGCGTGACTGTCTAGTTTGGAACAGTCTACTCGTTGCCCCTAGCAGGGTATTTATAGGCAAACCCTAAATCCCCGGCGGGTACGTGGATCCCTATTGGATCCTAACCAACCGTGAAGTATCCGTTAACCCGATATTTACATATACCTCGACAATCTCCTCCTATATTGGAAATAACAGGGTCACATCACAGATTACTTAAACAAGAGTTAATAACGACAAAGCATGAGTTTCCAAAAACACAAACATGAGTTTTAGAATACAGATAAATTTAAGCTCAAACACATGGTTCCAAACAAATCGGTAAATAAAACTGAGAAACTCAAAACAGATAATTGATCACTGGTTTATGCAAACAGCAGATCATCATCACATCTGGGTCGAAATCAACTTTCTCTCTCCAATCTCCATGTGATCTGCAAACAGACACAATAAGAATGTCATGAGACAAATCTCTATGAATTCTAACATTTGCTAATAAAAAATAAAGTGATTAGTTCTAGCAGTAAAAGAACGTAATACTCTAATCAGGAAGAAAGAATCACAAATCAGTATCTCTATCCAATTTACACAAAATTAGACAATTGATTTCATTGAATCAAACCATGTTCCTTCGATTATTAAGATTATTACTAAACGTTTCACAATTATGCTATACCATCAAGTTTGGAATGATACAACAAGATGTGACCAATATATCATTAAGTTTGGAATGATATAAGTAATGATCATAATATCAGGATGCATATCAACAACTTCAGTATTCCTTTTTGGAATGATACCCAAATCAGCCTTTGAATAAAATAATTGCGTAAGTCATCAAGTTTGGAATGACTGACAAATATTCATCTCTGGCTTTCATCAGGTAGCATATGAAATACTTCTGTGTGCACACTCTAGATGCCCGAATGTAAGCAGACTACGGTTCTAAGATTTAAAACATAAGCAGGGTATTAAGTCATGCTAAATGAACCTTAATCCCATCTCCCCCGATGTTTTATTTGTTAGAACCTTACATAAGCCTTTGGTAAGGACATCTGCTATATTATCTTTTGATCTCACGTCCAATAGGTAGATTATCCCCTGACTTGTGAGATGGGTCAACTAGGCTTGTTTCATTCTGAGTTGCCTTCACTTTCCATTGAACAACATATTTGTTGTAATGGTCTTTGTGGCTTGATTGTCACAATATAGGGAAAAAGAGTGCATTTTCAGACTCGTCATTGGAATGTCTATTATCAGATCTCTTATCCACTCTGCTTATACTCCTGCTGAAGCGAGAGCATAGAGTTCCGATTCCATAGAGGATAGTGCAATGCAAGACTGCCTCTTTGACTTCCAAGCTACTGCTGCTCCTCCTAGGGTAAATACAAAACCGCTAGTGGATCTACTGTCAGCAATTTCTGAGCACTAGGAGGCGTCAGAATACCCCTCAAGCACAGGAGGATGTCCATTGTAACATAAAGCATACTTCTCAGTGTACTTTAAGTATCACATTAGCCTTTCTAAGACATCCAGTGGTCCTTCCCAGGGTTACTTGTAAATCTACTTAACATGCCGACCGTAAATGTTGAAACCAATAATTTGGTCTTTCGTGGAGTTCGGGGTCCCAAACAAGGGGTCACCTCACACTTACTTCTCTCAAGGGAGAGCTCTAGGCTAAGAGGCTAAAGAAACTAGGAACTGGACCAAGGGCTCAGCGAGGAGGTCCCACCACATACCCGGAAGATCTTAGAGCGCTTCCCCTCCCAAGCCAATGCTAAGCTTGGGCACCTTTGGAGGCTCTCTCCACCCAACAAAAGCAAACTATGGAGAGAGGTAGCCAAAAAAGAAGTCCCCCCCCCTCCAAATGGTGCCCCTTGGTCCTATTTTTAGTTTTTTGGACTTGGTCTGCCAATAGCTAGAATCTGGCCTACGATATTACCAAAATACCCTCGGATTTGGCCAACCAACAGCCAAATCTCGCTGTTCCGAGGCGCTAAACGCAGTCCGCCTCCTCTTCCTGGAGCTGGGGAGAGAGGGGGCATGCCTCCCTCTCCTCCCGCACCCTTACTAGAGTTGGGGCGAGTGGGAGGCAGGCCGCCTCCCACACTCGCCTTCCTGCTGGGGCTGGGGCGAGTGGGAGGTCGGCCGCCTCCCACACTCGCCCTCTAGTTGGGGTTGGGGCGAGTGGGAGGCAGGCCGCCTCCCCCACTTGCCCCCCTCGCTGGGGCTGGGGCGAATGGGAGGCAGGCCGCCTCCCCCACTCGCCCCCTACTAGGGCTGGGGCGAGTGGGAGGCTGGGGCGAGTGGGAGGCTGGGGCGAGTGGGAGGAAGGCCTCCTCCCCCACTCTCCCCCCTCGCTGGGGTTAGGGTGAGTGGGAGGCAGGCCGCCCTCCCCCACTCGCCCCCCTACTAGGGCTGGGGCGAGTGGGAGGCAGGCCGCCTCCACCACTCGCCCCCCTCGCTGGGGATGGGGCGAGTGGGAGGCAGGCCGCCTCCCCCACTACTCGCCCCCCTGCTGGGGCTGGGGCGTGTGGGAGGCAGGCTGCCTCCCCCACTTGCCCCCCTCGCTGGGGCTGGGGAGAGTGGGAGGCAGGTCGCCTCCCCCACTACTCGCCCCACTGCTGGGGCTGGGGCGAGTTGGAGGCAGGCCGCCTCCCCCACTCGCCCCCCTCTTGGAGCCGGGCGAGTGGGAGGCCAGATGCCTCCCCACTTGCCCCTCTTCTAGAGATTACCTAGGGCTACGCTTCTCAAACTTGAGCCCACCCAAAGGTTTACCTCCCCTTGCCGGGGGCAGTGCCTCGAAAAGATATTGGGCCTAAAGACATCCTAGATTCAGGAGACCACTCGGCGAATACATGGTTGTACACAATCCCCGCTCTTTTCGAGCGGGTTACACGCTAAGAAAAAAAAGTCCAACCCTGTATATTCGGCGAGTGGCGCTAAGTGAAGTTGAGAAGACTCCACACCATCCCAGGAAAAATTTACTTAGCCTCCCTAGAATGTCAACCTGCCCTGCCGGCTAGAGAGAGCCCGGTCAGCAGAACCATTCGAGGGGAAAAATCACTTACCCTCCCTGGGAGGTCAACCTACCCTGCCGGCTAGAGAGAGCCCGGTCAGCGGAACTATCCGATGGGAAAAATACTTAGACTCCCTGGGAGGTCAACCTGCCCTGTCGGCTAGAGAGAGCCCGGTCAGCGGAACCATCCGAGGGGAAAAATACTCAGCCTCCCTGGGAGGTCAACCTGCCCTTCCAGCTAGAGAGAGCACGGTCAGCGGAACTATCCAAGGGGAAAAACACTTACCCTCCCTGGGAGGTCAACCTGCCCTGCCGGCTAGAGAGAGCCCGGTCAGTGGAACCATCTGAGGGGAAAAATATTCAGCCTCCCTGGGAGGTCAACCTGCCCTGCCGGCTAGCGAGAGCCCGGTCAGCGGAACCATAGGAGGTAAAAATACTTAGCCTCCCTGGGAGGTCAACCTGCCTTACCAGATAGAGAGAGCCCGGTCAGCGGAACCATCCGAGGGGAAAAATCACTTAGCCTCCCTGGGAGGTCAGCCTGTCCTGCCGGCTTGAGAGAGCCCAGTCAGCGCAACCATCCGAGGGGAAAAATACTTAGCCTCCCTTGGAGGTCAACCTACCCTGTCGGCTAGAGAAAGCCCGGTCAGCAGAACCATCCGAGGGGAAAAATCACTTAGCCTCTCTGGGAGGTCAACCTATCCTGCCGTTTAGAGAGAGCTCGGTCATCGGAACCATCCGAGGGGAAAAATCCCTTAGCCTCCCTGGGAGGTCAACCAGCCCTGCCGGCTAGAGAGAGCCCGGTCAGCGGAACCATCAAAGGGGAAAAATACTCAGCCTCCCTGGGAGGTCGACCTGCCTTGCCGGCTAGAGAGAGCCCGATCAGCGGAACCATCCGAGGGGAAAAATAATCAGCATCCCTGGGAGGTCAACCTGCCCTGCTGGCTAGAGAGACCTCGGTCAGCGGAACCATCCGAGGGGGAAAATACTTAGCCTCCCTGGGAGGTCAACCTGTCATGCCGGCTAGAGAGAGCCCGGTCAGCGGAACCATCTGAGGGGAAAAATACTCAGCATCCCTGGGAGGTCAACCTGCCCTGACGGATAGAGAGAGCCCGGTCAGCGGAACCATCTGAGGGGGGAAATCACTTAGCCTCCCTGGGAGGTCAACTTGTCCTGTCGGCTAGAGAGAGCCCAGTCAGCGGAACTATCCGAGGGGACAAATCAATTAGCCTCCCTGGGAGGTCAACCTGCCCTACCGGCTAGAGAGATCCCGGTCAGCGGAACCATCCGAGGGAAAAAATACTCAGCCTCCCTGGGAGGTCAACCTGCCCTGCCGGCTAGAGAGAGCCCGGTCAGCAGAACCATCCGAGGGGAAAAATACTCAGCCTCCCTGGGAGGTCAACCTGCCCTGCCGTCTAAAGAGAGCTAGGTCAGCAGAACTATTCGAGGGGAAAAATACTTAGCCTCATGTTGGGAAAATGATTTATCTTAACCCCCAAAATGAGTAGAATATCAATTCTAAGAATGAAAAATTAAGGTAAGTAAATATGCGTCGAATAGTATTCGACGCAACGTCGAAATGAAATCGACGTTTCTCTCAGAATGAGTCGAAGTAATTCCAAGCAGAATTCGATGTATCCTATGTTGACGTTACTCTGACTTCTAGTCGACGCATCTAGTGAAGTCGACACACCCTAGTCGACGCACCTTCCTTATTCTCCTCTCGACGTCCAGCCAGGATGTATTCGACGCTTACGTCGAATGGTAATCGACGCACGTCGATTTCTATGTTTAAATTCAAAAATCGCCAGATCTCTTTCCTCTTTCTATAGATCTGATTTATATGGAATGATATTATTCTTTATAGCCGTTATGAATCATTCTTTCCTTTTATCCGATTCTTGGCTAATTTGATGAAATATGTTTGGACATTATTTGAAATCAGAATAATCTCTTTCCTTCTATTTAAATAATTATTATGGAAACTTTTCTATCTTTCTATTTTCTATGACTGCTAATTAATTATCCTCCTATAGTATTATTGCTTGAATGAACAGAGCTATAAAAGGATAAGGAGGTCGACAGAGAACATGTAGAAGTGATCCACTATATTCATTTGAAAAAGAGGAAAAGCTCCCAAGTGAAAATAGAGAGAATTGAGAAATAATGTTGCAGCAAAGATCAAGCTTTCTTCTTCTCCTGCTTCTGAAGCCATTCTGCTGCAAACTCTGATAGCTCTCATTAAAAGAGAGAAAGGGCCTTCAATCTCCTTCTCACTATAGAAGAGAGATCTCATTCACTATTTCTTGTGCTTCTAATCTTCTTGCTAGGAAGAAGATTCTTTCTTGTTTTAATTACTTCTTCTTCTCTTTCTCATTTCACTCTCAGATACTGTAAAAGAGTTTTTAGAATTTCTCTTCAAAAAATTCAGTTGTACTGGTTCTAAGAGTCTCCTTTTCAAAAGACTCAGTTGGTTCTAAGAGTCTCCTTATCAAAAGACTCAGGGAGGTTCTAAGAGTCTCCTTATCAAAAGACTCGGTGCAAGATAGAGAATTCCTACCAAGGGGGTAGAAGAGTGGACTACCCAAAGTTTGGGGAACCACTATATTTCTTTGTGTTGTGCTGAGATTTCTTTTCATGCATTTACTCTCTTTACTTGCTTAATTCTTGTTGGTGTGTGGGAAGCTTAAATCTGTGATCACTACACATATATATATAATTATTAACTTTGCACAAGAATATTTTTAAATCTCTATTCACCCTCCCCCCCCCCCCCCCCCCCTCTAGAGAATTCTAGTGAGGTTAACTGTGCACTTTCAATTGGTATCAGAGGGAGGTTAATCTAAAAAGGTTAAACTCCTTGATAAAAAAGATCCTACCTTATATTTATATATATATATATTTCCAAAAACTATTTTTCACATGGCACAAATCAAAGATTATGCTTCCACCAGACCACCAATGTGCAATCTTGAAAAGTTTGCAGTTTGGAAAACAAGAATTAGAATCTATATGAACTCTATTGATGATGAATTGTTTAATGTTACTTTGACAGGTCCTCCCAAGCCTTATAGAAGGGATTCAAGTGGCAATCTAACTCAAACACTTGTCCCAAGATCTGAGTGGATTGATGATGAGAAGAAGGCAAGAGCATATGATCTAAAGGCTATGAACATTCTTGTCTCAACCCTCTCTGATGAAATCTTTCAATGGGTTGTTGACTGTGAATCATCCAAAGAAATTTGGGAGGCTCTCATAAAAATGGTAGAAGGAAGTGCTGATGAAAGAAAAGATAGAAAGGCTCTATTAATCTCCCAATATGAGAACTTCCAAAAGAAGAATGAAGAAAGTATCTCTGAGATGTATGACAGATTCAGTCTGATCATCAACCAATTAAGGAACTTGGATAGAGAGATCTCTCTCACAGAGATCAATGATAAATTACTAATGAGTCTCCCAAGTTCGCGGGACTCAAGAATATGGGCAATAAGAGATACAAGAGGGCAAAGGGAAATTTCAACAGATGCTCTCTTAGGAAAACTCAAATCCTATGAGCAACTGCTGAAAATTAGAGAGGAGAAGAAAAGAAGAGAAAACACTCCAACCTCTTCAAAAGACAGGAACATTGCATTAAAAGCAACAGAAGAAGGAACCCCTGTCACCGAAGAAGAACTATTGAGTTTCATGGCCAGAAAATTCAAGAAATGGGCCAGGACAGATGGATCTAGAAGAAGAGATTCAAAACCAAGGTATGACAAAACTCCCACTAAAGAAATTGTGTTATTCTTGCAGGAAACCTGGATATATTGCCCCAGAATGTCCAGAGAATGCTGAGACAAAGAAAGATCTGAAAAAGAAAGATCTCAAGAAAAAGGGGAAAAAGAAAGAAAGAAGCTTTATTGCAGAAGCCTGGAGTGAAACAGACTCTGAGGACAGCTCCTCTTCCAAAAGTGACAATGAAGAGTTTAAGCAAGAAGACCTATGCTTAATGGCTCTTGAAGGCTCAAAGAATAATGATGTTGCTGAATCATGGAGTAAGACAGGATCAGAAGAAAGCATATCATCTGAAGATGAAAGTGAAAATAGCCTTATTCTCATAGATGAATCTGAGGATGAGGATGAGGTAAACATTTTTAATGAAATAGATTTTTCATGTGATGATTTCAAAAACAATTTTAGAGAATTATATTTAGATCAACTAAAAGCTAAACAAGAAATCATAGATCTAAAAGAACAAATTAATATGGTTAAAAACCAGAGAAATAGAGAGGTTACATGCTCTAAAAATTATGAATTAAGGGCTAATATTAGAGAAAAGGAAATAGAAAGGGCTAGAATAGAAAACCAGCTCCTTAAGGATAAAGTATCCCAGACAAGAGCTTTTGAAGAATCAATAAAAATAAGAAGCCAAACACTTAAGGAAATCACTGAACAACAAACAAGGAGACATAAAAATCTTGGGCTAGGGGATGATCCCTCAACCAGCCAAATTCCATCCAACAAACCTGCTTGGATGAGCCCTGTAAAATTCACAAAACCCATCAAATCAAACCAAGAAAAAGACTCACAAAATAAGGAAGAAGACTCCTTTAAGGAAATAAAACAATTTGATGAAACATCATATTATTCAGCTGATGACTCTCAAACTTCATCTGAAAAGGCATCTAAGCCAAGAGAAACAATACATAAAGGAGTAAAATCAGAAAAAGGGAAAAAGAAAATTTATGAAAATACAGTTGCGTCGACTTCATATCGACGCATGAATGATAGTGCGTCGAATTCTACTCGACGCAATCTCACAGATGCCTCGACCTCATCTCGACGCTTGAATAGAAGTACGTCGACATCCAATCGACGCAACTTCTTCCATGCGTCGATACCAGATCAACGCAATCTGAAGAAAGCGCCGAATATAAATCAACGCAACCATCAACATACATCGAATAGATATCGACACATAAAAACTCAGAGCAACTTAAATGCCTATCCTCCAAAAACCTTCCATCTTAACCCCAATTCAGGACCCATTCATCCTGGTCAAAAATTTTATCCTAACCAAAATTCCTATCCTAATCAAATTTTCTATCCTAGTCAACACTTCTATCCCTCTCTAAACTCAAATTCTCATAATCTTAAGATAATCAAATGCTATATATGTAATAAAAGTGTCCACATTGCCAAACAATGTTGGCACAATCAATCAAACTATCTATAAAAATTAGCCCAAGGCTGTCTTAGAAAACTCTAGGAATAGGAAGAAATAATTTCTCAAGGAAAACCCAGAATCTGTCAAATAAAGTCACGTCGACTTCGAATCGACGCACTGTTGATAACTCAGTTCAATAAATGAAATCGACGCATGCATCGATACCAATCGACGCATACGTCGATAAGAAACCTTATCATCCCAAACCAGACTATATCGACGCTCACGTCGAATTCCACTCGACGTAATGTCGACTTCATGAAAACGAGCGGCAATACTAAAATATTTTCGGTCACATCCACTGTTGTACCGAATAAGCCTCGAATTGTGTCTCATTTCGACGTTTCACCTGACTTAAATAGACTCTTCAGTTAGAAACCTTCACAACCTCTGCATCTTTCATCCTTCTTGCTCCTCAGAACCATTTCTTCCTCTCTCTCACTTACCTAATATGGCTCCTAAGACCAACTCTGGCTTCGACATTGACCTCGAATCCTTCCAAGCCGCCGCTGAAAACTACAAGAGCATCATAACTCTGTTTACTGAAGCTGGATTAGATGAGCTCATCTCGACAAGATGCAAGCTCCTGGAGACAGAACTCACTGAGCTCATGTCTAATGTTCAGATTTCTGAACAAGGAGAAATCCAAGGAACAATCCATGAGACACCTGTCTCAATCTCTGCAGAACGCATTAGGACCACCTTTGATCTTCCATCAGGTACATTTTATCCTTGTTCAAACTCAAATAGGGAAAGAAAATAAGTTTCTAAAGAGTAGCTAAATAAGAATCTTTCATCACTCCCTTATCAGGTGATGAACCTGTGGAACTAACCCCTGATGAAATAAAGAATCTTTTGATCACCATGAAGTTTTCAAAAGATAGACCAATCCACCTGAAGAAAATTGATTTTTCAGATGAAAATAGACTACTGACAGACATAGTAGGAAAAATTCTACTATGCAAGATCTCTGCCCATGATGCAGTACCCAAACAGCAACTGAACATCATGGGGCCCTTGTGCTGAAGAAGAAGATAGACTGGGCCAGCCTCCTGCTCAAAATGATAGGCTCCAAATACTCTCACAAAGAGAATGCTTATATATATGAGAATCATGAGTCAAGTACTCTTCCACTCCTTCCCTGACCTATGTAGGTCAAAAGGAATCTCTATCCCTCCAGGAAAGAGGATGTCAATTGCCCTCTTCTCTAAATGGACCAGGCAAATTCCCAAGCCTGGTTCCATTCCTGAAAGGACTCCTTCTCCTTCAAATTCTCCTACTCAGCCATCTCCTCCTCCTCCTCCTCCTCAATCAAACATCACTTCTATACCACCATCATCCTTCTATTTAAATAATTATTCTTTCTTGTTTTAATTACTTCTTCTTCTCTTTCTCATTTCACTCTCAGATACTGTAAAAGAGTTTTTAGAATTTCTCTTCAAAAAATTCAGTTGTACTGGTTCTAAGAGTCTCCTTTTCAAAAGACTCAGTTGGTTCTAAGAGTCTCCTTATCAAAAGACTCAGGGAGGTTCTAAGAGTCTCCTTATCAAAAGACTCGGTGCAAGATAGAGAATTCCTACCAAGGGGGTAGAAGAGTGGACTACCCAAAGTTTGGGGAACCACTATATTTCTTTGTGTTGTGCTGAGATTTCTTTTCATGCATTTACTCTCTTTACTTGCTTAATTCTTGTTGGTGTGTGGGAAGCTTAAATCTGTGATCACTACACATATATATATAATTATTAACTTTGCACAAGAATATTTTTAAATCTCTATTCACCCCCCTCTAGAGAATTCTAGTGAGGTTAACTGTGCACTTTCACCTCCCTGGGAGGTCAACCTGCCCTGCCGGCTAAAGAGAGCCCGGTTAGCGGAACCATCCGAGGCGAAAAATACTCATCCTCCCTGGGAGGTCAACCTGCCCTACCAGCTAGAGAGAGCTCGGTCGGTGGAAACATCCAGAGGAAAAATCTCTTAGCCTCCCTGGGAGGTCAACCTGTCCTGTCGACTAGAGAGAGCCCGGTCAGCGAAACCATCTGAGGGGAAAAATCACTTAGCCTCCCTGGGAGGTCAACCTGCCCTGCCGGCTAGAGAGAGCCCGGTCAGCGGAACCATCCGAGGGGAAAAATTCTTAGCCTCTCTGGGAGGTCAACCTGCCCTGCCGGCTAGAGAGAGCCCGGTCAGCGGAACCATCCGAGGGGAAAAATACTTAGCCTCCCTAGGAGGTCAACCTGCCCTACCGGCTAGAGAGAGCCCGGTCAGCGGAACCATCCGAGGGGAAAAATACTCAGCCTCGATGGGAGGTCAACCTGCCCTGCCGGCTAGAGAGAGCCCGGTCAGCGAAACCATCCGAGGGGAAAAATCACTTAGCCTCCTTGCGAGGTCAACCTGCCCTGCCGGCTAGAGAGAGCCCGGTCAGCGGAACAATCTGAGGGGAAAAATACTCAGCCTTCCTGGGAGGTCAATCTGCCCTGCCGGCTAGAGAAAGCTCGGTCAGCGGAACCATCCGAGGGGAAAAATACTTAGCCTCCATGGGAGGTCAACCTGCCCTGACGGCTAGAAAGAGCCTGGTCAGTGGAACCATCCGAGGGGGAAAATACTCAGCCTCCCTAGGAGGTCAACCTGCCCTACCGGCTAGAGAGAGCCCGGTCAGCGAAACCATCCGAGGGGAAAAATCACTTAGCCTCCCTGGGAGGTCAACCTGTCCTGCCGGCTAGAGAGAGCCCGGTCAGCGGAACCATCCGAGGGGAAAAATCACTTAGCCTCCCTGGGAGGTCAACCTGCTCTGCCGGCTAGAGAGAGCCCGGTCAGCGGAACCATACGAGGGGAAAAATCACTTAGCCTCCATGGGAGGTCAACCTGCCCTGCCGGCTAGAGAGAGCCCGGTCAGCGAAACCATCCGAGGGGAAAAATACTTAGCCTCCCTAGGAGGTCAACCTGCCCTGCCGGCTAGAGAGAGCCCGGTCAGCGGAACCATCCAAGGGGAAAAATACTCAGCCTCCCTGGGAGGTCAACCTGCCCTGCCGGCTAGAGAGAGCCCGGTCAACGGAACCATCCGAGGGGAAAAATCACTTAGCCTCCCTGGGAGGTCAACCTGCCCTGCCGGCTAGAGAGAGCCCGGTCAGCGGAACCATCCGAGGGGAAAAATACTTAGCCTCCATGGGAGGTCAACCTGCCCTGCCGGCTAGAGAGAGCCCAATCAGCGGAACCATCCGAGGGGAAAAATACTTAGTACAATACATTCTGGCATAACTAGTCAGAGATAAAATTAAATATAACTAAGAATTTGCAGATACAATGTTCACTCAGAATGATCACTCTTGGAGATTGTTCTATTCCTGTCGCTGCCAATGTTGACCTTTGGCCCTCATCTCCAGAAACTCTGGGCAGGTGGACGTCGCGTGACCTTCCTCCTGATGGAAGTCACAGTAAGGTAACTCCACTAAGATGCCCCCTCTTCCTCCCGTGTGATTCCTTCTTCTTCTTTGGCCGATTTCCATGGTTTGCTTAGGCGGTGGAGGGAGTGCCCTTAGTCCTTGCCTCCACCTCGGGGGGTCTGGTCTCTGCCTTTGGAAGTTCCCCTTTCCTTGGTCAAACTCTCCTTCGGTGTCTCCCATGCCCCCTCCATGCTGCCTTTCCTCCGGCTCACTCAGCTTGGCCAACCTTCTTGCGAACCCCAGGTTGGCCTCCTCTACCTCGATTTCTTCTGCCGCCCTTTCTATCAATTCCTCAAAGGAAAGAGGGGTCTTCCGCTTTAAGCTCAACTTGAAAAACCCCTACCGCAGCCCTGCTACGAAGGCTAGCTGAAGGATGAATCCTGGTACCTCCTGTAGGAGGAGGACCTCTCCTGGGAACCTATCAACGTAACTGGTCAGCGACTCCCCTGTCTCTTGCTTGATCTCAAAGAGTGCATCGCCCCCCTTCTTCCTCTTCTTCGACGTTGAGAAGCGCAACTGGAAACCTCGACGCAGTTCCTCGAAGGCATAGATAGAGCGCACGGGGAGCTGGTGGAACCAGTCCCTTGCCTTCTCCTTCAGGGTGGTGGCGAAGAGTCGGCATTGGAAGGCATCTGACATTGGATTTATCGAGACCATGTCCTCGAACCACTACAGGTGCAGGACTGGGTCATCCTTGCTTGAGTAGTATGACATCTTCGGCCCCCTAAACCCCTCTGGAACCTGGGCTGAGAGGATCAACTCAGAAAAGCAACTTCCTTCCCCAGCTCGACGAGTGGCTCGCCCTCGCGAAATAAGCTCGCATGCCTCTGCGCTCGCCGGGCCACTGGAGAAGGTTCCTCGCCCGGGGGGTCTCGCCCATTTGCATCGACTCTACCCCCCTGGGGCTGGGCGAGTGGGAGCATGTCGCCCCTTCACTCGCCCCCTTAGGGCTGGGCGAGTGGGGCACGCTGCCCCTCCACTCGCCCCCTCGGGGCTGGGCGAGTGGGGGCAGGCCGCCCCTCCACTCGCCCCCTCTTTGGAGGTCGGGCGAGTGGGGGACGAATGCCTCCCCACTCACCCCCGCTGGCACCTCCTTCCTGGATTGCTGGCCCGGAGCGTTCTCGCCAACCTGCTGGGGCGGAACCGCCGGAGCCACAGGTATCTCACACTCGCTCCTTCCGGCGAGAGCCACCCACATGGTCTGCATGACCTCCCGCTTGAATTTCTCGAACATATCCAGTCACTCCATTGTTGTCGGCGGCTGCGAGTGGTCTTGGTCGGACCCATCTCCTCCATCTCCAGCCATGGAGCTCGGCTTGAGATTTTACGTGCTGGTCACTCTCCACGCTCACCGCACCAAAATGTTGAAACCAATAACTTGGTCTCTCGTGGAGTTCGGGGTCCCAAACAAGGGGTCACCTCACATTTACTTCTCTCAAGGGAGAGCTCTCGGCTAAGAGGCTAATGAAACTAGGAACTGGACCAAGGGCTCAGCGAGGAGGTCCCACCACATTCCAGGAAGATCTTAGAGCGCTTCCCCTCCCAAGCCAATGCTAAGCTTGGGCACCTTTGGAGGCTCTCTCCACCCAACAAAAGGAAACTAGGGAGAGAGGTAGCCAAAAAAGAAGTCCCCTCTCCTCCAAATGGTGCCCATTGGTCCTATTTATAGTATTTTGGACTTGGTCTGCCAATAGCTAGAATCTGGCCTACGAGATTACCAAAATACCCTCGGATTTGGCATACCAACAGCCAAATCCCACTGTTCTGAGGCGCTAAACGCAGTCCGCCTCCTCTTCCTGGAGCTGGGACGAGAGGGGGCAGGCTGCCCTCTCCTCTCGCCCCCTTACTAGAGCTGGGGCGAGTGGGAGGCAGGTCGCCTCCCCCACTCACCCCCCTGCTGAGGTTGGGGCGAGTGGGAGGCGGGCCGCCTCCCCCACTCGCCCCCCCCCCCCCCCTACTAGGGCTGGGGCGAGTGGGAGGCAGGCCGCCTCCCCACTCGCCCCCCTGCTGAGGCTGGGGCGAGTAGGAGGCAGGCCGCCTCCCCCACTCGCCCCCTCGCTGAGGTTGGGGCGAGTGGGAAGCAAGTCACCCTCCCCCATTCGCCCCCTGCTACGGCTGGGGCGAGTGGGAGGCAGGCCGCTTCCCCCACTCGCCCCCTCACTGGGGCTGGATCGAGTGTGTAAGATCCCCCTCCCGGAACACAAAACACGGTCGAAGGGAGTCTTATGCCCAGGATAGCCGCCTTGCGGAAGCGCTAGCACACGAGCTAGCCTCCCCCACAAGACGCCTATCCTGCCGGCTAAACCAACTACACAGCGCCAACCCATCAATGAAAGAAAGTATTAAAAACCAAAGATTCACAATAAGTAATAATGTCCAAATCAGAGTAATCAGCTAAATGCCCCAAGGGCTACATCTCAAAACACTCACCCGCCTCTGTCACTAACGGCAGCTAAGGTACCATAAACCCCAGCCCTGCACACCTGACCCGGCTGGCCTCCGGTGCTGAACGCTGCTACACATCTGAATGTGCTCATAAAAAGAGGGAGGTAACAACCGTTAGTCATAAAGACTAAGTGGCTTCCCATCAGCTCCCCCGGCGACTCCAAGGCACCGGGCGGAAGGAAAGGAAGAAAAGCTGCAATATAACAGTAATATATACAAAGCAGGTGACGGGGAAAGTAAACTAGTATATACACAAATTCTAAGCTACACAAGTGTAAAAGGGGCTAATCTAATCATGTATAAGCAGGAGTATAATAAAGGTGTGCAGCAGTAAATAAACAGTAAGTAAAGCACGTAAAGCAAGGCAGTAAGAACAGTAGCGACAAGTAATCAATCTCGTACCCTAACTTATATGAATGCCCATACAAACTTATAAGTTAGGATTTCCAGGAATTATAACTCATCATATAAAAGAGCCCATATTAATTTATATGATGAGGATCTGCAAGTGCGTATGCTATGCTATGCCATGAATGATTATGCAATGAACTCACTCACACGACTCTGTGCACACAGACCTTTGTAGTTCCCTCTGTTTGAAAGGAAGCCAACCTCTCGGGTACCAACCGTTGTGACACACGGTGGTAGCGGACCGGGCCGTCCACTCCTAGGCGGGTATGCACACTACCAGGCCTAGACCGCACGTACGCCTCGACGCTAAACAACCGCGGAGCTCTGCGTACTCTTTGCTGGAGTCCACCAGGCTTTGAGCTAAGTGGAAGGTGTCTTCGAGGAATTGTCGTCCCGACATGCAGACAAGCTGGCCCCTCAGACCCCATCACACCCGCTAAGTCCACATACCGCGGTCGGTGTGACGATCTGCCTAGTACCGAAGACTTGCCACAATTATCCAAGAACTAACGGGGCTATCCTCCCCTCGAGCCTCCAGCTCGTCCAACCCAGTATACCGCACACCTGTCACTCCCACACTGGGAGGAGATACATAAATCCAATCTTACCCTACTATGGCTACTCTTGCCTACTTTAAAGGTTATTGCAATTTAGGGTTAATCTTGGGCTTCCCGAGGGTTACCATGTAAGGGGCTCGCTACGGTACTAGGAACTACAATGGAATGACACCCCAAAGTTCCCTTTCTCAAGACACTTAGTATTATTGGTATCTACTCATAAGATTACCCTCTTATCACCTCACTAGAATTAAACCTCAGTGCTTTATGACCCTCTAAGGGGAAAGACGATCTTTCGTCAATCCCGAGCACAGCTTTACCCACAGCTCACCAAGCACTCTCATCTTCTAAACTCCTAATTAGACTACTCTTGTTTAGTTATTATCCTACTTGGAAGTTTAGGGTGGATCCTGCACTTCCCGAGGGCTACCCGGTGAAGGGTTCGCAAGGTACTAGGGTATATGATGGGATGATGCCCAACCCCTTTCCAGGACATTTAACAGTCTTGGCGGCTACCCTGACCTAACCTTCCACCCTCTCATTACTATTTATAACCTACGCCTTATGTTTCACCCCGCTCCTATGCAATCAATCTTTTGGACTCAACTCTAATAACTCTTAGTCCTCCAAGTGGTCTAAACTCATCTCTTATTGTAATCCAATTCTCCCCGATTTCCTTATGATTATATTGACCTATTCATCATAATGAGTTTTTACTATCCGCAGACCACGACATACATCTAACTTAGATTCCTAAGGTGGAACCTTGATCAAATTACTTCCAAATGACTTCTAATTATTATCATAGGTTCATAATGGACAAAATGAGGAATAATCAAAATCCAAACATGTTTCATATAATTTTGCCCTCTAAAAATATTTATTAATTACTAACCTGAATCTAAAGTGTGAAGGAGGTATCATGCTAATGAATTCAAACTTGTTAAATATCCTTCCAGAGATGAAGTGGGACATGATAAAAAGATTTCCAAGTTTTCATATTTTTCCAGCAATCAAATAACCATAATCCCTAATTTTCAATGAATGAATGGAAAAATAATTTTACACATCAAGTACAAGATTTTGGCTTCCTAAAATTCTGGGAAAATTACAGTAGCTTCATATGAACATAAAATCACTATTTCCAGAAGATCATATTACTTGTTATATCACATTTGAGTACGATGCCTACTCGTTTAGAGAACTCATAACCTCAACTCCGCACATGACTGCTTGTGCATTCATCCTAATCTCACACATGATTCTGAGGATCTTGCACGTGATCCCTTCGATATACTACAATCATTACCGACGTCTTCTTATTCAATTACGGATGATAAATCACCTTAAATCCGTACGAGAATACCCACTAAATTTATTATAATCATAAACAATTATCATTAGTGGCAAATACCTTCAATGATTATCACAGCATCGGTTCAACTATATTTCTTGCGATCCTAAGGATTAAGCATTTATAACAATACTTTAATTTGTTATCGCATCATCGAGGTGCACATTCGATCATCATCCGCGAAGTGTTAAATCTATGATCTGTCCGCTAACATTTTATTAATAAATCACAATTTCAGAATGATGTACCCAAACAGGACAGCTCTCGAGAATTGGATTTCGGGGAGCTACACTCCTCCGAAAATATCGTGTCGCCCCATTTTGGAAAGGTCTCTCCGATAGCTACAACTTTCATGTTCGCTCCAAGAACTGAGAACCGGCCACTAGTAATCCCACCGTATGCAATCATGAACATCAACTCACCCAAGCAATACCATGTAATTACCTTGTGCTATCAAGCACCCTTGGACATCAACTTAGTCCCTTCTTATCATGCTTCGCAAAACATCTCAAGGCATCCCTGGCCTTAGCATAAACATTTCAAAGCACCACCGGCCTGCACATAACGTTCAACAACGTTCCAACAAAAGTAGGGCGATAGCGTGTTCATACATGGTAATTCTCTATCATGATTCTACGGGACTACTAGTGCGCACTTCCAATCATATACATTCCCTTAAGAATTTATCCCAACATCAATATCTCTAAAATCACTGTCACCGTGCCTCATCATCTATAACATGATTCGTATATGACTTTAATTTATCCGAGCTTCCGACTTAGCATTTACACCACAGTTAAGACATTCAACGGAAGATTAATAACTTTAAAAACGACGCACCCAAAAATTACAAAACTTCACAAGGATGATTATAATTTGATAATAATCACTCCACCAATTTTCATGAGCGTCGAAGCAATATTTTGGGAGATATTCATAACCGTAATCGAGTGTGATACGACACTGTTCAGTAAAACAGACATTCAGAAAGCTCTACTCAACCAAAAATTATGATTAACCCCGATCTGGAAAGCTAAGAAGAAGAGCTACAACTTTTATGTTTACCTCAAAACCCAGAACTTAGTGTTTCATACCCAAAATCCTCATTGAAGTCAACAGCCCAAATCTGGACAGAAAACAGAGCACAAAATCCTGATTTAATTCTCTGGACAGTCCACTCGACTGGACATCTAGAGAGCTACAGGTCACCCTAGAAAACGTGCAACCTATCGTTGGAAAGCTCTCTTCAAGGGCTACAACTTTCATGTTGATCCCGAGACTCAATTTCAGTGGGATCATGCCCATAAATGGGCTTGAAGCCGACTGTAACCAGTTTTACCTTAACAAGGGTGCACCTAGCACTTATACAAAATCATTATGACCCTTCATGAAGTAACATAACTCTACCCTCCTCCAGAAAAATCAGGGTTCACAAGGCCCTAAATATTTCTCATCCAGAATCAAACCCTAACACAATTTCTTCCAAAAAAAAATACCAAATCAAAATTGTCTTTTGTCATAGGAGCAAACCTTAGCACCTTCCTCATCGATCTCACTCCATGGACCATGGTCATGCGCAAAATCAGATCCTATATCCACCTTTTGGTGAGAAGAAATGATTCCAAGGAACTTCGCGGCAAGCGGTGCCCTAAATCGGAAGTACCATGTGGTGACCTAAGAGAAAACTCCATTAATCTCTCATGAGAAGCTCTTTTGAGCCCTCATCTCACCTAGCGTGATCTAGAAAACTAGCACCAAGGGAGAGGGGAGGAAGTCACCTGAGTGTCCATGCATGCAACCCAATAGCCGCATTTGCGGCATTTGTCCGTTGTTCCCGGTCATGCTCAGATCTCGCCGATCGGGATCTTGTCGGATCCAAAGTCAGATCACGTCGGATGCCTCAGATCTCTTCTTAGTGAACACCGTCGAGCAGGGGCGGATCCAGAGGGGGGCCCGAGGGACACGTGCACCCCCCATTATTTTTCAAAATTGTTAGTGGATTTGGATTCCTCTCGTCGAGATAATGAATTATGACGACCTATATGTCAAAAATGATGGTCAGATGAGGAAGAAATGACTCCGATAAGATGGAAGCGTTCTCACGTCACGTAACTAGTTTGTTTTGGGACAAATATTGGCTATTCGCAGACCAAAGTTGACTATTTGCAGACCAAAGTTGGCTATTCGTAGACCAAATTTGGCTATTCGCAGACCAAGTTCAGCTATGTGCACCCCCAAAATTAATTTTCAACATGTGACGACCCTCCTACTCACCCCGCTAGCATTTGTGTTTTGAAATTTTTTGTGCACCCCCATTTATAATTTTCTGGATCCGCCACTGCCGTCGAGTTGACTTTGCACCATATTCAAAGTTACAACGAGCTCCATCCACCGCTCACGAAATGTCATGAACATACATCAATATGTAGTCGATTCTTTTTACATTGTTGGTGCCAAAGATAGAGAGACTGGATCTGGAAAAAGGGGAAGGGCTTCAAGCTTCAGTGGAGGCGAATGACGGTGGTTGCCGGCGGTTTGAGATCTGGCCGGAAGAGGTGAGGAGAGTTGGAGTTTCGGATTTGTGAGAGACCAAGAGAGCTGATCTGGGAGATAAACAGATCTGAGAGTTCGCCGGAGGAGATGCCGTAGAGGAGAGAGCTCGGAGGAAGAGGAGGGAGATCTATTTGGTCGGCCATGGGAGGGGAGAGTTTGTCGGATTTGGATTTTGGAGAGAGCTCACCGAAAATGGAGGGAGGGGCGGCGGCCATGGAGGAAATTCGCCGGAGCTTGGAGAGATGGCCGGAAAGAGAGGCTCGCCCATGGATCTGGAGAAGAAGCGTGAGATCAGATCTGGAGGGGGTCGTCGTTTCCGCCGTCGGGTAGCAGGGAGGAGCTCGGCAGGTAAGCTTTCTAACCTAGCTGTTACGTATACATATATATATATATATATATATATATATATAATATATTAATTATAGTAATAATAATAATAATAATAATAATAATAATAATAATATAAAAGTTTAGCATTCAAACGCTCGCACAACGCCCTAGAGAACTCGAAAATTGTTCCGGAAGGGCTCGTTACGACCGTCTCGCCGATACGCACCCATCGAAATGATTCACGGTCAGTTTCGAGTTCGTTTGCTCATTTTACGCTTGTTGGAGCGTTTACGGCCTAATTTACGTAAATGTCAAAACTCCTTCAAACGGCGTCGGAATCGCAAACGGATAGATTCGTTGAACTCATACTATTGTGACGAGTCTAACAAGACTGACTGTGGTCAATTGCGGGGTTGTTTGGTCAATTTCACCATTTTGAATAAATATGCTATTCGCAGACCACATTAATAAATTCGCCGATTCTCATCAAAATCGAGCGCGGACAGTTTTGTTGAACTCGTATAGGCTTCACGAGTCTAACAAAACTGACTGGGGTGAATACCGAGACCGTCTGCTGCATATCGCCTTTTGGATAACTCTGCTATTCGCAGACCACGCTATTTAAGCTAACGTACGTACTATAATTCCTTCGAGGCGGTACGCCTCCTTCGAGTTTTATTGCTCAAGTTATGCTCTCCGGACGGCTCGGATCCCGATACAGCAAACATCGGGACAAAGAATAGAACTGGTACTCGCCGCATTCGTCGAGTGCACTTCCCCGACTCAGTTGCAAGCCTGGCCCTCAGTACACCCCGAGCCCGAGTCAACTCGCGTGACTCAAAAACACGCACAAGGGGTCTAGCTCGAATCGGGATGTTACAGAGTGGGAGGCAGGCCGCCTCCCCCACTACTCGCCCCCTACTGGGGCTGGGGCGAGTGGGAGGCAGGTCGCCTCCCCCACTTGCCCCCCTCGCTGGGGCTGGAGAGAGTGGGAGGCAGGCCGCCTCCCCACTACTCGTCCCACTGCTAGGGCTGGGGCGAGTGGGAGGCAGGCCGCCTCCCCCACTCGCCCCCCCCCCCCCCCCCCCCCCCTCTTGGAGTCGGGCGAGTGGGAGGCCAGCTGCCTCCCCACTTGCCCCTCTTCTCGAGATTACCTGGGGCTACGCTTCTCGAACTTGAGCCCGCCCAAAGGTTCACCTCCCCTTGCCGGGGGCAGTGCCTCGTAAAGATATTGGGCCTAAAGACATCCTAGGTTCAGGGGCCCACTCGACGAATACAGGGTTGTACAGTAAAAGCTATGTCAGATCTAGTGCAGGTTGTAGCATACATGAGACTACCTATGAGTTTGGAGTAATCCAACTGTCTAATAGATGAACCTTTATTTGGTTTCAGTCTATTGTTATAATCGTATAGAGTCTCACTATTTTTGCAATTAATGTAACCCCACTTCTCAAGTAGATTTCTAATGTAGTGACTCTGACTGAGGGTAATTCCCTTTTCAGTGAAGTTCACTTCCATTTCTAAGATGGTTTTCACCTCACCTAAGTCATTCATGTTAAATTGTGTCGTCATGGCAGCTTTCACGTCTTTCACCTCAGACTGATCAGTACCCAGAATCAGCATGTCATCAACATACAAGCATATAATTGCAACTTTATTTGAAATTATTGGGGCGTACAGACATTTATCTAAAAAGTTGAATTTAAAACTCATGGCTTTAACACAAGTGTCAAATTTTTCGTGCCACAATTTGGGTGTTTGCTTCAATCCGTATAATGCCTTAATCAACTTACAGACCTTATGTTCTAGAACTTCTACGACAAACCCTTCATGTTTGTGCATATAGATCTCTTCAGTCAGATCTCCATTAAGAAATGCAGTCTTGACGCCCATCTGATGAACTGTAAAATGTTCAATAGATGCTATCGCGAGAAGTATGTGAATGATGTTTAAATTTTAGAGTTTTGCAAAACCTTTCTTGTGATGTGATTAGAAGTAGGCGAGCATTTTCGAGGAGTTTCGCGAGTACTCAGACTTCGAGAAACTAACCGTTATCCTACTTCGAGGAATAGAAGTAACGGTTTTTTCTTCTTTCGATATATCCAAACTAATCATTCGAAAAGGCAAGTATACCTTATCGCGTATAGTATAGAATATTTTATAGAAAATATCAAGGTCGTATTTTTCCGGATCCTGTTGATTATTTTTACTTTAGAAATACGTTATTATTTTATCGAAAAGATCGATTGATTTTTAAGTTTGCAATAATTTAGAAAGCAAAAATGACGATAATCGCGGGATTGGTGTGCATGTAGCAAAAACCAAGAAAAGCGATAGAAAAGAAAAGAACACACTAAATGAAAAACTCACGCACTCTACGGGAATTTAAATGACTGAAATTAAAGAAAGCAATAAAGCTAACATATGAAAGCTTTAAAATCTAATTATGAAAGCATTAAAATCTAAGTTATGAAAGCATTAAAATTAAAGCATTAAATCTAAATTATGAAAGCAATAAAATTAATCTCATACACACACACACTTTCATAAATAAAAAAAACTAAAATAAAAAACAAAAACAATAAAATTTACTCTCATACACTCACACACACAGCAATAAGAAAAGAAAAACAAGAAAAATAAGAAGAACAAGAACAAGTAAAACAATAAAAAAAGTTTCTTATATATATATTTTCATATTACAACTTTTTAAAAAAAGTGTAAACTTGGAGAGCTCAAACAAGAGCAAGGAAGACACACAAACAAACTCACAAACACTCACAAAAAAAACCCTCATATTTATAAAAATAAGAAAACCCCCTCATATTTATAGGCAAAAATGGGGCTGCAAATAGCAAAAAAATGGAGTTTGAAAGGTGCTAGAAGAGCAGCTGGAGGTTTGACTTGAGAGGTTAGCAAGTTTGACTTGAGAGCTGGCGGGCTGGAGTGAGCTGGCAGGTCTGGTCTCAGCGGGCTGACTCGTCTCAGCGGTTCGGGCTGAGCTGGCGGGCTGGGGCTGAGTCTCAGCGGTAATGGCATGAGGGAGATTCGTCGAACGCAGAAAGGGTTTCGTCGAACACCGAGAGGGTTTCCTCGAACGCCTAGAGGATTTCGTCGAACATCTGGACGCGGAGAGGGATTCGTCGAACGTAGAGAGAGTTCGGCGAACGTGTAACATCCCGATTCGAGCTAGACCCCTTGTGCGCGTTTTTGAGTCACGCGAGTTGACTCGGGCTCGGGGTGTACTGAGGGCCAGGCTTGCACCTGAGCCGGGGAAATGCACTCGACGAATGCGACGAGTACCATTTCTATTCTTTGTCCTGATGTTTGATGTATCTGGATCCGAGCCGTCAAGAGAGCATAATTTGAGCAATAAAACTCAAGGAAGTGTGCCGCATTGAAGGAATTATAGTGCTTACGTTAGCTCAAATGACATGGTTTTCAAATAGCGTATTTATTAAAAAAAAATGATATGCAGCAAACGACTTTGAAATTCACCCCAGTCAGTTTGTTAGACTCGTGACGCCTATACGAGTTCAACAAAATTGCTCGCACTCGATTCTGATGAGAATCGGCGAAATCTTAATACGGTATGCGAATAACGTATTTATCCAAGTTTGTGAATCGAGCAAACAACCTTGCAATTGACCCTAGTCAGTCTTGTTAGACTCGTAACATTAGTACGAGTTCAACGAATCTATCCGTTTGCGATTCCGACGTCGTTTGAAGGGTTTTTGGCATTTAAGTGAATAGGTCGCAAACGCTCGGACAAGCATAAATTAAGCAAAGGAACTCGGAATTAGTCTCGGATCGTCCCGATGGATGCGTGTCAGTGAGACGGTCGTAACGAGTCCGTCTGCGACAAATTGTGAGATCAATAGAGAAATCTACACGCGTTTGAATGAAAAGATAATAATAATAATATTATTATTTATTATTATTATATAATTTATATTATATATATAGAGAGACCTAAAACTTAGGTTAGAGCCCTACCTTCTCCCGTGAAGCTTGGGCCGTCAACACCACCCAGCTGAATCTCCCTCCTCTCTGATCCTTCTCCCCTCTGGCCGGCGCCACCTCCGTCCATCTCTACTCCGGCGAACTCTGAGCTCCTCCCTCCTCCAAGCTCCGACCTCATCTCCGCCAAGGCCGGCGATCTCTTTCACCTCCGACAAACTCTCCCCTCCCATGGCCGACCAAACAGATCTCCCTCCTCTCACCGGCATTCCTCTTCGATAACCTCCAAACCGAGTTTTCTTCCGTCGACCGTTCTAGAAGCAACACCTCGCCCCCTCATTTTTCCTTCTCACTCCAGATCTGAAGAGTTCTCCTATCTTTCTCCATCTCCGGCGAGATTTACTCCATTTCTCAGATCTAAGAAGAAGCCCGGGCTGCTCCTGCTCCAGGCCGAAACCCACAACAACCCATCATCTTCTCCATTTTAAGACACCTATTTTCACCCTCCAGCAACTTCAAACCGCCAAGCTCATTTCCAAATCTGAGAGAGTTCTTTTCTCTCCACTCTACAACGATCCCTTACTCTCCGAGGAGCAAAACAGCGAGCCCTCGCTCTCCAAACCAAAACAGCCCACTCGAGGGGCCGACTCCTCTTCGACGACGTCCGACGAGATCCGGATCTGCGAGATCCGGCCATGACCGGGAGCGACGGACAAATGCCGCATATGCGGCTATTGGGTTGCATGCATGGACACTCGGTGAGCTTCCTCCCCTCTCCCTTGGTGCTAGTTTCTTAGATCAAACTAGGCGAGATGTCGAACTCAATTGAGTTGATTTGAGAGCAAGTCATGGAGGGATGTCTGAAATCTGTGTTCTGATTATTTATTCCGGTAACCTCCGATCACCGATTCGCCGCCCCTCGATGCATCTCACATACGAGAAAGGGGCGGTGATGTTTGTTGGTCGGACGGGAAATAAGGTGGCTGATGTGAGAGTTTTATTAGACTCCAGGTCGGGCAATTCACAGCCCCAGGCTGGAGGAAGAAGATGGTCGGACGTTGTTCGATCAACACTTAGATCTGTGTAGTTTATATTAGTTATTGGTAAATTACATGTTTAGCGCGCGGCGAGGTTGGCGTATGGATTCATATTAATTTGGTGATTTACCTTGTTTTGTTTATCGGAAGATGTTTGGAATTGGTAGATAAATGTTGATGACAATGTGGACACCCCTCTTAAATTTCATAATTTTTCAGAGATAGGCTTGCTGTGATTTTGTCAATATTATGTTATAAAATTATTGTGCCGTAAATTGTTATCATGATTTTTCTGAATGAGTTGAGATATGGTGTAAACGCTCAAGATGCTAACCATGACATATAGTAGAAATTTTAGAAGTCTTGGGTTTGATATAACCACTTGATTAATCACTTGTTTGGTGACGCTCTAGGACAAGTATGTGCATGAAATTTTATGCAAGTAGTGATTTGAATAGTCCAATTTACAATGTATGTAAATGTTATTATTATGATTCTAATACAATATTGGAGGTTGTTTGTACATGTCCTCATGATGGTAAGACGCGGCTTGACTGTACTCGTAGAAATAGAATACTTAACCGTCTTCTTCAAGGTCGATTCTTCAATGATATGGGACTTGTAAATATCAGCGTTTATGATCATCTTTTTATACACTCATACCAGTCAACTAATGCTGACTAGAAGACATGCGAGTTGCCACTAATGTAGAGGATTATATTTAAATTATGTCGGGGTATGCACCTGAGGATCATACAGTTCGTGATGGGTCGTTAGATGAATAACTACATTGTAACACCACTCTTTTTTTACCCAAGTGTTCGGATGTGATGAACGATTGATGGTGTAGTATGAATTAGCATTTAAATATATATGTTAAATCTAACAGGGTTGGGTAAGAAATAACTCTTGACTAAAAGCCGAGCTTAGTCATTGACCCTTAGTTTGGAGGATATGATATTATGCACAAGTAATCCTTAGGTTAAGATCGTAGGAAGTGAAATCTCAGGACTTGTGTACCTCACTGCTTAGAGTATGCTAACTCCCTACAGGTAGCATTGAGGGCTTGGTTTAGTGATTGGGTTGGGTCGACATCCTAAGTTAATGTGGGAAGGGACTCGGTTTGGAGCCCTTGCTTGCTTAAGAGCGTGAGTTAGTCCTGCGAACGGTAGGCTCGGGAATAAGGAAGGACTGAGTTAGTATGGGGAGCGGTAGACTCGAGACCCTTTTGGGAGGAATGGGGTTGTCCTGCAAAAGGTAGGTTCTATGTTATATAAGAAGGATTGGTCGAGTCCTCCGAGCCAAGAGCTTGGTGTTTCACTTAGAGGCATTGTTGTATCAAGTAGTACGCGGATACCCTGTGTGTTCTTAGGGGCGTATGTAAGGTCTAGGCTGGGAGGTGTCATACTAGCCTAGAAGTGGACAGCCCGGTCCACTGCCTTGTTTGCCTCAACTGGGTACCTGAGCGGAGACTCGAATCGAGGACTAGAGGTGGTGCTTACCAGATAGTACGCGGATACCCTGTGTGTTCTTAGGGGTGTACGTAAGGTCTAGGCTGGGAGGTGTCATACTAGCCTAGAAGTGGACAGCCCGGTCCACTGCCCTGTTTGCCTCAACTGGGTACCTGAGCGGAGACTCAAATCGAGGGCTAGATGTGGTGCTTACCAGATAGTACGTGGATACCCTGTGTGTTCATAGGGGCGTACATAAGGTCTAGGTTGGGTGGCGTTACACAAGCCTAGAAGTGGATAGCCCGGTCCACTGCCATGTTTGCCTCAACTGGGTACCTGAGTTGACACACTCGAACAGAGGGAACTACAAAAGGTCTGTACGTACAGAGTTAGAGTGCGTGAGTATGCATGGGTGAGTCATCATATCATAATCATTGCATTGCATCGCATTGCATTGCACCGCATAAGATCCTCATCATATAAATTTGTATGGGCACTTTTATATGATGAGTTACTATTTTTGCACCAGACCCTTAACTTATAAGCTTGTATGGGCATCCTTATAAGTTAAGCTCAATTCCAGTTCCTTATATATATATTGTTCATTGATACATTGTTAGATGTAAATGCTTTTATATACATGTTGTTAGTTGATGATATAAAATTGCTAGGTTGGTAATACCTCCTTGTCACCTGCATATTGTACATACTGTTATATTGCAGCTTTTCTTTCTTTCCTTCCACACGGTGCCTAAGAGTCGCCGGGGTGAGAGAATGTGAAGCCACTTAGTCTTTATGACTAACGTTTCTACGCTTTAATTTTAGGAGGACACCCCGCAGATGGAGCGGCAGCAGTGAACGGTGCAGGAGGACAGCCAGGCCAGAGAGGCAGGGCCTGAGACTACGATACCGTCCCTTTTCTTCCGTCACAAACGTGTGCTTTTGAGCGCTTTGTTGTAGCCTTCGGGAAAGTTTTGTACTCTGATATTCAGGAGCTTTCTGTGTTCCTGCTTTGTTTTATTGTGGACTTTATATACTTAGTGTGAATGTGACTTCTGTGGTTTCTTTTATTATGGGTTGGCACTTTGATATTGGTCTTAGCCGGCAGAATAGGCGTCTTGGGGTACAGGTTAGCCCGTGCGCTGACGCTACCGCAAGGCGGCTGTTCTGGGCATAAGACTCCCCTCGGCCGTGTTTTGTGTTCCGGGAGGGGGGGTCTTACAGAACGTCTGGACGCGGAGAGTTCGTCAAACGCAGAGAGAGTTCATCGAACGTCTGGACGCTGAGAGTTCGTCCAACGCAGAGAGGGTTTCGTCGAACGCCGAGAGGGTTTCGTCGAACGCTGAGAGGGTTTCGTCGAACGCCCAGACGCGGAGAGGGATTCGTCGAACGCCTGGACGGAGAGTTCGTCGAACGCCTGCAGACATATATATATAGTTATTTATATGTTTATATTTAATATATATATATATGCTATTATTATTTACATTTTATATATTATACATATGTACTTATACATGTACATATATTATACATATATATTTTATTATATTTATAATAATATATTTATTATACATTATTATTACAATTTTTTTCATTTATATTTACATATAAATGTATGAATTCTTATTATACTTATTATTTACATATATATATTACTACTTATAATATTACATTTACATATATATAAATATGACTATATTATTTATACATCTATATATCTTTATTTTATAATTACATAGATATATATATATATATATCATTGTTTTCAATGACATAAATATATATCTTTATTTTAGGGTTTCATAGTATTATATGTACATAGAAATAAATAATTTCAAAATTTTATTCTTAGATAAATATATTTACAAAGAATATTTTTACACATTTTTCTAATTTATTTCATACTTAAATAACTCTTTTTTTTCATATAGATATATATTTATATACATTAGATAAAGCAAGTGACTATTTCAATATTTTACATGCAATATGTACAATATTACCCAAAATTATGCAAAAAATTATACTAAATATATTTATAATTTACTATTCATCAAATACCCTTATACTTAAGTTTTTGTTATTCCATAACAAAAATAAGAGATACCCATAAGACATTAATAGAATTTCTAATTTACCAAAATTTTATTTAATCGAAAGTAACCTTGAAATCAATTTAGGAGATTAAAAGAGGTAAGTCATACATCGTGATGATGATTTAAAAAGAGCGAAAAAGTTTTAGCCAACAAGACTTCTAAAGTTAGCTAAGTAGCGACCTAAATAATTGTAATAAATAGCACCATGATTAGAATAGAATTATAAGAACTTTAACTTTTTAAAGAAATTTTTAAGAATAATTAAAACTTACTAATTATGCTCTCTCAAATTTTTTTTAATTTATATCTAGTTTTCAATTTTATTGGCTGAGGGGTAAGGGGAAGCTTGGTAGGAGAAGAGATTTTTTTATTTGGGGGTGATGAATTTTATCCTCTCACCCCACTCAATTTTTTTTCTTTTGGATAGAGAAGGGAATGACATCTTATTCCCATAAATTTTGTTGTTTTTCTCTTCAAAAATACTCAATGCCTATATTTACGGAACAAAATCTTATTCTCATTGACATAAGATCTTTTTGATTTTAATTGGGTGCTTATGTTTACGGAATGAAATCTTATTCTCATTGACTTAGGATCTTTTTAGGACAATTTCCAAGGATATGGAATAAAAGATAAGGGGTTTAGAAATTTCTAGAGTTTATAAATTAAGAAAAAATTTGAGAGCAATGTTTAGTAGATTTAGAACATTCCTAAAGTTTCACAAGTTTGAAGTAGGAATAATTAAAGTGTAAAGATGGTCTGCCAAAATAATACAACAAGAAGCTATTTAGGATAAACTTAAAGTAGTGCTAAAAAGTTTGATCTCTAATTAAATTAAAATTACAATGTGTTCTTTACAACTAAAATTTCATGAATCTAAATCTTACAAACTATGATACAGATAAGGGTTTTGGCAAATCAAAAATAATGAAAATGCTTATAAATAAACTCAAACTAGTTTTGGAAATAACAAAAAGCTAAGTAGGGAGTTAATTCTATTTTGGATTTTTTCTTGGGATAAGTTTTTCATCAATTTGTTTTGAATTTTTATTATGATGATTTTTTTTTATTATTATGATTTTTTTTTGGGTTTTTCTAATGCGGGAGGGACCAAAATAATTACAAAAAGAGGAAAACACCTTCATAGTTAAAAGTCAACATTGTCCCTAATGTTGAAATTATGTATGAGGAACAATTATATATGTACAAAAATGTAAAAAGGGAAAAAAATATAAGAAAAGGAAATAGCGGGGAAAAGACACGTCCCTGATTTGGAGACGGGATGACTGGATGAATGCCTGCAAAATATGGATAAGTAAGAAAATATTAGATAAATATGGGGTGTCTCCCACGAGCGCTTTGTTTACCGTCGCATAGCTTGACTGATTTGATGGTTAGATTCGGGGGTTCGACTCCGTATTACCCGACAAAGCTCCAAGTTGCCGCTCGGAGACCATATTCGCAAGTTGTCCAACTTGATTTTCTAAGTTTTTTAGCGATCCAGTGATGTTCCGGATATTTGAGTCGTTAGACGCGACGTGTTTAGCGAATGCTTCTTCGAGCGGAGAAAGTTTTGGAGGAGGAGGCGGATATCCCTGATGAAATCCGTGCGGAAATCCTTGCGGATTTGCATTAGGGGGTCGCTGCACGTTATTTTGATTACTCCAGGAGAAGTTCAGGTGATTCTTTCAACCCGGATTATAGTTATTACTATATGGGTTATTATTAGGGTTGAAGGGAGGCCGAGCTTGATTGCCGAGGTAATCTACCGATTCTTCATTTAAATTATTATTATTATTAAAATTATTATTATTAGTATTCGCCCACGCGGGAGTGGCGGAGGAAACAGTCATCTCCGCCACCTGCTTACTTAGCCACTCTACCTACGAGGCTAAGAGAGCAGTGACATCCACTTCAAAAATACCAGCCGGTTTATTTGGACGCGACCTTGGCACGTTCCATTTGTACGCGTTCATGGCAATTTCCTCGATCAGAGCTTGAGCGGCCTCCGGGGTTTTGTTGTTTAACGTTCCCCCGGCGGCTGCGTCAATCATCTGTCGCGTTGAGAAATTCAAGCCATTATAGAACGTTTGTACCTGTAGCCAAGTTGGTAGCGCGTGATGAGAACACCTACGCAAATATTCTTTAAAACGCTCCCAAGTCTCGTAAAGAGACTCGGAATTTAATTGTATAAAAGATGCGATATCCGTGCGTAATTTAGCGGTTTTTGATGGAGGAAAATACTTAGTTAAAAAAATTCTGTCAATTCGGCCCACGTGGTTATGGACCCTTTCTCTCCCGCCCCGTCCTAATAGGCCTGGGGAGAGAAGTGGCGCACCTTCAGGAGATTTCCGTTCCAAAGGTCCGGTTACTTGTTACCAGTGTGGCAAGGTGGGTCACATTAGTCGTTTTTGTACCGAGGGCGGAGCTGGGCCAGAGCCGAGACAAGAACAATCGGTGCGTTCGGGTCCCAGTGTTGCAGAGAAGGGGAAAGCGGCGGGGTCGAGTGCTTCGCAGTTCCCTCCAGTGCAGCCTAGAGCCTATAATCTTGGGCAACAGGAAGCGATACGTCAACCCGATGTGGTGACAGGTACGAAAGGTTTAAGTTTTTGTTTGTTACTATAATGTAGGTTGCGGCCTTTCATGTTTGTTTTGCACGTGGTTAGGTTTCGTGCTAGTTTCGGGCTACCCCTCTCGAGTGTTGTTCGACACGGGGGCGTCACACTCTTTTCTTGCGGAAAGTTTTATCCGGAAGATTGGTGTTGAGTCCGTAGAGGCAGAAGTGGAGCTGAGTGTGCGTATGCCGAATGGGTCTTTCATGACTACCATGAGGAAGGGACGCATTGTGATGCAAATTGGCGATTGTGATTTCGTGTTGGTAGCAGCGATTCTGCCACTAGCCGAATTCGATGTTATCTTGGGAATGGACTGGCTTGTGGAGCAGCGAGCTAGTATCGACTGCCAGTTGAAGGTGGTAACCCTGAGAGGTGAAGGTAGAGCAGAGGTCAAGTTTGAAGGCCTAAGCGGAGTGGCTTGCTCCCTGATTTCCGCTATGCAAATGAGGCGTGTGGTAAACCAAGGAGGCGAGGCGTTCTTAGCTTTGTTGGAGACTCACTCCACAAAGTTGGCTATTAGAGAAGTTCCGGTGGTGGAAGAATTTGAGGATGTATTCCCCGAGGAGCTTCCGGGAGCACCTCCTCAGCGTGAAATTGATTTCTCGATAGAGTTGGTACCGGGTGCGAGGCCAGTGTCGCGTCCTCCGTTTAGGATGGCACCGAAGGAACTGGCCGAGTTAAAGGTTCAGTTGCAAGAGTTGTTAGAGCAAGGGTACATTAGGCCCAGCTCTTCGCCGTGGAGCGCACCGGTATTGTTTGTGAAGAAGAAAGACGGAAGTATGCGATTGTGTATCGATTATCGTGAATTGAATAAATTGACCGTTAAGAATAAATATCTGATCCCCCGGATCGATGATTTGTTCGACCAGTTAGTGGGGTCGGTGGTGTACTCCAAGTTGGATTTGAAATCGGGGTACTACCAGTTGAAGATTCGAGAAGAGGACGTTGCCAAGACAGCATTTGGGACTCGGTATGGACACTACGAGTTTTCGGTGATGCCGTTCGGACTGACGAACGCGCCATCTGTGTTCATGGATTTGATGAACATGGTTTTTCGCCCGTTCTTAGATTCGTTCGTGGTGGTGTTTATTGATGATATTTTGGTGTATTCAAAATCGGAGGCAGAGCATGAGTCTCACTTGAGGCAAGTATTGCAGACTCTAAGGGAGATTCAGCTTTATGCTAAGGTCTCAAAATGTGAGTTTTGGATCGAGAAGGTGACTTTCTTGGGGCACATAATTAGTGGAGATGGGGTGGCGGTAGATCCAGCGAAGATTGACGCCATTAGAGATTGGCATGTCTTGAGAACCGTGGCGGAAGTCCGGAGTTTCCTTGGACTAGCCGGTTATTATAGAAGGTTCGTGGAGAACTTTTCGCGGATGGCGCTGCCCCTCACCACTCTCACTCGCAAGGACCAGAGGTTCGTATGGACACCGGAGTGTGCCCGTGCATTTGAGAATCTGAAGGAAAGGTTGATGTCTGCTCCAATCCTTAGTCTTCCTAGTGGGACGGAAGGATTTCAGATTTTCAGCGACGCGTCAGGTTGCGGGTTGGGTTGCGTGCTGGTGCAGCACGGCAAGGTGATCGCTTATGGGTCAAGGCAGTTAAAGACTCATGAGAAGAATTATCCCGTCCACGATCTGGAGTTGGCGGCGGTAATCTTTGCGCTAAAGTTATGGCGGCACTACGTTTATGGTGCGAAGGTGGAGATCTTCACAGATCACAAAAGCTTGAGGTATCTTCTAGACCAAAAGGACCTGAATATGCGGCAGCGTAGGTGGGTCGAGTTCCTTGGGGACTACGACGTGGAGATTCAATATACGCCGGGTAAAGCCAACGTGGTGGCGGATGCTTTGAGTAGGAAGTACTCCGGGCAAGGTAATTGGATGGAGGCGCATAACGAGCATTTGATTCGAGACTTGGAGTCTCTTAACATTTCTTGTGTGGCTAGAGGTGAGTCTAGCGTAGCTCGTTTGAACTGGATTGAAATGCAGTGTGATATAACGGATCGAATCCGAGAGGCGACCAGTGCGGACGAGGAGTGCCAACAGTTGGTGTTGGAGGCTCAGCAAAGCGAAGGCACTGCTTTGGAGATGGTTGGTGGAATTCTGAGGAGAGACAGAAGGATCTGTGTTCCGCGCTTCGGCAAGCTTCGCGAGGAGTTGATGTTTGAAGCTCACTTTACGAAGTACTCCGTTCATCCAGGAAGTACAAAGATGTACGCGGATTTGAAGAAATCTTTTTGGTGGCCTGGGATGAAGCGGGATGTAGCCGAGTACGTGAGCCGATGTCAGACTTGTGCCTTGGTGAAGGCTAAGTGCCAAAGGCCCGGTGGGTTCTTGAAGCCTCTTCCCATCCCCGAATGGAAATTTGATGACATCTCTATGGATTTTGTGCATGGTTTGCCTCGATCGCAGCAGGGTAACGATGCGATTTGGGTGATAGTGGATCGCCTGACGAAGGTGGCCCACTTCATTCCGAATCAGAAGGGCGATGGCGTGGAGAAGCTCGTGGAGCTTTATGTTCGAAACATTGTGCGGTTGCACGGGATTCTGAAGAGCATCGTTAGTGATCGCGATGGGCGATTCACCTCGAAGGACTGGAGATTAGTGCAGAAAAGTCTAGGCACGAAGCTCAAGTTTAGTACCACGTTCCATCCGCAGACCGATGGTCAGACGGAGCGAACGAACCGTACGTTGGAAGACATGTTGAGGATGTGTGCTCTCGACTTTGGCAAAGGTTGGGAAGACCACCTTTTCATGGTGGAGTTCACCTATAATAATAGCTTCCAGGCGAGTATCAAGATGGCGCCATACGAAGCTTTGTATGGAAGGAAGTGTCGAACGCCGATGTCTTGGGCAGAGGTGGGAGACACTAAGATTTTGGGAAAGCAAGTGGTGGAAGATGCTTGCGAGATTGTGCGGACGATTCAGGAGCGCATGAAGGTTGTTCAGGATCGACAAGCGAAGTATTTTAATGCGCGCCACAGAAATGAGGAGTTTGCAGTGGGCGACATGGTCTACTTGAAGATCAAGCCGTTCAAGGGTGTTTCGCGGGTGCGGCGACTCAAGAAGTTGAGTCCGAGATATTTGGGTCCGTTCGAGGTTACGGAGCGTATAGGCGAAGCAGCCTATCGTTTGACGTTGTCCGCAGAGCTGAGTGGATTACATGACGTTTTCCATGTCTCTGTGTTGAGGAAAGCTTTGGTAGAGCCGAGCGTCGTGGCCGAAGCGGCGGCGGTGCCGGTGATGGAGGACTTGGGGGCGAGGGTTCGCCCGGTGTGCGTGGAGGATTCAGAAGTCCGGCAGTTGCGTAACAAGCAAGTCAAACTTGTAAAGGTGCGATGGGACAACTGCGGGCGAGACGAATTCTCTTGGGAGCGTGAGCAAGCGATGCGGGAGGATTTCCCGGAACTTTTCGCTCCAGGTATGCGTTATGAATTTTCTGTTTAAATTCTGAAATTTCGAGGACGAAATTCTTTTAAGGGGGGTGGAGTTGTAACACCCCAAAATCGGAGTTCTGTCTCGGGTTAACGCACGACCATTTTCCGCTTCGCGCACGACCAGTGATCGTGCGCCTGTGACCGTGCGTTAATTCGAGGGATTGACAGAGTTCTGTTGCGGATAGTGCGCACGATCAGAGGAAGTCTTTGCGCACGACCACTGACCGTGCGCCACTGCTCGTGCGCCCTGTTTATTTCTGTTCCGCGAAAACGTGCGGGGATGACGATCCGACCGATCAAATATTTCGGGATTTGATCCAGCGGCTGAGATGTTTCGTTGGGGGGCTTTAGGGCTTGGATGAGGGGTTATTCCCTCATATTTTCAAGTCTTTTCTCTCTCTTAGGTTGGAGAAAGGAGAAGGGGGCAAGGAGGAAGAAGAGGGGAGATCTGCCATTGTTGGAGCTTCGGAGCTCCGATCGCCGATCCGAGACCGGCAACGCGTAGAGGGCGTCAAGGCGCTTCTTATCCACCGTTTGTTTGCAAGCTTCTCATGGCTAGGAGGAGATCTCAAAAGGTAACGACGTTTCTCCTCCCGGTCCTTAGGATGCGTGCATGGCATCCCTTATTTTCCTGCATTTTTTGGCACCGGATTCGTCGGGTGAGAGGGATCCGGGTCGCCTTGGTTCAAAAGGAACCATCGGGTTGATTGAGTGCGTCCCCGACATGATTTGCACTAGAGATCCGCTCCGTTAGCGGATTAGGCATTGTGGGTGAAGCCGGATTTGTGGTCGTTGGTCTGATCCGGTGATGTTGATTTACGCGCATTTTAGGGGGTTTGTTAGAAATCCGAATACAGCGAACTCGTCGTTGTGATGCCCTTGTAGCTTCGTGTGGTAACGAATGTTGGGTTTAGGGCGGAGAAATAATGTGCGGATTATGGGGCTTGTGATGCCTAGCGTTGTGCGAAGGCGCGATTGGTCTTTGTGGTCGGCTGGCTATCCCGTGAAGACTGAGATTCACGTGTGGAGAGTGTCCTGGCAAGATTAGTCCCTTCGATTGTTGACTGACGAGAATGTCTGTGCTACGGATGAGTCCGTTGACGGTCGCCAGGCGAGGTAATCGGTGGACGTTGTCCCGAAAGTAAGCCCAGGGCCTTGGGACGTTTTGGTTGGCCAGAATTCTTAGAATCGGTCTTGGTGCGTTGTTGGCGGCCCGAGCGTGTGAGCTGTTAGACAAGCCCGATGGCATGGTGAGCCAGGCGAGGTGGGTCTCAGCGAGAGCTCTTGGCCTTGGGTTTTGATGCCCTTGTGGGGAAGTAATGAGTACCCTTGTGTTGGTGATGTATGATGATGTGTTAGATTCATACGCTTTAGGGTGCCTTGGGTGAAACCCGGGTTTGCGCTCATTTTGCATTGTTAGGCCCCTTTTATTACCTGCTCAACATAGAAACGTGGATGATGCTTGTGACACTCATGCCTGTATTTATGTTGCTTTTCTGTATGTACATTTGCGTACGAAGTGCTGACTTGCAGGGTGAAGTAGTTCCCCGGGGTCCGCTAGGACGGCCGGGAGGAGGGATGTTGTTACACTGTTTGTGGTCAGCCATAGCTGACCCTCGTTTACCGCTCTTTGTGATTTGGTTGCAGGGCAAGAATCGCAGGCTGGACCCAGCGCGCCGGCCAAAAAGGCCTAAAGCCTCACGAAGTGCTTAGTTGTTTTTCCTGCATTACTTTCTTCGTACTTTGTTATATCCGGCTTGCATGCCGATCGAGGTAGTTTAGGAAAATCTATCTTTCCCCTTTTGTTGGGATGTCTTTTAGGATTGAATGTTTGATGATTTGGACGTTGGTTTTGTAAGGCCTTAAGGTCAGTTGGACTCCTTTGTACTGTGGACAATCTCTGTGGTATTTAGTTTGTTTCCGCTGTGTTTTCTGAGTTTGGAGTTTGGGTAGTTAATATCATCTTTTAATACTGATCCTGTGGCGGTTATATGTTGTGGGGTCCCGGCCGGACCCATATTATATGGTCATTACAGGGGAGGCGTTACAAACGCATTCTTGGCAAGACGACTCACTGCACTGCAAGCATAACGGCTCAGCCTCCACAATCGAAGTCGTCGCATCACCACTGGATTCTCCTGCCTCCTTGGTCTTTCCCTTCAGGTCTCTTTTCATTTGGAAACAATCCTTCTTGAAATGACACTTCTTCTTACAGTAGTAGCACTCGATGTCCTTCTTGGACTTGCCCCTAGACTTGCTCCTGAAAGTGCCCCTGTTCTTCACATCCTTCTTCACAGACCTGCCTCTTCCTTCCATGAGGAAAACACCCGAATTGGAAGATCCAGAATCCTTCCTTCTCAACTCTTCGTTCAGGAGACAACTAGACACCATCTCCATAGTTACCACACCATCAGGTGCTGAGTTGCTCAACGACACTACTAGAGTCTCCCAACTCTCTGGTAAAGAACTAAGGACCATCAGAGCTTGGAGTTCATCTCCCAAGATAATCTTCATGGACTCCAACTGATTGATAATACTTTGGGCAAGGTTCAGGTGCTCAGTCATCTGCGAACCTTCCCGGTACTTCAAATTAACAAGCTTCCTAATCAGAAATGCTTTGTTACCTGCAGTCTTCCGCTCATACAAAGCTTCCAGCTTTTTCCATAAGGCTTAAGCCGACGACTCCGTGGAAACATGATGAAAAACAGAGTCATCAAGCCACTGCCTAACAAACCCTACTGCCTTCCGATCCATCTTCTTCCACTCTTCATCATCCTTAACTGAAGCCGGTCTCCCTGTCAGCGGAGCATGGAGATCTTTGCAATATAAAAGATCCTCCATCTGAGGCTTCTAGATGCTCCAATTCTTGCCATTCATACTGACCATCCTTGTGTTCTGTTCCATTGCTTTCTCAAACAACAATTGCTCTAACACGATCTACAAGTCGATTTATTTCAAGGGATTAACAAGAGAGGATAGGGAGCGGACCAATGGTCGTCACCTACCGCACCGAGTTAGAAACCGAGAAATAAAAACGACAAGCCAAAGAACCTACCTCTGATACCACTTGTAGGGAATGAAGGTCATAGATGACGACGTCTCCCACCGATCAATAGAACCTACAATAAATGAGAAAAGCAAACCAACAAAACAAAACAACACAAGAGAATTTATGTGGAAAACCTTCACCACTTGAAGGTCAAAAACTACGGGGCACGGCACAACAAAAATCCACTATAATAAATAAGGATTACAGAAATTATCTAGGTTTGCCCAAACCTAGAACGCCCACCGGATTTGACAAACAAATCCACTCCTCTCTCCACCACAAAGATGAACACACAAATTCTCTACAATAGGATAAAACTCTACTCTCTCTTCAAGCAAAATAGCAAACGAAGACAAGAAAGAGAACACCTTAAATCGTAGATGAAGAGGTCTTTGACACGGTAGAGAAAACTCCAAGTATCACTGAGGAATCAACTCCTCCTTCCGGCAACAGAACGGCGGCGATAGCACCTCTCCAAAACAGCGGCGGCGAATGGCCCTCTCCAAAACACTGGCGCCAACACCTCTCCAAGGGAGCGCCAACAGCATCCCTCTCCTCTCCAAAATAGCGGCAACAACAGCTCTTCAAAGGCGGCGCAGGCAGCCTCCTCCTCCACGCACACCGGCGGCGGCTCTCCAAGATCGAGAAAAGAGAGAAAGGGAGGGGCGGCAAAACTCTGAATCGGGGAGAGAGGGAGTCGGCAGTTCACAAAATCAAGAGAGAGAGGCAGACCTAACTCCACGTTATTAAGCCAAGAAAAATACTGTTCACGCCAAGAATTAAAAACTGTCCGGTTCAGCTTGAACCGGACCCCAAAAAATTCTGCCATATTTCTGTCCAAATAGAATGACAGAGCCAAAAATGTTGCAACCTTTTTGCAATTTCAGAAACAGCTCATCAGCAGCTTTCCATCAGCAACAGCTCACCCAAACTGGCCCTTAGAGAGGAGAATCATGCTCTGTTGAAGGAGATCATCTTGGAGCTCAAGAATGGTGGTCGGTCATGGCACCTAGAGGATTCAACTGATCAAAATCCCCAAACAATGTATGTTTCTCCTCCTCTCCCATTGTGCTAGAATCTAGATCCATTTAGGTGAGAAATCGGGCCCAATTGAGCCCGATTACATGGGAGATTTGAGAGAAATTTTGAGCATTTCCTCCTTGCCCGGGTTCTCTCTGGCGCCTTCCGGCTGCCTTATCACCGCCAATCGACGGCCACCACCTCAACGGAGGTGGTGGTGTCGGTGGACGGCAGTGGTGGCCAACAGGGGTGGCCGGGAAATGAGGAAGAGATCACCTCCAGGTTGGGTAGATCTGGACCCTTGGATGGAGGAGGAAGACATAATCCTGGCCGTCTATTCAGGGATGATGGCTATTTGCAGGCCAAGAATTAATTAGATGTAATATTTTTGTGACACTTATTTCAGTAGATTGAAATCAATATTTAGGCCACTTAGTGGCTGCTTTAGGAAAAAGTGCCAGAGAAAAACATTGTATCCCTTGAGATCTACTTTTCATAGGATTTTAATTCACCAGATTTGGTGACCTACAAATCCCTGTAGGGAAGTTTTTCTGAGATGTGTCCTAAGGAAAGACCAGTCACCAAAATGCGAATTAATTTCACATCGGTGTTTGCATGGGCCTAATATTTGGCCATGTGTTAAGCAGGACAAGAGAGAGATTGATTGAAAATGTCATTCAAACTGTTCTACCTTTGTCATTCAACGGATACAAATATATAGGACAACTTTGTATGGAAAATGTAAACATACAATAAGTGCAAAACATAAAGAGAGGCAGTTCCCAAACAGACACCATTAATTTTGGACCCTTGGTATACTGTGCAGGAAATGGGCTTTTAATATTCCAATGTCATTAATACCCTCCCTCAAGAGGGGGTATGGAGGTCACGAATCCCCATCTTGGGAAGAAAGGACTGAAAGGCGTTGTGGCCCAAAGCCTTGGTGAAAATATCGGCGACCTGCTCAGAGGTGCGAACAAACTGAGTGGCGATCACACCGGCCCGTAATTCATCCCGAACGAAATGGCAATCCATTTCGATATGTTTGGTACGTTCATGGAATACTGGGTTGGAGGCAATGTGAAGCGCGGCTTGACTATCGCAGAAAAGTTTCATCAAAGCAGAGTGACAGATCCCGAAAGAAGAAAGAAGACCCTTTAACCACTTTAGCTCGCAACAGGCGGCAGCTAGAGCGCGGTATTCTGCTTCGGCGGAGGAGCGTGAAACCGTTGGTTGCTTCTTTGTCTTCCACGAGATAGGCGAGTCCCCAAGAGAGACAAAATACCCAGTCAAGGATCGACGGGTTACGGGACAGGCCCCCCAATCCGCATCGCAAAAAGCGGATATGGATAAATTATTGACTGAGGGAAGCAAAAGTCCCTGACCTGGATGCCCCTTCAAGTACCGAACGATACGGAGAGCTGCTGCCTAATGATCGCGCCGAGGTTGGTGCATAAACTGAGCTAAAACGTGCACTCCATAACAAATCTCTGGACGAGTGACAGTGAGGTAGATGAGACGCCCAATGAGACGTCGGTATGGCTCCGCATTGTGGAGAAGCTGGCTGGTAGATTCAGCCAACCGATGATGTTGTTCCATTGGAAAAGCCGCGGGACGCTCCCCGAGCAAGCCTTCGCCGGAGATGATGTCTAATGCATATTTACGATGTGACAAGTAGATCCCTTCGGAACTTCGCGCAACCTCAAGCCCGAGAAAGTATTTGAGGCTCCTAAGGTCTTTCATGTGAAAACACTGATGTAGGTAGGATTTAAAGACAGCGATTTCACGAGCACTATTTCCGGCGATGATCAGATCATCCACGTAGGTAAGGATATGAATGCACACGCTCTGGTGGTGAAAAGAGAAGAGGGAATAGTCAGAGGTTGATTGTATGAAGCCATAAGTAGTAAGGGCGGTGGTCAGTTTGGCGAACCAACACCGCGGCGCCTGTTTCAATCCATAGAGAGACTTGTGGAGGCGACAGACTTTTACTGGGGCATTCTCGGCAAATCCCGGGGGGAGACGCATGTACACTTCCTCCCCCAAATCCCCATGGAGAAATGCGTTGCGGACATCCATTTGGTGCAGTTCCCACCGTTTGGCCGCCACAATGGAGAGAAAGAGGCGCACTGTGACCATTTTCGCCACCGGAGCAAAGGTTTCAGTGTAGTCAACACCTTCTTTCTGCCTATTGCCCATAACCACTAACCGAGCCTTGCGCCTCTCGATGCTCCCATCACTGTTATATTTCGTTTTGTACACCCATTTGGAACCAATTGCCGTTTTGCCACGTGGGAGATCAACAATGCTCCAGGTCTTGTTTCGTGCAAGAGCCTCCATTTCGGCCTGCATAGCGGACTGTCAGTGAGGGAAACGAGCGGCCTCCGAGTAACTGCGTGGCTCGTGTTCCTTGGTGAGAGCTGCAAGAAAAATCTGGTGGCGGCGAGAAAATTTATGGCAATTCACATATGCGGTTAATTATAGGATATCGCGTACCTGAGGACTTGACTGGATGGGGAGTGCTGCGAGACGGGGCTATACACACAGTATGGTGAAGAAGGAAATCTTTGAAATGACTGGGAACACGGCGTGAACGAGTGCTACGACCCAAAGGAGGCCCTGACCCATCTTCCTCGGTATTGGGTACAACATCCAAACAGTCCGCCTGTGGGACACCAGCTTCCTCCACGTCGCATGGTTCGGATGGACTGAGAGCTGGATTTGATTCAGCAGGCTCCCTGGGCTCGGTGAGGCGCGAGACACACCCCTCCCTGAATGGGCTGGTTGGTGATACAAGTTGGGGCTCCTTCTCAGGATTCCTGTGTTCGAAGTGGTGAGGATCACAGCCCTCCCTGATGGGAATATCCATTGTCGTTGGCTGGAGCTCCCTGCCCAAGTCCTCGGGGTGAGGTTTCTAGCCATAAGGAAAGCAATGTTCCAAAAAAATAACATCGCGTGAGACAAAATACACATTCCGCTCGAGGTCGTAAAGCCGCCATCCTTTTTGCTGGAAAGGATATCCAACAAATATGCACCTCCGACTACGACTGGTAAATTTATCTTTGTCGATTGATTGAGCGTGGGCATAGCATAAGCACCCAAATACTCGGAGAGCACCGTATGGTGTAGGGGTATGGAAGAGAACCTCGTAGGGAGTCCGTCCACCTAAAATGCTTGAGGGGGTGCGATTAATTAAATAGACGACCGTCAGCACACAGTCACCCCAAAAACTGATTGGTAGATTAGCCTGAAAACGGAGAGCCCGAGCGACGTTGAGGATATGTTTGTGTTTTCGTTCTACGCGTCCATTTTGTTGAGGAGTGTCCGGACACGAGGTGTAATGTAAGATCCCTTTCTCCTGAAAATAGGTTTTTAGACATACGAATTCAGTCCCATTGTCACTTTGTATTGCTTTTACCTTTGTCGTGAATTGTCTCTCGACCATTGCGAGGAAGTTTGGTAGAATATTACTTACGCCGCCCTTGCTTTGCAACAAATATACCCAAACAGAGCGAGAACAATCATCCACGATTGCGAGAAAATACGTGGCACCGCATGAGGTAGGAATGCGATAAGGTCCCCACAAGTCGCAATGAATTAAGTCAAAAATATTACGAGCAATTGCAGTGCTGATTCCAAAACTTGCACGTGATTGTTTAGCACGAAAACAAACATCACAATCCAAATGCCTAGTAGGCCATTTGTGACTGTTTACATTTTTCAGATATGTCATAACCTTTCCAGATGGATGCCCCAGACGAAGATGCCACAAATTTCTCGTGCTCTCTACACTGCCTGACTGATGAACTTGTGCCTTCTCATTATTCTTCAGGAAGTACAGCCCATCTCGCAGCTCACCCGCACCAATCGTTGTCCTTGAGGTACGGTCCTGTATAACACAGTCAATGTCAGTGAACTGCATTTGGTGGAGACGGATGTCGTTCCCGATAGAGAAACGCTCAGCCAAATCTTCCCACAGACGTTGTGCGCTGTCCATGTAAGATAATGACAACCGCAGCGTCGGATCGATCGTATTGAAAATCCATCCAACGATCATAGAGTTCACGGCGTACCAATCTTCCTCGTGTACGTCTCCAGATTCCGGCTTCTTGATTCGTCCGTCAACAAGCGCAAGTTTTTTTTTTTCGCTCGAAGGGCGGTGCGGACCGCTTTGGCCCACTCGGCATAGTTTTCTCCTTTGAGGACAACAGGAGTGATAATGGCGCCGGGGTTGTCGGCGGATGATACAGAGTAGACAGAGGGAAGGTCAGGGGTGGTGACCGGCGGAACATTCCCCGAATTTCCCTCCTGCACGGTTGAAAGTTCGTCGGCCATTTCACAGGGCGGAACTAAGCACGCTCTGATACCATGTTAAGCAAGACAAGAGAGAGACTGATTGAAAATGTCATTCAAACTGTTCTACCTTTGTCATTCAACGGATACAAATATATAGGACAACTTTGTATGAAAAATATAAACATACAATAAGTGCAAAACATAAAGAGAGGCAGTTCCCAAACAGACACCATTAATTTTGGACCCTTGGTATACTGTGCAGGAAATGGGCTTTTAATATTCCAATGTCATTAATACCATGCAAGTATATTCCATAGCCACACCCCTTGACCAAATATCAAAATTGTTAGATGAAAAATACTTCACCCCACATACAGAATTGCACGCTCTCTGTGCCAAAAAAATTCTCCTTAATCAGACTACTCTTAGGGCCCGTTTCGTGCGCCGGTGGAGCTCCGGTACGGTTGCAACCGCAACCGCACTGCAGAAAAACAAACGCGCGGAAACGGTTGCTCCCGCCTGCACTCTGCGGAACACCGTTCCGAACAGCAGCCCTCCCCCTCCGGTCCCGAACTCCGACCGCATTTGTTGGGTACCCGCAGTCGCCCTACCAAACAGATCCTTAATAATTTCTTCTATTTGCAAGTTTCCACCAAGAAGGGAAGAAAGAATGCATCATAAATGTAACCGTTTCTCTTATCATCTAGACATCTACACTCTAGGGTGGCGATAACGTGTACAGATACGAACCTACAAATTTGTAACACGTGTCCATTTTTCTTCCTAGTTATGTAATAATGTAAGTACGATCCTAGTATAGAACGGTCTTTTGAACGGTGAGCAGCGTTTCAGAAGGATATTTCCAAATCTACTACGCGTTAATTAATATAATAAGACTCTTTCTCTCCCCTCCCAATTACAATTATCTCCGTTCCTCTCTCTCTCTCTCTCTCTCTCTCTCTCTCTTGCGGCCGTTGGGACATGGCTTCGCTTCCTCTTCTTCATTTTCTAGTGATACTCACGGCGGCGGCGGCGTCCTGCTCCGGTGGTGTTGCTGCCGGATACAACCGCCCGAAGGCCAGAGAGACCCTGTTTGTTCCCGTGGCCGATGATGCGATTGGCACCACACCGCAGCAGGTACTACTTACTATTCACAACTCCGTTTCGTCTCACTGACCTCTCTCTCTCTCTCTCAAATAAATGGCGTGTTTTCATCAACCAGAAATTAAGGGGAAGTTAAAAATAGGGCAATGTTATAAGCAGTACTATTCTCGTTATTCGCAGTCTAATTTCAATGAATTATTACGAGCTTTATGAAAATACGTCATGTACATGCATTTTTAGGAAAATTGTTTAACATGAAAATTGTAGATCACGTCGAGATCTACAACTTTCGTGTTGAACACTTTTCCTAAATGCATGTACAAGACGTATTTACAAAAATTACGCCCATGTTTCAATAAGGGCGGCAATACGCCTTTTGCGTGCATTTTTAGGAAAATTGTTCAACACGAAAGTTGTAGATCTCGACGAGATCTACAATTTTCATGTTGAACAATTTTCCTAAAAATGCATGTATATAGCGTATTTTCAAAAAGCGCGTAATAATTCATAGAAATTGGATTACGAATAGTGAGAATAGGACTGCGTATAACATTGCCCTAAAAATAGGCAAAATCATTAAATCAGTCCCTCAACTCATGCTACTTTATGAAATCAGTCCATCAAGTTAGAAAAATAAGAAATCAGTCCCCACCTTTACCAAATTGCTGAAATCAGTCCTAATTAACAACAAAGACTAACGGAAAGCAACTTATTTGGTGCCTAATAGATTTAAATTTAACAAAATAGCCTCATTTAATTTTAAGTTTTCACAATAGCATCATATAATATGACATTTTAAATGATAAATTTTTAAATAATGCGAGATTGCATTTGATTTCATAGAAAATTATGCTAGTTTTATAGTTTACAGTTCGCGGTGCCAATATACCAACACCGAAGGTCATTCCTTCACAGTTGTACAGTTTTACATAATATAAATTGTAATGAGACTGAAAGTTTTCTATTCCAAACATACAAAAGGAAATCAAATTTCGCAGAATATATCATGCCAGCTTTAGAAAATATTTTACAACGTTGACAAAAGAATATATTGCGCAAGTTTAATATTTTACAAAATATTTTACTGAATATATCATGCCAGCACTCTATATACCGCAAGTTTATACTGACAAAACTTGTATATTATTAATGTTTGTTTACATTAAAGAATTATATAATAAATTAGTGTCCAACACTCATACGACCGCTACCCTTTGTAATTCGCCACCGCCGAGACCTGGTAATGACGAAGAACCCTGCTGCCGGAGACGCTTTGTGTAAGGGTTGCATTAGATCTCGCTAAAACTTGATCGGGGAGCGACGTCGACTGAAATTAGATCCCGCTACTCCTCGCTCCCCTGCATCCTCGCAGCCAACGCCCATCCTCACTCGATCTCAATCGGCGCTTTGTGTAAGGTTTAATATGTTCAACTTGTGAGTTATAAAATTTATGTATTAGCTCTGTTCAAACCGTGAATATCAAAGGCTTTTTTCATTAAATTTCTGTATTAGCTCTGTTCAAACCTTGTATTGATCCTACTTAAAATATATATTTAATTAGGATGTCCAGGCTTTTTCAATTAGAATGATGTTAATTTAAAAAAAATGTTATTTTGATAATTTATGAGTCTATGTATCACTATTTAAGTTACTTTCCGTTAGTCGAATCCGTTAAGAAGGACTGATTTCCGATTTTCAGTAAAGTTTGGGACTAATTTCCAGCTTTTAAAACTTTGGGGACCAATTTCATAAATGTGAACAACTATGGGGACTGATTTAAGTGTTTTGCCCTAAAAATATTGACGAAAAAGTGAATTAGGACTGATTTCAAAAAGATTTAAAACTATATGGACCAATTTCAATCATTTGAAATTTTAGGGACCAATTTCAACTTCTACGTAAACTATAGAGACTGATTTAGGCATTTTGCCTTTTTTGTGTGTTCAGAGTGATAAATTTTTGTATCTATATGAGTGCGGATCTAAAGCGGGTTGGGGCCCACACTCAAAATTTTTGCCAGAATGAATGGTAGATTTGGATTTCTCTAAAGATGAATGCTCGCATCATTTTTCCAGTTAGAGTAAGACGATATTTGACCCCCCGTGATGAAATTCTCTAAAGTTTCATTTGGTTTGGCGGTGGCGGATGCAACCGACGGGTCCAAACGGAGCATTGGAACCGGAGGGGGGCAGGCGGGGTTGGAAACGCTCCATTTAGACTCTTTTTCCTCTATCTGGCGGGTGCAAACGGAGCAAACGCCGCTGGCGCCCGTTTGTTTACCCGCCGTCCAATGGCATTTGCTCCAAACGAAGGAGGCGAAACGCCTAACCAAACGAAGCCTAAATTGTTACGCAACTTTTACTATTATAAATTATAAAGGTTGTATGCATAATTTTTATAATTTTAAAAAATAAGTGTGTAATTATGCTATATAACTCCCTGAAAATATTTGGAGAATTTCTAGTACGGAAATAGTAGGATATATTATATATAATGATGTTCTTCAGATTTTATTTAATTAAATCGAATATTAGAAATTAAGGCTAATGCATAATGGCTGTTTCTGGCTGTAAATTTCCATTTGGACATCTAATATATATTACCTAAACAAAATCCTGTTAGGTGCACATATCAATGGCAGGGGCGGAGAAGATGAGGGTGATGTGGATAACAGAGGACGATGCGCCGGCGATCGTGGAATATGGGACGGACGATGAAAATTACATCATGTCGAGCACGGGATTCACATCGTCGTACTCGTACACGCTCCTCTACAATTCAGGCAAAATCCATGAGGTGGTGATCGGGCTGCTGGTTCCCGACACCACCTATCACTACCGCTGCGGCGGTAGCCCCACTCGGAAGTTCTCCTTCAAGACGCCTCCCGCTAATCTCCCTATCAAATTCGCAGTAGCTGGTATGTTAATTTCTGTCAATTAATTTATTGAATTGTCAATCACTAGTTTTGTGGTTAATTTTCATCTTGGTTTATTAGATTCCAAGAATATTCTAAAATAAATCAAAATTTAAGGAATATGCTTATATATACTATACAACATTTAATTATTTGTTAATTTCAACTAGCCTATCACAATCGATCTTTAATTATTTGTGCTACAATCAGTATTACCTAAAATTTGATTTATATAATTTGTACATCTACGCTCCGTTTGGCGTGGTGGTGGGGGTTGTGAATGCGGTGGTTATGAACCGTCGTTCGTGACCACCCGACTTCACCTAAGGAACTTCATCTATTTTTATGTTCAAAACTAGTTCTATTTTTTTGGTGATGGTCCTAACCATTGTTATGCCAAACATAGATTCTATAAGGGAATTGTTATCCGCAGATCATAAATGGCTATCCGCAGACTAACCTTTTCTAGTCTACAAATTGTTATCCGCGCAGATCACCAATTTTAGACTTGAGCATTCAATATCTTTGTTCTCCTGAGCAGGGCCCGACAACGAAGGAACATCTCTAGCGACCTTCTGAGCACTTCATTGTGTGCACGGAACGTGATTCGTAAAAAAAATGCACGGATAGAGACCGAGTTGAGGAAGAAACATGATTTCTTCACCGTTCACGCGATTTCGGTTTGTTTGGGAAGATTTAGATAGCTAAGGTTTGTTTGAGATGATTTTTATAGCTAGGGTTACTCTCTCCCAAACAAACTGAAATCGCATGAACGGTGAAGAAATCGTCTTTCTTCCTCAACTCAGTCTCTATCCGCACATTTATTTTACGCATCACGATCCGTGCACAGATTGAAGTGCTCAGAAGGTCGTCAGAGATGTTCCTTCGTAGTCGGACCCCCCTCAAGAGAACAAAGATATCGAATGTTCAAATTTAAAATTGGTCTGCGGATAACAATTGTCTTCTATAATTGTTTTTTTTTTGTGCAAACTCATCGGGGCAAAAAGACCGCACCAAACGGAGCCCTAATTAAATATAATTTATATAGAATGACATTAACACTTTGATAAAAGCTCTGTATGGCACGGCGGTGGCGGTCATGAACGTGATGGTTATTAACCGTCCGTTCATACGCGCCCGACCTCACCAAAGTAACTTCATCTCCCTTTATATTCAAAATTTGTTTTCTTTTCTTGGTGGCGCCAATAACCATTGTCTTGCCAAGCATATATTCTATAACAGTGGCGTTTTTGTCCAAACTCACCGGAGTAAAAACACTGTCAAACGAAGCCAAAAGTGGCATATTCTATATTATTTACTATTGTAAGAAAAGGAGAAAACTTTGATGAAACATTATTATATAAAATTTAACCATTTTTCTATAATTTTGTATTTATTCATTGTATTATTATTATATTTCTATTCATATAATAATGTATGAACTGTTTTTTTTTCATTAGAATAAAAAAAATATTTTCATGCACATTTATCACAAAGTGATCATGAATGTCGCGTCCAGCCGCTAAATATTTTTAGTGATAAAAAAATTTGTCGCTAAATATATATATTTAGTGACCAAATTAATTATTATCGGTAAGAAATAATTTAGTGACCAAAATAATTATTATCACTAAAAATGATTTAGCGAGCAAAAAATTTTTATAATTACATGAACTGTTTTTTTTTTTTCATTAGTATTGCAGGAGTGCTTTCATGTACATTTACCCGAATTCCCTTTTTAGTTAAAAATTATAAATAACTTGAACTAAATATTTTTCGGTTTACTTGCCAGGTGACTTGGGCCAAACCGGGTGGACGAACTCCACGCTGACCCACATCTCTGACTACGCCCACGACATCCTCCTCCTCCCAGGCGACCTCTCCTACGCCGACTTCTACCAGCTGCGCTGGGATTCCTTCGCCCGCCTGGTGGAGCCCCTTGCCAGCTATCGCCCGTGGATGGTGACTCAAGGAAACCACGAGATCGAGTCCATCCCCTTCCTCGAAACTGAGCCCTTCAAGCCGTACAACGCTCGTTGGCGCATGCCCTTCGAGGAGAGCGCCTCCCCCTCCAACCTCTTTTACTCATTCGACGCTGCCGGCGGCGCCGTCCATGTCATCATGCTCGGCTCGTACGCCGACTTCGGCCCCCAGTCCGACCAATTTCGATGGCTTCGGGCCGACCTGTGCTCTTTCGACCGAGTCAGGACGCCGTGGTTGATCGCCGTTATCCACGCGCCGTGGTACAACTCGAACGAGGCACATCAGGGTGAGGGCGAGGAGATGAGGAGGGCGATCGAGGAGGTGCTCTACGACGCACGTGTTGATATGGTCTTCGCCGGGCACGTGCATGCTTACGAACGTTTTGTGAGTATTTTAGCTACATTTAAATATTTGTCATTATATATATATATATATATATACACCGCGGACGCTACAACACGACGATACTTCCGTCGCTCGTAGGCCCCTGAGGACACGATTGTATTCTCCATACATGTCTGCCCTCAGGAGCTGCGACTTGTGAGCGGCTAGAGTGTCATCGCGGCGAAGCATTGTCACGAACTCACGGTTGTGATACTGTCGCGGCTACACACGGGCACCGTGCACTCTTATGGTAAAAACAAGTATACCAAGAAAATAGTTTTTTTTTAATTATATATAAATGACAACATTTCAAGCACTTAATTAGCTAAATTATAAAGTTTTTTATATTAAGTCACGATCAGAATGCATGTTTTGCAAGACTATAATTTTGACAGATGTGCAAATAAAGCCTAGTTAGCCTAGCCCAAGGCCAAAAGGCCCAAGTTTTATTGCTGCTGGGCCCAGACAAACTGGGCCCAGGCCGGCCCCCACTTTGAAAGGAGTGTTTTGAGGGGCTCTTCAACCGGGCCTTGGCTGGGCCCAGGCCAGGCCTGGACCGGGATTTTGCTACACATATCTCTATTTATTAATTATATTTTTCAAAAAGTTTACAATAAAATATTTTTATAATAACAAAATGGTCATGAGATCAGAATAATGATCTCTTTTTATAATAATAAAATGAGATTTTGGCTGATGAGTTGAGTGTTGTTCAGACTAGAGTTTATAACAACAAGGAGGAGGAGTGCGGGGCGGTGCACATCACCATCGGCGATGGAGGAAACAGGGAGGGGCTGGCGAGGGACTACTTGAAGCCGACGCCGGAGATCTCAATGTTCCGGGAGGCGAGCTTTGGCCATGGCCGGCTTCACGTGGTGAACTCCACGCACGCGCTCTGGGAATGGCACCGCAACGACGATGACGAGCCTGCTGTGGCTGACAGCGTTTGGATCACCGGTCACGCGGCCAACCCGGCGTGCATGAAAAAATAAGTAGATTTATTGAACTATATATGAACAACAAGATTGTCGAGAATGGTGATTTTTAGAATTGACTAATACTTTATGCATGATGCGTGTATACTTGATTACTTATGTATAAAAAAATGTACTAGCTAGAAATGGATCAAGTGCTTATCAGAAAGCTTGTTTGTATGAGCTTTGTATGAGTTACAATCACAGGAGTTGTTTACTTTTAAAAGCCACCAGGTGCTTATTGGAAAGCTTGCTTGATTATTACTTAAAGCTGTGTAGAAATTCAATTACATATATAGATAGATAATTTATGAAGACTGTAAATATTCAATTGTTTTAATTTATAAAAAATACAACAAAGTTGCTCAACAATATTGGAGCAGTTTGTTAACACATCAATCGGAATATCTCCCAAACAAATGGACGAAGAGTCTCTTTCTGCCCAATATTTTGCCGTCCATCACGCGGACAGCTTCCCTCATCGACTCCTTCTTCGCGAAGGTTATTTGTGCGGTGCCCGTCGGGCTATTATCAGGAACGGACCGCATGATCTTCATCAAAATATTCAAAACAACAACGGTGAATAAGAAGTTGGAAAAATATTCGCGGTTCAAAATTCAATATATTCAAATACATACTCCGATATGAAGGATTTCCCCAAAAACTCCGAAGGCATTCTCCAAAGTTTTTTCATCAATGTTTAAGTTGAATGTGTCGACGAAGATGCGAAAGTCGGTATCATAATCATCAGCCATTGTTTGATTGATGTTGAAACCAAAATTTTATTACTGCAAATTTGAGTCTTTAGGAACCCCCCAGGCCGGTATTTATAGATTTTCAATGACCGATTAATAATTAGTAAAACCTTATAATTTAGTAAGGTACTATTTTAGGAAATCTTCCGCATTAACCTCACATAAAAAAAGGGTAATTATATTTGCAGGCCCTATATGGATATTTACAGCCCAATTTTTACGAGTTATTACACGTCTTTTGAAAATACTCTTTGTTAGGTGCATTTTTAGGAAAAGTGTTCAACATGAAAGTTGTAGATCTCGTCGAAATCTACAACTTTGATGTTGAACACTTTTCCTAAAAATGCACCTAACATTGCGTATTTTCAAAAGGCGCGAAAAATTTCACAATAGTCTCGCGCCTTTTGAAAATACGCAATGTTAGGTGCATTTTTAGGAAAAGTGTTCAACATCAAAGTTGTAGATTTCGACGATATCTACAACTTTCATGTTGAACACGTTTCCTAAAAATACACCTAACAAAGAGTATTTTCAAAAGGCGCGTAATAACTCTTAAAAATTGGGCTGCAAATATCCATACAGGGCCTGCAAATATAACCACCCTAAAAAAAATTAAACTACAACCACAAATATATGAGCTAAATTGTTGGTAGGCGGTACAATTCTCTACGCGAAGGTAAGTGTTTTTCACCAATAAATCATATTTTTTTTTTTGATCAAAATTATTGATTTTTATAAAATAATTTACGGAATGTTCTAATTGGAACGAAATTTTCGACGGGATTTTTTTCATGAGTTTTCGAATATGAATAAATAGGTACTTACAATGATCGCAAAAAGTTCAATCATTTATATTTTGTAAAAAAATTCCTAAAATTAGTTTTTTAGATATTGAAAAAGTTCAATATTTTGTAATCATCTCCCTTAATATATAGTACAACAGCATTGCACTGGACAAGCTTCGAGAGACAACACATTTCTCCAAAAATAAATCACCCACCAAAGTCTTGAACTGCAGCCACCCGTAGTTCATGTGAACCACCGCTTCTTTCATCATCTTCCTTCATCAATTCAATGAAATTCAGTGTTAGAACATATGAATATTGATATGCATTCGTTCATATAATAATCCAGGGTGCGTTTATTTACATCCCCACCTTGAGAATGGAGTTAGTGGAGCGAGTATTAACTCCCATGAAATGAGAGTGGGGAGAGAACCGACACAGAAATCGGAGCCCACGCCTGCACGCCCTGCCATTATCAGCCAAGGCCGCACACCACTTAGTGGGGTGCGGCTATAACCACACCACCCCACGATGTGAGGTGCAGTTATAGCCGCACCCCACATAGTGGGGTGCGTCCGGAGCCGGCACGCACCCGACGGGGGGTGCGGCCGGCGCTGCGCCCCTTGGGAGACGGTCAGGCCGCATGCACCTCTCCTTTACAGGCGGGCGTATGTTCCCGCCTTGAGAGGCGCGGGCTTAAGCGCATGTGCACGATTGATTTTTGGCACTCCACCCGCAAAATGAGCTAAGCGCTCAAAACACTTCTGTGTTCGTTGTGCGCTCAGAACGCTCTCATGTTCGTCGCAGGCTCAGAAAGCTCTCGTGTTCGTCGCGCGCTCAGAACGCTTTCACGTTTGTAACGCACGCGACAGTTAACCTTCCCTAATTTTCTAGATTGTAGGTCCAGTTCACTTCGCTCAACGCCGTCAACGAAGCTGACCGAACTGCCCGATGGGCAAGACATGAATATCTAAAATATGGCGATCCATGTGCTCCAAATCGACCTGCGTGATTCGCCCGTCAAGTGGTTAGTGTGGTTACAACGACGAAATTACCTGACTACCCCTTCCCAATGCTATAAAAAGAGCTCAGGACCTTCATTTCAAGACACATTGTCTTTTATGCCCGAGAGAGCTCCTTTGAAGAATCCCTTGGAATTCTCCTTCGGTGCTTGAGGATCTCCTTCGTCCTTCGAAGATCTCCTTCGAATCTTCAAAGATCTCCTTCGAGCCTTCGAAGGTTACGAAAGACGACTCGGGAATCTCACTTTCGTTCCCGGGAAGATACTTAGTCTCTCGAGAGGTGACCCGAGCAGCGACCAGTCGCGCTCGAGTTCATAGCTTTCAATTGTAACGAACCAGAAGATAGTGGAATTTGGTCGGCACAGTTCCGACCTGTTTGCGTGCTCGGCTCGCTCGTGAGCTAAGGTGGTTTAATTCGACCGGTCTACCAGAGCGTCGAGTGACCTGCAATAAATATAAAATAAGGGATTTAAAAAGTCATAATTACATGGAGCTTACATGTTTCTTAAATTTTTCTTTTTCTTCAAATATTGAAAGATCACTTACTTCTACCTATGTTTGAAATGAATTAAAAAATTAAAAAATATTTTATTTATTAGAGAAAAAGTAAATATCACTTATATCACCTTTTTTAATACTTACATTAAATAGATCACAAAGTGACGTGCCTTGATGTTTTTTGTGTTTTTTTCAAAAGAATCCTAAATCTGTAATCGAAAAGATGGCTAATAGATGCGTAAATATTTGCACACAAGCAAATAAATATACACACACACTTTCATCGACACAAACATTATGTATGAGTAAAATAAGTATGTACTAGGGTTACTAGTTGTTACTCAAATGGTGGAGAGGAATTTTAAAAAGCTTTAAAATAAGCATTAAGCATTTAAACTAACATAAACACTTAATAATAAATATTAAGTGTGTTAAAAATAAGTGTTCAATATTGTATTTGCCTCCCATTTGGGCATAATTATAACAATGAGAAATAAAAAAATAGAGATAATTAAGAAAATTCATAGTAGCGTCCGCCCTTCTACGCGCCCCGCGTCCATGATTCCCGCCGATTGGATGTTCCAAATCGCTGACGCGATGGTCGACCCCCTCGACGAGATGTATAACTTCGTCAAGTGCTTTCTCCACATTTTCGACGCAACGCACCACATTGGCGACAATTTTCTCAACATTATCCACTTTCCTCTGCATCACGGTGCCACAGACTTATCATCTTAAAAGCTCCCGTGTGCCCTTAGCACATGCTTGCCACTCCGCGTAGCCAAGCTAAGCAACCTTTCCCTGCAAGAACTAGGTGGTGATGAAGAGAAGAGTGGGAATGCTCACTAGTGAAATAACTCAATTGTTTGTTCAGAACTTCGATAATCCACAAATGAGGAGGCTTTCCCCTTTTATATGCCCCAAAGAGGTTTCCCTCTAAAGTACAGAAAATTTTAAACTCCTATTATTCTAGATTATTCTATACATCTCTAGTATGTACAAAATACATGAATACTCTAGAATTCTCCACCATCTTCATATGTACAAGACTCTGGATTTCTCTAGAATCTTATTATTCTAGATTATTCTATACATCTCTAGTATGTACAAAATACATGAATACTCTAGAATTCTCCACCATCTTCATATGTACAAGATTCTAGATTTCTCTAGAATCTTCCCGGGACTTAACCCCAAAATGTTGATACGTGACATCCTCCCCCACCTATCCTGATGACGTCCTCGTCGCCTCGTACTATTGAATGGTGTCCTTAAACTACCATAAGTCTTTCAATGTATCCCATGTAGTCTCGGACTCTGGCAATCCCTTCCATTTGATCAAGTATTATGTGCTTGGTGGCACACCTCTTCTTCGAACCACTCGATTTGTGAGCACCTCTTCTATAGATTTGTCAAAAGACTTAGCACCACGGGAGGTGCTCTTTGAGATTCTCCTCTTTGAAGATCTTCATTATCCTTATAATATGGTTTGAGCATACTCACATGGAACACCAAATGTATCTTCAAAGAGCTAGGTAGTCAATGCGATAAGAAACCTTACCCACCTTAGCCACAACCGGAAATGGGCCATCATATCTCTGCACCAAGCCTTTGTGTACACTACGCAATGCCTTGAATTGTTGGGGTAAGAGCTTCACCGTTACCTTGTCTCCCACTGAGTATTCCATCGGTCGTCGCTTTGCATCGACCCGCTTCTTCATCCTCTTGCGAGCCTTCTCCAAGCACGATCTAGCTAAGTTAGTATGTTCTTCCCATGACTTAGCCATCTTCCAAGCACCTGCTCTCTTTCCATCCTTTGTTGTGGTTGCCAATGTGTGCGGTGTGAGAGGTTACCTCCTGGTAGCAAGCTCGAATGAACTCCGACTCGTAGCCTCACTCCGCTGCAAGTTGTAGGAAAATTGCGCCACATCCACTAGCTTTGCCCAGTCCTTTTGATTTACACTCGCCAAGTGCCACAAGTAGCACTCCAATAGTGCATTCACCCTTTCTGTCTGCCCACCCGTTTGAGGTTGGAAGCTGGTAGAGAAGTTCAACTCTGACCCAAGTAACTTGAATAGCTCTGTCCATTGCTTCCCAGTAAAGCGGAGATCCCGATCGCTCACAATGCTCTTGGGCAATCCCCAATACTTCACCACATGTTTGAAGAAGAGCCGCGTCGTCTCTTTCGTTGTTGTGTCCTTAGTATTTGGTATGAAAGTGTCATATTTTGAGAAGCGGTCTACCACAACCAAGATAAACCCGCATTCTTCGGACTTGGGCAAGGCATTTATGAAGTCGAGCGTTACCGTCTCCCATGGATACTCTGGTAATGGTAGTGGCTCCAAGAGTCATGTCGGTTGCTTGTTCTCCACCTTGTCTTATTGGCAAACAAGACATGTCTTCATGTACAACTCAATGTTATCGCGCATTTGTGGCCAGTAGTATGAATCATCCATCAAGGCTAAAGCGCACTTCTGCCCTGGAGTGGGGTCTGACAACATCTGGTTGGACAGTAATGCAGATGTGATCTGCTCCACGTCTACTATATCCTCCCATACAGCAGAGTGGTCTGCATATGCTTATACGACGCCGGGAGCGAGGTAAGGAGCAATAAGGCCGTGTCTTCTTCCTCCACCTTCACACCAACCACATGCAGTTGACTGAGAAGACCATTGAACACGTTGAAGTGTTCCTGCAAATTACCACCCTCCTGCATCTTAAGGTCGTACAATCCCTGCTTCAATAACAGCCTCGTGGTCATCGACTTGCTCATGTAGAGAGCCTCAAGCTTCTCCCACATCGTGACAACGGACTTTTCAATACCGATGTTGAACAATATCTTGTCATCGACGCACATCCGGATAGCGCTAGTGGCGTGCTCATCCATCTCAGTCCCACTCAGAATCCTCCACCGGAACGGGCAAAGACTCACGCCCCTGCAACACTCGCGTCAATCCCTTCACAACCAGCATGTCTTTGACCTCAATCTGCCATAGGCGGAAATTCCTGCTACCGTCAAACTTATCCAGAAATTATCTGGCCAACACTGTGTTCTTCGCTTCCATAGCTGACCACAATACCACTAGGCAATCTGATTAATTCACGGATCAGATCTGGGAAGATAGGGAGCGGGCCAATGTCGTCACCTACTATTGACCAAACCTAAATCAGAACGTCCAATCAGCCACCTACCGAGTGTGAAATTTTCAAGATCTATGGAACACTGAGACAAGCACACCAAGAATGAACAAAAAACACTTTTTTATTACTTGACAAATAGTTACAGCAATTACAAGAGAAATGGGCTGAATACAAGTTGCATACAACTTGATTCACAACAACCAAGAGTAAGTAACAACAACTGGTCGCTGACAGAGTCCGCTTCTCAACTCCTCACTAGCGCCCGACACTAGCACTAGCGCTTGCACTATCTCCAGACCACTACAATTCTCTAACTTCAATGGAAGATTACAAGTTCAAAGTTGTCGTAGGCCACTTCGATCAGGCGAAAGTGAGCGAGCAGCGGTTGCATGAGGAGTTTGAACCCTACGGAAATATATTGGAGATAAATGTATGTGATCTCCATTTTTCCCTCTCTCTATCTCTCTATGTATGTCTCTCTTAACGATGTTGAAGCGCTGATAAAAGGAATGATATTTTATAGTGTGTTATCGTACGACGTAATGAATTAAATAAGTAGTCTTCTAGATCTCATTGAGATAAAAAAAATTAAAGTAACATAAATTCAAATCGAGATGGAGGAGAAAAATGGGGCCGTGAGTTGCTGCGAGGCGGGCGAAGTAGGAGTGGAGGTCCTACTTCCACTCAGGTCTTGGAACACTCCGTCGCCTCTAAATGGAAACTTCCACCCTGCGCTGGAGAAAGGGGAGGTTGCCGAGGATTGGGAGGCCATTGGGGCCAGGCAGAGACGATAAGGTGGAGCGGCGGTGTATGGGAGGATGGAGGAGGGTGTGGTGGGTGAAATTAAGGGTGGAAGTTTCCATATATGGCTTCGGTTGACAGGTGAGGCCCCAAAGTTTTTTTGTCAGAGGGCGATGTGATAAATAAGTATTTGTAATTGAGAAAAGTCATGAGATCATATAATATTATTAAATGGTATTCTAAGAAAATAAATATAATTATTAATTAGAATATAAGGATTTAAAAAAAAAAATTAGAATATAAGGTTATATGCACTTCTTATTCGGGTAGAGAAAGGGGAGGTTGCCGCCGAGGAGAGGAGGTGGAGCGATTGGCAGAATTAAGATTAATTCTCTCGGCTCATATAATTTATCTTATTACTTTTATTTTAGATGGAATTACTCGAGCACTAATCGCTTTCCGTACTTTTGAGTCGACTACTGAAGCTTGCAATCAATTGAGCGACTTCGTTTTAGAGGGCAGAAAACTATTTGTCTTCATGTACATGAGTATTGAAGACGCAGAATTGGAAATGGAAGAGAGAGGTGATTCAATATTTGTTTTATTATTAGACAAGGAAAGATTTTTTTTTCGTAATTATTATGCAATTTTTTGTAGGACAATCCCTTTACTCCTCGGAGCCCATGCTGCGGAGGCGGGTGGATATGGTTGAAAAAACTGTTGGCAACGTGGTGCGTCTCATCGAAGATGTGGAGAATGTTGTTGAGAAGGTTGAGCAACGCGTCGACAATTTGGAGGAAATACAAATCGGCGAGGGGGATCATGGGCGCGGGGGCGAGTAGAAGGGTGGAGACCTATTGAGAGTTTCTTAATTATGTCTATATATTAATATTTTCCATTGTTATAATTAAGTCCAAATGGGGGGCAAATACAATATTGAGGAACCACTAAACGCCTATGTTGTTGACGCCCAAATGAGGAGCAAATACAATATTGAAGGGCGCAGGACAAGAATCTAAAGTTTTTGGCATGCCAATATTCTGAGAGTTCATACCTTTCGTAGACCCGGACGTATCTATCCACTTTTCACTATTTTTCAAGATTGACCAAACATGATCAAACAAGAACCCTTTCTTCTCTTTCGGATCGTCTCCATATAAAATTTTGCCTTGATTGAAAAACTCTTTCTTCTATTTGTTGAGTAAAAAACTTCTAGTTGCAAACAATTTTTAGTGGAAAAAACATAGAAATGAAGTGGCAGAATATGTGTGTAGATTAATTTTAAGCTTCCTTCCATATTTCTTCCCGGAAAGAACCGGAAAATAATGAAAAAAATTATATATCTTCTTTTTAATGCATCATTCCCCTTGTTTATCACAGGTTGACATTCTGCATCTCCGGACGCTATTTCTGTCATTTAAATGAATTGGCGTGAATGTCATGCTAGTCCTTGTGATGCAGGACGCCGGGGCCCCGACCGCACCCCGTGACATCACACCAGCTAGCGGGCCACGACCAAGCACGCCTGCCAGAAGGACTGCAGTCCAGGCACCACAACCCATCTCCGCTCATGTTCTCAGCGCGACGGGTTGTTGAGGCTGGGGATCGATCCCCAGACCTCCTTGATAAGAATCTCTCCTAACAGGCCTTATCACCAACTGAGCCCCTTAATCAAAATTTCCCTAGTTCTTCTAAGTTAAACACCATTGATCGTCCAACTGATGACGATTCATCCACACCACACAGCGACTCTGACAATCCTTTATTAAATATCCTAAGTGACATCGAACAAGATCTCCAAAGCGACACCCCTCCAAATCTTAATAAAATCCAACGACGACATCACAAATCCACTTTTCGCCGCTCTAACCCACGATGGATCAATACCGATACCAGAAACTACTATCCCCGACCAACACCACCCGATATTCAATACGAAGAACGCGCTAAATTCCATGCCAAACATTATGACGGTGGTTCCATCTATGAATGGAATATCGATGGCAAGAGCGAATATGAGATATTAAATACCCTTCAAGAGATGGGTATGGCCAAAATGGCATACAAAATCAAACACTGTCCAGAAAAAGAAACTGCTAGTATCTTAGTTACTGGCTTTACTGGCCAGCTCAAATATTGGTGGGATAATTCTCTCACCCTGATGATAAACATAACATTTTACAACATACTATAGATACTGAAGATGAACACGACGTCGTCAAAACCGAATCTGACGCCTGTGATTATCTCATTATCACTATTGCAATGCATTTCATTGGCAATCCTCGGGAAGAATTAGCTTCCTCCAAAATCTTCCTTACTAATATCTGATGTTGGAACTCTCTCTGACTTCCGTTGGTACAAGGATGTTTTCCTCACCCAAGTACTTAAACGACCTGATTCCAATGCTCCATTCTGGAAAGAAAAATTCGTTACTGGATTACCTTCTCTTTTTTCCCAAAGGATCATGCTCAATCTTCAAAAGGAAATGGGTACTAATCACATTGATTTTAATCAAATGACTTATGGCCAATTATTCGCCTATGTCAAAAGTGAAGCCTTAGCTGCATGCCAAAAACTCAAATTCCAGGCAAAATATGGCAGTAAGCGCCGAGAACTCGGCTCTTTCTGTGACGCTTTTGGCATCACCGGCCTATCTGCTCCTTCTACTGCACAACGCAAAACTCATAAAAATCTCACTCGATCTAATAAATTTAATTCTAAACAACGACCTTTTTCCTATCCCAAGGAACCTCCCACGTCTAAACCATATCCTCACCACACCAAACGTCCTCATCACTCTACTTCCATCACATGCTTCAAATGTGGCCAAAAAGGCCATATTGCTGCAAAATGCCGCAACAAAGGACGCATCAATGAAATCATTGATGACCTCTCTGATGTTTACACACTGCAAATTGCCGCAACAAAGGACGCAACAAAGGACGCATCAAAAAGGCCATATTGCCATTAAAGACTTACACACTGAAATTCATCACCTTAAACAAGAAATCCAACTGCTTAAAACCCAAATTCATGCACTCGATGTCAAACATCTTGCCCATGAAACACAATTCTCGTTACTCCAAAGCTTACTCTCCCCACTACCAACCGAACCTCAACCTCCTGCACCCCTCTTCCTCCAATCTCTATTTCTCACGCCCCACCCACAGATGCCTCTTTTCTTTCCACCATAGATCGCATACAATTCCAAAAATGGTTAATACACATTACCATATTTGTTCATAATTTTACACAGACATTCTTTGCCATGATGGACAGCGGTGCCGACCAAAGCTGCATCCGTGACGGTCTTATACCAACCAAATACTATGAACATACAAATGAAGTTTTAATTGCTGCAAACAATTCACCTCTACGAATTAATGGCAAACTCACCCAAGCTTCAATTTGTAACGGACCATTTTGCTTTAAACATCAATTTATTATCATTAATAATTTAAACACTGACATAATCCTTTGCACTCCTTTTCTCACACAAATCTATCCTTTCCAAATTTCCACTAACGGTATTAGTACTAACATTATGGGCCAAACTGTCCTTTTTAAATTTATCCACCCTGTTCGACAAAAACAACTTAATCTTTACAACAACATTCGATTTTTCAACATATTAATCTTATCCAACAGAAGCAAAACAAGCTTCTTTATTTACAAGATGATCTATCCCATGCCCACATTGATAATCAATTACACTCACCAACTACCACATCGCACATTCACCAGTTGGAAAAACTATTCAAAACAGAGGTTTGTGCGGAATTGCCCAATGCTTTCTGGGACCGCAAGAAACATATTATACAACTTCCATATGAAACAGACTTTTCCGAACGAAATATTCCAACTAAAGCACGACCAATTCAAATGAATCACGAACTCCTCGAAGTTTGTAAAATCGAAATCCAAACCCTATTAGACAAAAATTTAATTCGACCTTCCCACTCCCCTTGGAGCTGTGCTGCATTTTATGTCATGAAAAATGCAGAAATCGAACGTGGCACTCCACGCCTCGTCATTAATTATAAACCACTAAACAAAGTATTGCAATGGATTCGCTACCCTATTCCTAACAAACGTGATTTACTCAAACGACTGAGTAATGCAAAAATCTTTTCAAAATTCGACATGAAATCTGGTTTTTGGCAGATTCAAATCGATCCAAAAGATCGATACAAAACAGCTTTCACAGTCCCTTTTGGACACTACGAATGGAACGTTATGCCCTTCGGTTTAAAAAATGCTCTTTCTGAATTCCAACATATTATGAATGATATCCTTAACCCTTATTCAACCTTTTCTATTGTTTATATTGATGATGTTCTTATCTTTTCCGATTCAATCGACCAACATACTAAACATCTCAAAACCTTTTTATATATTATAAAAAAAAATGGCTTAGTCATTTCTTTCCCAAAAATGAAATTATTTCAAACCCAAATCCATTTTCTCGGACATCATATTCACAGAAATACAATAATTCCTGTTGCGGATCGCGCACGGCCCTTCCGCGGTCCGGTCTAAATCGACCGCCTTAGCTCGAGAGTCGAGCCGGCGCGTGCAAACAGTCAATGTTGACGGGAATGGACAAGGATACTTTTTACCGTGGAAAACCCCAAGGCGGGGTGAAAAACCACGTCGTCGGAGCTGTGCCGACTAAACTTCACTATTTTGCTGGAGGTTACAACCTTTAATGAGATAGAGGGCGACAGGTCGCGCCTCTTTACAATCTTGGGTGAGAGAGATGGTCGGAGGGTGACAGGCCACCGCTCGCGATGCTTGAACAGCTTGGGGAAGATTCTCTAAGTCCTGGATACTTCAACTTCAGAGATCGTCTCCTCTAGGATCAAGGTTATGCTTGCGCTCTAAGCTTTGCCTTGGTCTGGAGTCTCGAGGTGCACCAGGAGAGAGTGAGTCTTCGGGAAGAGTGCTCACGTTGAGAGTGTGCACGCTGGAGCGAAGTGCGGGCAGTGCTCACTTTGCCGGAACGAGTGGCGCTCACTTCCGCGGAGGAGGCACGTAGGAGGATTTCCTGGTGGCAGAGTTCCTGTAGAGAGAGAAAGAGAGAGAGAGGTTTCCCAAGAGAGAGAGTCTGGATCCAAATGAAGACCCCTGGGGTCCTATTTATATGATTCCAGGGTAGTTATGGTGGTTATGGAGTGCGGATAGCGCCTCCTATTTAAATAATAATTATTATAATAATTAAATAAATATGAAAATAGAAAGATCGGACGGTCCACATGCGTCCCTTCCACGATCGGGCGGTTTGGTAACCGCCGGGTGGTTACTTCGCCGGAGCGGCAGCGCCGGCCACCGCCGGACTCCAAAAATGGGCGGCGGTGGCGGCGGCCTTCTTCCTCGCGGGGAAGAAGGGCCGACCGCCGCCCTCCTCCCTCAAGGGAGGGGCGGCCGGCCGGGCCGACCCCCTCCAAGGAGGGGGCGGCCGGCCTCCTCCCTCGAAGAGGGAGGGGCGGCCGGCCGGGCCGACCCCCTCCGAGGAGGGGGCGGCCGGCCTCCTCCCGAAGAGGGAGGGGCGGCCGGGCGGGCCGACCCCCTCCAAGGAGGGGGCGGCCGGCCTCCCCTCCCGAAGAGGGAGGGGCGACCGGCCGGGCCGACCCCCTCCAAGGAGGGGGCGGCCGGCCTCCTCCCCGAAGGGGGAGGGGCGGCTGGCCGGGCCGGCCCCCTCCATGGAGGGGGCGGCCGGCCTCCTCCCTCGAAGAGGGAGGGGCGGTCGGCCGGGCCGACCCCCTCCAAGGAGGGGGCGGCCGGCCTCCTCCCTCGAAGAAGGAGGGGCGGCCGGCCGGGCGACCCCCTCCAAGGAGGGGGCGGCCGGCCGGGCGACCCCCTCCAAGGAGGGGGCGGCCGGCCCCCGCAAGGGAGGCGGCGGCCGGGTGCCGTCCCCCTCTCGAGAGAGAGGAGACGGCGGTTGCGCCGTAGCGGGCGGTTACACGGAGCGGCGGTTACGCCGGACGGTGGTTGTGCAATGTGGGGTTGACTGTTTGACCGCCACGTTGGAGAAAGCGGGGAGCGGTTGGTCCGGCCATGATGGGGAAGGTGGAGTTAGTGGGGTTTGAAAACCGCCCACTAACCACCCTAATCCGGCCTATAAGTATGAGTACGCATCAATTGCCCCCCAAGACCTTTGACGGTGAGAACGCTCGGCTAAAGGAGGAGAAGGTCTTTTCCCTTACGGACGCTTGTTTCCATCATGGCGGGAGGCGAGGAGATTGCTCGCGAGGTAAGTGAATTCATCGCATGGATTGGCCGCGGGAGAAGGGGGGCGGAGCACCCAAACGAGGGCGCGCTCACCGGGGAAGTGCGCATGGAAGCGCACGCCTCGGGCAAGGGCGCGCATGAGGTGACCGGGCGTGCGCGCGCTTGGGTGCGCGCGCCCGGGGCGGTCGGGCGCGCTCGGGTGCGCGCCCGCGTGAGATTGCGCGCGCGCTCGGGTGCGCGCGCGCCCGGGGCGGTCGGGCGCGCTCGGGTGCGCGCCCGCGCGGGAGCGCTCGGGCGCGCGCGCAGTGCGGTCGGGCACGCTCGGGTGCGCGCCCGCGCTTGAGTGCGCGCGCGCTTGAGTGCGCGCGTGCCCGGCGGTTGGGCGCGCTCGGGTGCGCGCCCGCGTGAGAGCGCGCACGCGCTCGGGTGCGCGCGCGCCCGGGGCGGTCGGGCGCGCTCGGGTGCGCGCCCGCGCGGGAGCGCGCGCGCTCGGGCGCGCGCGCGCGGGGCGGTCGGGCGTGCGTGGGTGCGCGCCCGTGTTGGTGCGTGCTTGCGCTTGGGCTTGCGTGCTCCGGGCTATCTGGCGTGGGTGTGCCTGCTTGCGGTGTACTACTTGCGCAGGTGCGTAGGTAGGGGCTAATGTTGGCCGATTCTAATTTTTATTTTTCGGCTTCGTTCTTGCAGGGATCCAAGCGTGGTGGTTCCGGGCGCCCAATGAGAAGTCGCTCTTTTCTGAACGTCGAGGGTATTGCTGTCTGGAGGAAGCGGTACAACATTCCCGACGACTTAGAGATCAGGGTGCCGGGGGTCCAAGAGCGGGCCCAAAATCCTCCGTCTGGGTGGATGACTATATGCGACTCTTCTCTCCGATCTGGCTTTCGCCTTCCTCCTTGCGAGGAGGTGGTGGAGATTCTGAGGTTCTTTGCGTGTCCGGTCTCTCAGTATACGTCATTGGGCATGATGCGGATGATGGGCTTAGCCGCCTTCTTTCGAGAGCACGGATCTCGGATTTCATTGGACTTGTTCCGTGAGTTATGCTTTGCGGAAGCAGATGGTGGAGGACGCATTGAGGTTCACAGCAACAAGCGCTGGCTCAGGTTCGAAAGTCGTGTCGATCGTCGGCACGGGAACACTTTATATGGGTATGTTCGCAATTCCTGGTCCCTTCCAGAGGAATGGAGATCGCTTCCTGGTCGTAGTCGCAGGATTTCTGGACGAGAGCATGAGTTTGTCCCGGTGCTCGGCTTTATGGATGCGGGTTCGCTATCGAAGGCCCTTTTCCATCTGTCGAAGATCGTGGAGGAGAAGCGTTTGCTTCTATGTGGGATATCTTCTGACGCAGGACGCTCTGCTGCGGCTCCTTTAGGTCGCGGGACGAAGAGGCGCCTTGTCTTTCGCAATGTTGACCCTTTTCCGGTCTCTCGTTCCCCAGACAGAGGGGGAGAACAAGCAGAGGACGTGGTGGTTGGCGAGTCTCAGGCCACAGGTGTGCCTGATGTTTCAGATGTGGAGGTACTCGAGTCTCCTGCCCCCCGAGCTCCTGATGAGGTCCCTCGCCGGCGCCCGGTGAAGGGAGTGCGGGTATCGTCATCGCTGGAGGCGATGAAGGCTGCGGTTAGCATGATTTCGATCCTCTTTCTTCTCCTCTTTTAATGTCATTCGTGTTCTGAGCATTTTCTTGCCTTTTGCAGATTGGTGTCCAGACGAGTATTGCCCATACCTGGAATGATCATTATGTTGGACTGAAGGACAGCCATGAGCAGCTTCAGAGGGAGCTCCGGGAGTCCCAAGAGTCCCTGCTGACTTCCAGGGGTGGATGGGAGCGTGATGTGACGCGATTTCGCCAGGTTGAGGCAGGTCTGCGTGCTGAACTTAGGCAGCTACAAGGGGAGCTCCATGCTGAGAAGGAGCAGGCCGATGAGTCCGTCCGTCTCCGGGCGTCGGCCCTTGAAGACGTCACTCGCTTGGAGACGGAGGTAGGGCGCCTTTCGTCACAGGAGCGGATTGCTGAGTTGAAGGCTGCGGGGGTTGCGGAGTATCGGGACTCGCTTGACTTCGAGCAGGATCGCGTGACCTACGCCGACGAGATCCGTGGTGAGATCTGGAGTTCAGAGGTGGAGCCACAGCTGGAGGATGAGCGTGAGATTGCCTTCCGACGAGGTGCGGCGAAGGCTTTCCGCCTGACTGCTAGAGTCCGTGGTGTGGACGTTGAGGGCCTTGGAGTCGGCGACCTGTCTGAGGATGATGATGATGCCTCGGAGGGCGAGATCAGTGTCTGATGCATAGCCGTCTGTATCTTTGTACTTATGCCCCGTTGTATGTTGTTCGCGTGTTTTTATGTTTGTCGCGATATCTGTCCCCGTTTGTTGACCGGGTTTGTACATCATCTTACTTTGTTTTTGTGATGATATGTTTTAAAAGAAACCTGAGAAGGTGCGATTGTGAATCAACTTCGTGGTGACTTTATTTGTCTTGATTGACGTAGTAGCAGTCTTTTGACCGAATTTGCTTAAGGAGGGACCAAGGGTCCTGGCTCTTGTCTTAGACGAGGACCGAGGGTCCGGTCGTCTGTTACGATAGGCGTGGGTGCGGTCCTTTGACCGACCTTGCCTTCAAGGAAGGACCGAGGGTCCTGTCGCTTGATTCGGACGAGGACCAAGGGGGTCCGGTCGTCCGTCGTGATAGGTGTAGGTACGGTCCTTTGACCGACCTTGCCACCAAGGGAGGATCGAGGGTCCCGCCGCTTGTCTTAGACGAGGACCAAGGGTCCGGTCGTCTATTACGACAGGCGTAGGTGCGGTCCTTTGACCGACCTTGCCTTCAAGGAAGGACCGAGGGTCCTGTCGCTTGATTCGGACGAGGACCAAGGGGGTCCGGTCGTCCGTCGTGATAGGTGTAGGTACGGTCCTTTGACCGACCTTGCCACCAAGGGAGGACCGAGGGTCCCGTCGCTTGTCTTAGGCGAGGACCGAGGAGGTCCGGTCGTCCGTCTTCAACAGGTGTAGGTGCGATCCTTTGACCGACCTTGCCACCAAGGGAGGACCGAGGGTCCTGCCGCTTGTCTTAGACGAGGACCAAGGGTCCGGTCGTCTATTACGACTGGCGTGGGTGCGGTCCTTTGACCGACCTTGCCTTCAAGGAAGGACCGAGGGTCCTGTCGCTTGATTCGGACGAGGACCAAGGGGGTCCGATCATCCGTCGTGATAGGTGTAGGTACGGTCCTTTGACCGGCCTTGCCACCAAGGGAGGACCGAGGGTCCCGCCGCTTGTTTTAGACGAGGACCGAGGAGGTCCGGTAGTCCGTCTTCAACAGGTGTAGGTGCGATCCTTTGACCGACCTTGCCACCAAGGGAGGACCGAGGGTCCTGCCGCTTGTCTTAGACGAGGACCGAGGAGGTCCGGTCGTCCGTCTTCAACAGGTGTAGGTGCGATCCTTTGACCGACCTTGCCACCAAGGGAGGACCGAGGGTCCTGCCGCTTGTCTTAGACGAGGACCGAGGAGGTCCGGTCGTCCGTCTTCAACAGGTGTAGGTGCGATCCTTTGACCGACCTTGCCACCAAGGGAGGACCGAGGGTCCTGCCGCTTGTCTTAGACGAGGACCGAGGAGGTCCGGTCGTCCGTCTTCAACAGGTGTAGGTGCGATCCTTTGACCGACCTTGCCACCAAGGGAGGACCGAGGGTCCTACCGCTTGCTTGTCTTTTGTTGTGGAGCCCCCAAGGGTTAGTCCTTGGAGATAATGTGATTTTGTATGTGCTCGATCGCGTGCGATTCGTAAGTAAACTAGCTCTGTGAATAGCCATGCTTTTACTAAGCAACGAGAACAAGCAAGCATATGTTCACATACAACGAAATGACGGTTCATGCGCAAGTAACTACCTGCGACCTTTAAGTTTTGTGGTTTTTCATAATACAAACATTAGTTCATAAAATAAAAGGCGAAGCCGGGGAGGTCGCTCATTGAGTGCTTGAAGTGCCGGCATGCGAGGTTGCTCGGACGTTAGGCTGCACTTGCTGTAGGTAGCATGCTCGTGCCGTCTCTTGGTCTCCGCGAACGACTCCTACCCCGGCGGGGGTGACAAATTTCATGGCGAGGTGCGGGATTGACGGGACGGCCCCGAATGCTACCTGGAGTGGACGACCGAAGATGGCGTTGTACGGTGATTCTGTTGTAACCGCCACAAACTGAACGTTGTGAGTGGCCTGTTTCGGGAACTCCCCCAAGGTTACTGGGAGGGAGATGGTCCCCTCAACGGGGACCGGGGTTCCGCTGAATCCGTGAATGGGTCCTGGAGCTTGCTGAAGTCTTTCCCTCGGGATCTTCATTCCCTGGAGGGCGGTCATGAAGATGACGTTTACCGAACTACCATTGTCGATCAGTATTCTTTTGACGCGGAAGCTGGGATCTCCTATCTCTGCGCTTATGACTAGGGGGTCTTGGTGTGGCGTGAGCAGCCCCTCGAGGTCCTTGTCTCCGAAGGAGATTGTCCCCGAGGTTTGAGCGCTTCGGTCTTTGTCCCATTCCTCGCGCTTGGCGATGGAGTTGACTGTGTCGTAAGGTGATCCGTAGATGGTCTCTACGATCCCTACTACTTCTCTGTTCCCTGGGCCCCCCTGGGGGGCTGGTGGCTGGTTCCGGGTGCGGTCCTGTATGAACCTTCCGAGGATGCCTTGGCGGATGAGGCGTTCGATTTCATCCTTGAGTTTTACGCACTCCTCCGTTGTATGTCCAGGTGCTTTGTGGAACTCGCAGTACTTTGAGGGATCTCCTTTGTTCGGTTGGATTTCCCGTGGCCTTCGCAGTGCTGGGTTGTCCTGAATCGCATAAAGCACGTTAGCACGAGAAGTGTTGAGTGGAGCATACTCTCGGTACGCGTTGGATCCTTTATTGCCGCGTCGATCTTGTCGCCGGGTATTGACCCGATGTTCTTCGGGCTGCCGCGGGTTCGGCTCTTCCTTCTTTCTCTTTAATCCTCCCTTGAATTGCTGGCGATGAGCCTCTATCGCCTCGTCAGCCGCTATTTGAGCTTCTATCCGGTGGATGAGGTCAGGGTAGCTTGGGACGGTTTCCCTCATCAGGGTTGAGTAGAAACCACTGGGTCGAAGTCCACCAAGGAAAACCCCTCGTAAGAGCTCTGGGTCTACTCCGGGGATCTGCCGAGCCTCGGTGGTGAATCTGCGGAAGAAGGCCTTAAGTGTTTCTCCTTCGTTCTGACGTATTCCGGAGAGGTGGGAGGGATCCCGGACGACTCTTCGGTTTGCTACAAACTGTTCGACGAACACCTGGGTCAGTTTGACGAAGCTGTTGATCACCCCTTCTTTAAGCGAGTGGAACCACGCCCGGGCCTGCCCCTTGAGTGTCGCTGGGAAGACTTGGCACATGAGTTGATCGCTAACATTGTAGATGCGCATTACCGTTGCGAAGTGGTTGATGTACTCGAGGGGGTCGTTGGTCCCATCGAAGGTTTCCACGCTGGGCAGCTTGAACCCATGAGGAACCGGGTAAGCTAGAATCTGAGGAGTCAGCGGGGATACTCGTCCAAGTGCCCCCCGAGCATAGGCGGGGGTCCGCCCCAGATGTCTGCATTCTTCTGCTACCGCCTCACGGATTTCCTCCCGTGTGATTCTCCTCATCTCCTGGTCGGGGACTGTTGCCGCCGAATGATGGTGGTGGAGCGGATGGGTGGAACTTGAAGCGTCGGACGGCCCATCTCTTGCAGCGTGATGTACGTCGGCGGTGTACCCGCCGCGGGGCTGGTTCTCTGCAGGAGGTGGTATGTCGTTCGGTTATGGAGGCGGATTGGGAGGGCGCGGTGCTGCGGCGTTCCTGAGGAGCAGGAGCATCTCGGTTTGGAACTCTTCTAGCCGGTTCATCCGCTCCTCCATGGCTGCCATAGGCGCGGCGACCACTTCCCCTATGGGAGCAACGTTGATGCCTGAGAGCGGGGGTGCAGACTCCGGCTGCCCCTCGTGAGCAGGCTCTTCGGCTGCACGTGCGGTCTTTCTTGTCATTTCCGTCAATTGAGTATCACCGCGCTGGGATACTGTCTTCTGAATTCTAGAGCTTTTGGGGACGATTCCCACAGACGTCGCCAAACTGTTGCGGATCGCGCACGGCCCTTCCGCGGTCCGGTCTAAATCGACCGCCTTAGCTCGAGAGTCGAACCGGCGCGTGCAAACAGTCAATGTTGACGGGAATGGACAAGGAGACTTTTTACCGTGGAAAACCCCAAGGCGGGGTGAAAAACTACGTCGTCGGAGCTGTGCCGACTAAACTTCACTATTTTGCTGGAGGTTACAACCTTTAATGAGATAGAGGGCGACAGGCCGCGCCTCTTTACAATCTTGGGTGAGAGAGATGGTCGGAGGGTGACAGGCCACCGCTCGCGATGCTTGAACAGCTTGGGGAAGATTCTCTAAGTCCTGGATACTTCAACTTCAGAGATCGTCTCCTCTAGGATCGAGGTTATGCTTGTGCTCTAAGCTTTGCCTTGGTCTGGAGTCTCGAGGTGCACCGGGAGAGAGTGAGTCTTCGGGAAGAGTGCTCACGTTGAGAGTGTGCACGCTGGAGCGAAGTGCGGGCAGTGCTCACTTTGCCGGAACGAGTGGCGCTCACTTCCGCGGAGGAGGCACGTAGGAGGATTTCCTGGTGGCAGAGTTCCTGTAGAGAGAGAAAGAGAGAGAGAGGTTTCCCAAGAGAGAGAGTCTGGATCCAAATGAAGACCCCTGGGGTCCTATTTATAGGATTCCAGGGTAGTTATGGTGGTTATGGAGTGCGGATAGCGCCTCCTATTTAAATAATAATAATTATAATAATTAAATAAATATGAAAATAGAAAGATCGGACGGTCCACATGCGTCCCTTCCACGATCGGGCAGTTTGGTAACCGCCGGGTGGTTACTTCGCCGGAGCGGCAGCGCCGGCCACCGCCGGACTCCAAAAATGGGCGGCGGTGGCGGCGGCCTTCTTCCTCGCGGGGAAGAAGGGCCGACCGCCGCCCTCCTCCCTCAAGGGAGGGCGGCCGGCCGGGCCGACCCCCTCCAAGGAGGGGGCGGCCGGCCTCCTCCCTCGAAGAGGGAGGGGCGGCCGGCCGGGCCGACCCCCTCCAAGGAGGGGGCGGCCGGCCGGGCCGACCCCCTCCAAGGAGGGGGCGGCCGGCCTCCCCTCCCGAAGAGGGAGGGGCGACCGGCCGGGCCGACCCCCTCCAAGGAGGGGGCGGCCGGCCTCCTCCCCGAAGGGGGAGGGGCGGCTGGCCGGGCCGGCCCCCTCCATGGAGGGGGCGGCCGGCCTCCTCCCTCGAAGAGGGAGGGGCGGTCGGCCGGGCCGACCCCCTCCAAGGAGGGGGCGGCCGGCCTCCTCCCTCGAAGGAGGGGCGGTCGGCCGGGCGACCCCCTCCAAGGAGGGGGCGGCCGGCCCCCGCAAGGGAGGCGGCGGCCGGGTGCCGTCCCCCTCTCGAGAGAGAGGAGACGGCGGTTGCGCCGTAGCGGGCGGTTACGCGGAGCGGCGGTTACGCCGGACGGTGGTTGTGCGATGTGGGGTTGACTGTTTGACCGCCACGTTGGAGAAAGCGGGGAGCGGTTGGTCCGGCCATGATGGGGAAGGTGGAGTTAGTGGGGTTTGAAAACCGCCCACTAACCACCCTAATCCGGCCTATAAGTATGAGTACGCATCAATTCCTATTCAACGTAGTCTTGAATTCACATCTAAATTTCCTGATATCATTAAAAATAAAACACAACTTCAAAGATTCCTTGGTTGTCTCAATTATATTTCCGATTTCGTTCCCAATCTACGCCAACTCTGTGCTCCATTATACCAACGCCTCCAAAAGAATCCACTTACATGGACTTCTCAACACACCGATATTATCCACACCATTAAAACAAAAGTCCAATCACTTCCCTGTCTCTGCTTACCTCACCCCCATGCATTCATGATAGTTGAAACAGATGCCTCTAACATTGGTTATGACGACATTCTCAAACAACGTCTTCCACAATCCACCACAGAACATTTAGTCCGCTACCATTCTGGTTTATGGCTCGGACCGCAAAAAAATTATTATACTATCAAAAAAGAAATACTTAGTATTGTCAAATGTATTTTAAAATTTCAAGATGATTTAATCAATAAAAAATTCCTTTTACGTATTAATTGCCAGTCTGCAAAATTTATTTTACCAAATGATGTCAAAAATCTGGTTTCCAAACAAATTTTTGCCCGATGGCAAGCGCTTTTATTTGTTTTTGATTTTGATATTAAATATGTCAAAGGCTCTGACAACTCTCTTTCTAATTTCCTCACTCGTGAATTCTTACAAGGCAATGAGCAAGTCACCACAGTCCGCTCCGCAGAAGACTCAAACACCACAAGATTATGCACTCAAAACACTTCCTCCGGTACCAACTCAAAATAAATTCACCACATTAACATACTCAGATGTACTTACTCATACCAAAGCACTACCAACTACGCCCATCCCACTCACCACCAATTACGCTCAATCAGATCCCGCTTACATATCCCAACCTACCACCGAGTATATTCATCTGACCCACTTTACTCAAACCCCACCATATGACGCACTCCAAAATCACGTCAGTAAAACATTTCCCCCAAACTCATTTTGGCTCGATGACCCACTCAAGACCCAACGCTTCTATGAACTCATCCTCATCGATACCCATTCCGCCACCATTACTCATACCAATGACAAAACCCACCCTTCCCAGATCGCATTTTCTAAATGCGTCATTCAAAACGTCATTGACTCATCCTCATGATCCAATCCATGGACTCCACACCCATTTTCAGTCCCATTCAACCCGCCAGCATACAACTACCACGACTACCAGCTAGCTTGGTTTCGCACATTCCTTTTTCGACCATTCACTCATTCATGGTTCATGGTATTCCACAATACCTGCCCGACTACTCTACCCACCTGGTTCTATGACTGGTGGAGACAATATGGTGCCTCTCCCCAAATCCTACCGCTGCCACTCACTCATAGCTACCAGACTTGGTGCGCCAAGTACACCAGCCCCACATTCAGAAAATCCCTCCAATTCCACCGCTCCTTCAAAATCCCTTGGATCTTTTGCTGGAGCTTCGCCATTACAAAAATTCATCCTGAAGATTTTCCATTCTCTCATACGAGTCTTCAAAGTCAAATGGTGGCCTAAATTCAATAATGACCTTGCCTCAAACAAGGTTATCCTACATTTTCTCACCACCGGCACTTTTACTCCCGTCCTTACAACCCCACCTGTTCCATCCCCAACTATCCTACTACCACGAACTCCACATCCCAAATCACCGCTCCTCCTCCCACCTACGGATGAGGAAGATGATCTTCAAAACTTCCTCCACTTTCAAAAATTCAAAAAAATGCAACAACAATACCGTCAACATTCCCCAACCAAATCTGCAATCTCCCCACCCACTTATACATCAACACCAACACCAGATCCTTTGGGTGGCCTCTTCGCCCAAGTTCCAAATGACGAAAGTCTGGATTCCTTTGATTCCTAAACCAGACTCACAACGCTTTCTATAGAGCGGATTCAAATCTATGGACTGGCCCGGTTCAAACGGTAACCGACAAAGGCATATCAAATCCGTTTATAGCTGCGGATTTGCTCAAAATCCGATTCATCTAGCCCGGTTCAAACGGTAACCGGTAAAGACATATCAAATCCGTTTATAGCTGCGGATTTGCTCAAAATCCGATTCATGCCCAGTTCAAACGGTAACCGGTAAAGGCATATCAAATCCGTTCATAGCTGCGGATTTGCTCAAAATCCGATTCATGCCCGGTTCAAACGGTAACCGGTAAAGGCATATCAAATCCGTTTATAGCTGCGGATTTGCTCAAAATCCGATTCTGTATTGAGCCTCGGGGAGCCGTACAGAACCACTATTCAAGATGCCTGTCAACACTCATGCCGGCCAGCACTCATGCGGATTCGCTAGACTATACCAGTCTTATATTTCACTCCTTCCTAAATCGGCGGGGGGGGGGGGGGGGAGATTAGGTTTCGAGTTCTCCTACTTACTACTCTTGTCTACTGATAGTTGACCTTAGGAGCTTGGGGGTGAATCATGGACTTCCCGTGGGTTACCTGGTGAAAGACTCGCAACGGTACTAGGGGATGTGATGGTGACTGAAGCCCAAATCCCCCTTTCCAGGATATTTATTTATTTAGGGTCCGTTTGGTTGGGCTGTTGCTGATGAAAAGCTGCTGATCAGAAATGGAGTTTTGTTAAAAAAACTGTTTGGGTGAATTGGAGTTTTCAGTGCTTATTGAAATTGAGTTTTATAAATTTTGTTTGAGTTAAATGGAGTTTTTGAAAAAAAAAATTAACATAAACACACACACACACAAACACACATATATACACAAACACACACACATAAACATAAACACACACACACACAAACACACATATATACACACACACACACACATAAACATATACACACACACACACAACCACACACACACACATATATATACACATACACACACAAACACACACACAGCCACACACACACATAAACATATACACACACACACATAAACATACACATACACATACAAACATAAACACACAAACACACAAACATATATACATATATATACACACATACATATACATATACACACACACACACATATATATATATATACACATACACACACATACACACAAACACACATATATACACATACAAACATAAACACACACACACACAAACACACATATATACACAAACACACACACATAAACATATACACACATATACATACACACACACACAGCCACACACACACACACATACATATACACACACACATACATATACACACAGCCACACACACATACATATACACACACACATACATATACACACAGCCACACACACATACATATACACACACATACATATACACACACACATACATATACACACAGCCACACACACATACATATACACACAGCCACACACACATACATATACACACACACACACCATACACACACACACACACATACAACACACACACATACAACACACACACACATACAACACACACACACATACAACACACACACACAACACACCAACAGCACACAATATATAACACACACACACACCATACATACACACACACATACATAACACACATACATAACACACATACACACACATTATTACACACACACACACATACACACACAAATATATATACACACTCACACATACATACACACACAAATATACATACACACACACAAGTGAATACATACACACACACTCACACACACAAATATACATACACTCACATATACACAACACAAACACATTCACACACTTCCAAAACCACAAACTCACACACATCCAAATTAAAAAAAATTTGGCTATTCATGCCCAAGTAATCAAGATTGCAAGTTGTAATGAGGAGGAAATCAAGTTATAATACCAGAAATAGCAGAAGATGCCCTAGCTGGAGGAGGAATATGCCCTATGGAAGCCCTAGCTGGAACCCGTTCGGCTTGAGGAAGATGCCCTAGCTGGAGGAGGAAGGAAGACCCGAAATCGTAAGCGAATGGAGGAGGAGTCGCGCGTGGAGCTGTGGAGAGGAGGAGGAGTCGCTTGGCGGCGAGATTTCCGGCGACAATCGAAAACCTACTAGAGGAGGAGTCGCGCCTGGAGCGGGGGAGAGGCGGACCGCAACGAATGGAGGAGGGAGATTCGCGTCTGGACTGGCCCTAGGAGTCGCGGTTGGGCTTAAAGAAGAAACGGCGTTTATTACAAAACGCCGTTCGGAAGCAGACGGCGCGCCAAACGCCGCTTATAGGTGAACTGGAGTTTCTCTCCAGACGCACCGGAGCAAATAAGCCCAACCAAACGGCACCTTAGTTGCTACCCATTCTAGTACACCCATTTACTCTCTCTTATTACTCTAAAATCCTAGGGTGGATTTCCATTTTGACTCGAGCAAACATGAGTCGGTGTTCTATTGATCACCGGACCACATCGTTCCTAATAGCCGACTATTTCCTTGTGTTGTCTTCCTATCACTGTTTTCACTTCTTGCTAAGTCATCCTTTGCCTCGCCTTAATAGGTCCTCGTCAATTCCCTAATTGTTGGTTCCGCTAAACGCACCCCGTCTTTATTTCCGATGACTACATTGGTAAGTAGGCCTGTGCAGGAAAACCGAAAACCGCACCAAACCGACAAACCGCACTGCACCGCATTTTAAACCGCACCGTGCGGTTGCGGTGCGGTTCGGTTTTGTGTGTGTCAAAACCGGCCCCCAGTCAGTGTTGTGCGGTTTATAACTCCATAAAACCGAGAAAACCGCACCGCACCATAAGTATAAGTGTCAAAAGTAATTTTTATATATGTTAGATCTCACCTCCGGTACCTACCAGTCTACTATGCCACCTACGGTTTCTACGTAAATTGCATTTAAGGATTTGTATTAATACATATAGAGCCGTTCATATACGTTTTCATTTTTTATTTCTATTTCATTCAAGATTTCATTCAAGATTTAATTCCAGATTTCCTGAAGTTTCGTTTAATTCATGATTTTATTTCAGTTCTAATTCTATATTCTGTTAAATTTTCATTCTACTTTTCATTCCAGATTTCCTTCACGTTTTCATCGGACGCATCTTTTGTGCTCTTTAGGGAAAGTCCTTAGATTATCTTCCTAAATTTCTTATGGTCTGTTTGTTAAATTCTATATGAGCTTACTAAGTTACTATGGTTATGTGGGGTATTTTTTGTTTCTTGTCTTTTAAGCTAGGATTACAATAATCTAGGATTCCATATGGCTAATCATAAAAGGATCTTGCCCAAATTAAAGAAGGGGGAAAAACTGCCAAAAACCGAAACCGCACCGCAAAAACCGACCGCAAACCGCACCGAATTGAAACCGCACCGCACGATTTCGGTGTGGTGCGGTTTTGATCGGTCAAAAACCGCATCCATGTGGTGCGGTTTCGGTTTGGGCTCAAACCGCACCAAACCGCACCGCTTGATATCAATTGGGCATCCGCAATTTTCATAGAGTTAATAAGTCTGGTGGTGGTGACCATAAGGAAGAGGGTCCGAATCTATGATATCAGTTTCTACTGTTCGCAGACCAAGGTATATTCATCCTTAATTATCATTTACTACATTTGGTGTGCCAACAAGGGTTTACACTACAGGTACTATGTTAAAACTTCAATACAATTTGGGAAAGTTACTACGGCTCAATATTGGTCTACAAACACCAGATCCTAAGTCTCGTATTAACCCAAGGTGTATTTATCATTTATTACTTTTAGTGTGTCATTAAGGGTTTACACTACAAGTACTATGTTAAAGCTTCAATAAATTCTGGGAAAATTACTGTAGCTCAATATTGGTCTAAAAACACCAGACCCTAAGTCTCATATTGAACTAAGGTATATTTATCTTTATTTATCATTTATTTCTTTCTTGCTAAATGTACCCCAATTTTCCCTATATCCTTAAGTCCAAAACTTCAACTTGAAGCTCAGGGAAATCCACTCATACATATGAGTTGGATTCTTAGCTAGAGGTGGTTGATATCATATCCATGGCATGGACAAATTTTCAAAGCATTTGCATGAGCCCATATCACTAAATGCACAAACTACACATTTATACATGTCTCACTAAAAGTGGCCTAGAAGGAGCTATACTTAGCCAAATGACATGAAATCAGTGGCATTTTAAAGGTAACCTAAAGGGCTACAATATTTATGTTGATCATTTTCTCCAGAAATGATCCTAACCTAGGTGGAGTTAACATGCATGTGCTGTACAAAATGTTTAACATATCAAAATACTATTATAGACATGTCACACCAAAAATGGTATAGAAAGAGCTATACTTGACCAAATGACATGAAGTCAGTGACATTTTAAAGGTATCATCAAGATCTACAATACTCATGTTGATCACTAACTCCAGAAATGAACCTAACCTAGGTGGAATTAACATGCAAGTGTTGTACAAAATGTTTAACATAGCAAAACACTATTATAGACATGTCACACCAAAAATGGTATAGAAAGAGCTATACTTGACCAAATGACATGAAGTCAGTGGCATTTTAAAGGTAACCTAAAGGACTACAATATTCATGTTGATCTTTTTCTCCAGAAATGATCCTAACCTATGTGGAATTAACATGCAAGTGCTGTACAAAATGTTTAACATAGCAAAACACTATTATAGACATGTCACACCAAAAATGATATAGAAAGAGCTATTCTTTACCAAATGACATGAAGTCAGTGGCATTTTAAAGGTATCATCAAGATATACAATACTCATGTTGATCACTAACTCCAGAAATGAACCTAACCTAGGTGGAATTAACATGCAAGTGTTGTACAAAATGTTTAACATAGCAAAACACTATTATAGACATGTCACACCAAAAATGGTATAGAAAGAGCTATGCTTGACCAAATGACATGAAGTCAGTTGCATTTTAAAGGTAACCTAAAGGGCTACAATATTCATGTTGATCATTTTCTCCAGAAATGATCCTAACCTAGGTGGAGTTAACATGCAAGTGCTGTACAAAATGTTTAACATATCAAAATATTATTATAGACATGTCACACCAAAAATGGTATAGAAAAAGCTATACTTGACCAAATGACATGAAGTCAGTGACATTTTAAAGGTATCATCAAGATCTACAATACTCATGTTGATCACTAACTCCAGAAATGAACCTAACCTAGGTGGAATTAACATGCAAGTGCTGTACAAAATGTTTAACATAGCAAAACACTATTATAGACATGTCACACCAAAAATGGTATAGAAAGAGCTATACTTGACCAAATGATATGAAGTCAGTGGCATTTTAAAGGTAACCTAAAGGGCTACAATATTCATGTTGATCATTTTCTCCAGAAATGATCCTAACCTAGGTGGAGTTAACATGCAAGTGTTGTACAAAATGTTTAACATAGCAAAATATTATTATAGACATGTCACACCAAAAATGGTATAGAAAAAGCTATACTTGACCAAATGACATGAAGTCAGTGGCATTTTAAAGGTATCATCAAGATCTACAATACTCATGTTGGTCACTAACTCCAGAAATGAACCTAACCTATGTGGAATTAACATGCAAGTGTTGTACAAAATGTTTAACATAGCAAAACACTATTATAGACATGTCACACCAAAAATGGTATAGAAAGAGCTATAATTGACCAAATGACAAGAAGTCAGTGGCATTTTAAAGGTATCATCAAGATCTACAATACTCATGTTGGTCACTAACTCCAGAAATAAATCTAACCTAGGTGGAATTAACATGCAAGTGTTGTACAAGATGTTTAACATAGCAAAACACACATATAAACATGTCACACCATTCACTACTTTTGATGATCTTGTATGTGAGATATTTTCACATGCACTAATCCAAATTGCCCAAAATTTTGGCCAGAGACATTGCATGAGTAGGTCTACTATCCACCAAGGTTTTGTGGAGATTTGACCTTGTATAACTCTAGATTTAGGTGTCACATGGAAAAGTAAATTTTTCCAAAAACCACAGGACATTATTGTCCTAAAAATCTGAGATTTCTACTGAACATGCCTCTATATGTATCTCAACCATGCCCAAAGTTTCAGGCCTTGGTGAGGTCCCAATCAATGGGAAATAACAAATATGTGGTTGGTTTGTTGCTTGGACCAGTCTCACTAAATCCAACGTACAAGGGGCTATAGGTCACCAAATGACCTGATTTCAATTCCTATACAAAGTAGACTCAGAGGTCTACAAGTTTTGTCTCTGGACATTTTTCGATTTTCGGCCACTAAGGGCCTCAAATTCAGCCTACAACATTGGTTAACTAAGTGTGACAGAATTCATGAAATATATAATTTATATATAATGTGGTCTGCGATTAGCTCAGGAGCTTGATCCAACGGCCACGAGTCGTCTTCCCCGATGAGCCAGCGGCCCAGATTTCACGCGCCTGGGCCATTTTGCGGGCTCGATTCCGACCAACTGAGGCCGTCTCCGGCCAAACCCCAAAGCCACCACCTCCACCCGACATAGGGCTTTCACTTGGCGATGGCCGTTTGGCCGGAGGTGGTCGGTGGTGGCCTGCGCCACCTTTCGTTTTCGAGCTGGGAACATGAAAATGAAATCACGAATTCCGCCATTTCATCACAGATTTTGTAAAGGGAAGAGAGGGGGAGACTAGCGCAGATGGAGAGGGGAAGGAACGTTGCCTGTGCGCGAGCTTGGCGGCGAGTATTGCGGCGGAGGAAGATTGCATTCCTGTTCCCGGCGTCCATGGCTTCCGATGCGGCTGAGGTCAAAAACTCTATCCGGAAGGGGGGGGGGGGGGGGGGGGGGGGGGGGGGCTCGACTGCTTGGGAGCTTCTGAAGGTGATGATGGAGAGGAGAATTGAGGGGGAGGGGTGTATATGGCTTCAAGCCATTATTGCCATCCGGCCAGCCACCTTGCCGCCCCTCTTAGCCAATCAAAATCTCCTCCCCACTGCCCAAAACTGAAGGGAATTCATTCCCCAAGCTCAGAGGATGCTTGGGGAATGAAGAGAGGGTGCCATTTGGCACCCATCCCCTAATTCCTCCTCTTTTCCTCTCTTGTCTTCTTCCTCCCTTTCTCACACTTGTACAAGACAATTAATCCCCCCCCCCCCCCTTATTTCGAATTTCAGAAGGCATGGGGCTGATAAACATGTGGGCTGCCTTCTTGGGCTATGGGGTTGGGTTAAGCCTACTTAGCTTGGGTTTGTGGCTCACTTGACCCATTTAGGCTAAAATGGGGAATTTGGGTTTGAGCTTGACCCTAGCTCATCCCATTCAAGTTGACTGACCTACATTGTTTCCTAAGACCCTATGGACCTACTCTAAGAAGAATTGAGCCATGGTGGGGTCATACGGGGTTTAATTGCACAAAATTGCTTATTAGGGCAATTTGGGCATTTGATGGTTTTGCCCTAATTCTCCAAAATTGACTGTGCACTTTGGTTCATTTGGGTCTCATTTACTCCCCTTAGTGTTTAGGGGTGATCAATTTGGTCACACTAGGTCAATTGGAGATCAATTGGGGTTTTTAGCACATTTAGGTCAATTTGGGGTTTTTTAGAAATTGGCCAAATTTCCCCATATTGATGGCCCTATGATGGGGCTTTTGGGTCCATTAGGTCCCCTAGGGAGGTTTCCATATGAGGGTGGGTCCAATTTGATCATTTGAAGTTCAATTGCCCTTATTTATGGTGGTTTGACCTAGGATAGCTCAAAGTTGACTTTTGGTCAATTTGACCAATTTGGTTGACCTCAAGGGTCCCTCGTGGCCTACTTACCTCCTTGGATGGTCATAGGGATCATAGTGAGGTTATGTTGGCTTTTTGGAGTCTTTTGGTCACCCCTAGGCTAGGACATCAAAATTTGATAAATGCACACCAATGTGTATTCCTTCTTAACTTGTGGAGTTCATGGGGCCTCCTTGGCCTATTTTGTGTACTTGATTCATCCTAGGGAATTATCCATGGCTATGTGAGATGTATAAGATGTTTTAGCCTCTTTTTAGTTCACTTTTCATTAGGGTGGTTCATGATGGCTAAGTGCACACCATGTGTTTTTCACTTCTTTCACTATCATTCTAGGGCTCTATGTCACTTATCCTATTTTTGTCATGACTTGTCATGACAAAAATTCTCTAGGGGCCTAGCAGTTTAGGGGATGTTACACGCCATCTGTCCCAAGAACCTCAGTACGTACAGATTGAACGGTGTAGAACACGTTGGTGTAGAACACGTTCAGGTACTTCATGCCAAACTGAGTGTTCCTCTTCCAAGCACAGAACTCAGAGTTGGAGAATTTCTCAAACTTGATCATCGGAACGGGTGTATTCCCTTTCGACATTATGCCTCTCTCCAAACAGTATATTTCCCGCGATCAAGTTTGAGAAAACTAGAGAAAACTAGTTTCTTCAATTTCTGTTCTAAATCGGGAATAACTAATTGGGCAGTTACTGTTCTTCCGATCGACGACAAATTGAAGAAACTCTGGGATCGACGAAGCGAATCTGCGTTCGACGAAAACTGTGGCCTGCGATCGACGAACTGAATTTGCGTTTGACGAAAAAAGGCGGCATGCGATCGACGAACGGGCCGTTGAAGCTGCGTTCGATGAAATTGAAGCTACGTTCTCACAGCGTCGACAGGGAGCGGCGCGATGGACAACACTGGAAACGGAGGGAGCGACAACTCCTTCACTGCGATTGACCGATCGATCTTCTTCTTCGCTGTCAGGAAGAACGATGGCAAGGCAGCGATTACGGGATCACGATCGGTGATCTATTTCCTCCTGCAGCGACGCGAAAATGAGCGACGGTTACACGACGGGAGACTGCGATCTTGCTCCTTCGCGACGCAGAACAACAGGGACGGGGGCGGTTACACCAGAAAAATGCAGAACAGGGATCGACCGGAGTAGTAACAGGCTTCCTCCTCCTTCGATCGGCGGGAACAATGACGGTTCAAGGAGTTTCCTGTCGGTAGCGATGATGAATCGCGAGAGGAAATAGCGGTTACAGGGAAAAAACGCACGGAGCGCGAGTGAGGACTTCGAGAATGTTAGAATGGTGCTCGAGGCATTCGGGTGAGTGTCTAGTTTGGAACACTCTACACGTTGCCCCTAGCAGGGTACTTATATGCAAACCCTAATTCCCCGGCAGGTGCGTGGATCCCTAACGGGTCCTAACCTACCGCTAAGCATCCGTTAACCCGTTATTCAAATATACCTCAACAAATAACACCCTCGTATGCACTAGAATTTCTACTATTTAAAAATAGCATTTTTAGCACCCATGAACTTTGTGTTGTAGATTGTTTTAGAAAGTTCTATGTTGTTTTGGAGAGTAGAATATTGTAGAGTGAAGATGGTTCAAGAATTTCGTAAAGGTGTACTGAAAATATTAAGATTAAACACCAAAAATTGAGATAATACAAATGTCGAGACAAGCTCGATCCCAACTCTTGATAATGTCCCTTAGGGCAAGATAAGTAGAGGGAGACACGACTCGTGTCCATGAGGTCGTATCTGTATCAGTATATAACCATCATTTCAGTGTAGAAGAGTCTACTATGATAACCAGAAAGCAAAATAAGCGGACCGAGAGCATAATGGCAACATCATAGTAGGACAAAGCAAACCATTCGCTCCCTTCTCCCGCTGTTTGTTGTAAATGTGCGTCAACAACATGAGTAGATAAATATTGTAATAATTGAGTTTTTGTTGTTGAAGATAAAGGAGGCATATAGTTAATTATTAATTGTAAAGATTGTAAAAATGCATATGAAATGAAAATAGTGTAAGTATCTAATATACTCAATAGGTAAAATAAAGGTGACAACTAGGATAGTTGTTTATGAAGAAAAGAAATGCAAACACCGCAGCGAACGTTAATCTCAAACATGATAGAGAGATAAACATTAGAGATTTAAGTTTATGACTTGAGCCAGAAATCACGTAGACCAAGGTGTTTGCATCCACAATGTCTATCAAGGCTTATCAAGTAGCAAAATAGAGCTTAAGGATAAAGTAGCTAGGATATTTGTTTAAGAAAAGTGCTAGTTCATTATATGTGATGATTCATCTGAGTTACAATACTCATTAACCTAGCTAAAAGACATGTAAAGTAAACACTCTCATAATACTTGTTTCATCATTTCTAAGCGCAAATTTATTGACACCTCGCTAATAATTACCTAGTCGCGGTAGATGTATTAGCATTTTCCTTTTGTAATTCGAGAAGTGGTGTATACACTATCAGAATATTATGGGATACCATACATCATATGTTATTTTAAACTGTCCAGTATTTCTAGCAATTAATTTCCTGAAATTTCTGGAGTATTTAAAGGTTCAAATGTTTTTTTACATTTCGGGTAACTGAATCAGAACTAGTTAGTGTTGTGCACAAACTACTTCTTTAGTAGATTCATTTTCTCTTTTAGAGTCAGAACTAGTTGGTGTCGTGCTCCTTCCAACATGTGGCCGTCCATGTCATTGCAAGTCTTCCTAGCCGACTCTAGGGAACGAAATGCTATTAGTGCTTGGGGATTTGGTTTCGTTGGTTGGATCTAAGAAAACAAGGTAAGATTAAGAGCTTCCAACTATTTTCTTAGCATAATTATAAGGGCTATTTTGGTTTATAAATGAGGTGGTGTTAAAGACACACATGAACTTGCTATATGCACACCATTAAATTTTAAATGCATGTCATATTGTTAAATGCACACCGGTTCTAAAATAACAAACATATTAATCATATGATTGGCCTGGAAGGAGGATGATTTGGTACAGGGATCCCCCGCCTTGTATGAGTAGGAGCAGGAAGATTTCAGGAATGCTGAAGAAAAATGTTAGATTCTTAGACGTTCTATAACTAAATGATTGCATCATTTTAAACCCAGAAATTTAAATGGCAGGCAAATCGTGCTGTGCGATCCGGCGCAGTTTTAGAAGATGATAAACAGTGTGAAAAATGAGTAATAAATGTGATTACTCACAAATTGTTAAGCCACAATTTAATTTATACAACTAAATAATTTCTTCTAACCCAAAAGTCACAGCAGTAAAGAGCTGAGGTTCGGATGGCTCCCATAAGAATAGGAATCATCCGAAACTTTCTTCTTCGGCGAATTTCGCCTTCGCCGAAGAAGATGAGAGAGGATATGACACTGTTCAGCATATCCTCTTCTATACAGGCAGAGGGCAATGGGCGGCGGGATTTGAAAAAAAAAGGAGCTTCTGTCTAACAATGTACATATATATACTGACCAACATAGAGAGGCGGAGGACTTCTTCGTCACCAATAAAAATGGAGAACCAGAGGAGTTTCTCCACGGTGATCCTTGTCTCCTACAAAATGGAGAAGCAGAGGAATTTCTCCTCGGATCACCGGAGAAAGCTTGCAAACAGTTAAAAGGAAAACCAACATCAGAAAAAGCAAAAACGTTTTACGTGGAAAAATCCGGAAAGGGAAAAAAATCACGGAGTCGGTCGGTGTCGACCAAATCCACTAGTTTGTGGGCGGTTACAAATGTTGGAATTTTCGGGAGGGTGACATACCACCGCTTAGTTTACAAGTACTTGAAAGTGAGAAAAAAAGAAGTCTTGGCCCTTGAGGAACGATTTTTGGAGTAGCCTCTGGAGAGGGCACTGTAGAGAGCACAGCAAACACTTTGAGTGGGAGAATGAGCAGAGTTGAGCACGAGAGTAGTCAAAGGACCAAGTTTTCGCCGGAAAACACCATAGCTCTTTCTTCTCTCTTTGGTTGTTTCTCCAAATGAAGACCAGAGGGTCTTTTATAGCTTTTTTGGGAGGCACACCGAAAATTGCGCACTCTTGGAATTTAAATTAACGAATGAGAGCTTGCGATTTCGGTTCCTTGATTGTCAATTTTCGAAAAATGTCGTTCATGCCACCCGAGCGGACCGGGCAATCCGGGCCGCCCGGACAGGTTTGTCGACGATTAGTATCCCTATGCTCTGATACTATGTTAAGAAGCAAAACCAGAGAGACAAAAACAAGCTGGAGTATAAAAATAATCTTCTCCTTCGATCTATTTTATTTCATTCTTTCTATTCTCCTTAGAGCAGGAAGAAAGGAGACTCGGCAGTTATATACAGAATTCTTAAATAAGAAGAAAATTTCTGTTCTTTTGGGTTAATTCTGGATTTTCATTTTGAGCCCAATTTTGCGCTAATTTTACTCCTTTTGGATTGTCATTTGAGCATGATTTTATGACAAATCGGGATCAAATTTGTTCTATTTTTGGTCCATGAAATGAGTAATTTTTGGACTAATCTGATTTTGGGTCAAATTTCGTATATATATTTTTCTTATTTGTACGCATAATTCGAAAAATATTTTTGTATGTTTGTTATGAAATATAAACTTACAGCTAGGAGATGCTTTTGTAATTTTAAAAAAATAGAGAGGTGCTGCCTGTAATTTACCAAACTTGGGGGGAAAGTTCTCATAAATTAACAACCCTGTTATATTATTTAATTCTAATATTAAAGTTCATTAAAAAAGTTTTTAATAATTCAATTAAAATCAATAAGCGAATGGTTTAGGCTTCATTGCAAGGATCAAAAATATGTAATAGTGCTTCGCCGGGTACATAAGCTTCATCACCAGCGATTGCAACTAGTGTTGCCGGCGAGAGCAGTGGAAGACGATCACCGCTGACGACATGCTCTGGGCAATGAGCGAACTCGGCTTCGGCGACCACATACTCTTCGGTTGGGCGTTCAAGAACGACAGCTCATATCCGCCGCGTTCACAACTGCCGCCGGTGCGCCAAACGGAGCTTAGGAGTGTTCTCAAAAGCTATTTTCATATATAAAAAGAAAAGAAAATTTTAAGGCAATTGCTAACCGCACCCCAGTTTTGGCTATCCGCAACCCTTTATATGGTGTATTACGCATTTTTTTGGAAATACGCCTTCTACAAGCATTTTTAGGAAAAGTGTTCAACACAAAAGTTGTAGATATCGTCGAGATCTACAACTTTCGTGTTGAACATTTTTCCTAAAAATGCATGCACAATGCGTATTTTCAAAAATTCGTTATAGTTACGCCCATGTTTCAATTCGGGCAACAATACTTCTTGTGCGTGCATTTTTAGCAAAAGTGTTTAACACGAAATGCTTGTAAATTCCTAAAAATGCTTGTAGAAGATGTATTTCCAAAAAACACTTAATACTTCATATAAAAGGGTTGTGGATAGCCAAAATTAGGGTGCGGTTAACAATTGTCTGGCATGCCACATGTGGCTATTGACATCAGCACTCGTTTTTAGAAAAATGGCTATCTGCAGTCCACTTTTACCGGTTCACAAATTTTTTTTTGGGTCTGCTATTAACAATGCCAATAACAGCACCCTAAAAAAAGCTTAGATTTTTTTAAAAAGAAACCTTAGCTCTTTACTATTGTGATTTTTTGGTTCGAATAAATTATTTAGTTGTATAAATTAAATTGTGGATTAACAATTTGTAATTAATCATATTTAATACTTATTTTCAAAAAAATTGTACCGTCCTCATTTTACACTGTTCGTCTTCTTCTAAAAGCTGCGTTCGGATCACACCGGACGATCGTTTCCATCTTTTCCCTCTTTCAAAAGTACTGTTTTTTGTCCCTCTTTCTCAGCTAATATTTACTTTCTCACCAACCGGAGTTGAAAATGGGGGGACCGGAGTTAAAGAGGGGGCCTGCTAGTTCTTCTATAAAACCTACCCAACAGATGAGGTATTTGTCCCTGAGGTTGGAACAACTCGCCTCGCTTGTTTTCTCTGGATCTAAGTGGCATGCGACCACTTTGAACTTATAACCTTTCATTGAAGTTAGAGAGCAAATTTACTCTTTATCTTTAATGGAGGCTTACAAGTTCAAAGTGGTCGCATGCCACTTAGATCCAGAGAATACTAGCGAGGTGAGTTGTTCCAACCTTCGGGAGAAATACTCCAAAGTCATGTATGATCTCTCTCTCTCTCTGTCTCTCTCTCTCTCTCTCTCTCTCTCCAAATTGATGTATGATCTCTCACTCTCTCTCCCCCTCGCTTTCTCTCTCTAAGTCTCTCTCAGGCTTTGTTTGTGTAATTAATGTAATATATTTTTTGTAAATAAATGCATGCACTTCAAATTCAGTGATTATTTGGACGTGATTTTATGTTTTTATTATTGCTAAATTGAGAACTTAGTTTTCTTTTCTAACCCCACTCTATTCCAACGTTGGTTGTTAAAATTTTATTTCTTATTTAAACTATAATTTTTTAGTAAATTATAATCAATTAATATAAAATTACTTGTATATAAATAAATTTGTTTTTAGTGAGGAAGCATGAAACAATTGTAAAGAAACAGTCTTTACTGATCCTTAGCGTAAGTAATTAATATTTGTTTAATGTCAAATTACAAATATTCGTTACTAAAATTATTTGCGTCGAGCTTTAAATGATAGTTGTTATATAAAGTGTATTTCGTTCACCTAACTGGGGGTGAAGGACAGGGGAGCAACAGAAAAAAAAAAATATAAGAAAATCTTTTTGCATAAATGCTTCTTAGCCATGTGCGGATCTAGAAATTTTAACAAAAGTAGGTCCTACCGTCCGATATCATCTTCCTCCCGCATAAAAGAAAATTTGAACGTCCTAATCTTTTCGGAGCCGTTTTTCTCTTATCTAACCATTGTTTTTTATGTATAATTAACCAAAATCTTAACTTTGCGCAGCGGATTATAAATTAAACGCCGTGCCGCCGACATGAGAATATAATGAGTGCCCCTAAATATTTATTTATTTATTCTTCTCATTCTCACTTTATCTATATCATAATATTATCTTATATGGAATAATTTGTGTGCTACATTATAAAGCTGAATAAGAGACGGCATAATCCATCAAACTTTGCATGCCTCTTTTGTTATCTTATGCTTTAACAAAAAGCGAGCGATCGCTCCTTGTCCCATGCAAATTGGAGACAACTCTATAATTATTTCTATATGATTCTCATCATTTTGGGTGTATTATTCGCCGCTATTTATGCATATACAACTCGTATGTCATTCATTCTCTTCTTGTCATCTGCGACATGCGCAAATAATATTCTATTTTACAGCTCAGCAATGACTCAACATGTTGTCCTCGTTCTGCTTATATATATTTACGAGTGACAGTATTCAGATCACGACTACCTCCACTCGTGCACCCTATTATTACACCACCGTGCCGGCGGAGATACTGTTGTGTCCTAATTTATAATTTAAATCAATGGTCAAGAATGTTCTTGTTTTTCCTTGAAGAGGACTGATTTTGATTTAAAATGGACGGTCACGATTGAAATAATTGATGGTCCACATCATTACGCCATAAAGGGTTATGTTAATATATATTAGTATAGATATATAATAATACAAACACGTGTGTACTGGATTTCCGTGTGCCGTGACACGCTAATTAAATTCAAAATTTAATAAAAATTGAAGGATGGTAATTTGCTCTTAAAATAAAAAATAATCAATTAAGCTAAATTAAAAAAAGGTTTTAAATTTTGAACTTTAAGCACATACTTAGGATTTGTTGGGAATAATAGGAATACAAAATTTAAGGTATAAATACATGGCTTGCTTGTCTGAAGGATTAAAGAGTTCTAGAATCTTGAGATTCCTCCGAAAAAGATGTTAGGTTTCTATTTGAAAGGCGAAGCATGAATGAATCGAATCTTACATCGAAATAAGATTAAAAAGTTTTGGGACTTGCATAATATTTTTGAGACTCGAATATAAAAGCATCCTTTTGAGAGCAAGTGGTGAACTTATATTGGAACTTTCATACTTAAGCATGCTCTTGTGTAGCTGTGTGAGTAATCCTAGGGCGTGTGATCACTTTCGGAGAAAAAAATTCGTGCGTTACCCCGATCTCGCTGTACATTTTCTCCAGCACGGATTTTCGCGCATGATTGATCCAAATACGATCATTTTCAATACTACCGTATTACACGAATACGGTCATATATTTTCGCAAATAACCTGCACCGTTGAAATCGCTGCCCATACGGTTGTATCCTGCAGGGTGCGTTTCCGGTACCAAAAAATCTCCCCCATTTTGAAAACTAGAACGCATTAACCCAATACTTGCCCTTTGAAGCAATAAAATTTAATTCCATCAATTTTTTTTTTATTCGGCGCCACGGAACCATCATTTTGAAAAGATACTTGGCGCTACGAAACCATCTAGTTTTGGAGATCGGGATGTTTATGACCGTTAATGTCGGGTCACACTTGGATTACAACGGGTAAGGACTCCGTCAAGAAAAGAAAACTAAATTTGAACATAAAAGTGGACGAAGTTCCTTAGGTGAGTTCGGGCGTTCAAAGTGACAGTCGTGAAAGCGGTGGTTATGAACTGTCGTTCGTGAACGCCCGAACTCACCTAAGGAACTTCGTCCACTTTTATGTTCAAATTTAGTTTTCTTTTCTCGACGGAGTCCTTACCTGTTGTCATGCCAAGCATACATTTTATGATGAAAATTTTTTAGGTGAGTCTCTCACCTAAGATCATGGTGAGAGGAGTGCATCTAAGCCGTTGGTTCTCCTTGATTGATCGAAATATTGTCGTATTTCTGAATTAAAAATACTGTCAGTATTCTTAGATGCCAGATCCGCCGTAGAATCTGGGATCATACGGCTGTATTTATTCCCCACCTAGAACTAGGTGAGAGAACGCACCTAAAATTCTCTCTTTTATGATGTTATGTTTGTCCAAACTCAGTGGAGCAAAAACGGACAAACTCAGTGGAGCAAAAACGTCGCCCGCTACGAAGCCTTATTAATAGATTATAATATTTTATAGGTTGCTCTCTTCCATCTTCCTTACCAAAACCTCTCCTATGAATTTACAATTGGTGATGTGTTGCAAATTTGAGCAAAGACGATAAACAAACAACACAGGAAAAACACAATATTTATGCGGTTCAACTCATGATGGGCTACGCCAACAGGCAACAACGTATCGTTTTACAACATGAACAATGACCGTCGCAGGAGAGGAGCCCCTCAAAACTCTGTGCATTGTCAAACCCTAGAATACGAAGAGCTTTATAGACAACTCCGTACAATGCAAAACTTTGAAACACCGCAGATCGTCTTCAAGTGCGGCGGGAGCGACGCAACGACAGAGTGTGGAAATGTCATATGGGTTTGGAATTGAGGCGTATAGACAATAATGTGCTTGCTCAAAAATATTGTTGGAGCTGTTAAAATATATTTGCCACACATGGAAGTTTTAAATGTGTTTTTTATAAGTGTAGCGTTCCTATAAGGTGTGAAATTGATTTTGTATGCTAAGATATATTTTTTTTACAAAATAAAATTCGTATTATCGATTCATATTTTTTTTATGATCATTTTAAGATCTCATATGTATATGTTTTGGATAAAAGTTGTAAAAATATTACTGTAGAAAAGATGTTTTTGTTATTGTTAAATACAACTGTATTTTTTCTGCAAAAAAGTTTTAAAACACGATTTTTTGGAACTGTATTTTCGATACAACAGTAGTTAATTGAGAAAATACAGTCTCGCGCCTAGAGCATGAAACGTTACACGTATACAGGGGCGGACCCAGGTGTGGACACGCTCGGGCACGTGCCCGAGCGTAAATATCGCGGAATGTGTATTAGCCACAGTGCTTTTCGCGAATTTGGGGTCGGCGTAGGGCGATTTGGGGTCGGCGTAGGGCGATTTGGGGTCGGCGACAGCAGAAGCAGGATCGGCGTCGGCATTGATGGTTGGGATCGGCGTCGGCATTCAACGGCAGGCTGCTGCTCTGCGTCGGCATTTCAACGACAGGCTGCTGCTCGGCGTCGGCATTGAAGGGTAAGCTGCTGCTTCTTCTTCTTCTTCTTCTCAAGCTTCTTCTTCTTCTTCTTTCTTCTTCTTTTGTTGAAATCTGATTTCTTAATCTGATTTCACATTGCAAGTAAATGCCTCACATTGCAAGTCCATGGGCAGGCCCTGCTCGCTGGATGCTCATCCAACATTGTGATCTCGAGCTTGCTGGTTGATGCCTATGCGAAGTGTGGGTTGATAGAGAATGCAAGGATTGTGTTTGATGAAATGCCAGTGAGAGATGTTCTTGCGTGGACTGCAATGGTTTCCGCTTACACCGGGCATGAATCAGCCAGCATGCTTTTCACATTCATCAATCAGCTTACTAGATTATTTTGGTAAAAGAAATCAAGTTTTTTTACTTTTTATTTTACATGTAAATTGGATCAAGTATGTACCTACTAAAGTTTGATGCATTTCTCAAATTTCCAGATTTATTGGATAAATGTGGAGTTTTCACAGAGGAAATGCGGGCCTTGGAAAAATGAACCTGTGCCCAAGCATTTGGCTTCGAAGGTACTTGATGAATTTTTTAGTAATACAACAAGTTTACATGTATTTTTTTGATGGAGTTGAACACTTTACCTCTTTATAATTGCTTCTTGTCACAAAATAAGAACGGATATAGCGCTTATGTATAGCATAAGTCATATCTAATAGTTATAAATAAGAACGGATACCAACTTATCGCAAAATCGAACATTTACTATATTAGTTCTTACTCTTCCCAAGTTCCGAGATACTAATTTCGTTCTCGCTTCTTCACCAATCTTCTTCTATCTCGTTTCATTGGTTCGATTATCTCAATCAATTGTGGCTATCATGCATTGTGTTGAATATTTTGCTTACATAAATATTCCTGCAAAAAAAATTTTCGGGGACGCTGCCCCCGAACCCCCCAATCTACAATACTTACATTGTGTCCGTGCGACTTCAAAATCCTAATTCCGCCACTGGTTGTAATACATTTTTGAAGAAGTTGTACAATTTCTGGACCGTGGTCACTCAAATTTTTCATGCATTTTCCGCGGTTGTATTCATACCCTACAATGTTTTCCAAACATACTTTTTGCAGCGAGCGAAAAAGAAGGGTCGGAGATAATTTTGAGGAACGCGAGACTTAATAATAAACACATGATTTTCACGTGCAAATTTTTTTGAAGCTTATTCCCAAGTCATGCTTTGAAAAAGAAGAAAGAAGAAAATAAATGAAGGGCATGCCAACTTGACTCTTTTCATATCTGCATCCATAAATACTTAAATAGTGACGAGTGGAGGGGAATTTTTGCACTTCAATTTATTACTACTCTTAAATGAGAGAATATGAATTAAAATTGATCATTTTTTTAATTAATTTGTGTACCAGGTAAAAAAAGAGAATTATTATACGCAGAGCAAAATTCTTTATCTGTAAACCAAATTTATAATCAATAATTTAAAAAATAAAAAGTTATGCGAGGTTTTAGTTTCGTGTTGTTGTAATTTTGCGTTATTAATTGTAGTTCTTTACGGGCTTACAAAGAGTTCTTATTTTTAACATTTATATATACGCGTGTTGCGGAACGCTTAGGGCTCGTGGTAGACCGGTTCACTTGAACCACCTTAGCTCGTGAGCGAACTAAGCGCGCAAACAGTCAATTAGAGATTTGCTGAGTACACAGGGAGTTTTTAACGTGGAAAACCCAGAAAGGGTAAAAAACCACGCGGCCGGAGCTGTGCCGACCAAACTTCACTATCTTCTGGGGGTTACAACTTGGAAACTAGAACTTGAGCGCGACAGGCCGCTGCTCGTTACAATATTTGGAGAGAGAGAGAGAGAACGAGCTCCGAGGGTGACAGGTCACCTCTCGGAAAAACTAAGTCTTTTTCTCTTCTGAGAATGCTAGTCGCCTTTCGGAAGTGAGACGGCTAGTCGCATTTTCCTTCTGAGAATGCTAGTCGCCTTTCGGAAGTGAGAAGGCTAGTCGCCTTTTCCTTCTGAGAATGCTTGTCGCCTTTCGGAAGTGAGAAGGCTAGTCGCCTTTTCCTTCTGAGAATGCTTGTCGCCTTTCGGAAGTGAGAAGGCTAGTCGTCTTTTCCTTCTGAGAATGCTTGTCGCCTTTCGGAAGTGAGAAGGCTAGTCGCCTTTTCCTTCTGAGAATGTTGGTCGCCTTTCAGGATGATGAAGATCTTCAAGTCCACGAAGGAGATCTTCAAGCGCCGAAGGAGAATTCCGCAAAAGTCTGCAAGGAGCTCTCCCGGGTCCAGAAGTCAAAGTCCTCTCAAATGAAGCCTTGGGGCTCCTTTTATAGCTTTGGACAGGGGTGACCCGGTAATTTTGTCATTGGTAGTTTCCATAAGTGCTCGGTGGACGAATCATATTCTCCGGTTCGGGGCCCTCGGATCGTCATTTTTCGTAAATGACCACCTTGCCCCTCGGGCAGCTCGGGCAGTTCGGGCAGTTCCGCTGGAGGCGAAAAAGGCGACTGACTGTTCCTGAAAAGTGAGAAGCCTGAAAGACAAAAAGTGAGAAGCCGGAAACCCAAAAAGTGAGAAGCCAGAAACCCAAAAAGTGAGAAGCCGGAAAGACAAAAAGTGAGAAAGCTTCCTGATCGCGCTCAGAAACGTTCTGAGCGCGCGCTAGCGCCGAAGTGCTCCAAGTGCGCAACGAACCACGGGGATGCCTCAGGCGGACGGCGGACGGGGAGTTGCCCCCCAAAGGGGGGACCGGGATCCTTTGGCGAGGAGAGGGCGTCGGACCGCACCCCGAGGAGGGGTGGGCGCGGATTGGCCGCATCCCCCAAGGGGGTGCGACCAAGATGCGGCTTGGCCGCACCCCAAGGGGGGTGCGGCTTGGCCGCACCCCCCAAGGGGAGATGCGGCTTGGCCGCACCCCAAGGGGGGTGCGGCTTGGCCGCACCCCAAAGGGGGTGCGGCTTGGCCGCACCCCCAAGGGGGGATGCGGCTTGGCCGCACCCCCAAGGGGGGATGCGGCTTGGCTGCACCCCTTGGGGGGTGCGGCTTGCCCGCACCCCCTAATGGGTGCGGCTTGGCCGCACCCCCTTGGGGGGGGGGGGGGGGGGCTGAGCCGCACCCCCTGGGGTGTGCGACTTGGCCGGCCGCACCCCCAAGGGCGGTGCGGTCGGGGGGTGCAACCTGCGTGCTACCGCGCTCTTTGACCGTCGACCCCTCCTCTCTTTTCCGGGGCTTTCTTCTGGTGCGTCCTAAGGCCTTTACGGGTGTACAAGATAAGCCCCCCAAACCTTCGGAGTCTGAGTTCCGGAGCGAGGAATTCGAAGGTTTTGATTTTTTCTGCGGCGGCTTTTCCCATTGTCCCCTGTGCGGCGCTTTTCTGATAGGAGCTGATGTCGGAGGGTGTTGGTTTCCCGAGGTCGTTGTGGGCTTGCTGCCCGGCTCTGATATCCGTATGGGCTGAGGGGTTTCTGCAAAATGACAGATTAGCTTGCGCGGTTCTGAGCCCGCGACTTTTACACAATAGAAAATTAGTTTGCGCAAGTCTGTGCTTGCGGCTTTTTTGCACGAGTCTGTGCTCGCGGCTTTTTTGCACGAGTCTGTGCTCGCGGCTTGGCCGGTGAATAGCGGGTGTATTCAAACCGTGGGTGAACGTAAGGGGGGCAGACCCCTACGTCATCGGGACTCGACGGCGGAGGAGAAGGGCGAACCTTCAATCGACGGCGGTGCAAAGTCCCCGGGGCAGGGCCCCGAAGTGGCCTGTGAATAGCTGGTGTATTCAAACCGTGGGCGAACGTAAGGGGGGCAGGCCCCTACGACGCTGGGACTCGACGGCGGAGGAGAAGGGCGAACCTTCAATCGACGGCGGTGCAAAGCCCCCGAGGCAGGGCCTCGAAGTGGCCGGTGAATAGCTGGTGTATTCAAACCGGGGGCGAACGTAAGGGGGGCAGGCCCCTACGACGCTGGGACTCGACGGCGGAGGAGAAGGGCGAACCTTCAATCGACGGCGGTGCAAAGCCCCCGAGGCAGGGCCTCTTTATAAAGTTTTTTCTTAAGTGAGTGTAAGTGTCAACATATGGTTTTACAGTATGAAATCATTTGGTGCATAGCTTTATGTAAGATAAGATAGGTGCACGAGTCTGGGCTCGCGGCTTTTACATAACATGTAATATAAGATAGGTGCACGAGTCTGAGCTCGCGGCTTGTACATAAATTATAAGATAAATTCACACGAGTCGGAGCTCGCGGCTTGGTACAGAAATTGAAGATAAGTTTGCACGAGCTTGAGCTCGTGGCTTAGTATATGGTAGAGGTCCTTGGATCACTGGTAAAAGCGGCGCAGGTTTTGAGCGTTCCAGGTGCGTGGCAAAGTCTTCCCTTCCGCCGTCCTGAGCCTGTATGTTCCGGGTTTCACGACTGTGGTGACTACGCACGGGCCCTCCCAGGCCGGTGAGAGCTTATCTCCTTGGGGGCCTTTACCGGCGGCCTCGATGTTGCGTAAGACGAGATCTCCTACGTTGATTGGTCTGGGCTTCACCCTCCCATCGTAGGTCCGGGCGACACGCATTTGGTAGAGTGCAGCACGGTGAGCAGCGCTGTCTCGAACTTCTGGGATTAGATCGAGGTTTTCTCGGAGCAGTCCATCATTCTTGCTGGGGTCGAAGGTTAGTACTCGAGCACTCGGAACGCCGATGTCGACGGGGATGATAGCTTCGGTTCCGTAACAGAGGTTATAAGGTGTCTCCCCTGTAGGAGTCCTCTCTGTCGTGCGATACACCCACAACACATTCGGGAGCGCGTCTACCCACTGTCCCCCGGCTTCTTCCAAGCGTGTTTTCAGTCCTTTGAGGATGGTGCGGTTTGTGACTTCTACTTGTCCGTTGGTTTGCGGATGTGCCACGGCCGTGTGACGCAGGTTGATCTTCAGATCCTCGCACATCTTGGTGAAGGACTTCCCGGTGAATTGAGTGTCGTTATCGGCAATGATCGCAGCCGGGATGCCGAAGCGGCATACGATGTTCTTCCAGATGAATTGTTTAGCGTTTTCTTCCGTAATTTTGGCCAGGCGCTCCGCCTCCACCCATTTGGTGAAGTAGTCGATGGCTAGGATGATGAACTTCCTCTGCCCGGATGCTAGAGGTAGGGGACCGAGGAGGTCGGTCCCCCACTGCGCGAATGGCCACGCACTCTGCAGCGTGGAAAGTGAGACCGGGGGTTGATGAGGCATGTTGGCGTGTAGCTGACAGCTTTTGCACCTCTGGACAAAGTCGGCCGCGTCCTTCCTCATTGTTGGCCAATAGAAGCCTTGTCGCAGTATTTTCCGCGCTAATGCCTTCCCGCCTAGGTGCTCTCCGCAGACTCCTCAGTGTACTTCCCTGAGGGCGTAGTCCGCCTCGCTCGCTGGCAGGCATTTTAGGTATGGTCCTGAGAATGCCCGTTTGTAAAGCTCCCCGTCTATAATGGTGAATGATGCTGCCCGCATTCGTAGCCTTCGCGCCTCTAGGCGATCTTCGGGAAGGTGCCCCTGCTCGAGGTAAGCCCGCAATGGGATCATCCAGGATGACTCTTCCTGGTGGATGGCTGCGATTTCCCATGGCCCTTGAATGCTTGGGATCACGACTTCTTCGATTCGGCGTCTTCGAGACTGGTAGCTGGAGGGTGAGGTGGCGAGCTTGGATAGATCATCCGCCCTGGAATTCTGCTCTCGGGGGATGTGTAGAATCTGATACAATGAGATCTTCTGGAGAAGTGATTTCGCGAATGCGAGGTACTTTGCCATCTGTTCGCTCTTAGCCTCGTAATCTCCTTCAACATGTGAGACCACGAGTTGGGAGTCTGTATAGATCGTTAGGTTCTCGGCTTTGCAGTCGATGGCGAGTCGGAGACCGGCGATCAGTGCTTCGTATTCCGCGATGTTATTTGTTGCGGGGAACTTTAGCCGGAGTCCGTAATCCAGGGTGATCTCTTCGGGGCTTATGAGGAGCAATCCTGCTCCGGCCCCTTCAGCTCCAGAGGCGCCGTCGACATAGAGGGTCCAACGGGGGCTGATGGTGTCTTTGATGAGGGTTGTTTCTGGCGGGATGGTGTATTCCACCACGAAGTCGGCGAGCACCTGTGACTTGATGTCGGGCCGAGGCAGGAATTGGATGTCGAACTCGCCGAGTTCTACGCCCACTTTACAAGTCTCCCCGAGGCTTCCGGCTTCTGGAGGATTGCCCGCAATGGGAGTTGCGTTAATACCTTGACCGCATGAGCCTGGAAGTAGGGTCTAAGTTTTCTAGCTGAGAAAACAAGAGCCAAGGCTGTCTTGTCTGCTGCCGGATATCTGATTTCGGTGTCGGTGAGGACTTTGCTGAGGTAGTAGATCGGTCGCTGCACCCCTCCTTCGTCTTTCACGAGCACTGAGCTAAGAGCCGTAGGCGACACGACCAGGTACAAGAACAGAGTTTCCCCGGGGGTGGGCTTTGACAGAAGCGGTGGCGAAGCCAGGTACTGTTTGAGAAGCTCGAAGGCCACTTGGCACTCGTCCGTCCACTGGAAACCTGAATGGCGCGCTCCCCGGAGGATTTTGAAGAAGGGGAGGTACTTGTCTCCCGTTCGTGATAGGAAACAGGACAAAGCAGCGATCCTCCCGTTTAGGCGTTGTACTTCCTTGATTGGGCGAGGTGGCGACATATCCTCCAACACCTTGATCTTCTCGGGGTTGGCCTCAATTCCCCGATGAGTTACCATGAAACCTAGAAACTTCCCCGCCGTCACACCAAACGCACACTTGCTGGGATTGAGCCGCATCTGGAAGCGACGGAGAAGCCGGAAGCACTTTTCCAAGTCTTCCAAGTGGTCGCGCCGGTGGACGCTCTTTACTAGCATGTCGTCCACGTAAACCTCCATCGTTTCTCCGATGAGGTCCTTGAAAACCTTGTTCATCAGCCTTTGGTAGATGGCTCCGGCATTTTTGAGGCCGAAAGGCATCACCTTGTAGCAGTAGACTCCCCGGTCGGTGCGGAAGGTAGTATGTTCTTCGTCTGCGGGGTTCATCCTTATCTGGTTGTAACCTGAATAAGCATCCATGAAGCTGAGCAGCTCATGGTCTGCCGTAGCGTCGACGAGCTGGTCAATCCTTGGGAGGGGGAAGCTGTCCTTCGGGCACGCTTGGTTCAGATTGCTGTAGTCGACGCACATCCGCCATTTTCCCGAGGCCTTCTTCACCATGACTACGTTGGCGAGCCATGTGGGGTATTCTGCTTCGCGTATGAATCGTGTCTCTAGGAGCTTAGCTACCTCCTCCTCGATCGCCTTTAAATGCTCGGGGGCAAAGTTCCTCTTCTTTTGAATCACGGGTCTGCAGGCGGGGTTGATGTTTAGCGAGTGATAGATAACGTTAGGATCTACCCCGGGCATGTCTTCCGGGCTCCAAGCGAAAATGTCCTCGTTTTCCTACAGGAAGGTGGTGAACTTTTCTCGCTCTTTTTGTGTTAAGAGTGACCCGACCTGAACAGTTCGAGTCGGGTCTCGTCGGGAGAGTGGTATTTCTACCAGCCCTTCAACGGGCGCTCCTCGTTGCAAAGTAGCCTCGTCTCGCAGGTCGAAGTTATTGATGTTGAGAGCGGTCGCCCTTGCTGGTTGGGCCTGCTTCAGGTAGCAGGTCCTGACTGCCTCTTGGTATCCTCTTACGACTCCTATTCCTGCGGCAGTAGGGAACTTCATAGCTAGGTGTGGAATGGAAGGGATTGCCCCAAAGATTGATTGGAGCGGTCTCCCGAAGATGGCATTATAGGCGGAGGTGGACTCTACCACCATGAACTGGATGTTGTGCGTTGACTGTCTTAGAAATTCGCCCGATGTGACTGGGAGAATGATCATGCCTTGCACCTGGACAGGTCTGTTGTCGAAGCCGTAGACGGGCCCGGCTGCAGGACTACGCTGGTCTTTTGTGAGCTTCATACTTTGCAAAGTGAAGAGAAATAAGACATCGACCGAGCTTCCATTGTCGACCAGTATTCTCTTCACCTTGAAGCAGGGATCCCCGATCCCTGCGCTGATCACGAGTGGATCCTGGTGCGGAAGCCGCAACCCTTGCAAGTCTTCATCTCCGAAAGCTATCGTAATATCTTGCTTGAGTTTTTTGTCTTCGTGGTCTCTTACGGGCTGGGCAATCGAGAGGATCTGTGATGCTGAGACGGGGGGTCCGGCGATCGTCTCGATTTCTCCTACCATCGGCCTTCCTCCCCCCGCGCCTCGGGGGGCGGGGGGCTGCTCCCCTGCATCCCTAGGCTGCTGGGGCTGATTGGGAATCTGGCCTTGTAGGAATCTTCCCAGGAGTCCCTGGCGGATGAGGCGCTCGATTTCGTCTTTGAGTCTGGTGCACTCCTCAGTGGTATGCCCGGTTCCCCGGTGGAACTCGCAGTACCTGGACTGGTCTCCCCTTGGATTTGGCGGGGGTATCCTGGGCATGCGGAGCTCGGGGTTGTTTTGTATGGCGTAGAGCACATTCGTTCTGGTGGTGTTCAACGGGGTGTAGGTCCTGGGCGGCTGTGGTCCCAGATCCCTCTGGTGGTTACGCCGACGTTCATCGCCGCGACGTTCTTCTCGTTCGCGAGGGGCTTGATCTGATCCCCTCTTCCTTCCCTGGCTTCCTTCGAATTGCCGACGGTGTGCTTCGATAGCCTTATCTGCAGCTATCTGTGCTTCAACCCGATGAACGAGGTCGGGATAACTTGGCACGGTTTCTCTCATGAGAGCCGAGTAGAAGCCACTTGGGCGGAGTCCTCCCAGGAAAACTCCTCGCAGGAGCTCGGGGTCGACTCCTGGGATCTGTCGAGCCTCGGTAGTGAAGCATCGGAAGAAATCTTTGAGTGTCTCTCCATCGTTCTGGCGGATTCCTGAGAGGTGGGAGGGATCCCGGACAATTCGGCGGTTGACAATGAACTGATCCACGAACTGCTGCGCCATTTCTGTGAAGTTGTTGATGGCCCCATTCCGCAGGGAATGGAACCAAGTGCGCGCTTGTCCCTTCAAGGTTGCTGGGAACACTTGACAGATGAGCTGATCAGGAGCGCTGTAAATCCTCATGACGGTGGTGAAGTGATTGACGTGCTCCAATGGATCGTCTGTCCCATCGAACGTCTCGATGTTGGGAAGCTTGGATGGGCTAAGACTTGAGGTGATAGCGGGGAGCCATGATGCGCGGGACGGCGGGTGAGAGCGGCGCGTCGTCCTGCTTGGGCATACTCTTCCTCTATCATGTTGCGTATCTCTTCCCGCGTAGCTCTTTCCACTGCTTGCTCAGGGGCAGCTCTTCCGTGGTGGTGGCGGCAGTGATCAGCTTCTGGACCTCCAGCTGGTGGGCCAAGGTGAGCGGTTCTTGCCGCATTGGAGAATCCTTCTGAAGCTTCGTCTTCTTGGACAGCCTCCCCGTTCGGGGCATGATTCAGAGCCGGGGGCGGCGGTGCGTTCAAAGATGGCGGTTGGTTCGGAACTTGAGGAGCCCCAAGATTCCTCACGAGTGCCAACATCTCAGCTTGATGTTCTTCGATTTGCTGCATGCGCACCTCCAAACCTGCTGCAGGTGCAGGCAGCGCCTCCTCCGCGGGAGGTGCATTGATAAGTGAGTGGGAGGGAGCTGGGTCGACGTGTCCTTCCGGCATCGATCCTTCAGTAATGCGAGCGCTCTTTCTTGCCATAGCAGTTGGCTCTCGAAGAGTTTTTCGGGAAAGTTTTCTACAGACGGCGCCAAACTGTTGCGGAACGCTTAGGGCTCGTGGTAGACCGGTTCACTTGAACCACCTTAGCTCGTGAGCGAACTAAGCGCGCAAACAGTCAATTAGAGATTTGCTGAGTACACAGAGAGTTTTTAACGTGGAAAACCCGGAAAGGGTAAAAAACCACGCGGCCGGAGCTGTGCCGACCGAACTTCACTATCTTCTGGGGGTTACAACTTGGAAACTAGAACTTGAGCGCGACAGGCCGCTGCTCGTTACAATATTTGGAGAGAGAGAGAACGAGCTCCGAGGGTGACAGGCCACCTCTCGGAAAAACTAAGTCTTTTTCTCTTCTGAGAATGCTAGTCGCCTTTCGGAAGTGAGACGGCTAGTCGCCTTTTCCTTCTGAGAATGCTAGTCGCCTTTCGGAAGTGAGAAGGCTAGTCGCCTTTTCCTTCTGAGAATGCTTGTCGCCTTTCGGAAGTGAGAAGGCTAGTCGCCTTTTCCTTCTGAGAATGCTTGTCGCCTTTCGGAAGTGAGAAAGCTAGTCGCCTTTTCCTTCTGAGAATGCTTGTCGCCTTTCGGAAGTGAGAAGGCTAGTCGCCTTTTCCTTCTGAGAATACTGGTCGCCTTTCGGAAGTGAGTAGGCTAGTCGCCTTTCGGGATGATAAATATCTTCAAGTCCGCGAAGGAGATCTTCAAGCGCCAAAGGAGAATTCCGCAAAAGTCTGCAAGGAGCTCTCCCGGGTCCAGAAGTCAAAGTCCTCTCAAATGAAGCCTTGGGGCTCCTTTTATAGCTTTGGACGGGGGCGACCCGGTAATTTTGTCGTTGGTAGTTTCCATAAATGCTCGGTGGACGAATCATATTCTCCGGTTCGGGGCCCTCGGATCGCCATTTTTCGTAAATGACCACCTTGCCCTTCGGGCAGCTCGGGCAGGTCGGGCAGTTCCGTTGGAGACGAAAAAGGCGACTGACTGTTCCTGAAAAGTGAGAAGCCTGAAAGACAAAAAGTGAGAAGCCGGAAACCCAAAAAGTGAGAAGCCAGAAACCCAAAAAGTGAGAAGCCGGAAAGACAAAAAGTGAGAAAGCTTCCTGATCGCGCTCAGAAACGTTCTGAGCGCGCGCTAGCGCCGAAGTGCTCCAAGTGTGCAACGAACCACGAGGATGCCTCGGGCGGACGGCGGACGGGGAGTTGCCCCCCAAAGGGGGGGCCGGGATCCTTTGGCGAGGAGAGGGCGCCAGACCGCACCCCGAGGAGGGGTGGGCGCGGATTGGCCGCACCCCCAAGGGGGGGTGCGGATTGGCCGCACCCCCCAAGGGGGGATGCGGCTTGGCCGCACCCCAAGGGGGGTGCGGCTTGGCCGCACCCTCCAAGGGGGGATGCGGCTTGGCCGCACCCCAAGGGGGGTGCGGCTTGGCCGCACTCCCCAAGGGGTGCGGCTTGGTCGCACCCCAAGGGGGTGCGGCCTGGCCGCACCCCCCAAGGGGAGATGCGGCTTGGCCGCACCCCCTTGGGGGGGGGGGGGGGGGTGCGGCCGAGCTGCACCCCCTTGGGGGGGGTGCGACTTGGCCGGCCAGAGGGTGCAACCTGCGTACTACCGCGCTCTTTGACCGTCGACCCCTCCTCTCTTTTCCGGGGCTTTCTTCCGGTGCGTCCTAAGGCCTTTACGGGTGTACAACAACGCGTATGATATTATTTAATGTTGGAGACTTCTAAGTAAATATAATTAAAAAAATCGAATATTTTTTTGCTAAGATAAAATACTTGTAATTGAAGAAATGTATGTCTTCTTTCTTTATTTTTTGCATGAATCTGCGGATAACAAATTTTGTTCTTTTTAGAGCTGCGAATCGTAAAAATCTATGAATAGACGATTTCGTTCTGCGTATAAAAACTCCAAAAAAAGGTCGGGTTTTGAATCTGTTCCATTTTTTTTTATGAGCTAATATATAATGTTTTTTCTTTATTTTCAATCGAAGCGTTTATGCTTGGTGGAATCCAATTTCGCACTGCAACTCTCCAAGTGCAGACCATTTGCAGTTTGGACAAAAAAGTTTTGTTTGAGAAAATATGATGAAAGTGATGTTCATTTAGATATTTATTATTTATTAACAAATATTTATATATAAATAATTGATTTTGTGTTTTATATATATGTAGGATCTGTTTGGCACAGCGGTAACGCAATTTTTATGAATTGTCGTTTACGAATGCCAGACCACACCTTAGCATACATTCTATCGCGGTGGCATTTTTGTCCAAACTCGCCAGAGCAAAAACCTCGCGCCAAACGGAGCTGGAGTTGCTCTCATCAAATATTTGCAGCATCTTCTTGAAGGTATGTGTTGAAACCAGTTTCCCGGTTTCAGCGTTCGAAAGGGGGTTGCGACTAATCCTTACTTGACCTAAGCCTAGACTCTTGACCGGTCGCTAGGAACTGAGAGACTTGGACTTGTTGAACATTTGAATCCACAAATGGACCCCTTAAGCTGCAGCGCGGAGGTCCCACCACATACCCGGAAGCTCACTCAGAACTTCCCCTCCCAAGCCAATGCTGAGCCTGGGCACCTTGGAGGGCACTAAGGATCACCTCACCGTCCACCTTCAATGACAGGGGAGGGGAGGGGTAGTGCTTGCTCACACGCGAGGGAGGGGGTAGAGACCAACCCTTCCCAAGGTGTCCATGGGGGTCTATTTATAGACTTTCCCCAAAATGGACTGCGAATAGCCAAAATTGGACTGCGAATAGCCAAAATTCTGCTATCCGCAGTCCGACCATGACCATGAACAGTCAACGCATGAGGGGGGGCGAGTGGGACTCGAGATGCCCACTTCCCCCCTCACGGGAGGCCATACCGGCCTCCCCCAAGGTGCCGGGCGAGTGGGAGACTCCCTCCCACTCGCCCAAAGGGATTGGCGAGTGGGAGGGCCCCTCCCACTCGCCCCCTAGGTGGTCGGCGAGTGGGAGTGCCCCTCCCACTCGCCCAAAGGGATTGGCGAGTGGGAGGGCCCCTCCCACTCGCCCCCTAGGTGGCCGGCGAGTGGGAGTGCCCCTCCCACTCGCCCGGCGAGTGGGAGTGCCCCTCCCACTCGCCCAGGTGAGTGGCGAGTGGGAGGCTTCTCCCACTCGCCCGAAAGGAGCCGGGGGAGTGGATGCTCCCCCCTGCCTCCCCTGCGGCCTCTTTTTGCCTTGATTGTTCTCGACCGCTTATGCGCGGTCATTTTGCCTTTCTCGACCATCTTCACTGTCTTGGTCTCATCCGGATCGGGTCACACCAACTCGGGAAATATGAGGGTTGTACAGTATGAGTAATTGAAGAATATAGCGAAATGAAAGAGCGGTGAAAGACTAGAGGTTTAGAAGAGTACGAGGGTTGTGATATATATGTAATTATCATACGCGCATAATATTACAAGTATTATCCGATTTATTTCACCTCAGCCCATATTGAGCTAAACTGCATGATTTTGTCCTTTCATAGATAGGTTGCGAATATTTCTCTAGAGACCACGTACACATCGATGCTAGGACTACTCACATATCATGAGCACGGTGAACTACAAAGTTTCCAACATAACTTGACCATTTGCTCTGAAAAGACGTCTCTGATAATATTTAAGCATTTGAACTACCACTCAAGTCCAATATCTTTTACTGCAGACCACGAAATATTTATATCATTTAATTTTCTCCTAACATAACTAAACATTACAAATTAGAAAATTAAGTACGCTTTCAATGAATCCTTGTGAATTGGACATGTTCCATCCATCCATGAGGGTTAATATTTTTGAGTAATATTTCAATTTCATTAAATCTAGAATAACCGCACAAGAGCGCGTCAGCACGTAAAACACATTAGCGAAGGAGAGTCTTCCACGTACGCTCATACTCATGGTCCGGGTGCATTTCCAGCCGTTCGATCTGCGGTCGGGCAGCAAGTCAGCCGTCGGATCCAGTTCATTTTGGCTGTTTTTTTTATATATATAAATGGAATTTGGCAAGTCGCCATCCGATCACAGATCGGACGGCTGAAATGGACCCGGACCATGAGTACGGTCCGGTTCCGGTATCTAAATATTTCCCGTCGACACGTGGGACCACCGCACATGTGGGGAACCTTTTCATGTGGGACCCCCGCAATAGGGATAGGATCTTAAGTTTAATCAAATATAAGAGATTCCATATGGGGAACCTTTCATGTCTAGTTCTCTTCCTTCTTGTCACTAACATATAATATTCTTGATGATTTTGGAAAAAATTTATGCAGTTCTAAATTTCCACATCAATAATTTGGCAACATTTGCATCTATTGGGCCCCACACATGCACAATATATTGTTTGTTTGTTAATATTAATTCTAGTTTTATATATACATACTGAGTGATAGACACGACGTTCTGCCCCTCCAGTTAGCCACGATAGTTTCCTGATTGTGATAATATCCCGATTGTGGCAACAGGCACGGCGCTTCGCATCTATCAATTAATTAATATAGTTTAAAATAAATACATTATTAATTAATGCGAAAAATATTTGTAATTATTATTTATATATTATTAACTTTTCATCATTTTTTTTTTCAAATTATTATTTTTTGGTTTTAATTATTATTTTCCAAATAAACTTTAATAAAATTAGTATTTCTAATGATAGCCTACCATAATAGGTATGTGAGCCCTACTAAAAACTTTTTCAATTTTATGAATTTCATCGTTACTTTTAACTTGATAATGTAATGTAATTACTTAAATTAACATTTTATTTTATTTTACTTAAATAGACTATAAAATATGTTAAGTCATTAGATAAAACATTAATAAAGCTACATTTGACAATTTTGAATGTTTCACGAAAGACAACTTTCTCTTTTAACAATAATAATAATAATAATAATAATAATAATAATAATAATAATAATAATAATAATAATATATATAATATTTTGTTTTATTAACTTCTATTTTATTGTACGAAGAGTAATGAATTTTTAATATATACCCATCTTTATTGTTTACTCTCCATATCCCTCCCACTCTGGCATCTTGTTTAAATTAATAATAAATTAATAAAAAATTAAAGCACTTATTGCACACCTCCTGAACAACTAGCACACCTCCCTCTCTCTCTCTCCCCTTGTGAAACTTCATCTCTCTGTGAAAATTCTTAGGCTTCGTTCGTTTGACAGGAATTCAGATGCAGAATTTGGAATTAACCTCCAGCTTCTCCATGTAGAGGTACATCTCCTTTGTAATAAAATATAATTTCATTGCTTATGTCCTCTCTCTCTCTCTCTCCTCTCTCTCTCTCTCTCCTCTTTTATATTTTTTTTCTCTAGCTCCATTTGGAACGGTGGTGTCAATCGTGAAGTTATTTAGCTCCGTTTGGAGCGGTGGTGGCAGTCGTATAACATTGGGGTTATGACCAGTAGTTTTTGATCTCTGGACCTCACCTAAGGAATTTCATCCACTTTATGTTCAGAACTACTTTTGTTTGTTTTGGTGACCATTGTCGTGCCGAACATACATTCGCTAATTGCGATATTTTTGTCCAAACTGACCAGAGCAAAGGCTCCGTTTGCTACAACGGTGACGGTCATGAACTCGGCGGTAAAACCGTCATTCAAGAATGCCCACCTAAAGAACTTCGTCTGCTTGAATATAAAAGTGGATGAAATTCCTTAGGTGCACGTTCACGAATGACAGTTTTACCACCGTCATGCCAAACGAAGCCAAAAACAACGCGACAAACGGAGCTCTATCTCCTCACCAACTTGATCTCATGCGGACAAAGCAATTACTAACACACTTTCATTGTATTTTTCTTTGTCAAAACACATTACCCACTTAAAATTCAACGAATAAAATAAATCAAATTGTATAGGCATCCAACTTTTACACCTAAATCCAAAAGGCAACTCGCAACTTTAACTTATACCACAAGAAATAGTAGAGATAATAGGTTATTCATCCTCTTATTCTTATCACCACCGTGCTTTTTTTAAGGTGTTTGGATAAAGAACTTTTTCAAAAGAGTTTTTTCAATAAAGGTATTTTTAAAAAATGTTCTCTATTTTAAATTTTTTCTCTTTTATTTGAGGGATTACAAAAATCACGCCCTAATAATTTTTGATCCGTCTTTCTTCCTTCTTTCCGCTAACCTTTTGTAAGAGTTTTGTTAGGATTTATATAATATTGCTTATTCATGTGATATATGATTAGCATATATAAAACACATTTGTATTATTAAAAAAATTAATAAAAATTGTGAAAAGCACTGAAATTCAAATATTTTAAACCACTGATTTCTTATCAGTGGATCTGAGATCATACGGTTGTGTTTATCCCCTACTTAAAACTAGGTGAAAGTATGTACCTAAGTATTTCTCTTATTTTTTTCATCGCCGTCGCGTCCACAAATAGAGCCCTAGTTTTGATTAACCAAGCATTATCATGTATATTAGTCCATATACAAATTATTTATTTTTCTAAAGCTATTCTATGTTTATCATTAATTATTTAATTTAGTAAATTTCGGGCTCATTGAATTTTACTTTCTGGAACGAAAATGTTTAAAAAAAATACAATTCAAAGGGAAAATTACGATTTTATATGGGAGTTGTTAAAGGCACGTTAGTTTTGGCTAGTCGCATCGCAATTTCTACGAGTTATTACGCGCCTTTTAGAAATAGGTCTTGTACATGCATTTTTAGGAAAAGTGTTATCGTGTTGAACGCTTTTCCTAAAAATGCATGCACAAGGCCTATTTCCATAAATTCGTTATCGTTACTCCATGTTTCAATCAGGGCGGCAATTAGGTCTTGTGCGTGTTTTTTTAGGAAAAATGTTCAACATGAAAGTTGTAGATCTCGACAGCTTGGTCGAGATTTACAACTTTTGTGTTGAATACTTTTCTTATAAATGCACGTACAAGGTGTATTTCCAAAAGACGCATGAAAATACGGTGTCACTGGCCAAAACTGCGGTGCCTTTAACAACTCCCTTTTATATTTTATATTTTTAATTTTTTCGATGACGTCGGCATCGTTTCCCGAGGAGATTTTGCGCACGAGATACCCGTGCTGGTTTCACGGCCGATTCCAGCGCTCCTTTTGGTGTCAACAGCGCGGGCAGAAACCACTTCGGCGTAAACCATGTCTGTGGAGCCAAAAATCGCCGACTTTTAAGCGTAATAATTATTATTTTATTAGTAAATTAATTAGTTTGTGCAACGGGAACTGGATATTTAATATCTAGCGGGCCCCACCATCCCCGCCTAATCCCGCCCCAATTGGTCTTGAAAATATTATTATTATTATTATTATTATTATTATTGTTATTATTTATTTATTTATTTCATGATTTAATTTCTATATATTTTATGATGGGTTCGGGGAATCCTTCCGGTCAATTTAGATAACTTTTAGGTGAGATTTCTTTTATTTTGTTTTTAACTCCCATAAATTATGGCTTGTGCCAACAAATTGGGGCAAAAATAAAATAAAAATGCCGTTTTTAATCCTTCTCAAGAGTTAAGATTACTTCTAGAGGCGTTCTCGAGGTTAAGGCTCCGTTTGGGGGGACTTATTTTCAGCGGTCAAGCGGTTACGACCGTATGAATCGGACTAAGGTCTGGTTCATGCGGTCGTAACCGCTTCCGGTGAAAATAAGTCCCCCCAAACGGAGCCTAAATCTGGGAATGAAAATATTTCGATATACTCTTGCGTGATTTTCGTGTTGGCCTACTGACCTGAAAGCAGTTGTGCGAGACAATTTCTCACCCGGATGCACTGGTCGAATGATTTCAAGGTTAGGGAAACAGTAACAACGTCCAGGGACAAATTTAATCAAGTACACAAACAATAACAAAAATTGGTAATCCCGCCGATATATGTATTCAACCCCACCACCACCGCTCGAAAGACTTCAACCCGAGCACAGAGCGCCTTGCCACCGCCCACACACAGTACGCCTTGCCACGACCCGCTCACGTGCTCAACCACATCGCATCTTAATTCATACTGCAACACAACACTCCTCTTGCATTGTAACTCATAGATCGGATGCTTCTAGCACCACCTAGCTGGTGCCAAGAGGAGGAGAGGAAGGAAGCCAAATGCAATCCCTCATCTGCTTCACGCTCTGCCGCTGGGAGAGCCTCCGATGTCGCACAAGGGATCGTCGCCGCTGCTTATCACCACCGAGCCGAGCGAGGGGGGAGAAAAGGGCATCGACCTTGCGGTTGTACTTCACATCGTGATTAGGGTTTTCTCGGCGTCGGGATTCTATCCGGGGTTGAAATCACTTCTAATTGACGGTGCAGAAATTTATCGAATCCGGATCCGAACAAACCTAAAACTACAACATTCAATTCGCAAATAAGTTATGGGGTCGGACAAGCTCACCGACAAATGGAGCAATAATAATTTACAATGAATAATTAATATCCAATTGCCACCACATAATCGTAGGATATTATTATTAATTAAACTTTAATCATTAATATAAAATTTTAAGCGTCTAAATAGCACAGCTACAATGATAGAGTAATTTAATGGTGATATTATAAGCAAATTCTTAATAGATTAATATTACATAAAACCGACTCTATCCAATATTTTGGATTCAAATACCACTTGAATTAGGATTCAGATTCAAATTCGAAAAATACGAATCTTAATAGAATCATTGTGAATAGATTCCCAAATTATTCCCGAATTATTAATTAAACATCCCTGCTTATAACACCACTGTTAAATAAACATTTAGACTCTCTTTAGATCATCTGCAGCGATTGGAGAAGAACTAGTGAGAAAATGAAGTGCACGACCATGCCTAGCTCTCGCGCAGTCGAGAATGCCGTGAAAATGGACTGCAAAGTGGGAAAATGAAGTGAACGACCATGCTTAGCTCTTGCATAGCCGTAGATGAAGTGCACTCTATGCTTTGTTGAAGACGGTTAGAGGCAGGAGCCTGCGAAACGAGGAAGATGAAGCGCACGGCTTCGTAAAATCAGCTCAAGGCAGTCGCGTGGGCGGAGAAACCGCAAAATGCGTAGTATTCGTGACGTGGTCGTGATTTTGAAATCACAATGGAAAATAAGTTAGTTTTCATGATTCAAAAACGTTAGAGATGTTCCCACTGCTGCTCGTTTATTTGCGCAGAAAAATCAGCGGCACACGAGCGAGCTGCCGCTCCGCCTAACAGAGCTTCACTAATATTCCGATAATTATTAATTAGATAAACGCGCACAAAAACCGAATTGAATTCGGGCCTATATAATGCAGCGGTACTATGCCCCGCTTCTTCCCATCCCAATTCCCAATTTTCGAATTCCATCTTCTCCTCGCTTCGCAATGGAACAATTGATGGATTCCTCCTTCCGGGCAGCAATCCCGGCGGCCCAGAATTTCATCTCCGTCGTCTTCTTCTCCTTCGCGGCGGGATTCTTCCTCTTCTCTATTCTGCTTCTCCTCCTGCGCTCTCGCCCATGGTGCAATTGCGAGGTCTGCAGCGCCTATCTGAACTCCAGTTGGACCACCGAATTCGACAACCTCTGCGACTGGTACGCCCATCTTCTACGGCGATCGCCGACGGGGACGATTCATATCCACGTGCTCCGCAACACCATCACAGCCAACCCGGAGAACGTGGAGTACATGCTCAAGACCCGATTCGACAATTTTCCCAAGGGGAAAAACTTCTCCTCCATCCTCGGCGATTTTCTCGGTCACGGAATCTTCAACGTCGATGGCGATGAGTGGAGATTCCAGCGCAAGATGGCGAGTCTCGAGCTCGGCAGCGTCTCCGTCCGGTCATACGCGTTCGAAATCGCCGCCGCAGAGGTCAGCCAGCGCCTCCTACCGCTGCTCTCCTCCGTCTCCGGTGCCGGGCCGATCGATCTTCAAGACGTGTTCCGCCGGTTCGCGTTCGACAGCATCTGCAAGATCTCCTTCGGGCTCGACCCGGGCTGCCTCGATCTGTCTCTGCCGATGTCCGACCTTGCGTCAGCGTTTGAAATCGCGTCCATGCTGTCCGCCCTGCGAGCGGCGGTGCCGGCGCCAGTGGTATGGAAGGTGAAGAGGCTGCTCAATCTGGGCTCCGAGAGGGAGCTGCGGCGTGCGATCCGCCTTGTCAATGATCTTGCCGACGAGGTTATCCGGCAGCGGAGAAAGCTCGGATTCGCCTCCAATCACGATCTGCTCTCGCGATTCATGGCTTCGGTTAGCGACGACAAGTACCTGCGGGACATTGTAATCAGCTTCCTTCTCGCCGGCCGAGATACGGTTGCTTCCGGATTAACCACCTTCTTCCTCCTTATATCCCACAACCGGCATGTGGCGGCCGCAATTCACGAAGAGGTCGATAACTTGATTTCCGGCGAGGTTCCGACATATGAGGAGCTTCGGGGAATGCACTACGTGCACGCGGCGCTCTACGAGAGCATGCGGCTATTCCCGCCGGTTCAATTCGACTCCAAATTCTGCATCGACGACGATGTCCTCGCCGACGGCACCTTCGTCCGGAAAAACACCAGGGTCACCTACCATCCGTACGCCATGGGGAGGATGGAAACCATCTGGGGGAGCGACAGCCATCTGTTCCGGCCGGAGAGATGGCTCCGAAACGGCGTTTTCTCGCCGGAGAGCCCTTTCAAGTACCCCGTGTTTCAAGGCGGGCCACGTGTCTGCCTCGGAAAGGAGATGGCCATCATGGAGATGAAGACCGTGATCGTTTCCATCCTCCGGGCTTTTCACGTCGAGGCAGTCGACGGCGGCGAGCTGAGACCAAAATTCGCCGCCGGGCTTACCGCCTCCCTCGCCGGAGGACTGCCGGTTCGAGTCAGCCGAAGGACACGCTGAGGGTGGACCGGGAGCCGACAGGGGAGTCGGCAGCTGTACACAGGAGACCTTTTCCGGCTGTAATGTACTCGGGAAATTTTCTCATTTAAGAAAATCAATTATTCAAAAAAAAAAATAGTGATTTAAAATCTGGATGGGTCCCACCAAATTCATATATAGCCCTAAAACTATGATTAGAGGGGAATTATTAGGTCCCTGTTGCTGCCCACATATTATTATTATTATCCGTCCTGAACGTGTCATCTTCCACGCCTGATTGGCCATCATGTAGGGCCTACATAAATGAATCATCCTTGGAGGGACCCCGGAGAGTAAAGTGCATTTTCTGCACTTTTACGGTGCAGTGCGGCATCCAACGGATGCGAGCTCATCTCAGCTTGCGTGCACACATCTCAAAGCGAGATGTGATGTGCACGCATCTCCGCGCGAGCTGAGATGAGCTTGCATCCGTTGGATGCCGCACTGCACCGTAAAGTGCAGCAAGTGCACTTTACTCCCCCCGGTTCGAAACTGGGGGGAGTAAAAGTGCACTTTACGGTGCATTACGGCATCCAACGGATGCGGGATTATCTCAGCTCGCGCGCACACATCTCAAAGCGAGATGTGATGTGCACGTATCTCCGCGCGAGTTGAGATGATCTCGCATATGTTGGATGCGGTACTGCACCGTAAAGTGCAGCAAGTGCACTTTACTCCCCCCCCGGACCTGGCTCCATCCTTGGCGTACTGGCGTTGGGCAAGATCCGTCCTATGCATGGACAGAATAATTTCTCCTATGATGTTTTAGCTGTGTGGACGATCGCATTATGCTACTTGGAAGTAGGAGATATTTCACGAACCGAATCGAATCAAATAGCTATTCAATCGAATTCAAACTTATTATAAAATAGAATGATCTAGATTCATTCATTCGATTATTCGGCGTCGAATTCTAATTTGTCATGAAATATTGAATTTGAATTTGGGTTTGAATTTAATAATGTTTAATTATATATAATATTTAAATATAATTATATATAATATTTAATTACATATATAAATTTTATTTTACTATTTATTCTAATATTCACGGATTATTCGCGAATCTTTCGAGCATAAATAAATTATTCGGATTTGAATTCAAACAATATGAATTTTAATCGAATCTCCACTAATCGAATCCCGAATTATTCACGAACGATACTATTTGTGAACAACCTTGTTTGAAATATCTTTGTAGCATACCTAGAAAATATATCGATTAAGGGTTCATGAATGCGGTGATTATGAACTGTCGTTCGTGATTCGTGAATGCCCAACATGACATAAGAAACTCTATCCTTTTTTATGTTCAAACTTAGTTTTTTTTTTCTTAATGAAGGTCATAGTCATTGTCACGTCAAACACATTTTATGACGGCGGCGTTTTAATACAAACTCACTGGAGAAAAGACGCTGCGCCAAACATACCCAAAGAGTGGTAATGCAATAGTGCGTTGGTAAAGGCCTGTCGATGGAAGGGTTGGATATCTCATCTCGGCAAAAAAATTGGGAAAAGGTGAAAATCCTTTGTCGTCCCGCATTGTTTGGAGTGCGTGTTTCTATTTGGACTCACTTAATACCTTTATTGAAGTAAATATACGCACATCGCCTCTGGTCACATCCACTCGGGCTTAGGTCTGTGTGCACGACCCGTGGACACGAATGTCATTCTGGAATGAAAACATTGACTATTTTTCTCACGGTCAAGTATGAGACTGAACGAGAGACGTTGAACCTTGGAATGACCAAGCTGCTCTATCTATGAATTTCTTTTTTTTTTCTATAAATTCATTTCATTTGATTGTCTATGGATCAAATGCTTTGATACTACAACTACAAATGATTTGTGCGAGTTCAGACATCGGTTGGGAGATATTATATCGTGAGAACGATTCATCAGTATTGTAGAGAATTAAATTCTCGCTCCTCACTGCCGACCACCACCGCCACTCGACTCGCCAGAGGGAGGTGCGTCTGTTGGCGGATGCCCGGTAACCTGACACCGCCTATGGTGGACGGACAACAAAACCCCAAGATTCCTTTTGGTTTTTGCCGCGGCCACACACGTTCAAAATCTAACAAATATAACATAACAAAGTACCTAGAGTTCGTCAAGTGCCTAGAATTCGTCAAAACAAATATAATATTACAAGGCAACTAAGCTAATAAATACTTAAGCTCATGTTAGTTGTGAGTATGCCCTGAGGGGCAATTTTATGAACACGAACATCAATCATCTCATCCTTGACTTGGTGGGTCTGGCTCCGGCGTCCCGCCACTTAGGCTCTGTTTGGCACAGCGGTGACAGTCATGAACATAGTGGTTATGAACCATCATTCGTGAACACCAGACCTCACTTAAGGAACTCCATCCACTTTTATGTCCAAAGCTAGTTTTATTTTCTTCGTGGTGATCGTAACCATTGTCATGCCAAACATGCATTCTATGACGCTGATGTTGAAACCAGAGAACTGGTCTCGACGTTCGCAAGAGGGATGCAGCTAACCCTTACTTGACCTGAGCGAGATCCTTGACCAGCCACTAAGAACCGAAGAACCTGGCCCTTGGAGAACACATAAGTCCACAAACGGACCCCTTAAGCTACAGCGTGGAGGTCCCACCACATACCCGGAAGCTCACAAGGAACTTCCCCTCCCAAGCCAATGCTGAACCTGGGCACCTTGGAGGGCACTAAGGATCACCTACCGTCCACCTTCAATGATAGGGGAAGGGGAGGGGTAGTGCTTGCTCACAACACGCACGCGAGGGAGGGGGGGGGGTACCAATATCCCTTCCCAAGATGCCCATGTGAGTCTATTTATAGACTTCCCAAAATTGGGCTGCGGATAACCAAAATTCTGCTATCCGCAGCTCAACTACGAACCTGAACGACCAGTACAGGGGGGAGGCGAGTGGAGATGAGACGTCCACTTCCCCCCTTGCCTGAACAGCCCACCTCTCCCTTTGCATAGAGAGCAGACGAGTGGACCGAAGGTCCACTCGCCCCTGGGACTGGGCGAGTGGACCCTTGGTCCACTCGCCCCTAGGCCTAGGCGAGTGGACCTTTGGTCCACTCGTCCCCTAGGGCCAGGCGAGTGGACCGAAGGTCCACCCCTCCCCTAGGCCTTGGCGGAATGCGGGGGAGTGGACCGAATCACCAACCTCCCCCTCCTTTTCCCTTGGGTAGCTTCGAACCTCTACAACATGTTGATTCGCCGTGCCACGACAACTTTCACTAATGCGATCACACCTGCGTCGGGTCACACCAGCTCGGCTAATATGAGGGTTGTACACAATCTCCGCTCTTTTCGAGCTTGCCTTAAGCTCAGAAAGAAAGTCCAACCCACCTATTTGACGAGTAGGTGGGACCCTAGAGTGACCCACGAAGGGTCATGCCAACGGGATGCTCCTGCCGAGTTTTTCAACTGAACCTAACTTGGGGTGGAACGCGAAATTTTCTCCACTTAGCAACCCTCCTATGAGCCGAGCTCAACTGGAGGTGGAGAAAGCTCAACACCTTGTTGGAGCCTATGTTCCACATCTCTTGTTTGAGAATAACAAATACCGTGTTGTATTTGATCTACTATTTTGTGTGTTTATAGTGTGCAGGTATACAGGAACTATAGCTACACATTCCTAGAATAGTATACTGAATGGAGATGACTCTCTGGAAAGAGAGCTAACGCCCCGCGTTAGCTGTTAACGCTCAGCGTTAACCTCCGTTGAGAAGGAATCCGTCGAGAAGAAATGCCGTCGAGAAGAAATCCGTTTAGAAGGCAGAGATAACGCCAGGCGTTAGTACTTAACACCGGCGATAGCCGTTTGACAAACTTTGCTCTCCGTTCGACGAAATTCCGCCTGAAGAAACTGCGTTTGACGAACAGGGCCTGCGTTCGACGAACTGGACCTGCGTTCGACGAACTGGACCTGCGTTCGACTAACTGGACCTGCGTTCACCAAACTGGACCTGCGTTCGACGAACTGGACCTGCATTCGATGAACTGGACCTGCGTTCGACGAACTGGACCTGCGTTCGACGAACTGGACCTACGTTCGACGAACTGGACCTGCGTTCAACGAAATGAGAAGGCCGATCGACGAATTTGAAGGAGAACAACTCAACGCCATAGTTGAATCTTAACGCCCGCGTTGAATCCACAAACTGCCACGATCTTGACGGTTGCGCGATTTCAGCCATGACTTTGCACGTTCACTAACGCTGGCGTTATCCCTTAACGCCGCGTGTTAGCTTCTGAGGCTATTTAATGTACAGCCTCTCTCATTCTGATATGAGATGATTCCAGAATTCTGATACTGTAGAGAGAGGTTCGTGTACAGCAATTAAGAGATCTCCCTTGGGCTAATATGAAGATCTAAAGAAGATTTTGAAGGAGAAGGTCTACAACGCATATTCCATACGAAGGATGATCGTTTCAAGAACGCCATCATCTACATCGACTTCGTCTTCACCTTCAGAATTTCTTGGGGAGTTTCTCTTTACTTATCTTGTAATCTTTTATTTTTCCTTTTGTATTTTGTGTGGAGAAATCATTCGGTGAGAACGTCGGATTCCGGGAAGGATTCCGTGGGTAAATTCGCCTTGTGTTGGCGAGTAGGTCCTTGTGAGGCTTAGGGGGTAATTCGTCGTCTTGTGTGTGGTGACTAGGTCGAGGGTAGATCTAGGGGGTGGCTAGAGGTCTTATCTGGAAATAGATAAGCTATAGCCAACCGGTCCTTGGGAGAAGGACCGGTGAAACAACAAAAAGTATTTTTACATATTTTCGTCTTAATTTCTAGCGTTATAGAAATTAAACATTTGTGTATTCAATTTATTATGAAATAAAATCATGTCTTTTAATGTTCTATTCAATTAATTTTATTTCCTCTTCAAGAATGTTTTAACTTCTATTTTCATCAAAGTATTAAAATTAACATTTGTATAATTATCTTTGAAATACAATAATTATTTTAATTATCTCTGATTTTCTGGAATTGCATTTCATTTAAGATTTCTAAGTAAAATCACTATGACAATCTTTTTGTTCTAAGGAATATTCTCTGGAGAGTTAACGCCCAGCGTTAAGACTTAACGTCAGGCGTTAGCAACAGTCAACAAAAAGTTTTGTTTCAATTATTTAAAAAGGAATCTTCATTACAATCCTATTTGGAATATTTAAATATATTTTTCTATATAATATTTTGAAACTTCCATCCCAGACTCTGATAAACTTAAATAAGATTTAAATTCCATAAAACCCTTATTCACCCCCCTCTAAGGGCGCCGTAAGATCCAACACGTGGTATCAGAGCGAGGTTATTCCAATACGGCTTCACAACCGGGAATAATGACGCTTCATGATCTCGCATCTTCTAGAGGGGATAATTTTTATGAAAATAAAAAATCATTATGTCCACCATTATTTATGGGTGAAAATTATAATGGGTGGAGAATACTTATGGAAAAATTTCTTAAATCCTTGGATATTGAAGTTTGGAATATTACAATTAAAATGCCCCCAAATATTTTAAATAAAAATGAAATGTTTTTAAATGCCAAATCAATGAATAGTCTATATTGTGCATTAGATCAAAATATTTTCAAACTTATTTATACACTTCCTAATGCTTATGAAGTTTGAAAATTTCTTGAGAATTCTTATAGTCTTCCTTCCGCAGATGATGAATATGAGCAATTCCTTATGGATCCAAGAGAAAAAGACAACGTCACAATATTGGACTCAATTGATGGCAACACATCAAGCAAAAGAGAAGATGGAAATTCAACTATGGAAGAGGAGTGTGAAGAAAATGTTAAAGGAACCCTTGGTTCAAATCTTGTCTCATCCCATAGCAATGTAAGAAATTCTAAGTCCTCTTTCTTTGTAAGAAATTTTATTTCTACACTACATATGCTTAATATTGCTAAACGTAGAATTAAAAATTTGAAAAATGCTAATTTCAAACTACGTTTAGAAAATAAAACTTTAAAAGCAAATGCTAAAGTAGAATCAAGTATTGATGTGTTAAATTCTCATTCATGCTCTTTAATTAAAAATGCTAAACCTTGTTTTGATTATAATACTTTTAAAGAAGAACTCAAGGTTTTAGAAAAATGACTTTTAATTTCAAAAGAGCATAATGAAAAATTGATAAAAGAAAATGATAATTTAAAAGATAAACTAGAATCATTAAAATTGTTTATTAAAATTTTTTCAAGTAATAAAAATTCTCTTAACTCTAGTTTATTAAGAAATCTAAATTTAAAGAGCTTAACTTCATATTATAAGAGTATGTCTATAAGAAAGAGTGGAAATGCAAATCATCAAAATAAGAACCAATCATTTAAAACATATTGTAACCCACTCTTTCAACATTCAATCCTTAAGAAAGACCATCACTCTTATTGTTGAAACCAAGACTTGCGAACAAGACTTAGTCTCTGTGGAGTTCGGGCCCTCAACAAGTTGAGGGGTGACCTCACACTTACTCCTCCCAAGGGAGAACTCTAGGCTAGAGGCTAAGAAACTAAGAACAAGGCCAAGGGCTTAGCGAGGAGGTCCCACCACACACCCGGAAGATCGTTGAGCGCTTCCCCTCCCGAGCCAATGCTAAACTTGGGCGCCTTTGGAGGCTCTCTTGGCTGGCCAAAATCTCAGAGTCGACCCCTTCCTCTCCATAGGTGCACCCCCCTGGATCTATGCAAAGCCTTTCTCGCCCGGTCGACCAATGTCGTACTCCCACCTAACAATTTTACTATACGCAGACCAAATGGGGCTTCCAACAGCGTGACTCTGCTATTCCGGGAGACTATTTGTAACGGCCCGCTAGTAGCCGCACAATCAATACTTCATAAACCATATTTTAGCATAGCTTACAATAAGTATAAACTAATGAATCACAATGAGTAGCACACGCACGTACATGTACCAATAACCGTCTTCATCACAGTTTTATTTTTCATAATTATACATCAAAGTTCTTCAAAATAAAGCTTATGAAACAAAGTTAAGCATGAGAAACATTTATCAAAAAGGTACACAGGTAAGCATGTAAGTCCTTGCAAGCATCTTCTACTTCAAAAGGAGCTAACGCTGGTTAGCTTGCCACTTTCCTTTACCTAAAAATATTTGATGTAGCAACCGTTAGCCTTTAAATAAAGACTAAGCGAAATTCTAGCTTTTTAACCTGTTGTACAAGCAAACTCAATGGATTATATATCAATATGTTTATTCATAATTAAAACAAAGATCTAAACATGAGTATATGGTACTGCAACAGTATTAAACATGCTATTCTCAGGTACAAATTATAAGCAGACTATGTCATGACAAAATGACTTTAAACAGGCTATTTCATAACATAACATGCATTTTAAATATAAGTATGTTCTTTAATAAATGCTAAGGGCAATTGAGTAAAAGTTCTTTTCTTTATTCTTATTTCTCTGGGCCCGACCCCTCTGGGTCCTTCTATCCAAAACAGTACAAGCACACGCGTTTCCGCCTACGGCCGACTGATTGGTAAACTATTCTTTTTCATATTATTTATGCGGATTTGAACTCAATTTAGCCCTTATCATTTCTACGTGTAGACACGTTCTAAAAATTAAATTATGATTGTTATTTAATAGTAATTCCCCTCAGAATAAAAATCATTTGATTTGCCTTCATTGAAGGCCATATCTAAATAATTTATGCTTCAGTGATCTTTGCATGCACACATATACATATTCTTAAAAGTAAAATGTTGATATAGTGAAAATACTTGAAACTACGCATAGATTAAAAAGATAGTTCTCACCATTCCCATAGTATTCCTTTTTCCACTCCCCAGGTCATCGTCACCTCTATTGTGGGATGCCATCCTTCACGAAATCTGTTTAAACAATTAAGTGATAAGGGACAATATATTCGGGGTTGCATCACATTATAGCTATGACGTTGACCTCTAGGGTTGACATAACACCTATCATTTAGGCATAGAAGACACAATGCAACACACACAAGTGCACATAAGCATTGTACACTTTAGTTGAGGATACACAAACCAAGTGCACATTTCACTTCACAGAACACACATATACATAAGTGCACACTCACAATTCATCTCACAATTAGATTAGGAAACACAGCACCACACATCTCCACTGTACAGCCACACAACACAGAGTATCCTCACTGCACAGTCGCTGCACACATTAGGATCGGGACACAGCACACAACTGCACTTCACTGTGCTACAACACAGCACATACCTCTCTAAAACCGAACACAACACAACACAAAGCACAGTTTACAGTACACTCGTGCACTGAATAAGCCCCCAAAACAGTCGGAAAACCCATAGAAATTAGCTTGAAATCTAGGAAACCCAAAACCTAAAACCGGTGGCCGGCAAGAACGTCGCACCCGACCTCAACTGAGTGCAATAAAGGCTTAGATCAAGTAAAGAAGAAGAACAAGAAACTTACAGCGTAGGTCGCAAACAACCAAGCCCCGATTCCGCCTGAGAATCAAGCTCACGAGTCCCCAAACCTTCAATAATATTCTCCAAAGCTATGATTCCAAACTTCAAGAAGGAAAATCGAACAAGAACGGGGAGCTTGAGAGGAGAGAAAAGGAGAAAGAAGGAGCTTTCTGTGTCAAGCCCTAGCGGTGATTTATCGCGAATAAGAACAGTGTAGAGCCGGGGTTTGAAGATAAGGAAGAGGTAGAACATGACACGTAAAGGCAGCCACTCTTTCCCCACCGCCTAACATTAACTTTGGCTATTGGCAGCTCAACATTATTAGTACCCCATTTCAGTTTTAGTAGCACACCAATAAAAATTAGATAGCAGCACACCTTTATTTTTGTATTAACAGTCGATCAAAATGTGTAATAGTGCTATTAACACACCTAGCAGTAAGTGCTAACCGCACACCAAATAACAGTTGCTAGTAAAACATCAAAATCAGCACACCCTTGGCCACATGACAAACCCAACAAAGCCCCCAATAGCTCCCCTTTTTTGTTTTAATACCAAATAACTGAGAAGAAAATCGTGCTTAGCAGATTCAAGTTCGTTCACTGGTTTTATTTTCATCATAGGGGATATTGGTTATAACATACTTCTGTTTATTAATTATCATCATAGGGGATCGTAATTAGCACATAATAATAATTCGTAATAACAAAATATTAAACATAATGAAAATAACTTACGGGAAGCGTCGTGCGTCACAATTCGTCCCTCCTTATAGATTTTCGTCCCCGAAAATCGAATCAGTGCGATCTTCAAATAAGTTAGGAAAAAGTCCTTTCATGGTGTCTTCCTGTTCCCAAGTAGCTTCCTCTCGAGGTTGACCTTTCCACCATACATGGATGAAGTTAACATCTCGGTTTCTCAATTCCTTGCTTTGCCGACCAATAATTTGATATGGTTCTGTTGGACTAGACAAATCAGCTTCGATCTGTAGATTTGCAGTCGGAACAATCTCTTCGGGATTACAAATATATTTCCGCAGTGTTGACACGTGGAACACATCATGCAACCTCTGCAATTCTTCTGGTAGTTCTAAGCGATAAGCTACTTCGCCAACTCGTTCAATTATTGGAAACGGTCCGACATATCGGGGACTGAGTTTCCCCATTCGTCGGAGTCGTGACACTCCTTTGAACGGTTTAATTTTTAAGCAAACCAGATCACCAACCTGGAATTCGACAAAACGATGTCTGGCATTAAAATTCTTTTGTTGACGATCTTGAGCTACTTTCATTCTTTGCTGAATAAGAACAATCTTCTCGTGCCACTTATCGATCTTCTCTTTATTGTATAATTGCCTTTCACCATCTTCCGCCCAACTTAAGGGTGTTCGACAACGACGACCATACAATGCTTCAAATGGTGCCATCTGAATAGAAGATTGATAGTTATTGTTGTACGAGAATTCTACCAGTGCCAAGTACTTCTCCCATGAACCTTTAAGGTCCAGCACTACCATACGTAATAAATCTTCTAGGAACTGTATAGTTCGTTCTGACTGCCCATCTGTTTGGGGATGAAATTTTGTACTGAATGATAACTTCGTTCCCAAACGTTTATGAATTTGTCTTCAATTATCGGACGTGAACCGACCATCTCTATCAGAGATAATCGTTCGAGGAATTCCATGCAGTTTTACAATTACGTCCATATATAGCTCATTCAATTTTTCAGGCGGCCCATCTTGACGAACAGCTATGAAGTGAGCGTTTTTTGTCAGTCGATCAATAATAACCCATATGCCGTCATGACCTTGTTTGCTATGAGGCAATGCAAAAACAAAATCCATAGCAATGTCTTCCCATTTCCATTCTGGTATTGGTAGCGAATGTAGGTAGCCTCCAGGCTTTTGATGTTCAGCTTTCACTACTTGACAAGTATGGCAAGATGCTATATACTTTGTCACATCTTTCTTCATTCCAGGCCACCAGAAGTCTTCTTTTAAATCATGATACATCTTTGTCCTGCCCGGATGAATTGAAAATGGCGTATTATGAGCTTCATATAAAATATCTTTTCGCAAAGTATCCACATCCGGAACACACAATCTTCCATTCATGAATAACAATCCATTCTGTTCTGTGAAGTTTGGCAGGTCCTCATGTTTTACCTTTTGCATCACTTCCAGTAAATATTCATCCTTTGGTAAGGCTGCTACAATTCTATCTTTTAGTGAATACCTAATCTGCATCTGAAATAATTGTGACTGTTTCTCCTTTGTGGTAAAAATAGGAATTATCTCCATCTTTTCCAACTCCCGCATGAGTTGTACATTGTACACTTTCATGGTTGATAACTCCCCAACATTCTTACGGCTTAGTGCATCAGCAACTACATTTGCTTTTCCCGGATGATATTGAATATCCACTTCGTAATCTTTAATAAACTCTAACCAGCGCCGCTGATGAAGGTTTAGTTCTTTCTGCGTGAATATGTACTTCAAGCTTTTGTGATATGTAAAAATTTCACAACTCACCCCATACAAATAGTGACGCCAAATTTTCAACGCAAAAATCACCGCGGCTAACTCTAGATCTTGAGTCGGATAATTCTTTTCAGCATCCTTTAGTTGGCGAGAAGCATAAGCGATTACTTTTCCGAACTGCATTAACAAACAGCCCAAACCTTTAAGAGAAGCATCGTTATAGATTTGGAAACCTTCTGTTCCTGACGGTAGTGTTAACACAGGGGCAGTAGTTAACCTTTCTTTAAGTGTTTCAAAAGCAAGCTGACAATTTTCATTCCATTTAAATGGAATATTTTTCCGAGTTAACTGTGTCAATGGTAACGAAATCTTGGAGAAATTCTTAACGAATCTGCGATAATATCCTGCTAAACCAAGGAAACTTCGTACCTCTGTCACATTTGTGGGTTGTGACCAATTAAGAATGGAATCAATCTTTGCAGGATCAACAGACAAACCTTGTTTCGATATAACATGCCCCAAAAATGACACTTCCTTTAACCAAAATTCACATTTCGAGAATTTGGCATATAATTGATTGTCCTTCAATCTCTGCAATACTAAACGCAAATGCTGAGCATGCTCTTCATCAGACGTCGAATAAATTAGAATATCATCAATAAAAACTATGATGAATTTATCCAAGTAATCTTTAAATATATGATTCATCATACTCATGAATGCTGCTGGTGCATTAGTTAACCCAAATGGTAATACTACAAATTCGTAGTGTCCGTACCTGGTGCTGAAAGCAGTTTTAAAAATATCTTTTGCTTTAACTTGCAGTTGATAATAACCTGATCTCAGGTCCATCTTTGAAAATCTTTTCGCCTTCACGAGTTGATCAAACAAGTCGTCTATGCGCGGTAAGGGATACTTATTCTTCACGGTAAGCTTATTTAATTCACGATAATCCACACATAGTCGTAATGTCCCATCTTTCTTCTTAACAAACAACACCAGTGCTCCCCACGGAGATGAACTTGGGCGAATAAACTTTTTGTCAATTAACTCCTGTAATTGACATTTCAATTCGGCTAATTCCTTGGGAGCCATTCTGTACGGTGTCTTTGCGACTGGTTTCGCTCCTTCTTCCAGATTAATTTCAAACTCTACTTCTCTTTTTGGAGGAATCCCTGGCAGTTCATCAGGAAATACTTCCGGATACTCAAAAACGACTGGAACATCTTTAATATCTTTCTTTTCTTCCGTCGTTCCCTTTACTAAAATTAACATCACATCACATCCTTTTCGGATATGCTTAGACGCCTTAACTGTTGATATCAATATTTTGGAAACATCACTCAACCCTCTATATACTGTAACACTTTTATCTGCACATTGAACTGTCACTTTCTTTCTCTTACAGTCTATCATTGCTTCATGTTGGGCTAACCAATCCATACCCAATATTAAGTCAAATTCCGTCAATGGTAAAACCACCGCATCGACCGTAAAGTGTTTATCATTAAGATTGAACGGAACTGCTATCTTTTGTTGTGTTGATACTACTTGATTGTTAGGTAATGTGACATGTAAAATATCCCGTGTCGTATATGGTTTTTTAGAAATAGTATTTAGGACATAAGAAGAAATAAAGGAACGGCTAGCGCCAGTATCAAACAAAACTTTCATCACCTTGCCGCTAACATTAAGCATACCTGTCACCACTGTGTCATTTGCCATAGCTTCATGTTGATTTAGATTGAAAACGCGAGGCTCCACTCGACGTTCTTCTGCTAATGACCCAACTGGTGCAGATGTTGAAGCTAAAGACTCACTCTCTCGAGAAACTCCCATTTGGTAAACCTTTTGTCCTGAGGGAGTTGGAAGTCCCCCTGAATTGTTTCCTCCTTGCCTCTTAGGACACTGATCTTTTCGGTGCCCTGGTTGGAAACAGAAGTAACAAACATTCATGCCTGCTAAGCATTGCCCTTTGTGGCCTTTCCCACATTTTCCACATTTCGGCTCCTGAACTTGAGATTGGGATTGTTTTACACTACTACTCTCCGTTGGTCGAGGACGCTTCCCTGAATCACCAGATTTCCATGAAGCACTTGGCTTTGTTTCTCTACTTGACATTCCAGGTGTCCACTGGGATCTCTTCTTCGCTATTTCCTTTCTTTTATATGTTTTCTCGGCATCAATCTCCATTAGCCGGGCTTTTTGAACTAATGCCCCGTAGTCTTGGATTTCAAGTGGGATTAGAATAGCTCGTATACTATCCCGCAGTCCTTCCTGAAACCGTCGACACCTTTCCTTTTCGTTGGGCACAAATGCTTCAGCGTAGAAAGCTAGATTTGCAAATTCGGTCTCGTACTCGAGCACGGAGCGGGGACCCTGAATTAGACGTAGAAACTTATCTTGCGGGAGCTTCTTTTCTGACTCTGGTACAAACTATCCCGTAAATTCCTGAATGAAGGTAGCCCAGGGAATACTTACTTGCCCCCGGCCCGCCAATCGTCCACGAACGTTGATCCACCACCGTTTTGCCTCCCCTTCAAGCAAGAAAGTAACTAAGCCCACCTTTCGATCGTCTGGGCAACGCATTACCTCTAAGACAGTTTCAATGCGAGAAATCCAGTCTTCAGTCTCGAGGGGAGACAGACCCCCACGGAACACCGGTGGTTTCAGGTCCAAGAACTGTTTCAAGTCAACATCCATCTGCCTTTGTTGCACTGACCCTGACGGTACTACAACAGGTACGGGAGGAGGAACACTACGTACCATTTGTATGGCCTCTGCTAGAATGCGGGCAAAATCTGTTAGCTGAGGTTGTGCCTGCTGCTCCACCTGAGGATGCATCAGCGGTGGAGGGTCCTGAGGTACATGTCCCGTCTCTCTACTCGCAGGAGTAGCGTCCTTGCAAACGAAACAAATACTGATTAGTTTGCATATCCGTACTTGACAAGCAAAATATATGTCATAAGTTCACTAATCTTATGGTATTGTGACACATGTACATACTCATTGCGGCCAGGCTTTGGGAAACCTGGCTCTGATACCACTAAATTGTAACGGCCCGCTAGTAGCCGCACAATCAATACTTCATAAACCATATTTTAGCACAGCTTACAATAAGTATAAACTAATGAATCACAATGAGTAGCACACGTCATCGCAGATAATTATAGTTTTCACATCTAATTTATTTACACGTACATGTACCAATAATCGTCTTCAACACAGTTTTATTTTTCATAATTATACATCAAAGTTCTTCAAAATAAAGCTTATGAAACAAAGTTAAGCATGAGAAACATTTATCAAAAAGGTACACAGGTAAGCATGTAAGTCCTTGCAAGCATCTTCTACTTCAAAAGGAGCTAACGCTGGTTAGCTTGCCACTTTCCTTTACCTAAAAATATTTGATGTAGCAACCGTTAGCCTTTAAATAAAGACTAAGCGAAATTCTAGCTTTTTAACCTGCTGTACACGCAAACTCAAGGATTATATATCAATATGCTTATTCATAATTAAAACAAAGATCTAAACAGGAGTATATGGTACTGCAACAGTATTAAACATGCTATTCTCAGGTACAAATTATAAGCAGACTATGTCATGACAAAATGACTTTAAACAGGTTATTTCATAACATAACATGCATTTTAAATATAAGTATGTTCTTTAATAAATGCTAAGGGCAATTGAGTAAAAGTTCTTTTCTTTATTCTTATTTCTCTGGGCCCGACCCCTCTGGGTCCTTCTATCCAAAACAGTACAAGCACACGCGTTTCCGCCTACGGCCGACTGATTGGTAAACTATTCTTTTTCATATTATTTATGCGCATTTGAACTCAATTTAGCCCTTATCATTTCTACGTGTCGACACGTTCTAAAAATTAAATTATGATTGTTATTTAACAGTAATTCCCCCCAGAATAAAAATCATTTGATTTGCCTTCATTGAAGGCCATATCTAAATAATTTATGCTTCAGTGATCTTTGCATGCACACATATACATATTCTTAAAAGTAAAATGTTGATATAGTGAAAATACTTGAAACTACGCATAGATTAAAAAAATAGTTCTCACCATTCCTGTACAACCCCGATATCCGCCGAGTACTCCCAAGGATCCGGGGGAGGCAGTTTGGTAGCATCGAACCACGCAGAAAGAGCGGCAGGGGCGGAGAGGGGGGAGGGGGGTCTCGCCCCTCCCTCTCTCGCCCAGCAGGTAGGGGTGGAGAGGGGGGAGGGGGGTCTCGCCCCTCCCTCTCTCGCCCAGGAGGTTGGGGCGGAGAGGGGGAGGGGGTCTCGCCCCCCTCTCGCCCAGCAGGTAGGGGCAGAGAGGGAGAGGGGCGGTTCGCCCCCCCCCTCTCGCCCAGGGGAGGCCCCCCTCGTCCAGTTTACTATTCGCAGTCCAGTCTGGCTATTCGCAGTCCAGTGGTCTGCATTTAGCGTTTCAGAACAGCGGGATTCAGCTATCCGCAGCCCAATTCAGGGGTATTTTGGTAATCTGGCTGACCAGTTTTTGGCTATTTGCAGCCCAACTTCAAAAATCCTATAAATAGGACCAAGGGGGCACCATTTGGAGTGATCTCTCATCCTAGGCTAGCTCTCTCCTTCCCTCTCTCCCTCCCCAAGTCTCTCTAGGGGGTGAGGAGAGGCTCCAGTGGTGCCCAAGCTTAGTAGTGGCTTGGGAGGGGAAGTTCCAAGGGGACTTCCGGGTATGTGGCGGGACCTCCCCACTAAGCCCTTGGTCCAGTTTTAGTTCCAACACCTTCAACCTAGAGCTCTCCCTTGGGGGGAGTAAGGGTTGGTCTCCCCTCAGCCTCGCTGAGGGCCCCGAGCTCCACAGAGACCGAGTTGTCGGTTTCAACATTTTGGTGCGGTGAGCGTGGAGTGTGATCGATTCAAGAAATCCTCAAGATGAGCTCCATGGGCGGAGGTGGAGGAAGTTCTGACCCGGGTCACTCGCAGCCCCTGGTGGCTGGGGTGATGTTGGAGATGTTCGAAAATTTCAGGCAAGAGGTCCTGCAGACCTTGCAGGTGACTTTCGCCTCGATAGGCGAAGGCAGGAGAGGAAGGGGTTCGGAGGTCTCGCCCCGACAGGAGGGTGAGATCCCTCTCGACCAACCAACCAGAGAGGTGCCAGGAGGGGGCGAGGGGGGAGGCGCCAGGCCCCCACTCGCCCAGCTCCAAGGTGGCGAGTGGGGAGGCGCCAGGCCCCCACTCGCCCAACTCCAAGGTGGCAAGTGGGGAGGCGCCAGGCCCCCACTCGCCCAGCTCCAAGGTGGCGAGTGGGGAGGCGCCAGGCCCCCACTCGCCCAGCTCCAAGGTGGCGAGTGGGGAGGCGCCAGGCCCCCACTCGCCCAGCTCCAAGGGGGGGAGTGGGGAGGCGCCATACCCCCACTCGCCCGACCCCAGGGGGGCGAGCTCTGGAGGGAGGCGCCCTCCCAGCTCGCCCCGCCCCCACTCGCCCGACCCCAGGGGGGCGAGCTCTGGAGGGAGGCGCCCTCCCAGCTCGCCCCGCCCCCACTCGCCCAGCACCAAAAGTCGGCGAGCACGGGAGGTCCCTTTTGTGAGCTGATCCTCTCGGCCCCGATTCCGGAGGGGTTCAAGGGGGCGAAGATGTCTCACTACTTCGGCATGGATGACCCCGTCTTACACCTGCAGTGGTTTGAAGACATGGTCTCCATCATGCCCATGTCGGACGCTTTCAAATGTCGACTCATCGCGACAACTCTGAAGGAGAAGGCTAGAGATTGGTTCCACCAGCTCCCTGCGGGATCCATCTATGCCTTTGAAGACTTGCGTCGAGGCTTCCTGCTGCGCTTCTCGACGTCAAGGAAGAGGAAGAAAGATGCCGAAGCACTTTTCAAGATCAAGCAAGAGCCAGAGGAGTCGCTGGCTCACTATTTGGAACGGTTCAGGGAGGAGGTTCTCCTCGTCCAAGAAGTGCCTGGGTACACCCTCAAGCTCGCCTTCACGGTGGGGCTGCGAGAGGGCTTCTTCAAGATGGACCTCAAGAGGAGAGTTCCTTTGTCCGTTGAGGAGTTGATGGAAGGGGTGGAGGAAGAAGTTGAGAGTGAGGAGGCCAACCCGGAGTTCGCAAGAAGGCTGGCCAAGCTGAGTGAACCAGAGGCAAGGCAGCAGGGGGGAGAGCAAAGGCCCCCAAGAAGAAGTTCGACTAGGAGGAGGACAACTTCCAGGAAGAAGAGACTGACCTCCCAGGGTGGAGGCAGGAGTCGAAGGCGCCCTCTCCACCACCCCAGCAAACTATGGCAATCGGTTGGGGAAGAAGGAGGAGAGCCAGGAAAGCAGAAAGAAGAGGAAAAAGAAGGGATGCAGCTAAGCTACCCTACTGTGACTTCCACGAGGAGGAGGGTCACACGACATCCACCTGCCCTGAGTTCTTGGAGTTAAGGGAGGCGAGGTGTCCAAGGCAGCAACATCAACAACCAGAGGAGGTCGAGGAAGATCAGACTTGGGAGTAGGAGGCTAAGTTTTAGTTTTCTTGCTTAGCTTTTTCTTTAAGTCCATGTAGTATGATGGCCTGTTTTCAGGCTTAGTTTCCTTACGTGTAATATGACAATCAAAGTTATGATGTTTCAAAAGTACTTAGCCTCGATGCTGGCCCGCTGACCAGGCTCCCGCCTAGCTGGCAGGGCCGGGAACCGCTCGATGGCATGATGTTTCAAAAGTACTTAGCCTCGATGCTGGCCCGCTGACCAGGCTCCCACCTAGCTGGCAGGGCCGGGAACCGCTCGATGGCATGATGTTTCAAAAGTACTTAGCCTCGATGCTGGCCCGCTGACCAGGCTCCCACCTAGCTGGTAGGGCCGGGAACCGCTCGATGGCATGATGTTTCAAAAGTACTTAGCCTCGATGCTGGCCCGCTGACCAGGCTCCCACCTAGCTGGCAGGGCCGGGAACCGCTCGATGGCATGATGTTTCAAAAGTACTTAGCCTCGATGCTGGCCCGCTGACCAGGCTCCCACCTAGCTGGCAGGGCCGGGAACCGCTCGATGGCATGATGTTTCAAAAGTACTTAGCCTCGATGCTGGCCCGCTGACCAGGCTCCCACCTAGCTGGCAGGGCCGGGAACCGCTCGATGGCATGATGTTTCAAAAGTACTTAGCCTCGATGCTGGCCCGCTGACCAGGCTCCCACCTAGCTGGCAGGGCCGGGAACCGCTCGATGGCATGATGTTTCAAAAGTACTTAGCCTCGATGCTGGCCCGCTGTCCAGGCTCCCACCTAGCTGGCAGGGCCGGGAACCGCTCGATGGCATGATGTTTCAAAAATACTTAGCCTCGATGCTGGCCCGCTGACCAGGCTCCCACCTAGCTAGCAGGGCCGGGAACCGCTCGATGGAAGGATGTTTCAAAAGTACTTAGCCTCGACGCTGGCCCGCTGACCAGGCTCCCACTGAGCTGGCAGGGCCGGGAATCGCTCGATGGCCATAGTATTTTTCCCCCGAGGTGGCTACGCTAGCCGGGCTCTCACTAGCCGGCAGGGAAGGAAGGCCCCTCGGGGAGGTTAAGTGTTTTTTTCCCCCGAGGTAGCTCCGCTAGCCGGGCTCTCACCAGTCGGCAAGGTTGAGGGACCCCTCGGGGAGGTTATGTATTTTCTGAGATATCACCGATAATCGGGTTCCCAATGACACTCGTCGAATATGCAGGGTTGGACATTTCTTTCCGAGCGTGAGCCACGCTCGAAAAGAGCGGGGATTGTGTACAACCCCGATATCCGCCGAGTACTCCCAAGGATCCGGGGGAGGCAGTTTGGTAGCATCGAACCACGCAGAAAGAGCGGCAGGGGCGGAGAGGGGGGAGGGGGGTCTCGCCCCTCCCTCTCTCGCCCAGCAGGTAGGGGCGGAGAGGGGGGAGGGGGGGTCTCGCCCCTCCCTCTCTCGCCCAGGAGGTTAGGGCGGAGAGGGGGAGGGGGTCTCGCCCCCCCTCTCGCCCAGCAGGTAGGGGCAGAGAGGGGGAGGGGCGGTTCGCCCCCCCCCCCCCCCCCCCCCCCCCCCCCCCCCTCTCGCCCAGGGGAGGCCCCCCTCGTCCAGTTTACTATTCGCAGTCCAGTCTGGCTATTCGCAGTCCAGTGGTCTGCATTTAGCATTTCAGAACAGCGGGATTCAGCTATCCGCAGCCCAATTCAGGGGTATTTTGGTAATCTGGCTGACCAGTTTTTGGCTATTTGCATCCCAACTTCAAAAATCCTATAAATATGACCAAGGGGGCACCATTTGGAGTGATCTCTCATCCTAGACTAGCTCTCTCCTTCCCTCTCTCCCTCCCCAAGTCTCTCTAGGGGGTGAGGAGAGGCTCCAGTGGTGCCCAAGCTTAGTAGTGGCTTGGGAGGGGAAGTTCCAAGGGGACTTCCGGGTATGTGGCGGGACCTCCCCACTAAGCCCTTGGTCCAGTTTTAGTTCCAACACCTTCAACCTAGAGCTCTCCCTTGGGGGGAGTAAGGGTTGGTCGCCCCTCAGCCTCGCTGAGGGCCCCGAACTCCACAGAGACCGAGTTGTCGGTTTCAACAATTCCCATAGTATTCCTTTTTCCACTCCCCAGGTCATCGTCACCTCTATTGTGGGATGCCATCCTTCACGAAATCTGTTTAAGCAATTAAGTGATAAGGGACAATATATTCGGGGTTGCATCACATTATAGCTATGACGTTGACCTCTAGGGTTGACATAACACCTATCATTTAGGCATAGAAGACACAATACAACACACACACAAGTGCACATAAGCATTGTACACTTTAGTTGAGGATACACAAACCAAGTGCACATTTCACTTCACAGAACACACATATACATAAGTTCACACTCACAATTCATCTCACAATTAGATTAGGAAACACAGCACCACACATCTCCACTGTACAGCCACACAACACAGAGTATCCTCACTGCACAGTCGCTGCACACATTAGGATCGGGACACAGCACACAACTGCACTTCACTGTGCTACAACACAGCACATACCTCTCTAAAACCGAACACAACACAACACAAAGCACAGTTTACAGTACACTCGTGCACTGAATAAGCCCCCAAAACAGTCGGAAAACCCATAGAAATTAGCTTGAAATCTAGGAAACCCAAAACCTAAAACCGGTGCCCGGCAAGAACGTCGCACCCGACCTCAACTGAGTGCAATAAAGGCTTAGATCAAGTAAAGAAGAAAACAAGAAACTTACAGCGTAGGTCGCAAACAACCAAGCCCCGATTCCGCCTGAGAATCAAGCTCACGAGTCCCCAAACCTTCAATAATCTTCTCCAAAGTTCTGATTCCAAACTTCAAGAAGGAAAATCGAACAAGAACGGGGAGCTTGAGAGGAGAGAAAAGGAGAAAGAAGGAGCTTTCTGCGTCAAGCCCTAGCGGTGATTTATCGCGAATAAGAACAGTGAAGAACCGGGGTTTGGAGATAAGGAAGAGGTAGAACATGACACGTAAAGGCAGCCACTCTTTCCCCACCGCCTAACATTAACTTTGGCTATTGGCAGCTCAACATTATTAGTACCCCATTTCAGTTTTAGTAGCACACCAATAAAAATTAGATAGCAGCACACCTTTATTTTTGTATTAACAACCGATCAAAATGTGTAATAGTGTTATTAACACACCTAGCAGTAAGTGCTAACCGCACACCAAATAACAGTTGCTAGTAAAACATCAAAATCAGCACACCCTTGGCCACATGACAAACCCAACAAAGCCCCCAATAGCTCCCCTTTTTGTTTTAATACCAAATAACTGAGAAGAAAATCGTGCTTAGCAGATTCAAGTTCGTTCACTGGTTTTATTTTCATCATAGGAGATATTGGTTATAACATACTTCTGTTTATTAATTATCATCATAGGGGATCGTAATTAGCACATAATAATAATTCGTAATAACAAAATATTAAACATAATGAAAATAACTTACGGGAAGCGTCGTGCGTCACACTATTAGCGGACTCTCAGGGGTTTTCAAGTAAATTTCCCTCTGGACCCCCCACTCGACTACGTTAGAAAAGATAAACAAAAAACATGCGTCACAGATTACAGGAATATGAATTCCATACTTCGGTATGCAGGCCGGCAATGTAAATAAATAAGGCCTTCTCGGGCCGGCACAACCTTGGGCTTAAACCCGCTATTTCCCGCTTTGTTCTGCCACACCTGTACGCCAACGTCCTGCCCAGCGGTGGCAAGCTGAACATTGATCAGCTACAACTGGTCGGAGCCTAACGACCCCACCCCTTTTTTGGGGTGGCAATATTTCGCCCCTGCAAGCAAGTAGTATGCAACTTCCTCAGAGTCTTCTCCGGGAACCCCAGAACATCACCAATCCAGATTGACATATCCGGATGGGGTTCACACAGCATGCCTAAGTCCGTACTCGCGCTTCCGAACGCTAATGCAATTACAATCGGGGACGTACACGTCGACCCGTCGGAGAGCTCCCTTCCTCCACCCGTTGGTGGAGAGGGGCTTCCATGCAATCATGATAAATTAGGGCTTCACCTGCCCGAGGAGAAATTTCGATACCCTTGAAGCGTGCTTCGGAGGCATGGGAACGTGCCCAGATTCGACGGCTAACGAACGCAACGGCTGTCCACGCACTTGGCCGCCCAAGCTCGAGCTCCACGGCTGTTCACACAGCAACACCCAACCAAAATGGGTCGTCCCTCCCCTAGGTCGGCAAGGGGATGGTTCAGGTCCTCCTCTAGGCCGACGAGAGAGAGGAGGGAGGAAGCTTCCTCCCTTAGCTTGCGGCTGCCCTAGTTCCAGGAAAACGAGAGGAGGAAGGAGAGGGCTCGGGCTTCCTTGCTCCAAGCCAACGACGAGAGAGGGAGGAGGAAGGCTTGGGGGCGGCCCTTCCTTGCTCCAGGAGACGGCGAGAGAGGGAAATCGGGGGAGGGGGCTGCGTTTTCCCTGCTCTAGGCCGACGGGGAGGAGAGGCGATGGGGGAGAAGGAGATCGGGAGAGGGGAGGGTTGCGGCGTCCTGTGCGAACGAGAGGGATCAGGGCTCTTCCTTCTGCTCACAGGCGATGGGAGGGGGAAGAGCGACGGGGAGCGGGAGGGACGACTGCTTCCCTAGACGCGCGCCAAGAAGAGAAGGGGGGGGGGGGGGGGGCTCGGGCTTTTTGCGGCTGGGAACTGAATGAGGAAAGGGTTTTAGTTTTAGGTTTTATAAAAAACCCTAGCCAAAACTGGCTATCCGCAGACCACTCCTCTAAACGCACACCAAAACCCGCTAACCGCACCCCAATCAATGCTAGCCCATCACAAGACACCTCAGGTCCCAACTATCTGGGGAGGGTCCTACCCGACGGGTACGGGGTTGTACACAATCCCCGCTCTTTGCGAGCGTGTCCCACGCTCGGAAAGAAATGTCGAACCCCAAGTATCCGGCGGGTGGGAGCCGACCCGGAAAAAAAATATGGTATATAATCATATGAATGATGATTCTTCTCTTTTTTGTACTCATATTTGTCCTGATGTGATAACCTTTCCCTTTGTTGCCTTTAAATGATCAATTTGGTTGTCAACAACCTTGGTTATACACCATGCCTTTTTTTTCATGGTAGAAACATTATGCCCTTCATGTTCTCAAAATTTCATGCAACTTAATGTCTATCAGCAAGCAAATTCATAATTTAGATTGCGGTTATTTTTACTGTTGCATATCGTGTTATTCAGGAATGGGCCTCAGGGATGATTGACAGTGCTGAGGAAAAGAATGCTCACTATTATCTATAATGATTACATAAACAATCATACATTGAAAATTTAAAATGAATCTGATTTTGTTTCTAAAACTAATCAAATAATGTTGTGCAATTGTAGGATTCATTATCTTAAGCTTCTGTTTTCAAAATTATTTTTAAAGAACTTCGATTGTCAGTGAAAACTATCAATTTATCAAGCATGACCGATCCCTTATATGCTAAAGCCTTATATTGAATCTCATCCTTTCTCAAACTGTCATCCGAGAGGTTTACCCGCTCTGTCGGTTAGATGAGAGCCCGAACAACGGAACCATCTCGGAGCCGAAACCAAAGAGCCTCCACGAGAGGTCAACCTGGCATTCCAGCACCAATACTTGTCACCTTTCCAGCCTCTCCAGAGATCAACCTGAACCCCCCGTCTAGTGAGAGCCCGGGAGCGGAATCGATCTGGGGCATTCCAGCACCAAACATATACCACCTTGCCAGCCTCTCAGAGATCAACCTGAACCCCCCGTCTAGTGAGAGCCCGGGAGCGGAATCGATCTGGGGCATTCCAGCACCAAACATATACCACCTTGTCAGCCTCTCCAGAGATCAACCTGAACTCCCCGTCTAGTGAGAGCCCGGGAGCGGAATCGATATGGGGCATTCCAGCACCAAACATATACCACCTTGCCAGCCTCTCTAGAGATCAACCTGAACCCCCCGTCTAGTGAGAGCCCGGGAGCGGAATCGATCTGGGGCATTCCAGCACCAAACATATACCACATTGCCAGCCTCTCCAGAGATCAACCTGAACCCCCCGTCTAGTGAGAGCCCGGGAGCGGAATCGATCTGGGGCATTCCAGCACCAAACATATACCACCTTGCCAGCCTCTCCAGAGATCAACCTGAACCCCCGTCTAGTGAGAGCCCGGGAGCGGAATCGATCTGGGGCATTCCAGCACCAAACATATACCACCTTGCCAGCCTCTCCAGAGATCAACCTGAACCCCCGTCTAGTGAGAGCCCGGGAGCGGAATCGATCTGGGGCATTCCAGCACCAAACATATACCACCTTGCCAGCCTCTCCAGAGATCAACCTGAACCCCCCGTCTAGTGAGAGCCCGGGAGCAGAATCGATCTGGGGCATTCCAGCACCAAACAAATACCACCTTGCCAGCCTCTCCAGAGATCAACCTGAACCTCCAGAGATCAACCTGAACCCCCGTCTAGTGAGAGCCCGGGAGCGGAATCGATCTGGGGCATTCCAGCACTGATACTTATCACCTTTGTTATCCTCGCATAGCAGTTATAACCATCATCATACAAAAAGGTAAGATATTCAACAAATAGTATAGTAAAAAGCATATGAATGATGATTCTTCTCTTTTTTGTTATCCTCATTCATGTTGAAACCAAGACTTGCGAACAAGACTTAGTCTCTGTGGAGTTCGGGCCCTCAACAAGTTGAGGGGTGACCTCACACTTACTCCTCCCAAGGGAGAACTCTAGGCTAGAGACTAAGAAACTAAGAACAAGGCCAAGGGCTTAGCGAGGAGGTCCCACCACACACCCGGAAGATCGTTGAGCGCTTCCCCTCCCGAGCCAATGCTAAACTTGGGCGCCTTTGGAGGCTCTCTTGGCCGGCCAAAATCTCAGAGCCGACCCCTTCCTCTCCATAGGTGCACCCCCCTGGATCTATGCAAAGCCTTTCTCGCCCGGTCGACCAATGTCGTACTCCCACCTAACAATTTTACTATACGCAGACCAAATGGGGCTTCCAACAGCGTTACTCTGCTGTTCCGGGAGACTATTAGCGGACTCTCAGGGGTTTTCAAGTAAATTTCCCTCTGGACCACCCACTCGACTACGTAGAAAAGATAAACAAAAAACATGCGTCACAGATTACAGGAATATGAATTCCATACTTCGGCACGCAGGCCGACAATATAAATAAATAAGGCCTTCTCGGGCCGGCACAACCTTGGGCTTAAACTCGCTATTTCCCGCTTTGTTCTGCAACACCCGTACGCCAACGTCCTGCCCAGCGGTGGCAAGCTGAACATTGATCAGCTACAACTGGTCGGAGCCTAACGACCCCACCCCTTTTTTGGGGTGACAATATTTCGCCCCTGCAAGCAAGTAATATGCAACTTCCTCGGAGTCTACTCCGGGAACCCCAGAACATCACCAATCTGGATTGACATATCTGGATGGGCTTCACACAGCATGCCTAAGTCCGTACTCGCGCTTCTGAATGCTAATGCAATTACAATCGGGGACGTACACGTCGACCCGTCGGAGAGCTCCCTTCCTCCACCCGTTGGTGGAGAGGGGCTTCCATGCAATCATGATAAATTAGGGATTCACCTGCCCGAGGAGAAATTTTGTTACCCTTGAAGCGTGCTTCGTAGGCATGGGAACGTGCCCAGATTCGACGGCTAACGAATACAACGGCTGTCCACGCACTTGGCCTGCCAAGCTCGAGCTCCACGGCTGTTCACACAGCAACACCCAACCAAAATGGGTCGGCCCTCCCCTAGGTCGGCAAGGGGATGGTTCATGTCCTCCTCTAGGCCGACGAGAGAGGAGGGAGGAAGCTTCCTCCCTTAGCTTGCGGCTGCCCTAGTTCCAGGAAAACGAGAGGAGGAAGGAGAGGGTTCGGGCTTCCTTGCTCCAGGACAACGACGAGAGAGGGAGGAGGAAGGCTCGGGGGCGGCCCTTCCTTGCTCCAGGAGACGGTGAGAGAGGGAGATCGGGGGAGGGGGCTGCGTTTTCCCTGCTCTAGGCCGACGAGGAGGAGAGGCGATGGGGGAGAAGGAGATCGGGAGAGGGGAGGGTTGCGGCGTCCTGTGCGAACGAGAGGGATCGGGGCTCTTCCTTCTGCTCACAGGCGATGGGAGGGGGGAGAACGACGGGGAGCGGGAGGGACGACTGCTGCCCTAGACGCGCGCCAAGAAGAAAAGGGGGGCTCGGGCTTTTTGCGGCTGGGAACTGAATGAGGAGAGGGTTTTAGTTTTAGGTTTTATAAAAAATCCTAGCCAAAACTGGCTATCCGCAGACCACTCCTCTAAACGCACACCAAAACCCGCTAACCGCACCCCAATCAATGCTAGCCCATCACAAGACACCTCGGGTCCCAACTATCTGGGGAGGGTCCTACCCGACGGGTACGGGGTTGTACACTTATAAACTCTCAAAAAATCAATATAATAAAATTCATTATGATTATCAACATCAATGTATTTTGAAAAATAATTTGAATAAACATAAATCCCAAATGAATTATTTTTCAAACAACTATCATTCCAAAAAGATGTCAAATAATCATAATATGCATTTAAAGATAAACAACCAAAGTATGAATGGAGGCCCAAAATTAAAAATGAAACACTAACTCCACTTGTAAATGCCCATTCATCACTATCTCTCCAAAAGCCAACACGATGTATTTGAGTACCCAAATGAACCATCACACTTGGTCCCCTTTTGATACCTAAATCTCTCATTCACTAAGAATCATTGTATTGCATGAAGTAGACTTAATTATAAATGAAATATCATTACTCTACTTCATGATATGCTTAATTGTTTTTTTTAAGACAACTTGTTTATGATCACTTTATATATAATGAGATATGACTTTCATTTTAAGCCTAATGTTTAACAAATCAAATTGAATTAAATTGAACATAAAGTCATAATTTTTTTAAGTGATCTATCTTTTCTTTTTCTATGTTTATCCTTTTTAAATCCATTGCCTATAAATGTCTTATATTATCATTATAAATTGAATGATAAATTTGCTAAATGATATTATCAAGACTAATAGAATTACTTTCAAAATTGGATTTAAATGGACTTTTAGGGGTCTTAGGCTAAAATATTAAATGCGCAACAAATTGCATATTTGTCTGTTTTCTTTGTTGCATAGATAGCCCCTATAATGAAAAATCATAATTGAAAATTTACAAAAATGATGAATATGATTTCACACACTCCATCTTGATCTATTAATATCATATGCTAAAATTCACTATAATCATATATCATAATTCATGATCCATCAAGTCCTATCTTAAATCAACTAATTCTATCAACCTTAAAAATTATGAAATATATGATTGCTATTGATATTATAGTTTCATATCTTATTTTGTGTGTGTGAAATATATCTTTATTATTTGCATGAATCTCATTATCTTTAGACCTAAGAATTAACTTGATATAAACAAGATGAAATCAAATAGAATTGTCACTTCATTCTAGGTCTATAAATTTTTCAAAACTCTAAAATTGATTACATGCAAACCAATTATATATATTTAGCATATTTTGCATAACGTCCAAATTCATTATCCTAGCCACACCTCTTGGTATATGCTCAATTTAGTGTTTATGCTAGGATTATCAATATAGTGACATGTTAAAGGTAGAGAAATTTGAACTTTAAAATTCATGAGTACATTGTGGTTTCAAAATCTACTGTATGTTCTAAAACTAAAACAAACTCATGTTTTATGAATCAATCCTTAGACTAAAATGCTTAGTATATCCATAATCATTAACCTATGACATGTGTCTCACAATAGCGAGGGCGTAGGATTGTGTGCATTAGAGACCTAACCTCTAAGTCATGTCTTGTCCTTAACCGGGGAGGGTTCCAGTGGGGCCTTGCGAGGCACTGGCGGGAAAGAGTGCTAGGTTGAGCGTCGTCTTTTGTATGCATATGAGATTAACACCCCAACCTACGACATGTGTGCAGCTCCTCATGCCCATCCGTCACTTAGTACGGGGCTAGAGTGTAGTCATGTAGTTAAGGTATCTTGATCTTAGATATACTTATATTATATTCATTGCATGAATATTATCTCACTCCTTATACATAAATCATGCATATTTGTTTTTGTTCTAACATTGCATCTTGTGTTTGCATATTTTATTATTTTGAGCTTTAATGATTTTACCAAACACAAGTACTTGAAAAATCACTAAAAACATGCTAAAAGAGCCTTCAAATCTAATCAATATACTATGAAATTTCAACTGAAGGAAGGTCTCTTTATAATACAAATGAATCATAAAAAAGATTTTTCAAAACATCAAAATTTAGTGTTCTGTTTTGGCGTTAAGAAGTTAACGCCTGACGTTAGCTCCTTCACTCCAAAATATATTTTTTTTGTTTTGAATTATTTTTGGTATTATTTTAATATTTTGCGTGTCTTATTTCTCTGTTTGTAAAAAGTTTTCTATCTTTTTATTTCCTTTAAAACAAAATTTTATTTTTTTAAAAAAAATTTATTATATGTACTTTCTCATGCATTATTTCTCTGACATACGATATCATTTACTGAAAGGACTATTAAAGACTTCTATGTTTTCTAGAGAATATATATAAAAAAAACAAATACAAAATTACAAAACAATTTCAAAGAACAAAAATATGTTTTTCTTTATGTGTGTTTATTGTTTTGTGCATATATAAAAAAAAATTTAAAAAATTTATAAAAACTAATTGTTATTCATTGTCATTGTCAAGGATGATTAATTATATCAATTAAAAATTAAATACAATATTTAATTTAACTTTCAAGTTTCTTAAAAGACATTGTTTTGTATTTATCATGTCTTGAATATTATCTTGTTATGTGCAATGAAATTGATTGTAGATAAACATGTGTAGAAACGCTTAGCATACCTCTAAGTATGAGTAATGTATTATGTTTGATAATGATTCATTCACTCACTTATTTTTGATAATCTACATGTGTTTGAAATCTTATTCTTACATGATTGTGTAGTGTAATAACATAAATAATTAAAATGCTTAAATAGATTACCTACACAATATTGAATTGGTTATTACAATTCTTTGTCTTTCATGCACTTATTCATTAGAGAAATGTGGTTTAAAATGCTATGTTTGCAAAACAAGTGAATTCGGAGTCCTTAGCCACTAAACTAAAAAGCAAATAATAAATGACAAGGAAAACTCCACCAAGCACTACTCACCCTCCTGATAAGTCTTAATGAGCATGGTGAGGTTGAGCACATTGGCTAAAAATTGTAAAGTGTCTTGTAGCAAACAATTTATACACCACTTTTCTTAGTACACCGGATCATAAAAAAATTGAAAATAAAGCTAAAAAGTTTAAAAGTGATCCCTCGGGCACTACTTTGCACCCTGATAAGTCTTAATAAGCATTGTGTGTGTAGAGCATCTTGGTAGTTGTACTATTTATTCATGTGCAGTGAAATATTGTGGAAGTAATAGTATTTGTGTATTTTAATGTTGTGTTATTTCATTATATATGTCATCTGTTTTTGATTGATTCACTTGTATACTTTATCAAAACACTACTTTGTACACATCATTATCTTTCATAAAACTTCTACTCATGAGAATTGGATCATAATGCTCATCTACTCAAATCTCTACAAACTTAAGTAAATGCACTAGATAACAAAGCATGATCGCTACAATATTTATGTTTACTTGAAATGCAAATTTTATTACATTGTAGTTTGTGTATCTTTTCTTGATATTATGAAATCATGCTTGCAATATTATCTTAATGGAATAACATCTCTTCATTCTTTAACTCAAACATCAACTTTTCAAATTTAAAACTCATTATCCTTTATATGATTTTATCTTCTAAAAATGACGTTTATGTTTAAGAGTGCTTATTATATTCTTTTGCTAAGTTTACCACTTATGTCATTCATGTCTATTATTTTTATCACCATGGTTTCAACAAGTGGTATCTTAAAATAAAAGGCTTACTTTATCATGTTAGCTATGTTGCTTACTACTATATGTTACATCATGCTTATATTTTTCTCAACAAGTAGTATTTAACAAGCTTTTGATTGCATCCTATTTTTCTTCTCGACATATAACATATTACTCCTTATTACATACTCACTCCTAAAACCCTCTTTTGATACTACCAAAAGGGGAGATTAAATTGCATAAATCTAATATTTAGGGGGAGTGCATTATAATAATATTAAGCTAAAAAAGGGTATATTTATAGGGGGAGTAATCATATAGGAGGTGCATACACTATCATATGCTCGATCATGACAATCCTTCAATAAATGGTTCATTATCTATCTTAAAAGATATACACTCATCCATACCCACTTTTGTTAATAACAAAGGGGAGAAGAACTTGAGAAATCTAGTAAAATAGATATTTAGGGAGTAAATTATAAGAGAACACTTATGTAGGGGGAGGACTTCATATAGAAAGAGTATGCATTATCACTATCAAATCTATCATGCTTTTAACCTGTTATTCATGCATATATTATTACCTCACTTATCTATAAACACAAATGGTCTTAATCTCACTAATTTCTCATACAGGTATTTGTTATTATCAAAAGGGGGAGATTGTTGGAGCTTATGTTCCGCATCTCTTGGTTTGAGAATAACAAATACCGTGTTGTATTTGATCTAGTATTTTGTGTGTTTATAGTGTGCAGGTTGTATAGGAACTGTATCTACACATTCCTTGAATAGTATACTGAATGGAGATGACTCTCTGGAAAGAGAGCTAACGCCCCGTATTAGCTGTTAACGCCCAGCGTTAACCTCCGTTGAGAAGGAATCCGTCGAGAAGAAATGCCGTCGAGAAGAAATCCGTTGAGAAGGCAGAGACAACGCCAGGCGTTAGTACTTAACGCCGACGATAGCCGTTCGACGAACTTTACTCTCCGTTCGACTAAATTTCGCCTGAAGAAACTGCGTTCGACGAACAGGGCCTGCGTTCGACGAACTGGACCTGCGTTCGACGAACTAGACCTGCGTTCGATGAACTGGACCTGCGTTCGACGAACTAGACCTGCGTCCGACGAACTGGACCTGCGTTCGACGAACTGGACCTGAGTTCGACAAACTGGACCTGCGTTCGACGAAATGAGAAGGCCGATCGACGAATTTGAAGGAGAACAACTCAACGCCAGCGTTGAATCTTAACGCCCGCGTTGAATCCACAAACTGCCACGATCTTGACGGTTGCGCGATTTCAGCCACGACTTTGCACGTTCACTAATGCTGGCGTTATCCCTTAACGCCGCGCGTTAGCTTCCGAGGCTATTTAATGTACAGCCCCTCTCATTCTGATATGAGATGATTCCAGAATTCTGATACTGTGGAGAGAGGTTCGTGTACAACAATTAAGAGATCTCTCTTGGGCTAACATGAAGATCTAAAAAAGATTTTGAAGGAGAAGGTCTACAACGCATATTCCATACGAAGGACGATCGTTTCAAGAACGCCAACATCTACATCGACTTCGTCTTCACCTTCAGAATTTCTTGGAGAGTTTCTCTTTACTTATCTTGTAATCTTTTACTTTTCCTTTTGTATTTTGTGTGGAGAAATCGTTCGGTGAGAACGTCGGATTCCGGGAAGGATTTCGTGGGTAAATTCGCCTTGTGTTGGCGACTAGGTCCTTGTGAGGCTTAGGGGGTAATTCACCGCTTTGTGCGTGGCGACTAGGTCGAGGGTAGATCTAGGGGTGGCTAGAGGCTTTATCTGGGGATATATAGGCTATAGCCAACCGGTCCTTGGGAGAAGGACCGGTGAAACAACAAAAAGTATTTTTACATATTTTCGCCTTGATTTCTAGCGTTATAGAAATTAAACATTTGTGTATTCAATTTATTATGAAATAAAATCATGTCTTTTAATGTTCTATTCAATTGATTTTATTTCCTCTTCAAGAATGTTTTAACTTCTATTTTCATCACAATATTAAAATTAACATTTGTATAATTATCTTTGAAATACAATAATTATTTTCATTATCTTTGATTTTTTGGAATTGTATTTCATTTAAGATTTCTAAGTAAAATCACTATGTCAATCTTTTTGTTCTAAGGAATATTCTCTGGAGAGTTAACGCACATCGTTAAGACTTAACGCCAGGTGTTAGCAACAGTCAACAAAAAGTTTTGTTTCAATTATTTAAAAAAGAATCTTCATTACAATCCTAATTGGAATATTTAAATATATTTTCTATATAATATTCTGAAACTTCAGTCTCATACTCTGATAAACTTAAATAAGATTTAAATTCCATAAAACCCTTATTCACCCCCTCTAAGGGCGTCGTAAGATCCAACACACCTTAGGTCGAATTGAACTTGACCTAAGGTGGAGAAAAACTCAACACCTCTAGTCGAGCTGAACTCGACCTGAGGTGGAAGGCAAACCTTTCTCCACTTGACAACCCTCCTATGAGCCGAGCTCAACTGAAGGTGGAGAAAGCTCAACTCCCTAGGTCGAATTGAACTTGACCTGAGGTGGAGAAAAAACTCAACACCTTTAGTCGAGCCGAGCTCGACCTGAGGTGGAAGGCGACAACTCCACACCTGCCAGGGAGCCGAGCTCACCTGGAGGGGGAGGAACTCAACACCTAACAGGGAGCCAAGCTCACCTGGAGGTGGTGGAACTCAACACCTAATAGGGAGCCGAGCTCACCTGGAGGTGGAGGAAACTCCACACCTAACAGGAAGCCGAGCTCACCTAGAGATGGAGGAAGCTCCACACCTAACAGGGACCCGAGCTCACCTGGAGGTGGAGAAACTCAACACCTAACAGGGAGCCGAGCTCACCTGGAGATGGAGGAACTCAACACCTAACAGGGAGTCGAGCTCACCTGGAGGTGGAGGAACTCAACACCTAACAGGGAGCCGAGCTCTCCTGGAGAGGTAGGAAACTCAACACCTAACAGGGATCCGAGCTCACCTAGAGGTGGAGGAAACTCCACACCTAACAGGGAGCCGAGGTCACCTAGAGGTGGAGGAAGCTCCACACCTAACAGGGAGCCGAGCTCACCTGGAGGTGGAGGAACTCAACACCTAACAGGGAGCCGAGCTCACCTGGAGGTGGAGGAACTCAACACCTAACAGGGAGCCGAGCTCACCTGGAGATGGAGGAACTCAACACCTAACAGGGAGCCGAGCTCACCTAGAGGTGGAGGAAACTCCACACCTACCAGGGAGTCGAGCTCTCCTGGAGGGATAGGAAACTCCACACCTAACAGGGAGCCGAGCTCACCTGGAGGTGAAAGAACTCAACACCTAACAGGGAGCCGAACTCACCTGGAGGTGGAGGAACTCAACCATCCTTAGACCGGCTTCTCTTCTTGGAGCCTTACCAACCCAAACGAATCTACCCGACGAGCCACCCAGCGACCGACATCAACAAGCCCGGGCGAGTGGTCTCCAGTCGAAGACTCGACCTAAAACGAATCTACCCGACGAGCCACCCAGCGACCGTCATCAACAAGCTCGGGCGAGTGGTCTTCAGTCGAGGACTCGACCTAAAACGAATCTACCCGACGAGCCACCCAGCGACCGACATCAATAAGCCCGGGTGAGTGGTCTCCAGTCGAAGACTCGACCTAAAACAAATCTACCCGACGAGCCACCCAGCGACTGGCATTAACAAGCCCGGGCGAGTGGTCTCCAGTCGAAGACTCGACCTAAGACGAATATACCCGATGAGCCACCCAGCGAGCGACATCAACCAGCCCGGGCGAGTGGTCTTCAGTCGAGGACTCGACCTAAAACGAATCTACCCGACGAGCCACCCAGCAACTGATATCAACAAGCCCGAGCGAGTGGACTCCAGTCGAAGACTCGACCTAAAATGAATCTACTCGACGAGCCACCCAGCGACCGACATCAACAAGCCCGGGCGAGTGGTCTTCAGTCGAGGACTCGGCCTAAAACGAATCTACCCGATGAGCCACCCAGCGACCGACATCAACAAGCCCGGGCGAGTGGTCTCCAGTCAAAGACTCGACCTAAAATGAATCTACCCGACGAGCCACCCAGCGAACGACATCAACAAGCCCGGGCGAGTGGTCTTCAGTCAAAGACTCGACCTAAAATGAATCTACCCGACGAGCCACCCAGCGACCGGCATCAACAAGCCCGGGCGAGTGGTCTCCAGTCGAAGGCTCGACCTAAAGCGAATCTACCCGACGAGCCACCCAGCGACCGGCATCAACAAGCCCGGGCGAGTGGTCTTCAGTCGAGGACTCGACCTAAAACGAATCTACCCGACGAGCCACCCAGCGACCGACATCAACAAGCCCGGGCGAGTGGTCTCCAGTCGAAGACTCGACCTAAAATGAATCTACCCGACGAGCCACCCAGCGACCGGCATCAACAAGCCCGGGCGAGTGGTCTCCAGTCGAGGACTCGACCTAAAACGAATCTACCCGACGAGCCACCCAGCGACCGACATCAACAAGCCCGGGCGAGTGGTCTCCAGTCGAAGACTCGGCCTAAAACGAATCTACCCGACGAGCCACCCAGCGACCGACATCAACAAGCCCGGGCGAGTGGTCTCCAGTCGAAGACTCGACCTAAAACGAATCTACCTGACGAGCCACCCAGCGACCGGCATCAACAAGCCCGGTCGAGTGGTCTCCAGTCGAAGACTCGACCTAAAACGAATCTACCCGACGAGCCACCCAGCGACCAGCATCAATAAGCCCGGGCGAGTGGTCTTTAGTCTAAGACTCGACCTAAAACGAATCTACCCGACGAGCCACCTAGCGACTGGCATCAACAAGCCCGGACGAGTGGTCTTCAGTCGAGGACTCAACCTAAAATGAATCTACCCGACGAGCCACCCATCGACCGACATCAACAATCCCGGGCGAGTGGTCTCCAGTCGAAGACTCGACCTAAAACGAATCTACCCGACGAGCCACCCAGCGACCGACATCAACAAGCCCGGGCGAGTGGTCTTCAATCGAGGACTCGACCTAAAACCAATCTACCCGACGAGCCACCCAGCGACCGGCATCAACAAGTCCGGGCGAGTGGTCTCCAGTCGAAGACTCGACCTAAAACGAATCTACCCGACGAGCCATCCAGCGACCGGAATCAACAAGCCCAGGCGAGTGGTCTCTAGTCAAAGACTCGACCTAAAACGAATCTACCCGACGAGCCACCCAGCGACCGACATCAACAAGCCCGGGCGAGTGGTCTCCAGTCGAAGACTCGACCTAAAACGAATCTACCCGACGAGCCACCCAGCGACCGGCATCAACAAGCCCGGGCGAGTGGTCTTCAGTCGAGGACTCGACCTAAAACGAATCTACCCGACGAGCCACCCAGCGACCGACATCAACAAGCCCGGGTGAGTGGTCTCTAGTCGAAGACTCGACCTAAAACGAATCTACCCGATGAGCCACCCAACGACCGGCATCAACAAGCCCGGGCGAGTGGTCTTTAGTCGAGGACTCGACCTAAAACGAATTTACCAGACGAGCCACCCAGCGATCGACATCAACAAGCCCGGGCGAGTGGTCTCCAGTCGAAGACTCGACCTAAAATGAATCTACCCGACGAGCCACCCAGCGACCGGCATCAACAAGCCCGAGAGAGTGGTCTCCAGTCGAAGACTCGACCTAAAAAGAATCTACCCGACGAGCCACCCAACGACCGGCATCAACAATCCCGGGCGAGTGGTCTTCAGTCGAGGACTCGACCTAAAATGAATCTACCCGACGAGCCACCCAGCGACCGGCATCAACAAGCCCTGGCGAGTGGTCTCCAGTCGAAGACTCGACCTAAAACGAATCTACCCGACGAGCCACCCAGCGACCGGCATCAACAAGCCCGGGCGAGTGGTCTCCATTCGAAGACTCGACCTAAAACGAATCTACCCGACGAGCCACCCAGCGACCGACATCAACAAGCCCGGGCGAGTGGTCTCCAGTCAAAGACTTGGCTTAAAACGAATCTACCCGACGAGCCACCCAGCGACCGACATCAACAAGCCCGGGCGAGTGGTCTTCAGTCGAGGACTTGTCCTAAAACAAATCTACCCGACGAGCCACCCAGCGGCCGGCATCAACAAGCCCGGGCGAGTGGTCTCCAGTCGAAAACTCGACCTAAAACGAATCTACCCGACGAGCCACCCAGCGACTGACATCAACAAGCCCGGGCGAGTGGTCTTCAGTCGAGGACTCGACCTAAAATGAATCTACCAGACGAGCCACCCAACGACCTGCATCAACAAGCCCGGGCGAGTGGTCTCCAGTCGAAGACTCGACCTAAAACGAATCTACCCGACAAGCCACCCAGCGACCGACATCAACAAGCCCGGTGTACAACCCGTATTCGGCGAGTAGAGCCGAAGGCATCTGGCGAGTAGGCCGATGCCTCTCTCGGCGAGTAGAGCCGAAGGCATCTGGCGAGTAGGCCGAGGCCTCTCTCGACGAGTAGAGCTGAAGGCATCTGGCGAGTAGGCTGATGCCTCTCTCGGCGAGTAGAGCCGAAGGCATCTGGCGAGTAGGCTGATGCCTCTCTCGGCGAGTAGAGCCGAAGGCATCTGGCGAGTAGGCTGATGCCTCTCTCGGCGAGTAGAGCCGAAGGCATCTGGCGAATAGGCCGATGCCTCTCTCGGCGAGTAGAGCCGAAGGTATCTGGCGATTAGAGTCAGATTCTGGGGAATAGAATCGTCCAGGCACCCCTGGTGGTCTGCCTATAGCCCTTCGAGACAGCGGAGTCTGGCTACTTGCAGACCAATTTGGGGTGCATTTAGCAAAACAGTAAGGCGGAGTTATGCTATCCGCAGGTCATCCGGACCATTCTACCCCTGAGAAGTCTTTTCCTATAAATAGGACCCATTATGTCTCAAAACAGCACAGATCTACCCCCCCTTGTGAGAGCCTGTGTTTTCTTCCTTGTGCTGTCTGAGACAGGCTCAGCTTCTGGTTTTTGGGAGGGGAAATCAAGTAAGATTTTCGGGTTAGTGGCGGGACCTCCTCGCTACAGCTAGTGGGTCATTCTTAGGGAGCTACCTACCAACCAGTGAGGGTCAGTTCTTAGCTCGGAATAATTAGTCCTAGGGATCCGACGAAGAGAGAAGTAACTCAAGCTACTCCCCAAGTCTCGAACAAGTTGGACCGGTATCCGGGTTCCAACATTTTTGGTGCGGTGAGCATGGACTGTAGCGAGAGAAGAAAATCTCATCTGACGATCGCATGACTGAACGTGACGAGCTGTGAACCGGCCAGAGGACTCGCCGCCTTCGGGCGAGTTCGTGACCAAGAGTGTCTTCGAGCAGGGGATGAAGGCGATGGAGGATACCATCCGGAGGTTACTCACGCCTCGCGAGAAGGTGGGAGTAACCCCCCCTGTCGCAGTCGCCTCACCCACGGAGGCAGGTCCTAGTCAACGCCTCGGCAAGCAAGCGCTCCTAGGGGAGGAAGACCAGCCGCTCCGCGCGCGAGTGCTCTTTGCCAGCCCGACGGAGACTCACCAGTCAGAGGGTGAGTACGACCAAGTTCGTCCCATCCGCCAGCTCGCCCCGCGCAGTCCGTTCTGCGAGTTGGTGCTGTCCGCTCCCATTCCTGCAGGATTCACGGAGCCCGCCATGAGTTTCTACTCCGGGAAAGAAGATCCCGTCAAGCATCTGCAATGGTTTGAAGATATGGTCTCCATCAAGCCGATGACGGATCCCTTCAAATGTCGGTTGTTCGCCATAACCTTCCAGGAAAAAGCCAGAGATTGGTTCCACCAGTTACCGGCGGGAAGCGTCTACGGGTTCGATGACCTGCGCAGAAGTTATTTGCTCCGCTTCTCCACGTCCAAGAAGAGGAGGAAGGGTTCAGAAGATCTTTTCCTTGTCAAGCAAAGACCCCAGGAGATGCTCGGGTCGTATTTGGATCGCTTTCAGGAGGAGATCATCCTGGTCCAAGAGGTCCCTGGATATACCCTGATCTTGGCATTCAAGCTGGGGTTGTAGCCAGGGTTTTTCAAGATGGAGATCACTCGCAATCCCCCCCTATCGTTCGAGGAGTTAGTCGATCGGGCCGGAAGGCAGTGTTGGAGCATGCGTTTCGCACTCCTCCGGTTTGATAATAACAAAGTCCCTTTTGTATTTGATTCTATTTTCATTAATGGTGTGCAGATAACAGGTATGTGATGTTCACATTGCTGCTGGAGCTAAAATTGCATGTGGGAAAAATTCACTGTCGGAAAATTCCGACAGCCACTGTCGCCCAGGCGACAGCAGAGAAGTTACAACTACTTCCCTCCACGGCAGATCGACGAAAGACAGTTTTGCGCTGTCGGAATTCCGACATCGATGTCGCCCAGGCGACAGCTCGACGGTTACACCAACTGCCCACGACTTCACCCACGACAGCGGCGGTTTTGCGCTGTCGGAAATTCCGACATCGATGTCGCCCAGGCGACAGCTCCACGATTCCAGCAACTGCCCGCACGACGGCTCGACGACACGACAGCGGCAGTTTAGCGCTGTCGGAAAATTCCGACAGTCACTGTCGCCCAGGCGACAGTGAAATTCTATAAAATGGTTCCTTTGGTTCGTGCATTCTAAGCTTTTGAGAATTCCAGTTCCTTCCTGAGTGCATACGAACCAGAGAGCTCCAGAACCTCCTCAACTCCCATTTGTGCAAAGAAGGATTGAAGATTGAAGACGAGATCGGGCGAGCTTCTACATCAACGATCATCTCGAGGCTTCAACAATCCATTCAGAGATCTGAATTTCTAGGGAGTTGTCTTTTTCATATTGTATTTTCATTTACTCATATTTCATTTTGTATTGGGAAAGAAATCGTCGTCTTGCGTGCGGCGTCTAAGTCCTTGCGCGGCTTAAGGGAAAATCGCTTCCTTGTGCGGAGCGTCCAAGTCCTTGCGTGGCTTGGTGGGAGATCGTGGCCTTGTGTGCTACGTCTAGATCTTGGGAAGATCTAGAGGATAGGCTTGGGCTTGATCTTGGGAGAGACAAGCGATAGCCTTCCGATCCTTGGGAGAAGGATTGGTAAACCAAAATTATTGTATTTTTATTATCATAATTGTGCCTTGATCTTAAGCATTGTTAAGATCATTTTTATTTGTATGCAAATTTCATGATATATAAAATTATGATCCTTTCACTAATTGCAAATTTGTGTGCTTAAATCTTTATCTTAAAAATTTGTGTTTGGTGTTATACAAAAATTGCATTGGTTTAAAATTATTTTTAAGTAACTTTTTATTAAAGTAAATTTGTATAAAATTAAGAAGAAAAAAAAATTACAAATTTAAACACACCCTTATTCACCCCCCCCCCCCCCCTCTAAGGGCGTCATACGATCCAACAAGTGGTATCAGAGGTAGGTTACTCCAAAACGGTTTTACCACCGGGAGTAATGGCGCACAACGATCACGCGTTCGTTGAGGGACAAGGAATTAGTAGGCCACCACTTTTCACGGGCACGGACTATAATTATTGGAAAACACGTATGCGTTGTTTTCTAATTGCTTTAGATATAGAAGTCTGGAATATGGTAGAAACTAGTTACACTTCTCCAACATTTGTTCTAGGAGATGTAACTATGGAAAAACCCAAAGACAAGTGGGATGATAATGATAAATTAAAATGCAAAAACAATGCAAAGGCCATGAATGCCTTATTTTGCGCACTAGATCGCACTGAGTTTAATAGAGTCTGTGCTTGTGATACTGCTTTTGATATTTGGAATCTTTTAGAAATTACTCATGAAGGTACTTCGCAGGTAAAGGATTCAAAGCTATTTCAATTGGAGTCAGAGTTCGAAAGATTCAAAATGGAGGTGGATGAAGAAATTGACACAATGTACACACGATTCACTAAAATCGTGAACGATTCAAAGGTGTTGGGTAAGGTTTTTTCAAATGGAGATTTAGTTAGAAAAATCTTAAGATCACTTCCCCCGAAGTTCAATCCAAAAGTGACTGCAATTTCTGAGTCACATGATCTTAAGACCTTACAATTGGAAAGTCTCATTGGGAATCTAAAAACCCATGAAGTGGAGTTGAAGATTCAAAGCCAAGAGTATAATTTGGAGCCCAAAAAGAAAAGCTTGGCGTTGAAATCTAAAAAGGAAATTGAGAGTGAGACTGAAGAAAGTGATGAAGATGAAGAAGGACTGTTTGTGAGAAATTTTAAGAAGTTTATGAGAAATCCGGAGAGGAGAAACTCATTTAAAAAGTTTTTCAAAAAGAAGGATTTTGCCTACCAAAAAGGCAAAGGAAAAATGGAGAATGAAGAGGAGCGTCCGCCACCGGAGTGCTACCATTGCAAGAAGATTGGTCATATCAGAAGCAAGTGCCCAAAATATCTGAAAGAGCAAAAAGCAAAGAGGCACGATAAAAGTTACAAGAAGAAAGTGTTAAAGGCAGAGACTTGGGATGATTCTTCGTCTGGTGAAGAAAGTGATCCCTCAACACAGGAGGAAGAGGAGGCTAATCTATGTTTGATGGCAAAAGGGAACATTACATCTGATGACGACTGCAGTGTCCAAAGCGACACTGAGGTAACGCCTCCATCTTATGATGAGTTATATTCTGAATTTATGAAAACATGCAAAGTTTTGGATAAATGCTTAAAGGAAATTGATTTTTTAAAATCTGAAAATAAAGGCTTTTTAAAAGCAAATAAAAAACTATCAAATGAGTTGGAATCTATTGGGAAGGAGAAGGTATTTTGTCAAGAGTGTGATCATTCTTCGACAAGGATAAAAGAACTTGAAACTACTATTTCTAAGTCCGATCAAAAATTTGATCTACTTGTAAAAGAAAAAAAGGACTTAGAAAAAGTTGTTAAAACCTCTCATTCTCAATTAGAGAATTATAAGAAAACTTTTGCAAATAGGTGTGGCATGATAGTAAAAGAAAATTCAATTTTAAAATCCAAAGTAAATGAGTTGAACATGGCAATTGGGAAATTTGGTGTTGGGAAAAAATCTCTGGATATGCTTTTAGCCAACCAATGCCATGGTACAGCAAAATTTGGACTAGGATACATTTCTGGAAGCTCTGGAGGCTGTCGGAAATTTCCGACAGCTACTGTCGGAACCGGCGACAGCTCCAGGTTCAGAAACCAATTTCTCAAAATACAAATTTTTCTAAGTCCACACATAAAGATGCTTCCACCAGCAAGAGTCCAGAGAAACCACTGAAAAATGGTTCCTCACCATTCATTGTGTGTGCTAAATGTCATCGATTTGGTCACATCTCGGGCTCATGTTGGAAGAAAGGAAAAGCTAATGTTAAACAAATCTGGGTACCTAAGGCGTCCACCTATACAATGGGATTGACCACTTGGGTAACCAGATCTTTACTCTCATCATCTTTTTAGGTGTGCGTGCAGGCTAGGAACAAGGAAGACGTGTGGTATTTGGACTCTGGATGTTCAAAACACATGACGGGCGATAAATCAAAGTTCCTTAGCCTGGAGATGAAGAAAGGTGGAATAGTGACATTTGGAGATAATGGAAAGGGTAAAGTCAAGGGCATTGGAGTAGTAGGTAACAAAGAATTTAAAATTTCAAATGTTTTATATGTTAAAGGTTTGAAACATAATTTAATTTCTATTAGTCAACTATGTGATAAAAATCTAAATGTTTTATTTGACTCTAGCTCAAACCTTTGCAAGATTATTGATTCTAAAACAAACGAAATCGTACTTACTGCACCAAGAATAAACAATGTCTATACGATCACTTTTCATGATTTATCTCATTCTACACTTAAATGTTTTATTTCAAAGAATGATGAACTTGAATTATGGCATAGGAGACTAGGACATTCTAGTGCTAAACGCATAGTAAAGCTTTCTAAAAATAAAATAATAAAAGGTTTACCAAATTTGAATGGAAAGCTATCCTCATTATGTTCACCATGCCAAAAGGGAAAGTTTACAAAATCATCTTTTAAAAGCAAAAATGTCATTTCTACCACTAGACCTTTACATTTATTACATATGGACTTGTTTGGTCCAATTTCTACACAAAGTCTAGGAGGTAGAAAATATACGTTTGTTATTATTGATGATTATTCTAGATTTTGTTGGACTTTGTTTTTAAATTCAAAATCTGATGCTTTTGATGAATTTGTAAAACTAATTTCACGTATTCAAAATGAACTTGATCTAAAAGTAAAATGCATTAGATCCGATCATGGAGGAGAGTTTGATAATGAAAAATTTATTTCATATTGTAATGAATTTGGGATAAAACATGAATTTTCCGCTCCACGCACACCACAGCAAAATGGTGTAGTAGAGAGGAAAAATAGAACACTTCAAGAATTAGGACGGACTATGTTGTGTGAATTTAAATTGCCAAAATACTTTTGGGCCGAAGCAGTCAGTACGGCATGCTATATTATTAATCGTGTCATGATTCGTCCCACATTACAATTAACTCCTTATGAAATTTATTTTCAAAGAAAACCAAATGTATCTTACTTTAAAGTTTTTGGTTGTAAATGCTTTATTTTGAATACAAAAGATAACTTAGGCAAATTTGATGAGAAATGTGATGAAGGAATTTTCATTGGTTATTCTTCAACTAGCAAGGCCTATAGAGTTTATAATAAGAGAACAAAAATAGTTGAAGAATCTATTCATGTTAGGTTTGATGAGTTTGCTTCATGTGTAGAAAAGAAAACTACAGGAAAAGAAGATGAACCCCTTCCATCGGTGGAGAATGATGATGAACTTGAAGAAAGAGAAGAAGAAAGAGAAGAAGAAAGAGAAGAAGAAAGAGAAGAAGGAGGAGGAGAAGAAGAAAGAGAAGAAGAAAGAGAAGAATATGTGCCTCCAAGTGAATTGAGATTCTCAAAGGATCATCCAAAGGAGCTTATCATTGGAGATCCGCAAAAAGGGGTTAGTACTCGTTCATCGCTACATGTTTTATTTTCAAACCTGTGTTTTGTTTCTGAAATAGAACCAAAAGATGTTTCCACCGCTTTAAATGATGAATTTTGGTTTTTAGCTATGAATGAAGAACTTAATCAATTTGAACGTAATAAGGTTTGGAATCTTGTAGAACGACCCAAAAATCGTCCTGTAGTTGGTGTTAAGTGGATTTTCAAAAATAAAATGGATAATGAATCTAGAATTGTTAGAAATAAAGCCAGATTAGTTGCAAAAGGTTATGCACAAATTGAAGGGGTAGATTTTGATGAAACTTTTGCACCTGTAGCTAGATTAGAAGCGGTTAGAATATTTCTTGCATTTGCTTGTCTTAAAAGATTTAAATTATATCAAATGGATGTCAAAACCGCATTTTTAAACGGGTATATAAAAGAAGAAGTTTATGTAGAACAACCCCCTGGCTTTATAAATGAGAAATATCCAAATTTTGTTTATAAATTAGATAAAGCGCTTTATGGATTAAAACAAGCGCCTCGTGCTTGGTATGATCGATTAACTCAATATTTGTTAAAGCACGATTATAAAATAGGAAGTGCTGATTCTACACTCTTATTAAGCAAATTAATCATGATTTAGTTATTTTGCAAATTTATGTTGATGATATTATTTTTGGAGCCACTAATGAAGAGTTGAGTAATGAAGTAGTTGAAATTATGAAAAATGAATTTGAAATGAGTATGGTTGGAGAACTTTCATATTTTCTAGGTTTTCAAATTACACAAAAACATGATGGAATTTTTATATGTCAAACCAAGTATATTCATGATATGTTAAAAAGATTTGGATTTGAAAACCTTAAGCATGCAAACACTCCTATGAGTACTTCACTAAAATTAGGAAAAGATGAAAGTGGAGTTTCAATTGAACAAACCCTTTATAGAAGTATGATAGGGTCTTTATTGTATTTAACCGCATCTAGACCTGATATTATGTTTGCCGTTTGTTTATGTGCTAGATTTCAAGCTAATCCTAAAGAGTCACATTTAAAAGCGGTGAAACGTATCTTTAGATATCTCATTGGAACATCAAAATTAGGTTTATGGTATCCTCAAAATGATTCTTTTATTTTGCATGGTTTTTCAGATTCTGATTATGCGGGATGTTCTTTAGATAGGAAAAGCACTAGTGGCACTTGTCACTTTATCGGCCCTTCACTTATTTCATGGTCGAGTAGGAAACAGAATTCTGTTGCTCTCTCTACTACCGAGGCCGAATATATTGCACTAGGTAGTTGTTGTGCCCAAGCTCTTTGGATGTCACAAACTTTAGAAGATTTTGGCATACAACAAAGTAGTGTAGAATTAAAGTGTGACAATAAAAGTGCTATCGACTTAACTAACAATCCCGTATTACATTCTAGATCTAAGCATATAGATGTCCGACATCATTTTATAAGGGATCATATTAAGAAGGGTAATATAAAAATCAACTTTATAGGCACGGAAAATCAACTAGCGGATATATTCACTAAGCCGTTACCGGATTCCCGTTTTTCTATGCTTAGGCTAGAATTGGGCATTCTAGACATTTCACAATGAATATATCACAATTTAAAACCTATAAAATTAAAAAAAAAAATTATTATCACAAAACATAAACAATGTAAAAACAAAAAGACAAAATTCTAAATATCAAAACATAAAATTTCAAAAGCCTCAACAAAAATTCAACACCATTAATATTACATCAATATTGTTCAAATAAAAACAGTAGAAACAAATTAAGGATCAAGTTCATTAAACAAAACAGAAATTTAAAGAGGTTCACTGTCGCCCAGGCGACAGTGGATGTCGGAATTTTCCGACATCTCCCAGCAGCAGCAGCAACATAAAACTACTCTGAATCTTCATAACCAGCCCCGCTGCTCTCTGGACAATCTTCTGGAGGTCCTCGTCTCACGGCTTTGCCTCGGCGAGTCCGCCTCACCGATTGGCGCGGCGGTTCTTCGTCCGGTACTTGCCATTCGGCCTCTTCCTCCGGAGTTGGCTTCAACTTCAGACCTCTCACAAGAAACTTCATGAATTTCTGCATTCGACTACGGTCCTTCTTCACCTCCTTCTTGTGATCCTCTAATGAATCTCGAAGATCCTCAATGGACTCCCTTAGTGAACCTGACCTAGGCATTGGAGGCTCTCGAATCTCTATTCCCGAATGGGCTTTCTTCGGCATTTTTTTCACTTTCATCGAACCCGTATAATAAATCTCCGGATAGCAATCATCCAAATAATAAGCTTGCACTATCCATCCGTATTTCTTATAGAGTATACGTTGTATTATCGCCCCCATTGGCAGCGTATGAACTTTCACCCATTTTGGATGTTTTAACCTATACGCATACCTAATTTGGGATAGTATGAAGTCCGCCACATCGAAGAGCTCATCCTCCATAATATAGTAAGTGAAGAGAGTCAACTGGGCCGTAATGCTTTTTGTATCTCCACTCTTCAACATCACTGAATTTCTTAGGATATCTTGCACTAAGAATGCGTCCAGAGTTAGTGACGAAACTTCAGTGGTGAGAGCTTTCTTTTGATTCCCATGTAAACTCATGTTTACAAGGGTCCAATCTCGGTCTTTCCTATAGCTCTCCACTATATCCGGTACATTCTCACTAATCACTAATCCGTATTCTTCTCTTAGATCAACATGTGTTATTTCCACATGTTGACCCTGAATTTTTGACCTTACTCCTCCATCCAATTCAGTGACATTTGGGTCTTCCAAATGGTTATAAAATTCTCTTATCAAAAAGGATGAAAACGGATCTGGGGTGATTATTGATAATATACCTGCATTTGCAAGCCGATCATAAATATGATTGTGCTTTGGCAACTCAAATTCTACATACTTCGCTATTCCAACAATAGCCTTCTCCACCCCCGGAAATACTTGATATGAACTATGTGCGTCTTCCGAAGTACTCTTTCGAGCTTTGGAACTGGAAGCCATTCTGCAAATACAATTCAAAAATTTTGACTAAAAATAATTTCACATTGTGCACTGGAACACTGTCGCCCAGGCGACAGTAACTGTCGGAATTTTCCGACAGCTCTCCAAGTGAATTTTTCTCAAAAATTTTTACATACACTTCCAGATCTACTCAAAATCAATATTATTTAAACATCAAGTTTATAAAAAATTTATACATATTTTTCATAAACAATATTCTCAAAATCTTTTACTATTCATCATCTTCAACCTTCTTCCCTAACCTAGATCTACAAAACTACTTCAGAAAATGAACAAATAGAAACCTTCTTCACCAAATCACAAAGAAATTTAACAAAAAATTTTTTTTAGCAAAGATCCACCAAGATCCCCTTGTTTTAAACTAGATCTACATTTTTCAAATCAAAAATTTCAAAATCTACACCATTCAACAAAAATCAACATGAAAACAACATTTTCTTTCTTCTCTCCTATCAAAATCACAAAACCCTAAAAATTTTTGAGTTAAAAACACCAAAATCAAAAACCCATACCTTAGATCTAGGGATGTCGCCGACTTCCGACAGCTTGCTCTCGATTTTAACTCCAGAAAATAATGCACAATAGGGTTTGACTCGGTCCCCAGCCCTATTTATATTTTTGGCTGTCGCCCAGGCGACAGTGAGTGTCGGAAATTTCCGACAGCTCCAATTTTGTAAAAACTTCAATTTTGGGTCCCTTTGATGATTTACAATAGTTATATGTCATTATTAATGCTTCACCTCATGAATTGATGACAAACCATGTGTTATTTATTCAAAAAAATGACTTACATGTTTATATGATTTCATTTCCAAGCTATCATCGTATTGACACTTCTACTTAGTTGTTTAGACCATTGGAAATTGTTTTCGCATGCCTCTAAGTATGAGAATTCGTTTATCTATCATAATGAACTATCACGTTCACTTCTTTTGATCAATACGTATGTCGTTTTATTTAAAATATACATGGATCATATTTGCTTTCACATAATACAATAACACTTCTTAAATACAACTTTCAACATTGATTTGTTAGCACAACAAAATATACACCATCTTTTGCGATTCAAGTGAATTCGGAGATCCTTGGTCAATTTAAAAAAAATTATCAATATATCAAAATTAAGATATCACAAAATCTGTGATAAAAAAAAAATATTAAAATAAAGACAAGGATACTCCACCAAGCACTACTTACCCTCCTGATAAGTCTTAATGAGCATTGTGAGGTTAAGCACCTTGGAAAGAATTGTAAAGTGTCTTGTGCAAAAGAAACATGGTTTTCTATTCATCTTGTGCTATATCTTCAACGTCAAAGTTGCCTTTATATGCTTTTATTATGTTATACATTTTAATGATCATGTAAATTAAATAACTTCATATGTTTGATCTAAGTATCACATGTACACATCATTATGTTATATAAACATTCATCTCATGAGAATTGGACCGAAAATATTCCATATATCTATACACTATTGTGTCTTTCTATGATACTTTCAAATGACCTTACTCATGTTGAAGTTATTTTCTTTCATTACTTCATATGGCTATACCGTCACTTCATGGGCTTATTCATACTATGGCATATTCCTATTATTTCATGGACTTCAATTATTACCATCAAATTGCTTCCGCTTACTCTACAATTCTATATCCTATCCCTTAAAAGCTACTCTTTTATTTCATATTCACTTTTGCTAATACCAAAAGGGGGAGAATTTAAAGTATAAAAAGAAAAATCACAAATCTATCACTCCTAAATATTCCACCTACACATTACATCATATATTTAAGGGGGGGCATATATTAAGGGGGAGCATATATTTAGGGGGAGCATTCATTTAGGGGGAGCCTTCACCTAAAAGGAGAGTATTTATTTTAAAAGAAATATATCAAGGGAGATTATTTATTTTAAGAGAAATATATCATGTTATATTTGTGCACACACCAAATGTCTAAAATCAACAATCTAAATAGACATGTTTTCTTTTTATACGGATTTGTTATTATCAAAAGGGGGAGATTGTTGGAGCATGCGTTTCGCACTCCTCCGGTTTGATAATAACAAAGTCCCTTTTGTATTTGATTCTATTTTCATTAATGGTGTGCAGATAACAGGTATGTGATGTTCACATTGCTGCTGGAGCTAAAATTGCATGTGGGAAAAATTCACTGTCGGAAAATTCCGACAGCCACTGTCGCCCAGGCGACAGCAGAGAAGTTACAACTACTTCCCTCCACGGCAGATCGACGAAAGACAGTTTTGCGCTGTCGGAATTCCGACATCGATGTCGCCCAGGCGACAGCTCGACGGTTACACCAACTGCCCACGACTTCACCCACGACAGCGGCGGTTTTGCGCTGTCGGAAATTCCGACATCGATGTCGCCCAGGCGACAGCTCCACGATTCCAGCAACTGCCCGCACGATGGCTCGACGACACGACAGCGGCAGTTTAGCGCTGTCGGAAAATTCCGACAGTCACTGTCGCCCAGGCGACAGTGAAATTCTATAAAATGGTTCCTTTGGTTCGTGCATTCTAAGCTTTTGAGAATTCCAGTTCCTTCCTGAGTGCATACGAACCAGAGAGCTCCAGAACCTCCTCAACTCCCATTTGTGCAAAGAAGGATTGAAGATTGAAGACGAGATCGGGCGAGCTTCTACATCAACGATCATCTCGAGGCTTCAACAATCCATTCAGAGATCTGAATTTCTAGGGAGTTGTCTTTTTCATATTGTATTTTCATTTACTCATATTTCATTTTGTATTGGGAAAGAAATCGTCGTCTTGCGTGCGGCGTCTAAGTCCTTGCGCGGCTTAAGGGAAAATCGCTTCCTTGTGCGGAGCGTCCAAGTCCTTGCGTGGCTTGGTGGGAGATCGTGGCCTTGTGTGCTACGTCTAGATCTTGGGAAGATCTAGAGGATAGGCTTGGGCTTGATCTTGGGAGAGACAAGCGATAGCCTTCCGATCCTTGGGAGAAGGATTGGTAAACCAAAATTATTGTATTTTTATTATCATAATTGTGCCTTGATCTTAAGCATTGTTAAGATCATTTTTATTTGTATGCAAATTTCATGATATATAAAATTATGATCCTTTCACTAATTGCAAATTTGTGTGCTTAAATCTTTATCTTAAAAATTTGTGTTTGGTGTTATACAAAAATTGCATTGGTTTAAAATTATTTTTAAGTAACTTTTTATTAAAGTAAATTTGTATAAAATTAAGAAGAAAAAAAAATTACAAATTTAAACACACCCTTATTCACCCCCCCCCCCCCCCCTCTAAGGGCGTCATACGATCCAACAGGCAGATCGCAGGGGAGGCAACCAGCCTAGAGTTCGTGTCCAAGTTAGCCAGATTGGAGGGAGGGGAGAAAGAAGGAGAGGGGAGCGGCCGGCGCGTGTAAGACCCCATTTTTTTTTTCTTTTAAACATCCGGGTCTTAGGCCCAGAACCGCCGTTTTGCGGTGACACCTTCGCTCGGGAAGGTCGCCACCACAAAACGCCGATCCTGCCGGCCAAATCGATCACGAAGAAAAGTACAATAAAGAGTAAGACAAGTCCACAGAATCACATGAATTATAAATGTCCACATATATTAACTGAATAAAGAGACAAGGGTTACAAATAATAAAAGGGGCTCTTGCCCTGTACATCATTTCCTCACTACAAGATCACTCGCAGAAGCTAACTACTAGTCACTCACAGATTCTGAATCCTGTGCTCCTGTACTAGACTGGCCCGCCTCCGACTGCTCCGGCCTCTGGTGCTGCTGCGTCTCCTCGATTTCCTAAAATGATATGGTCCACCGACCGTTAGTCAAAAAGACTAAGTCAACAATCCCCCGCCCCTAAACCCGTGGCTCCTAGGCACCGAGCGGGGAGGAGTGAAAAGGAGGACCAAAGGCAGAGTGGAAACAAGCAGGTGACAGTGGTACATAAAATGATTCTACTCTACACAAGTGTATATATATATGAAGCAGTAAATAAGCATAGTAAGGAGCAAGTAAAGTATAGAAAAGCTGTATGTAAATAGACAGGTAAGGTAATATAATAATAACCATTGATTTATAGGAATGCCCATACAAACCTATAGACCAAGGGGTCGTTTAGCAGGGCCTACCGTATAAGAAGTCCCATAACCGACTTATACGTTAGGGGTAGGTTGAATGCAATGTTTATGCTATGACATGCAGGTATGCTGTTATGCTATGATCATACAAGTGCAACTCACACACCACGACTCTATGCGCATAGACCTTTAGTTCCCCCTTTTTGGAGCGAGCTAGACTCCCAGGATACTCCCGTAGTGGCAAACGGAAGCGGTGGGTTGGGCCCCGCCCACCTCTAGGTTGGTATTCACACTACCCAACCTAGACCTATTGTACGCCTCCACTATACCCGCGGAGCGTCTGCGTACTCTTGCTGACTGGACCGCCAGACTATCAAGGCTAAGTGTAAAACCACACTCGCCGAGTCAACGTATTGACGTCGGTGTGAACGACCGTCCAATACCGAAGACCCACCACCTTCAGTGCACATGCAACATGTTCTACTTCCTATCTCTGAGCCATGAGTTCCCCGGGCTAACCCGCCCGCCATCAATAACCTTCCGAGCCAAAAGCTCCCCGGGCTAACCTGCCCGTCATCACTAACCTTCCGAGCCAAAAGCTCCCCGGGCTAACCTGCCCGTCATCAATAACCTTCCGAGCCATAAGCTCACCAGACTAACCGGTCTGCTGCAACAGCCACCGAGCCCACCGCTCGGACAACCAATCCAACTAAACTTCCGAAACCACAGGGTGTGGCTGAGTGTGTTATTAGTTAATCTTGTACAATGTCTTACTCCTATGAGTTAGGGTTAGACTTGGACTTCCCGAGGGTTACCCTGTGAGGGGCTCGCTACGGTACTAGGAACTACAATGGGTTGACACCCCAAAGTTCCCATTCCCAAGACACTTAATGTCTTTAGTTACTACCCATAAGAAACCCTCTTAACATTTCACCCGGTCTAAACCTAAGAGCTTTTAGGTCCTAATAGACAAAAGATGATCTTTCGTCATCCACAGGACGACCTACCCCAAGGATGGCACCCCACCACCCTAGGACCCATCAAACCTTAATTCTCTCCAAGGGTCCTCTCATATCCATATAATTACCATTAGGCCCTCACTTTCCAATCAATATGATCCAATTTGGCCTACAACCCCAAAATTGTCAATTTGCTAAACGCAGACCATCCTCAACGCTTTGATGCTCATGAAGGGGAGTACACTAAATACTCGATCCTATGATTCAACAATTTTATTGGAGGACCATACTACGTATTTAAGACCAAATCCAGAGCTTCATAATTTTCCAAATAATAATAGTATTTAAATCATTTTTTTCCAAAATATCACTTCCTAAGGTTTGAACTGCAAGTATGCTTTCCTGACATCCAATGCCTGCCTAAATTTTTACATAAATCAAAAGTACCTATTAATCAGTAGTCATGAAATCTTAGGAAAATACTGCAAGATTTGCTATTTTTAAAAATTCCAAAACTCATTTATTACCAATAAATTCCAAAGGAGGTACCCTCATATGGACTCCCAATCTTATGCAAATTCATACAGTGGTGAATCATACTAAAATATTCAGGTCTACCAAGTTTGACCACATAACACAGAAGTTACTTTTGTAATTTCCTCAAAGGATATATTTGTAAATAATTCCAAAATGAACTAGAGATACCAAAAATATTAATCCATAAATTATGAGAAAATTACAGTGGGTACATATTGGTATGAAAAGACATCCTGCAAAGTTTCATGCAATTACAGTAATTTAACACCCTACTATTGATCCTCCCAAAAGTTGTCTACAATATGGAATATTACACTTTGAACCCCAAAAAGTCTTCTCATGGTCTAACAGATTCTTCCAGAGATCAATAGCATTAAAACCAAGTTTGTGACAGAAAATGGTAAACCATTAAGTAATATTTCTCCCTAAAACCCAAAACCCTAATTATTTACAAATCTACCCAAGGATTTATTACCTAGGTTTGACAACTCCAAACCTCTTCAACTTCACAAGGGAGGCTCCTCTGGTCACTAGGACCTACCATACAAAATCTTAGGTCAAACCAATAATGTTTGACCCCACTCCCTTCATTGACCTCTAATTGCACCCCATTAGGGTTTAACCTAGGGTTAGGGTCTAAACTTCTCCAAATCCACCCAAACTTCTTGTGAGGGTATCCTATCACTTATAAAAGTCAGAGGAGTCCAATACACCCCTCTCCAAGGACAAACTCCCATATGTCCTTCACAACCCCAAATTCCACTCCATAGGGGTCAACCCTATGACCTTGAGCAAAACAACTCCAATGCTCACCAAACCCTTCATGGGGTCTCAACTTCATCCCACTGATCTTCCTAAGAAGTATCAAGTCTCAAAAGACCTTATTGGCCAAAGATTCTCTACTTGGCTATTTGCACCCCAAGGTGCTCTTACTCCAAGTCCTAGGGCAAACCAACTCCCCATGACCCCAAAACTCTCTTAGAGGTGATTTGGGTGATATTAGGGCAGTGGCCAAAATCCCACTCCAATTGGAGGTGGTTTGACCATGAAAAGTCCCAAATAGCCCTTATTCACAAATTTCCCCTAAATGGACAAATTTTTGGCTTAATGATTACCTAATCAAAAGAACTCCAAATGAGTTGAGATTTTAACCAGTGATTTATCATGGCCCTAATAACACCCCACCAAAATTTGGTGGAGATTGGAGGTCATTTGACCCTCCAAATAATTTATGTAAGGATTATTAAATTTCTACAAAAACTTTAGGAAAAGTTTCTCCAAAAAATCTGATTTTTGGATATTACATAGCCCTTGGTATGACTCACTACTGGTCCAAATATCAAGTCATTTGGACAAGTGGTTTGGTGTGGGCACCCATTCAAAGTTCAGTCAAACTTTGCACTAAAATGGGTGCTGAGGTCAAACCAGGACTCCAAATCGAGTGAAGTCAATTTTGTATGACTCTAGGGGTCAAGGCCTACAACTTTTATGTTGGGCACTTTTTCAGTAGGGGACTCTATCTATTTTTAAAATTTAAAACCATTTACTACATAATAATGAGAATAAAACAAATAAATAAAACAATAAAATAAAAGAGAACACTGTTCATCTTCTCCATTTATCCGAAACCAGCCCAAAGAAAACGCAAAATTCCTGTAGCTTTCCAGGGCCAATTCCCGGCCACCCGGCCACCTCCCTGGCCGGCCACCACCGCCACCACCTCCGTCGAGGTGAGGGCTATCGCCGGGCGGCGGCACGGCCGCCGGAGGGGCGGTTTCCGGCGAACTCAAGGGGGCAATTTTCATGGAAAATCTGAAATTTCAACTCTCCGATCGGGCTCTTTTGAGCCCGATTTCTCTCCTAATTCGATCTAAGATACTAGCACGAGTAAGGAGGAGGAGGATCGGACCTCATTTGGTGTGAATCGTGGCTCCGATTGCCGGCCGCCATTGTTCCTCCTTGGAGCTTTGGGTGCCATGGAAAAGCCATCCTCTGAGCACTGATAGGGTCGGGAAAATGGGGGTTTCAACTCCTCTCCCCCTTATGAAGCTAATGGAGGCCTCAATTTAATGGGAGGAGGGCTCCATCAAGAGATCACCATGTGACCCCTCCACTCCCCCATGGCCGGCCACCCTAATGCATCCCCCTTGCCTTCAATTCCTCCAGAAAACTCCTGGAATTCCCTCCACATTCATCAGGGGAGATGAAATGGGACATCAATGGGGATTCCAAGGGGTGTATCCTCTTAATGGCCATGAACACCACCTTCTCTCTCCTCCAAAATTGGGTTTTTCTCTCTCCTACTCATCATGGCCGATTTTTACCTCTCTCTCATGTTTAATATCAGTCTACTAGGCTGGTCAAGAGGTCAATTTGGGCTTAGCCCAAAGGGATTGGGCTAGGTTTAAGAGATTTGACCTAATTTGGGCAAGTTTGACTTTTGGTCAAATTGAACAATTGGGTGACCCTAGGATGGGGATTTTGGGTCCCTTGGATTCCAAATTAGGTTTAGAAACTATTGGTGGGGTCAATTTGGTCACATGAGTCTTGGTTGACCCAATTCAAGTTGATTTGACCAAAACAGGCTAAGTTGACTTTTGTCAAATTGAGCCCTAGGGTTGACCCAGTCAAGGGGATTTTTGGTCCACTGGGTCCCCTATGATATGATAACACTATGGGTAAGGTCAATTTACTATGGTGATGGTCAATTAGGGCTTTTAATGAAGAATTGCCATTTTTGACCTAAAGGGGCATTTTGGTCAATTTGCACCATTGGGGGTCCCATGATGGGGCTTTTGGGTCCACTAGGTCTCTCATGATATTCTAGACCTAGATGAGTGGTCAATTTGGCATGGTGAGGGTTAATTGACCCTAATTAGGCTACTTTGACCAATTTAGGGTTAGGGTTGACTTTGGTCAATTTGGCCTCTTTGGTTGACCCCAATGGGTCCTTGGTGCCCTAAGGGGACCCCTAAAGGGTTAGGGATACTATGGTGGGGCCAAATGGTTAAGATGAGGCCCTAAAATCCAACCCTAAGCTAGGTCACTAGAAATTGCTATTTGCAGTCCAAGGCACTTTCAATCCTAATCTTGCCTAAGTTAAAGGGATTTCTACTCTACCAAGGCCTTGTCATGACCTTGTCAGGACAGATTCACCTGGGGGGTCTAGCTGTCTGGGGGATGTTACAAATCCCAATAAACAAAAAAAATAATTTCGTCCTCGAAATTTAGGTTAGGCTCACGGGGTTTTCACTGCGACTGACTGAACGTAACATCCCCTAAGAGTCAAAGTTATTCCTGGCTCGAATAGCACCGACTATCTATGCCACACCATCTCTGGTGGCTCCAAGTTGTGCTCCTCCTGACCCTAAATAACCACATGTCTTAACCTCTGTAATCTTCTTGCGCCGCAAGACTCACACCGTCGAATCATCTATCCTGACTGGGGTGACCTAGCTACCTTGGTCAATCTATTCTCGAACTTTCACTCTAACCTGGGCAGACTCTTATGCCTCCTAAATTTTTCTTCTCGTATTCAAATTCTTACTATTGATGGGACTAATCAAAATCGGCTAGCGTCCCAATCATCCTTAAATATTATTGGGGGTGCACTTGTGAACTTTTATGAGTATATGCTAACCAATCATAATGGTAAGATGACTCTCAATCACTTTCTTCATGAAATTCTATTCATAACGACAAGATTTTGATACCTTGGGGTTTTTTCACAATTCAATTTTTATCAAGGAAATATCATCATGTTTATTTCTCCAAAATCCTGTCACTTCCACTTATGCTAGTCTTGATCACTCTCAAATGGTCTTAAGCAAGATAAACTTAGATCGTTCTTATCATAGTAAACTCAAACTTTATATCCTAAGTCCAACAAGTCATCGTCTAAGATCTCTGGTTCTTTATCATCAAAGCTCCCAAGGTATAAAGTTATTACTGAAGACAAAATTTTCAACCATGACGGGGCATGAATTTTTATCAAGGCATGAGTTAATCACTTCCGAACGCTTGAAGTCACAAGAACTTCAACTACAACTTGTAAGATATAATCTCCGCCCTTAACTTCTATACTAGGACATCGACATCCTTAAATGATTAATCCTGGCGACTTTACATTTCCAATGATTCAAACTAAGGGCAAGTTGTTGTCCGACCCAAATGATGTCTATCCATTGCCCTGGTACTACCACCGATCATCATCCCAAACGTACTGTTTCACCGTCTCGTCTTCTCTCAAGTAACATTGAGTAAGATCGACTTCAAAAACATTTTGTTCACGACACCAAAATTCTCTAGTTTAGGTCTAAAGGAAATCTAAGTCCGTCAATAGTTGGCTCAATAAACAAAAGGTACGCCCCAATAAACAAAAGACAAGCCCCCAATAAACAAAAGATAAGCCCCAATAAACAAAGGACAAGCCCCCAATAAACAAAAGATTAGCCTCTATCTATCTTTGGGCGAAGTGTCTTCAATATCACCAAGTTATATTCATCCCAAATATGCAAACAATTCTTAGGGCATACAACCTTAGACTTGGGGTTCTATCTTGGGGCTCAATGGTGTACTCCACACCTTAGGCTCTTCTAGGTACCTTCTACGACAACCTTATCAGGGTCAATATGTCACCCAATCCCAAACGGGTCCCTTCTGGACTTCAATTTTATCCGACCCTCGGTGTTTGTCACAGTGGTTGTCTTAATATAATCTTGTCACAAATACGATGATTGAGCCTATGAGTCCCATACCATTCTGCTTATGTGTCAGTCTCTCCTTCTCTAGCCTCTTTGGGTATCCTCGTATCTTCACCAAAAAGTTATACATACGGTCTAGTTCAAACTAGGTCATGGTATAAATTGTCCTAGTAAGTCACGTGTCCTAGTGGGGTTGAGTCTAACTCATTGACTAAGGTACTATCTAAAGAGTTCTTTTGCAGCCGGAGGTATTCCCTGCTGGGGGCAGGGTTCGCCGCAGGCTACAAAAGAAAACTTGACACTCGCGGGGGAAATTAACTAAGAAGATTCAGTTAAAAGTGGACTTTTTCCTGTGATTTCCCATATGGGCACACCACTGCTTCCGCTGCTTAGTTTGTCCTCAAACTAAACTCGGACGGGGTGGCCCAGGGTTTGTGGACTTCTTTTCTTCGGATCGAGGTTTGCTCTGATACCACTTGTAAGACCCCATTTTTTTTTTCTTTTAAACATCCGGGTCTTAGGCCCAGAACCGCCGTTTTGCGGTGACACCTTCGCTCGGGAAGGTCGCCACCACAAAACGCCGATCCTGCCGGCCAAATCGATCACGAAGAAAAGTACAATAAAGAGTAAGACAAGTCCACAGAATCACATGAATTATAAATGTCCACATATATTAACTGAATAAAGAGACAAGGGTTACAAATAATAAAAGGGGCTCTTGCCCTGTACATCATTTCCTCACTACAAGATCACTCGCAGAAGCTAACTACTAGTCACTCACAGATTCTGAATCCTGTGCTCCTGTACTAGACTGGCCCGCCTCCGACTGCTCCGGCCTCTGGTGCTGCTGCGTCTCCTCGATTTCCTAAAATGATATGGTCCACCGACCGTTAGTCAAAAAGACTAAGTCAACAATCCCCCGCCCCTAAACCCGTGGCTCCTAGGCACCGAGCGGGGAGGAGTGAAAAGGAGGACCAAAGGCAGAGTGGAAACAAGCAGGTGACAGTGGTACATAAAATGATTCTACTCTACACAAGTGTATATATATATGAAGCAGTAAATAAGCATAGTAAGGAGCAAGTAAAGTATAGAAAAGCTGTATGTAAATAGACAGGTAAGGTAATATAATAATAACCATTGATTTATAGGAATGCCCATACAAACCTATAGACCAAGGGGTCGTTTAGCAGGGCCTACCGTATAAGAAGTCCCATAACCGACTTATACGTTAGGGGTAGGTTGAATGCAATGTTTATGCTATGACATGCAGGTATGCTGTTATGCTATGATCATACAAGTGCAACTCACACACCACGACTCTATGCGCATAGACCTTTAGTTCCCCCTTTTTGGAGCGAGCTAGACTCCCAGGATACTCCCGTAGTGGCAAACGGAAGCGGTGGGTTGGGCCCCGCCCACCTCTAGGTTGGTATTCACACTACCCAACCTAGACCTATTGTACGCCTCCACTATACCCGCGGAGCGTCTGCGTACTCTTGCTGACTGGACCGCCAGACTATCAAGGCTAAGTGTAAAACCACACTCGCCGAGTCAACGTATTGACGTCGGTGTGAACGACCGTCCAATACCGAAGACCCACCACCTTCAGTGCACATGCAACATGTTCTACTTCCTATCTCTGAGCCATGAGTTCCCCGGGCTAACCCGCCCGCCATCAATAACCTTCCGAGCCAAAAGCTCCCCGGGCTAACCTGCCCGTCATCACTAACCTTCCGAGCCAAAAGCTCCCCGGGCTAACCTGCCCGTCATCAATAACCTTCCGAGCCATAAGCTCACCAGACTAACCGGTCTGCTGCAACAGCCACCGAGCCCACCGCTCGGACAACCAATCCAACTAAACTTCCGAAACCACAGGGTGTGGCTGAGTGTGTTATTAGTTAATCTTGTACAATGTCTTACTCCTATGAGTTAGGGTTAGACTTGGACTTCCCGAGGGTTACCCTGTGAGGGGCTCGCTACGGTACTAGGAACTACAATGGGTTGACACCCCAAAGTTCCCATTCCCAAGACACTTAATGTCTTTAGTTACTACCCATAAGAAACCCTCTTAACATTTCACCCGGTCTAAACCTAAGAGCTTTTAGGTCCTAATAGACAAAAGATGATCTTTCGTCATCCACAGGACGACCTACCCCAAGGATGGCACCCCACCACCCTAGGACCCATCAAACCTTAATTCTCTCCAAGGGTCCTCTCATATCCATATAATTACCATTAGGCCCTCACTTTCCAATCAATATGATCCAATTTGGCCTACAACCCCAAAATTGTCAATTTGCTAAACGCAGACCATCCTCAACGCTTTGATGCTCATGAAGGGGAGTACACTAAATACTCGATCCTATGATTCAACAATTTTATTGGAGGACCATACTACGTATTTAAGACCAAATCCAGAGCTTCATAATTTTCCAAATAATAATAGTATTTAAATCATTTTTTTCCAAAATATCACTTCCTAAGGTTTGAACTGCAAGTATGCTTTCCTGACATCCAATGCCTGCCTAAATTTTTACATAAATCAAAAGTACCTATTAATCAGTAGTCATGAAATCTTAGGAAAATACTGCAAGATTTGCTATTTTTAAAAATTCCAAAACTCATTTATTACCAATAAATTCCAAAGGAGGTACCCTCATATGGACTCCCAATCTTATGCAAATTCATACAGTGGTGAATCATACTAAAATATTCAGGTCTACCAAGTTTGACCACATAACACAGAAGTTACTTTTGTAATTTCCTCAAAGGATATATTTGTAAATAATTCCAAAATGAACTAGAGATACCAAAAATATTAATCCATAAATTATGAGAAAATTACAGTGGGTACATATTGGTATGAAAAGACATCCTGCAAAGTTTCATGCAATTACAGTAATTTAACACCCTACTATTGATCCTCCCAAAAGTTGTCTACAATATGGAATATTACACTTTGAACCCCAAAAAGTCTTCTCATGGTCTAACAGATTCTTCCAGAGATCAATAGCATTAAAACCAAGTTTGTGACAGAAAATGGTAAACCATTAAGTAATATTTCTCCCTAAAACCCAAAACCCTAATTATTTACAAATCTACCCAAGGATTTATTACCTAGGTTTGACAACTCCAAACCTCTTCAACTTCACAAGGGAGGCTCCTCTGGTCACTAGGACCTACCATACAAAATCTTAGGTCAAACCAATAATGTTTGACCCCACTCCCTTCATTGACCTCTAATTGCACCCCATTAGGGTTTAACCTAGGGTTAGGGTCTAAACTTCTCCAAATCCACCCAAACTTCTTGTGAGGGTATCCTATCACTTATAAAAGTCAGAGGAGTCCAATACACCCCTCTCCAAGGACAAACTCCCATATGTCCTTCACAACCCCAAATTCCACTCCATAGGGGTCAACCCTATGACCTTGAGCAAAACAACTCCAATGCTCACCAAACCCTTCATGGGGTCTCAACTTCATCCCACTGATCTTCCTAAGAAGTATCAAGTCTCAAAAGACCTTATTGGCCAAAGATTCTCTACTTGGCTATTTGCACCCCAAGGTGCTCTTACTCCAAGTCCTAGGGCAAACCAACTCCCCATGACCCCAAAACTCTCTTAGAGGTGATTTGGGTGATATTAGGGCAGTGGCCAAAATCCCACTCCAATTGGAGGTGGTTTGACCATGAAAAGTCCCAAATAGCCCTTATTCACAAATTTCCCCTAAATGGACAAATTTTTGGCTTAATGATTACCTAATCAAAAGAACTCCAAATGAGTTGAGATTTTAACCAGTGATTTATCATGGCCCTAATAACACCCCACCAAAATTTGGTGGAGATTGGAGGTCATTTGACCCTCCAAATAATTTATGTAAGGATTATTAAATTTCTACAAAAACTTTAGGAAAAGTTTCTCCAAAAAATCTGATTTTTGGATATTACATAGCCCTAGGTATGACTCACTACTGGTCCAAATATCAAGTCATTTGGACAAGTGGTTTGGTGTGGGCACCCATTCAAAGTTCAGTCAAACTTTGCACTAAAATGGGTGCTGAGGTCAAACCAGGACTCCAAATCGAGTGAAGTCAATTTTGTATGACTCTAGGGGTCAAGGCCTACAACTTTTATGTTGGGCACTTTTTCAGTAGGGGACTCTATCTATTTTTAAAATTTAAAACCATTTACTACATAATAATGAGAATAAAACAAATAAATAAAACAATAAAATAAAAGAGAACACTGTTCATCTTCTCCATTTATCCGAAACCAGCCCAAAGAAAACGCAAAATTCCTGTAGCTTTCCAGGGCCAATTCCCGGCCACCCGGCCACCTCCCTGGCCGGCCACCACCGCCACCACCTCCGTCGAGGTGAGGGCTATCGCCGGGCGGCGGCACGGCCGCCGGAGGGGCGGTTTCCGGCGAACTCAAGGGGGCAATTTTCATGGAAAATCTGAAATTTCAACTCTCCGATCGGGCTCTTTTGAGCCCGATTTCTCTCCTAATTCGATCTAAGATACTAGCACGAGTAAGGAGGAGGAGGATCGGACCTCATTTGGTGTGAATCGTGGCTCCGATTGCCGGCCGCCATTGTTCCTCCTTGGAGCTTTGGGTGCCATGGAAAAGCCATCCTCTGAGCACTGATAGGGTCGGGAAAATGGGGGTTTCAACTCCTCTCCCCCTTATGAAGCTAATGGAGGCCTCAATTTAATGGGAGGAGGGCTCCATCAAGAGATCACCATGTGACCCCTCCACTCCCCCATGGCCGGCCACCCTAATGCATCCCCCTTGCCTTCAATTCCTCCAGAAAACTCCTGGAATTCCCTCCACATTCATCAGGGGAGATGAAATGGGACATCAATGGGGATTCCAAGGGGTGTATCCTCTTAATGGCCATGAACACCACCTTCTCTCTCCTCCAAAATTGGGTTTTTCTCTCTCCTACTCATCATGGCCGATTTTTACCTCTCTCTCATGTTTAATATCAGTCTACTAGGCTGGTCAAGAGGTCAATTTGGGCTTAGCCCAAAGGGATTGGGCTAGGTTTAAGAGATTTGACCTAATTTGGGCAAGTTTGACTTTTGGTCAAATTGAACAATTGGGTGACCCTAGGATGGGGATTTTGGGTCCCTTGGATTCCAAATTAGGTTTAGAAACTATTGGTGGGGTCAATTTGGTCACATGAGTCTTGGTTGACCCAATTCAAGTTGATTTGACCAAAACAGGCTAAGTTGACTTTTGTCAAATTGAGCCCTAGGGTTGACCCAGTCAAGGGGATTTTTGGTCCACTGGGTCCCCTATGATATGATAACACTATGGGTAAGGTCAATTTACTATGGTGATGGTCAATTAGGGCTTTTAATGAAGAATTGCCATTTTTGACCTAAAGGGGCATTTTGGTCAATTTGCACCATTGGGGGTCCCATGATGGGGCTTTTGGGTCCACTAGGTCTCTCATGATATTCTAGACCTAGATGAGTGGTCAATTTGGCATGGTGAGGGTTAATTGACCCTAATTAGGCTACTTTGACCAATTTAGGGTTAGGGTTGACTTTGGTCAATTTGGCCTCTTTGGTTGACCCCAATGGGTCCTTGGTGCCCTAAGGGGACCCCTAAAGGGTTAGGGATACTATGGTGGGGCCAAATGGTTAAGATGAGGCCCTAAAATCCAACCCTAAGCTAGGTCACTAGAAATTGCTATTTGCAGTCCAAGGCACTTTCAATCCTAATCTTGCCTAAGTTAAAGGGATTTCTACTCTACCAAGGCCTTGTCATGACCTTGTCAGGACAGATTCACCTGGGGGGTCTAGCTGTCTGGGGGATGTTACAGCGCGAGTCCAAGAAGAGGAGTGAGCTGAGGAGGCGAGAAGAGGGAGGGTCCTGGGAGAACCGGGATCAGCAAGGTAAGGAGAGGAGGTTCCAGGCTCCGCCCCGCCGGCCGGCCTGGAGACCTGCTGGAGGAGGCTACCAAGGGAGACCAGGAGGGAGGTACTCTCCGGAACGGCGAGACCGCTGTCGCTCGCCCGAGCGGAGGCAAGGGTAGTGGAGGCAGAACCAAGCGCCGCCCAGAGAGGCTAATGTGATCAGGAGAGGATGAGGATGAGGAAGAGGGGGAAGGCCGCGACAGCCGCGGGGTGAAGAAGAGCGTCGGACGATGCCCTATTGTGATTTCCATCAGGTAGAGGGCCACGCGACGACCACATGCCCTGAGTTATTGGAGTTGAGGAGGGGAGCTGGAGGAGCCCAGGAAGGGCATGAGAGGCGAGAAGGAGACATGTTGAGAATCGAAGGGGGAGGAGCCCCCGCCCCAAGGATGTAAGACCCCATTTTTTTTTGCAAAAACCACCGGGTCTTAGGCCCAGAAACGCCGTTTTGCGGCGACACCTTCACTCGGGAAGACCGCCACCACAAAACGCCGATTTTGCCGGCCAAATCGATCACAAAGAAAAGTTCAATAAGGAGAAGACAAGTCCACAGAATCAACATGAATTAAAAATGTCCACAGATAATAACTGAATAGATAGATAAACAAGATACAATAATAAAGGTACAATAAATAAGGGGATCATGCCCTGTACATCATATCCTCACTACAAGATCACTCGCGGAAGCTAACTACTAATCACTCACAGATCCTGAATCCTGTGCTCCTGTACTAGACTGGCCCGCCTCCGTCCGCTCCGATCTCTGGTGTTGCTGCGTCTCCTCGAACCCCTAAAATGATATGGTCCACCGACCGTTAGTCAAAAAGACTAAGCCTCATGTTCCCCACCCCACCCCCAATGACTCCTAGGCACCGTATGGGGAGGAGGAAGCGGAGGACATTCAAGGGGTAAAAACAAAAGCAGGTGGCGGCGGATCTACAACTACACAGATGTATATATATATGAAGCAGTAGGTAAGCATAGTAAAGTGCATGTAAAGAACAGTAAGCAGTATATATAATGGCAAGTAAAGTAATATAAAAGTAACCACTGATTTATAGGAATGCCCATACAAACCTATAGACCAAGGGGTCATTTAGCAAGACCTACCGTATAAGAAGTCTCATAACCGACTTATACGTTAGGGGTAGGTTGAATGCAATGTTTATGCTATGACATGCAAAGTATGCTGTTATGCTATGTTCATACAGTGCAACTCACTCACTATAAGTTAGGGTTAGTCTTGGACTTCCCGAGGGTTACCCTGTAAGGGGCTCGTTACGGTACTAGGAACTACAATGAGATGACACCCCAAAGTTCCCTTACCCAAGACACTTAGTATTATTGGTTACTACCCATAAGAAAAACCCCTTAACAATTTACCTGAATTAAACCTAAGTGCTTTAGGACACTAAAGGGAAAAGACGATCTTTCGTCAATCCCAGGACGACCTACCCCAAGGGTGGCACCCCACCACACTAGGACTCATCAAACCCTAATTAACTCAAGGGATCCTCACATAGTCAAATGATCACCAATAAACTCCCACATCTCCAATCAATATACCCCATTTTGGCTCACAACCCCAAAATTGCCAATTTGCTAAACGCAGACCATCCTTAATGTTTTGAAGCTCATGAAGGGAGGTACATTAAATAATCAACTCTATGACCCAATATTTTTATTGGGGTCCAGGTCACTTATTTAAGATCAATTCCAGAGTTTCATAATTTTCCCAACATTATTAATATTTAAAACCATTTTTTTCCAAAATACGACTTCCTGAGGTTTGAACTACAAGTGCACTTTTCTGACTTCCAATGCCTACCCAACTTTTTACATAAATCAAGGGTACTTAATAATCAGTAGATATGAATTTGTAGGAAAGTCCAGCAAGGTTTACTATATCTAATAATTCCAAAACCCATTTATTTCCAATAAATTCCAAAGGAGGTACCCTCATATGAATTCCAAACCTTATGCAAATTTATACAGAGGTGATTCATATTAAAATATTTAGCCCTACAACATTTAATCATATTCCATAGAGGTTACATTTGTAATTTCCACAAAGGATATATTTGCAATTAATTCCAAATTGAACTAGAGGTACCAAAAATATTAATCCATAAATTATGAGAAAAATACTGTGGGTTCATAATGGTATGAAATGTCATCCAGCAAAGTTTCATGCAATTACAGAAATCTAACACCCTAAAATTGTTCATCCCAAAAATTGTCAACAATATGAATAATTACAATTTGGACCTCCAAAATCCAATGGTTCTAATAGAATCTCCAGGGATTAATAACATCAAAACTAAGTGGGTGACAGAAGATGTTTAATCACTAAGTACTAATTATTCCTAAATCCCAAAAACCTAATTATTTACAAATCTACCCAAGGATTTATTACCTAGGGTTGGCAACTCCAAACCTCTTCAATTTCACAGGGGAGGCTCCTCTGGTCACTATGAACTGCTCTCCAAAATCTTAGGTCAAACCATAAAGGTTTGACCCCTCTTCCTTCATTGACCTCTAAATGCACCCCTTTAGGGTTTACCCTAGGGTTTGGGTCCATACTTTCCCAAATCCACCCAAACTTCTTGTGAGGGTGTTATATCACTCATAAAGCTCAGAGGAGTCTAATACACCCCTCTCCAAGGACAAACTCTCCTATGTCCTTCACAACCCCAAATTCCACTCCATAGGGATCAACCCTATGGCCTTGAGCAAATCAACTCCTCTGCTCACCAATCTTCCTCATGGGGTCTCAAATTGATCCCACTGACCTTTCCAAGAAGACTCAAGTCTCTATGGACCCAATTGGCCAATGGTTCTCTACTTGGCTAAATGCACCCCAAGGTGCTCCAACTTCATGTCCTAGGGCAATCCAACTCCCCATGACCCCAAAAACTCACTTGGAGGTGTTTTGGGTGGTATTAGGGCAGTAGCCAAAATTGCACTCCAATTGGAGGTGGTTTGACCATGAAAAACCCCAAATAACCCTAATCACAATTTTCCCCTTATTAGACAAATTTTTGGACCAGTGACTACCTAATCAAATGAACCCCAAATGAGTTGAAATTTTAGCCAGGGGTTTATCATGACCCTAATAACACCCCACCAAAATTTGGTGGAGATTGGAGGTCATTTGACCCTCCAAAAAATTTCTACAAGGATTATTAAATTTTTACAAAAACTTTAGGGAAAATTCTCCAAAAATTCCCATTTTTGGATAGGTGTTAGATGTGTATAAGAATAGCCTACACCCCAAATTTCAAGCTATTTGGAGTTCTGGATTGTTGTGGGCATCAAAAACAATCTCTGGTCAGCCCTACGGACAGTCCCCACCAAAATGAGTGTTGTGACCTAACCAGGGCTCCAAACCAAGTGATCTTAATTTTGTATTAAACTAGACATCAAGGGCTGCAACATTGGTGTTGAACACTTTTTCATTTGAAGGGCCTAAGTATTTTTAAAAATTAGAACCATTCACTGAATAATAATGAGACTAAAACAATAAAACATTATTATAAAGAGTGGCACTGTTCATCTTCTCCAACCCGAACAAAAACCAGTCCGAATTTTCCCATTTCCTGTAGCTTTTCCAGCGGCAATTTTCGGCCATCCGGCCACCTCCCTGGCCGGCCACCACCACCACCTCCGTTGAGGTGGTGGCTATCGCCGGGCGGCGGCACGGCCGCCGGAGGGGCCGATTCCGGCGAACTCGACGGAAGAAATTCCATGAAAATTCATGGATTTCGCTCACCGGATTGGGCTCAATTGAGCCCGATTTCTCTCCTATTTGATCTAAGATATAACCAAAGAGAGAGAGGAGGAGAACCAGACCGTTATTGGAGCACGACGACGATGGCGGTGGTGGTCGGCCATGGCTTTTCCCCTCTCCGGCGAACTTGCCCGATCCCTCGATTCTCCACCAAAACATTCGATCCAATACATTATTTCGACTGCCATCCATCCTTTGAAGCTAATGGTGGAGTTGGATTTGAGAATGGGTGGCTGTATAGGGGGGATTTGAGGGAAACAAAATTCGGCCATGCCATTAATGACCATTAAAGGTGAATTTCGGCCACCATGAAAACCCTCCAAATTCAGCCCCCTTGTGGCCTTGAATGACTATCTATCTACTCCAAACTGAAGAGGGGAGATGCACCACTTAATTGGGAGAGGAAAGGGTGGCCCTTGGTCTCCTTTGGCCATGAATGGCCATTATTTCTCTCTTTCTCTCTCCACCATTTTTGGGGAAAATGGGGTTTCTCTCTCCTAATCATCATGGACGATTTTTCTCTCTCTCCTGGGTTAATTATCAGTCAAGCATGCTGGTTGACCACTCAATTTGGGCTAGCCCAATGGGATTGGGCTAGGTTTAAGAGATTTGACCTAATTTGGGCAAGTTTGACTTTTGGTCAAATTGACCAATTGGGTGACCCTAGGATGGGGCTTTTGGGTCCATTGGATTCCAAATTAGATTTAGAAACTACTTGTGGGGTCAATTTGGTCACATGAGCCTTAGTTGACCCAATTTAAGTTGATTTGACCAAAACATGCTAAGTTGACTTTGGTCAAATTGAGCCCTAGGGTTGGCCCAGTTATGGGGCTTTTTGGTCCACTGGGTCCCCTATGATATGATAACACTATGGGTAGGGTCAATTTAATATGGTGATGGTCAATTAGGGCACTTAGTGAAGAATTGTCATTTTGACCTAAAAGGGCATTTTGGTCAATTTGCACCACTGGGGGTTCCATGATGGGGCTTTTAGGTCTACTAGGTTTCTTATGATATTTTAGACCTAGAGGAGTGGTCAATTTGGCATGGAGGAGGTCAGTTGACTCTAATTAGACTACCTTGACCAATTTAGGGTTAGGGTTGACTTTGGTCAATTTGGCCTCTTTGGTTGACCCCAATGGGCCCCTGGTGCCCTAAGGAGGCCCCTAATGGGTTAGGGATACTATGGTGGGGTCAAATGGTCAAGTTGGGGCCCTAAAGTCCAACCCTAATCTTGGTCACTGGAAATTGCTATTTGCAGTCCAAGACACTTTCAACCCTAATTTTGCCTAAGTCAAAGGGATTTCTTGTAACATCCCCCAAACAGCTAGACCCTTAGGTTGGTTTTGTCATGACAAAACCATAGGAAGAGCCCAAGGCCATGTGAATTGAGGTGAGAAGAAGAAAACCACCTTGGTCTGCAAATAGCAATTTCCAGTGACCAAGATTAGGGTTGGACTTTAGGGCCTCAACTTGACCATTTGACCCCACCATAGTATCCCTAACCCATTAGGGGTCCCCTTAGGGCACCAGGGGCCCATTGGGGTCAACCAAAGAGGCCAAATTGACCAAAGTCAACCCTAACCCTAAAATGGTCAAAGTAGCCTAATTAGAGTCAATTAACCTTCACCATGCCAAATTGACCACTCATCTAGGTCTAGAATATCATAAGAGACCTAGTAGACCTAAAAGCCCCATCATGGGACCCCCGGTGGTGCAAATTGACCAAAATGCCCTTTTTAGGTCAAAATGGCAATTCTTCACTAAGTGCCCTAATTGACCACCGCCATATTAAATTGATCATACCCATAGAGTTACAATATCATAGGGGACTCAGTGGATCAAAAAGCCCCATGACTGGGTCAACCCTAGGGCTCAATTTGACCAAAGCCAACTTAGCCTATTTTGGTCAAATCAGCTTAAATTGGGTCAACTAAGGCTCATGTGACCAAATTGACCCCACCAGTAGTTTCTAAACCTAATTTGGAATCCAATGGACCCAAAAGCCCCATCCTAGGGTCACCCAATTGGTCAATTTGACCAAAAGTCAAACTTGCCCAAATTAGGTCAAATCTCTTAAACCTAGCCCAATCCCATTGGGCTAGCCAAAATTGAGTGGTCAACCAGCATGCTTGATTGATAATTAAACCAGGAGAGAGAGAAAAATCGTCCATGATGATTAGGAGAGAGAAACCCCATTTTCCCCAAAAATGGTGGAGAGAGAAAGAGAGAAATAATGGCCATTCATGGCCAAAGGAGACCAAGGGCCACCCCTTTCCTCTCCCAATTAAGTGGTGCATCTCCCCTCTTCAGTTTGGAGTAGATGGATAGTCATTCAAGGCCACAAGGGGGCTGAATTTGGAGGGTTTTCATGGTGGCCGAAATTCACCTTTAATGGCCATTAATGGCATGGCCGAATTTTCTTTCCCTCAAATCCCCCCTATACAGCCACCCATTCTCAAATCCAACTCCACCATTAGCTTCAAAAGATGGATGGCAGTCGAAATAATGTATTGGATCGAATGTTTTGGTGGAGAATCGGGGGATCGGGCAAGCTCGCCGGAGAGGGGAAAAGCCATGGCCGACCACCACCGCCATCGTCGTCGTGCTCCAATAACGGTCTGGTTCTCCTCCTCTCTCTCTTTGGATATATCTTAGATCAAATAGGAGAGAAATCGGGCTCGATTGAGCCCGATCCGGTGAGCGAAATCCATGAATTTTTCATGGAATTTCTTCCGTCGAGTTCGCCGGAATCGGCCCCTCCGGCGGCCGTGCCGCCGCCTGGCGATAGCCACCACCTCAACGGAAGTGGTGGTGGTGGTGGCCGGCCAGGGAGGTGTCCGGATGGCCGGAAATTGCCGCTGGAAAAGCTACAGGAAATGGGAAAATTCGGACTGGTTTTTGTTCGGGTTGGAGAAGATGAACAGTGCCACTCTTTATAATAATGTTTTATTGTTTTTGTCTCATTATTATTGAGTGAATGGTTCTAATTTTTAAAAATACTTAGGCCCTTCAAATGAAAAAGTGTTCAACACCAATGTGGCAGCCCTTGATGTCTAGTTTAATACAAAACTGAGATCACTTGGTTTGGAGCCCTGGTTAGGTCACAGCACTCATTTTGGTGGGGACTGTCCGTAGGGCTGACCAGAGATTGTTTTGGATGCCCACAACAATCCAGAACTCCAAATAGCTTGAAATTTGGGGTGTAGGCTATTCTTATATACATCTAACACCTATCCAAAAATGGGAATTTTTGAAGAAATTTTCCCAAAAGTTTTTGTAAAAATTTAATAATCCTCGTATAAATTATTTGGAGGGTCAAATGACCTCCAATCTACACCAAATTTGGGTGGGGTGTTATTAGGGTCATGATAAACCCCTGGATAAAATTTCAACTCATTTGGGGTTCATTTGATTAGGTAGTCATTGGGCCAAAATTTGTCCAATAAGGGGAAAATTGTGATTAGGGTTATTTGGGGTTTTTCATGGTCAAACCACCTCCAATTGGAGTGCAATTTTGGCTAATGCCCTAATACCACCCAAAACACCTCCAAGTGAGTTTTGGGGTCATGGGGAGTTGGATTGCCCTAGGACATGAAGTTGGAGCACCTTGGGGTGCACTTAGCCAAGTAGAGAACCTTTGGCCAAATGGGCCCAAAGAGACTTGAGTATTCTTGGGAAGGTCAGTGGGATCAATTTGAGACCCCATGAGAAAGATTGGTGTGCATTGGAGTTGATCTTCTCAAGGCCATAGGGTTGATCCCTATGGAGTGGAATTTGGGGTTGTGAAGGACATATGAGAGTTTGTCCTTGGAGAGGGGTGTATTGGACTCCTCTGAGTTTTATGAGTGATATAACACTCTCACAAGAAGTTTGGGTGGATTTGGGGAAGTTTTGACCATAACCCTAAGTTAAACCCTAAAGGGGGTGCAGATAGAGGTCAATGAAAAAAGAGGGGTCAAACCTTAATGGTTTGACTTGAAATTTTGGGGAGATGGTCATGGCGACCAGAGAGTACTACTGTGATAAATTGGTAGGGTTTGGAGTTGCCAACCCTAGGTAATAAATCCTTGGGTAGATTTGTAAATATATAGGCTTTGGGGATTTATGAAGAAATAACACTTAGTGATTAACCATCTTCTGTCACCAACTTAGTTTTGAGGTTATTAATCCCTGGAGATTCTATTAGAACCATTGGAAGACTTTTGGAGGTCCAAATTGTAATTATTCATATTGTTGACAATTTTTGGGATGAACAATTTTAGGATGTTAGTTATCTTTAATTGCATGAAACTTTGCTGGATGTCATTTCATATCAATATGAACCCACAGTATTTGTCTCATAATTTATGGATTGATATTTTTGGTACCTCTAGTTCATTTTGGAATTAATTGCAAATATATCCTTGGTGGAAATTACAAATGTAACCTCTATGGAATATGTTCAAACTTTGTAGGGCTGAATATTTTAGTATGAGTCACCTCTGTATAAATTTGCATAAGGTTTGGAGTTCATATGAGGGTACCTCCTTTGGAATTTATTGGAAATAAATGGGTTTTGGAATTATTAGATATAGTAAACCTTGCTGGACTTTCCTTCAAATTCATATCTACTGATTATTAGGTACCCTTAATTTATGTAAAAAGTTGGGTAGGCATTGGAAGTCAGAAAAGTGTACTTGTAGTTCAAACCTCAGGAAGTCGTATTTTGGAAAAATGGTTTTAAATATTAATAATGTTGGGAAAATTATGAAACTCTGGAATTGATCTTAAATAAGTGACATGGACCCCCAATAAAGATATTGTGTCATAGAGTTGATTATTTAATGTACCTCCCTTCATGAGCATCAAAACATTAAGGATGGTCTGCGTTTAGCAAATTGTCAATTTTGGGGTTATAGGTCAAATTGAGGTATATTGATTGGAGATGTGAGAGTTTAATGGTGATCATATGACTATATGAGTATCCCTGGAGTTAATTAGGGTTTGAAGAGTCCTAGGGTGGTGGGGTGCCACCCTTGGGGTAGGTCGTCCTGGGATTGACGAATGATCGTCTTGTCCCTTTAGTGTCTTAAAGCACTTAGGTTTAATTCATGTAAAGTATTAAGGGGGTTTTCTTATGGGTACATAGCAATAATACTAAGTGTCTGGGGAATGGGAATTTTGGGGTGTCATCCCATCATAGTTTCTAGTACCGTAGCGAGCCCCTTACGGGGTAACCCTCGGGAAGTCCAAGACTAACCCTAACTTATAGGAGTAAGACGATGTATAAGATTAACTAATAACACACTCATTCACAACCCGTGGTTACGAGAAGTTAGTTGGTTTGGTTTACGAGCAGTAGGCTCGGTAGATGAAGGAGCGGATTGTTGAGTCAGGTGAGCTTGTGACTCAGTAGTGTTTGGTAGGCACGGACGGGTTGGTTCGGCGAGCCGATGGCTCGGCAGGTTATTGATGGCGGGCAGGTTAGCCCGGGGAGCTTATGGCTCGGAGATAGGAAGTAGAACATGTTGCATGTGCATTGAAGGTGGTGGGTCTTCGGTATTGGACGGTCGTTCACACCGACGTCAATACGTTGACTCGGCAAGTGTGGTATTTACACTTAGCCTTGAAAGTCTGGCGGTCCAGTCAGCAAGAGTACGCAGACGCTCCGCGGGTTTTGCGAGAGGCGTACGATAGGTCTAGGTTAGGTAGTGTGAATACCAACCTAGAGGTGGGCGAGGCCCAACCCACCGCTTCCGTTTGCCACTACGGGAGTATCCTGGGAGTCTAGCTCGCTCCAAAAAGGGGGAACTAAAGGTCTATGCGCATAGAGTCGTAGTGAGTGAGTTGCACTGTATGAACATAGCATAACAGCATATTTTGCATGTCATAGCATAAACATTGCATTCAACCTACTCCTAACGTATAAGTTGGTTATGGGACTTCTTATACGGTAGGCCCTGCTAAACGACCCCTTGGTCTATAGGTTTGTATGGGCATTCCTATAAATCAATGGTTACTTTTATATTACTTTACTTGCCATTACATATACTGCTTACTGTTCTTTACATGCACTTTACTATGCTTACTTACTGCTTCATATATATATACACCAGTGTAGTTGTAGATCCGCCGCCACCTGCTTTTGTTTTTACCCCTTGAATGTCCTCCGCTTCCTCCTCCCCATACGGTGCCTAGGATCCATTGGGGGTGGGGTGGGGAACATAAGGCTTAGTCTTTTTGACTAACGGTCGGTGGACCATATCATTTTAGGGGTTCGGGGAGACGCAGCAACACCAGAGATCGGAGCGGACGGAGGCGGGCCAGTCTAGTACAGGAGCACAGGATTCAGGATCTGTGAGTGATTAGTAGTTAGCTTCCGCGAGTGATCTTGTAGTGAGGATATGATGTACAGGGCATGAGCCTCTTTATTATTGTACCTTTGTTATCTTTTTATTCAGTTATATCATGTGGACGTTTATATTTCATGTTGATTCTGTGGACTTGTCTTCTTTAATGTACTTTTCTTCGTGATCGATTTGGCCGGCAGAATCGGCGTTTTGTAGTGGCGACCTTCCTGAGTGAAGGTGTCACCGCAAAGCGGCGGTTCTGGGCCTAAGACCCGTATGTTTGAAAAGAAAAAAAATGGGGTCTTACATTTCTACACTACCAAGGCCTTGTCACGACCTTGTCAAGACAGATTCACTTGGGGGGTCTAGCTGTCTGGGGGATGTTACAAATCCCAATAAACAAAAAAAATAATTTAGTCCTCCAAATTCAGGTTAGGCTTGCGGGGTTTTCACCGCGAGTGACTGAACGTAATATCCCCTAAGAATCAAAGTTATTCCTGGCTCGAAGAGCACCGACTATCTATGCCACACCACCTCTAGTGGCTCCAAGTTGTGCTCCTCCTCACCCCAATTTCACCACATGTCTTATTCTTCGGAACCTTCTTGCGCCGCAAGACTCGCACGTCATATCATCTACCCTGACCGGGGTGACCTAGCTACCTTGGTCAAGCTATCCTCGAACTTCCACTCTAACCTGGGCAGACTCTTATGCCTCCTAAAGTTTTCTTCTCGCATTCAAATTCTTACTCTTTCAGGTACGTCCGAGTAATCAATCGTCTCTACTTTACAGCTTTTCCAGTTCCTACTATTGATGGAACTAATCAAATCGTCTAGCATCCCAATCATTCCTAAATTTTAATGGGGGTGCACTTGTGAACTTTTATGAGTATATGCTAACCAATCATAATGGTAAGATGACTCACAATCACTTTCTACGTGAAGTTTGATTCATAAGGGCAAAATTTTGATACCTTAGGGTTTTTCACAAGTCAATTTTATCAAGGAAAAATCATCATATTTATTTCTCCAAAATCATGTCACTTCCACTTATGCTAGTCTTGATCACTCTCAAATGGTCCTAAGCAAGATAAACTTAGATCGTTCTTATCATAGTAAACTCAAACACTAGATTCTAAATCCAATAAGTCATCGTCTAAGATCTCTGGTTATTTATCATCAAAGCTCACAAGGTATAAAGCTATTATTGTAGATAAAATTATCAACCATGACGGGGCATGATTTTTAACAAGACATGAGTTAATCACTTCCGAACGCCCAAAGTCACAAGAACTTCAAATATAACTACAACTTGTACAACCTAGTTTCTGTCCATAACTTCTATACTAGGACATCGACATCCCTAAGTGATTAATCCTAGCGACTTTACATTTCCAATGATTCACTAAGGTCAAGTTGTTGTTCGATCAATGATGTCTATCCATTGTCCTGGTACTTCTACCGGTCATCATTCCAAACATACTGTTACACCGTCTCGTCTTCTTTCAAGTAACATTGAGTAAGATCGATTTAAAAATCATTATGTTCATGACACAAAATTTTCTAACTTAGGTCTAAGGGAAATCTAAGTCCGTCATTAATTTGCCCAATAAACAAAAGGGTACGCCCCAATAAACAAAAGATAAGTCACTATCTGTTTTGGGCTGAGTATCTTCAATATCACCAAGGTATATTCGTCCCAAGTATGCAAACAATTCTTAGGGCATACAACCTTAGACTTGGGGTTCTATCTTGAGGCTCACTGGTGTACTCCACACCTTAGACTCTTCTAGATACCTTCTATGACAACCTTATCAGGGTCAACATGTCACCCAATCCCAAACGGGTCCCTTCTGGACTTCAATTCTTATCCGACCCTCGGTGTTTGCCACGGTGGTTGTCTTAATGTAATCCTGTCACGGATACGAGGATTGAGTCTATCTCATACCATTCTGCTTATGTGTCAATCTCTCTTTCTCTAGCCTCTTTGGGGTATCCTCATACCTTCACCAAAAGCTATACATACAGTCTATTTCAGACTAGGTCATGGTATAAATTGTCCTAGTAAGTCACGTGTCCTAGTGGGGTTGAGTCTAACTCATTGACTAAAAGACTATCTAAAGAGATCTTTGTAGCCGGAGGTATTCCCTGCTGGGGGCAGGGTTCGCCGCAGGCTACAAAAGAAAACTTGACGCTCGTAGGGAAAATAACTAAGAAGATTCAGTTAAAAGTGGACTTTTTCAACGTGATTCCCATATGGGCACACCACTGCTTCCGCTGCTAGTTTGTCCTCAAACTAAGCTCGCGCTGGGTGGCCCAGGGTTTTGTGGACTTCTTTTCTTCGGATCGAGGTTTGCTTTGATACCACTTGTAAGACCCCATTTTTTTTTTGCAAAAACCACCGGGTCTTAGGCCCAGAACCGCCGTTTTGCGGTGACACCTTCACTCGGGAAGACCGCCACCACAAAACGCCGATTCTGCCGGCCAAATCGATCACAAAGAAAAGTTCAATAAGGAGAAGACAAGTCCACAGAATCAACATGAATTAAAAATGTCCACAGATAATAACTGAATAGATATATAAACAAGATACAATAATAAAGGTACAATAAATAAGGGGCTCATGCCCTGTACATCATATCCTCACTACAAGATCACTCGCGGAAGCTAACTACTAATCACTCACAGATCCTGAATCCTGTGCTCCTGTACTAGACTGGCCCGCCTCCGTCCGCTCCGATCTCTGGTGTTGCTGCGTCTCCTCGAACCCCTAGAATGATATGGTCCACCGACCGTTAGTCAAAAAGACTAAGCCTTATGTTCCCCACCCCACCCCCAATGGCTCCTAGGCACCGTATGGGGAGGAGGAAGCGGAGGACATTCAAGGGGTAAAAACAAAAGCAGATGGCGGCGGATCTACAACTACACAGGTGTATATATATATGAAGCAGTAAGTAAGCATAGTAAAGTGCATGTAAAGAACAGTAAGCAGTATATATAATGGCAAGTAAAGTAATATAAAAGTAACCATTGATTTATAGGAATGCCCATACAAACCTATAGACCAAGGGGTCGTTTAGCAAGACCTACCGTATAAGAAGTCCCATAACCGACTTATACGTTAGGGGTAGGTTGAATGCAATATTTATGCTATGACATGCAAAGTATGCTGTTATGCTATGTTCATACAGTGCAACTCACTCACTACGACTCTATGCGCATAGACCTTTAGTTCCCCCTTTTTGGAGCGAGCTAGACTCCCACGATACTCCCGTAGTGGCAAACGAAAGCGGTGGGTTGGGCCTCGCTCACCTCTAGGTTGGTATTCACACTACCTAACCTAGACCTATCGTACGCCTCTCGCAAAACCCGCGGAGCGTCTGCGTACACTTGCTGACTGGACCGCCAGACTTTCAAGGCTAAGTGTAAATACCACACTTGCCGAGTCAACGTATTGACGTCGGTGTGAACGACCGTCCAATACTGAAGACCCACCACCTTCAATGCACATGCAACATGTTCTACCTCCTATCTCTGAGCCATAAGCTCCCCGGGCTAACCTGCCCACCATCAATAACCTGCCGAGCCATCGGCTCGCCGAACCAACCCGTCCGTGCCTACAAAACACTACTGAGTCACAAGCTCTCCTGACTCAGCAATCCGCACCTTCATCCACCGAGCCTACTGCTCGGTTCACCAAACCAACTAAACTCCCGAAACCACTGGGTGTGGGTGAGTGTATTATTAGTTAATCTTGTACAATGTCTTACTCCTATAAGTTAGGGTTAGTCTTGGACTTCCCGAGGGTTACCCTGTAAGGGGCTCGCTACGGTACTAGGAACTACAATGAGATGACACCCCAAAGTACCCTTACCCAAGACACTTAGTATTATTGGTTACTACCCATAAGAAAAACCCATTAACACTTTACCTGAATTAAACCTAAGTGCTTTAGGACACTAAAGGGAAAGAGACGATCTTTCGTCAATCCCAGGACGACCTACCCCAAGGGTGGCACCCCACCACCCTAGGACTCATCAAACCCTAATTAACTCAAGGGATCCTCACATAGTCATATGATCACCAATAAACTCCCACATCTCCAATCAATATACCCCATTTTGGCCCACAACCCCAAAATTGCCAATTTGCTAAACGCAGACCATCCTTAATGTTTTGAAGCTCATGAAGGGAGGTACATTAAATAATCAACTCTATGACCCAATATTTTTACTGGGGTCCAGGTTACTTATTTAAGATCAATTCCGGAGTTTCATAATTTTCCCAACATTATTAATATTTAAAACCATTTTTATCCAAAATATAACTTCCTGAGGTTTGAACTACAAGTGCACTTTTCTGACTTCCAATGCCTACCCAACTTTTTACATAAATCAAGGGTACCTAATAATCAGTAGATATGAATTTGTAGGAAAGTCCAGCAAGGTTTACTATATCTAATAATTCCAAAACCCATTTATTTCCAATAAATTCCAAAGGAGGTACCCTCATATGAACTCCAAACCTTATGCAAATTTATACAGAGGTGATTCATATTAAAATATTCATCCCTACAACATTTGATCATATTCCATAGAGGTTACATTTGTAATTTCCACAAAGGATATATTTGCAATTAATTCCAAATTGAACTAGAGGTACCACAAATATTAATCCATAAATTATTAGAAAAATACTGTGGGTTCATAATGGTATGAAATGTCATCCAGCAAAGTTTCATGCAATTACAGAAAACTAACACCCTAAAATTGTTCATCCCAAAAATTGTCAACAATATGAATAATTACAATTTGGACCTCCAAAAGTTTTCCAATGGTTCTAATAGAATCTCAAGGGATTAATAACATCAAAACTAAGTGGGTGACAGAAACTGGTTAATCACTAAGTACTAATTATTCTTAAATCCCAAAAACCTAATTATTTACAAATCTACCCAAGGATTTATTACCTAGGGTTGGCAACTCCAAACCTCTTCAATTTCATAGGGGAGGCTCCTCTGGTCACTATGACCTGCTCTCCAAAATTTTAGGTCAAACCATAAAGGTTTGACCCCTCTTCCTTCATTGACCTCTAAATGCACCCCTTTAGGGTTTACCCTAGGGTTTGGGTCCATACTTCCCCAAATCCACCCAAACTTCTTGTGAGGGTGTTATATCACTCATAAAGCTCAGAGGAGTCTAATACACCCCTCTCCAAGGACAAACTCTCCTATGTCCTTCACAACCCCAAATTCCACTCCATAGGGATCAACCCTATGGCCTTGAGCAAATCAACTCCTATGCTCACCAATCTTCCTCATGGGGTCTCAAATTGATCCCACTGACCTTTCCAAGAAGACTCAAGTCTCTATGGACCCAATTGGCCAATGGTTCTCTACTTGGCTAAATGCACCCCAAGGTGCTCCAACTTCATGTCCTAGGGCAATCCAACTCCCCATGACCCCAAAACTCACTTGGAGGTGTTTTGGGTGGTATTAGGGCAGTAGCCAAAATTGCACTCCAATTGGAGGTGGTTTGACCATGTAAAACCCAAATAACTCTAATCACAATTTTCCCCTTATTAGACAAATTTTTGGCCCAATGACAACCTAATCAAATGAACCCCAATTGAGTTGAAATTTTAGCCAGGGGTTTATCTTGACCCTAATAACACCCCACCAAAATTTGGTGGATATTGGAGGTCATTTGACCCTCCAAAAAATTTATACAAGGATTATTAAATTTTTACAAAAACTTTAGGGAAAAGTTCTCCAAAAATTCCCATTTTTGGATAGGTGTTAGATGTATATAATAATAGCCTACACCCCAAATTTCAAGCTATTTGGAGTTCTGGATTGTTGTGGGCATCAAAAACAATCTCTGGTCAGCCCTACGGATAGTCCCCACCAAAATGAGTGATGTGACCTAACCAGGGCTCCAAACCAAGTGATCTCAATTTTGTATTAAACTAGACATCAAGGGCTACAACATTGGTGTTGAACACTTTTTCATTTGAAGGGCCTAAGTATTTTTAAAAATTAGAACCATTCACTGAATAATAATGAGACTAAAACAATAAAACATTATTATAAAGAGTGGCACTGTTCATCTTCTCCAACCCGAACAAAAACCAGTCCGAATTTTCCCATTTCCTGTAGCTTTTCCAGCGGCAATTTCCGGCCATCCGGCCACCTCCCTGGCCGGCCACCACCACCACCACCACCACCACCTCCGTTGAGGTGGTGGCTATCGCCGGGCGGCGGCACGGCCGCCGGAGGGGCCGATTCCGGCGAACTCGACGGAAGAAATTCCATGAAAATTCATGGATTTCGCTCACCGGATCGGGCTCAATTGAGCCCGATTTCTCTCCTATTTGATCTAAGATATAACCAAAGAGAGAGAGGAGGAGAACCAGACCGTTATTGGAGCACGACGACGATGGCGGTGGTGGTCGGCCATGACTTTTCCCCTCTCCGGCGAGCTTGCCCGATCCCTCGATTCTCCACCAAAACATTCGATCCAATACATTATTTCGACTGCCATCCATCCTTTGAAGCTAATGGTGGAGTTGGATTTGAGAATGGGTGGCTGTATAGGGGGGATTTGAGGGAAACAAAATTCGGCCATGCCATTAATGGCCATTAAAGGTGAATTTCGGCCACCATGAAAACCCTCCAAATTCAGCCCCCTTGTGGCCTTGAATGACTATCTATCTACTCCAAACTGAAGAGGGGAGATGCACCACTTAATTGGGAGAGGAAAGGGTGGCCCTTGGTCTCCTTTGGCCATGAATGGCCATTATTTCTCTCTTTCTCTCTCCACCATTTTTGGGGAAAATGGGGTTTCTCTCTCCTAATCATCATGGACGATTTTTCTCTCTCTCCTGGGTTAATTATCAGTCAAGCATGCTGGTTGACCACTCAATTTGGGCTAGCCCAAAGGGATTGGGCTAGGTTTAAGAGATTTGACCTAATTTGGGCAAGTTTGACTTTTGGTCAAATTGACCAATTGGGTGACCCTAGGATGGGGCTTTTGGGTCCATTGGATTCCAAATTAGGTTTAGAAACTACTGGTGGGGTCAATTTGGTCACATGAGCCTTAGTTGACCCAATTTAAGTTGATTTGACCAAAATAAGCTAAGTTGACTTTGGTCAAATTGAGCCCTAGGGTTGGCCCAGTCATGGGGCTTTTTGGTCCACTGGGTCCCCTATGATATGATAACACTTTGGGTAGGGTCAATTTAATATGGTGATGGTCAATTAGGGCACTTAGTGAAGAATTATCATTTTGACCTAAAAGGGCATTTTGGTCAATTTGCACCACTGGGGGTCCCATGATGGGGCTTTTAGGTCTACTAAGTTTCTTATGATATTTTAGACCTAGAGGAGTGGTCAATTTGGCATGGAGGAGGTCAGTTGACTCTAATTAGGCTATCTTGACCAATTTAGGGTTAGGGTTGACTTTGGTTAATTTGGCCTCTTTGGTTGACCCCAATGGGCCTCTGGTGCCCTAAGGGGACCCCTAATGGGTTAGGGATACTATGGTTGGGTCAAATGGTCAAGTTGAGGCCCTAAAGTCCAACCCTAATCTTGGTCACTGGAAATTGCTATTTGCAGTCCAAGGCACTTTCAACCCTAATTTTGCCTATGTCAAAGGGATTTCTACACTACCAAGGCCTTGTCACGACCTTGTCAAGATAGATTCACCTGGGGGGTCTAGCTGTCTGGGGGATGTTACAAAGGAGGTGTGAGGATAGGGGAGATCTGGGAGCCCATGGGGGGATAGGGGTCATCCACGGAGGGGCAGGGTTGGAGGCGACCCGGAAGGGGAGCCTCAACGCCGTATATCGGAAGAGCGTGGCCTCTACCTCTCAGATTCCGCCACCGTCAGGAGAGATCAAATTCTTGGAGGAAGATATGTTGGGGAACGAAAACCCTTTCTACGATGCTGTGGTGATCAAGGCCGCGGTAGAGAACTATACGGTCTCTCGCATCCTGGTGGATAACGGGAGCTCCGTCAATGTCGTGTTCAAGAAAGGGTTTGATGCCATGAAGGTGGAAGAAAAGAGGGTTACCTCGATGGAAGGACCGCTCTTTGGGTTCGCGGGAGAAAGAAAAGAAGTAGAGGGAGGTGTGGAGTTGGTGGTGACGTTGGGAGGGACCACCAAGTGTTGCAGGTTTGTCATTGTAGATGCCCCCAGCAGTTACAATGCCATGAAGGTGGCAAGGCAGTGTTACCTTAACGTTGTCAACGTGATCAGCTGGAAGGAGAAGGCAGAGAAGGTAGACCTGGTGATGGAAGAAGTGGCGAGGCAGGAGACGGCCGAAGAAGCGGAGGAGACGACATGGCTGGAGGCAGCTGAGGAAGTGGAGGAGAAGGAGATCCTGGCAGAAGGCGGAAGGCTGGGAAGGGTGAAGGTCAGCAGGGAGCTGGAAGAGGAAGACAAGGAGAAGATCATGCCCTGCATCCAGAAGAACGCGGACATCTTTGCGTGGAGCGCAGCCGATATGCCAAGTGTCGACGCAGACGTCGCCTGCCATCATCTCAACTTGGATAAGGGAGTTCACCCCATCCAACAGAAGAAGAGGGCAACCGCCACCACTCTGGCCGAGCCCATCAGGGAGGAGGTCAGGAAGCTGCTGGAGGCGGGGTTTGTGTCGGATACCCAGGCTGGGTCTCCAATGTTGTAATGGTGAAAAAGGGGGAGGGGAAGTGGCGCATGTGTATTGACTTTTCTATCCTTAATAAATCTTGCCCCAAGGATTGCTACCCCTTGCCTAGAATCGATGAGCTAGTAGACTCGGCCGTCAGATTCCCTGTCATGAGTTTTTTGGACGCTTTTTCTAGTTACCATCAAATCCGCATGCATCCGCCCGACGTAAAGCACGTATCCTTCATTACCAACGACGGGTGTTATTGTTATAAAATGATGCCACTCGGACTTAAGAATGCAGGAGCGACCTACCAGCGCATGATGGATAGGGTGTTCAAAGAGCAGAAGGGGCGAAATTTGGAGGTCTACGTCGACGATCTTATGATAAAGAGCAAGAGCGTCGAAGAGCATCTTCGCGACTTGGAGGAGACCTTCGCCACACTGCGGAAGTACAAGATGAGACTGAATCCATCCAATTGCGTGTTCGGGGCTGGAAAGGGGAAGTTCTTGGGACATCTCTTGACTCCGACCGGGGTAGAACCGAACCCAGACAAGGTGAAGGCAATTATGGAGATGGAAGCGCCCAGGAACGTCAAGGAGGTTCAGCGCCTGACAGGTTGCCTAGCAGGGCTGAGTAGGTTCCTTTCTAGAGCAGGAGAGAAGTGCTCACCTTTCTTAAAAACTCTCCGAGACAATAAGAAGTTCGAATGGTCGGCGGAGTGTCAGGGAGCCTTCGAAAGTCTAAAACTCCAGTTGGCCCAGGTGCCTCTGTTGCAAGGACCTAGGGAAGGAGAAGCCCTCTTCCTATACGTAGGGGTGGGGTCGGAAGCGGTGAGCTCGGTCTTGGTCCGCGAGGAGGGGAAACTTCAACTCCCCATTTACTACGTAAGTCGGGTCCTGCGGAAGGCAGAACTGCGGTACCCCATCCTAGAAAAATTGGCGTTTGCCTTGATTGTATATGCACGGAGACTCTGACCTTACTTTCAGACCCACCCGATCAAGGTAGTGACCGATCACCCTCTCCGCAGTGTCCTGGAGGGAGTAGAGCATTCTGGCAGGATGGCGAAATGGTCAGTAGAACTTAGCGAGTTCGACGTCACCTATCTGCCCCGGCTAGCCATGAAGGCCCAAGCGGTGGCAGACTTCCTAGCCGATTATACCGCAGAAGTAGGCGAGGAGGATACACCCCGACAAGTAGCTTGGGAAGTGTTCGTGGATGGAGCGTCAGGAAAGAATTCATGTGGAGGAGGCATCATTTTGATCAGCCCCCAGGGCACTAGAATTGAGCAGGCCGTCAGCATTCACTTCCCCGTCACCAACAATCAGGCAGAGTATGAGGCCGTAATCGCGGGGCTACGCCTGGCCCGGGAGTTGGGGATCCACGACATCAGAGTCCACTCTGACTCGCTGGTGGTCACCTCCCAGATCCGAGGGGAGTTTGAAGCAAGAGAGCCGGTACTACAACGCTATCTGGTAAAAGTCAAAGACCTGGTGGGCGCCTTCAAGTCCTTCTCCATACAGCACGTGCCGAGGGAGGAGAACGCCCGAGCCGATCGACTGGCCAAACATGGCCCCTTGGTCGGAGGAACAATCACCGAGTTGTTTCGGCCTTCGATCGAAGAGGGAGAGGTGATGGACATCGACCAACCCACTTCGTGGATGGACCCCCTGGTCACCTTCCTCACCACAGGATGCTTGCCTGCGGAGGTTCAGGACAAGAGGCGGTTCAGGTACAAGTCCGCTTATTATTTACTAACTGACGGGGTACTCTACAGGAAGACTCTATCCGGTCCCTTGGCCAGGTGCCTGTCCGAGGAGGAGGCCTCCCGGGTCTTGGAGGAGATTCACACAGGCGAGTGCGGCAGCCATTCGGGAAGCCGAACCCTGGAGAAGAGAGTACTCAGAGCGGGATACTTTTGGCCCACCATCAGGAAGGACACGGAAGAGTTCGCGAAGAGATGCTCAAAGTGCCAACTCTACGCTCCGCTCCAGTTACATCCAGCCCAGCGTCTCCGGTCGATCACCACCCCCTGGCCCTTCGCCATTTGGGGGATGGATCTAGTGGGACCATTCCCCCCGGCGAGTGGGCAAAGGAGATATCTCCTGGTGATGATCGATTATTTCTCCAAGTGGATGGAGGTGAAGGCCCTGGCAAAAACGACCTCCCTGGTGGTGAAGAACTTCATTTGGGGGGAGATCGTGTGCAGACATGGTTTACCCCTCGCCATCGTTACCGACAACGGTCCGCAATTCGCAAGCCTTGAGCTCACCGATTTCTGTAGTCAACTTGGCATCGATCTCCGCTTCGTCTCAGTTCATCACCCACGAAGCAACGGTCAGGTTGAAGCAGCCAACAAAGTCATCCTCAACCTGCTCAAGAAGAAAGTAGAGAATTTGAAGGGAAATTGGGTGGAACAACTCCCCTCGGTCCTCTGGGCCTTGAGTACTACCCCCACCACGGCAACCGGCGAAACACCATTCAAGCTGTCACACGGCTCGGAGGCCCTCATCCCGATAGAGTTCGAAGTCCGGAGACCTAGGGTGGTGGCCGCAGAAGAAGGAGACGAGGGGTGGAGACTCGAGAACGAAGACGCACAGCGACTCGCCTTGGATTTGGTGGAAGAACTCCGCGATCAGGCCACGATCCGCCAGGAAGAGATCAAACGGAGGATGGCAAGACACTTCGACAAGCATGTCCGAGTCAAACAATTCGACAAAGGAGACCTGGTCCTCAAAAAAGTAGATGCCGCAGGGAGATCCGCCGCAGTAGGAAAACTCCACCCCAATTGGGAAGGCCCCTACATTGTCTCCGAAGTACTAAAAACAGGCGGGTATCGTCTACAAAATGTCGAGGGAGAACTTCTGGGAAATACCTGGAGTGGAGACGACTTGAAGCGTTTCTATTCCTAACATTAATATAATACTTAGTTTGTTGTTGTTCTACTTAAGATAATAACGCTTTCCATGGCAAACTCATAACGCTTCACCACCTAAGCAGCAGACCCCAGGTAGTGAGTTGAAGTCCTCAAGATGTGTTGTTGCCGTAGACCAGGTCACTGCACGAGCTCCTCTCCTGCATACCGGCTACTTGCCCCCTCGAGTGAGTTCTAAGTCCTCGAGATGTGTTGTTGCCGTAGACCAAGCCATAGCACTGGGCTCCTCCCCTGCAGGCTGGCTACTTGCCCCCTCGAGTGAGTTCTAAGTCCTCGAGATGTGTTGTTGCCGTAGACCAGGTCACTGCACGAGCTCCTCTCCTGCATACCGGCTACTTGCCCCCTCGACTGAGTTCTAAGTCCTCGAGATGTGTTATTGCCGTAGACCAAGCCATAGCACTGGGCTCCTCCCCTGCAGGCTGGCTACTTGCCCCCTCGAGTGAGTTCTAAGTCCTCGAGATGTGTTGTTGCCGTAGACCAGGTCACTGCACGAGCTCCTCTCCTGTATACCAGCTACTTGCCCCCTCGAGTGAGTTCCAAGTCCTCGAGATGTGTTGTTGCCGTAGACCAGGTCACTGCACGAGCTCCTCTCCTGCATACCGGCTACTTGCCCCCTCAAGTGAGTTCTAAGTCCTCGAGAGGTGTTGTTGCCGCAGACCAAGCCATAGTACTGGGCTCCTCCCCTGCAGGCTGGCTACTTGCCCCCTCGAGTGAGTTCTAAGTCCTCGAGATGTGTTGTTGCCGTAAACCAGGCCGTAAGACTGGGCTCCTCCCCTGCGGGCCGGCTACTTGCCCCCTCGGGTGAGCCCCAGACCCTAATGAGTGCCAACTCTAAAAAAGCGATCTCGTAAGGGAAGGGGAGGCGAGACGAATATCGTAAAAACCTCCCAGGCTCACAGATGGCGAAATTACTCATCCATTCGTCAATCATCTCGCGAAAAGCCCTAATAGGGGGGAAAAGTGCCCCCCAGCCGCCTCACACTCCGAAAAGGCATAAGTAAACGGGCGCCCGACCAAGGCGAGGAGAGCTCTCGCGCGAGCCCTCGCCACGAGCGAGTATCCCCCAGGCGCGAGTATGCCACATAGGCAAACGCGTCGCGAAAAATATATACAAGCAATAAACGATAATAACGAGCACGTCAAACGAGATTTGCGGCAAAAGAAGAGAAAAGATCAAGCGGATTAAAATGCGGCAAACACGCCCATCCTGTCAGACAGAAAAGGCGGGTACACCGAGAATATTCCCAAGAGTATTATTACAGGGATTACAAAATATAAAAACGAGCTATTCGCCCTTGTCACCCTCTTCCGATTCGCCAGATGAGCCGTCGCTTAGAGTTCTCGCCAGGATGGGGCTCACCGCCTCGCGATACAGTTCCGGGAGAAGGTCCGCGAGATCAACTGTGGCCCCCTCCGCGGTAAGAAGAAATCGTCGTCGGAGTCGCTCCCGTGTAAACACCGCCGTCTTGATGGCCAGCTGCCTGCGCGTCTCGGCGACCTGGGCCGGGGTGAAGTGAAGGAGCTGCGGAGCTGTGGACGACTCCCGTCTGCTGGGATGTCGGAGCTCAGCTATCTCCGATTTCGCCTCGGCAAGGCGAGTCCCTAGGTAGTTGGCTTCCTGCTGCGAGGCGACCAGCTGCGCCTCCAGCTCAGAGACCCGCGTCACCAGCGCAACGGTGGACTCCTGCATTAGCGAAAGTCAAACAATAACGTCGGCCAGCGAGTAAGAAGTAAACGAACAAGGACGCTCACCTCAGGGAGAATGACCTCCTTAGCCTTGGACCCGACAAGCTCCTCCGTCGTTGCCGCCAGCTTCTCCTCCAGCTCTTTATAGGTGGCGCCCAGTTTGCGGAGTCGCCTATTCGATTGAAGCCCCCGCCGCGCCGTCTGGTGAGCCAGCTCGGCGGTGCGGAGAGCGGATCGGCTGGTGAGGTTGGCTAGCTCGCGAATGGGAGCCTCCGCGAGAACTTCGGCGTCTTCTCGACCATATAACCCATAGAGCAGGTTATACGCCTGCTCGCCTACCTCCTCGAAATCCTCCCAGGAGGGGAGGAGCGAGCTCACCAGGACCCTGTTCGCATCGTGGTCCCATATCAGCAGCGGATTACCTTTGGAGTCCTCGCTCCTCATCCCCAACCCAAAATTTGTGTGGGACGATGGTTCAGGAGGCGGGCTTGCCGGAGGACGAGAAGATCTCCCAGTCTTCTGCTTCTTTCGCCTTGGCTCACTAGCCGAGGCGGCCTCAGGATCAACCAGACCTTTTCCCTTGTCCGTTGGCGCGGGCATCCCGCTGTCCACCGAAACCACCGCCGCTCCAAGGGCCTCCTCGAGATGAGGCTCGCTAGACTGACGTCGCGAGGCGTCGCAAGGAGGACGGGTGGGGATGGCGCGCTCACCTGCAAGAAGGTGAAAATTAATTCAGATCCCTACCAAGAGCAGAAGATCAGGGGAGAAGGGGGGAGCGCGGCGAGTATTCCCCAAGGCTTACCCGCTCCAGGATTCACAAAGGCGAGCTGATCCACGCCTCGCCGCAGAAAAACCACGTCCATAACCTTATTCTTCATGTAAGTATAGAGGTTCAGAGCGTCCCCTTTCAAGCGAGGCGGTCTGTACTCCGTCTCTGCCTTTTGAATAGGGGCGAAGGGAATGTTCCCGAAGTCGCCTCGCACCATGACAAATTTATCGGTCCAATGATGGACCTTGTTGAGCGTCTCGGCTACCTTAATGCACACGGTGGTAAAGAACAGGGTGCCGTCGCCAGTCGCCTTCAGGGTCAGGACCTTGCGGAAGACGGAAAGGTCGAATTCGATCTTCTTCTCGCGCAGGTAGCAGGCATATGCGACCAAAACACTGATCGCGTTAGGGTTGACCTGCACGGGGATCATCCCAAAGTATCGAAGGACCTGGCGCACCTCAGGCCATAGGGGCAGCCTCAACCCCACCTGGAAATGGGCTAGGGGGATGGCGAGTTCCCTGTCGTATAAGGAGTTAAGGAACTCACCAGGAGTTGGCCGCCTCGCTGTGTAGCCCGGTGGCAGGTAACGTTTCTCGACGTCCGTCAGCTCCTCGCCCAGGGTCTGCGAGCTGGGGAAGTTGTGCGCTCGAAAATTGCGGACATAGAAGGCACGCCCGTCTTCGGATGGCTCTTTCCCCATGGCGGATGGCGAGTAGAGGGAAAGGTCTAATAGGCGAGGTTCGGAAAAAGTGCTTGGAGGAGAGGGAGGTGTGGAAGCATACCCATCCGCTCTAGAGGGTCTTCTATTTATAGGCTCCGCCCCATCCGTCCTGATCGCACGCGAACTGGATAACCACCTATGCGAGTATGCCTAAACGAGTAGCTAGTTCAACAACGCACGGGTAAGAGGCAGCAACCCTAACACAAATAAAATACAGCGCGGGTACTAGAAATCTTTAACAGAAATCCTCTAAGCGCATAGCGCGAGTACACAAAAGACACAAAAACATCGCCTGCGCATTACAGGTACCCGAGAGGTCGCGAGTGCCTTTACATATCAAGCGTCAAAAAATAGTGGAACACATCAAAAGGGAGAATACAGCCTAAAGAGCTCCGCCGCGGCGCCGTGGGACGCGACCCAAGCGCCGCGCGCGCTGGGGGTGGCGAGCTCTCCAAGTAATGACGCGAGCTGCTCGCAGGTCTTCGCGGGCCTGCCCCAGACTCTCCTCACTCTGTCGGATGTGATCTTTGCCTCGGCGGATGTGCTCTTCCAGTAAGGAGGCCTCGCCCACGGTGCCAGCCACCTGCGAGAAGCAGTGGAGATCATCTTCGGTAGCTTGCTGGCGAGTCTCCACCTCGTACAACCTCGTCTCCAGGTCAGTCATCCTGTCAAAGAGGTCGTCCTCGCCCTGCACTTCAGAGAGGCGGTCCCCGAGGTCAACCAATCGCGCGTTCACCTCGGCGGGTGGCGTAGACATCAGAAAAGAATCATGAGCTCAAAGGACAGCAATCAAACGAGCCCACGACCCTTCGTTAAAGCCCGGCGGGTCCGCGAGTAGCTCCCTCAAGGGAGTAGATGCCACAGGCGGTGGCGATCCCGGCAGTGAGTTCGTCGATGGCGGACGACTGGAAGGAGGAGACCCCCGACTGTCTGAAAGGAGGTAAATGATAAGAGTAAGCGACAGAAAAGGAGGTGACAAGGTAAGCAAGGCGAGTACCCCCGTAAGTGTTGTTCCCTTCCTGGTGGTGAGGTGGATCTGCCCGCAACCTCCCAGTAGAGGCAGACAAGCGGAGAACCACACCGGCCCCCCGGATAAAGGCCCCATCATCAAGGATTTCCCCCCGGTAGTTGGGCAGGTCGGCTGGCCTACCCCAGACTGCTGAGGAGGTGACTGCAAGGGAGGAGGAAGGAGGGTCAAAACCTGCCTAGGGGCCGAGGAGGACGCGGTCCCAAGACCCATCGACAGCGTCGCGCCGAATTGGCCAGGTTGAATCGGGGGGCTAGGAAACACTGCAGGTAACAAAAGGTCAGTACCAATTCAGCCTAGTGGGACGAGAAGATGGGGCCCTTACCCGGTGTCGTGGTTGGACGAACTGGAGGAAATAGCGGGGCGCCCTGATCCGCTGGAGGCAGTCTCGCATCCTCGAGACCACCTGTTGTGATGCCGACCTTGCCCTCTCCTTGCTGGCGGGATGAGTCAGCAACGAGCTCTTCACGAATAGGCGAGGTCGTCACCTTCCCAAGCAAGGGTCCGCACCTCGCCGTGGATTCCGGATCTGTGGAAGATCTCTCGCGTAGCTCCGGGCCGACTCTCTTCCGCTTGGACTTCTTCTTCCTCGCGGAGCCAGGAAGGCGAGGCGTCAAGAACTCTCCGATGATGTCCATGACGGCTGCAGCCTCAGGCTCGTCATCAACGAGCCCCCGGTCGGCGGCTGCAGAAGACCCCCCCCCCCCCCCTTGAAAGACATTTCGGCACATGGGATAAAAGGAATACCCCCACTATTTATAGAGGAAGAGCTCGTGGGCTCGCAGTTCCGCCGAATAAGGGGTTGGACTCTTCTTTCCGACCTCTAGCGAGCTCGCAAAGAGCGGGGATTGTGTACAACCCGTATTCGGCGAGTAGAGCCGAAGGCACCTGACGAGTAGGCCGATGCCTCTCTCGGCGAGTAGAGCTGAAGGCATCTGGCGAGTAGGCCGATGCCTCTCTCGGCGAGTAGAGCCGAAGGCATCTGGCGAGTAGGCCGATGCCTCTCTCGGCGAGTAGAGCCGAAGGCATCTGGCGAATAGGCCGATGCCTCTCTCGGCGAGTAGAGCCGAAGGTATCTGGCGAGTAGAGTCAGATTCTGGGGAATAGAATCGTCCAGGCACCCCTGGTGGTCTGCCTATAGCCCTTCGGGACAGCGGAGTCTGGCTACTTGCAGACCAATTTGGGGTGCGTTTAGCAAAACAGTAAGGCGGAGTTACGCTATCCGCAAGTCATCCGGACCATTCTACCCCTGAGAAGTCTTTCCCTATAAATAGGACCCATTATGTCTCAGAACAGCACAGATCTACCCCCCCCCCCCCCCCCTTGTGAGAGCCTGTGCTTTCTTCCTTGTGCTGTCTGAGACAGGCTCAGCTTCTGGTTTTTGGGAGGGGAAATCAAGTAAGATTTTCGGGTTAGTGGCGGGACCTCCTCGCTGCAGCCAGTGGGTCATTCTTAGGGAGCTACCTACCAACCAGTGAGGTTCAGTTCTTAGCTCGGAATACTTAGTCCTAGGGATCCGACGAAGAGAGAAGTAACTCAAGCTACTCCCCAAGTCTCGAACAAGTTGGACCGGTATCCAGGTTCCAACACCCGGGTGAGTGGTTTTCAGTCGAGGACTTGACATAAAACGAATCTACCCGATGAGCCACCCAACGACCGGCATCAACAAGCCCAGGTGAGTGGTCTCCAGTCGAGGACTCGACCTAGATGCTATCTTTAACTACTTTTGATATAGTATAAATAGATTACATACCATTACAATGCGCTTCCTTGCGCTTACTGGGCCACATGCACCTTGGCCATCTCCTTCATCACTTCCTCTATATCCTCAGCTTCCTCCTGGTCCTTCCTGGTAAAGCTGTCTCCTCTCTGTCGGGGTTCTTCTTCCTCTACCTCCAGAAACTCTGGGTATGTGGATGTCGCGTGACCCTATTACTGATGTAAGTCACTGTACGACAATGCCATCATCCTTGCTTCCTTCCCTGCGCTACCCCTCTTATTATTTCCTCTTTTTCGGCCAATCGTCATAGTTTGCAGGGGGTGGGGTTGCAATGGCCTTGTGTCCGGCTACCACCCTGCTGGGTTGAACCGTCCCTGCCACTCCTGAAAGTTTCCTCTTCCTTGGAAATGGCCTCTTCCTTGGCCTTGAGGGGGTCCTCCTGGCGGCCTCCAGGTCGGTTGGGCGACTGGTGGTTGAAACCCCCAGCCTTGCTCCTGCCCAACGGGGGGTCCCTGGTCCCCCTGACTTCTCGCTTCCTCCTTCTTCTTCCCTCCTTGCTCTTTCTTCTCCTCCTCCTCCTTTTTCTCACCCTTGGCCAACCCTGCCACGAACTCCTGGTTTGTGGCCTCACACTCAATTTCTCGAGCAGCGTGCTCCATCAGCTCTTCGAAAGATAGGGGTGGGTCCCGAGTCAAGCTCATCCTGAACAGCCCCTTCTGTAAGCCGAGGGTGAAAGCCAGCTGCAGGGTATGCCCGACCACCTCAATGACAAGGAGGACTTCCTCCTGGAATCTATCCACGTAACTCCCCAACGTCTCCCCTGGCCTTTGCCGAACCAAGAACAGGGCCTCCGCCCCCTTCCTCCTCTTCTTTGAAATGGAGAACCTTAGCAAGAAACTTCGGCGCGGGTCCTCGAAGCCGTAGATGGTTCCCACTGGGAGTTGGTGGAACCAGTCTCTCGCCTTCCCCCTGAACGTGACCGCGAAGAGTCTGCATTTAAAGGCATCCGACATTTGCCTGATCGAGGCCATGTCTTCGAACCACTGGAGATGCTGAACAGGGTCGTCCTTCCCTGCGTAGTAAGACATGTCAGGCTCGCTGAATCCATATGGAACGGGAGCTGAGATGATCAGCTCGCAGAAGGGACTTCCCCATCCTCCCTGGCAAGTCGAAGGCGTTCTCTCTGCCTCCCTACTAGGGTAGCCGGTCTCAGGAGAGCTGTTGAAGAGCACTCTTGCTTGAAGACCCAATTCTTCCCCTATGGCCAGCTCCTTCCCTTGCCGATGTGCCTGCTCCACCTCCATCGGAGATTGCGAGGCGAGCACGAGTGTGGGTGGTGTCGAGCACTTGCTGTGAGGGGGGAGTGCGACCCGCAAGAGCTCCAGGATCGACTTCCTGAACTCGTCAAAATCACCCTTCTTCACGTACTCGCTGATAGGGGGTGAGTCCCCCAGCTCATCGCTTCCAGCCATGAGACTTGCTCAGAGCTTTCCGAACTAGCTTCTTCCACTCTCACCGCAACATAATGTTGAAACCAGAGAACTGGTCTTGACATTCGCAAGGGGGATGCAGCTAACCCTTACTTGACCTAAGCGAGACCCTTGACCAGCCACTAAGAACCGAAGAACCTGGCCCTTGGAGAACACCTAAGTCCACAAACGGACCCCTTAAGCTACAACGTGGAGGTCCTAGCACATACCCGGAAGCTCACAAGGAACTTTCCCTCCCAAGCCAATGCTGAGCTTGGACACCTTGGAGGGCACTAAGGATCACCTCACCGTCCACCTTCAATGACAGGGGGAGGGGTAGTGCTTGCTCACAACACACACACGAGGGGTGGGGGGGGGGGGGGGGGGGGGGGGGGGGGGGGGGTTACCAATATCCCTTCCCAAGGTGCCCATGTGGGTCTATTTATAGACTTCCCAAATTGGGCTGTGGACCTTTGGTCCACTCGCCCCTAGGCCTGGGCGAGTGGACCTTTGGTCCACTCGTCCCCTAGGGCCAGGCGAGTGGGTCGAAGGTCCACCCCTCCCCTAGGCCTTGGCGGAATGCGGGGGAGTGGACCGAATCACCTACCTCCCCCTCCTTTTGCCTTGGGTAGCTTCGAACCTCTTCAACATGTTGATTCGCCGTGCCACGACAACTTTCACTAATGCGATCACACCAGCTCGGCTAATATGAGGGTTGTACAGCTGACGTTTCTGTCCAAACTCACCGGAGCAAAAACGTCACACCAAACGGAACCTTAGCGTTGCATTAATGAACGCGTTCAGTCATACAAATGACTAAATGGCTCTGCTTCTCCCCCAAGCCCCTAAATGCTATGTGAGTGGAGGTCATTGTGTTGAACAATATGAACAATAGTAGAAAATATACAAAGAAGTGTGACAAATATAATGTAGTATAATAAAAACATTAACAAAATAACTTGTACTATAGTCTTCTGTAATAGCGAGTTTCGCAACTCACACTCTAGCGAAATATACAATGTAAGTAGTGAAGAACTACGACGACTTATCTGAGTCGTCTTATTATTGTAGTGCTATCATCTTAACAAGACTTGTTGTATTAATTTCATTTTGGAAGACTCCTTGGATTCATAATATTACACAACTAAGACTAGACTCATCGGAATAACAAATAATAAACATTCCAATTCAATCGTTTTGACACACCAAATGTCACCATAGTAATGATCATTGTTAAGTGGGTCGAAGTCCGCATCGTCGTGGCCAGTTGACAACACTGGTTCAAGGGCAGCGGATGATGAAGACAACGTCAAGAAAACTTTGCATAGACTTTCAGATGTCGCCCATCAGCCAACTCTCCTAGCATTCTTCTCAACCTTGTATTGCAACTAAGAAAACGACGGTGTTAATTCAATAGCAAAGTAAGTACGGAGAAGACAAGCACGTGTTCATTATTTGTCGATATACGTTGAAAATCATATACGGAGGAGGAAAATTTGCGTCCGGCACAATATAGTCTGCGTATAACAATTTTCAGCGGTCCCGCTATATGCTGGAATTCCATTAGTCCCGGACAGGGCCCAGGGCCCAGGGCCCGGACCCAAGTATTTTTGGGTCCGGAGAGCCGGACCGGTGTACTTCCCTAGATGCTCATGTTAGTACATGTACTTCCATCAGCCCCCCTACAGTACATTAAATATTATTTATTAATTTCAAAGAATCAAAAGGGCTTTCATCGCCTTCTCTCTCTCTCTCTCTCTCTCTCTCTCTCTCTATTTAACCTCACGCGAGGGAGTCAATTTGTATCCTCTTAGTTTCGGCAGATTGACTTCAAAGATCTTAGTATGGCTGAGGTAAATCTTACGACCTTCTTGTCCTCCGCAAATTCTACGGTTTCCGAATTTCTCATCGCTTTCCCTTTTAGCCGGATCGCTAGTTTTAGGTCTTTGATTTTTTTCTCCACTATTAGATTTGGGGCTTGCTTGTCGAATTTGACTCCTCACCTTTTTTTGCGCAATTAATTGGTCCTTCTGGTTCTGAATATTTGGAGAACAAAGATCTATAGGTTTCTCGTTTCAATTTAAATGATTTACATATTCAATTTTCTGTTTTAGAAGCTAGTATGTGCTGCCGGAGACCTGGAACTACATGTTGAAAATTCCAATTCGACTCACCCATAATTTCAGTTCTGTGGAAATTTTCATTGATTTCAGACATTCATTAAAAAGTGATTTTTGCGTGGAATCAAGCGTTTAGGGAGTAAAAAGAGAACTGCAACAAAACGAATACTGGTTGCTCATTTATTATTTTGTCTAATTATATATTTTTCACCGCTTATGGGGAGAAATTATAGCTTGTCCGACAAGATATTCCTAATTCAAATACATCTAATGAAATATAATAAGATAAGATAAAAAAATTATATTTATGATAAATGAGTGAGAGCATTTCAGGGAAAATTTGTAGAACCATTTATTTTAGCAGAACTGCATAAACTGCAGCACTCCTTATATAAATTAATGAGTGCCACAATTACTTATTGTTGAATCTAAATTTGTCTGTGGAGTTTAGTCAAGCACTACTGCACTACTTGGACCCAATGAGAGAGATGGATTTTCCCTCAGAATTTGAGGGTTGGATTCAAATGGATTGGGGAGAGTGATGGATTTTCCATCAGAATTTGAGGGTTGGATTCAGAAGTAGTTTATGATAACTACTTTGGGGGTGTAATGATGGTTTGAGCCGAGCAATTTTTTATGATCGTACTCCTCTGAATAATATTGTTGAGCACTTGTGTTTCAAAAACAACATTTTTTTGGTGGTTGAGCGATTCTCTTGGTGGACCAAGTATGTGCCTCTTCAACATCTAGTTGGCCTTTTCTACTATCGATTTGATCGGTGATATTTATAGGACCTCATACAGTTCAAGCCATCTTGACCAATTCAGCTCAGTTTATCATTGAACATAGTGTACATTTATCCTAAGGAATGTTGGATCAAATTTTTTTGGTGTACCAAGTTCTAATATGCATAGATGATGAGGTGAAATAGTCTTGAAATTAGGATCTAGACTAGTCTCTACAAGGATGAATGTTAAGTGACTTGCTGACAGAGGCTGGCGTCTATCTTCAGGTTTTTGGTCGAATTGTATTTCTTCTTTTATCTCTTATAAAGTTATTACAAGAAAGTTTTATAAGAAGAACCAATGTTCTCCTAGAGCTAGAGAATATATGTTTTGTTAGAAAGATCTCAGAAGTATTTAGTTAGAACTTAGAGTCCTCTCCTTTAGGTTCTTGGGAATTACAAGTACTTTCAAGGTCTTAGAAATTCTTATCCGTGTCAAGAAAGCTATCTAAAGAAGGTACACATTTTCTTTGTTCTTTTCCTTACCGCGTAGTGTTGCCTGTCTTTTTTGAGCTTCCATCTTTCTTTTTGTTCCCCCCTTCGACCCTCTTTATAAGCTTAGGTTGATGTGAAGGTAAGCAATATCATAGGGTCCGTTACAATGCATGCTACTTAAAAAAGCTCTTACAAGCTTAAGTATTCCTCAAAATTCTAGCCAGATGGTGAATACACCATGTATTGAATCACATCGTTTGAGTAGAATCATTATCTGTCATAAGATATGTTGGTGTTTATTTATGTATATAAGTGGTGTGTGTTTAACCTTGTTGTATATTGTTACCGATGCGCACGCGGAGGAACCGGCTTGGCAAGTTTACTCGAGGAGGGCGCGCACGGGAAGAGAGGGGCGTGAACCGGAGGAGGAAACCGGGCGGGCGGAACACGGCGCAGCATAGACGACCGCCCCCCCCCCCCCCCCCCCCCCCCCCCCCCCTGGCCTATTTTATCTGCTTTATTTTATATGTTGCCTTATGTTTAATCCCAAACTCTATATAAGGGATTCTCTACCTTGTATTGTTTTTCATCTTTGGATCATCTATTTGAAATTGGTAAGGGCTGCTCCCTTATTTTCTTCTCTCCCAACCCTAACTCTTCTCTCAACTCTCCTCCTCCTCCTTTCTTCTCTCTAACCGCCGGCTTCATTACCGTAAGGGTAATAATTGGTCCGACCTGCCCCTTCTCCGCCCGCACGCAGTGCCGCCGGTCTCGCTACTGCCGTTCCCCGGCGTTACCTCCGTCCGATACCGCCAGCCCTATCGACGCAGAGTCTCCCCGCAGCGTTTCCTCGTCGATACCAGGACGCTAACCGCAGCGTTCCCGCGATGCCGCCGAAGCCCTCCGCAACGGACGACCTCGCCGAGCGCGTGACAGCCCAAGGGAGCCAGTTGTCCTCCCTCCAAGCGCTGGTCGAGTCCCTGGCCACCGGCCAGGCGGCCCTCACCGCCGGCCAGGCGGAAATCCTGGCTCGGGTTTCCGCCTGGACCGTGAGCAGCGGGCTGATTCCGCCCCAGCCGCCGGGCCCGCTGCCACCAGCCGCCGGGCCCGCTGCCACCAGCCGCCGGGCCCGCTGCCACCAGTCGCCCGCCTCGCCGATCCCGCAACCTCCTTCACCGGCCCCGCCTTCTCCGGGGACGCCGCCTCCATACTTGGATCTCCACCACCCCCGCCACCTCCGGCCGGCCGATCGGCCCTAGCTTTGGACATTCCATCATTTCCCGGGATGGATCCCCTCGGGTGGATCGCTCGCGCGGAGCAATTTTTCGACCTCAATGGGACGTCAACGGCGGATAAAGTAAGCACCGCCGTGGTTGGCCTTGAAGGCTCGACACTTCATTGGGCGCGATGGTTACGCCAAATCCAACCCGCCATTTCGTGGACCGAGTTCAAACAAGAGATGATGACCCGTTATGACTCCCGCCACACTGGTTCCGCGATTGAGCGCCTTTGCACGACACGACAATCGTCCACCGTGGACGCCTACATCGACGAATTTGTCTCCCTTGTCACGCAAGTTCCGGGCCTTCCGCCCGATCGCTACTTAGGGTTCTTCCTTCAAGGCCTCCGTCCCAACATCCGCTCTCGCCTGCATACTCATCATCCCTGCACCGTCTCGGAAGCGCTCGACCTCGCAAGGGCCGTCGAAGCGGACCTCGGTCCTCGACCGGCCGCACCACCCCCATTCCGACCAATGCCGGCCCCGGCCGCCGGCCCGCGGCCGCCGCCGCCGGGTCAGGGCCGCCCACCTCGCCCGGACGGTCCACAACGCGTCGACTACCACGACCTTCGCCGCCGCGGTTTATGTTTCCGTTGCCGCCAACCTTACTCCCCACAGCACGTGTGCCCGGTAAAGGAGTTTCATGCTCTCTTTGTCGATGGCGACGAGGACACCTTGGACGAGGAAGGCCCCCTTTCGGAGGCGGTACTGGATCAGCCACCCCAGGAGTCGGAGGGGGTGCCTCTCAACGTGTTGGAGCTACCCTTCTATTCAGTTGGCGGTTTGACGGGGCCCCGCACGATGAAGCTGGCGGGCTTGATCCAGAATCGGTCCGTGATCGTGATGATTGACAGTGGTGCTAGCCACAATTTCCTGTCGGCACAGCTAGCGCAGGAGTTGGCGTTGCCTTACGATTCCTCCCCTGATTTCTCCGTCTGCCTGGGGGATGGTCGTCGCCGCCCCACTTTGGGCCAGTGTGCGGGGGTCACCCTATCCTTGGGACCGTGCACAGTCACGGCCGATTTTTACATGTTCGAGCTTGGGGGACTTGACGCCATTCTCGGGGTGGCGTTGTTACAGACGCTGGGTGACGTGCGTGTGAATTGGGCCTCCATGAGCATGTCCTTCCTTCACCAGGGCCGGCCTTGCCGTTTGGTCGGCGACTCCACTCTCCTCCGCTCACCGGTCTCCTTCCGGGCGATGACCCGCATCACCGACATCAACTTCTCCGCCTGGTTGTGGACACTCCAGTCCACCCCCACCTCGCCGGTGTCCCCACTGCCGGCCGATATGCACGCAGTGGTTGCCGATTTTCCAGAGATTTTCACCACCCCTCCCGGCCTTCCACCGCCGCGGCCGACCGACCACGCTATCATTCTACAGTCGGGCTCCGCGGCAGTCTCCGTACGACCCTACCGTTATGGCCATACTCAGAAGGACGAGATCGAGAAGCTCGTGCGGGAGATGCTTTTGGGCGGCCTGATCCGGCCAAGCGCGAGCCCCTTTTCCAGTCCGGTCCTTTTGGTGCGCAAGAAGGACGACAGTTGGAGGTTTTGCGTGGATTACCGGGAGCTGAACAAGGCAACGGTCCCCGACAAATACCCCATTCCGGTCATTCAGGAGCTGTTGGATGAGTTGCATGGGACGACTTTCTTTACGAAAATCGACCTTCGGGCCGGTTACCACCAGATCCGGGTACGACCGGAGGATGTGCCGAAAATGGCTTTCCGCACGCATGACGACCACTTTGAGTTTTTGGTGATGCCGTTTGGGCTCACCAACGCCCCGGCCACTTTTCAGGCGACAATGAACGATATCTTCCGCCCAGTCCTCCGTAAGCATGTGCTTGTTTTCTTTGATGACATTCTTGTCTTTAGTCCCTCTTGGCAGGACCACCTCCTTCACGTGCGGGACACGTGTGCTACTCTCCGGCGCCACCACCTCACCGCCAACCAGAAGAAGTGCACGTTTGGTGCGACGACTGTGAGCTATTTGGGGCACACCATCTCCGCTCACGGCGTGGCTATGGATCAGGACAAGATCGAAGCAGTGACGCGCTGGCCCACTCCGACTTCGGTCCGAGACGTCCGAGCCTTCCTCGGCTTGACAGGATACTACCGACGCTTCATCCGAGATTACGGTGGGTTGGCCCGTCCTCTCACCCAGCTGTTGAAGGCGTCCGAGGATGGACCGTTCTCCTGGCCGCCGGCCGCCATGGCGGCTTTTGCCGCGCTTCAGTCCGCCCTTATTCAGGGGCTAGTTCTGGCCATGCCCGACTTCCAGCAGACATTCATCGTGGAGTGCGATGCGTCCGGCTCCGGTGTGGGTGCAGTCTTGATGCAGGCCGGACGACCCGTAGCCTATTTCAGCCGGGCATTTTCTCCGGCGGTGCGCAGTCGATCGGCCTACGAGACGGAGCTCATGGCCTTGGTATTGGCGGTCCAGCACTGGCGGCCGTATTTACTTGGACGGTCATTCGTGATCCGCACCGACCACCACAGCCTCCGTTACCTGCTGCAGCAGAAGATCGCCACCCCCACTCAGCAGCTTTGGGTCGCCAAGCTTCTCGGATACAACTTCACCATCGAGTTTTGGTCTGGCAAGACCAATCGGGCGGCCGATGCTCTCTCCCGCCACCCCCACGCCCCGGAGTTAGCCGCCATCTCGCGGCCGGTGTGGGAGGATGCTACCATTCTCCAGCAGGAGGCTGAGGCCGACCCCCATTTGCTCGCCATTCGCACTGCCTTGCTCGCTGATCCCGCAGCCCGCCCGCCATACTCCCTCCTTGGAGGTCGACTCTTTCATCGCGGCCGCCTCGTCCTTTCCGCCTCGTCATCCCGCATTCCACAGCTTCTTGCAGAGTTTCACGCCACACCTTCCGGGGGCCACGCGGGGGCTTTCCGTACGTACAGGCGGATAGCTGCTTCCCTTTACTGGCCACACATGCTACGACAGGTAAAGGCCTATGTGGCGGCCTGCTTGCCATGTCAGAAGGCGAAGTACGAGGCCATGTTTCGTAGCGGCCTGCTACAGCCTCTCCCGATCCCCGAGCGCATTTGGGAAGACATCGCCATGGACTTCATCACCCGCCTTCCGCGTTCCAACGGATTTGACTATATTCTGGTGGTCGTCGACCGCCTGATGAAGTACGCCCACTTCGTTCCACTCCGACACCCTTATACAGCCGCGACCGTGGCGGACAGCTTCATCTCGGAGATTGTGCGTCTCCATGGGTTTTCCCGTTCGATTGTGAGTGACCGGGACCCGCTGTTTCTTAGCAGCTTCTGGACCTCTTTGTTTCGCCTCCAGGGCACACGCCTCCGGATGAGTACAGCGTACCATCCCCAGTCAGACGGACAGTCAGAAGTGTTGAACCGCTGCCTCGAGACGTACTTGCGGTGCTTCATTGGCGAGCGACCCGACTCCTGGACGAAGTGGCTATGCTGGGCTGAGTACTCCTACAACACCGCATATCATCATGCCGCCAACACCCCCCCCCCCCTTTGAGACCGTCTATGGGCGGCCTCCCCCATCCATTCTACGGCACCTTCCGGGTGAATGCCCCGTGGCCAGTTTGGCCGACCACCTCTATGACAGAGATGTTATCTTGGATAGCTTGAAACATCATCTTCGGCGCGCTCAAGCCAAGATGACTTCCTTCTCCTACCGGAAGCGCCGCGACCTCTCGTTTCAGGTGGGCGAGCGCGTATTCATCAAGCTCCACCCTTACCGCCAGCTCACGGTGGCACGCCGCACCTGCCCCAAGTTGGCTCCTCGTTTCTACGGCCCTTTTGAGATTATCAGCCGCATCGGCGCCGTCGCCTACCGCCTTCGCCTCCCGGATACTAGCCGCATCCACCCGGTGTTCCATGTCTCTCAGCTCCGAAGGGTGATCGACGACCATCCAGTCACCGACCACATTCCGGCCGACATGGCCCACTCCGACTCTACACCATTGTATCCGGCATCCATTGTGGATAGCCGCCACTATACCTCCGGAGATACCACCCCAGAGGAGATCCGCGTCGCTTGGCGCTACCGGCCTCTCACCGCCGCTACTTGGATGCTGCGCGACGACTTCCGCCGGCAGTTTCCAGATTATTGCCTTGAGGACAAGGCAAATTTCCCCGGCGGAGGTATTGTTACCGATGCGCACGCGGAGGAACCGGCTTGGCAAGTTTACTCGAGGAGGGCGCGCACGGGAAGAGAGGGGCGTGAACCGGAGGAGGAAACCGGGCGGGCGGAACACGGCGCAGCATAGCCGACCGGCCCCCCCTTGGCCTATTTTATCTGCTTTATTTTATATGTTGCCTTATGTTTAATCCCGAACTCTATATAAGGGATTCTCTACCTTGTATTGTTTTTCATCTTTGGATCATCTATTTGAAATTGGTAAGGGCTGCTCCCTTATTTTCTTCTCTCCCAACCCTAACTCTTCTCTCAACTCTCCTCCTCCTCCTTTCTTCTCTCTAACCGCTAGCTTCATTACCGTAAGGGTAATATATATATATATATATAAAAGAGGATAATGAAACAGAGCTTTGAGTGTGCCCTAATTTTTTTCGCAACAAGGTATCAGAGGCCAGGTTCCGATTCGCTCTGACTCTCTGCTCGCGACCCTGATCCGAAGGAGAAGTGAAGCACAGAAGTCATCGACGAGGGAATCTCACAGTGGACGGAGGAGAAACCATCGACGAAGGAGAAGTTGTCGATCTGAGAATCCATCGACGAAGGAGACGTCAATCGGAGCAGTCGTTCGGAGAAGTCGTCCATCTGTGAAGCCGCATTTGTGAAGTCGTTCGGAGAAGTCGTCATGAAGCCGCATTCAGTCGATATCCTCATTTGTAAATCCGCATCTGTGAAGTCGTTCGGAGAAGTCGTCACGAAGACGCATCCCGCCAATCGATATCGTCGAGCAGCTCGATATCGTCGAGAAGGCAGAAGCCGTCACGAAGCCTCATCCTGCCAGTCGATATCGTTGAGCAACTCGATATCGTCGAGAATGCATCCAGTCGATATCGTCGAGATCGATACACGACATCTAGTCGATATTGTCGAGAAGCATCCAGTCGATATCGTCGAGATCGATACACGACATCCAGTCGATATCGTCGAGAAACTCCATATCGTCGAGAAGCTTGCACGACATCCAGTCTGTTAGATCTGTAGGCGCCCTTAGAGGGGGGGGGGGGTGAATAAGAGTTTTAAAAACTTTTATAGCTTAAGTGAAATTACGGATATATGTTGAATATATTTTACGAATTATTTCACTTAAGACAATGCTTTATGCTTTTATAAGACAGTAATGCTCAAAGCAAGAGAGATGGAACTCTGTTGTTACCGCAAGCTGTAGAAGTTATCGCTCGAAGTTAGTGGTAGAGACCTCACTTTTCGTTTAGATTTCAAGGATCAAGGAGAACGAATCATACTGGAGAAAACGATAATATTATTGCCTTAAGAATGATTACAAAACTTGATCCCAATGACGTTTGGAATTGAGACGTACGTAAAAACCCTTTTGGTTTTCTATACCGACCATTCTCTCAAGGACCGGTTGGCTCTAGCCTATCTCTCCCCAGATGAGGCCTCGAGCCGCCCCTAGATCTAACCCTAGACCTAGTCGTCACACCCACGCGACGAGTTCTCCCTAGTCCTCGCAAGGCCATAGTCGTCAACACTTGCGAATTTCTCTCCGATAAAAATAAGAGTTATAATCAATAATTAGAAAAACTAAAACATCATAAACTCCCTCAAGGATTGAACTTGAAGATGATGTGGGCGTGATTGATCCGTCTTCAAGTTCTTAGAATTCACGAGCGTTGATGGAGTTCTTTTGGCTGCAAGGAGGAAGCTCACACGAAAGGTCAGGAGTTGTATCTTTTGATTTTTTTTGTATCGACCCCTCTTAAAGGAGGAGGACCGCTCTTTAAATAGACTCGGATCCTAGCGCCAGCGGTAGTGCTACCGCCGGGCGGTAGACTCTTTAGGCAATAGGCTGACACACAGATTGAGTTATCTTAGACAACATTCTTGCTTTAAAATAGGCTGCCCTTCCTACCTACTAACGCGCCGCGTTAGTGATATATCATTCCTAGCCGTCAGATCTCCTTCATCTTTCGCTCCTCAATCAGCAGAGCGATGACGGGATTTCCATAAGTTACCGCCGAGCGTTAGCCTTAACACGCCGCGGTAGAACTTGTTATATCTGAGTCCAGTTGATATTCCTTTCTCGACGATATTTTCATCTCAACATTGTTTCCAATTATGCAGAAGCTACCGCCAGTGGTAGTGTTATCGCGCCGCGTTAGCAGCAGAGCATCGTAGTGATAGAGAATCGTCGTCTTTCTTTTTCGTACTCATGGGGGCTTGAGAGATGAAGTTCATATACACTATAAACACATGCCAAATATGATAAAATACAATGAGATTTGTTATTCTCAAACCAAGAGTGTGGAAAGCATGTTCCAACACAGTCAACATCCTCAAGATATCGACACCTCATCACTACATTCAATAAAGAATAATTTATTTAAAAGAATAATTTGCGCACAATCATGTTGTTTAGGCACAATGTGAAAGATTAGGCTAGGAAAAGGTATTAGATATACAAATATAATAGCAAATGCATCAGATGAAAACGTGTTGCAATTTGCAAATAGAAATTAAACTTCTCATAAATTTATTTAAAAGCAAATGCATCAGTAACAACTAAAACCCCCTATATATTCCACTTGCAACCACCAACCAGGAGGTCCCCCTCGCCACTATCTATATGGAGTTCGGCGCTCCATTGGGTGCGTTGGATGCGCCAGCAGGTTCCTGACCTCATCTGGCCCACATTGAAGGAGTAACTCCTCCGCCACTACGATACCCGCCATGCGGGTAATGCCTTCTCAACTCCGTTCGTCAGTCCGACTCTGTGACCTCTTACATCGACGAGTACATCGCAGTCACTATGCACGTACCCGACCTAGCCCCGACCATTACTTGGCGTATTTTCTGGCGGGTCTGCACCCCCACCTTCGCATCCACAACCCGTTTACTCTTTCCCGCGCAATGGAGCAAGCTCGGTATCTTGGCAAGGAACTATACCCAGCTCCACCATCCTCCTCTATCCGGCCTCCCTACTAACCACTACCGCCGCCTCTTCCGGGATCCTCTGCCCCCACCTGCTAGGTCTGCCTCCACAGCCGCCAGTTCCGCTTCCACAGGAACCCCAACGCTTGTCTCACCATCAACACCTCAAGTTCGCCGCAAGGGCCTCTCCTTTTGCTGCGAGCAACCATACTCGCCCACCCACGTCTGCCCTCTCAAAAATCTATGTGTGTTGCTTGGATCTGAAGATGATGGTCCGAACTTCGGTGATTTGGATCCGCTGACGCTCTCTGACAACCCCTACGGACCTCGACCTTGAGGACAGGGTCAATTTTCGGGCGGGGCATGTTGATACGATGATGGCCGCCACGCGCCTCTATTAGATGTGTAGCCCGTGAACATTATTGTACTTTATATTTCCCACTCCCTTATATATCTGAGTGGTAGTGTCTCCTTGTTCATTATCTTTGAGATCTTGTTTAGTGTTAGGCTCTCCAAGGTGAGAGAGACTCTTAGAGGGAACCACCCTCAGGAGTTTGGGCCGAGCTTGTCTCGACAATTATATCCCTTTGTGTTTAAGCATGCAATTTCAGTTCTTAATAGCGCGAGTCTATCAGTAATTGAGAAATTTTGCATCATCAAATGAATTAATATCAAACTTACATTCTTCATTTACTACCGTAGCGGATTCTTCAACATTCTTTTTCACACTATCATCACTATAAGTTTTCTTCGGACAGTTGGACAACAAAGACCTCTTCGAACAGTCGGACAACAAACACCTCTTTGGACATTCGGACACCAAACACCTCTTCGGACAGACCACAACAAACACCTCTTCAGATAGTCCGACAACAAACACCTCTTCGGACAGTCCGACAACAAACACCTCTTCGGACAGTCCGACAACAAACACAACCATAATACCATCATAAAAGCATATACAAAATTTAGATGGGAGACCTTCAATCTGAAATCATCATAAAAGCATTGTTAAATAAGTTTTTAGTGAACTTGCAAACTAACATCACCATAATACCAAAATTTCACTTCTAATTATGATAAAAAATGCAAGCAATCCTATCAAAACATCCATCTATACAATTTGAAAAGAGCAACACTATATACTAAGGCAATAATTAGAACACTTCTTCGGACAGTCTGACAGCAAACACCTCTACGGACAGTCCGAGAGCAAACAGCTCTTCGTACAGTCCGAGAGCAAACACCTCTTCGTACAGTCCGGCAGCAAACACCTCTTCGTACAGTCCGGCAGCAAACACCTCTTCGTACAGTCCGACAACAAAGACCTCTTCGTACAGTCCGACAGCAAACACCTCTTCGGACAGTCCGACAACAAACACCTCTTCGGACAGCCCGACAACAAACACCTCTTCGGACAGTCCGACAGCAAACACCTCTTCGGACAGTCCGACAACAAACACCTCTTCGGACAGTTCGACAACAAACACCTCTTGAGACAGTCGCACAACAAACACCTCTTCAGACAGTCGCACAACAAACACCTCTTCGGACAGTCCGACAGCAAACACCTCTTCGGACAGTCCGACAACAAACACCTCTTTGGACAGTCGAAGAGCAAACACCTCTTCAGACAGTCGAAGAGCAAACACCTCTTCAGACAGTCGGAGAGCAAACACCTCTTCGGACAGTCGGACAACAAACACCTCTTCGGACAGTCGGACAGCAAACACCTCTTCGGACAGTCGAAGAGCAAGCACCTCTTCGGACAGTCGAAGAGCAAGCACCTCTTCGGACAGTCCGATAGCAAGCACCTCTTCGGACAGTCCGATAACAAGCACCTCTTCGGACAGTCCGACAGCAAGCACCTCTTCGGACAGTCCGACAGCAAACACCTCTTCGGACAGTCCGACAACAAACACCTCTTCGGACAGTCCTACAACAAACACCTCTTCGGACAGTCGGATGTTACTTTGTTTAACTTGTGTCGTAAATTTTGTACAAATATAATCGCAAATGCATCAGATGCAGTAAACGTGGATCATGAAGAGACTACATGATGTTAGTTAAAGAAGAAAAACATTTACGCAAAAGTGGAAGCAATAAGAGTATTAAGAAAGAAAATTCATTAGATAAAATGGAATCAGTAAAATGGAATCAAATGCAGCAGAAGAACCCTAACAGTAGTGGGAATCAGATGCAGGAGAAGAAGAAAAAATAAAATGCGGAGGAGAACTCAGTCAACTCATCAGAGAGGAGGGTTGCAGCGGGTTGCGGGAGATGCCAAAGGCTTTCGACGCAGATGCCGGAGATGCCGGAGGCTTTTGACGCAGAGATGTCGGAGAGCTTTCGACGCAGAGATGCGGGAGATGTCGGAGGCTTTCGACGCAGAGATGTCAGAGGGATTTGGCGCAGAGATGCGAGCGGGAGATCGAAACCTAAACGCCGCGTGAAATGAATAGGTCGCGTGAAATGAATACGCCGCGTGAAATGAGGGGTCCGCACAGGAAATGAATAGCAAGCGGGATACGCGATTCCGGATTTAATTTTTTATTTATTTAAAAGATGCGTTTCCGTGCGTTTCGGATACGCGTTTTCGCGCGATTCCCGTATCCGATACACGTCGAGCCGATACGTAGAGCATTTTTAAGTATCCGTGCTTCGTAGGTTATCTGAATCTTATTTCTTCTATGAAGGATCCATGTGAGTAGCATCAACCATTGTCACATCATTATGATATGAGCCACGAATTGGGATCTCGTGCGCAGCCGGGCGATGGGAAAGTCATAGTGGAGGTTGGAGTTCTGCTTCTTTGACCCTCGGAAACCTATGATGGCGGTGGACTAGCAGTAAAGAGGGATCTGGCAAGGAGATCAATTGTAGAGTAGCCGGGCGCTGTGTGGAGGGGCGACAGGTTTTATTGCGGTAAACCTTATCGGGCCTTGATAATAAAATTTTCCCTCCTAAGTTCCATTTCCTCTATCTAAGTAGGAGTCAATTCCACAACGTGATATCCAAAATGCCCCTCGCCAAGGCCATAACACAAACCAGTAAAATATTGAAATAAAAACAATTGTAGAAAAATATGGAAACGCGGCCTGCTCAATCTTGGCATGACTTTCCGCGGCACTGATAAGTCACAACCCAACGTGGGTCCATAAACAATCACACATCAATGAATCCAAAGGTTAAAAAAAACATGAATGGGTCACCTATCCATCTCAAACCATCATATTACATCACTTTCCAGAGTCTAAGGTGATCCGATATAGATGACCTCCTCGACAACTGCTGACAAAGGAGACAAGCTTGCTTAGGAGAAGCTAGAAATTGACAAGGCCGGTGGGGTCAAGATGTGTGTGGGCAAAATGAGCTATTGGATGTGGTGGCCGGTGGGGTCAACAATCAACCAGAGGTATTGAGTAAACTGGATGCAATGAGTGAGCGGTAAAGTTGATGAAGTTGTGCAGTTGATTATTGATGAGGTTAAGCGGAAGGATTGACTGGATGTGGTCGACAAAGTTGACTCTATGGCAAAATGAGGTGGGCGTGCATGAGATGATATTCCTCTCTGATACCAAGTGAGACAACTGTGGCCAAAGAGAATTTTGGTTAATGTTATTTTGTTTTTTTATGATGGAGAGTCTTTTTGTGTTGATGTGGGCATGTTTAATGAAGTGATGATTTGTATTGTGAAGTAATTGAGTGGTTTTTTGAGTCGTTTAATGAAGCGATGATTTGTATTGTGAAGTAATTGAGTGGTTTTTTTGAGTCGTTTGAGTCTGTTTTCCGTTAATATCACCAAGCAGGCATAAGGGAAGTGTGGGATTGTTTTGTGTATGGTATATTTGGTCTATATTAACCAGCCTTTGAATCCATGAAGACTTCATGAATTTCCCTCGCATGTAGCGTCTCGGCCTTAAACGCATAGATACATTTTTTTTAGTTGGGTAACGTGAGAGTGCACCGTTGTGCCAATTCTTCTCTGATACTATGTTAGAATCAACTGGTCGCAGGCAGAGGGGTCCAGAATATATGTTAGTGCACAAGACTTCACGAGTTTCTTAATTTTTGAGTGTAAGTCTCAATAGGGGTTTATATTTTGCAAGTTATCACGGATATGTACAAGCTCAAATCATCCTAGCTTTAGGGATGCCTTGAATTTAGTGCTTCAATCATGCTGCCACAAGAAATGTGATTCACCTTTTAAAGTAAGGCTTTTTCTTCTTAATTTAGTTCAGGCCCACTTGAAGGTGTTTCTGTATTTTAATCTTTCTTCAAGCAGAAATATCCACTAATTATAATGATCAAGGTTTGTCCTCTTCTTGAAATATGCACTAATTATATAAGATATCCGGAACCAATCTGATGTAGGGTAGGCTACGTGGGTGTGCGACTAACATGCAACCCTAGGTGAAGTGCGGGAAGATAATTTTATTACCCATCAATACTATATGCGACACATGTAGACCCGACGGAGAAGGCAAACAATGCAATAAATAATTGAATGTGGACGGGGCATTGGTAAGCCCGAAGGGCATCACCAAGAACTCGTAATGCCCATCGTGCATCCGGAAGGCTGTTTTGTGGATGTCCTCTGCTCGCATCCGAATCTGATGATAGCCTGACTGCAGGTCAAGCTTGGTGAATAGACGTGCGTCGTGCAGTTCGTCCAGTAGCTCTTCAATCAAAGGAATGTGGAATTTATCCTCAATGGTCGAACTGTTCAAGCCGCGGTAGTCCACACAAAATCTCCACGACCCATCCTTCTTCTTGACCAATATGATCGGGGAAGAAAATGAACTTGTGCTGGGACGGATAATTCCCGCGGCCAACATTTCTCGGACGCTGCGTTCGATCTCGGCCTTCTGAATGTGCGGGTAGCGATATGGTCGGATGTTAGTGGGCTCGGCCCCCTCCTTGAGTTGGATTTGGTGATCTCGGAATCTCGGTGGTGGGAGTGTGCAGGGCTCCTGAAATATGTCGGCATACTGTACTAGAATAGACAACATCTGGATAGGTACCTCTGATGGCGCAGTAACGGCCGACGTAACACCCATGAGTACCGCCATCGTGCTCCCTTCCTCCCCAAGTCGCTGCAGGTTTCGGATAGAAATCTCCTTCACCGGGGCAGATTTGAGGCCTCCCAGACAAAACTGCTTCTCTTGCTGAAGAAACTCCATCGTCATGTGATCCCAGTCAAAGGTCACTCGTCGTAGCTGTCGCATGCAGTGTACCCCGAGCACCACATCTGAGCCTTTGATTGGTAGAAGATAGACATCAGTCCGTCCTGTGTACCCCTGTATGTTGAGTTCCACCTCCTTCATCACCCCCTCACACTGTAGCTTGCTCCCATCTGCCACCATAACTTGAAAAGCAGCACCACGATCGATCACATGCCCTACCCGGTGAGCTACCTCAGGGTGAATGAAGTTGTGGGTACTTCCACTATCCACCAATATCGTCACTCGTTCACGTCGAATCTTTCCTGCCATCTGCATAGTGAGGGGCGTTACAACCCTCCATGGCCTGTATGGACACCCTGAACTCCGTCGCCTCCACATCCTTCGTCAAATCTGGTTCGGGTTCTGGAACAACCTCATCCTCGATATCCTCGTGTAGCATGAAAACTTGGATCTTCTGACATTTGTGCCCGGGGGTAAACTTCTCATCACAGTTGAAGCACATACCCTTCTCTTTCCTTGCTTGGAGTTCGGACCAAGATAGCCGTGTGACATTTGGCTTGCCAGTTACCTGCTGTTCTTTCCTCACCACCCCTGCCGTGGTAGTGGTCCGCACTGTGCTGCGGGAACGTTGCATGTTGAAGCGTTCTTCCTGGACGGGCTAGGCTGATGGCATGGTTGAGGCTGCGAGGCATATATGACTGAATCTCGTCCCGTAAGTAGTCCTTGAGACGTAATACAAAATAGCTGAGCAATGTTTTCTCTTCCCAATGTACTCGGTTCGCCAACTTCTCAATCTTTGTACGGTATTCCGTCACTGTACCTTTCTGGCGTAATTTCTAAAGGAGGGCCTCGAAATCCTCGTACTCCAATGGCCCAAATCGGACAGTAAAACCATCCACAAAGTCAGTCCAGGGCACATAGTCCTTGCTACTCAGAAACCACTGCACCCACTGAAAGGCATCCTCCTCCAGGTGAAATGATGTCAGTTGTACCCACTGTCCTTCTCGGATCTCCTGGTAACTGAAAAAAAGCTCTGCCTTCTGCAGCCACTCCAAGGCGTCACCACCGTTGAACCTGGGGAAATTCATGCGCGTCAATTTTGGCGGCATGTATGACTCCTAGCGGGGCAGTCCCGTCATCGGTAAGGGGTGGCCACCCCACTGCATGCCGGTGCCGACTCCTCTCGGCTGCCCGATGCCGATCGGGTGAGGGAGCAGGCCCTTCGTCGTCCCTCCAGGAGGGATCGGCCCTCTAGGCGCTCGCCCGAGCCCGTCGGGACCCTCGCCGACCCGCCTCCACGGCGGCTGCCCAACTCCCGGCTCGACGCTGCCATCTGCGCCCGTCCCCGCCGCGTGCGGGTTTGCTGCCGTCGCGCCCATTCCACCGTGCCCCAACCATGCACGACCCGATGCCGCCGCTCCCGCGAAATCCCGCTGTGCCGAATCCAAGTGGATCGGCCGGTGGATTTGAAGTTCCACCTGGATCCTCATTCGAAATCGCCTTGCCCTTCAGGTTTTGCGTCAATAGCGCCTTGAGTTCTTCCACGCGGTTGTCGATCCGCTCCTCCAATCTGTGTGGACGCCAACATTTTTTCCTCGATGGCGGCCACCGAATCCGTCAAACCCACATAGTTTTCTTCTAGGGTTTCCAACCGATTGATTTCTTCTTGCGTGCGAGTGGTGACCATGTCGGAGAAGCGAGCCTTTGATTCCAATTGTTAGGGTTCTACGAGAAGAGAGGGGAGAACTAGAGAGAGAGAGAGAAAGGGATTTGGGTTAGGAGGAGAGGAGAATACCTGGAGATTCTATGCTATCCTCCACAATAGAGCCCCCCGGGTATAAATATACCCGGGCCAAGGAGGGGCCGGCCGGCCCCTCCCAAATGGGGCTGAACTGGTTGGTTCAGCCCCTGTCCGGACGGTCCCAATGAGTGTGGGCTGAACCAGTTGGTTCAGCCCCGTTGTTGCTTGCCGTCTCCTTCTGCTTGCGAGCGTACTGACGCCCCGAGAAGTGTGCCGAGATTGGGGGCGTAACACTATGATTGGCCGAGAGTGTCAGGTGCCCAATTACATGAAATAATGACTGAAATTACAAAAGTTATATATGAAAAAACATGTAAAGAAAATTCCAGACGCATCCGCAGAGTAGGATCATCGATCCGGAGACACCATATATGGTAGGTATCCAATCGGCCCCGAACGGGCCCAAAACTCGTCCTCCGCTACGGGTCCGCGTCTCCGTTCCGCATCACAATCTAGGTAAACGTTTGACTATTTGTACTATAGTTTTTATATTGTTAATTGATTGGCATCCATCTCAGCATCACTCCTTGGATAACCACCACATCAACTAACAGTCCATTTAACGCTTTATGATGTGCTGCACATTTGGGTCGAAGTGCAGTCAGGTTGAGAGGCCGTATGAGCACGTACTCGCTCTGATCGCGTTCCACCAGGGAAGAAAGCTGGGTTCCACTGTGAAAGTGTCATTTTGGTGGAACACAACGTTCCTAATAACTGCACCAAACAGACCCTTGAGATATTAAACTCAATGTATATTGGCTTTGATCTCCATTCCAATATATACTGAAGAAAGAACTCACATTATTTGAGCTTGTTATGTAGGAAAAATCGCCTCTTATAGTTCTTATTATTACAAAGTAAATCCCATTAACAAATTTTCCACATATTCTGCAGACAGTTGTCCTCCGAGTCGGCATGTCCTGCCAAGGCTGTGTTGGCGCTGTTAAGAGGGTACTGTCAAAGTTGGATGGTATTTTACCCTTCAATCTTTCATATCCCTTTCCTACTTCTATACTAAATTTAGCGAATAAATAATCATTACTTATAATTTTTTTTTTACAAGCATTCACCCATTTTTGTATTTGTTTATAGGCGTTGAATCGTTTGATGTTGTTTTGGAGGAACAGAAAGTAACTGTGAAGGGCACTGTGAAACCTGAGGTAGTCCTGCAGACTGTTTCCAAGACAGGAAAGGCGACATCATTCTGGGAAGCGGAATCAGAAGCTAAGGAAGTTGCTTCCAATGCGTCTGTTACCGCCGCATGACGATGCAAACATTACTGCAAACGGTTATATTACTATGAACTTACAAAGTAATGGTTAATAAAGTTTGTTTTCTGATCCCCATCCCCGAAGTTATTCTTACCGGCTTTCATTTATAGTGCATGGAATTGTATATGATATTTCAGTATTATATTTCCGTACTGTGTTTAAGCTTTTGGGCTTGTTTTTACCTCTTTGATGCTTGTAACTGTTCTATAAGCCAGATGTCATGATGCTGTGCATCGTTTTTTATATATTATTCTTCCTTTTCAGCTATTATAAGAAAGATGATGTCTTATAAAAGCATGAGGTTTTTTTTACATTTCAATTTGAGGCAATTCATTAGTTTAACAAGGGTTTCAACTTTTACTCGGTTTTGATTTGAACAGACTTTTATAGAAATAGGTTGTTCAGAGTGTAACCTTACATCGGAAAACTCATGTAATCTCTTGGTCACGAATGGGCTCCGTCCGTCCGTGGGTTATTTTTTTGTAAGATAAAAAATGTGGGAATTAATTTGTATAATATATATACAAGTGCAAAAATTCAATGTGAACATTTGAATTGATTGCAAATCTGACATTGAAGCCTCAAATTGGGTGAAGACTAGTCATTATAATGCTTTCTTACCTAGAGCAACTAACCCATTATTACACACCAACATAATTAAAAAGTGGTAGTCGTGATGAAAATGAGGGCACAACTACTATTGAAGCGTGATGAAAATGATGGCACAACTACTATTGAAGCGTGACGAAAATAAGGGCACAACTACTATTGAAGCGTGATGAAAATGAGGGCACAACTACTAATGAAGCGCAATGAAAATGAGGACACAACTACTTGCAACGCAATTAGAACCATTAAAATTAATTGGGTGCCTTTATGAGTATCTAAGTGGGAAAAACACCACAAATAACTCTGTTCTTCAAAGAAATACAATGAAATGTGCAGGTTATGAAGAATCAATTCATCCATTTTGCCAATCACATAAAATGAAAGTGAAAATAGAAAGTTAAAACTTGAATAGAGAGAATTCATTATCTCTCTCACGGTAAAATCTCGTACACCTCGTGATCCATGGACAACCACTTTTGCTTCACTCACATTTTTAAAAGAGGATGCGGAAAAGCAAAACTAAATTTCAATTTAAAGACAACATACATTGGTTTAAACTTTTGAGGCTAAAGAAATATAAAATGGGTGATTGCAATCAAAAGTTATTCATGGAGGTACTCCGTTGAACGGGATCTCTGTTCTCGTCATAGTAATAAGGCTCGACAAAGTAATTTGTTTTCCATACTAATATTCTTTATGCCAAGATATTTTGTTCATCATTTTTTTTATAAATTTTGTGATTTTGTGCGAAAATCCTAGATTTGCAGTAAAGAAGTATTACTCAGCATTCAACATTATTTGAATCATACCCAACCTTAGTTGTGAGGAAATTAAACAAAAACATGGAATATGAAAGTTAGCATAAAAGAAAGAAGTTGATAACTTCAATTGAGAAATAATAAATTTTAGTGATAGAGGATAAAGAAAGCAATAATATGTTGAAACTTCAAACCTTTGTGAAACCTAAGAAGATACACTTGCTAGAGATCGGTGGTGGAGAAAATAAAGAAGTTGATAAATTCAGTCTAAAAAATATAAGAAACTTTAGTGTGTGAGAGCAAGGAAAACAATGTCAAACTTTAGTGTGTGAGAGCAAGGAAAACAATGTCAAATTTTTTGCTACTTGAAGTAAATAACAAAGTTGAGAAATAGAATGTTACAGTAATTGATGATAAAGAAAAAATAAAAACAACGTGTAGAAGTAAGTTGGAGGAGCTCCATGTATCTTATCTTAATAATAAACAATCAATTTTTTATATGTTGCTTACAAGTACTTCTTAAGAGGTCACTCATTTCAGAACTACTCCTACTTGAACACACTTAACTATGGACTCTTAACAGAACTTCACCACTTGCTCTGAAAAGATGTCTCTGTTATTTTAAGGTACAAATTATTACTTGAGCCCAATAACTTCCCCTCCAATTTTGATATGAGATTTAATTCATTCAGGCACATTCTTTCACTTGTTTTTTCATAGGAGGAGATTTAATCGGACATATTGGGAAGGAAAATACAGATTATACAACCATTCATGAAGGATTTGGGTATGGAGAAAGAAATAAAGAAAGAAGAACCATTTTAGACTTTGCCATATCACATGGGCTAATTGTGACAAATACGTTTTTCATGAAGAGGAAAGAACATTTAATTACGTTTAAAAGCAGACTAAATAAGTCACAAATTGATTATTTTATGACTCGCAAAATGAATAAAATAATTTGCAAGGATTTCAAAGTCATACCAGGAGAAAATTTGACAGCACAACATAGGTTAGTGGTGTTGGACGTGCAAATTAAATATAATAAATTTAAGACAAGGATAAAAGTGTTGCCAAAAATTCGGTGGTGGAACTTGAAGATATAAAAATAGGTTGCTTTAAAGACAACAATTATGAAACAACTAGTTGATTACCATTGTGTTGATCCTAGTGTCTCATGGAAAGTTTTGTTCTCACATTTAAGGATCGGTGGAAAGAACGTATTTGGAGAATCAAAAGGTCGTGCGCCCCCCAAATAAAAAATCTTGGTGGTGGAAAAGAGAAAGTGTCAAACAAAGTGAGGGCAAAGGGGCCAGCGATAAAACACGCTTGTAGGAATGATGAAAACTTGACAAGATATAAAGTCGCTAAGAAAGAAGCTAAACATGCAGTAAGTAAAGCAATAAGTCAAGCTTATGAAGAATTTTATAAGTGACCAGATACCAAAGATGGAGAACGTGACATATATAAAATTGCTCGAGCTTGAGAACAAAAGACAAGATATTTAAGCCAAGTTAAATGCATAAATGATGAAACAGATATAATTTTGACGGATGATGTAGCTATTAAAGAGAGATGGAAAAGATATTTTTATCAACTCTATAATGAAACAAAAGACAATGAACTGAACTTGGAAGAGTTAAGTAAATCAGAAGAGTATATGAACATAACATTTTATCGTAAATTTCAAGTATCGGAGGTAAATAATGCTCTAAAAAGATGAAAAATGGAAAGACTGTTGAGTCAGACGATATACCCATCGAAGTATGAAAATGTCTAGGGAAAGAAGGGATTTTGTGGCTTACATGCTTCTTCAATAAGATACTGAAGTCAAAGAGGATGCCTGACCAATAGAGAGAAAATATTTTAGTACCTTTGTATAAGAACAAAGGAGATATACACAATTGTGTTAATTACAGAAGAATTAAATTAATGAGTCATACCATGAAACTATATGAACGAGTAATAGAAAAAAGAGTAAGACTAGAGACTAGCATCTCGGAGAATCAATTTGGATTCATGTCAGGGTGGCCGACCATGAAAGCTATACATCTCTTGAGGAGACTCATTGATAACTATTGAGAAAGAAAACAAGATTTGCATATGCTGTTTATCGATCTTGAGAAGACTTATGATATGGTTCCAAGAGAGATCTTATGGAGAGTCTTAGAAAAGAAATGTGTAAATGTATCATACATTGACATAATCAAAGATATGTATACAAATACAGTAACTAGGGTGAGGACATCAGGAGGATTAACACAGAAATTCTCCATCACTGTTGGCTTACATTAATGTTCAGCTTTAAGCCCTTATCTCCTTACCCTTATCTTAGATGAGCTCACCAGACATATCCAACAAGTAATACCTTGGTGTTTATTGTTTGCGGATGATATTGTTTTGGTCGATGAGATGCGCGATGGTGTAAACGCAGAACTTGAATCTTGGCGAGACACTTTAGAAAAGAAGGGTTTTTAAGTTAAGCAGGGCAAAGACGGAGTATATAGAGCTTAAATTTAGCAGTGTAAGATGGACAGATCACTTCGTTATTAAGTTGGGTGATTAAGATATTTCTCGCAATGAGTGCTTTAAATATCTTGGATCGATACTTCAAAAAGATGGAGGTGTTGATAATGATGTGATGCATAGATTCCAAGCAGGTTGGTTGAAGTGGAGAGGCGCGTCAGGGATCATATATGATCGTAAAGTACCTTTAAAACTTAAAAGCAAGTTTTACCGTATTGCAATTAGACCAGCGATGCTCTATGGTTCTGATTGTTGGGCAGTGAATTATGTACATGAGCAAAAAATGGGAGTTGCGGAGTTGAGAATGCTTAGGTGGATGTGTGGACACACGAGACTGAATAAAATTAGGAATGAATGTATCAAGGATAAGACAGGAGTGACACCAATTGCAGAGAAGATGTAAGAAGCTCGACTAAGATGGTTTGGACACGTACAACGGAGACCATTAGAGGCACCTATTAGGCGTTGTGAGAGTTTAGTCACTAGGCATGTTAAACGGGGGAGGGGTAGACCAATAAAGACTCAGAATGAAACTATAAGGAAAGACATAATGTACTTAGGCATTAGTGAGATTATGACTAAAGATAGGGCACAATGGCGACAAAGGATCCATATAGCCGAGTGGGATAAAGGCTTGAGTGTTTTTGTTGTATGCACATTCTTTCACCTAAAGTCTGTCATTCTAGAAGCGTGTCAAGAGTTGTCTTTTCCTGGGCTTCTTTGCCCCTTGCCCTCATTGGACCGCCCCCCTCAAATTCAGAATGTTATTGTCGGGGTACGGTTGTCACTGCACACTATGCAAGGAATGATAAGCGATATGACATTGTCGTTGTCAGAGCACGAAGGAACTCATTGTCTGATTGCTTGTATTAAAATAATCTAAAAGAACAATTGACATAATTTTTGTAAAAGTTTATAGATTTAGATTAAGGGCAGCAAGTGGAGAGACAAGTAATTGATGGTAGCTTTACCATGCGTGTGCACGACAATATCTCATGGTAGATAAATTTAGAAAAATGATAGATTTTGTATGTTAAACACACGAAACAAAGCTGCAATGACTATGCAATTAGGTTTTTTGGACAGGAAATTAAAACCAAACCAAATCGCTCAGTGTAAAATCGGTTTAGTTTGGGCAATTTGGTCAGTTTTCAGTTTTTATGCACACCCTTACCTAGAGCCAGTGTGACAGACTCTCCAATGAAGTTGGAAGTGCCGCTCGAATCCACCAACACTCAAACAGGATGGTTTGTTACCCACCATGTGTGCACGACGATATCTCATGGTAGATAAATTTAGAAAAATGGTAGATTTCTTATGTTAAACACACTAAACAAAGCTGCAATGGCTATGCAGTTAGGTTTTTTGGACAGGAAATTAAAACCAAACCAAATCGCTCGGTGTAAAATCGGTTTAGTTTGGGCAATTTGGTCGGTGTTCAGTTTTTATGCACACCCTTACCTAGAGCCAGTGTGACAGACTCCAATGAAGTTGGAAGTGCTGCTTGAATCCACCAACACTCGAACAGGATGGTTTGTTACCCGCCTTTGTAACTGCGTAGTCCGCTGGCTCCGTGCTCCTGCCATGGCATGAAGCAAGATCTTTGGACTGTCCTCTTTCGTTGGGGTTGTATATTTTCTATCCCACACCCTTTTATCCATAACCACATTTTGCTTCGGCATCCGGGTGCGTAAGCCTCATCGTTGTTCAAACAAAGCCCCTTTGGCGCGACTCTCCGCCACCTCCACTGGAGATAGAGGATGGATGAAAGGGGGCGGGGTTGCAGCTGGTCCCCCACCCGTTGATCCTATGGCTGGTGCTTGGGAGAAGGTGTGAGTCATTGCGCGTTGCTCTCTCAATCAACTTGAAAGTGGCGGTCACATATCCGAGCTAGGCTCATGCTAGGCCTTCAAATTCAACATCCAAACTTAAGGCTTATGAAGCTCGACAGTTAAGATGGTGACATGATGCTTAGGTCGGAAGTTCGACACGTGTTAATAATGTCTGCAATTTCCGCTTGAAGATGTCCCTTGTAATTTGCTCCACGGCTGGTGTTCGCTTGTTGGCGAAAAACAGCTTGCATCAGATCAACTGACCAAATGAGTCGCTATTGTTGTCATACGTCGAATTTGACGTAATAAGATTGCTAAGCTGAAGTAGCAGACGAAAAGCGAAGCAAAGTAAGCACTAGCTCGATATGAGATTGAGTAAGACTAAGCAGGAAAGGAGAAAGAAAAGGTGAGCGACAACGAATACCGATCCGAGGCGAGCAATATCAAAGACGAAGGGGAAGCTAAAAGTTTTGGTTCGACGCTAGGCGAATAGGTCATTAACCCGAATTTAGGTTTTCGTCGGATATGGAGATATGGCGATTCCTATAAATTTGAATCAGTAGTACATGAAGGGAAAACTATCGGAGAAGAGAGATTCTCAATCGGATGGCACAAAGTCTGCAAAGGAGATAGATGTCTCTAAGAGATTTCCACTATGAAGTACACAGGCAAAGAAATAAAAGGTCTGAAGCCGAAGATGGGGCTGATAGGTAGGTAGCTAGGGAGCCATAAGCCACTCAGTCTAATTTTAAAAAGATGTCCCCGATGTCCGCTATGATAAGCTTTCATTCTTAAGGAGAAGGGGGGGGGGGGGGGGGGGGGGGGGGGGGGGGCAAGCTCCCTTTTGAAAGATCTAACCTTTGTCACCTCCAAACCGGGAACAAAATAAGTAGCGGGATCAGGAGAAAGAGAACTCGTTGTTCTATTATCTTCGAAGCGAGTAGAGTGTCAAGAATAGAGATCGATAAGTGGTTGAGGCGGCTAGGCGGGAACCCGTTTCGATGAGTATGTTTGGTCTTTCACTCATATCCAATATAAGTAAAGCCAACACGATCATTTCCATTTTCTGTACGTTCTTATGTGCGACCCCATAGACTCATATTGCGCTGGTTGTAAGACTAACTCCTTGATTACTTCTAGATCACAGAAGATTCTAACAAAAGTAGCTCTTCAAAGAAAGAAAAATAGATGTTTTGGGAATGTTGTCTACGTCTGAGGGCTAGTTTGGGTTAGTTGTATCTGATAGAAAAGCTGCTGATCTAATAGAGCTGATGAAAAATAGTTGTTTCTGAAAAACAGAGTTTTGCTATAAAATTGTTTGGATGAAATGAAGTTTGCAGTGCTATTCAAGAAGCTGTTTTTTAATAACTATTTGGCAAAAATGTTGTTTTGTTAGGTGATTTTTTTCAAATTAATATAACCTTCATTTTCAATAAAAAACACATACAACAAACATTATGGAGCTTGCAAGCACTTCTACAAAGGATACAACAAACACTCGTACACAAACATACAACAAACACAAACTCACAAACACAAACTCATACACAAACATACAACAATCACAAACTCATACACAAACATACAACAAACACAAACTCACAAATACAAACTCACACACACAGACATAACCACCTACACACAACTGCAAAACAAAGTGATGCCCGTCCTGCATCATAAAAGTGCAGGTCAGTTGGTGATAAAGCCTGTTAGGAGTGGTTTTTATCAAGGAGGTCTGGGGATCGTGCCCCAGCCTCAACAACCCGACGCGCTGAGAACAGGCGTGGAGACGGGTTGGGGTGCCTGGACTGCAGTCCTTCTGGCAGACGTGCTTGGCCTTGGTCCGCTAGCTGGTGTGATGCCACGGGGTGCGGTCGGTGCCCCGGCGTCCTGCATCACAAAGCATCCACAATAGATACACTAATCCAAAAAAGAAAAAAAATCTGTGAAAAACAGGAAAAAAGGAAAAAATAATTATACCTCAAAAGTGTAGCCGATCGGGAGAGGAGAGTCACGAAATGGAGCTTGCAAGCACTTCTCTGCGTCGGAGGAAGAAAAGAGAAGCTTGATCGAAGCAAATAATGGAGCCTCTTCGTGAAAGGGGGAGATATGGAGGACGAACCGTGGGCGTCGGAGATTGGAGAAGCGCAGCAGTCGGGCTGGGCGTCGGAGACCGGAGCGGAAGTGACGGGCTGGCCGTCGAATCTGGAGCTGAGGAGAGGGGGAATCAGGAGCAGAACCTAACAGAAGCGGAGGAGAGGGAGAATCGGGAGCAGAAACTATCGGGGAGGGGTTATAGGGAGAGCGGCTCGGTCGAAAAGGAAGAGGGAGCCGCGGTTGGATTTTACCCTAAAACTAGCTTAATTTAAAAACGGGGTTTAGAGCGGCGGGTAGCCAAACACAGCTTATTGTTAAAAGGCGTTTTGGAGTTGCCGCACCGGAGACGATAAACTCCCCCAAACGCTACTTGAGTCTTCCGAGTTTAATTCAGAGCGTAGTAAAGTGACATTTAGTGAGAGGTGTGGAAATAGAGCAGAAGACTTTACCTTCTCTTACCGTGAGGGAGGAAAAGGGCAGATTTCTTCAAGATACTTTCTTTCAAGTCAAGACAAGCAGGGAAGGGGACATCATAGATAGTAGTTCCACTATAACCTTCTTGACCTATCAATGGGGCAGCAAACAAAGAAAGAACTCACAAGGGCATCCACAAACAAACCTTTCACAGTTGCATTCCTCCAAGCCAATCAACAACCACCACCGATACAGGTGAAGTTACAGGCGCACACCCAGTTGGGATTGAGACGAGAAAGGCCAAGCCCTTTCTTTCCAAAGCACCTGTTGTCATTATCCTTGGTCTCGGGCAGGGTTTTCATTCTGAAGTTGTGTATGAAGGAAGACATATGAGACCTCGTTACACATGTGTTTATGTTAATCTGGCCCGCGTCCGCGAATGCACATTCGGAACAAAGTTCCTGGACTACGCAATTAGAGGATGTTGTTATTGCTGACGAAAAGGTGGCTCGGGAGTCTAAAAAGTTGATGGATGACTTTGAAGTCACTATCTCAAAAGAGAGGTCGCTGGTCTCCACAATCGGAACTCAAGGAATTCCCTAAGCATTTCATCGCTGATGATGGAAGGACCGATTTCTCACCCGTTTCGTGAAAGTTGTTGAACGTGATATCATGCTCTGTACGTACGAACTCACGGAGTTCTTTGACTTGTTGGGTGTCTCCTCTATGATGGTGTCTGACCGTCTAAGAGGTGCTTCCCATCGAATGCACCAACTAACTTCTTAAGCTAGACCAATGGATTGGTTAAGAAGAAAATGCCAAAAGGTCGCACTCTAGCATCGGGAAAAAAGGAACAAAAATGAAGAACACCTGAAAGAAAAGAAGAGGGGTCGCCTAATACCCAATATAGTAAAGGAGACCTGAGCCCACTATGGAATGAATGAATGAGAATGAAAGGAAAGAAGAGGGCTATCATTTCCCTCTTTTTTCATTCTCTTTTCTAGTGAGATTGGGGGATTGTGTTCAAAATCAGCCTCTTCCTTCACCTGAAGTCTAGCTTGCCCCCGCTTCGACAACTAGAATTGCTTTCCGGTCCCGCTGACTTCAATACCGCCGAGATGGTCAAATAGAAGGATTCAAAACTTCTTAAGGATCCACCAAGAGCTCTAGCTTAGTCACTCTTCTCTATTTGCAACTCGTCCAGTGAGTGGGAGCGTGTCTCGCTTGATCAATTTGTTACTGTGGAGCAAACAAAAGACTCTTTGTTTGGAGTGGAATCCTATCCCGAAGTTTGGATATTAGGTTTGTATAACCCGTAATTCGTCGAGATCAAAGACGAACGATGATGGCCTAGAGGATCTTGCCTACTACCTGGGCGAGTGCAGAGGTCTCGGGGCGAGTTCAGAGGTCTCGGGGGCGAGTGGAGAGGTCCCGGGGGCGAGTGGAGAGGTCCCTGGGCGAGTTCAGAGGTCCCTGGGCGAGTGGCGAGTGCCAGCTTCACCGGGCACTTGCCACCCTCACATACCTCTTGAGGCTTGCTAATAGCCTCTCCAAGCAGCGGAGTTACGCTGTTGGCAGACCCATCGAGGCTGTGTTTAGTAAAATCAAAAAGCGGGATCTCGCTATTGGCAGACCATCCCCAGAAAACTATAAATAGACCCCCAAGGGCATCTTTGGAGAGGCTCTTCTTGGCTTATCTCCTTTGGCTAGCTCTAGCTGGCGAGAGCTCCAGCTCCCTGTTCACCGTGGTTTCCGGGTGGACAGGTTGAGTACTCTCAAGTGCCCTCCAAGGTGCCCGGGCTCAACATTGGCTTGGGAGGGGAAGCGCTCTAAGATCTTCCGGGTGTGTGGTGGGACCTCCACGCTGCAGCTTGGGGTCTGTTTAGAGGTAGTTCTGTTGGGAAGGTTTCCGAGCCCTAAGTCCACGACCGAGACACTAATATGAAAGAAGTAAAGACGAGCTACACCTCAGGTCCGAACTCCTCGTTGAACCGTGGTTTCCGGGTTCAACAAGGTTGGTGATTCCGAGTTACCATATTTGGATCAGAATTCCAAAAAAGGATACGAAAGCCACTCTCCAACTCTTTCTTATGGAGGAAGAGAGTGGGCTTCAACATGATATGATGAATGAATCTTGTATATTATGCACACTTAAGGATACATATATATATATACACAAGAGGGGTTCTCAACACCTGGAGGTGAGCCTAAGAGGGTCTACCACCAGAATATACATAATACATCTAACACACCCCCCCCCCCCCCCCCCCCCTCAAACTCACGTGGGTTCATACATCGAGAGATTGGATAATAGATAAGCATGTTGAGACCGAGTCTGCGGCTTAGTCATCAAGTTTGCAAGTTGCTGCTCAGAAGGAACAAAGGAAGGAGCAAGAGTTCCCCGACCATACTGCTCACGAAGAAAGAAAGCATCCACCCTGATGTGCTTGGAAAGAGAATGCTTCACCGGATTCAAGGTGATCTGAATGGCACCGGTGTTATTACAGTGGAGTGGAGTGGGATCCGGAGAAGAGACGCCAAGATCCTCAAGGAGCCAGCGGAGCCAAATGATGTCCTCAGTGGTAGTAGCCATGGCACGCAGCTCATCCTCAGTACTGGAACGAGAAACCCCGGTCTGTTTCTTGGACTTCCAAGCAATAAGTGAAGTGCCCAAGAATAGACAGAAACTAGTGACAGGTCGGCGGTCAACGGGATCACTGGCCCAAGTAGCATCCGAGTAAGCACGAAGTTGCAGAGAACTGCTACTGGAGTAGAAGAGACCACGTGAAGTCGTCGCCCGGAGATAACGCAACAGCCGCAGTAGATGACCATAATGCACGGAGGTAGGCGCACCAACAAACTGGCTCAAAACATGAACAACATGTGCAATGTCGGGTCGAGTAATAGTAAGGTAGACGAGGCTCCCGACAATGTGACGATAACGAGTAGTATCAGAGAGTGGAACCCCATCATCCGGTCGTAACTGAAGGTGAAGCTCCATAGGGGTGTCCACATCGCGAGATTCAGAGAGAGCAGCCCGAGCTAAAAGATCTGATGTGTAACGCCACTGAGAGAGCTGAAAACCACGGTCTGTAGAGGTGACCTCAAGTCCCAAGAAATAGCTCAGTTGTCCAAGACCATTCATCTGAAACTGCTGCTGGAGGTGATGTTTGACGAATGTCACATGAGTAGGGTCATCACCTGTAATGATCATAACATCCACGTAAAGTAATAGAAGAGTCCGGTCATGAGAAAAGGAGTGCACAAACAAGGCTGGATCATGCGGGCTCGACTGAAAATCGGTGGCAGTAATGGCCGAACTGAAACGAGCAAACCACGCGCGGGGCGCCTGCTTGAGCCCGTAAAGAGCTCGTCTCAAGCGGCAAACAAGTCCTGGAGGAGAGGAAAGACCGGGAGGAGGGAGCATGCACACCTCCTGCTGAAGATCACCGTGAAGAAAAGTGTTCTTCACATCGAGCTGGAACAGAGACCAGCGACGAACAGCTGCAACAGCAACAAGAATGCGGATCGTGGTCATGTGAGCAACTGGGGCAAAAGTCTCATCATAGTCACGACCCTGCTCCTGCTGAAAACCGCGAGCCACGAGGCGGGCCTTGTACCTCTCTACAGAACCATCTGAGCGAGTCTTCATCTTGAAGACCCACTTGCAAGTAATAGGAACAGCGCCGGGGGGGGGGGGGGGGGGGGGGGGTGAGGAACAAACTCCCAGGTACAAGCGTGCTCAATCGCCTCCAACTCAGCAGACATAGCAGTCTGCCACTCAGGTATCTGGGCAGCCTCACGATAGGAAGTCGGCTCTGGAGTACCATAGGCGGTAGCAGGGAGAGCAGGCAGGTCCAGAGGTAGTGTAGCAAGGCTGAGGCGGTCGGGAGGACGTCGCTCACGAGGTGGGTTGCGACGAGCAGGAGGATCATCCACAGGGACCTCGCTGGAGGAGACGGGCACTAAGTCGGGGGGCACATGAGACGAAGGACCAAGAGGGGGACGACGAGTGTAGTGATATGGAAGGGGAGCGACGAGCGTATCAGAGGAAGAGGTGGAAGTGGAGATCAGAGAGGTCGGAGATGGAGTGGCCAGTGGTAGGAGGAGAGGAGGACATACCGGTGGAGAGATGGGAAGAGTGAGAAACTGCACATCAGATGGAGTCACAGATGAGTGTGAGGTCGGAGAGACGGATGACACAAAGAATGGGTGAGACTCATCAAAAGTGACGTCACGTGAGATACGAAGACGACGTGCAACAGGGTCATAACATCGATAGCCCTTGTGCTCAGTACTATACCCAAGAAAGACACATGGTACGGACTGAGCAGAGAGCTTAGTGCGCTTTCGTGGAGGGAGAAGGACGTAACACCGACAGCCAAAAACACGAAGATGAGTGTAACTTGGAGGTCGAGAGTACAAACACTCACCAGGACACTTGCCCTAAAGGAAGGTGGATGGCTGCAGGTTAATAAGATAGACAGCAGTGAAAACAGCCTCAGCCCAAAAGTGAGGAGGGACATGAGATGAGATAAGAAGAGTGTGTGTTGTCTCGACAATATGATGATGCTTCCTTTCAGCGATGTCATTCTGAGCGTGGGCACCGGGACAGGAAAGCTGGGGGAGAGTGACATGAGTAGCCAGCAGATCGCGAAAGGCATGAGAGAGGTACTCCCCCCCCCCCCCCCCCCCCCCCCCCCGGAATCGGAGCGAAAAATACGAATGGAAGCGAAAAATTGGGTGCGCACTGTTGTGCGGTAAATGATTTTTCGTATTCTCGTAATAGGACCGGGTACACATATATATAAGAGTAACTGAACCCAATATCTAACACTCCCCCTCAAGTTGGGTCGTGGAAACTTTCCAGACCTAACTTGTTACATATGAAATTCATTCTGACCCCAGTAACTCCTTTCGTGAGAATATCAGCAACTTGGTCCCCAGTCTTCACATGGCTCAAGGAAATAAGACCTTCTTCATACTTCTCTCGTACGAAGTGACAGTCAACCTCGATGTGCTTTGTGCGTTCATGAAACACAGGATTGGTTGCTATCTGTATTGCAGCTTGATTATCACACCATAACAGAGTTGGGTCATGGACAGGGTATCCGATTTCACAAAGAGTCTGCCTGATCCACATGATCTCAGCAACGGTGTGCGACATAGCCCGATACTCTGCCTCGGCACTAGATCTGGCGACAGTGGTCTGTTTCTTGCTCTTCCAGGAGACAAGGTTTCCTCCCATAAATATAGTAAATCCTGTGGTAGACTTCCGAGTGGCTAAACAACCTGCCCAGTCGGAGTCACAGTAAGCCTCTATATTGGAGTGACCACGATTCTTGTATGATATTCCTAGACCAGGATCCTTCTTTATGTACCTAACAATGCGGAGAACAGAGTCCCATTGAGAGGTAGTTGGGTTTGCCATGAACTGACTGACCTTACTCACAGCGCAGGCAATGTCTGGGCGAGTCATAGTAAGGTAGTTAAGTTTTCCAACAACTCTTCGATACTTCTCTGGCGATTCAAAAGATTTGCTCTCGGAATGAAGTCCCTTTTCTCCTGGTTCAAGAGGAGAATCCATAGGGCGGCAGTCAGACATTCCAAGATCAGATAACAGATCAAGGGCATATTTACGTTGAGAAACAAAGATAGAGTCGTCATGATCAGTAACTTCAATCCCAAGGAAGTATCGCAACAGCCCTAGATCTTTGGTTTGGAAGTTGGAGTGTAAGAACGCTTTGAGATCGGCTATCCCTTTAGGATCACTACCAGTGATGACGATATCATCAACATACACAATTAGGAGCACAGTACCAGCAGAGGAGTTCCGATAAAAGAGAGATGAGTCTTTGACACTTTTGGTAAGTCCGAATTTGGTGACCACAGACCGAAAGCGAGCAAACCACTGGCGCGGGGATTGTTTCAACCCATATAAGGAGGCAAGGAGACGACACACCTTGTTACGCTCCCCCTCAGCAACGAACCCAGGTGGTTGTTCCATATACACCTCTTCCTCCAAGGACCCATGAAGGAACGCATTCTTGATATCTAACTGATGGAGAGGCCACCGGTGAGTGGCTGCAAGAGAGATCACGATCCGAATAGAGGACATCTTGGCAACAGGTGCAAACGTTTCCTCATAATCCACGCCATAAGTTTGGGCATAGCCTTTGGCAACAAGGCGGGCTTTCAAGCGAGCAAGAGAGCCATCAACATTGGCTTTAACAGAGTAGATCCATTTGCAACCAATAGCACGCTTCCCAGGCGGCAAAGACACAAGTTCCCAAGTATTATTCAGTTGAAGTGCCGTCAATTCCTCTTGCATAGCAGCCATCCAGCCAGGATGAGTTTTGGCCTCCCCAACCGTGGAGGGAATGGTGTACTGATCCAACATCAAGTGAAGTGCGGTATGAGAAGCAGACAACCCCTGATAAGAGCTCACAAAGAGAGGTCTATTCTGACAAGCCCGACTGCCCTTGCGGAGAGCAATAGGAAGCTCGGTACTAGCCAGAGGTGGAGCGGTAGGCACTTCAGTTTGGTTCTGGTCCTCACTAGCAGGAGCAATCTGAGGAACAGTAGTTGAGCCATCAATGGTTAAGGTAGGCTGAGATGGTGGTATTTCAGTTCTATCAGAAGTGCGACGAGAGTAGACCTGTCCCCAAAGGGGGCACAATATGTCAGTCGGAGAGACGAGGGCAGAATCAGGACGAGGAACTAGCATCTCATCAAGAGAGAGATCAGAAGATGAAGTGGGAAGGGGAGAGCCAGTGGTACGATAAGAGACAGATTCGAGGAAGACAACATCTGAAGAAATGATGTATTTGTGGAGTTCAGGAGAATAACATCGATATCCCTTGGTAGTCCGAGAGTATCCAAGGAAGATACACTTCAAAGAGCGAGGATCAAGTTTGGAAACGGAGGGACGAGCATCCCGGACATAGCACACGCACCCAAAGACCTTGAAGGGTAGAGGAGGCTCCGAGTGGTCTGGATAAAGGATGTGAGAAGGTGTCTCCCCCTGAAGTATATGAGTAGGAAGATGATTAATGAGATGGGCAGCGGTAAGAACAGCATCTCCCCAAAAGTGTTTGGGAACATGCGTATGATGAAGGATAGCCCGGGTTACCTCAAGAAGGTGGCGATTTTTTCTTTCGGCAACTCCGTTTTGTTGGGGGGTATCAGGGCAACTGGTTTGGTGGATGATACCCTTGGCGGAAAGAAAGCTAGACATGGCCTGTGACATGTATTCCCTCCCATTATCGGTACGAAGACATTTCAGACGAACAGAAAATTGAGTAAAAATTTCATTCCACAAATGTTGAAAAATAGATAGTAATTCAGAGCGACTTTTCATTAAGTAAACCCATGTCATGCGAGAAAAATCATCAATAAAGGTAACATAATATCTGTGTCCTAACAACGTAGGGACAGGACACGATCCCCAGACATCAGAATGAAGTAAATCAAAAGGTGCAGAAGCACGAACATCTACACGAGGAACATAGCTAACTCGATGGAGTTTAGCAAACAAACACGACTCACAGCTGAGATGGGAAACTTTCCCAAACTCAGGATACAAACGACGCAGGACCTGCATAGAGGGATGACCATGACGGTAGTGGAGGTCCAAGAGTTTGGCCGAAGCAGCAGAACAGGCAATGTGGGAAACTTCATCCAAAACATAAACACCACCACGCAGCTTTCCTCTACCAATAATACGGCTCGTCGACTGTTCCTGAAAAATGCAACCAGAAGATGTGAAGATAGCAGTGCAGTTTAAATCACGAGTAAGCTTACTAATGGACAATAGGTTGTAAGCAGATTGAGGAACATGAGCAACCGAGGAAAGAGGCATATCCGGTGTCACATTGCAGCTGCCAAAGCCAACAATAGGAACAGTGGATCCATCTGCAACAGTAATGGAAGACCCACAATGGGTATGATACGAATGCAAGATACCTGAAGAGCTAGTCAGGTGGTCAGAAGCTCCAGAATCTGCCAGCCACTGAACTGGGCGCTGGGTGGTCTGGGAAGTGCAGGCAGGCTGAATAGTCTGGGCTACAGCAGCACTATGAGGTGGAGAGGAAACAGGAAGAGCCTGCAGGCGACGATAATCCTCCTCAGAGAGTTGGACCGTGAGGTGACCCGGGGGAGCCGGAGTCGAGTCGGCAACATGAGCAGATCGAGGTGAAGCTGACGAGGTTTTGGCCGCCCAGTCTGGCTTCCCATGCACGAGCCAGCACGTATCCCTTGTGTGACCACGACGTCCACAATGAGTACAATGACGCGTATCAGTCTCCCGACCACGTCCAGAACCAGACCGACCACCTCTGCTGCTAGTGCCCCTTCCCCCTCGAGAGGCCAGCGCAATGGACTCGCTGGAGGAAACATGTAGAGCAGCAGGAGAAGCGGCAGAGCCCGCTTTAGTCAGACGATGGAACACACTAGCAGTCTGCAAAGTAGAAGGACTCGCAAGCATTTCCGTTCTGGTTGTTGAAAAATTTGGATCAAGTCCGTTCAGAAGCCAGATGAGGACCAGATGCTCACGTTGAGCCTGATGTCCTTCACGAGTAGAGGGGATCTCCCAAAGATCCAGGATTTCATCGGCAAGGACCTTCCATTCAGCGAAGTACTCAGTGACAGGACGGGCTCCTTGGCGAAGCTCAGCCATCTTGGGAAAGAGTTCACCAAGACAAGAGAGGTTGTTAGCTTGAGAAAACATCATATGCAGGGTGTCCCACAGCTCCTTAGTGCTATCGCAATTCTTGCACATTTGCTGGACTGATGGATCCATGGAACTCAGAAGGAGCGCAAAGATACGACAATCATCACTGTACCAATCGTCGTGTTCGGCACTTCCCACGGCATGAGTAGGGAGCCTAGTAAGGTGGTGAGTACGTCGGATGCCTGCTAGAGACATAGTAACCCCCTTTTTCCACAACTGAAAGTTGAAGGAGGTAAGGATAGTGGTAGCCAACCTTGCATTGGAAGGAAAAGTGTTGGTAGAATCCCCTGAGGGAACAGGCGTCTGGGTGGTGCTTGTGACCGAGTCCCCCATGGCTTTGGCAAAAAAAAACTTCAATAGTCAGCAGCTTCGACGGGAGGACGACGGCAGGACGACTGCAGTGGCAGCAGCGGCACACGATGAAGCAGCAACGGGAGGTAGCAGCCGCAGCGGCTCACGATGGCAGGTAGCAGCAGCGGAATTGACGGCAGGAAATAGCAGCAGCGGCTTCAGGCGACATCAGAACGACAGGAAGTAGTAGCAGCGGCTTCAGAAGGTAGTGACGGCAGGCGACATCACGGCGGCGCGCCTCCGTCTAGGGCACGGGAGGAACCAGACGGTTAGAAGAGGCGCGAGAGGCGAGTCGAGCGAGCGAACGAGCGGAGGCGAGCGAACGAGCGGAGGCGCGAGAGGCGCGAGAGGCGCGTCGAGCGCGGCGGCTGAGGGAGAACCCTAGCGGAGAGAGCGATCCTCTGATACCATGTTGTGCGGTAAATGATTTTTCGTATTCTCGTAATAGGACCGGGTACACATATATATAAGAGTAACTGAACCCAATATCTAACACGCACCATAGCAGAAAATGTAGCATATATCTGGAAGAAATCAGAACGAGCATGCATAAAGTAAATCCAACAATAACGAGAATAATCATCAACAAATATAACATAATATCGATGACCGCCCTTTGATACAAAAGGTGCGGGACCCCAGACATTAGAATGAACTAAATCAAAAGGATGCGAAGATCTTGACTCACTAGACGGATAAGGGAGTTGGAGCTGTTTACCAAGCTTACAACCCGTACAAGAATGGGACAGATCAACAACACGACCCAGAAAACCATGACTAATAAGCGACGCAAGGCGTGGGTCACTGGGATGATCAAGACGGTGATGCCACTGAGAAAAGGCCACCGAAGGAAGACAAAAGGTGACAGCAGCCGGAGATGGCGAAGTGGAAGGAAGTTGGAGGCGATCAAGAACGTACACCCCACTACGGTGTCAGACGATCCTTCACACGACAAACAAACTCATCAAAAACAACAAGGCAACCATGAGATGTGAGTTGGCTGACGGATATAAGATTCATGGATAGCTTGGGTATGTAGGTAACGTCGGGGATATGGAAATGGCTAGTATGAAGGAGGCCACAACTAGTAATGGGGAGAATAGTACCATTGGCTACCATGATGCTAAGGGCAGGGGAAACGGGCTGGCAGGATGGGAGGTGTGTGGCATCATGAGTCATATGAAAAGAAGCTCTAGAGTCAAGCAACCAGTCGGAGGAAGAGATACCTGAAGGGGAAGAAGCTGCCGGCTGAGAGGTAGAAGCATCCGGTGAAAGAACTGAGACAGTAGAGCGAGGCAGGGATCCCTGAGAGAGCTACTGAGCAATCTGCTGTGCAAGCTCAGAAATAGAGAGAGACTGTGCCACAACAGAGAAAGGAGCACCGGGAGCACGCTGCTGACCAGACTGCTGAGCTCTCTGAAGCTTGCGGCACTCAGATTTGATATGCCCAAGGCATTGACAATAGTGACAGCTGACATATGGGCGACGAGGAGCACCAGACTGAGCCGAAAAGGGCGCCGGAGGACGAGGAACAGGGCGCATCGGAGCACTATAACCTGGAGAGGGCAGCAGAGGAGCACTGACAAAAGATGACTGCGGTGGAAGCTGGGGAGCAGCCAAAACAGCGCGAGGCATCCCACCAGGAGAAATAGCGGAGTCCAAGGAGTGGAGACGAGTCTCCTCAGCGATCACCAAGGCCAAAGTATCGCTGAGAGACGGCGAGAGATGCCGGTGTAGAAGCTGAGCGCGAATGGACTCAAACTCGGGGCGTAGGCGCATAAGAAACTCAAACAAGCGCTGACAGTCGCGATCCCGAGAGATAGCAACACACTGAGGGCATGTTGCACAGGGGGAAGGAGCCATCTCGTCGCACTGACGCCAAAGATCAAGGAGCTCGGCAAAGAAAGCCTGAACAGACCGATCACGCTGGTAGCAGACGCCAAGGGTCTGGAACAGAGAGTAGCGCAGGGCCTGACTGGACGGCTGATAGAGACGGCGCAAGTGATCCCACATCGCCTTGGCCGTAGGGAGCTCGTAGATAGCCATCTGAATGGGAAGCTCGCAAGACTGACAGATCACGACAATCGTGCGAGAGTCGTCAGAGCGCCATCGCGCTAAGTCGGAGCCCTGGGTGGAGGCGGCCGTGCTGACGGTGGAAGAGTCGGTAACAGTAGCAGTAGCAGTAACCGTCGGTGCAGAAGCAGGCTCGGAGCCGTCAATGTGACCCCACAAATCTAGGCCACGGAGAATGACACCGACCGTGGCGGACCAAGCCTTGTAATTCCGTCCATCAAGGATGACGTCAGCCCTTTGAAGGAAGACGGAGGAGTGAGACGAGGCCATCGAGGATGCGGGGCAGACGGAGAAGAAGATCGAAGATGGACGAGCAGGCGGGATCGATCGATCGGATGAAGTAGCAGGAGATCGGCAAGGCAGTCGATCGGAAGCAGAGATCGACCACGGCAAGGAGACGAGCAGAGATCGGAAGCAGTAGCAGTAGCAGTAGCAGGAGATCGGAAGCAGTAGCAGTAGCAGGAGACGATATCGGCAAGGAGACGAGCAGAGATCGGAAGCAGTAGCAGGGATCGATATCGGCAAGGAGACGAGCATGAGATCGGAAGCAGTAACAGTAGCAGGAGACGAGCAGAGATCGATCGGAGAAGCTCGATGGGATCGACGACGAGCGCTCGACTGGATCGATCGGCGAGGCGCTCGACGGGATCGGCAGCGGATGACGAAAAAACAACGATCTGCGGGAAAACCCTAAACCTCCGATACCATGATAGGATGAATGAATCTTGTATATTATGCACACTTAAGGATACATGTATATATATACACAAGAGGGGTTCCCAACACCTAGAGGTGAGCCTAAGAGGGTCTACCACCAGAATATACATAATACATCTATCACAACAGACACATCCATAGAATATGAGACAGAATGAGCTGAAACCAAGGCGAGCGATAGTGAAGAAACGCGCTAGTTTCTTTGATTTGGAAAGTATCAAAGAAAACCATAGAAACTGCTTTCGGTTCCCTAACAGTGGAAGTCACCGCCACCTCAATGTGGTAGAAAAAGGCTCTTCATGCGAGCCGAGAGATCGCCTATGGTGGCTTGTTGTCGGCTTTCGGACGCAATGAGTTTTACTTATCCATCATCAACCTATGATTTTTCTTAAACATCATCTCCCGTATGGTCGGTCGATCTTGTCATGGTCGACTATGATACCAAGTTGTTACAGGCTCGTATAAAGGATCGGATTACCGTGCGGGATGTGACTGTGGAGGGCAAAGTTGAGACCTATGGCGGAACACGAATTGGAGCCTTGCCACGACGTCTTAGGCTGGGGCTTCAATGGAGAGCGGAGAGCAGGTGTTGATTGTACCTGCTGAAGTCCGATGATTAATAGCAGGCATTGTTCTGCCTGCTGAAACCCGCACGGCCTAAGAGGGAACTACATTGTGGTTGAATAAGAGGGATCCCTGGTACCTCTTTGATGCCAAAATGCTTGATTAAAGTTTCAGCATATCCGGTTCTGAAACCAAACCACATATAAATTCAATGTCCAAATTGAAGAAATAACGCGTAGTCTAGACCATCCCGTACCCCTAAACGAATGCAACGTTATTAAATAACGAAATGTGAAATTTGCTGAACTCCAAACCAATAGTAGATCATTTCAACCAGTTCATCCGATATTGCAAGCCTGATCAAATCACATTCAAGCTTTAGCATAACCAGCGAACTTTTTGCGTTTCGCTCCATAACCAGTTAACTTTACATTGCATAAACATGGGAATGATTCATTGTTACTTGTATTTCAGCTTTTATAATTTCAGAGGAAACATAATTTTGCTCTCTATAACTGTAACTTGCTGCATATTGGCTTTGAACTCCAATCCTACCTAGGGGAAAGAAGTGTCTACGTTATTCGAGTTTGCTAACTAGGAAACGCCGCCCGGGGCCTTAATTCTACTTGAAGTGTAAAATACCTTCTAACTTTGATAGTACAATGGATGCTCAATTGAGAAATTTTTAATGCATTTTTGGTTTGTTCTTCAATCCGGCGGTTGCTCATCGTATTTTTTTCCCGCACGATGGCGGTTGCTCATCGTATTTTTTCCCCCTCATCGATGAGTATACCGGCCGGCCCGCACCTGGACTGCATGCAGTCCGTACACTCCAACCAACTCTTCACTCTTCTCCTCTAGGCGCACCGGTGAACGGCAGGTTGTCAGGGTTGTGGGAGTGGAAGCGGCGAGAACGAGAGCGTTGAGAGATGCCGACAACCCACATTTATACTCCCATTCTATTACTTTTACTAATTATCAGCCATGTGCTTTTCTAATTGATAATATTGATACCCAATAAGAATTATTGTGCTATTTGCTCTAAATTATTGCGAAAATACTTGGGTCTGGGTCCGACGCTGTCTGGACTAATGAAATTCCAGCATATAGTGGGGGCCCACGGGAAATTGTTATAAGCAGACCATGCTGGCTGACGCAATTTTTTCTCAAATTATTGATGGTATAATACTATAATCAAAACTCTCTCTCTCTCTCTCTCTCTCCTCTCACACACACCAAATGGAGATGATTCCTGTCCTGTCCCCCCAACTGTCTCTCTCCGTCACTCTCTCTCTCTCTCTCTCTCTCTCTCTCTCTCTATCTCTCTCTATCTCAACCTCTTTCTCTCTCTTCTTGCATGTCTCTCGCTCAACCTCTTTCTCTCTCTTCTTGCATGTGCCTCTCTCAACCTCTTTCCCTCTTCTTGCATGCCTCTCTCTCTCTTGAGCATGGTTGTCTATATACGGTTTAAAGCGGCAAAGTCCTGAAATAAAAAGGGCGTTTGTTATCCGCACTACAGTTTTGCCTACCCGCACTCTGGTTGTACGAGTTATTATGCGTCTTTTAGAAATATGTCTTGTACATACATTTTAAGGAAAAGTGTTCAACACGAACGAGATCTACAACTTTCGTGTTGAACAGATTTCCTAAAAATGAATGTACAAGATTTATTTTCAAAAATTCGTTATAGTTATGCACATGTTTCAATTAGGGCGGCAATACATCGTGTGTGCATTTTTAGAAAAAATGTTCAACACCAAAGTTGTAGATCTCAAAATGTACGCACAAGATGTATTTTTAAAAGACGTGTAATAACTCATACAAAAAAACGTGAATAGCCAAAATTGCACTGCGGATAACAATCGACATAATAAGTTAGAAATGAATAAAATAAGATTTACTGAGAGCTGCTTTCAACTAATTGAGATGCATCTGATGAGAAAATTAAGTTTGATGTTGAATTTTCACACATGAATATTCATCATTTAGCTGTATTTTGACTAAATAATATAGCGAAGCATATTATAAATATGTATAATATTGTGGTATTCAAATATCATTTAGGTCTGATTGGCTGCACAGCTGTAATGATGTGACTGTTGCATTATTAGCTGAGCTTGACTCATGCAGCTGACCTTCTGAAAGCACCGTACAGCTCCTGCAATAACTCACAATTAATTATGATATATCTTTAACTACTATATAGAATTAAGTTGTCTTTGGCTCTTTGGTGCAAAATTCAAAATTGTTAAATATATTCTTATTTTTGTAGGGCGCTGCTATTAGCACTGTGCTTTTGTCTGTTAGCACTTAAAATTTTAAAATTTTAGGGCTTATTAACACTCACTTTTGTCTATTAGCACCCAAAAATTTAAAATTTTTGAGTGTTATTTTTAATAGCCGCAAGCAGCCCTTTCCCCTTAGATGCATGCCCCTACACATCTCTCGCAGAAACGACGTCGTTGGAGTCGGCGGCGATGACGATGGCGTTGGCGGCGGTGACGATGGCGTTGGCGGAGGCGACGATGGCGTTGGAGTTGGCGGCGACGGCGATGGCGTTGGCGGCGGCGACGATGATTGTTGGTGGTGGCGACGATGGCGTTGACGGAGGCGACGATGGCGTTGGAGTTGGCAGCGACGACGATGGCGTTGGTGGCGAAGACGATGGCGTTGGAGTTGGCGGTGACGACGATGACGTTGACGGTGGCGACGATGACGTTGGAGTAGGCGGCGACGACGATGGCGTTGGCGGAGGCGACGATGACGTTGGAGTTGGCGGCGGCGATGATGGCGTTGGCGGCGGCCACGATGGCGTTGGCGGCGGCGACCATGGTGAAAATGATATTTTTATTATGTTAAAAAAAATTGACAAAAAAGTGTTAATAGTAATAGTGCTTTGCTAATAGACAAATTGAGTGTGAATAGACAATCACTTAAAACAGCACTTGCTAATAGCGGCGAGTGCAAATAGACAAAAGTGCGGTGCTTATAGCAGCGCCCTTTTTTTAATTCGTTGACTTAACATATATTATAAAAAAATGAAAATTCGCTATTTGTGTAATTAGATCGTATCCTTATAATAAAAATAACATAGAAATTCATAAAATTCAAAAGTTTTAAGTAGACCTACAAAAATTAATTTCGAAATATAATTGCTTACTTTAAAATGATTTTTTTGTTAAAATATAAATGTTTTTTGAAAAAAATAATTATAAAATATTGATGTACATTTTTTTACGGTCATTTTGAGGACTCATATGTATATGTTGCGGGCGAAGCCCGTCGTCACCGGTCAGGTACTATAGAATTCGGGCGCAACCCGCTCAAATGCAGGCGCAGCCCGCTAAGAGTCAGCGAGCACGGGCGAAACTTATAGATTTTTATAGTGCGTTTATATAAGCAGTCCACGCTGACTATTAGCAGCATATAGATATTTATAGCACACTAGATATTGGCAGCTGTGGCTGAATGGATCTTGCGCTTGTTGTATACAATTGTCGATCTCCGCTTCGATGAAGGCCTCAAGGAGGACGCCGTCACCTTCACCATAATATGCAAGGGCTTCAGCTGTGCTGGTCGGATTGACGAGCTTATCCATCTCCTTGGTTGGATGCGGAGCGAGGGCTGCCGGCTGAGGCGGGCTGGGGTGTTTCGTAGAAAAGAGGAGAGGGGGAGGCGAGGAAAGAGGGGCTACGATTAGAATAGAAAAAAAAAAGAGAAGTTTTAGATTTTAATTTGAGTTATTTGGGGCTACGAATAGCCATTCGTGAGCTATTTTTATAAACACCATTTTTATATGGAAAAAGGGGAAGGGGGGAGGAAACATATTTTAGATCTCCTAGACCTATTCAAATCGGTGTGATCTACGGGAGAGGGATTATTATTTTAAGCTTTTTTCTTGTGCTCTTCTTTAAAATAATGTTCCAAAATTTTGTTTTCTTGTCCAAATTAGTGGCATAGGTGAAGCCTGAAAGTGCGGCGGACAAAGCCCGTCGGCCACTAATTTGGGTGTGCATGGTCGGAATATGTGCGACCCAAAGTGTTCACGAATGGGCAGTGTTGAAAACGACAACTTCGTGAACAAGCCTCGGTCTCTGTGGAGTTCGGGGCCCTCAGCAAGCTGAGGGGCGACCAACACTTACTCCCCTCAAGGGAGAGCTCTAGGTTGAAGGTTGAGGCACTATGAACTGGACCAAGGGCTCGGCGAGGAGGTCCCACCACATACCCGGAAGATCTTTAGAGCGCTTCCCCTCCCAAGCCAATGTCGGGCTTGGGCACCACTGGAGGCTCTCCTCACCCCACTAGAGAGAGACCTGGGGAGGGAGAGGGAGAGAGAGCTAGCCTAGGATAAGCTTGCCTCCAAATGGTGCCCCCTTGGTCCTATTTATAGGATTTCTGGATTTGGGCTGCAAATAGCCACAAATTGGTCCGCGAAATTACCAAAATACCCTCGGAAATGGCCTGCAGATAGCCAAATTCCGCTATTCTGGAGCGCTAAACGCAGACCAACCCCTCCCCCTGGAACTAGGCGAGAGGGGGTACCTCACGGGGCTCGGCGAGCCCCCTAACTGGGGCTGGGCGAGACCCAGGGGTCGGCCCCCCCTGCTGGTCTCGCCCCCTGCTGGGGCGGGGGCGAGGGGGGCCGAAGGCCTCCTCCTCTCGCCCCCCTGCTTGGGATGGGCGAGACCCAGCCAGGGTCGGCCCTTTGGCTGGTCTCGCCCCCCTGCTCCTGGGGGCGCGGGGCGAGAGGAGCTCGCCCCCCTGCTGGGGGCGAGTGGAGCTCGCCCCCCTACCCTGGGGCGGGGCGAGTGGAGCTCGCCCCCCCAATCCTTGGGGCGGGGCGAGTGGATCTCGCCCCCCTCCCCCCCCCCCCCCCCAATCCTTGGGGCGGGGTGAGTGGATCTCGCCCCCCCTAACCTTGGGGCGGGGCGAGTGGAGCTCGCCCCCCCTTACCCCCCTGGGAACTCGCCCCACTGCTGCTGGGGGCACGGGGGCGAGAGGAGCTCGCCCCCCTGCTGGGGGCGAGTGGAGCTCGCCCCCTACCCTGGGGCGGGGCGAGTGGAGCTCGCCCCCCCCCCCCCCCCCCCCCCCCCCCCCCCCCCCCACAACCTTGGGGCGGGGCGAGTGGATCTCGCCCCCCCTAACCCCCCTGGGGTCTCGCCCCACTGCTGCTGGGGGCACGGGGGCGAGGGGAGCTCGCCCCCCCTTGCTCGCCTCCTTCACGGTCGGGGCGAGCGGGAGGTCTCTACCTCCACCGCCCGCCCTCCTCTCTCCCTGCTCTGGTTCATCTTGAAGAACGATGTTCTAAAATACTTCCTGTGCTTCGAGAACCTACTCGGCGAATACAGGGTTGTACACAATCCCCGCTCTTTTCGAGCGAGGTACACGCTCGAAAAGAAATGTCCAACCCTACATATTCGACGAGTGTCGCTGGGAATCCGGCTAACGGTGCTATCTCGGAAAAATATATAGCCTCTCCGAGAGTTCCTCCAACCCTGCCGGCTAGCGAGGATCCAGCTAGCAATACCACATTGGGAAAAAATATACAGCCACCCTGAGTGGTCTTTCAACCCTGCCGGCTAGCGAGAGCCCGGCTAGCGAGACCACCTCGGGAGAAAAGAACATAGCATCCCTGGGAGGTCAACCTGCACCTGCCAGCTAGTGAGAGCCCGGTCAGCGGAACCATCCGAGGGGAAAATACTTGTCCTCCCTGGAAGGTCAATCTGCACCTGCCGACTAGTGAGAGCCCGGTCAGCGGAACCATCCGAGGGGAAAATACTTGTCCTCCCTGGGAGGTCAACCTGCACCTGCCGGCTAGTGAGAGCCCGGTCAGCGGAACCATCCGAGGGGAAAATACTTGTCCTCCCTGGGAGGTCGACCTGCACCTGCCGGCTAGTGAGAGCCCGATCAGCGGAACCATCCGAGGGGAAAATACTTGTCCTCCCTGGGAGGTCGACCTGCACCTGCCGGCTAGTGAGAGCCCGGTCAGCGGAACCATCCGAGGGGAAAATACTTGTCCTCACTGGGAGGTCGACCTGCACCTGCCGGCTAGTGAGAGCCCGGTCAGCGGAACCATCCGAGGGGAAAATACCTGTCCTCCCTGGGAGATCGACCTGCACCTGTCGGCTAGTGAGAGCCCGGTCAGCGGAACCATCCGAGGGGAAAATACTTGTCCTCCCTGGGAGGTCGACCTGCACCTGCCGGCTAGTGAGAGCCCGGTCAGCGGAACCATCCGAGGGGAAAATACTTGTCCTCCCTGGGAGGTCGACCTGCATCTGCCGGCTAGTGAGAGCCCGGTCAGCGGAACCATCCGAGGGGAAAATACTTGTCCTCCCTGGGAGGTCGACCTGCACCTGCCGGCTAGTGAGAGCCCGGTCAGCGGAACCATCCGAGGGGAAAATACTTGTCCTCCCTGGGAGGTCAACCTGCACCTGCCGGCTAGTGAGAGCCCGGTCAGCGGAACCATCCGAGGGGAAAATACTTGTCCTCCCTGGGAGGTCAACCTGCACCTGCCGGCTAGTGAGAGCCCGGTCAACGGAACCATCCGAGGGGAAAATACTTGTCCTCCCTGGGAGGTCAACTGCACCTGCCGGCTAGTGAGAGCCCGGTCAGCGGAACCATCCGAGGGGAAAATACTTGTCCTCCCTGGGAGGTCAACCTGCACCTGCCGGCTAGTGAGAGCCCGGTCAGCGGAACCATCCGAGGGGAAAATACTTGTCCTCCCTGGGAGGTCAACCTGCACCTACCGGCTAGTGAGAGCCCGGTCAGCGGAACCATCCGAGGGGAAAATACTTAGAAAAACTTTTATTACATTAGTCATCCGTTTACATGCAAGAAAAACTAAGTAAGGAAATAGACCATCATATTACATGGATTTGAAGAAAAAGCTAAGCATGGAGACCGGGACTTGGACTTCTACTCCCAGGCATGGTCTTCCTCGACCTCCTCTGGTTGCTGACGTTGCGACTTCGGACGCCTTGACTCCCTCATTTCCAAGAACTCGGGGCAGGTGGATGTCGCGTGACCCTCCTCATCATGGAAGCCACAGTATGGTATCTCCACCCGGACGCCCCCTCTTCCTCCCGTACGGTTTCTTCTTCTTTTGTGGCCAATCACCATGGCTTGTTGGGGTGGTGGAGAGGGTGCCTTAGGTCCCTGCCTCCACCCTGGGAGGTCGACCCCTTCTCCCTGGAAGTTGGCCTCCTCCTGGTCAAACTTCCTCTTGGGAGTCCCTACCCTTCCCCCCTGATGACTTGCCTCCGGCTCACTCATCCTGGCCAACCTTCTCGCGAACTCCGGGTTTGCCTCCTCACTCTCAACTTCTTCCGCCACCCTTTCCATCAACTCCTCAAAGGACAAAGGAGCTCCTCTCTTGAGGTCCATCTTGAAGAAGCCCTCCTGCAGCCCCACCGTGAAGGCGAGCTTGAGGGTGTACCCGGACACTTTTTGGACGAGGAGAACCTCCTCCCTGAACCGTTCCAGATAGTGAGCCAGCGACTCTTCTGGCTCTTGCTTGATCTTGAAAAGTGCTTCGGCATCTTTCTTCCTCTTCCTTGACGTCGAAAAGCGTAGCAGGAAGACTCGGCGTAAGTCTTCGAAGGCATAGATGGATCCCGCAGGGAGCTGATGGAACCAGTCCCTGGCCTTTTCTTTAAGGGTGACGGCGAAGAGCCGGCACTTGAAAGCATCCGTCATCGGCCTGATGGAGACCATGTCTTCAAACCACTGCAGGTGTAAGACGGGGTCATCCTTGCCGAAGTAGTGAGACATCTTCGCCCCCTTGACCCCCCCCCCGGAATCGGGGCCGAGAGGATCAACTCACAAAAGGGACCTCCCGTGCTCGCCTCCCTTTGGGGCTGGGCGAGTGGGGGCCTGACGCCTCCCCACTCGCCCCCTCCCGGCACCTCCTTCCTGGATGGCTGCCCGAGGGTGCTCTCGCCAACCTGCTGAGGCGATACCTCCTGTCCACTTTCTCTCCTGCTTTCGGTTATCGAGGCGAAAGCCACCTGCAAGGTTTGCATGACCTCCCGCCTGAGATTTTCAAACATCTCCAACGTCACTCCAGCCACCGGGGGGTGCGAGTGACTTGGGTCGGAACCTCCTCCACCTCCGTCCATGGAGCTCATCTTAAGAGTTTCTTGAATCGGTCACACTCCACGCTCACCGCACCAAAAATGTTGAAACCGACATCTTGGTGAACAAGCCTCGGTCTCTGTGGAGTTCGGGGCCCTCAGCAAGCTGAGGGGCGACCAACACTTACTCCCCTCAAGGGAGAGCTCTAGGTTGAAGGTTGAGGCACTATGAACTGGACCAAGGGCTCGGCGAGGAGGTCCCACCACATACCCGGAAGATCTTTAGAGTGATTCCCCTCCCAAGCCAATGCCGGGCTTGGGCACCACTGGAGGCTCTCCTCACCCCACTAGAGAGAGACCTCGGGAGGGAGAGGGAGAGAGAGCTAGCCTAGGATAAGCTTGCCTCCAAATGGTGTCCCCTTGGTCCTATTTATAGGATTTCTGGATTTGGGCTGCAAATAGCCACAAACTGGTCCGCGAAATTACCAAAATACCCTCGGAAATGGCCTGCAGATAGCCAAATCCCGCTGTTCTGGAGCGCTAAACGCAAACCAACCCCTCCCCCCGGAACTAGGCGAGAGGGGGTACCTCACGGGGCTCGGCGAGCCCCTTAACTGGGGTTGGGCGAGACCCAGGGGTGGGCCCCCCTGCTGGTCTCGCCCCCCTGCTGGGGCGGGGGCGAGGGGGGCCGGATGCCTCCTCCCCTCGCCCCCCTGCTTGGGCTGGGCGAGACCCAGCCAGGGTCGGCCCTCTGGCTGGTCTCGCCCCCCTGCTGCTGGGGGCGCGAGGCGAGAGGAGCTCGCCCCCCTGCTGGGGGCGAGTGGAGCTCGCCCCCCCTACCCTGGGGCGGGGCGAGTGGAGCTCGCCCCCCCAATCCTTGGGGAGGGCGAGTGGATCTCGCCCCCCCCCCCCCCAATCCTTGGGGCGGGGCGAGTGGATCTCGCCCCCCCAACCTTGGGGCGGGGCGAGTGGATCTCGCTCCCCCTAACCTTGTGGCGGGGCGAGTGGAGCTCGCCCCCCCTTACCCCCCTGGGGTCTCGCTCCACTGCTGCTGGGGGCACGGGGGCGAGAGGAGCTCGCCCCCTGCTGGGGGCGAGTGGAGCTCGCCCCCCCTACCCTGGGGCGGGGCGAGTGGAGCTCGCCCCCCTATCCTTGGGGAGGGGGGAGGGGCGAGTGGATCTCGCCCTCCCCCCCCCCCCCCCCCCCCCAACCTTGGGGTGGGGCGAGTGGATCTCGCCCCCCCTAACCCCCTGGGGTCTCGCCCCACTGCTGCTGGGGGCACGGGGGCGAGGGGAGCTCACCCCCCCCCCTGCTCGCCTCCTTCACGGTCGGGGCGAGCGGGAGGTCTCTACCTCCACCGCCCGCCCTCCTCTCTCCCTGCTCTAGTTCATCTTGAAGAACGATGTTCTAAAATACTTCCTGTGCTTCGAGAACCTACTCGGCGAATACAGGGTTGTACAAGCAGAGCTCATTCACAATCAACAACATCCTTGCACGAGCGCACCCTCGTGATGTGTGTGTGTGTGTGATCGAGTACTAGATCATTGATCAATCAAAGATTACTGCTCTTCGTTCACCGACCGAGCATTTCCTCCATATGCTCTCATTGAGGAAGACTCTGCACTCATTGTTCGTTGACCAAGGCTCAACACTTGCCGATCGATGCTGACCGGCTTTAATTCTTGTCGATCAATTTCGTGATGTATTTATATATATATATATATATATATATATATATATATATATAAGCTCATCCTCACTTACATTTTCTCTAATTTTAAAACTAGTATAGATGAAGGTAATTGTATGTATTTCTTTTTTCACTCGCTCTTCCTTCCTCTCGAGATATTTAAAAATAATTAAAAATAAAAGATTAAACGATATTTACGTTCTAATGACAATAACTATATGCAGGCCAACTTTCAGCTGTGTGCAGACCGTATAATTTGAAAATGGCTATATGCAAATCAATTTTTGAACGTGTTCACATTTTCTATAGGTTTATAATTTGACCTACATTTATCATTAGACTGCATACAGTCGAAACTAGCATGCATATAACATCACCCTTTCTAATAAACACACTCACATATTCATTTATTTTTGCTTATATGATTAAAGTTTGCTTACACTCATTAAGTTCACATGCGCTCGTTTTTTCGGGTTTTTTTTCTCCATCTTAGTCAACAATGAAAAAAACTGTTTGGTATAACTCTTTTCTTCATTTCTAACGCTCCAAAACTCTATTGTTGGCCTTCAACGTCAAAGCTGTCCCCTCTTTCTATTCCCACCACTCATCTAAACACGCGCGTGTTTGGCCTTCAACGTCAAAATTCTATTGTATTTTTGCTCCGATGAGTTCGAAAAAAAAAACTTCATTTGTTATAAAATATGCGTTTGCTTAGTTGAGATCGGACTTTCACGAACGGCAGTTCATAACCATTGTGTTTATGACTGCCACCGTCGCGCCAAACGGACCATAAATAGATAGTATTGATGGTCAAGATTATATCTGAGGAGATCCCATGAGTTAACAAATCTCATCTTTCAATCACGTCGTTGGATCGTAACGTTCTTATTATGGAAATTGATCGTCTCGACGAGATCTATCCAACGACATGTTCTAGAAAATATGATGGTGGATAAAGCATGTATGCACTAAAATGTTTATAAACTAATTAAATTGTGTATATTTATCAAGGTTTTAAATGTCGGATGTAGGAGACATGTCGGATTGGGTTTTTAGATGTTGGATGTCGGATGTCGGAGACATGTTGGGGACATTTCAATATGTCGGATTTCTAAAAAATATTTATATTTCTATTGACCACCCAAATTTATCACCATAATCTTCATCTATACTGAGCATTTTACTCTAGTTAAGTAAAACTTTATTATGGGAACCTGAAAAGGAGTCTTCTTTATGGCTAAACATTGAGCTGCAAAGTAGAAATAAGAAACGAAATCTACAAAGATATAACACCAGCTCAAAATTTTATTTTCACACAGCTATAACTTCTGAAATAACATTTCATCAGAACTTAGAAGAAGTATAGAAAAACCCTAAACAACGATGGACAGCGCTAAACAGCGGTTCACTTTAATTTAATTCAATTTAGGCGACATTTCAAAATGTCGGGCTATAATGATTATTGCGTGTCGGCCGAAATGTCGGGTTTTATACAAAAAGTCGGCCGACATTTTCGAAAACGCCATAACCTATATATTTTGATTATGCAAGTCGTTTTCTTATCAAACAGGACATGTCGGCCGACATGTCGGACATGTCGGCCGACATTTAAAACATTGATATTTATACGAGTGACAGTGCACGGGCCCCCCGTTACCTCAGCCACGACATTGCCCGACGCGACGGCGCTCCCGCCGCTCGCAAACCCCCATGCGTCGTGCTTCGCATGTCGCTCAATTTTGCCGTGTGCATGGGGTTTGAGAGCGACGAGAGACCCGTCGCGACGCGGCAATGCTATGGCTGCTATGGCCTGGGTACTATCGCGCGGGACATCGGGTTTATATATTAGCAATGTTAAAAGCACATATTTTTCTATTTACAGTCAAATTATATTAACATGCCAATTTTTTTTATTTTCACAGTGTTATTGGCTTATTGCCGCATCAAATAAAAAATTCAATTTATTTTCATTATTAACTTTTTGATTGATGTTCTTTACTTGATGTTTGATAGAATCTATCCTGATGTTTTATTATCCAACGCGTACGAATACATTTGACCTTCTTATTTCTTCCTCGGAGGAATGATTTGAGCTCGAAGAGGATTCTTCATGATGATGGTGAGCTCCACCTTCTTGGAGAGATACACCTCCTCCCTCAGCGGCGTGGCTTCAGTTCGATGTCATGGGGTTGGGGACGATGCTCATGACCGCCACCAGTTCATCTTCGGGGCGACCAATCTTGTGCTTAGACGCCGAAGACTCGCCGTCGCACTGACCGCTGGGATCGGGAGACTAGCGCGGAGCTGTAGGTTGAGGAGATGAGGGACTTCACTCCGAGGATCGCAAAGCTGGGTTTTTATGGAAGTTCATCACCCTCGTCGTATTCCACGCCGACACGCTAGTGACAGACACATTCACGCGATGCGGGAAATTTGCACGGCAGGGGATGCTGGCATACGTGGAGAGGATACACATGGAGGAGAGGAACAACGTAGTGGAAACTCTTGCGCACCATAAGAGTTCCACGGGCGTGAGGCCTAGAGTCGCGAGAATAGAAGGGGCGGGCTATTCCTATGGAGTGCGCTTAAAGCTTAGAGTGTTAGGATTGTTGAGTTTTTTAGATAGATTTTGGTGTGTTAATAGTAAATGTGCGAGCGGTTCGGTTTGGTCGGTTTGGACCCAAACCGAAACCGAACCGACATGCCTCGGTTTTCGGTTTGTCCAAACCGACCCGAACCGAACCTGGTCGGTTCGGTTCAAAGTCGGTTCGGTTTTTTATCGGTTTTTGGCGGTTCGGTGTCGGGTTTTTTACAAGCTAACTAATGACGCATTCAATATAATATTGGCATACTATTCAATATATCAAACACTGTTCTTAAAATAAGCAAGCAACAAACAGGTAAGCACGACTAAATTAATTCAGCATGCATGTTTAATTGTTTACTGTTTAGATATATTTATTATAGTTAAAACATCTTCCTCTCCTCCAAACAAAATGATGGATAAACAAACATTAAAAACTAAGCATATTTATATTCAAATGAAACTTTAATCAATGTCAAATGACATAATTATAGAGGAGAAAACGGACTTTAAAAATCTCCAGAATTCTAAATATTTAATGTTCATGTGGATAGTGTTGTGGATTAGTATTTGCTCTAGGTTCCTTATAGCCGAGCTTTAAAAATCTCCAGAACCCGCGTGAACCGAATCAAGGTTGAATCCTATTACCTATACATAATTGATAATTTATAAAACAAAAGCTAACACGTACTTTATAATTATTATAAAACAGACGTCAACATATACATAATTTATAATAATTACAATATCAGTATGTAACGTCGGTTCGGTTCAGTTTTGTCGGTTTTTACAACTTGAAAACCGACCCGAGCCGATATGACTTCGGTTTTCACAAGCTCCAAACCGAACCGACACCGGACCGGACGGCTCGGTTTCACAATCGGTGCGGTTCGATCGGTTCGATCGGTTTTGTCGGTTTTTGGTTTTCGCTCCTCACCCTTAGTTAATAGTCTAATTTGATGTGCTTTTAACATGACTCTTTATATATATACGAGTGACAGTGCACGGGGGCCCCTCGTGCCCCGCGCAACAGTACCGGGCTCGCGGTGGCGGGCTTCGCCCGCCCCCTGCAGGCGGACTTATTTTAAATTTTGAGCACGGGGACCCCCCGTGCCCTGCCCGACAGTACCCGGCTCGCGATAGCGGGCTTCGCCTGCCCCCGCCAAACGAATTTATTTTAAATTTTTTGTTTCATTATTTTTAATTATTTTATTTTTTGCATTTTAAGTACATATGAACTGGTTGCGTCGCATATGAGCGGGCTGCGCTCATATATGAGCGGACTGCTCCATCATATGTACATTTACTTTTATTCAAAACATATGCAGATGAGTACTTAAAATGACCGCAAAAAAATATAAATCGATATTCTTATTTTTATTTTGTAAAAAAATGTAAAATTTTACTTAAAAAAATCAATTTCTCTCTCTATCTCTCTCTCCCTCTCCCTCTCCCTCTCATGTAGGTAGGTAGGTTTAGGAGCCCTATAAAGATTCCCTCTCCCTCTCTCTCCTCTCTTTCTTTTTCTCTCTCCATTGTAAGGTTGAGATGCAAAGTTTGTCTCATTTTGGATGGCTCATATTTATTGCACAACTTCAAACTATTTTCATATAGTAGTTAATGTTCATGTGGATAGTGTTGTGGATTAGTATTTGCTCTAGGTTCCTTATAGCCGAGCTTTAAAAATCTCCAGAACCCGCGTGAACCGAATCAAGGTTGAATCCTATTACCTATACATAATTGATAATTTATAAAACAAAAGCTAACACATACTTTATAATTATTATAAAACAGACGTCAACATATACATAATTTATAATAATTACAATATCAGTATGTAACGTCGGTTCGGTTCAGTTTTGTCGGTTTTTACAACTTGAAAACCGACCCGAGCCGATATGACTTCGGTTTTCACAAGCTCCAAACCGAACCGACACCGGACCGGACGGCTCGGTTTCACAATCGGTGCGGTTCGGTCGGTTCGATCGGTTTTGTCGGTTTTTGGTTTTCGCTCCTCACCCTTAGTTAATAGTCTAATTTGATGTGCTTTTAACATGACTCTTTATATATATACGAGTGACAGTGCACGGGGGCCCCTCGTGCCCCGCGCAACAGTACCGGGCTCGCGGTGGCGGGCTTCGCCCGCCCCCTGCAGGCGGACTTATTTTAAATTTTGAGCACGGGGACCCTCCGTGCCCTGCCCGACAGTACCCGGCTCGCGATAGCGGGCTTCGCCTGCCCCCGCCAAACGAATTTATTTTAAATTTTTTGTTTCATTATTTTTAATTATTTTATTTTTTGCATTTTAAGTACATATGAACTGGTTGCGTCGCATATGAGCGGGCTGCGCTCATATATGAGCGGACTGCTCCATCATATGTACATTTACTTTTATTCAAAACATATGCAGATGAGTACTTAAAATGACCGCAAAAAAATATAAATCGATATTCTTATTTTTATTTTGTAAAAAAATGTAAAATTTTACTTAAAAAAATCAATTTCTCTCTCTATCTCTCTCTCCCTCTCCCTCTCCCTCTCATGTAGGTAGGTAGGTTTAGGAGCCCTATAAAGATTCCCTCTCCCTCTCTCTCCTCTCTTTCTTTTTCTCTCTCCATTGTAAGGTTGAGATGCAAAGTTTGTCTCATTTTGAATGGCTCATATTTATTGCACAACTTCAAACTATTTTCATATAGTAGTTAAGATATAATTTTTTTTAAACCTTAAATAAATAGAGTGGTTTTATAGGCACACCAATAATGATTATGTGCACATCACAGAATCACCTAGATTAACTTAAAATAGTATAAATCCTAAAAATGGCCAGCTATACCCGCACACCGCCCGACTCCTCTTTCGTAGATGAGGCGTCCTTCTTCCCCCCGGGGGGGCCATTCTCAAGTAACTCTACCAGCGGCCGCTGATATCTGCTCTTCTAAGTAACCATTTTTGGATCTCCGCTCTTCCAACCATTTTCCAATCTCTGAACATCGTTCTTGTACACAGAGCATATGAGCTCTGCAGAAAAAATGAAACCTCCACCGAGGACCATCTCCTCTCTGCTTTCCATCACACCAAATGATCACGACGACCTCTTTACTCATCATTTTAACGGCGTTTATGACTCCATTACGGTAAAAGCTTCACTCAAAAAACAGTGCACCACACCTTCCCAAGCATAAATGGCGCCAGAGAATAGAGCAGTACGAAGAGCAGAGTTCAGGAAAAAAAACATCGAGGAAGAGGAAAATCGAACTCACGAAAGAGCTTTGAGAAGCTTCTTCACCGCCTGCAGGTATGACCGAACATCAATGGGGCAAGTGGGAGAGAAGAGATCATATCGCCTTCAAGGATTCTTCTCTCCTTGAACGCGCATATGCCCACTAAGTAGTTTTTTAGCTGATTTTTAATTTTATAAAATTATTTTTGGGGTGCTATTATAAGCTCTATGTGCAAATATACAAATTTGAGCTGCATTTATATTTTAGCTGCAAATATTCAAAATAGGTGTGCAAATAAAACTACTAATAAATAAGAAGCCCGTATACTAACCATTTGTTCCTCCTCTCGGTCTTCTCTTTCCCTCCATCTCCACCGCTCGTTCCGTTCAGCAACCCCCCATGGAAGTCGAAACGGTGGCTCTATAAACATGCTCGATCGTACTCACGCATTCTGCTCAAATACCGATCAGGATTTCAGCTCGCCGCTCTGCGACGGCCATTTCCCGCTGGACGGGGTCGTACCTGCGGAAGCTGTAGATTTCAGGCATCAGAGCCGATGTACCGAGGCGCTGCACTGTGAGGATAACCCTAACTCGGCTCCTTCGCCTTCAGAGCATTGAATGGGTGCTTCGCTTCAGAAATTCGTAAAGACGCCCATTGAAGCGAACGAGAATGTAGAAGGAGGAGCGGAGGAGCTCAAGATCACTTCAGCAGATCGGCAAGAGGTCATCGACATAGAGCCGACCGTCGGCGGCCTGTCTGTTGGCGGTTCGGAATACAAAGCTGCGATCAAACTCCAAAAGTTTTATAAGAGTTATCGTACCCGACGCAGGCTAGCGGATTCTGCCATTGTTGCGGAAGAATTGTGGTACGCTTCAGGGTCGATCTATTCTTGATATGATACTTTCTCCCTTTTTTTATTTTCATCTCCCAAAGAGTATCGTGTTCCTTTGGTGGAGAAGGTGGCAAGCTCGAGATTTCGCCCGCCTAAATCACACTACGGTATCGTTCTTTAACTATTCGAAGCCAGAAACTGCGATCTCGCGGTGGAATCGCGTAAGCATTAATGCCTCGAAGGTTGCTTCTTCCCCACCATTTTCCTCTTCGATTTTTCTTTCGTACAATACATGTGCCATTTCCAGTAAAGACAAATTTAAAACTTTCTGAATGCAGGTTGGTCAAGGGTTGTCAAAAGATGGGAAGGCCTTAAAGCTGGCTTTTCAGCACTGGATTGAAGCTGTAGGTTCCAGTCAACTTATTTTAATTTGTCTCTTTACCTAATTTTTTCCGTGGACATGGGTTTTTGATATGGAAAAACAATGTATATTATCTGGAAGAATTGAATTATACAATTTGTCAATGCCCAAATTGTCCAATTAAACAGTTTTTAGTCTTATGAAACTGTTCAAAGTCAACTTCCTAATTTTATGTTAATATCATGTATTCAGATTACATATGCTAGTAAATTTTTAGTTAACCATTCATATTATGTATAATATACACCACATCAATATTTAGCTACTTTTACTAAACTACAAGTAATCCTCAAATAGTTCAAATAAGCTCTAAATAGCCTAATCAGTTAGCTTAACTAAAGTTATTAGTTCCCTGTTCAGCTAATTAATTGCTAATTTACCCAGTTGAATTCAGAGTAGCATAAACGAGCATCCCAAAAATTGATTAGTTCATATTATTACTTTATTACTTTTTAATTATCCCAACTAAATTATTTTTTAATTCTTATTTAGTTTAAGTACTAACTAGCCTCATTGGACTCAAATTAATCAATAATCAACATAGTTAATATCCTAATTATTATGTTTTTTATCAACTACATATGTTTGAACTATTAATCGGTTTATTCTCATTAGTCATTAGCCCAAAAGAATAATTAATCCTGCTTAGTTTGCAATTATTCTAAGTAACCAAACTGTTTCTAATTAACTCATAATTAATAATTTTGATTCTAAGTAACCAAACTGTGTCATTGTTGGATCTTGATTTTCCTTTGATGGTGTTTGAGCGGAGCATGGTTATGTGCACATAAATCAAAATGGATTCTTGGGTCTGCCCTCTCTGATGTCTTTGGCTTTGATTTGAGGGCATGATTCCGCAGCAAACGCGATGGTATAGGGGGCCACTATTTCAGTGGTACTCTGTGAGCAGCCACTTTGTGCATTTATTGTCAAAGGTTAGGTCTTTCTCCTCTGAGAGAAGCCACTTTGTGCATAGTGCCAAAGGTTAGGTCTGTTTCCAATCTTCCCCCGCCCATACCCCCAATGATTGGGGACTATATGGGTTCTGTTGTTGTTGTTGTTGTTGTTGGTGTTTGAGCGGAGCCTTACATCAAAGCGTCGATAGATAGGTTAAACTAAGAACCCACCACTGACCCAGAAACACTTAAGTTTCTTCTCCTGACCTCTTCTTTGTAACCTCCTATGATAAGAATTTGCGTGGGGGGGGGGGGGGGGGGGGGGGGGGCATAAGTAAACAACCATGCTTAAAGAAGGAGGTTGCCACATGTAAATCACCCCGAAGGTACTGCTGACACATGGCAGAGACCTGCTAAGAGCCATGATAACGGTCTGTTGTATAGTGAGAGTGCTACAAGAGCATATCCTAGGTCCGACGAACCCATTGTGATGTGACTATATATCTCTTGCACGATCTCTGCACCACAGTCCAGTGCCTGCGCCTGTGAGAGGTGGGGTAGCTTTTACGCGAAGACCGCCTCCAACGCTTGACCTCGCCGAGAGAGCATTGGTCGCGAGGATGATTCCTTGTGTGCTAGGGCCAAGCGAGGACTCTTAGCCATGATTATAGTAACCCTTGAGTAGTGGTGGTGGTGTGTGTGTGTGGGGGGGGGGGGGGGGGGGGGACGAAAGCGTTATTTCAGAGAGGGTTACGCTATTCAAGCGAGAAAAAATTGTCACTTAAGTACGTCTACCAATCGCTGTTGGAGTCGAGCGAGGTGATCTCTTGCTGAGGACCCGATGCATTACGCGTGACATGTTATCATTGGTCTCTTCTCAGGAAGCACTTTACCAAAGCTTATAAGGCCAAAGTTGTGATCTTGTTTTTCAAATTTCTTCTGGATTGCTTACTTTCTCGACACTTTGTTCTTTCTTTCTCTATCCATTTTCCCCGATTTTGAGAACCATGGAATCCCACCTAGGACCTGGGGGAGAGTGTGTTCAACCTTGATTTGACTCATAGCGTGGAGATCGTTCTTCAAGTTGGCCTAAAATTTTCTTTGCCTGACAAGGCTCAATCTCCCCTTTCTGCCACTTCGAAGGGTTGTGCATCAGAAAGACCGAAGAGAACTCTCCCTGAGTTGATGACTCTTGCTCCCTCTACAATCAAGAGGGTGAAGCTGGGTAAAAAGGGGGCCTGTAAGTTGAACCCTAAGAGTAGGATGATTCTAATTCTTTCTCTTTGTAGGGATTGTGGGTTTCAAAGGAGCACCATTGGAGGAGGTAACATGAAAGTTTCTCCTTCTGTGGTGATATCGGCGCCTTCGATCAACCCACCAATTCGGGGTGTCATGTCTGTTCGAATGCTGTCAAGGGAGCTCTTGGGGGATTCATGCATTCCCCTAGCGAGCATGATATAGGGAGCCGTAGTAACCCCGAGGAGCGAGAGGACGCCAACTCCACCGCAGACGACAATGCCCTCACCTGTAGTCTCGATCACCCGATCTCCCCTTCACCACGACTGAGGTTTCCAAGAGTGTTCAACTACCTACCCCTATAATAGGTATGCGCTGCGACCTGTGCACAAATAGTTGAGTACCGCTGCGAGGCACTAGGTGATTTTTAACTGTATTGGCCTTGGGAGTTCCCTCTATCACTTATTCCCCGAGGACTGTTCACTTTACGTGGAGGGAAAACAAAAATATTGATTGAGGCATTGGAGGCCATCAAGACCCGATTAACTAATTGTGAGCGGGAACTACTCGTCATGATCTAGTAGGTTAAGATTGTTCGCCGAGCTTTCACATATGCAAAAGCTGCTTCAATGCAGAGGCGGCGCAATGGAAGGCGAAGATTGACAACCTGGAAGGTGTTCCGGGCCTCGTGGCTAGAGACCTCCTAGCGCTGAAGCTGGGGGAGGACGTCTCTTTTTATTGTTGACCTTTTGTTCATGATGATTGCCACACGAACAAAGGCCTGGAGACCCCCCAAGCTGGACTAGGTCACCTTGCTAGTGGTAGATGTGTTGCGAGTGGGATGGAAAATCACCCAAGCGGTTGACATTACGTGAGAACTCTATGTGGAATGGTCTTTGGCGGAGGTGCACCAATTTCTAGAGAACGTGCTGGAAGTGGAGTTTATTATAACGGGGTATAGGCCGCGAATATCCCGATGATCCTTCCAAAGTGATGTATTTATTTTTCTTCTTTCGACTTCCGAATGTAATTTTTTTTCTTTTCGGGTGCAAGATATATTTTGAATTCGAAACATGCTCTCGATTGTGATTTCTAATCTTTCATCAGAGCGTGACCTGCAATACTGTCACCTGTTTCTTGCGCGCCATTCAGAACGGGACAGGTGGCGATGTGATATGTTTATCGCTGCCCCGATGGGTGCACTTTAAGTGACTTCCCCCTAACTAGATATAAATCGGTAGGGGATACTGCTGAAAGGCTCTTGCCCTTCTTCACCCTCTCCCTTCTCTCTTGCCTTCTTGCAGATTACTCAAAACCATGGCTCCTTCTAGGATTCAGTCACTATTTCAAGCTCCCCTTGGTAGTCGCCGCAGAGGATTTTGCCATGCTTTGCGGGTTATATCTCCCCTCCCGAGGAGTATACTCTCGAACTTCCCATCGAAGGGGTGAAAAATAATTTCGTCAGGGAGGATGACTTAGTTTTTCAACTGACTAGCTCCACTTTGGCCTCGACAACCCCCTAACGTGAGTTCAGGGACTTGCTCCGTTGTTACGGTCTGGTCCCATCCTAGATAGTTGTCAACAACTTGTCCATGATCATCACTTTCATCGTTTACCTCTGACTGCAGAAAGTGGTAGAGTTTGTCTTTTCAGGAGCCTTTTTCATGTTTGCCGTTTAGGCGACATAAACATGCATTTTTGCAGCGATGTGTTGAAATTCGCTAACTCTGAGAACAAGTTGCACAAGTGCAAAGAATTTTACTTCCGGGTGATTGAGCCCTTTGACTTTGAGATCTCAAGATATCCCACCACGAGACCTAAAAAGGACTTTAAAGTGCTAAAACTTACTGCCGCGTTGTTGGAGCTTTTCACGAGCCATACTCTGGAAGTGGTTCTTTACTGTCAGCGCGTCAACAATGTCTCGGCTTTCTAGGACCGAGAGAGTTGGTATTTGCATATTAGTTCCTTCAAGTCTTAACGTGTAGACTCTGTCGCTAGCACATTCATGATTTTCTTAGAGATTTGGAGTTTTCGATAGAGCCTCTGGTTTTATCGGGAGTGGGTGAAGCGCGAGGTCTATTCGAAGAAGATTGAAGTACCCTTTCTGGAGGCTAAGTCGAAGGATCGCAAGCGGCCTTAGTCATCACCCTCACTTTCCACTGCGCCCAAGGGTAAGTCGGAAGGGATTGTCGGCGATTTCGAGTCGCTCTCTTGCCCAAAGTTGGTGTGGCGGTCTTCCAACATGAGGAAGGCCCCTTTCTGCTCCCAAGTCGTAGGCTTTACGAAACTCCTTGGCGATCACCTCTTTGTGCGCTCGAAGGAAGAAAATGCATTTTTGTGAGCACCAACCTCCCTTCACCATTGTTTGAAAATCAGGACTTTGTGGCTCTTGACTTGGGGGAGATAATCACCCCTCGCGTCGACAAGGCGCGGTTAGGAGAGTTGAGACCCGTTTCTTCGTGCCATCAGCTGGAGGTGGCATTCTCCCTAGTTATTTTCACGGCCCGATCACTAGTGTCCACCCAATTGGCTATTAAGGATCTCGAGGGGCACAACTAGACCCTCAAAGAATCCATGTGGGTATGGAAAAGTTTATTCTATTGTTGTCCTTTCTGTCTTTGCATCACTTACCACATCTTGCTCATCATGGTGGCCTTACTTCTTTCAGGATGCTAACATATAATATCACAATGACGTGGAGGAATGAGTGCTGAAGGAGGCCACCCTCATGTCCCGAGAGGAGGAGATTATGAGGAAGCTTGAGGCCGCCTCATCCCAAGTATAAGATTTCAAGGGAGCCGATGGGAAACTCGAGGCCGCCATGTCCCAAAGAAAGGATCTCAAGGAAATAGTGCCCATCCTTCAAAGGTAGTAAGGCATCGCGCGAGGCTGATCAAACGACGCCAGGGAGAATATGGTGGATGTCCACAAGATTAGCATGAGAACGATGCTGGACTTGTTCTTTGAGCGAGGTTTTTTGGACATTAAACTCTAATCGATGTTCGCCCTGAGTAGGTCAATGTCGGCGACCCCTGCATTTTCTTTACCCATTGGTCTTGATGGATCCTTGCGTTTGTTCTTGTTTTCTTTCCTTCTCCTCTTTCTTATCGTGTATGAGACATGCCCCTTTTGCCCCGTTGGGATTGAAATTCTCTCATGATCCCTCCCCTAGCATGGGTTTTTGTAGTTCATGTGTATGATATGGATATAGTTGCGGCGTTACCAAACACATATTGACGATGCTTGACTGGAACATGGAATTCTTACAATCGTTAAGGTACGCGAGGGTTTAGTCTTGTGGCCTAGGGATAAAAATCTATGATAACATCCAGAGGGCGCGAGGATGCGTCTTGAATGTTGGAGCTAGGTAGTAGCAATCCTCGACAATATCCAGAAGGTGCGACGACACGTCTTTTGGATGTTAGGGCTATGCAATGACATCCCTAGACAACATCGAGAGAGAGCGAGGATGCGACCATGAGATCTTAGAGCTAGTAGAAGAATCTTCGACAACATCCAGAGGGTGCGAGGATGCTGCTGTGAGATGTTGGAGCTAGGTAATATCAATCCTCGGGCGCGAGGACATAGTCTTGGGATGTCAGAGCTTAGTATTAAAATTCTCAACAACATCCAGAGGATGTGAGAACACATCTCTGGGATGTTGGAGTTCCATAATAAGAATCCTTAACAATATCCATAGGGTGCAAGGATGCGGCCTTGGGTTGTTGGATCTAAGGGCAACCTTCGACAACATCTAGAGGACTCGACCTTGGGTTGTTGGTGCTAAGTACGGGAATTATGGACAACATCTTCAGAGGTTGCGGGGACACGACCCTGGAATGTTGGAGCTAAGTAATAACAATCCTCGACAACATCCAGAGGGCGCGAGAATGCAGCCCTTGGATGTTAGAGCTAAGCAAGGGAATCCTCGTTTTTCGACAATATCCAGAGGGTACAATGACGTGGCTATGAGATGTTGGAGCTAGTCAAATAGTAAAAGCAATCGTCGACATTATTCATAGGAAGCGAGGACGATGCCCTGAGATGTTGGAAATAAAGACATCTTTCATTGAATGTCCTGGGAGCGTGAGTGGTGCCTTGAGTGTTTGAGCAACATACTTAACGACCACCACAGGGACACGAGGTCCTGGATGTCGGAGCATCATTCTCAACAAGCACCTTGATGATGCAGGCATTGTCTCGAGTGCCGATGCAGTATCCTCGACGAGCACATTGGCGATGCAAAATCTTGGTGTCAGAGCAACATCCTCAACAATCTTCTTAGGGATGCGATCATTGTCCTGGGTGTTGTAGCATCATTCTCTTTAGTTACCTTGGGGCCACATGTATTGTCCTAGGTACCAGAGCAACATACTCGACTAGCACCTTGGAGAGGTGCGGTTCTGGGTGTCGGAGCAAATCCTCAACATTCATCTTGGGGATGCGAGCATTGTCCTGGGTGCTGGAGCAGCATCCTCAGCGAGCATCTTGGGGACACAAGGTCTTGGGTGTCAGAGCAGCATCCTCAGCAGTCACTTGCGGACTCAAGCGTTTCCCTGGGTGCTAGAGTAGCATCCTTGACGAGCACGTCGAAGATGTGAGATTCTGAGTGTCGGAGCAACATCCTCAACAATCACCTTGGGGTTGCAAACGTTGTCCGTGGTGCCAGAGCAACATTCTTGGCGAGTACCTTGGTGACCCGAGGTCTCGGGTATTGGAGCAACATCCTTTAGTGTCACCTTGGGGATGCAGATATTGTCCTGGTTGTTATAACAACATCCTCGATGAGTGTCTTGGACAATGTTTGGGATGGTTATTCCTCGTGCAAACAATATATTACTTCCCACGCATTGACTATATATATACATATAAATATATATAATTCATTCATGAAGGATACTGGAGAAGGATACATGGAGCTGATTTATATGAATCTCAGATCGTGAGACTCCTTCTGTTTACTATAGCTTCACACGCCTTGGCTTGCTCCAACTCCTGGGAATCGACGACCTTCTATGGCCATTGCTGCAGGCTAATGCCACCGTGGATGGCATTGTAGCGATGTTGGAAGGTCCGTACTTGATGCGTGATGTTAGAAGATCCGGCCTCGTCGACGATTTGTTTACCCTTATCTCCGTCGGGGGGGGGGGGGGGGGGGGGGAGCGTGAAGAGATTCCTTCAGTAATCCCTACTATAGGAGCTTCTCTACGAACCATTTTAGTTGCCGACAGTTTTCGGTGGCTTGGACGACCTTCCTCTGAAACTTGCAGTACTGCTGGACATCTCTTTGTGTTAGGCGCTTGGTTGGATGGTTGTGGGTTCTTGTAAAAAGTCCCATGGCAGATGGCGTAGAACATTTCCTCCATAGGTACGTTGAACCTCGGGAGGTGGATTTCCTGCTGCCCCTCCTACTTGAGGGGGCGTTGGGAGTTGTGGCATGCATGTCGGAGTTTATTTTGATGGTGCTTAGGGAGAGGGGCGCGCCTGCCCTCGGGAAAAATCTTCCATCCCGCCCCACGAGAATCTTCTCCCCCCCTTTCCTTTCAGCGGACCGCGGACTTCATCACTGTGGGGGTACACCTTCCTGAAGGGGTTAGGTTGTCCTCTGCGCCCATGTGGATGCTTTCATATTCTAGGGCTTGTGTGTCGACACGGGCAATGTGGTCATCCACATATCGGACTCCCATTTTCACCTTTTGGAAGCGAGCACATATTTGCGTAGTGTATCACGACTCCTTGCTTCATATCTAGGAGGTGGTTGGGCCCCCACCTCATCCTCTTAGTACTCATGAAGTGCGAGAGTAGGAGCCGCTTCATCTCGTCGTAGCTAGGGATGTTATCACAGGGAAGACCGAAGAACCAATCGACCACGACCCCTTCCTTGATCGCGAAGAAAAGACCACTTTAGAGCATCTAGGTTGGTCCTCGCCACCAACGAGGATTTAAACTTCCAAATATGAGTCTTCAGATCACTGACGTCGTCGTAGGTGGGGAGTTTTGGTTGGCAGAAGTCGGGCGGAAATAGCTCTTCCCAGATCCGATAAGGGTGACAACCCATTGTCCTGGTCGTCGTCAAAGTTGGTTCCCGCCTCACGACGAAAACTTCAGGCGTCGGCTGGCGAGTGCGTGTCTGGTTTGGAGACGGCCAAAGCTTGTTGCTTCAGTGGCAGGGCTCCCCTTACGATTTCTCTGGGGGTGGCCGATGGATTTGCAGGGATGTCAGTGCACTTGCCCAAAGGGGGAGGTAGAATAACTGCATTGGGGGATGCATAGGGTTTGTGCAAAGTGGAGCTGGTCAATGAGGCGGTTGGGGGAATGATGTTGACCGTGGATGTTGGTGAAGGTTTCCACCACATGGATGAGGTTGACCAGGGTTTGCTGGGTGATAGCCAACTCCTATCTGGTGACGAACTTGGCGTTCGTTGAAGCTCCAGGATCATGGCAATGCATCATGAACTTCTGCTTCGAGCTCTTCTCTTCTCCACATTCACCACACCTTTTAGGGTGTTGGACCCTAATATGTCTTTGGAGGTCTTCAAGTGAAGCTTTACTTCGGAGCGACGATAGAGAAGTTAAACAGAGAACCCACCAATGACCCAGAAACCCGCAAGTTTCTTCTCCCTACCTTCTCTATGTTTCCTCTTCCCGAACCCCTTCGTTTTGGAGGGTACAAGTAACACGCCCTACCGGAAGGAGGTCTTCACTTGTAAATCACGCAACTGATGCTGCTGAAACATGTCGGAGACCCATTAAGGGCCATATAACGTTCTATCCTATAATGAAAGTAATTGTAAGAGCATATTCTCTATTGTCGGCGAGACTATTGAGAAATTGCTATATGTTCCTTGCATGATCTCTGCACAACAGGCCAGTGTATGCGTCTGAGAGAGGTGGGGTAGCTTTTATTCGAAGATTGCCTCCGCTAGCACTTTGTCATGCGGTCATGCCGTTGGGAGAGGGATGGGTGCGGGGACGACTCTTCATGTGCTATGGCCATGTGGGTACCCTGAACCAAGAGTATTGGGAAACTCCGAGGTGAGGGAGGAATGTGTTATTCAGCGAGGGTTACATTATTCGAGTGAGAGACAATCGTCGTGTGTGTACATTGAGCGATGGCTGTGCAAGTTGAATTTAGGACTGTCCACCGCGAGCTGGAGCCAAATGAGATTAATGTATAGCGAGAGTTCTTTGTTGAGATTGAGGGTTTTGAGGAGGACCGTTGAGACAAAGTAGGTATCTTTGCTCGAGGATTATCCCTAGCAGTACATGTAGCCAAATGAGATTAATGTATAGCGAAAGTTCTTTGTTGAGGGTCTTGAGGAGGACTGTTGCGACAAAGTATGTATCTTTGCTGGAGGGTTATCTGTTAAGGGTAAGGCCTAACCCGTACCGGTGGGCAATACCAGCTGCTCAAATACCGCACCACACGAAGCGGTCCACGGCAATGATCCATAGTGGCCCCCAATCCGGAGCCCCTAACAGGGCCGCGGCCCCCACACCCCAACCCGTCTCCTCAACCAGTTTAATTGAGGCGGGTTGTTGAGGCTGGGATTCGATCCCCAGACCTCCTTGATAAGGAGCCTTCAACACGGCTCTCATCACCAACTGAGCCGCGGCTCAGTTGGTGATGAGAGCCGTGTTGAAGGCTCCTTATCAAGGAGGTCTGGGGATCGAATCCCAGCCTCAACAACCCGCCTCAATTAAACTGGTTGAGGAGACGGGTTGGGGTGTGGGGGCCGCGGCCCTGTTAGGGGCTCCGGATTGGGGGCCACTATGGATCATTGCCGTGGACCGCTTCGCGTGGTGCGGTATTTGAGCAGCTGGTATTGCCCACCGGTACGGGTTAGGCCTTACCCCTAACATTATCCCTAGCAGTACATGTGCTGTGATCTCTAGTTTGTCTAGAGAACCCTATGCGTTATGTGTGACATGTGATCATTGGTCCCGGTCCAGGAGGCCCATTTCATTGTACAGTCGTAGATTATTTTCTTAATTTCTTTTTCATACACTAATTAATTGAACCTTATGTAGTCTAAATATTCTTGTTATTTGATTACAACAACAACAACAACACTCAAGCCTTTATCCCACCATAGTGGGGTCGGCTATATGGATCCTCTGTCGCCATTGCGCCCTATCTTTAAGCATAGTCTCATTAATGCCTAAGTACATCATGTCTTTCTTTATAGTTTCATTCCAAGTCTTTTTTGGTCTACCCCTCCCCCGTTTAACATGTCTAGTGACTAAACTCTCACAACGCCTAACAGGTGCCTCTAATGGTCTCCTATGTACATGTCCAAACCATCTTAGACGAGCTTCTCGCATCTTCTCTACAATTGGCGCCACTCCTATCTTATCCCTGATACATTCATTCCTAATTTTATCCAGTCTCGTGTGACCACACATCCACCTAAGCATTCTCATCTCCGCGACTCCCATTTTTTGCTCGTGTACACCATTCACTGCCCAACACTCAGAACCGTAGAGCATTGCAGGCCTAATTGCAGTACGGTAAAACTTGCCTTTAAGTTTTAGTGGTACTTTACGATCACATAGGATCCCAGACGCGCCTCTCCACTTCAACCAACCTGCTTGGATTCTATGAATCGCATCTTTATCTACACCTCCATCTTTTTGAATTATCGATCCCAGATATTTAAAGCACTCACTGCGGGAAATATCTTGGTCACCCAATTTAATGACGGAGTCATCTGACCTTCTTGCACTACTAAATTTAAGCTCTATATACTCTGTCTTTGTCCTGCTCAACCTAAAACTCTTCTTTTCTAAAGTGTCTCGCCAAGATTCCAGTTTCGCGTTTACACCCTCGCGCGTCTCATCGACCAAAACAATATCATCTGCAAATAATAAACACCAAGGTATTGCTTGCGTCTCATTCTTGTTATTTGATTAAATAGATTAAATTAAATGAGTATCTTAATTTATTACTTCATAAAGTAGGATTTTTCTTATGAATCCTGGTAATTTATGAGCTGAATATCAAACAATTTTATAGGTTGCACCAGAAATGCTTCACTTCATCTCATTTGCATGCAGAGAACTTTGCTTCATTTAAAAATTTCTTTCTTTATCTTTGTCTTTATTTTCTACTATCAACTTAACTATTATATTCCTATAAATAGCAGTGTAATTAGATATACTATAATGCATCTGGTGCTTAAATTTTAAATTTGTATTTTTATATTTCCTCCCTTTAGATTGATCCAAGGCATCGTTATGGCCATAATCTTCATTTTTACTATGAGAAATGGTGTGAAAGCGAGACTGATCAACCTTTCTTTTACTGGTGAGTTGAAGTTGTCCTTTCTCTTCTAATCTGTTTTATCTAATTAATTGTTCTTCGCACTGGGTTATTAACTCATTCGAAATGGCAAGGGTTCTATAGAGATGATAAGCATGATGAAAAAATGAAGCTGAAAATTTCTTTTGTGGAAAGATGTGGGGCAGTTTTAAAGCAGTATCAGAACTTCTTGGCAAGGCTTTTGTGGAATTGCAGAAATTGTAAAATTTCTATTATGAAGGATTTGTTTCCAAATGCTTATAAGATTCCAAATAATTGCACCGTGTTTTGAACGATCTCTTTTTGAGCAAGTTTTGAACTTTACAAATTCTGTAATTATTGTCTAGGAGTATAATGGGTTTATATTTTATAAAATGTAGGTTGGATCTTGGTGAAGGAAGAAATTTGGAACTTGAGGAATGCCCGAGGTCGTTGCTTCGGCAACAATGCATAAAATATCTAGGCCCTGTATGTATATCTTTTATTGGCATGACATTGATTCTTAATACTGCAAGGTTAGCTACCAATTACAAGTTTGTTGGGTAAGAATAAAGATTAAAAGGTTCAAATTTATTATTTTGGTTTAGGCATAGTTAATCATAAACGGGATTTTGGTTTATATTTTTACCTTTTTAAACTTCTCTAGGTAAGAGATGGAAGATGAGGCGTGAGGTGTGTCCATGTGCTTAAGAAATTTGTTACTTCTCAATGTAGGGAGTGTATAACCCGTAATTCGTCGAGACCATGGTGGATAATGAAAGTGGTCGTGACAAGCAAATTGACCGATTGGAGGCAACCGAAACAGACCGAAGTAGTGAGATAAGGCCAGGGTGTCCACTTCCCCGCTTGGGCGAGTGGACCTAGTGGTCCACTCGCCTAAGGCAGGGGCGAGTGGACCACTGGTCCACTCGCCCAACCCCGGGCGAGTGGACCGGGCGAGTGGGCCTATGGTCCACTCGCCCAACCCCGGGCGAGTGGACCGGGCGAGTGGGCTTATGGTCCACTCGCCCGGGGGTGTGGCGAGTGGACCATGGTCCACTCGCCCGGGGTGAGGGTGGACCTGTGGTCCACTCGCCCCGGGCATTCGGGCGAGTGGACCACGGGTCCACTCACCCCTATGGGGAATGGACCGAGTGGTCCACTCGCCCAGCCCAGGCAGTGGACCACTCAGTCCACTCCCCCGGCCCCCAGCAAGGGGGGGAGTGGACGTCTTGAGTCCCACTCGCCCCCTCCCGTCTCGGTCGTAGTCGTTGGTTTGGATTTGGAGATTGAGTTGCGGATAGCAGAATTTGGCTATCCGCAGCCCAAATTCAGGAAGTCTATAAATAGACCCCCATGGGCACCTTGGGAGGGACATCTCTTTTCTTGTCTCCCTCGCGTGTTACTTGTGAGCAAGCACTCCAACCCTCTGTCAGCTAAGGTCGACGGTCAGGTGCTCCTTAGTGCTCTCCAGGGTGCTCAGGCCCAGCATTGGCTTGGGAGGGGAAGCTCTTTTTGATCTTCCGGGTTTGTGGTGGGACCTCCTCGCTGCAGCTCAAAGGGTCTGTTTCGGGCTTCAAGTCTTCTTCGGTGCAAGGTCCTTCGACTCTTAGCGACCGGTCATGCGTTCTAGCTCAGGTGAAGTAAGGGCCAACTGCATACCCGTTGTGAACGTCGAATCTTGTTCTCTGGTTTCAACATTCTGGTGCGGTGAGCGTGGAAGCAACTAGTTCGGAAAGTTCTGAGCAAGTCTCATGACTGGAAGCGACGAGCCAGGGAACTCGCCCCCCTCCCGACGAGTACATGAAGAAGAGTGACTTCGAAGAGTTCAGAAAGCCAATCCTGGAGCTCTTGCGGGTCATACTCCCCCCTCAGGGCGAGTGCTCGACACCACCGGCACCCGTGCTCGCCTCGCCGTCTTTGGAGGAGACAGAGCAAGCACGTCGACCAGGGAAGGAGCCAGCCTCGGAAGAAGGCTTGAGCCTCCAAGCGCGAGTGTTCTTCAACAGCTCACCTGGGATCAGCTACCCCGACGAGGAGGTGGGGAAAATGCCTCCGACTCGCCAGGGAGGATGGGAAAGTCCCTTTCTGCGAGCTGATTGTCTCAGCTCCCATTCCGGACGGGTTCAGGGAACCTGCCATGTCTTACTACACTGGCAATGATGACCCTCTCCAGCATCCTCAGTGGTTTGAAGACGTCGTCTCGATCAGGCAGATGACGGTCGCCTTTAAGTGCAGACTCTTCGCCATCTCTTTCAAGGGAAAGGCAAGGAACTGGTTCCACCAGCTCCCATCAGGTACCATCTACAACTTCGAGGACCTGCGCCAGAGCTTCTGGCTGAGGTTCTTCACCTCGAAGAAGAGGAGGTAAGAAAAGGAGTCGCGCAGGGAAGGGAGCAGGGGGTTTGCGCTGCCGTATTGTGACTTCTATCAGCAGGAAGGTCATGTGACAACCACCTGCCAAGAGTTTCGGGAGATAAAAGAAGGAAGAAGAGCCTCCGCAGAGGCGAGACAACTCTACCTGGAAGAACCAGGAGAAAGAGAAGGAGTAAGAAGGAAAGAAGAAGAAGACCCGTGCGAGGAAAGGGCCGACTTGGGGACCCTGGGCGAGATCGGGGTGATCCACGGAGGAGTGGGCATAAAGGCCACCCGGAAGGGGAGCCTCCATACCATCTACCGTCAAAGCTTCGCTTCAACCTCCTGAGCCCCGCCCCCTGGCGAGAAGATAACCTTCTCGGCCCAAGACTTGCCGCCCCATGAAGATCCGTTCTTCGACGTGCTTGTCATCCAGACGGCGATCGAGAACTTCACAATCTCCCTGATCCTGGTCGACAACGGGAGCTCGGTGAACGTGGTCTTCAAGAAGGCCTTCGACGAGATGAAGGTGGAGGCGAAGCGAGTGCTAGCCTCGGATGGACCGCTCTTCGGATTCTCCGGAGAAAGGAAGGAAGTGGAAGGAGGAGTCGAGCTCCTCGTCACTTTGGGGGGCACGTCGAAGAACTGTCGGTTCGTCATCGTGGACGCGCCGAGCAGCTACAACGCCATTTTCGGGCATCCCCTCACCAACGCCTTCAAGTGCGTACCCTCCTCCTACCACCAATGCTTGGAATATAGCACTGGAGGAGTGCAGATCCGGGTCAGGAGAGACCCCAAGGTGGCGCGATAGTGCTACGTCACGACGTTCAACACAATCGCATGGCAGAAGAAGACAGTGGAAGTGGAGGGGGTGATGAAAGAGATGACCGAGATGCATGTGGCCGAGTAGGCGCAAGAAGGCGCGTTTTAATAGATATGTAACCTCTTCATGATGAATGAAATTTTTTTAGAGGTAGCACCTTAGGTAAAACCCCGATTAGAGACCGCTGACCGGGCTTTGTAATGCCGACAGCTGGGAGGCTCGTCGGCGACTGAGGTTAGGTAAAGCCCCGACTAGAGACCGCTGACCGGGCTTGGTATTGCCGGTATCTGGGAGGCTCATCGGAGGCTGAGGTTGGTTAAGACCCCGACTAAAGACCGCTGACCAGGCTCGGTGATGCCAACAGCTGGGAGGCTCATCGGGTCACCCAATTTAATGACGGAGTCATCCGACCTTCTTGCACTATTATATGAGGCGATATATCGGCCGATATATCCTAATGGTATATCATTTGACTTTTTTTTTTATTTAATTTATTTAGCGTATATGATTTACTAAGGGGAGCCTTGACGCACCGGTTAAGGTGTCGCCGTGTGACCTTGAGTCACGGGTTCGAGTCCTGGAAGCAGTCTCTTGCAAAATTGTTGGGTAAGGTTTGCCTACATTTCACCCTTGTGGTGGGACCCTTCCCCGGACCCTTGCTGCGCGGGGTTGCTTTGTGCACCGGGCTGCCCAACGTATATGATTTGCTAAACAATGAAACAAAATTGTTTCGTTTTCTTGGTTGTTTTGTATCCACTTTTGACTCTCTTCTTGCTTCCTCTGACTTTCTTACTTGCGCTAGTACGTTGTAGATGTCGATTTTGCTTGGCCGTAGCATTTTGGACCGGGGATTCCTTATATTCGATCATTGTCGATGATTTCTAGGCTTTCTTCCCTGTGTTGTATCATTATTACTTGTGTAACATAATATACTAATTTAGTAGATTTAGAATTTAAGTAAATATTAAATTGTTAATATATCAACATGTATGTAAACAAATCATTATATGTATATATAATTTTGTATATAAATATTTAAATATTGAACCCAATATATAACATATTAAAACCAATATGAAAAACTCAAACCGCCGTGTACCTGACATCCGACATCTGCAAGCTTGGTCTTTAATGGATGGTGAATTTTCTCTCTCCCCTTATGTTGTATTCTCTTAAAGTTCCAACAAGATACTGGTTTTTAAGATCAATTCATAAATGATCTTTGTTATAGCACGCTGCTACTTATTTAATATAAGCGAGTGCGTATAGAGCGTATCGATTTATTTTCTTTCTTCAAGTATTTTGATACATAATCCTGTAGTTTAACTCATAAGGATACATTCAGCACGAGCGTGAACACTACGAATATGTGCTAGCCGAGAGTAGAATCAGACACAAGCAAACTGGAGATCTACTTGATACAACCAAAGGGCCTGAAGGAGCAAAATGGATTTTTGTAATGAGCACTTCAAGGAGATTGTATGCTGGCAGGGTACTATCATACTCAGCCCTCAAGACATTCTCTTGTCTTTTTAATGCATATCCAAGTTTTAAACTTCTGATATTCAAGGAAGATTACCTTTTTTTCCCCTTATTTTATACAGAAAAAGAGGGGAAGGTTTCAACATTCCAGCTTCCTCGCTGGAGGTGCTACTTTAGCCGCTGGAAGACTCACTGCAGAGAATGGAGTGCTTAAGGTATCATTGGCTTGCTTAACTTAGATCACTGTGTTAAAGAATTTTGCTCAATAATTAGTATTTTTGCATTTAATTAACTGGATCCTTAACTTATGCCATAAGAAAACAATTTTGTTGGATAAATTGGTCCAGTTTCCCCTTAATCTAAATTCTTTATTCCAACTTGGTCTAGCATATTTTATCATATTTGATATTCTTTGCACTTGATTTAGTATCACACATAGAACCATTTGCTTGAAGTACATCTTGTCACTCCTGTTTGGGATTTTGATCCGACCTACACCAAGAATTAGTAGAACATGCAAAACAAAGCAAAATAAATATAAAAGGACAATCTTTTGCATGGAAAATCCAGTAACTAGGTAAAAATTGACAGGATGATCGGAGTCAACTCGTAAAACCTCCATTAAAAGTGACTTTTCAATTTTGCTTTTCGGCCAATAAATATTCCAAGGCCTATGTTTGATTTCCCTCTGGCCTATGTTCCTGCAATAACGAAAGTCTATTATGTAGCCCATCATCTTGCAACAATAAATAACTATTTTGTAGTCTATCCAGGCTCTTATGTAGCTTATCATCTGATGAAGGATGCATCGTGGACGGAACTAACGCGACAGGTGGAACTCCCGGTGAGACCGGAATCGCTTGGCTTGAGAAGATCGACCCGCTTTGGAAGCCTCGGGCCATTTAATTATTTTCATTAGCATGTGCTGTTTTCTATTTGTATTTGCATGTTTATTTTGCTCTTTTTGCTTGGTGTGCTGTTAGCGGGTGTGCTAATAGTTGTGGCTTTCCCCTCGTAGTATAAGAGGTGAGATATCTTATGTTGTGAGCAGTTTTTTTTTGACAATTAAGAAAGTAATTTGGTTGCCCTAGCCGCATCTCCTCCCCTCTCCGTGCGAGAGAGCCCCGTCCGGAAGGACCCCGCCGCCGTCCGCTCCCCTCTTTCCATGAGGAAGATCATCGCCGGAAGGCGTCACCCCTCCCCGCTCGACGTTCCTACGTCAGTTGGTATCAGAGCGACTCGTCGACTTCTACGCTCGACGCCGCATCCTTCCCCTCGCGCGCGCAGTCGACCCGTCCCCGTGCGGCTCTCCGTTTCAGCGGGACGATTCCCCGCCTCCTGCCGCTGTTCTCTGGTCCCGTTCGGCGCGTTTTTCCCGTCCTGCAGATGGGCGACAACCCGCGCAACGACGCAGACCTATGGGCGGCCATCAACGGCATCACCGCCCAACTTGCCACCCTCACCGCCGCCCTCGGCGACCTGCAGCCAGGCCGCAACCAGCACCCGCCTCCCGCCGACGCCAACGCTCCAGCTGATCGATACTTTGGGCAGCAATACCGCCGTGGCCGCGTGCCGCCGGCTGCCCCGCCCCCCAATCCAGCCCTCTCCGGTTCCAGCTCCGACGAGGATCTCCCCGACTGCGGCAACCCTCCTCGCTGGGGTGACCAGCAGCCTCCGTACCAACCGGGTTACCGACTGCGCGCGGACATCCCCCACTTTCATGGCAACCTGGGCATCGAGGACTTCCTCGATTGGATTTCGGAAGTCGAACATTTCTTTGAAATGGCCGAGATCGACGACCGCCGCCAAGTGAAGATGGTCGCTTACCGCCTTAAATCCGGCGCGACGGTTTGGTGGGACCAACTTCAACTCAACCGCAACCGCCAAGTCAAGGCCCCCGTTCGCACGTGGTTGAAGATGAAGAAGTTGTTGCGGAATAGGTTCCTCCCACCCGACTACGACCAACACTTGTTTCAGTTCTACTAGAGTTGTTCGCAAGGAACTCGTACGGTGACGGAGTACCTGGCTGAGATAAGCCGAGTTGCGGACCGCAACGGCCTAACCGAGACGGATGGCTAACGTGTTACTCGTTTCCTATATGGGCTACGTCCCTCCCTACGGGAGAAGATTGGATTGCATGTTTTGCGCACGGTGGATGAGGCTTACAACATGGCCCTCAAGGCGGAGCAAATGGAGAAGACAGCAGTGCCACTACACCGCGCGGCCTCTCACCGTCCGTGGACAGATTCTTCGGGTTCTAGCAGCCGGGACACTACCGGCAAGGAGATTGCGGACCGGGTGCCGGCATCCTCTTCCGCACCAAAGGGTCGGACACCTGACCGCGCACCACCGGGCACATGTTTCAAATGCCAGCAACCTGGTCATTTCTCCTCCCGTTGCCCCCTGCTTCGCCAGCCTGTCCACACTGTAGCACCGGGCGAGGAGAGGGAGGACGACGTCGGGGAGGCCGATGAAGTCATTGATGAGTATGACGAGGAGGGCGATTTCGCCGCTTGCGTGGTTCATCGTCTACTTCTTACACCACGGCTGGATGAGCACGTCCAACGTTGCAATGTTTTTCGGAGCTACTGCAACATTAAGGGGAAGATCTGTGACGTCCTAATTGACAACGACAGTTGCGAGAATTTGGTTGCGAGCCGGTTGGTCTCCTACTTGCAGCTAACGACCGAGCCGCACCCACACCCCTATTCCATCGGATGGATCCAGCGCGACCCGTCAGTACGGGTCACCCACCGCTCTCACGTCCCTGTTGCCATTGGGAAGCACTACCGGGCAGACGTTTGGTGCGACGTCGTGGAAATGGACGCGAGCCACCTACTCTTGGGGCGGTCGTGGCAATATGACACGGATGTTTCATATAAGGGCCGCGAGAATGTTTACTCCTTCACTTGGGCAGGCAAGAAGATACAAATTATTGCCCGGGTCGGAGGGAAACCCGAAGCCAGTCCGCCTTCAGATAAAGGGCGTAGTCTGTTGGTGATGCACGAAGACCCCTCACTGTTTGAGCGAGACGTTGCGGAGGCCAAGGAAGCGGTGGCCCTCGTCTCCTACGGGTTGTACGCCACTAGCGAGCAGGAGGCGGAAGCCGCACCCCCGGACGTGCGAGCGCTACTGCACGATTTCCGAGCCATCACGACGGAGGACCTACCCGACCATCCCCCTCCCCTTCGGGATATACAACACCAGATCGACCTCATTCCAGGAGCTAGCCTTCCGAACTTGCCTCACTACCGCATGAGCCCCAAGGAGCATGACATCTTGCGTGCAAAGGTGGAAGAGTTGTTGAAGAAGGGATTCATTTCCGAGAGCCTCAGCCCCTGTGGGGTCCCGACCCTCTTAGTCCCCCAAAAGGACGGTTCCTGGAGAATGTGCGTCGACAGTCGCGCGATCAACCGGATCACCATCAAGTACTCCTTTCCCATTCCTCGCCTTGATGACATGTTGGACATGTTAGAGGGTTCACAGTTCTTCTCAAAGATAGACCTACGCAGCGGGTACCACCAAATCCGCATCAAGCCGGGTGATGAGTGGAAGACGACTTTCAAAACGCCGAACGACCTCTTCGAGTGGAAGGTAATGCCTTTTGGATTATCTAACGCTCCAAGTACGTTTATGCGCCTCATGACACAGGTACTGCGGCCATTTCTGGGAACGTCTGTTGTCGTCTATTTTGACGACATATTGATCTTTAGCAAGAGCAGAGCGGAGCATCTGTCGCATCTTCGTGCTGTATTGGAGGTGTTGGCGGAGCACAAACTGTTTATTCACCTCAAAAAGTGTACCTTTCTCGCTCCGCGGCTGAACTTTTTGGGCTTCATTGTGGGCGCGGACGACATCCGGGTTGATGAGGAAAAGGTCCAGGCAATCCGAGATTGGCCGACTCCAACGATGCTAACGGAGTTGCGGTCGTTCCATGGCTTGGCCACATTCTACCGGCGGTTCATCCGTGACTTCAGCACCCTTACATCGCCGGTGACCGATTGTTTGAAGAAGGAGCGGTTCCTTTGGGGAGAAGAGGCCAGTCGCTCTTTCGACTTGATCAAACAGAAGCTTAGCTCGGCCCCGGTCTTGGCGCTACCCAGCTTTGATAAGCTCTTTGAGGTACAGAGTGATGCTAGTGGCATTGGTATAGGAGCGGTCCTCTCCCAAGACAAGCGGCCAGTTGCGTTCTTCAGCGAGAAACTAAGTGATGCCAGACGGAAATGGGCCGCTTATGATCAAGAGTTTTATGCCGTCGTCCGGGCCCTCAAGCATTGGGAGCACTACTTGCTGCACAAGGAGTTCATCTTGTACACAGACCATCAAGCTCTCAAGTTCATCAACAGTCAGAAGCGCATGGATGGGATGCACCTTCGTTGGACCACGTATCTCCTACGGTTTCCATATATTATCCATCACAAGCCGGGGGCTACCAATGTCGTCGCCGACGCACTTAGCCGGCGGAGTTGTTTGTTAGCGACTATGCACCACGAGATCGTCGGTTTTGATACTCTCGTCGACTTGTATGCCGACGACATTGATTTCCAAGAGGTTTGGCGCGCCTGTTCGTTGGGCGGATCACATGGTGGTTTCCTCTTACTTGATGGGTTCCTGCTGAAAGACAACCGTCTGTGTATTCCCCGCACTTCCTTGCGGGAGAAGCTCATTCGTGATTTGCATGGCGGCGGGTTGAGTGGCCACCTGGGCCGAGACAAAACTCTTGCCAGTCTACAAGAGCGTTATTTCTGGCCGCAGCTGACAAAGGACGTGGGGAACTTCATTCGGAAGTGTTATGTGTGCCAACAGTACAAGGGCCATGCACACAACACTGGGCTCTATACACCCCTCCCGGTCCCCTCCGGCGTTTGGGAGGATCTCTCCATGGATTTCGTCTTGGGCCTTCCGCGCACACAACACGGGGTTGATTCAGTGTTTGTCGTGGTGGATCGTTTCTCGAAGATGGCACATTTTCTTCCTTGCCGCAAGACGTCCGATGCTTCTCACATTGCGCGACTTTTCTTCCGGGAAGTGGTTCGTTTGCATGGCGTGCCGACCACCATCACGTCCGACCGAGACCCCAAGTTTCTCGGCCACTTTTGGAAGATGTTTGATACCTCCCTCCAGTTCAGTAGCTCCGCCCATCCCCAAACTGACGGCCAGACCGAAGTCGTGAACAAGACCTTGGGGAACCTCGTTCGTTGCATCTGCCAGGATCGCCCAAAGCAATGGGATCACGCCCTCGCGCAAGCTGAATTTGCTTATAACAATGCGGTGCACAGCTCTACCGGTCGCACGCCTTTCTCCATCGTTTACACCAAGGTTCCCTGACATGCGCTCGATCTTGCCCACCTACCGGCGGCCCCTCCTTCAGCAACACAGCTAGCAGAAGAGACCCGCACCGACACCCGGCTCAAACTGCTTGAGTCTAATGCTAAATACAAGGCTATGACCGACAAGCACTGTCGCGAGAAGATTTTTGAGGTGGGAGACTTAGTAATGGTCTTCCTCCGCAAGGAGCGACTTCCAACGGGACACCATCACAAGCTCATGCCGAAGAAGTACGGCCCCTTCCTCATCACCCGTAAGATCAATTACAACGCTTATGTGGTTGACCTCCCGCCGGACTTCAACATCTCCAAGACCTTCAACGTGAGCGACTTATCTCCTTTCTACCCGGACGTCCCGCTCTACCCCGAGCACTCGAGGTCGAGTGCCTCCCAAGGTGAGGCGAATGATGAAGGATGCATCGTGGACGGAACTAACGCGACAGGTGGAACTCCCGGCGAGACCGGAATCGCTTGGCTTGAGAAGATCGACCCGCTTTGGAAGCCTCGGGCCATTTAATTTTTTTCATTAGCATGTGCTGTTTTCTATTTGTATTTGCATGTTTATTTTGCTCTTTTTGATTGGTGTGCTGTTAGTGGGTGTGCTAATTGTTGTGGCTTTCCCCTCGTAGTATAAGAGGTGAGATATCTTATGTTGTGAGCAGTTTTTTTTGACAATTAAGAAAGTAATTTGGTTGCCCTAGCCGCATCTCCTCCCCTCTCCGTGCGAGAGAGTCCCGTCCGGAAGGACCCCGCCGCCGTCCGCTCCCCTCTTCCCGTGAGGAAGATCATCGCCGGAAGGCGTCACCCCTCCCCGCTCGACGTTCCTACGTCATCATCTTACCATAATAAGCACTTAATGGAATGAGAAAACTACTTAGGTACTTATAATAATGGAGCCACCAAGTTACACACGCGACTTGTCTTACTGTGGAATCTGCCCAGCATAAGTAACTAAACTCTCATAACTAGGACCAAGGCCAATCATGTGCTCGAGCCAATCCAGACCCAGTAGTTCGCCATCCTATATAGGGCCACCTCAATATGAAGAATCTAGATCCTAGAAAATTTAAGAAGCCTCAGGAAGAAAGCAATTAATGAGTCACATGGGTAACTGAAGCACTACAATGCGAATGGATGGATAATAAAAAACTAATTGCGGCTTTGGAAGGTATGCTAAGTAATGATATTATTTAATGTAATGCCCATGCATGCTATTTTAAGTCTAGGAATTCAGACATGAGTTGTCTAAGGAGTTCTCCCCTAGAGTTTGCTTCTTATTTCTCTCTTTCCACACTATATACTTTATCATGTACCTGACCTCCAGAGCTCTTCCTAACTACATGATTTTCCGCAGTATAGCAAATATATAATTAGTTTTGTATATTGGTGTATAGGGTTATTTTATTATTAATCTCACATTGTGTAGGCAGAAGTTGTGTTTCTCCTCCTTTCTATAAATAAGTGTATATGTACTCATTTTTATTCATATGAAGAAATTAGAAATAAGATTTTGAGCAATTCTCACATGGTATCAAGAGTAAAAACGATTATTGATATCTATCGAAACTCGATTGACATCACTTGATGCGGTCTTCAACTATCGACATCATCGATTTTGCGATCTATTCGCTCGTCGCTTCTATCTAACCTCGAGCGACCTCACTCTTATTAGCTCTCGCGGCTCTTGTTGAGCTCGCCAATATCATCGGACTCACAGTAATTGTTGATTTCGCTCCTAACTACAAGCTAGTCTCTCTCCGAGTTCACTGCTCTCGCACAGTCTTGTTGAGGTCTCACTAAGTTCGTTTCCCTCGTCGACCTTTCGTCGAAGCTGTCTCATGGCTCCTGCATGAACTGACCTCACTGCACTCGCTCTTGGCATGATCTCACTCTTGGTTCTCATAGCTCTTGTTGAGCTCGCCGATCTCTCCGAAGTCACAAATCTTGTCGATCTCTCTCTTGTCTCCAATTAAGAAGCACCGATACGTCAAAAACAGGCCCGTACCCGTACCGGGTACGTTTCCGGTATGGGTACGCGTATGGCACGGCGCGATACGCAAATTTATCGCTAAATTAGGTTTGCCGCTGCTCTGCCCTGCTTACGCTCCCGCTCCCGCAGCAGCTCCTCTGCTCCCGCTCCCGCATACGCATACGCTCCTATAAGTCGTTTGCCGCTGCTCTGCCCTGCTTACGCTCCCGCTCCCGCAGTCATTCGTTCTTCTTCTTCAGGAATTCAGAATTCCTGTGCAGGCAATCAGAATTCATGTGCAGGCATTCAGAATTCATGTGCAGGCATTCAGAATTCCTGTGCAATTAGAATTCCTGCAAAATTCCTATGCAGGAATTCCTGTACAGGAGGAATTCCTGTACAATTAGAATTCTGAATTCCTGTACAAGAGGAATTCCTGTACAATTCCTGTTATGGACTTGTACTTCAATTGATTATTTATTCTTCGTGTTTTATTGTTTTGAGAATTAATAATTGCATTTTTAATATATATTTCATATATATTTATTATATTTAATACAACGTATCCCATCGTACCCGTATCCTTGTTTTTAAATTTTGACGTACCGCCGTACCGGATACGTATCGTACCCGGTACCCGTACCCGTACCGGTGCTTCCTAGTCTCCAAGCTAGTCGAGCTCTCCCCGAGTTCATTGCTCTCACACATCTTTGTTTAGCTCTTGCTGAGCTGATCTCACTGCACTCGCTCCTTGTAATGCACATGCATGTTATGTTGAGGTCTCGGGAGAGATAATGAGCTTTGTTGAGCTCTCGCTGAATGGAAAGTTTGGGGAAAAGGGAAGGTTGACGTCCTTAAAAAAAGGTGCACACTGGGAAAGGAAGAAGGGGTGCGTAGTAGATGGGAAAAACTGCCGGGGATGGGCTTTTAGTGGGTTTCATTTCGCAAAGGGGTGGCTGGGGGAACCGAGCGGTCCCGACAGAGTTAAAATAGGAAGGTGTTATAGGGTCCACAATTGGGAATAGAAAAGACCTACGGTTCTAGGTCACATGAGGAGTGGCTCGAGCATTTTGTTGTAGAATGCAGGTGGGAAGCTCGAGGCAGAGGACTCGTTGTCGCTCGCATTCGGAGGTATGGAAAAATTAAACAGAGGAATGTGTAGAGTCGGTGGACGTATCAATGTCGTGACGTTGCCACTGTAGGAGGGGGAGGGATGTACGAAGGCTCAAAGAATGTTGGGGCGGCGACTGGCGGAGCTATGAAGGGGAGGTCATGAGCCGGAGGAGATTGTGCCACAGGTTGGAGTCGACTCGGGAGAAGTCCTGGGTGTAGATGGCAGAGAGGAGAAGGGGATCCCAAGTGTGCTTGGGCCTGTCAGCCGCTTTGACATCACCTAGGAGGTGGATTTTTTAGACAACAGGGGCCAGTCTGTCATCTCCTCGGCCATCGTGGAGTGTTCCTACTTGGACGGTTCAGCTTCGAGTCACAGTGTAGCTGTCCCAAGTATTTGACGACACGTTTGCAGGGATGAGGAGGTTGTCTTGTGGATTGTGAGGAATGTTGTGCTCTTATCCATGCAGTTATCAGGGCAAAGGGCTTGATAGTGAAATCTCGGGGGACGACTGACGTGCTGGAAAGCGCTGATGCAACGAACAGCAAACTGCGATGAGACAGTCCTGCTGCGATCCGAGCGAGCTCATCGCATCGATCGTGTTTGGCCTAGAGGTCGGCGAGGATAACCAGGATTTATTGGCAGACAGTGAAGGCGTCTGCAGAGGCAGCGGGCGGAGAGCGGCAGGTCAGACCATTGTTACTGGCGGAGAAATTGCTAGAGTTTGAGAGAGGAACCGAGTGACATTACTCAAGAACGATATTGCAAGAGAGATGAGAGACAACTAATTGCGTTAAATAACAATAAACATGCGCGATACAATCCGGTTCGGTTCAGTTCGGTTTAACATTAAAAACTGTGAACCGAACCGTGCGGTTTTTCAAAATTTAAAACCGTAATCGAACCGCTGCCTACAAAAATCGAACTGAACCGTGCGGTTTGTTTTGGTTCGGTTGGTTTTTTACTTACACCTCTACTCCCCCCTACATAGATGAGGGACGACATGCTTAATAAGAAGATAAAAAGATTTTAATTAATATAATTAATTCAATCAATATTAATTAATATTGACAAGTTTATTAATACTAATTACAAAATATAAAACTCTACATATGGACATGCAAGGCGGCTCCCATATGTACTCTTGTGGCAAAACTACAGATTGCATCTTTTGAAGCTACTCAAATCTTCCTTGTATGTAATTTCAGAAGATAAACTTACAGGGGATTTTTTTTGTAATTTTTAAAGATATTGGGGTGCACCATGTAATTTTGCAAACTTATAGGGAGGTCACAATAAATGACCCTATATCATACATTAAATAACTAACATTAGGGGGGGCTTTTGCAGGCTATCTGGGCTTACAGCGGGCATTACAAGCCGACAGCAGACAACCTCAAACAATTCTTAGATTTTCTCAAAGAAAATGGAGCTGACCTGAACTTAGTTCAAGTTTGTCTACCGAAAAAAAACCCGCCCAACATTATTTTAATTTTAAGCCAAAATTCATTTCTCTCCCTTTTTTGTTCAGATACGCGCATCGGACAACGAAGATTACAACGAGGATGACGCCGGGAAATCACCCGACGGCTCCGCACCAGTTCCCAAGCCTCCCCGCCTTCGAATTCCGGCTGTAAATTTCGCTCCGCCGGATAAACCCATAGAATCCTCCCTTGACACCGAAAGCGAGGTAAAGGGTGTAGCCTACCGAAGGACTTTTTCTGGGGGACTCCAAAGCCCGGTGGCAGGAGTGCCCGAAAAAGATATCCTGGAGAGGATCAAATCAAAGAGGGAGTCGGGCACCTATCAACTGGGGCACCAGGTGTCGTCGAAGTGGTGCTCCGGCGTGGGCCCGAGGATCGGGTGCGTTGCCGACTATCCGCTGGAGCTGAGGTTGCAGGCTCTGGAGTTCACGAATCTTTCGCCGCGGACGATTCCGCCTGCGACGCATTCATTCTGCTCTTCGTCTGTTCTCTCGCCTCTCTCCGCAGGCAATAGTTAAGGGAGAAAATTAAGGCAATGTAAGGAATTAGAAGGTAAAGCTTCAGGACTCATAAGAAAAATCATCTCCTCTTCTCTCTTGCTGTCCATTTTGATCTCAAGAGTTCAACTCTCTCTTTCTCTACCTCACAAATTGATCATGAACCTGCCCAGCTTATCTGAACATAACCGAGTTTTTTTGCGATTGAACTGTAAACTGTCTTCTTACATCTTTGTCCCTGTTTTTTTTTTTAATTACGGGTCTGTTTGGCATGCTGGTGGTGGTCATAAACACGATGGTTATGAACTGACGTCCGTGAACGCCCGACCTCACTTAAGGAACGCCGCGCCAAACAGACCCTACTTGTTGCAGGAGTGAGTCGTTAGATAGCGTATACTCTGATATCAAGGTAGAACTTAAACAATCCCCAGCTCAAGGTTTATATTAAGCGCGCAATGTTATATTAAGCGCACAATGTTATGTTAAGCGAGGTTCTTGATATGAAGCTCGAAGTTCTGTGACAGGTTTTTGGCCTCTTATCATATTGTTTTTTTTCTCATTTAATTGGATGACATTACGACTTTGTTTATCTGGATGTATTTTCTCCGTTTAGCTTTTCAAAAAGCGCAAACACTATTTTCTGCTTATTTGGCCGGCCTTCATTTGGAAGCAACCGATGCTCCAGAATGTTGGTTTATGTTTGATTCTAACAGTGGGTAGAGAAGAGAATCTTCAAAAATACTGTTTTATTTTCATCCCCAATTGCCACCACCGAACCAAACAGGTGCAATTGACAACTTTATAGATTTCACGTTTTGGAAAAGTTTTTGGTTGTGTAATACCACTCTCTACATGTGCTGTATCTATTTTTTGCTCGAATTCATTTCTAAGAGCGAAATAGGACGGAAAAAATAAGAGCTATAAACCATTCTGGGTTGTGAAAGTTGGTTCATGGTGTAGTGTAGGATTTATTTTCCACATAAATAATCAAAATGAAGTTGTGTGAAGCCTGTGCATAAACAAATTAATTAGATTTTTATGAAGATCGGTTGTATGTTTAGAATGTAGGTTGTATAATATATTTATGTGTTAACTTATTTTGAATGTGTGATTTTCTCGGTTTTTAAAAATTGAAAATCACACCAACTGATAGGGGTGCAACTCGGATCGGTTCAGTTCCACCCAAAATCAAGAATCGATCAATATAGATTCAGTTATAAATTTTTGGAACCGGAATTGACCCACGGTCCTAAAGTATAGAACCAGATCCGAACTGTTCACTTCGGTTCGGTTCCGGTTCGGTTCTCGGTTCTACCTATGTCTCAACATAATTAAAAAATAATTCTTCCAACTCATGATTATTTGTCAACAACTACCAATGTTTCAAAATAATTGAATCATGACTCTCTATAACATTGAAGTTATACAAATACACGAGTTCAAAAATTATTTGCTTTAGTCATACGACTATATTCTCAATCATTTTAACGTATTAAGTCATACGATTATAACCGCTGTCTCAAAAAAAATTCCTTAAAATTGATTTTCGGTTCTCGGGTTGGTTCTGGGTACCCGACCCGTGGAACCGGGAATCGAACCGAATTGTCGGTTCTTTTATTATGGGAACCGGACCCGAACCGAACTTATTTGGAACCAACCCGAACCGTTCGGTTCGGTTCGGTTCCGGTTCGATTCTCGGTTCTTCGGTTATTTTTGCACACCCCTACCAACTGAAGGGGAGGGGGATATCTTAAATAAAAAACCACCCCTAAATCGAAGGGGGCACAGTTTGGTGTCGATTTCGGTTCAGTTCGGTTAATTTGAGAATTTTTTTGTTTTTTATGCACACCCTTAGAAAAAGAGAATTCATGATCATAGTCAAATGACTTGCATAATGATTATTTGTTTGACGGCGAAGGAAAACTCAATTTTCTACTCTTGAATCTAAAAGATGCTACATCAAAAAAAAAAATTAAGAATGATAAATTCAAATTATAAGTAGAAAAATAATTAACTTTTTTTCTTCTATTAATGATGTGTATACAAAAAATTGTGTTGCTCTTTGTTTTGATTGCAATAGTAGTAAGGATAAAATGAATGCCTTTGAAAAACAGTAATTCTTTCTAGAAACAACATAACTTGTTACTTATCTCTGAGAATAATACACTCATGAATAGACAAAAAATCTTATTTCAGTCTCCATACTTTTATAGAATTCAGTCCCTCAATTTATTTGTAAAGGATTTCAGTGCCTCAACTATATTAATTACTTGAAATCAGTTCTCCACGTCATTTTACCTTAACCAGCCTGATTAAAATACTTAAAATCTGTTTATTTTTTTAAAACTAGAACCTTTTTCTATCTCCTCTCCATAAAAAACTTAAGCTAAACTCCCCTTCTCTTTTCATCATAGTAGCGTTCTTGGCGAAAATGCGAAATCAACGGAAGATTCCTCCAAGGACCCGAAAATCATCTTGTACTCTTCAGCGAAAGAATCTCCTCCTCGATGTATGTTGGAAGAGGAAAAGCTGTGTTTTTTTTTTGAAAAACAAAACAAAACAAAACATGCATGGCTTTTTGGAGAAGGATGAGATGACAAGTTTCGTTTGGCTTTGAAATTCAATAGCAGGATTTTAATAAACAATTTAACGGAAAAAGAGGTAATTTTTTTATAAAAAAAAAGTAGTGTTTTAGCTCTTAAATTCTAGACATTTAATGGAAAAAGTGAGGTAATCAGGTAATTAGTACAGTTGAGAGACTGAAATCCGTTAAGAAATTTGAGTGAACTCTATAAGGTAGAAAGTATGAGGACCGAAATATGATTTTTGTCAATCTTTTATTTAAAAATTCTTTATTGATAGAGAATATTCTATCATGAGCACACAATGCATTAAATGCTCAGTGTGTTTCATATTTGGACATACGTCTTCGTGTTGTAGACTCACAAATAGAACATGCACTACAAAGCAGGTCAGGATACCGACGATTATAATGTGTAAGCTTTTTGGGCTCACTTTCGTACCCAAACCTTGCTGCTCTACTACTAGATTATTGTGACGCAGAATAGGGAAATAGTTTGCATGTTTTTCTTGCCACTTGCTCTATTTTACTTCGACGAGTTCTTTTATTCCTTAGCCTGCTATATGTAATGCACTCATTTTTAATGCTTCATATCTTTGAGCTTGTTGTATTTGAGTTGTTTTTGCTTGTTTAATGTTTCGTGTTATTTGTTCGTGTTAGCGCTTTGTGTTTTGTTTTAAACTTAACAAATGGGTTTTGCCTTTGCTACGCTGATATGTTGTTTTTCGATGTTTACCGCTTTTGTCACTTATTCGTGTTTTTACTCTTATTCATCACATCAGTACATTTGTTTTAATGCTTGACAAGTTAAATACATTTCATTTACTATTTCTCACAATTTATTACCCAATTTTCTTTCTACCATTCATTGTTCTCGTTCATTCCTTCAAACGGTAACTTTACGTAAGATTTTAACGTTGTGTGCTTCACTTTTTGTTGTTTATTTTAATGTATTTGTGCCATTCTTTTCCTTCACAAATTGTTTTCTCTTGATATTACAAAAAATGTTGTTATTTCAACTTATTTTCACGCTTAGTTCACTTATATTTTCACTTGAATGTATCCAAGTGAATGAATATTTGATGTATTTTGTTTTCTCACACTTGAGAGTAGCATTAAAAAGCACCCCCGAAATACTCCCAGAAAAGTGCCGCCGAAACACCTCCGAAAAAGTGCGCCCAAAACTCCTCCGAAAATGTGCGCCCGAAAGCCCTTGAAAAATGCACCAAAATGCCCCTGAAAAAAGTGCGACATTGTAGTGTAAATACCTTGGTTTATTGCTCTTCATATGAATGTTGCATCCTAAATTTATCAGTATCCTGTGACGACAATTAGACCTTTAATGCGTCTATATTATATTTTATCACCTTATAATACAATCCCCAATAGTCAGTTTATTACTGCCAATGCCCCTTTAAGCTTATTTGGGTATAATAATGGACGGACAAGATAATTCACCTTTTTTATAAAATATATAATTAAGAGCTTAAAAAATTATTATCAACTGTATTTTAAATTTATAAATTTTTGGATGAGACACGTGGAGCATTAACCAGCCGTTATCGAGCATCTGTCAGTCTACCCGACGGAATATCCTTTCTATTTATTTTTGAAAACTCGCAGTGCCCAGTGGCAAGAAGCGACGCCCGAGTTTGGTGCCGATCCGAACACCGAATACGACGCCGATCCTCTTCTTCCTCGCAAGCCCATTGTCCAGTCGGTCTCCCCCAAAACCCTACCGAGGGCTTCGCCATCTCACTTTGCAACCGCGATGTCCTTCGCTCTCGCCGGCGCTCGGCTTCACATCGTCCAGTCTCCGGCGGGGATCGTCGCTCCCGGGCAACGGATCGCCGGGAATTGCTGCCCATTAATGAAGAAGGAGTCGTTTTCGGGTAAGTTGTTTCCGAATGCAGCTCCTGGTCTTTCTTCTTCCCGGCTTTTTTCCGGTAATGGCTGTTCTGTTTGATTCCCTTCATTTTATTATTTTATTTGTATGATACCTTAGATCGTTTTCTGTGAGTTTTTTTAAGTAATTCCTTTGTTGATGCTGTTTCTATGTTTCTATGATTTAGAGAGCGGAAAAGAGAAAATATGAATAATATGTTTAGAATAGGGTTTTATTAATCTACCATGTTTTGTAGCGATCTTTACTTGAAGTATAATGGGGTAGCTCTGCAGTGCTAGGAGAGGTTATGGTGACTTCGACTTGGGCTCTGTTTGGGGCGGCGTGGGGCTTCCGGCGCGGTGGAGAAAGGGAAGGAACACCACCGCTATCTAACTTCAGACTTGAATCCACTAAAAAACTCCATTTGAGCCCCTTTTCAATCAATTTTAGAAGGTTAACAATATAGTATCCAATTTTGTCCTGTGTTGGATCCATTTTTAGCACTCAATAAGAAGCAAAGGATTCTTATTATAGGTAATAAAGATAATGCATGGGCTTGGGGATTAAGCAATAAAAGCAAATATTTAACTTAGAAGAGGACTTTTCTTGATTATCATTATCATGTAGTTGTGTTTACCGAGGAAGGAAAATTTCTCACCTTGAGCTCGACTCAACATAAGAGACACCTAAAGAGGATCTCTTTTCAGACGCTGGCTCAACAAAGAAAAATGATCAAACTTTCCCCCTTGAACATGACTTTTGTTGGAGTGAGATATTAGTCTTTAGTGGTTCGAGGTTTCGACAACTAGCCATAGTTTTTATTACGAAGGATTTATTGACCGGAGGAGTCGACACTCAATGTAGTATTACACCATTACTTAACAAAATGGATCTCAACACTCGAACAAGTCGACATTTGGCTTTTGGAGCTCAAGAATTTGTGGCGTCGGCCGTTGGAGCTCGACTGTCGACAATCAACACTAGCTTTGATGAGATGTGTCATCACTCAATGACAGGAAAAGAGTTTGGCACTCGAATTTGGGAGTTCAGAGGTGGACTATTTGCCGGGGAGCTCGACAATTGTGGCTGTCAACGATCTTTGCACTTGTCATAATATATCTCGATATGCGTTGGAGAGATGGAGAGCTCGTCACTCGACCTTGGGAGCTTGAAATTTGACAATATGGGTGGTAAATTGGGTGGCGAGAAGTCTATCCATTCAATAAGAAATTGCCGATGTGAACAAATATTTGGCGACATGTCACTGTAAGAATTCATCATTGTTGATACCGACGAGCTAGAACTCGACAAGGTAGATTTTGGGAAGCAGGAACAAGGCATGAAAATGCTCAAGTGAGGTGAAGCTGGTACTACTCACCCAAGGATACTCGATAGCTTGGTAGCTGGCCTTGTGATCCTTCATCCTTCACGTGACGGAAACTATCATACTAGATCGAGAAGAGGGCCTATGCAAGTCTCACAGCCTTCGTTTTGAGCTTTAGCTCATCGTAAATGGAGAAGGTGGGGGAGCTTGATTATTTCCCATAAATTTTGATGGTGGAGAGAAAATAAATGACTATAACTTATGCAGTTGCACTCATCTTCCCCGAAAAGAAAAATGGGACCTTTTCCCCTATCCCTTTTCTTAGCTTTTCCAACCTTTTTCTTCTTTCTCTGTTCTTGGCATCACCTCTTTTCGTTTTTGCCCTATCTATTTAGCTTTTTCCTGCTCTTTTTTTTTTTAAATTTTCTCCACCATCTCTCTCTATAGTCCGCCTTTGAGATTTTTGTTCTTGAAAGATGTTATGCATAGATCTTAATGTAATGTTGTATGTGTCAATTCTGAAGGAGTTATTGAAGATGGCTCAGATACCAAGTTGGTCATAGTGTCATACCTCTCGTTCTCTCTTGTTTTTAGCTGCACTCCTTTCCTCTATTTATATATTGACATAAGCAAATCCTAGCTCCAACCCATAAACCTAGTTCAATCCAATTCACCATCTTGATAGAAATTATACATATTTTTGTAAACACTCTTTAACAAGATAATCGTCTTACATCGCATGCTTGGATGATCAGTCTTACTAAGTGAGAGTTCTCTTGAGACGCGGTTAAATTTATGGATAATATCGTAATCATAAAAAAATATGCATTTTGTCTTTTAGTATGTTCGTCTGTAGTCGGATCTCCATCTATATAAGGAGCCCCTAGTTGTGAGTTGCGTCATCTTGGAATCATTGTCTTTGGTTCTCTTAAGAGAAGTCTCTTAGAGGGAACCTGCCCTCAAGAGTTGGGGACTGACATGTCTCATTAATTGTATCTTTCTTTCATTTTCTAGCACAATATTATGAGTCCATGCTTGCATTTTTGATACATGGGTTCTTGTTCGTACCTACACATCTTTTGCACTTTGCTTTGTGTTGTTAGAATAATATTTTGGATCTTCAATAATGTCTGATATTTTGTAGTAGTCATGTTCACTGGCACTTATCATGTCCTAGAAGACCTACTTGTTTCTAAATTTAGAAATTTCATGCTATGAACTCACACATTATACTAATTGACTAATATGAGTTCAAACTTATTTTTTTCTAGAAAGTTCAAACTGCTTTTTCATTACGTAAAACACAACTAATTTATAGCTTAGTGTGTGTATTGAGCGTGTTTCCCATTATTTCCCATTTGTTGTCACATGTGAGTTAAAATTTTATAAGCATGTTTAGAAAAAAATTTTCTTTCTAGTAAGAAGATGTTAGCTTTTTTTTTTCCACTCCTTCGTTGGACTTTTTCTATGCTTTCTCCTGATTTGTAAGGTTTCTTCTCTTTCTTGAATCATTTTGTTGTCATAGCATTTACCCTGTAGATTTTCTCGACTGTAGAAGCTTCAAATTTTCTACTTGCATCTAGGTGTCCTAATTCGGGCTATTTCATCATTTTTTTCCCTTGCATAAATCTATTTATTCTTGTCTACATAATATTTTTCTGTGTATTTCTTTAGGGAAAAGTTGGAAGATAAAATCTGGAAATGCTTCTTGCGGTACTGATTCTGCATCAGGTACTACTGCCTCTGAAAAAGTGCTGGTCCCAGGTTCACAAACTGCTGGTTCTTTTTCCAGAACAGTTGGCAATCGAAAAGTTATTTGCGATACTCAGGTGTGAAGAAGCCGTAGATTCTATTGATTTTATTGTTTACTACTCTTAACAAACCATATCACCCTAACCATACATTAATCTTCATTACTGCTGGTTTACCTTTTAAAAATGGTGAGAATACCGCTTGCCTTAAAAAATGTTTCATGTTTTCATATATAAGAGTTGCGATGCCCAAGCCACTGCAAGCATCTTCTTCCTTCTGAAATGCTTTTTGGCCCTTAATGACGTAGACAGATGCTTGCAGGAGCTTATTTTCATTCTATGTTCGCATTTCATTTTTGTAGACATTTTAGTTTGTTTATTTGCGTGTATTTTATCTTGCACGTTTGTTTCACACATTTATTTTCTGTAGAAATTTGTGTAATCCCTTGATTTGATTATGTAAGTTTAATTTAATTTATGTTATAAGAGGCCTAATTCATTGATTTAGTCGAATCGAACCAAATTCGTAATCCTCATTTGAGCCTTGGGCTTATTTTTGAGCGTATACGTTTCTCCTTGTAAATGATTTGATATTGACACAAAAAATGTGTTTAAAATAAAAATAAACAGAAAGCCGTTACAAAAGAAGAAAAACGCAAAAATCAAAATAAACTTGGAAGAAGAAGAAAATTTGTTTAAAAACATAACAAAACACAGAACAAAAAAATCCCACTGAAGTGGGTATTCAAACCCACGCCCTAACAAAGCTCTGCGGGTTTGCTAACCCACGACCTGCATGCTAAAGGGGATAGAAACCCTAATCAGAAAACAAGAAAAAGATGGGAATATTGGAAAAAATTCCTAGACTGTTTTTTGTGCTAAATCAAGTCTCTCTCTCTCTCTCTCTCTCTCTCTCTCTCTCTCTCTCTCTCTCTCTCTCTCTCTCTCTCTCTCTCTCTCTCTCTCTCTCTCTCCTTTGGTGCATCTTCCTCTCCACTTCTTAAAATTGCTAACCTGCTTCTCTCCACGGCACCCATTGTCTAGTTGCTCTTCTTCCTTCCCCGATTCGGAGCCAATCTCCTTGCGAGCCGCCACTGATGTATTTACCACGTTTGTGTGAGGAGTCTCTGCCGTCTTATGGATCTTTCCCCTGCCATTTTTCCTCCCCTCCACTAGTGAGGATTTTCCAAATCCGTTGATTCCCCTCTGCGTTGTTTAGATTAATTTAATCCATGAGTTATTCTAGGGAATTGTGTTTGTATATGTTTCTTTCCCTTTGTGCTTGCTTTTTATTCCACATATTATGAAATTTACCACAGTGATTTTGACACATGAGGTTTGCTCAATTCTTGGATATGGTGTGTTGGTACTATAAAAAAAGGGCAGCCCGTTGCACAAAGCATCCCCGCGCAGCGAGGATCCGGGGAAGGGTCCCACCACAAGGGTGAAATGTAGGCAAACCTTACCTTGCATTTTTGCAAGAGGCTGCATCCAAGACTCGAACCCATGACCTCAAGGTCACACGGAGACACCTTAACCGGTGCACCAAGGCTCCCCTTCTGGTGTGTTGGTACTATAAAAAAGAAAAATGTTTCTTTAATTTTGGCTGGTCACCCTGATTTGTGTATGAATCCAATGTCGTGGATCCATTAAATTAAGTTACATTCTCATTGCATTTATGGGAACACTTAGAGTAACTCTCAAAGTTGTCTTCATGTAATTTAATAGTGACAATGGTTATACTTTTCAGGTATTAGCAGGAGAAGAAAAAGAGGAAGGAGCTGCACCAATTAAGGACAATGGTAATAATGATGATTTTTTGGCAACAGTTTCCTCACAACCAATTAATGAATCAAAGTGCTTGAAATAACTCAGTCTTATGTTGATTACCTATCTGCTAAAGCTAGCGAGAAGGTTGAAGTGAAGAGAAGATGTATTCCTCCTGGGAATGGACAAAGGATTTATGAAATTGACCCTTATTTGAAAAGTCACCAAGAACATCTTGATTTCAGGTAGCTGTTTATTAGTAATCATGTTATTTCTTCACCACCCCTCCCCTGAATTTGATATTCTAGTCACTTCGTAATATACTCTTCAGCAACAAAACCATAGAACTTTTGGTCAATGGGAAGTAACTTATTATCTTAATGTCTATAGATGTCAAATCATATATTTATTTTCTTGTTTCTCTGCTCCATTTATCGATTTTATGTTTTCTTATCATTTTGTAACTGTGTAGTATCCTTATTTATTCCCCTCTTTGCTCATCTTGTAGAAATGCCATGTTCCTTAATACATAAAAAAATACACTGGTTCTAGAAAGAGTTGTGTTGCCTTGTATAGGACAATGTGTTGCAGGAATTGTACTGTTTATATCTTATAATTCGGATATCTCTCTACATCAGGGTTCATGAAACTCTCCTGAGATTCATATTGGCTGGAGCCTTATGTTCTACTTATTGTTTGATTATATGTAGGTGTAGACTAGGTAAAAATCTAGGGCATCTCTGAGTAGTAAGGGAGAATAAGGGGGAGAACAAATGATGCAAATTTCATAAATTCAATTTATTGCATTACTGGCCATAAACCTCCTATTCATAGATATATTACTAGAACATCTTGAATTTCAATTATATGTAAACTGATAATTATCCAAAGGAATCTTATATTAACTAGAAATGCAAACTTATATTATCCCAAATGGATATATATTATTTAACTCAAAAACAATGTACGATTCCCAGTTCAAATTAAAATGATTATTCATCCTTTGCATCAACTTATAGGAAGAGGTATTCAGTAATCTGATCTTCATGATGAAGGAATAACAGGTGAGACGCCGTAAGAAAAATTGTTGTTATTTGAGAAATAGGAGTCTTTTTCATTCAGTGCAAAGAGAAATATCAACACTCACCCTCAAGCTAAAACATATGTATCGTATGCATGAAGCTTGTTGCAAATATAAGATATCATTGGGTTTCTGAGTGATTTGGTGAAGATATCAATAAATTAATTATTTGAGTTGATGAAGGATGTAGTTACTTCACCAGACAGAACCTTTTCACAAATAAAATTGTATAACCCGTCAAAAATGCCTAGAAGGCGACTGTAACATCCCAAAAATCTGACCTGACTGATTGAACCCCTAAGGGACCTAACCGGTTCAATCGACCCCTCTTGGTGAGCTTGTTCAGGGCCAGTGCGACCTTATTGGTCTGGTGAACCAATTACCATTGGTTTAATCTGAACTTCAAGCTATAATGACTCAAACCGACTTTTGTGCAAATGACCTCATAATCGACCTTAATTGGTTTTGTTAGACTCGTAAAGCTGATACGAGTCCAACGGAGTCGACCACACTCAATTTCGATGAGTATCAGAGAATCTGTCGTGTCGACACGAATTTAAGTAACGAAATTATCTAAAAGGTGAAATCGAGCAAACGAACTCGGAATTCACCTCAGTCAGGTTTTTTAGACTCGGGAGGCCAATACGAGTTCAACAAAACTATCCGCGCTCGATTCTGATAAGTATCGAAGAATTTGTCGTTCGAGCACGGTCTGCGAATAACGTATTTATCCACCATTGTGAAATCAAGCTAACAACCTCGCAATTGACCCCAGTCAGTCTTGTTAGACTCGTAACAATAGTACGAGTTCAACGAATTTATCCGTTTGCGATTCCGACGTTATTTGAAGGGTTTTTGACATTTAAGTATATTAGGCCGTAAACGCTCCGACAAGCATAAAATGAGCAATCGAACTCGAAATTGATCTTAGATCGTCCCGGTGGATGCGTGTCAGTTAGGCGGTCGAAACGAGCCCGTCCGGGACAAATTTCGAGCATTTTAGAGCGATATACGACCTTTTAAATGTTATATTTTAATAATAATAATAATAATAATAATAATGATATTATTAATAATAATACACTATATATATACTTTTAACTTAGGTTAGGATTTTCCATTACCCGATCTCCCTCAGCGCCGCACCGAGCTCCCCCTCCATTACCACCTCCGGCAAACTCTCCCCTCCCATGTCCGACTACGAAAACGAGATCCAGCTCCGATGATCCCTCTCCTCCTCCGACGAGCTTTCTCTCCGTCAATCTCCTTCCTTTCCGGCCATCTCTCCAAGCTCCGGCGAGTTTCGTCAATGGCCGCCCCTCTCATCCCTCCTCCCTCCTCTAAGTTTTGGCCCAACTCCACCATGACCGGCCACCTTAAAGCTCCAGCTCCGACCAAGCGCAACTCCTCACGCCGAGATCTCGAACTGTCACTTCCATCTCTCCTTTTTTTCGCCGACGAACGAAGCTCTCTTCCGACGAGCTGTAGATCCAAGGCCGCAACACGACCTCCACCACCACCAAGATTCAAGATCTGGCAATCCGACTTCAAGAAATGGAACATAATGTTCAACCGCCCCGACGACGTCTGACGAGATCCGGATCGACGAGACCAGACAATGGCCAGGAGCGACGGACAAATGCCTCATACGCGGCTATTAGGTAGCATGCATGGACACCGATGCGTTCTTCCTCGACTCCTCCCCCCGCATAGATCTTAAGTTTCAATTGTAGAAATCTTCTCGCAAAGGCCCCGTTTTTCCGGCGACCCGCGGACACCCGAGCGTAGTCGTGCTCGGCGTGGTCGCGGATCATTTTGAATGGGTCCTTGCGACCCCTCTCCGCGAGTCTCGGGGTGCGACACGATGATGAATAAATATTATTGCGCGCGCGATCGAAACAACGACGAGCGCGCGACGGTAAATAATATCGATGCGCGCGATCAAAATAACAATGCTCGCACGTCGAGAATTAATATTAAATTGTGCGGCGAGATCGACGGTATATCTCGTGATGAAAACTCGGGTTGATCGCGCGATGGAAATCAATGAAGAATCGTGCAATGAAAATCATTAATGGATCCCGCAATGAAGATCAACAATACTTATGGCAGAGATCGTCGGTGGATCATGCGACGAACTCAACAGGAGAACCGCGCTATGGAAATAAATGGTGAAGCTTGCGAAGGAGACTGACGTCGAAGATGAACCAAGTCTGTTGTCACGTGATTCAGATTTAGGGTAGTATCGTCGAACCAAGGAAGCATCGTCAATTGCAATACTATTTAGCCAACGACATGATACCTTTTAAGGGTATTATCGTAACTGCTGATATTTGATGCCTATGAGCGGATAGTCCAAATCCTGGTTTATAATTGAGGATATTAACCTTGGAATGCTTAGATGAGTCTGACGACAAGAACATATTGAACTTAGACTTGAAGAATTAGTAGGTTTAAGCCTATTATGATGAAACCAAGACCGAGCATGAAATGATGATCACAGTCTCGATGCTATGAATCTATAAGATGATTTCAGTGGGAGTATACGAGAGTACGTCACGAACCCTAAATGTAGGATGTGATTAATGACCTAGACTAGATCTCGTGGGTTGATCCAGTCTTGATGAGTATTACCTTATATTGAAAATGAATCAGGTTTTTGAATCCTCAATAAGTATGTTTGAAGTCAATAGTGACAATCCTGACCTGATGAGGGTAAGATGAACTGTGTGATTCAATGAGAATATAACATTATAGGTTATTAATCTAAAGTATAAAAGCTGATGAATTATAACTGTTGGTGACCTTGGATATGATAGGGTGTTCATTTCCCCTAAGTGATGAGGAGTGGTTTGAGACGATCAAGGAGATCTATAGCGTCCACCTGTAATGCAGAGAGTGCTAGGGTGGGACGATACACTAGCTGAGTGTCTTTCCCTCATGTGCGATGATTAGTAGGGTGTTCTTTCTCCTAAGTTATTGTTTGTATGTTTGCATGTGTATGATGTGGCGGGTCGCTGGCTCTACCGGTGACACACTCCGGAGGGTTAGTACAGTGACTCTAGGATAGCATCATGGTCGAATAACAACGTGCGCCCTAACCTAGTTTGTTGTTTGTGTAGGTGTTAGCCACCCGGAGTTCGACCTTAGCTATGCCTCAGTTCTTTTGTTGTTCCGCCAGTATGGGCGAAGACTGAGTACGGGCTCGGACAACCATACGTAAGGCCTAGGGTGATAGTGCTAAAACACTCTAGAAGTGGCCAGGACGTGCCACTGCCACCGTTTGGCCACGATGGTGGTGCCTGTGGGATTAGCTACCCCACGAATAAGTGTCCCAGTCGTTAGTTTGTACTTGATTTCGATCGAGTGCTTGCGTCTCGCACCGTGTGTTTGCTAAGTTTATGTCGTAGATTTCATGTGCATTTGTGATGTTAATCCGAGTTGGGTTTATTTTTTTACTAGTGCTGCTCTTAGATGATAGCACGTTTCATACTGTTTTAGCTTAGCCATCGTTGGGTGCGTGTGTGTGGACAGCACTAGGTTCGAAACAGTAGAACTTATACCTTCATTTTCTTACTATACACTGCTCCTTATATGCTCATATATGCCAGTGCTAGTTTTCTCGCTGATATTAATTGTTCATACTTGCTCATATATATGATAGCTTGCTAGCTGTACTTACCTTATTATCATATTTATACTCGTCTACTATACTTGCATATTATACCACCTGTCACTTTCTGCAGTGTGGTATTTCCCTCCCTTGAGCGTTAGGGCTTTGGGGGGAGCGGGAAGAACCGCTCAGCCTAGTTTGACTGGCGCGTTCGCGCTTATCATTTTAGGCGGAGACTCCGCCGATGGGGACACAACTGAAACCGTGGGCATTTCTAGAGCTATGACATGGACTCGACGTGGACTCGGCGTGGACTCGGCGTGGACTCGGCGTGGACTCGGCGTGGACTCGGCGTGGACTCGGCGTGGACTCGGCGTGGACTCGGCGTGGACTCGGCGTGGACTCGACGTGGACTCGACGTGGACTCGACGTGGACTCGACGTGGAAGGCACGATGATGATCGTTGCTACCCCTGGCAACATTATCAGTCATATAGTTAGCTTATTAGATTTACATATTTACTGCACTTATATATCATCTTTCATCTGGCTTGGCATGTTACTTGTGAGCCCCCGTATTTTCTATAGACTGTTGTACTTGGATTGTGAGGCTATCGTGCCGTTGTTATGGTTATTTCTGTCTTGTATTTATATACTCATATATTTTTGTGCTCTACTACATGGTTGCTAGTCTTCCGCTTGTACTCTTCCGCTACTGCTTATAGCGTACCCTGGTTGGTGTGTGATGGTTGTTCGCTTAGCACCGTCGTCAGTTCATAGCTTATAAGAGAATGATGGGAGAGGGTTGAGACGTTCATACCTCTACTCTTATGTTATTCTCTTTTTTTGTTGTGGATTGGCGGCGGTGTGCGATAAGATCCCCTGGTCGTGCCTAGTTCCGAAGGGTGGCAACATTATCAGTCATATTGTTAGCTTATTAGATTTACATATTTACTGCACTTATATATCATCTTTCATCCGGCTTGGCATGTTACTTGTGAGCCCTCGTATTTTCTATAGACTGTTGTACTTGGACTGTTGTGCTATCGTGCCGTTGTTGTGGTTATTTCTGTCTTGTATTTATATACTCATATATTTCTGTGCTCTACTACGTGGCTGCTAGTCTTCCGCTTGTACTACTTCCGCTACTGCTTATAGCGTACCCTGGTTAGGGTGTGATGGTTGTTCGCTTAACACCGTCGTCGGTTCATAGCTTATAAGAGAATGATGGGAGAGGGTTGAGACGTTCATACCTCTACTCTTCTGTTATTCTCTTTTTTTGTTGTGGATTGGCGGCGGTGTGCGATAAGATCCCCTGGTCGTGCCTAGTTCCGAAGGGGGGGGGGGGTCTTACAACGATTATCCGCAAACCACCTTGCCCTGGTGGGGCGAGTTCAGGAGACCTTTCCCAGTTGGGGCGAGTTCAGGAGACCTTACCCAGGTGGGGCGAGTTCAGAAGACCCCTGCCCAGGTGGGGCGAGTTCAAAAGACCCCTGCTTAGGTGGGGCGAGTTCAAAAGACCCATGCCCAGGTGGGGCGAGTTTAGAAGATCCCTTCCCATGTGGGGCGAGTTCAGGAGACCCTGCCCAGGTGGGGCGAGTTCAGAAGACCCTGCCCAGGTGAGGCGAGTTCAGGAGACCCTGCCCAGGTGGGGCGAGTTTAGGAGACCTTGCCCAGGTGGGGCGAGTTTAGGAGACCTTGCCCAGGTGGGGCGAGTTCAGGAGACCTTGCCCAGGTAGGGCGAGTTTAGAAGACCTTGCCTAGGTAGGGCGAGTACAAATTTTCTTCTCGCCTGAGGGCGGCCATTTGAAGACCCCCCGTCAAAAGGCGGGTGCAACTATCTGCAACCCATTTCAAAAGGCGGGAACAACTATTCACAACCCATTTCAAAAGGCAGGAGCAGCTATCTGCAACCCATTTCAAAAGGCGGGAGTAGCTATTCGCAGACCATCCCTCCCCCTTAGATTTGTTTATAAATAGGATCCCAATGCACAAGTAGAAGACATCTCTCCCATATGGTGGATGAGTTCAGTGTCCGCCTCTCTTGTGCCGAACTCAGCATTGGCTTTATGAGAGGAAGTTCCTATAGACTTCCGGTTGTGTGGCGGGACCTCCTCGCTGCAGCGCGCGGGTTTTGTTTATAGACAGTTCGAAGATATTTTTTGTGCTTTCCAACCTCTTCTCGTCGTGTCTCACGTGGGTCGATCACTAAACCAGTAGCCTTTGGTCACCCCTAGGTCCGAAGTCAGTTGAACCGGTTTTCGAGTTTCAACAAAAATGATAATCAACTTCTATATGCTATGTTCATGAATGAAATGCAAGGTTCGATGCAATGTGTAAGGCCACCTGATTATCACATATGAGTGACATAGAGTTGATATTGTAGACCTTTAATTCAGAGATAAGCTGCTTTAACCGCATAAGTTCACATGTGGTTAGTGCAGTGACTCGATACTCTTCTTCAACACTAGATTTAGCGACAACATTTTACTTCCTGTTTTTCCATTAAATGAGATTTCTTCCGATTAATAACAACATCCAGATGTTGATTGTGTCTATCACTTCGACCACCAGCCCACAATCATCATCATTGTAAGCATGTACGTCGAATTGTCCTCAATTTGCATTGATAATTCATTTACCCGGAGATCCTTTGAGATATTGTAATATTCGAACGACAACACCAATGACTATCATAAGGTGAGTTAAGGAATTGACTCACAACACTAACATCAAAGGAAATGTCAGGTCCTGTTACAGTTAGATAATTCAATTTTCCAACTAACCGTCGATATCTTGATATCTTCCTGGATCAGAAAATAACTTTCCCTGTTCTGGCACAAGTTTACTATTTGGGTCCATAGACGTGTTAGTGGGCTTACAATATATCGACCTAATTTCTTCCAGAATATCAAGGGATACTTCCTTTGAGATATGACTATTCCAGATTTTGATTAAGCCACTTTAATTCCAAGGAAATACGTAATCGACCAAGATCTTTGGTTTGGAATTGATGAAATATATGTTGTTTGAGGTTCATAATAGCTTCATGATTATCTCCTGTAATGACAATTTCATCGACATAAACCACAAGATAAATACTGCGACCATTAGAAAAATGTTTGTAGAAGACATAGTGATCTGCTCCACTTCGAATCATTCCAAATTCTTGAAGAGCCAAACTAAATTGTCCAAACAAAGCATGTGGAGATTGTTTGAGACCATATAGAGCTTTCTATAGTTTACAAACGAGATGACTAGAATCCCCCTGAGCAAGAAAACCTGGTTGTTGCTCCAATTATACTTCTTCTATAAGATCACCGTGTAGGAATGCGTTTTTAATTTCTAACTGATATATGGCCAATTACGCTTCGCAACCATGTATAAGCGAAGACAAACATATGACATTTTTGCATATGGAGAGAATGCTTCTCCATAATCCAATCCATATACCTGCGTGTACTCTTTAGCGATTAATCTTGCTTTTAGTCGATCGATTTGTCTGTCTGGGCGAATTTTGACAATAAAGATCCATCAACATTATACAATGGTTTTCCCTTTAGGGAGAGGAACTAAAGTCCAGGTAGAATTGGATTCCAGAGCTGTCATTTGTTCAACCGTAACCTGTCTCCAGGTAGGATAAGATAGTGCTTCCTGAATGATTTTAGGGATAGGAACAAAAGAGAGTCGAGACAAAGCTGTAGTGGGACGGTGAGAGGCGGTGGTAGCTGAAGAACTCATAAATAGAATGAAGATTACGAGTAGAGAGGTTACCTTTGAGAATAGCAGTGGGACCAGGTTCCGAAGCCGGTTGAGATGTGAAGGCAGGAGCTGAATCACCTAAAATAATACCCGAATCTTCCTATGCTAACGAAAATTCGGATCGATGTTGGTAAGTGACAAGGGGAGGAGTGAGAGGAGGATCACAAAGAGTAATAGATGCTAAAGAGACATGAGTGGAAGGACCTGTGAGCTATCTGTGCGCGTCTGATTGTTACAAATTGGATTACAATGGGCATTGTAAATTTTACCCGTTATTGTTTATTTTAATTGGTCTGTTTTTTTTTCATTTGTATGTTATTCCACATTTTGGGGTGTAATTTCATTTGATTAATTGTTATGGAGAAGTTTTATATTTCTTCTGTGTTAATTATTAGGGAATTGTCTTGTATTCTCAACTGATTCTCGTTTTCATATAAAAAAATCGCACTTAGTCGTATCCCTACCTTCTTTACAAAAAAAGGAATGCACAGTACATGGAGGTTCCCTAAAGCAGGGCTAGGGGATGGTTTTGCATGCATAACCTCACCTGTATTTGCAAACATGCTGATTTCATCTAGAACATGGAACTATTTTAATATATTAGAAGCAACTTAATCACTGCCCCATAGTTCATATTTTTGTGTAAAGTTGCACTTTCTCTTATGCAGTTGATGAGAGTACTCCTTAACATTATTCTTTTTTCATTAAGCAACTTCACGCACTATGCACATGCATTTATTCACGGTTGATTGATGGCAAATGTGCTATTGTCAGTGTAATATTTTTGGTTATGTTTGCATTATTCATAGACATGATGTTATTGTGCATTAGTGAGACTATGATTAAAGATAGGGCGCAATGTCGATAGGGCGCAATGGCGACAAAGGATCCATATAGCCGACCCCACTATGGCGCAATGCATTGTAATGTACTTGTGCATTAGTGTTGTTGTTGTTGTTATACGCATTATTCATGGATGGATGCTACATGCTTTCTTAATTTGGGGAGTGCATGCATGTGATTACAACGCAAAAGCTGGAAAGTTTTATTCATAAACATGATTAAATGAACCCTTAAAGACAACTGTGTTGCTCAAAAGCATCGTGGTTTCACGGTGTTGTTGTTTAAACTATTTTTCTGCATGCTTCTCATATCATTCTGTAAATTCTTAGTGATGCACACAAGTAATGATAACTATTAATTACTGATGTTTTGGATTGATGATAGCTGAAGAATATTACAAAAGCTGTTATTTTGTATCAACTTTCAAATCGTCTTTCTTAAATCACATTGATCAGTAGTTTTTGTTAGGAGAGAATATTCTGTGTATTCACACTTGAACAAAGAAGTACATATACAAGAATAATGGGAGGGTGATCCTAACACTAGAGGTGACTATAGGCAAACACTACTACTCAATATACAACATATCTAACACCCCCCACCCCCCACAAACTCACGGAGGATCATACACCGAGAGTTTGGACAGTAGATAGGCATGCTCGGTCCTCGTCTGCGGCTTTGTCATCAGATCAGCAATCTGCTGCTCGGAAGGAATAAAGGAAGGGGCAAGAGTGCCCTGACTATAGTGCTCACGCAGGAAGAAAGCATCCACCCCGATATGCTTGGAGAGAGAGAGTGCTTCACCGAGTTTAGAGTAATCTGAATGGAACTGATGTTATCACAATAGAGGGGAGTGAGATCTGGAGAAGAGACACCGAGATCCCCAAGAAGCCAACGGAGCCAAATAATATCCTCAGCGGTGGTAGCCATGGCTCGAAGCTCAGCCTCAGTGCTGGAACGGGAAACACCAGCCTGTTTCTTGGACTTCCATGCAGTAAGTGAAGAACCCAAGAACAGACAAAAACCAGTGACAGAACGACTGTCAACAGGATCACTAGCCCAGGTGGAATTGGAGTAAGCACGTAGCTGTAGAGAACTACTGCTGGAGAAGAATAGACCACGAGAGGTCGTCGCCCGAAGATAGCGCAGGAGATGCAACAGATGACACCATAATGCACAGAGGTGGGCACACTAACAAACTGGCTCAACACATGAACAACATGGGCAATGTCGGGACGAGTAATGGTGAGATAGACGAGACTCCCCACGAGGTGGCGGTATCGAGTGGGATCGGAGAGTGGAACCCCATCATCTGGACGTAGCTGAAGATGAAGCTCCATAGGGGTGTCCACTGTGCGAGAGTCAGAGAGCAGCCCGAGCAAGGAGATCTGATGTGTAGCGCTGCTGAGAGAGCTGAAACCCGCGATCTGTATAGCTGACCTTAAGACCCAAGAAGTAGCTCAGCTGTCCAAGGTCAGTCATCTGAAACTGCTGCTGAAGTTGATGTTTGACGAAGGCCACATGAGAAGGATCATCACATGTAATAATCATATCATCCACGTATAGTAACAAAAGGGTCCGACCACGGGAGGAGGAGTGCACGAACAATGCTGGATCATGTGGACATGGCTGGAATCTTGCGACAGTAATGACTGAACTAAAACGTGCAAACCACGCGCAAGGCGCCTGCTTGAGCCCATAAAGAGCCCGCCTCAAGCGACAGACGAGGCCTGGAGGAGAGGATAGACCCGGAGGAGGAAGCATGTATACCTTCTGCTGAAGATCACCGTGAAGAAAGACATTCTTCACGTCGAGCTGTGACAGGGACCAGTGGCGAACAACGACAACAACAATAAGAGTCTATACTGTAGTTATGTGAGCAACTGGAGCAAAAGTCCCGTCATAGTCTCCCCCCTGCTCCTGCTGAAAACCACGAGCAACAAGTCGAGCCTTGTACCTCTCCACAGAACCATCAGAGCGAGTCTTGACCTTAAAGACCCACTTGCAAGTAATAGGAACAACACCAGGTGGAAGAGGAACAAGCTCCCATGTACGAGTGTGTTCAAGCGCCTCCAACTCAGCAGACATAGCAACCTGCCACTCAGGTATTTGGGCAGCCTCATGGTAGGAAGTTGACTATGGAGTACTGCAGACAGTGGCAGGAAGGGCAGGTAGATCCAACGGTAGGGTAGCAAGGCTAAGACGGCCGGGAGGATGCCTCTCACAAGGTGGGTTGCGACGCACAGGAGGATCATCCATAGGGCACTCGCTGGAGGAGGTATGCACTGAGTCTGGGGGCCCTGTAGGTGGGGAGATATGAGGAGGACGATGAGTATAGTGATATGGAAGAGGAGAGACACGATCCCAAGTGGACAACTCATCAGAAGGAGAGGAGTGAGATGGTGACGGAGTAGACTGCGACAAGGAAAAAGGAGGAGACGAAGTAGACTGCGGCAAGGGAGAAGGAGGTGACGAAGTAGACTGTGGCTAGGGAAGAGGAGGGGGGCATACCAGAGCTGAGGATACATGAGGCAAAGAGATGAGAAGAGTGAGAAACTGCACGTCAGAGGGAGTAACGGATGGGTAAAAGGTCGAGGAAACAAGGGACACAAAGAAAGGGTGAGACTCATCAAAAGTGACATCACGTGAAATGCGAAGACGACGTGCAATAAGGTCATAACATCGATAGCCCTTGTGCTCAGTAGTACGCTCACGTGGAGAGAGAAGAGCATAACATCGACAACCAAAAACACGAAGATGAGTGTAACGTGGGGGTCGAGAGTATAGACACTCACCAAAACACTGACCCTGAAGGAAAGTGGAGGGCTGCAGATTAATAAGATAGACAGCAATGGAAACAACCTCAGCCCAGAAGTGAGGAGGAACGTGAGAGGAGATAAGAAGGGTGCGAGCTGTCTCAATAATATGACGATGCTTCCGTTCAGCAGTGCCATTCTGAGCATGGGCACCGGGACAGACAAGCTGAGGGAGAGTGCCGTGAGTAGCTAGCAAATCTCGAAAAACATGAGAGAGATACTCCACCCCTGAGTCAGAACGAAAAATGCGTATGGAAGCAGAAAACTGTGTGCGCACCATAGCAGAAAAAGTAACATAGATCTGAAAAAATTCAGATCGAGAACGCATAAAATAAACCCAACAATAACGAGAGTAGTCATCAACGAAAAGAACATAGCACCGGTGTCCACCCTTGGATACAAAAGGTGCGGGTCCCCAGACATCAGAATGAATTAGATCAAAGGGATGCTGAGACCTGGACTCACTAGACTGATAAGGGAGTTGTAGTTGTTTATCGAGTTTACAACCTGAACAGGAGTGAGACCGATCAATAGAAACACGACCAATGAAACCATGACTAATGAGAGAAGTTAAACGCGAACCACTGGGATGACCAAGGCGGTGGTGCCACTGAGAGAAACCCACCAAAGGAAGACAAAAGGGAGGAAGCTGCAGGTGACCATGAAGTGGATGGAAGGTGGAGACGATCAAGAACGTACACCCTGCAACGACGACGACCAGCCCCAAGGAGTGCCCCAGTCAAACGATCCTGTACATGACATGTGAACTCATCAAAGGTAACCAGACAACCATGGGATGTGAGCTGGCTGGCAGATATAAGGTTCATGGATAACTCAGGTATGTAGGCAACATTGAGAATGTGAAAATGGGTGGTGTGAAGGAGGCCACGACCGATGATGGGGTGAATGGTGCCACTGCTACCATGATATTAAGGGAAGGAGTAATGGGCTGACATGACAAAAGGTGTCTAACATCACAGGTCATGTGAAAAGAGGCTCCAGACTCAAGCAACCAGTCGGAGGTGGAGATACCTGCAGGGGCGGAGGCAGCCGACTGAGAGACAGAGGCAGAAGAGCAGGCCATAGAAAACTGCTGGACAATCAGCTGCACGAGCTCAGAGACAGAGAGAGAATGCGCTGGAGCCGAGAAATGAGCGGAAGGAACACCAAGATCACGCTGCTGACCAGGCTGCTGAGCCCTCTGAAGCTTGCGACACCCATATTGAACGTATCCAATGCACTTACAATAATGATAACAGACCGGCTGGCGACGAGGAGCACCAGATTGAGTAGTAGAGGGCGCAGGAGAAAGGGTAACAGGGCGCACCGCAACACTATAACATGGCGAGGGCAGCAGATGAGCACTTACAAGAGAGGACTGCGGTGGAAGCTGGGAGCAACCATCAAACCAAAAGGATGATGGAGGTGGCCGCCTAGGGCAAAAGTCCGCCCGACGGAGATCACGACACTGCCGACGCTGGGATCGAACGAGAAAACACCAACTGAGATCGGTACTGGCAGAGAAAGCACTGAATAACACTGCCGACGCCGGGATCGAACGAGAATGCCGACAAACCCGAAACTGTTGACGCTGGGATCGAACGAGAAAGCACTCGCTGGGATCGAATGGGAAGGAACCCCAGAGTATTTGCTACGGGAGATCGCGTTTGCTCGACGGGAGGTGGAAAGGAAAGCGAAGACGTAACGAGAATGGACGGCGGGCTGCAGGAGGCAGCAGAGAGCAGCGGGCTTCGGGCAGCGGAAAACAGCGGGCTGCGGAAGCTAGCGAGACAAGCGACGGCGTGCGGGAAGGAGACGAGCGAAGGCGTTCGGAAACCTAGCGCTCTGATACCATGTTAGGAGAGAATATTCTGTGTATTCACACTTGAACAAAGAAGTACATATACAAGAATAATGGGAGGGTGACCCTAACACCAGAGGTGACTATAGGCTAACACTACTACTCAATATACAACAAATCTATCAGTTTTTACTGTCTATTGTATGGTACATGTAATATTTTTTTTTATCAATGTTGTATTACAATTATGCACCATAAATTTATTGCACCAAGCTTGTGGCTGGAAATTACCTCGTTTTTTTGTATTGCAGATATAATCAGTACAAGAATATGCACAAGCTTATTGATAAATATGAAGGTGGATTGGATGCATTTTCTCGTGGATATGAGAAATTTGGCTTTAACCGAAGGTAATCTTTAATTTTCTCCCTTACGTGGGTCTTTATACTTCGTTTTGTAGTCTTTTTAGAGGAGCAGGCCCATGAGTATCCCACATGCAAGCATTACTTTGTTGCTAATACAACTCTTTTTCACCGTCCTCAAGAATTTGCGACTTCATAATAGCTTCTGCTTTTTATTATACCAAGTCCATTCTATGTCTGTCTAGATAATTGCATTCCATAAAATTGTGGAATTTGGCCTTTTTATACTTCATCGCCATTGAAAAAATAAAGCCATGTCCATTTTCTTCTCTTCCATTCTAATAGATATCCAAATTTAATGTATTACTCTCTCGGGAGGGAGGGAGAGAATGCATTTTTTGATTAGCAAACCAGCTATCAGATGGAATTTTCAATAACGCCAATTAGGTAAATTTATCATAAATGGATGCATCTGCATCCCTTTCAACATCAACCACGTGCCAAAAATAGTAATGTACTTTGAATATATTTATACTTAAATATTTTCTATTTTCTCCTATATTTTCAAGGTTGTTTTCCCTATTATTTTATTTCATGTACTGTCTCATAAATAAAGTCCCAAATTGTGCTGTATAGAAGTCCAAGGCATTTAGTAACTTTTCCTTTTTGGTTCAGTGCAACTGGTGTTACCTATAGAGAGTGGGCTCCGGAAGCAAAGGTTTGTCACTTTATTTGCTTTACTTTATAAGGTGTCTTTTCTTGATTATATCGTACAACTTCTAACATGAAGCAATAATGGAACTACTTTCTAATGTTTGAGAGATTTAAATCTCCATAAGCATATATGAGAGCAGTAGAAATCAGGACTCAGGGGTTACAAATTATATCACCAGGTTCTTATTGGGTTATCTGGTGCAATCTTAAGAGAAGGTTCTGGTTATAGAATTTGGGTTCAGTGGGAGGCGGTTTCACGTTTTTTGCTAGAGGCATTTCAAATTGGGATTCTTTTTGACCTTCATGTGTGACAATTTATATCTCAAACAGATATAATGGTGCATTCGGGTTACACCTACTATGCGTGAACACATCAAAATATAAGGGATGTATTGTTGGCATGCATCTTGTGGAGTAGCAAAATATACATCGAAACAAATATTTTATTACTTTACACTAGAGAAAAAAAATACAAGTACATGTACACATATATATAGGTGATAGTGACACCTTAACTTCTAACCATAATGTGAGTCTAATCTATATAAGAGAGGTATCTTCTAATGAGCTGTAAGAGTCGAGCCTTTACATTGGGTTTTCTTTAAATACCAGAGGATTCACTTGATAACGTGAAGGTGGGATATCCGAGGAGCATGCATGTACCAGTTGACCACACCAATAGCCAACGAGATATCTAACCGTGTGACTGTCGAATAGATAAGCTTGCCAACAAGGCGATGATAATACTCCGGATTAGGGAGAAGAAGATCAGAGTCTGACTCGTGAACACAGAGCTTGTGGTTGGTATCCATGGGTGTGTTAGCGGGTTTGCAACCCAAGTAGCCGACATCCTGTAGAAGATCGATGTAGTAATAATGTTGAGACAAAAAAAGTCCATCAGGTTAACGAGCTACCTCAATACCCAAGAAATATTAGAGGCGCCTCAAATCTTTGGTCTGAAAGTGTGAGGTCAAGTGTTTCTTGATCATAGAGACATTATTCAGATCATCGCTTGTGATGATAATATCATCAACATACACAAGAAAGTATCACCGTGCCTGCTTGGCGATGACATGTTAATAAAGAGAAGTCTGCCGAGCTCCATGTGAAGCTAAAATCCTGAACGACTTGACTAAATTTATCAAACCAAGCATGAGGGGACTGCCTTAGGTCATAAATTTCCTGAAACAACAGACATGAGAATCCCCTGTTGTTTCGTAACAAGGAAGTTGCTGCATATAGACAGCCTCCGTTAAATCGTCATTAAATAATGCGTTCTTGATATTAAGTTGATGCAACTGCTAATGACGATGGACGACCAAGGAGATCAATACCCCACTGTATTTAGCTTAGCCACTGGAGAGAACGTTTCTTCATAGTTGATGCCATATTGTTTAATTAAACTCATGAGCCATAAGACATGCTTTGAGGCTCTCAACCGTCCATCAGGACGATGCTTAACTGTGAAGACCCATTTACATTCCACATGAGGTTGGCCAGGAGGAAGGGAAGCGAGGTCTCACATCTGATTAGCCCAGAGGGAAAAAATTTCATAATCCACTATGGCTCACCATCTCGGATGCTGAAGAGCCTCCTGACAGTAGAGAGGGTGGAGATAGAAGACAGGTAGGCCGCAAAACCTGTGAAGTTCTGGAGATAAGCGGTGAATGAAGACATAGTGAGAAAACGGACAAGTTGTAGATGAGAATGTGTCCTTGGTTGGAGCTGCAGGTGGGTTAACTGGTCGAGGAGCGACATCAATAGGGGCGACTGTTTCATGGCATCGAACGAGATTGACGATGAGTGTATACATTTAGAGGAGTAGGTGGTGTTGGTACCGTGGGTGGTGGCGGGCAGTTGATAAGGACATTTAGACGCGGGATAACAATTGGTAAGTTGTCAGGAGGAGATGAGGAATAGAAGGGTTGATCCTCGAGGAAGGTGACATCAACGGATGCCATCATTTTTTCGATCAGTTGGAGAGTAACACACATATCCCTTATGTGTACGAGAGTACCCAACAAATATATATTTAGTAGCTCGTTGTGCCAACTTGCCCACTGGAGGGCCAAGATGATCGACAAACCAAATGCACCCGAAAATACGAGGAGTCTGGGGGAAGAGAGGTATTGATGGGAATAAGATGGAGAAGAGAGACTGCGATTAATTAAATACCATACGGTGGTGATAGCGAAGTGAATAGATCTTTGGAACCTACATTTGAAACATTAGTGATCTGACAATCTCAAGAAGGTGACATTTCTTCCGCTCGGCAACACCATTTTGTTGTGGTGTGTAAGCTATGACGTTTGGTAGATAATCCCAAATTATTGCAAGTTTTCTGGAATTCACGACTAGTATATTCCCGAACATTATTGGTCCGAAGAATTTTAATGAATAACAAAAATTAAGTACGAGTTTCAGCGATGAATCAGTGAAAGACACGTAATTCAGAGCGATCACATAGTAAATGCACCTATGTCATGCGAGATTGATTATCAATAAAAGTAATAAAATACCGATATTCAGATAAACTAGCAGTTTTATATGAACCCAAAATGTCCGAATGAACTAAAACAAACGGAGTAGAGCTCGCAGTGCAATGAGGGGAAAATGTAGAACAATGATTTTTTCTGTAAATACAAGTTTCGCAAATAGATTAAAATTTTAGGAAGAGACTTCTGCTGTATTAGAAGACCATGGCCAAGACATCGGTGCCAATCAACAGAAGTGACAGAAGATAGAGCTGAGGTGGGGAAGTCTAGAGTGCAGAGTCCATTTGACAACCGTCCTCTACCTATGATACTCCACGTTCATCGATCCTGAACCACAAAGGAAGAAGAGAAAAAAGTAGTCGATCAATTATGATTATGAGTAAGTCGACTAATTGAGAGGAAATTAAATTGTGAGCCAGAAATATGGAGTACAAATCTTAGAAAAAAAGTGGGAGTGAGGCACATCTCCAATGCCGCAAATGAGGGTGTTTTTTCCATCGACAACCGTGATAAACTTGGGACTAGTATTGTCCATGTACAGAGAAGGTCTCTGCGGAGTAATGTGATTTGTGGCATCGGGATCGAGTATCCAAGAGGTGCTATGGGAATATACCTTCATTGCATGTAGAGGCAATGGGACGAGTGACCAACCCCAACAGATGCTGGAGTTCCTCCTACAAGGTGTCAATTTTTGAGCGGGACGTACTTGGAGCATCCATTGCTTGAGAGGTGCGGTGAGGGGGGTTAGGTGGCAACTGCAGGAACCCATGTTTTCTGTAACAGGTAGCTTCAGTATGGTTTTCCCATCCACAGTGGGTACACATGCGAGTGTTTTGTGCTTTGGGATGATTTCGTCCATCTTGCCAACCGCCTCAAGACCCATTGCGACCTCCACAGTGCCTAGTAGGGGGGGGGGGGGGTGCTTCAGCAGAATGTTGAAGTAAGACAGGAGAGGGAGTCATGGAGACATCGGTAGGTGGTGTCACCTTCAAAACCCCGATTAGAAGTTCTAGTTGACCACGGTCGAATGACACGATATGGGGCTGAGCCGCAAAGCGATAATGGAGCAAACATAAAAAGGGAATAGTTGGAGAGGATACGATGTTGGCACAAACACTGTATAGATAAGGTGGTATTCACGCCATCATCAGCGTATGCCAACAACTTTCTTCTGTACTTTTTGGGTAGCGAAATCCAAAGTCAGAGGCATGTGTTGAATCCAAGCCTGGTCGAGGGCCTTATGTTGTGCCACGAATGTTTTCAGATCATTGTTCGAACCAAATTTAACAATTTTGAGGTCCCTGAATATATCAAATAGATGTTGATGACTATCTTTCCCAGAGTAGAGAGACTTCAGTTCATCCCACATGACCTTTGCCGTTTCGTGGTGCATAGCCATGTGATATGGCTCACTGTCCATGGAATTCAAAATCCAGAACTGAACTTGGCCATCATCCCGAACTCACTGCTCGGTGGGCTCAACTGGTGGGCCACGAGTCAAATGATGAAGAAGACTTACTCTGGAGTACTCGGTGCATCGAGTGGACCCATTCAACAAAGTTCTTCTTTCCAGTGAGAGAGATAATGGTGATTTTCATTTTTCAGTTCATCACAAACTTCATAGATGGGAGCAGGAGTGAGTGTCCTCGGAATGGTTGATGAGGCAGACGCATTTGTCCCCATCTTATAAATATTCTTATGAGTCGATCAAGTAGCGCGCTTCAACAACAAGGGCAAGCTCAAGCTGGGATCCAACTGTTGGTGTTAGTGACATGCACGAGCTCAAGCAACGAGTTGGCGAGAAGAGGGGATGGAGAGCTCTGTTCAGATGGAGGTGAAACAAAGACGAGCACAAGATGAAGTCATCCATGGGTGATCTCAATCTAGTAAGAAGGCGAGTCCTGATGGTCACGAGAGCTGGAATCGGCGAGCTGGAGTCGACGACTTGGAATCAACGAGCAAGGATTGTGGCGAGCTGAGGAGGCGGCGAGTTGGCTAGAAGCGAGATCAAATTGGCTAGGGGCGAACACAAGTACCGACCAGGCTATTTTGGAGAGCAACAGAGATGGAGGGAATCCACCTAGGAAGCGCTATGGTGGAGTGGTTTAGGAGGGTTTCTGGGGAGATTGAACTCGGGCAGGCTGTCAGGGAAATTTGGGAGTGTAGGGTAGGTTATGTTTGTCGGATAAGGGAGCTTGGAAGGTTTCGGGTGTGGAAAGAATTTCTGTGGAGGGGGACGCAGAGATTGTGTTTACTGAGTGGGCAAGATGGAGTAGCAGGGGACCTGTTGGTGGAGATGCACAGTTCTTGGATCGAAAAAATTTTTAGTGCTGCTAACAAGGAAGATGAACAGTGACAGATCACAAATATGCTTGCAGACGAAATGACTCTTGGGATCAATTCGAACCTGTCATCCAAGGGTGAGCTCAACCCAGTAAGAAGGCGAGTCCTGATGGTCGCGAGAGCTGGAATCGGCGAGCCGGAGTCGACGACTTGGAATCAGCGAGCAGAGATGGCGGCGAGCCGAGGAGGCGGTGAGTAGGCTAGAAGCGAGATCAAATTGGCTAGGGGCGAACACAAGTACCGACCAGGCGATTTTGGCGAGCAACAGAGATGGAGGGGATCCACCTAGGAAAGGCTATGGTGGAGTGGTTTAGGAGGGTTTCTGGGGGGATTGAGCTCGGGCAGACTGTCAGGGAAATTTGGGAGTGTAGGGGAGGTTATGTTTGTCGGATAAGGGAGCTTGGAAGGTTTCGGGCGTGGAAAGAATTTCTGTGGAGGGGGACGCAGAGATTGTGTTTACTGAGTGGGCAAGATGGAGTAACAGGGGACCTGTTGGTGGAGATGCACAGTTCTTGGATCGGAAAAGATTTTAGGGCTGCTAACAAGGAAGATGAACAGTGACAGATCACAATTATGCTTGCAGACGAAATGACACTTGGGATCAATTCGAACCTGTCGGATTCCGGAAATGGCTTGTCGGTCGTCAACCTGCCCTCATAAGGGTTTGACGGTATCGTTTGGGACTCCGGTAGGGGATGTGTATGGAAACCAGAGGTGAGACTGGCACGCCCCTTCGAATTCAAGTAGAGATCTCGATCCGTTAGATTGTCCAGTGTGTCTTTATTGTGGGTTAAGACAGATTAAATAAGCTATTAAGAATGGGGACTTTCAACTTTCCAAGTAATGAGAAGTTTAAGAGAAGACTTTACTCCATTACTTAAGACTCTTTTTGAAACTTACAAAATGTTGAATGTTTTATCTTGAACTCCAAAACTAAACTTTAATCTGAAAACCAAATTAATTTCTCAGAATAATATTAATTATGTTAATTTATATGCTTTAGCTTGCTTGCGTGTACCACCCATGCGTCCGATTTATTTTATTGACTTACTGAATGGTCAGACTAGTAATACGACACTAAAATGTAACATGTGCGACAACGATGCACAACTTAACATCAAAGGAGCAACAAGCGTAAACAACCGGAACAAACTTGCAGAAGATAAATGCAAGAAAAGAAAAGTGTTTAGGTCGATACTCCGTAAGGTGTATCAGTAGATGAAGGACATATCACTATATGATCATTGGGTTGCTCGTACTGGGACGATTATACTCAAATGACAAACAACTCATCAGACAATGTACCTCATTAGGTTGAGATAGCTCTGTATTAGGTGTCTTCTCTTTCATGTCCAGGAGGACAAGAGTAGGTATGGTGATGGTCTCGGGGTGGGGAGAAATCATACTGGGCCAATCAGGGTTTGAGTCCAGCAGATCTCATGGACTGCTCATAACGAAAGGCTAGGTGAAATGTCTGCTCAATAGAATATAACCGATGATCGCTCAATGCTTCGTAGATCACATATCGAAGTCCAAAATGGAATCTAGAAGCTGTTGCATCGGGCTCCTCTTAAATGTCGCTCATCACCACTAACTACTCAAAATAATCTTTATACTCGACAACATACATAGATCCTTTCCGAAGGGTAAATATTTGCTCAAGAAGGAGACTCCTATAGGACGCCGACAGATATCTATGACACAATCCTCGCTACATCTCCACCTAATTGGTGATGGGCGAAGACAATCTCCCACAAGGGTCCTCTCAATTCTATCTCAGTACGCTCTTGCCAGATCTAGTATTCTAAGTTTTGTGAACCTGGCACGACGCTCATTGAATAGCTCAGACCGATCTAGATAATATTTCATATTCACGACTCAATAGCTAAAGGACATAGGACTCGACAAACCATCAAACTGTGGGGCAACTCTACGAAACCTATGCTCGAAATCCTCCTGGAAATGATGATCATAGTAGCCAGCGTCCATGGAATAGTTGAATCGTGTCGAAGGGTCAAAATAATCTCTACGAGCAAGGAGTTGGGGACGATGATCATCGTAATTGTACCACGATCTCCTTGGAGGACCTCTATGTGATCGAGTATAGATAGACTCTGAGTCTTTAAATAGAGGAGAGGGATGATGGCGATAATTGACCATAAATGAATCTATATACTCAACCAATGCACATAATGATAAAGGATGAACCTGGTTTTCATACCAACCGACGCAGGACGAATCAACATTTGACTGACATGCGATTGCGTAACCTTAATGAATGCGAGCAAGCAATTGAAAGTGCAAATGAAAATACGTGCCTACTGAACTAAGGATGCCAATGAATTTATGTACGCACCCGATGAACAAGACGTTACGACATGAACCCTAACCCTAATGTGATGCCTATGATTCCTCATAAATTTGATGTGCAAATAATTAAGTAAAATTTTTTTATAACTCACGCATTTGATCACAATTACTCACAAACATTTGAATTAAGAAATAGAATGACAATTGCAAATCAATTGAGATTGCACTGAGTTTAAGTATAAGTTAAATAAATCTAGCTCACTCATTGGAATTAAGCAAGCCAAGATATTCAGAGCAAAACGTTTCTAACAATAAAGGTACATCGGTAAAATATGAGAAAGTGAAAACCAAATGTAAAAATTCACTAAGTAATCGACACTTGAAGTGGAGGATGAGGTAGCGGGCTTGGGATGATCGTAGGAGCGTTGCGGAGGAAATGACTTTACTGGACCTGGCGGCTATAAGATGTGGTGGAAGAGAGGGTGGGTGGTCGCAGGGATACAACCGACTATAGTAGGGGACGTCTGGAAGGTGTTGGCAGAAGGTAATCCAAAGGAGAATGTTATGAACCCAATGTTCCGAAGTCCATAACAGAGAAAGGGGTGGTTGTGGCTGGATGCTATCCTGGAGGGTTCCGCCAGCACGCTGCAGGGTGGAGGAAAGGGTGTCGGAGGCTGGATAGCCTTGGTTAGGCTGCTGAAAGTGTGTTATGGTGAAGGAAGGGAGGGGGGGGGGGGGGGGAACTGAAGGCTATGGACTGGGGAAATAGGCGATGGCTATCGTATTGGGTGCATGAAGGACCTACGGTGGCAGAGGAGGCTTGTGGGTAGGTCGTGGAAGGACCTGCAGCGGCTGTAGAGGTTCGGGGAGGATCGACGGTGGCAGAGTTTGGTTGTGGGTAGGTCGGTGGTGGCTGTGGAGGTTGCAGAGAGGACAGACGATGGTTGTAGAGGTAGCCGAGAGAACAGGCGGTGGCAAATGGAGGTGAAGGGGGCGTCGATACCCCCAAGGGATGGAACATGAGGTGACAACATCACGTGAGTTCGTTGGCATCGCACCGAGCAGAGACCGAGCGACTTCTTCTGCAGCCGTAACTCTCAATTCTCTCTAAAGCTAAAACAAGAGATATATAAAGGAGCCTTAGGTTAAAGGCAATAGATGCCAAATTGTCTGATTAATTCATTTAACTCAACTCTCAAAATAGTACATAAAAATAGGAAAACGCGATGATTGTGATGATGGGTCTCAGATCGTCGATCTGACGATCCAGAAACTCGATGACCTAAATCGATCAAATGAGTGCGATCTATCTCCATCACCTTTCTTTTCTTATTTTCATTCTTGAATAAAGGATTGTCAAGTTTCATATGTCGGTTTTTTTATAGGAGCGCTTCTCATCTACAAAAGAATTTTTAATTTTATCCTTAATAATTCTTTGAGGATTCATACGTTGCCAATGGCTGTTTTCCTTTTCTCATGGGGATATTGAATCTTTTTTTTTTGTCAAAGGGCAAGCTCCTCAAGTCTTCATCTCCCTTTGTATAGCTTTCTTTGTTTTAACTTTCATAGCCATCTAATTCTAAGGTATACCTTTTGCGCCTTCTAACTTTTTTTTATTTGATCCATTTTCATTTCTTCTTGATATATTTTGTTTATAAACTGACAGTGCCAAATATTTGATCAAGAGAAATGAGTTAATAATTCTTTAAATTTCATTTTTGTCATTACCCTAGCAGTCATTTTTTAGGCAAACTTCTGATGACCTATTTACGAGCTAATTGTTTGTGCAAATTTTGGTAACTGAAAATTCTCTTTTAGTCATTGTTTGTGCAAAGTTTGTTCATACTCATGAACCGATATATTTTCCTTGATTTCCTTCATTTCTACCTTAGTAGGTTACTCTGATCTTATCCTATATTTCCTTGTTTTTTAAGCAGAAATACACCTGTAGTTTTTTGCACTTAAATGCAGAATATCGATGAGCAGTACCTTTGACGTTTAGTTGACCGACATCAAATTCAGTTTGAGTCTAATATACAAATGTTTTTCTTGCAATGAATCCATTTTCTTCTATATTGTGGACACAATATCCAGTAATATTGATGGGGCCTCATCATAATGTCAGATCTAGTTTTCCAATAATTGGAGTGAACGTTATCTAAAAATGGAGGATGGGTGGTAGATTGGACTTTGGGCAAAGCAACTGTGATTATTTGCATTCAGCTTAGGATTATTGATGGAGTCAAGTTCTAATTTGTTTTGCCGACCCAAAATTGAGATAAAGTTATTGATGATGATGGAGATGATCAAATTCTTGTTTACAATATGATTATTGAGCTTTCACCTTGCATTGATCATAATGTTTCTTGCCCTGCATTAAAGTGTATGTGTATATATATGCTGATAATTATCAGAACTTCTCCTGATTGTTTGCATAGTTACCAGTTGCACCCCTATATATTTGAAATTACAAAAAGCTCCCTTGTAAGTTTATATTCCATAACATCCCTACACAAAAATATCCCTTGGAGGAAAAGTTCTAGGGTGTATTTTGGTGCTTGAATGTTATAGAACTTAAACTTACAGAGAAATATTTTGTAATTTCAAATGATAGGAGGGTGCAACCTATAATTTAGCAAATTTACACGAGAGGTCCGATAAACGACCATATATATATACATATATACACCAGGAACACATTTAGATGCTCATCCTTTATAGAGATAACAGTTTCATTTGATTTATCAGTCTGCATCGTTGATAGGAGATTTTAACAACTGGAACCCGAATGCAGACGTCATGACTAAGGTATGCAGCTCACCTTTAAAAAGCTTACACTTAAATGCTACAGTACATACGCCTTACACGAGCTTAATCCATTTACCCTTTTTGAAATATTGCCTAGTTTTTTGTATCTATTTAGGCATGGCATGGATCTTATGATTCCTTATATTTTTTGTTGTAATTAATGGCATCCAATTGTCAGCATAAATATTTATTTATCTTCGATGATATTTGATTGTCTTTTGGCCTTTGGACTTGATATTTGTATGATTGTGACTAATAAACTTACCATCGTCTGCCTAGTGCACTACTTTTGCAGTGCATCAATAGTATTATCTTTATCTGAAAGAAATGCTAATAATCACATTAATTTAATCTGAGATAACTTGGGTTGTTTCAGCAAACCAAGGATGCATGCTGCATATAAATTTTTCCATATATTAGCAAGGAAAAACCACTCTATTCTGCAATATTTTACGGAAGCATATCAAACAATGAATATATTGACACCTTTCATGTTTCAATAGGTTTTTTGTTCTAGACAGCAATATTATGTGCCACATTTTTAAATCATGTTTAAAAGTCAAAAAATTCTACAACTATGTGAGGAATCAACAACAGACTGTGCCAGTTCTTAGAGGGAGAATGTTTCAGTCGTAACTCCCAGAACTGGGCTGGGCCCCAGGCAGGCTGGTTCCTCCTGGGCAATTCCCACAATTCCTTGCCTGGGTACCGTAACAGGGCCAACCCATACACCCCAACCAACTCTCCGCACCCATTTAATCATGCGGTAGGTTGTTGAGGCCGGGATTCGATCCCATGATTCCCTTGATGATAAGAACTTCCATGATCTCTCATCACCTATTGAGCCGCGGTTCTGGGAGTTACGACCGTAACATAAAAGTGTCTTTTTTATGTTACAGTCGTTACTCCCAGAACCGGGCTGGGCCGGGGCAGGCTGGTTCTTCTTGGGCAATTCCCACAATTTCTGGCCTGCATATCGTTACAGGGCCGTGGCCCATACACCCCAACCAGCTCTCCGCACCCATTTAATCATGCGGCTCTACTCAGTTGGTGATGATACATGGAAGTTCTTCTCATCAAGGGGGTCATGAGATCGAATTCCGGACTCACCAACCCACCACATGATTAAATGGGTGCGAAAAGCTGGTTGGGGTGTATGGGCCGCAGCCCTGTTACGGTACCCAGACCGGGAGTTGTGGGAATTGCCCAGGATGAACCAGCTTGCCTGGGGCCCAACCCGGTTTTGGGAGTTACAACCGTTGCACTTTTATGTTACGGTCGTAACTCCTAGAATCGGGCTGGGCTCCAGGCAGGCTGGTTCCTCCTGGGCAATTCCCACAATTCCTAGCCTGGGTACCGTAACAGGGCCGCGACCCATACACCCCAACCAGCTTTCCGCATCAATTTAATCATGTGGTAGGTTGTTGAGTCCGGGATTCGATCCCATCAACCCCTTGATGAGAAGAACTTCCATGAACTTTCATCACCAACTAAGCCTCAACAACCTACCGCATGATTAAATGGGTGCGGAGAGCTGGTTGAGGTGTTTGGCCGCAACCCTGTTACGGTACCCATTCCAGGAATTATAGGAATTGCCCAGGAGGAACTAGCCTGCCTGGGGCCCAGCCCGGTTCTGGGAGTTACGATAGTAACAAAGAACCATTTATATTTGTTTTGCAGACAGTGGTAGTGGTTTGATACATGCTGCCGACAACTTATATTTTCCCTTTTTTAATTTATTGGAGATTTCAATTCTATAGTCCGTATGCTAGTAATGTCCTCCCTCCCCTGTGTCCAATCTGTCACTTAAATAAATCTTTATATGCTTCTCCATAGCAATAAAACATCCTCTTGTTTACTGTATGTTGTGCCAATTTTGTTTGGTTGGATGGTGTCAGGACCAACCTGATGCACTTAGGTTTAACATATTGTTTAACCCAATTAAGCTTGGAAGGATGCTGTCGTAACTGAAAATGACATGAAACATGTTAAATAGAGGGGGAGAGGAGTAGAGGGAGATAAAGAAAGAATCCAAAGTGAGAGATCGATGCAATCCCAAACCCAAAATTTTATTCTTAGCACGCCTGAAGCCAAATTGTGCCAATCAACTTAGTGAAATAGTTAACTTTAATTGTCAATCAAAATTTAAAAAAAAGATAATTCTTTAATTTGTTTATTATTGTTTTCCAAACTACGAGGCTTGCGTGTCCACATGATTAATCAGCATTACGTAGCTTATGCATACAACACTGTAATGATAGATAAATTAGGGATTAAAGCAAGCTTAGTCAAGAAAATCACTAAAAATCATGCATAAGGACAAACAAATATGATAGAGCAATTTGAAAAGAGTGTGTAGATTTTTTTCTTGAACCTCAAATATGATAAGGCCCAGTTCGTTTGGGCGAAATTGGAGAAAAGAATTGGAATTGCCAATTCCACTGTTCGACATCCAATATTTTTGGTGGGAATTGGAATTCAATCTAATTCCGTGGGAATTCAGAATAGGCTATTTTTCTTCCCCCTCATTTCCGACCTCCTTAGGTTGGACTTGCGAATTCCCGTGAGCCCGCGTCCTGCGTCCCGCACTCGACATCGCGCCTTGCACTCCTCGCGATAACGGTGCATCTTCCTCTCCGAATCTCTCCCGCGGTTGACCTTATGAAGCTTGCGGCCGTGAAGGCTGTCGTGTACGTTAAGAGTGGCATGGTGCTCGGCCTTGGCACCGGCGGCATCGACGGCGTTCCCACCTCGAAGCGCACTTATGAGCAGGAAGTCGTTGGGCATCCCATTATCCACGCTCGACGAACACCCGCGGCTGGATCTTGAAATATATGGTGTGGACGAGGTCAGATTCTTCTTTTCCATTGCGTTCCTTTAGAAATTATATGAATATTTGGTACAAATTACAAAAAGGGCTTTTTGACCTAGTGCAATTTAGTGGTATTGCTTTATTTTAGTAGCCAAATTTGCTATTGACCTGAAGAATTAGTTGGTCAAGGTTCTATTCAGTAGAATTTTTGGGCATAGATCCCCCAACATGCGGGCCGTACAACATTGGCGGACGTATCTTTGGGGCCGTGCTTTCTTCATTCGGACCGACCATTTCAGTTTAAAATTCCTCCTCGAACAGCGTCCAAGTACCGTGCCACAACAAAAGTGGGTGAGCAAGCTCTTGGGATTCGATTTCCAGGTGGAGTACCACGCGGGATCCTTAAATAGAGCAACCGACCCCCTCTCCCGTCGCCACACGAAATCGGAGAGCGCCATATTTGCTGTCACCGTTCCCACAACCCACTTGTTGAGGGATATTCGGCAGGACATTCAAAGCTCCGCGTGCCTCTCTAAATTGCTTCACCACATCGCAACTGGGCTGCTACCCGACGCTTAGGCCACACGCGATGGACTTATTTATTACAAGGACATGATTTATTTGGACCCCAACTCTTCTTCCATTTCATCCATCTTGGCGGATATCCATGGCCGCGGGCATGGAGGTATACATAAAACACTACATCGGATTCAATCTGAATTTTATTGGAAGGGCCTCCGCCGCTAGGTGCAAGCATATATTCCCTCATGCACGGTATGTCAACAAAATAAATCTGAGCATCTTCTACCCGCGAACCTACTACAACCGCTTCCGGTCCTTACACAGATTTGGGCTGATGTGTCCATGGATTTTGTGGAAGGGCTGCCCACATCCAAGGGCAAGTCGACCCTCATGGTGGTGGTGGATCATTTTTCGAAGGGGGCACATTTGATTCCTTTGGCTCGGCCTCTCGTCGCGGAGCGTGTGGCCCACAGTTTCTTTGCAAAGGTGTTCCGACTACACGGCCTACCGGAGAGCATCGTCTCAGACCGCGATAAGGTTTTTATAATCGGTTTTGGAAGGAACTCTTAGCGACACAATGCTGACCTTCTCCAACGCTTACCACCCACAATCGGACGGCCAGACGGAAGTGATTAACCGAACCTTAGAAATGTATCTCCAAAAATTGGGTGTTGTGGACTTCATGGGTTGAGTACTGTTACAATACATCGTACCATACATCGCTTCAGACAACGCCTTTCCGCTTCATCTATGGAAGGGACCCTCCACGTTTGCTTACGTATGGGGGCGGGCAACCAGTTTCGGTTGAGGTCGACAAGGAGCTCTTGGACCGTGATCAATTTCTCGCCTTAGCCCGAGAACATTTACACCAAGCGCAGCAGTGGATGGAATCGGCCTACAATAGGGCCATTGGGACCTGTTTTTTGCGGTGGGCTACTAGGTTTGGCTCAAACGTCGCCCCTACCGCCACCTTTCGATGCAACCGCCAAGTCTCCCGAACAAGTTGGGCCCCTGTTTCTACGTGCCATTCCAGATTCTTCAGTGTATTGGCGAGCTCACTTATCAACTGCAACTTCCATCCGATGCCCGCATCCATGACGTCTTCCATGTCTCACAATTGAAGCCCTTCATCTGTCCAGCTCCGCCAACTATTCCGGCCACCTTACCAACCCAGCTTGAGGACTCACATTGGGGGCGAACTTACCATCGTCGCATGCGCTCGCCGGTGGGCTAAATATCCGCTATCCTCCGAACAATCATGTTATAATTTTATTGCTATGTAATCCATCCTTTTGAAGTTAATATTTTAATTTGTCCCACTTGTCTAAGCCCAGGTGGGGGGGCAGTTGAATTGATGGACTATATGGGTGTGTTGGGTGGGTGTTTGGATGCTATGCAAAAAATAAATCTCCTTTCCACCTTTTCTCTCTATCTCTCTTCCTCTATCTCTCTCTCTAACCCCTTTCCCGCTCACTCTTCCCTCTCTCTCGGCATGCCCTAAGCGGAAGCCGGACCGGCGCTCCTTCTCCCTTCCCTCTCCCTCCGGCAGCCATTGGGCATCAAGGAAACAGGAAGGGAAGCTCGATCATCCGGGAAGACTTCTCCCTCAACCGCCGGATCACACGGTCTACCCACGAGGCACATAACAAATATCTACAACTTTCTAAATATTAAATAAAAAATGTTTCTAGAAATTGAATTTACTTTGTATACATGTAGAAGAGATCTAAAAATAATACTAAACATTGGGCCTAGGCTCATTAGATTTGGGCTGATTTTTGTACATTAAAAGTAACACTCTCTTGATGCAAAATTGGCTAATGTTGAAATGTCTATTCATGTTCATTTGTGCAATCCCCAATGGGATTTAAGTGCAAAAGAGTTTAACTTGTCCAAAGAGTATACCTCCGTGAATGCATCTACATGTTTGTTTGTACTGCTACAAGCAAAACTGCTAATTGTTGTCCAGGATTCAGTCCAGCATCATTGTGCAAGCATATAGAGATATATTGGAATTTTATAAAGAAAAAACTGGCAATAGTTTGTTTTGTACTCCTTTTGTTAAGTGCGAAGAGCAATTTTCAGATGTTTTAAAGAAGGGTTTCTATGCTTTCTCGTTTTCGGCAAATATAATCAAGTTTGTTATAATTTATCTTCATGGTAAAGTTGAGGGGAGTATAGGATTAAATGCTTGATTTAGGGCTAATATTGTAATTCAAGTCTCTTTTCTTTGGCCGTAGATTTCACATGTAACCTAATCCATTTCAGTTAATTATTTATGTTAGTAAATCTTGTCTTATTTTTACCATTAATGCGGTCCTCTGTTTTTTTTTTCATTTATTTAATTGATTGGTTTTTGAGGAGCTGATATTTTGTTTAATTTTCTACAGAATGAGTTTGGCGTATGGGAGATTTTTTTGCCTAATAATGCAGATGGCTCATCGGCTATTACACATGGCTCACGTGTGAAGGTAATGCTTCCACATGATTATGCTTTCTAGATTTTTAGTATAATATGTGCAATTGCAAGTTGTTCCATGTGTTTTATCTAAGTAGACGCTAATGTAGTGCATCCTGTAGGTTTTCCTTGAAAGATAACATCTGTTGAAGCAAAAGATTTTTGATTGACTAAAGTTTTTTCATTTCTTTGTTGGCGTTTTAAGACCATTTTTTTGCTGCAATTACTTTTACTGAGTTCTGTGCATATTGGTAGAGATATCACCACTACAGTGTCCTCAAAGAATATCCATGCCAAATTTAACTGCCACTTCCAATGAAATTGAATTATTCTGGCACTAATGAGATGGACTTGCTACTGAGCTTCGGGTCACCCTTTAATAATGTGTTCATCTAAAAGAATAGTAATTCAAAACAATACTTCAGTACTAGAAGATTTATGAAATATTAAAATAAATTATGGGTTTTCTTGCTAAATCCCTTTGTTGGAGCTTATGTGCAGTTTACTAGCGCTTTTCATTGAAATAACTTGTTTGTCAAATTTAACTGAGAATGGAATGCTTGTTTTAGTCTCAGGAATAAAGTTCTTTATATTAGGTTGCCTAATGTCTAAACTTAAACGAAATGATAGATTCGCATGGACACACCATCAGGAATCAAAGATTCTATTCCGGCATGGATTAAATTCTCGGTGCAAGCACCAGGTGAAATTCCGTACAATGGAATATATTATGACCCTCCAGAAGCGGTATACAATCATTTACTTTTTTAGACTCAATCAATGAGCTAGTTTAACAATATAATTTCTTGCCTAAAGTAGTTATTAAAATGTTAAAGGGCTGAATTATTTTAAATTGTAACCTTGCGCTTCAAAAATTGCAGGAAAAATATGTTTTCCAGTATCCTAAACCAAAACGTCCCAAATCACTAAGAATTTATGAATCACATGTTGGCATGAGCAGTCCGGTATGTATACTTCGTTTCCTTTTTTTGGAAATTAACTTTGAGCATTTTTTCATTAGCTTTTATTTGAATGGAGAACCGTGGTTTCATTATTGACTTGCAACTTTGCCAAATATAGCATAATTAATCTTGAAATGATAAAGAAATTAATTTTGTTTTCTGGATTTGTAAACCATGCAATATGTGCTTAAATTCCTTGTGTAATTTTTTTGGTTATTTTATTCATCAATACCATGCGAGGAGGGTAGTAAATATTCTTGAAAATTGCATTTGCATTAAACTAAAAAGAAAAGGAAAAAACTATTACATAGATAGAATATTATCCTGATCATTCTTGGCTAGCTCAAGAAATTCTGGATCAGCTAGCTCTAAATGTTCCCAAAAAAATTTATAAGATTTCGCGACTTTAGCACAAAAATCTGCAATTTGGTTTGAATCCCGGGGGATGGAATGAAACAAAGTTTGGTTGAAATCGGATAGAAACATTAGTTCCTCATGCAAATTGTCGCACCCGCGCGAGTCTCCCACCCTCCCAGATTTGTGGTAGAGATCCATAATGATCTGACAGTCCCCTTCAATTATGTCCCCACGAGCCTCAAGCATCGCTGGTTTTAAGATTCTTCGGATAACTAATATCCCAAGATCCCAATGTGAAAGAGAAAAACCTGTAGCGAGTAGCACCGTCCCAATATCATTTTAGAGTACCACTCCGATACGCGCTTTGTTATTCAGATCAAGAGCACCATCCACATTAAATTTAATCCATCCTGGGGGAACCAAAAATGTAGTTAACTCAGCCGAATCGGCTAGTTGGTGCTCTAGTATCCCTGACACGGATGATCTTTTAAACAGTTAGTGCTTTCCAAAATTGTAGCCTCCATCACCGATGGTGTTGCATACTCCTTATTATGGGTCTTTGCCTTACGCCCACGCCATCCCTGATAGACATCATAGCATAGAGCACGCAACAGACCCAAATCGCCTCTGTTAAGCCGTTGAATCAACATAGGCAATTCCTCCTAGTTCTGTAGAGCAAGGCAGTACCAATTGCACGAATAGTCGTGCATTCCCCCACCAGGTGGTTCTGATTTTCAGTACTGGAGCACCCCCACTGGGGGTAGTAAATATTCGGCTCAATTGTACACGTAATATAAGTACTTTTATCTTTACTATGAGTTACTTCAACTATTGCTTTTCATTCACGTAGACTGATACTCTAGAAAATAATTTGTTATGTACATATTTTGGACATTTGAAGAAAGGTGTTCATAAAAGTTGAATAAACATTTCAAGTTACAAGACATATTAGGCTGTATTTCTAATTTTCCTATATTTATATGTAATGTCATACTTGTAATTTGGTCTATCACTATTCCATGTATATGTATGGATAGGAGTGTGTGAATGAATGTATTAATCATATCTGATCTATTCTATTCAAGTTGGTATAAAAAAAAACTCGCACACGCTCGTTAATCCCGCTCCCGTCACATGCACTCAAACCCGCCTTCGTCGCCTACATCGTCTTCGTCTGCGCATGTAACCCACATATGAGGGATCCTAAGTCCTTGACGTCCTCGCTGGGGCAGACGCTTTCCTCAGGAGTCCTCATCTGGGCTCTATATGTCGTTAGATGATGTTGACACCGAAGGTTCGTTCTTCCTTTGCTCCAATTTTCTTTAGAAGCCCTTGTCGTCGGCTGCTTCTCCGTCTTTCGATTCAGCGATTGTCCAACCTAGATTTACAAATCCAAAGTTTCCTGATCTATAGTTTCTTCTCAGATGGCCTCCTAGAAATCCTATGTCTCACCTAGGGTTTCCTGCTACATTTTTCTACTTAGGCGGCTGTCGTAGCCACCTCATGAGCCCCGCGACCCTATTTGGCAAATGAAGTTTTTGGATGAGGAGAGATGTTGAGGTGATCGCTTCGCATTCTTGGTTCTCTCAGTTCCATCCATTTACTTTCTATGAGGGATTCTTCAGATTCTTTGACTACTGTTCAGTTGCCTCAGTTGAAAAATACAAAAAAATCATCGGACCTGGATAGTTCACATTAACATAGTCAGCCATACACAAATAAAAACTGCATAAACAACGCCAAAATAAACAAATGTAAGCTGCATAAAGCCGCTCTATTACTTTGGCCCAGACATAATCTTTTTATTCAATCACCTCAGTCCATATTATTATTTTGGGTGATATGGACACCTCATGAAAGCTTACCATAACACTTAACACTCCCTCGAGCTAGAACCATTAGCATCTTTAAACCCAAGATGAGTTGAGCTCCCGTGGAGATTTTGGCAAGCTACAAATTTAGTAAACATGTTTGTTAGTTGAGCATTAAAAGGAACACAAGGAGTGGACGAACACTTTCTCTGATAACATAATTAATTTTATAGAAGAAGAATTTGTAAATTCCAATGTAAATGCCCACCTTTATGACCCATTAGGAGAATATATTGTGTAGTTTAGTCTCACATTGTGGTTTGGAGTTAATGTGTCACTTCTCCTACATATAAATATGTGTACATGTATTTGTATTTATTTTATGTGAAGTAATAAAATTATTGCTCTTCGTATCCCTCAATTTCACATGGTATCAGAGCAATACCATTCATAAAGTAAACTCGAGACTAGTCTGATCTCGCAGCTTAAGCTCGCAATTGTCGCCATCCTGTTGCTTGAGCTAAATATTTGTCTGCTCGCTTGATCTCGAGCTCATAAATTGCTCGATCTCGTAATTTGCTCACCTCTCGATTTACTCACTCGTCAGCCCTGCAAAACAATCGGACCTCAGGCGCCCTCTTCGTGAAGTCCCCCTCTTATTTATTGGCGTTGGTGGATCTCCTTGGTTACCCCCCTTCTTGTCGCCGAATCGCCTCCTCACGTTTTGAGCTATCCACTAGCTTGAGCTTGTTCGCCAAGTCTCTTGCCTGCTCGCCGAATCGCCCGTCTGCTCGCCAAATCGTCTGCTTGCTCGCCAAATAGCCTGCTTGTACGCTGAATCTCCTACTTGCTCGCCGCCGGCTTAAGCTTGCCTCCCTCTACTTGCTTGCCGAATCTTACTAGTTTGCCTGCCCATCGATCTCCTTAGCTCACCTCCTGCTACTCGTCGATCTTACGAGTTCTCCTGCCCGCCGATCTTCCTAGCTCGCGTCCTCCTAAAATGAGCTCGCCAACTCCTCCTAGCTCGTAGGAGTGGTCGCCGGTATTCTAGGTGACGACGTCCGGCTGAGAAACTCGGGCGAGGTAGAAGGGAGGGATCGAACGTCGACAAATGGGTGCCATGCTGGACCTTCCAAAGTAGAGAGAGAAATCCTCTGTTTCAAAGTTGGTCCATGCTTATTCCTTTTGGAGGGGGGGGGGGGGGTCGACTTTAATAGAGATAATATTGTTGGATCTAGTGGCCAACCTTAGAGGCGGTGGGGGGGGGGGGTGAGGGTGAATAAGGTTTTTAGTTATTAATGTGAGTTTAAAAAATTTCTGCTGCAGGAATACGCTTTCTGGATGCTAACGCTGGGCGATAGGGGTACCGCCGACGGTATCTCACAGAAACCGTATTCTCGTCCTACAGGAGATCGTTTCAGAGCACACACGAAAAGGACTTCAGAAAAATAGTAAGAGTCATAAGCAATTATAAAGTAAAACAAGAGAAGAGGTATACATTATAATCTTAAATTAGAGTTTACAATTACAAAACTAGATCTCTATGATGCCAGAGATCGTAAGCGACAAATCGAATAACTTTTGTGTTTTCTATACCGACGCTCTCCCTGAGGACCGATTGGCTTTCTCCCTTCTTCCCAAGAAGGTCTTCGAGCCGGTTCTCCCTTCTCCCCGAAGGTCTTTGAGCCCGCTAGATCTCCCCGATCTAGACTCCCTTCACGGAAGATTTTCCCCGGATTCCTCCCCGGAATTCGACGACCTCTCCAGTCGATTTCTCACGAACTCCTCCCTGGAATCCGACGACCTCCCCGGTCGATTTCTCACGGACTCCTCCCCGGAATCCGACGACCTCCCCGATCGATTTTTCCACGATACAAAAAGGAGAAAAAGAAAAAAGCCAAAAGATAAAAGATTAAAGTTTGCTCCCTCAAACATTGTCTACGGAGGTGGTGAGCGATTAGTGTTTTTGGTTCACGTTCTTTGTGCACACGATCGTCCTTTGATTCACGTTCGTTGTCCGCGCTCTCCGAAGATCTTCTTCGTGCTTGAATGAGTGAAAAAAGTTCTTCTCCTTGGTTGGTGACTCCTTTTGGTAGAGACGGATGGATAGCCTGCTCAGTTTGTACTAGGGTTCTGTGCCAAGAGTCCCTCCAAAATAGGAGAAAGTAATCTCTTTTTTACGAGTTTAAATAAGCGATCGCCGACGTTATCGCTAGCTCCCGGCAGTAGGTTCGTTTACGCGTTTTCCTCCCAGCTGTCCTGCTCCATGTAAGGACGGTGACAAAGCTTTCCTTGAGATCATTACTTAGCGCGACGCGGTAGAGTTAGCGCGACGCGGTAGCCTTGGTTGTTTTGGCAACTTGCTCAACTGGTCGAAGGCAGATAAGGAAGGTGGCAGTCCTTTCCTTGAACACTGGACTTACCGCAGAGCGGTAGAGATAGCATGGCGCGGTAACATCTTTTACTTCTATGGGCGCGTCCAGTTTCCCTCGTTGAGTCCTCGGATCGCTGACGTGGACATCCAGATAGCGCACACGGTAGCAGTAGCGCGCGGCGGTAGTTGATGAGCTTGGTCTCGACGATATTTCTGTCCAGTCGACATGCAGTCCGTCTAGTCGATCCTTTCTTGTCGTCGAAATGCCTAACGCTCGGCGGTAGGGTGGCAGTATCAACCTTATCTAGTCTACATGTATTGTCTCGACGATATCTTCTGTTAAGACGATGTTGGCTATCTAGACGACATGCTAACACCGGCGTTAAGGATAACGCCCATCGGTAACGTCTAGTCGATATGATTTGTCTCGACGATATTTCCTTGAGGCTGAGCACGTCCAATCGACATGTAGCCTGAGCTAGCGCTCGCGGTATCACTAGCGCCAGCGGTAGCTCACATGGATTTGAGTTCTTGTCCGACTTCACACCTGTAAACCTGCACACTATACCTAAAATAGTATGATCAAATACAACTTCGGATTTGTTATTTATCAAACCTGAGAGATGCAGACGCATGTTTCCAACAAATACTATTTAGGTATTTTTTGATAAAAAAATATTATTTTGATTAAAGAAAATGAATTTTCATCATAGATTAATTTCGAAAATAGAATTCAACTTTAATTTCAATATTACCTAAATTAAAATATGCTTAAATTTAATAGATCATTTTTGAGTGTTTGCCTTAATTAATTAATTGTTATATATTAAAAGGGGAGGCAGAATTACTTATATAATTATTTTAACAATTATTAAATAATTGTTTTAGAAATGTGTGCCTCTTTTTTTTTGTGGGCCACCGTAAGGAGTTACGACGGATCACGTGGAACCACGAGTAACTCGCCGACGTTGTCTTCTCGTGAGTTGAGTCGCCCCGCAACCCTATCCAATTCTAGAGCACGACAACTCCCTCCAACTCTCCACATCATGGACAACCCCAACAATGAGATGGAACAACTAACAGACATGATAAAAACACTTATGGAGGCTCATACCTCTGCAGAAATATGATATCAAGAAGCGGAGACATGACATCTGACAACCCTCGCCGGACTCTCCAACAAGATTGATAATTTTGCACCAGTCATCCAAGTCATCCCTATTCCAACACACGAACATGCTAGCCAGTCAGTGGCTTTTGCTACCTCGTATACGCACCACTACTCAGACCGATGCTCAACATGAAGCTAACCCCACTATGTGAAATTAGAATTGTCAGCCTATGTTGAAAAGGAAATTCCATTGGGATGAATAACTAGATGTGAGCATTTTTAGCCATAAACAAACACCAATGGCAGAATTGATCAACCTAACATTCTTCCACCTTCTAGGAGCAACTCAATTATTGTTTGTCCGTTTGCAAATGAAAAATTAGGAATGACCTCGGCACAATTTAAAAAATTCTGCAACATGTTCTTTGGCCCCCATTATGAAGCAATCTTCCTGGTGAACCAATCTCGTTGTGGCAAACAGGATCCGTCGACGATTATCTGAAGAGGTTTAAAGTTCTCCTAGCCTGCGCTTTACCTGTCCAACCAGAGAAGCAAGTCACAGTCATCACAACAGAACTTCATGAACGATTTGACCAAACATCGAGTCATTGCTATGAGTTTGTCCAGAATCCCAGAATGTTGATTACACACGAATCAATGCGCCTATCTCACCACAGATGTAGTTAAGGAAATCGGACAGGCAGACCCAAGTGGAGCCAACCTCCACATTTCCGGCTTCTGTCACACACGGAGATGGACGAACGTCGATCTTATGAGTTATATTATAACTACAATGCCGCTTATACTCGAGGACATTGTTGTAAAAAGCTTTTCTTGTTAGAGTTGAATGAAACAGACAATGATGAAGTCATCACCCTTTGAGCTTGAGGACGAGCTCATCTTGGAGGAGGGGAGTGATGTTATTGGTCGTCATGCCTTTTATCATTATAGGTATTTTATGTTATGAATCATTGCAATTAGCGCACTCAATTTGTCATTAGTAGGTATTTTGTACTTAGATGATCTATGTATTATAATGGGTGGATTGATAGAAGTTGTTAGTTAGATAGTCATTAATAGTTTGTTAGTGTCATGTACCTTATTTAATGACATAGGATGTTGGAATAAAACAAAGAAGATTTAAAGTCTCTCCTTTTGTCCCTATTGTGAGATTGTGATAGTTCTCTCCTCCCGTGTACACCCCATTTAGGTAGCTACGACAAGGCTCCGTAGTATTCTTTACCTCCACTCACTCCACCTCCAGCCACCTCTTTGGTGAAGCTTCTGTGTTACGACGAGACCCATAACATGCGTCAGCAAAGAATGAAACAACGTTTTCAACTGTATTTAACACCATCATCATTGACTGCACTAAATTACGTCATTGTCAACGAGATTTGACAGTACCATCATGGGACAAAACAACAACATTGGTGCGAACATATGACAGGTTGCCGGGCTACTTCATTATCAGATAGATGACATGTCGCGAACCTACGTCTTCGATACCATGAAAAGTAAAGGAGTACCTGGAAGGAACCAAAGATCTTTGTTGAAGCACAAATGGGGTAAGGTTTGCCTACATTTCACCCTTGTGGTGGGACCCTTCCCCAGACCCTCGCTGCACAAGGATGCTTTGTGCACCAGTCTGCCCTTTTAATCACATCTCAGGCCATGGAGTTAGTTTGAGCGATGTGAGCACTTCCTTGTAAGTTTACCACAACACCTTGGGCTTGTACTTGACAAAATATGCCTAGGCTCCTAAGCTAAAGTTTTGAAATATGCTAGGAACAAAGCAAGTCGCATCCATAGATTATCGAAGATGTTGTTGACAGCTTCAATTAGCACATCATTGTAAATTTGTAATCAAGGTTTTTGTAGGCGTGCCTTCAATTTTTTTCATGCCGCAGCTGCTCCAACTATATTTTTAGTTTGTTGTGAAGAGGTCTTTAATCTTTTGTTTAGATACTATTAAAGTTCAGAGTTTGAGCTGTTTCCTGAACAACTTTTCCAATTCTTGCTTGCATTCCTTTTTACATGCCAAGCCGCTTTTTCACATATAATCATGATTAAGGGCGTGTTTGGCAGGGTGGATCCCGCGCGGTCGCGGCCGCCGCCCGTTTCGCGGTTGTGGCAGGGCAGCTAGATTCGCCCCGCATTATGCTTTCCGTGGATTTCCTGCGGAAATGGGGAGGCCACCACGGTCGCGTGGCCTCAACACAGATGGGCTCCGCGGGATATCCGCGCCCCCAAACCTACCCTAAGTATTTATAGATAAGTCAACGTGACAGCTGTACGGAAGTCCTTTCAAAATTATCATAGCATTTATCTCCCTGGGATTCAATTTATAAATTGTTAAGTTTCATTTGCAGGAGCCAAAGATCAATACATATATTAACTTCAGAGATGATGTTTTGCCTCGAATTAAGAGTCTTGGATATAATGCTGTTCAGATAATGGCTATTCAGGAGCATTCATATTATGCAAGTTTTGGGTACTTGTTAATTACATTAAATTTAAATTTTATTTCAGTAGCATTATTGATTGGCCAAAATTGCATGTGTAACATCTTGTTCAGAATTTTTAGTTTAATAAGAAATGGGTGGCCAGACTAGTCTTAAATCTATATCAATCCAATCTGAAATACTTGGCTCTGCATATAAATTCATGTTTGAGATTTCTGTGCAACCAATACTTAGTAATTGGTCCACTTTTCAAAAACGTGAAGTCATTATTTTAGAGGCAATTTAGTTAATCCTCTCACATAAACTTCATATTGCCTCTTCTTCCCCTTCACCTCCTATGGATGCGGTTGCCTTCATTTTTTTTTAACATTTGGCATGCTATATTTTGGGATGCTTGGTTTTGTTGGGGTGATGTATGATTTGGAAAAGGCAAAAATTTTGTGTAGGAAGGATAATTTTACGTAATCACACTTGTAGATTTTATTCGTCTGGCCAGTCCATGTGTAATATCCCAAATTGTGATAATTTACTTTATTTTAATTTATTTTGAAATTTGGAATTAGTTCCATGATAACGATCACCTACTTTTGAAATTAATCCCATTAGTTTATTCAGATAAGAACTTTTGAGAGTAATATTAAGTTATTATGGTGTTAATATCAATATGCATTTTCATAGTTTTATAGCATAGCATGAACAGCATCAGGCTTCTTGTATGGTGTAAAATTAGGAAGGAGTCTCACATTTGGTATGAAAGATAAGTTAGATTTCTATGGGGAAATACTAGGATTTACGAGCCATAGGTCAACATTGAAAATTAAAATAATCAGCTTTCATTTTGTCTTTAGAATAGATGCACCCCACGTATAATTATGCTTTTAATGAAATGAAAGGTTTTTATTCTATGCATTTTGGTACTCATTGTGTTTACATTTTAAAAAAATAAGCGAACGGGTCTTGGAGCCTAGGCGCGAGGTTCAAGGCGCAGGCGCGCGTCTGACGAAGGCAAGGCGCAACCACATTCATTTTGAAAAATAAGCATCAAACATCAGTTCATCTTCTTGATTAGATTTTTCATCTATTTTACTCATTAATTATTCATTACTATCATTTATATCTCTTAAAAAATAAAATTAATGTGGTCACTTGTATCATATCTAAGTCTTAACACTCATGTTTCACATATATTAAATCATGCAAAAATTATTGAGTTCTTACATTCTTTCTTTCTTTCTTTTGGGAAAAAAAGTTTGCCACAGAAATTGCACCCAGACGCGGGTTTTATGCTCCAAAGGCGCAGACCTCTGAGCTTGGAGCCTTAGGCGCGCCTTTAACAACATAGATCGCAGGAAATTATTGAGAAGAATATATGTGGCTTAAATCACATTTGTGCAAGGAGTTCGACATCAAAGACCAAGGAAAGTTGAAATACTTTTTAGGGATTGAAGTTGCACGGTCAAACCGTAGAATCTTCATTTCGCAATGGAAATATGTTTTGGATCTCCTAGAAGAAACAAGAATGCTTGGGTCTGCACCTGCTGATACCCCTGCATAAGCAAATTGTAAAATCGATGAAAACAAGGATGGTGAGAAAATGAATATCTGCCAGCTACCATAGATTGGTGGGAAGGTTTATCTATCTTACACACCCACCCACCCTGATATCACATATGCAGTTGGGATCTTGAGCATGCACATGCATTCTCTCAGATTGATACATCGGGAAGGTACCATGCGGGTACTACGGTATCTGAAAAAGTTTTCCGGACGAGAATTCTATTCTCCCAAAACAAGCATGTAAATATTGAAGTGTGTATGGATGCTGATTGAGTCGGAAGACAAGATGATCAGATATCAACCACTGGATATTACTCCTTTGTTGGGGGGAATCTCATAACTTGGAGAAGTAGAAACAAAATATGGTAGCAAGGTCTAGTGTAGAAGCATAATACAAAGCAATGCTAGAAGGGATAGTCGATGGACTATGACTCCAATTTATAATGCAGGATATGGGGCTACTAGCATTGTTATTAAAGGCTCAAGGCGCATCAAGACACAAAGAGGTCTTAGAGCCTAGGCTCAAGACGCAGATGCTTTCCTAACGAGGTTAAGGCATAACCACATCCATTTTAAATAATCAGCATCAAACATCAGTTCATCTTCTTGATCATATTCTTCAGTCATTTTACTCATTAATCATTCATCACTATCATTCATCTCTTAGAAAGATTCAATGTGGTCACTTCCATCATATTTAAGTTTCAACGCTAAATTATGTTTCACAAACACTAAATCATGCAAAAATTATTGAGTTATTACATTATTTCTCTTTATTTTGAAAAAAAATTTACAACTGAAATCTTACCCATGCACCTTTTATGCTCCAAAGGCGCACGAAGGCCCAGACCTCTGAGCCTAGTTTGTCTTGAGTCTTAGGCACACCTTTAACAACATAGGCTACAAGATGGAAATCTTATGTCTCTAATGTGATAATACAGCTGCTAGCAAGTAGCATCATTGTCCACAATCTCGTTCAACATGACCGAACAAAACATGTACAAATTGACAGACATTTTATCAAGGATCACCTGTAAAAAGTCAACATCTGCACACTGTTCGTCCAATCTCAAGATTACCTAACACTCATTCAGCTCTTTTTGAGCAGTAGACCTAGGCGGTTGTTCCATATGCACTTTTATGTTACGGGTACGACCTAACCCTGACCGGTGGGCAATACCAGGTGGGCAATACGGCCTAACCCGCCCCCAATTCGGATCCCGTAACAGAGTTGCGGCCCCCACACCCCAACCCTTCTCCCCGATTAGTTTAATCAGAGGTGGGTTGTTGACGTCGGGTTTCGAACACCCGACCTTCTTGACATGAAGCTGTTATGGGCCTACTCGGAGCGGTGGCCGGAGCAGTGGTCGAAGCCGGAGATGACGGTGGAGGATACTATGGAGCCCGTTACCGCGGCTGCCTATGCGGGGTTGCTCGTTGGAGGAGAGAGACACCGATAATCTCACTCAATAGAAAGGAAGTTAGATTACTTCTTACTTTCTTCATACACCCATACAAATGCCTTTATATAGGCTTTACAACACATAAAAGACAACAACAATATTGATACCTAATACTAGCTAACAATGGTGAACTAGGCCCGGGGCTCGAGGCCTATAACTCCTATTAACTAGATAAAGGAGTAATGATGACACCCCCTAACTTTTAACGATGACATCCCATAACATCACACCCGGTCTTGAAAATGAGTTTGACCTCAAGCTCGAGGGAGGCTCATGATGGTGTACAGTTCATCTGATGTCCTCCTCGTCAGAATCCTCAAAGTGTAGGTAGAAAAGCTTTTTGCACCTGTGTCCGCGAATGTACTGCTCGTCACAGTTATAACATAATCCATGAGCGCGACATTCCAACATCTTGGCCTGAGATAATCGGCGGACCGGTGGGGCTGGAGAACCCTCGAGACGGCCCTGCTGAATGTTGTTGTTGGGGAGCAGGTATGCCTCTTGTGTCGGCTGGAGCCTACTCGGAGCGGTGGCCGGAGCCGGATATGACGGTGGTGGAGGATACTATGGTGCCCGTTACCGCGGCTGCCTATGCGGGGTTGCTCATTGGAGGAGAGAGCCACCGATAATCTCACTCAATAGAAGGGAAATTAGATTACTTCTTACTTTCTTCATACACTCATACAAATGCCTTTATATAGGCTTTACAACACATAAAAAACAATAACAATAATGATACATAATACTAGCTAGCAATGATGAACTAGGCTCGGGGCTCGAGGCCTATAGCTCCTATTAACTAGATAAAGGAGTAATGATGACACCCCCTAACATTTAATGATGACATCCCATAACAGAAGCCTTCAACACGGCCCCCATCACCAACTGGGCCGCGGCTCAGTTGGTGATGGGGGCCGTGTTGAAGAATTCCTGTCAAGGAGGTCGGGTGTTCGAAACCCGGCGTCAACAACCCGCCTCTGATTAAACTGATCGGGGAGAAGGGTTGGGGTGTGGGGGCCGTGGCCCTGTTACGGGATCCGGATTGGGGGCGGGTTAGGCCGTATTGCCCACCTGGTATTGCCCACCGGTATGGGTGAGGCCTTACCCGTAACATTGTTCTAAAGGTAGTAGGCAGATATATCCCCAAAGTGGTTTTGTCATTGGTGCTATATGCTCCATCTAATTGCCGACATTGACAAATGGCATAGTTTGAAAGATTAGTACACATTAGGATTATAGTAGGTTAGTTTATTGGGATCTTCTAAAAGGATTAGAATCTAGTGTCTGTCTATATATCTCAATATTGTACGACTTGGTTGTTCCATCTACAGTTACGATGCTTTCCTGGCTTGCTTTATAAGATTGCTAAATGATTTTTATTAGTTTGGAAATTGGTTGGCTCCCTATGAAGCACTTCTTACAGTCTTCAGATACAATCATGTAACCAACTTTATGCTCCCTATGGAGCACTTCTTACAGTCTTCAGATACAATTCAGATACAATTTATTTTTCTGTAGCTCCCTAGGAAATTGGTTGTCTGGTTCCCTATTGAAGTTAAAATATGATTAATATTGAAGTTATACATATTTTATGCTCTTTTATCTAATTGTGAGATGTTTGAAACTTGTTGTAGGTATCATGTAACCAACTTTTTCGCACCTAGCAGTCGCTTTGGAACTCCTGATGATCTCAAGTCCCTGATAGATAAAGCTCATGATCTGGGTCTACTTGTTCTCATGGATATTGTCCACAGGTCAATAGCGTTTCATAATTGCTCAATACTATCATTTACCCCAGTTCGCTTGAACAATCTGGTCTAGCTTGCACATTTTTGTAATACATTTAGAATTTATACTTACCATGACATTAGTTCCTTGTCTTCAAGATATTGATAAGTGGTGCATGGCCGTGCTATGCTGAGAGCTCATAATGTTGACAATATAAGTGAGGGAGCCTAATTTATGGAAGCCATATGAAAATGCACTATAAGAAATGCAGCTGTATAATGTTATTATTATTATTATTATTGGCTTCCTTTTAGAGTCCCCTAAAATGCATAACATCACTCCCTTCTGCTTCAGGCTAAGAGGTTTTGTAATTTATCCAGACACTCATCCACCGATCCTATATGCCCCGAGGATATTAATGTTCTTCCAATCGGTTGCTTTGTATGGAAGGACCAAATTTGGGGAAGCGAACAAATATAACACTAATTAACCTTAGGTAGGACCGAGAGCACTGAAATTGTCAATCGTTTCTTGGTGCGGTTTCTGTTCTGGTTGCAGGGTATATGTCGACACACTGATGGAGGGTCTATATCGAGCAAACGGGTGTCAAAACGCATAACACTTCATTTCTCTATCCATCTGAACATTCTCATTTCTTCTATGTTTAACTTCAATATCAATCATTTTTTTAACTACCCAACACTCAAATCATAAAATATGTTTGGCATAATAGTAATTTCATAAAGTTTACCTTTAAATTTCAATGACATTCTAATGTTTCATGTGCTGTGTTGTTTGGCCTAAGCATTTATCATAGAAATAAAGCTTCCTTTTTATTCTCTTACAGTTCTATAAACCTAAATGGTTGTGTTTTGATTTATACCTAACATATTAAACTTGATTCCTCTTTTATTAGAATTGGAAACAAATACTAACTGTATTTTTGTTATTTAAAAAGTCAAAATATAACTAAACCAAAAAAAGTCATACCAAACATGGCTTTGTGCTTTTTAAAATTTCCTGTTATGTATCGTGTTGCAGAAAATATTATTCAAAAGACTAAAGATACACAAGTTTCTGACTTGAATAACTTTATGGAAAAGTAGATAGATTCAATACATTTTGTGCCATCTGCCTCCAGACCAATCCCTTACCCTGCCCATTCACCCCTTCCCTCTATTTCTCTATTCCCTATCCTTTTACTACTTTCCCTCCATTTCTCTTGCAGTAGGCGCAGTTTAGTTTCCATTAACTCATACAACTTCCATTGATTCAGTCATGCATCAAATAATACTTTGGACGGGCTAAATCAGTTTGATGGGACAGACGCTCACTATTTTCATGCTGGCACGCGTGGTTATCATTGGATTTGGGATTCTCGTCTTTTCAACTACGGGAGTTGGGAGGTATGATATATCCTCAACATTTTGACTATATTAGTTGGCCATGTGCTTTAGATTTTTTTTTTCTTGAGATTTCAATACAACTTTGTTTTTTTCTAGGTGCTACGGTTTCTACTCTCTAATGCAAGATGGTGGTTGGAGGAGTACAAGTTTGATGGCTTTAGATTTGATGGCGTGACATCAATGATGTATACTCATCATGGTCTGCAGGTTTGCAGATTATTGTATACCATTTCTGCTTTGCTATATCCTAGACACATCTTGTTATGGATACACGTTGAAGCCACGTACCTATCAGCGTTGTGCACAAACCACCAAGAAGTGATTGCACTTTTTATCTTATTTTTCTGCGGCTCGTATTTACCTTTTTTATTCTTGAATTTTCTCATTTGTAGTATGGCCCAAGTGAGGGGCTCTTTGGATAATTATGACCACTCCTTACTTAAGGGAGAGGGGGCTCACATTTATCTTTATGCAATGAATTAATATCTTTCTTCCCTTTCTCTCTCCCTATCTCTCTCTCTCTCTCTTCTTTCCTAACCCTATTCTACCCGTCGGCCCCCATTCCCACAAGAACCTAGCTCGGCTCATGCAGCTTGCATGACAGCCGCCCATCGACCCTCTTCCGGGATCATTCCTTCCCCTCTTCCAGGCCACCACCACCACCATAGATCCCCCAAGCTCTCAAAAGGGGGACTCCAATCCTCTACGGGATTTCTCTCTTGTCCTCCCTAACACACGATCTCAGTTGGGACCCCACAACACATATCTCGTGTTATTTTAAGTGTAAATGATTATAACATACATATATCTTTATTTTACTCCAATGATTTGTTATTTCTGATTAATTTTTCTGGATAGAGATTTTATCTTCTTTACAAAAGAGACGTTGAAGTATATAAAACGAAGACCCTTCGATTTAATAGCAATGCATTGCCTTGATATTTGTTTTATGTATTGCCAGAATCTTTTACAAGGACCTCATTTGATTGATGTTTGATTCTTTTTCTTAGTATCTTTTATTTTGTTTCATCGTCTATTTCAGGTGGAATTTACTGGGAAGTACAGTGAGTATTTTGGCTTAGCTACAGATGTAGATGCTGTAGTTTATTTGATGCTTGTGAATGATCTTATTCATGGGTTATACCCTGAAGCTGTTAGCATTGGTGAAGATGTGAGTGCAGTTTTTTTTCTTTCTCTTATGTAATATATATATTGTAGGATCCTGGATGGCATAGCCTCGGTCTGTTCGTGATGCCCGAGTTCGCTTGGCTGTGATTGATTTCTCCCCCCTTCGATGTGCAAGTTATTAATTCTCTTTTTGTTGGTATTACCTTTTGCATGAGTAGCATTCAATGTACTTGAGCAGGCTAAAGTGTTCGAATCACTTTATTCTTTTATTCATAGAAGTTATCATTTTATATTATTGATTTGCTGAATGTTGTTACGGAGGAAAACGACCACCATGATAGCCAAGCGAACTCGGGCACATGTAGGTTGTACTTGAGACGGGCAGCCATGACAAACCTGGCGGAACCACCGGGCTGCAACAATTAGCCTAGAATCATCGTCTATTTTTTCAGTACTTTTAATTCTTGCATTTTAATTTTAGTTTCAGTATTTACAACTTTTACTTTGAACTAAGGCGGAAATTGAATATTGATGTAAGAACTTATTTTCATGTTTGGAGCATGAACCTTGGGTTGGCCAAGGAACTTTCCTAGAAGGATTTCTTTCCACCACTTCCCCTTTGCCTCTCCATCAACGCCATCAACTGTTATGTGCCTACTCTGAGGAGTGGTCGAAGGGTGATCGGAGGACGACGGAGGATACAATGGAGCCGAAACCGCGGCTGCCTAGGCAGGGTGTGCTCGGGAGGAGAGAGCTGCCACGATCTCTTAGACAAAGGAGGAGAAATAGAAATGCTTCTTTGATATTCATTCAAACATAACCCCACCTTTAAATAGGCCTATAACTAACATTCATAAAGACACTAACCTTTAACCATGACTCTCTCAACTAACACGCATAAAAACCCTAATAAGTGCAAGACAATAATGATAAACCCATAATAAAGATAATTTGGCCCGCAGCCCATAACATCTCTCCCGTCGTTCAAAATTGAGTTGGACCTCAAGCTCAAGGGAGATCGGAACCGGTACCGACGCCTCCCAATTCCTTCGTCATCTGAATCCTCCACGTCCAGATAAAAGAGTTTCTTGCAGCGATGACCACGAGTGTAATGCTCATCACAATTAAAGCATAACCCTTTCGCGTGTCGATCAAACATTTCCGCACGAGATAGAAGACGAATAGGTGGACGATGGGTACCCCCGGGTTAGCTGTCCTGGGTCCCTGTGCCCGGAAGGAGGGATCTTGATCTAGTTGAAGTCGTCGTTCACATAATCTGGCTAAGCTCATGGTCGTCACCAAGTCTCGAGGAGCCTCAAATTCGACATCCAGTCCTAGATGTTCGCGAAGTCCGACTATGAATATTGCAACCTGCACCTCTGAGGATATCATGTTGTGTGTCAGAAGAAACCGAAACTGATCTAGATAACCGTCCACAGATCCCGTCTGTCGTAATGTCGTGAGTGCGCTGAAGGGGTTGTTGCGGATAGGAGGACCGAATCGCAAGTTGCAAAGCTTCTTGAAGTCTCCCCACCTTATTCCTAGGTTTTCGACGAGGAGATGAGTGGACCAGAGAAGAGCTGAGTTGTAGAGGTGGAAGGAGGCCAGATGAATCCATTCTGCTGCCGGTGTTCGTTTGTGGTCGAAGAATTGCTTGCATCTGGTAAGCCAACTCAATGGATCCTTCTTCCTATCATAGGTTGGGAATTCCAAATTGGTGTGGTGTGGAATAATATTAGCTTCAGGGGGTATGAGGGCCGGTGGCTCGTGTCGTATAAGTGGCGGTGGTGGTGTCTGGTTGTTTGCCCGCTTGAGTCGTAGATGGGGTAGTAATGATCGGAATGCCAGCTGTCAGATCATTTAGCTTGTGGGTGATTGTAGCCATGTCTTCTCGATGACGTGCTTCGGCGTCCTGATGACGTACTTCTGCTTCCCAAAGACATTTGTCCATGGAGGTCATGAATGTTTGCATCATATCTTGAATAACAGTCATTAAATTGGGCAAGTCCCCCATAACGGGGTCGGAGGTAGCACGAGTTAGAGAGCGAGTGACGGGTCGGCTCGGGTCCTCTGAGGTGGCTGATTGTGAGTTGTCGCGAGAGCAGCGACGTTTCCCTATGTTTTCACTCAATACTTTAATACCCCTTCGCTCTTTCTTCCCCTTTTTTTATTGAAAGAATGGAGTAATTAATTAAGCAACTAAATAAAGCGGCAAGAAGATATGGCTTTGAAGGCAGACGAATGATAGAAAGGAAGCACAAGGCTCGAGGAACAGGCCCGCTATTTTGGGGTCTCGAAGCAGGAGCTTGGCGAGTGTGTTTTTTCTGTGTGGGCTTAGCAAGGCAGGAAAAACAGAATCCTGCTTTAGCAGAAAACGACTGGCTCGTAGGCCCGGTCTGGCGCAGGGCTCGACGATGAAAAATGTCGTTGGGCTCGACGGAAAGGGCCAAAGCAGACGAGCCTGAGAAGAAATTAGGTCGCCGGTTGGCTGGGATTGTGGATGCAGAAGGGCGTGTAAGATGAATCCCACCGGTTGTTGTGGAAGATGAAGTCCGTCAGTTGCTGCGGAAAATGAAGCTCGTCGGTTGCTGCGGAAGATGCAGAGGACGACGCGTTGTTTGGAGAAAAACAGAGAAAAGTACTTGGGGCGTCGGGATGGAGAAAACCGAGAGGAACGTCGCTCGGCTTCGGCGATGACTGTGTCTTTGGTGGACGAGGAGGATCGAAAGATCTCTGATACCAAAATGTGATGTGCCTACTCAGAGGAGTGGTCGAAGGGTGACCGGAGGATACAATGGAGACGGGACCGTGGTTGGCTAAGCGGGGTGTGCTCGGGAGGAGAGAGCTACCACGATCTCTTAGACAAGGGAGGAGAAATGGAAATGCTTCTTTGATATCCATTCAGACATACACCACGCCTTTAAATAAGCCTCAATTAACGTTCATAAAGACACTAACCTCTAACCATGACTCTCTCAACTAACACTCATAAAGACCCCTAATAAGTGCAAGACAATAATGATAAACTCATAATAAAGATAATTAGACCCGCAACTCATAACATCAACCTCTCCATACTCCAAAGGATGACATTGGTCTAATCTGCCTCTTTCGATCACAAATTCATTGTCGTCGGGTTCTAGCCCTAAGCGTTGAACTTCACGCCCTGCCTCCACCTGCATTCTCTTTTCATGCACTCCATCGACCACTACTCTCCACTGACCGCTCTGCTCCATCGTCTGGCTATCAGATGAGCTACATTTTCTACCTATACCGCACTCCAAATTTCCCACATGCATCATGCTCTTCCTTTGTTACAGAGTGCATACCTCTCATACGAGCATGTGCCAAAACTTGTTTCGATTTTTAACACTCTAGCATCCTCTCTTCCGTGCAAGCTGATTTGCAGCACATCAATACCCATGAAACTTGTGTGGAGCAGCAATCCCTTCATTTCACTGCATAAAATTCACCTGATGACCCCTTGTCCTTCCTCGGACCATCAGTCGAGCCACCGACTGCGAACTCCCATAGTGGTCAAGGCTATCGCCCACGCACCTCCCCCCTCTTGAAGTATCGTACTTCAACAGATATGATCCTAAGGGTTAATTGCGAAGGCCGAGTAGTTCGTCAACATCCAGTGCATAATCGAGACTTAAAAGGTTCTGATCATTCTGTTGGGCCTAGAAGGATTCGCCTCCATGAAGTTCAATAGCTTCGCAGACAACCTCGGCACTTACATGGTCATGTTTAAAGCAAGCTTTAATTAAGGGTTATGATCATTAATATTCATGAAATGCAGTGGAACGCCTTTGTCGACTTCATCCCTTTATCTCCATCAATAACTACATTGAACAATTCTTAGGATTTTTCATGCAGGGTTCCTGTTGCACATTCGCTCCCGTGTGTGTACCTAACATCCCATTGACATTTCTGACTCATGGATATCGCTCGATAGGCTGAAGTGGACTTATCCATCAAGGCCACCAATTATTTTCATTCCTCTACATCCACCTCCATTTCCTACACCTCACGACTCACCTCCGCCCAATCGCCACTAACCCGCACACCCAAGAAACTCCTACCACCTCTCAAACTCACCATCCATCACCAAATCCATCATTCCCAAACCATACTCTCTCTCATGAGCACAATGTTTGTCGTATTAGGAGTACGCCGACTTCAATAGCAAAGGGGTGTTCTTCTGTTGCAAGTAACCATACTCTCTCTCATGAATCCTCATTTTAAGAGTCGTGAGATATCATTGGGGATGAATAGGAAAAGAATATTGGCGGATTTTGAGGTGCTCAATTTAGATGGTACTACCCCAACTGACCACGAGGAAGGCCACTTTCATCAACTCAACTTACCATGTTTTTAGTGGGTAGGATTCGAGGCATTTATCTTAAAGCTTCGCAAGATGCTCCATGTCCACCCCGTCCTGATCATGGTTGATTGCGGAGCAATCACAATTTCCTTTCTCAGAAGTTGGTCACTAGATTATATTTAGCTAAAGGTTTGGGAGAATGTGACGCACTACGATTTTTGGCCTTTGTACCAACATTAGCTTCAGAAGGGTTCCTGTCAAATCACACTATATTTCTTACAATTTCACATTCGATATCTACAATTTCCATTTAGTTGGCATCAATGTGGTCTTGGGGGTCATGGTTACAAATATCGGGGGATATCTACGTCAATTGGAGTCATGTGACGATGGTTACAAACATGAAGGGATGTCTACCTCAATTGGACTTGCAGCCTCGTTCAGAATCATCCAAAAGGTACATGTGTGGATTTCTAACTTTGTTGTAAATTATGACTCTCATCTAGGTCATCGCCTCAACAAGCATTACTCCCCCCCTCCGCCACATTCTTACCCGCAGGTATTCGCAGAGCCGCAAGACCTTCCACCTCACCGGTTTATCGAGATAGCATCCCTCTCCTCGTCATGGTTCAGTTCATTTTGGTCCGTCCATACCACTATGAGCATGTCTGAAGAATGAGATAGAACCATCATGATTTACCCGAGTTGCTAACCCAATCTTGTTGATCTGAAAGAAATACAATAGTTGGTTGTTCTATGTTCGTTATTGAGAATTGAACAAGGCAATGATGACGAACAAGCACCCGATTCCTGTAAGAGAAGGGCTTATCTATTGAAAAATGTAAATAAATTTAAATTCACTTGATGTGATGGCCTTGACAACGATTAAATAAATTATGATTGGCCGGGATACTTTTGTGAGGAACTAGTAGCAATGAAGGATTTATATGAAGCAAAAATTCGTAGGAAAAAAATAATATGTAGATTATTATATTTTTTTTTACTTTTTTATTGCTGACTAAAGAAACTGTCACTTTAGAAATCTCACGAGTTATTAAGCTTAATTGAGGAATATTCATATTTTATGTCTTACTCACCTCTATTTTATAGGTCAGTGGTATGCCAACATTCTGTATTCCTGTTGAAGATGGTGGCATTGGTTTTGATTACCGTCTTCATATGGCAGTTCCTGATAAATGGATTGAAATTCTCAAGTGAGTCTTGTTTCCATGTAATTATTTTAAAGTAGTTCTTTGGAAGTTTCCTATTTTCTTGCTTGATTAATGGTGATAGAAATTCAATAGAATGTAAAATCGGTTCCATAAAATGTATATGATAGATCAAGTTATCAGCTCTTTTGCTCGTCTGTCTTACATATTTTTGATGAAAATTTTCTGTATGTTTCCAATTTACGCGCGATGACTGTTAGAAGGCCCTTCTCTTCATGAACCATCCTTTTATATAGCATTTTACTGCATATACAAAATATATGTAGGATACCTTTTTCTAAATAAAACTGGCTTTATCCACCGAGCCCTTTTTGTTTATGTGATAGATGAATATTTATTATTGAATTTGTGATCACGGTTGAATGGAAAAATGGTATAGGTAGCATAATTTGTAGGTTCTACATTTAATGGTGATGGGGATCGACAAGACGGTGGAGCGCGTGTTTTGGGTCCGTTCAAGACTGATGTGTCACTTGTCATATTTGGCGCCCCCCGATGGATGATCCGAGTCCGCGGTTCTGTCCGGATCGATGTTTCAATATTCTTTTTAGTGTTTTATTTAGTGAGATCGAACAAGCATCGTGTACGACCAATCATAGCCGTCCAAGATGGTTGCCCTAAGTCATGTTTTATTATAAATAAGAGGTAGGGCAGTCGTCATAGGCATTGCAACTTTTGGAGAAACAATTTTCCTGAAATCCGGCGATCTCTCATGGTGCCGACTCCACGAAAACCCAAAGTGCCGACTCCACAAAAACCCAAAGTACCGACTCCACGAAAACCCAAGGTACCGACTTCTTGATTTGTATCTTTGACTTTCCTTTTATTCCTTACCCAAACCCTAATCTATCAGTCCACAAACAAGAAAACTGCAACCACACCCCATCTACCTTTCTTCGTAGTTAACCATCTAATCCTCCAATAACAGCCACCAAATACCTTAATTCCTGCAACAACTCCTACGCCCAAACCCTTTTCATTGTTTTTTCCATCCTGATCACTTCCCAAGCCACTCCACTACTGGCAGCCCCAGGAACCATTTCCTGCTGTTGTAGGCAATTCCCTGCCCTTCCCCATTGCAATTGAACACTTCCCACCCTCCTTCCACCATTACTTTTGAGTTTGTTTGGTTTCTTGTTTTTCTTCATTATTGTACGAATTAGACACTTATATGATTATGGATGTCATTTTATGCTGGTATGTTTGTTTTGAAATTAATCGTGACTTGCATGATTTATTCGCTTGCGCATTTAGCTAACGGTCCACCAAACGGAGGAAAACCAAACTTGTCTGCTTGTTAGAAATTATTCGCTTTTCATATTTATGATAACTGGTAGAGATTTATGCTTTGATTTTTATTTGTAATTTACTACTGAATTTCTCATTGCATGCACGCATCATCCTAGGGATAGATCGGAATTATTTCCTCAGCACCGCACCTAAGGCTGCATATCCAGTGTTCACATACCTTGCCTACCCTACATCAAATGATAGACAGGTTCTTGTCCCTCCACGATTCCTAATGTCCTTCACAAATTATTCTACAATATTGGGGGGAAAATTGATACTCCTCTTACCCTCACAATAGGGATATTGTTGCGGCGATACATCTGCCCGAGTACACCGCCTCGCAGGAGTTAGAAGAGCGCTTATGGAAGCTGCCGTAATAATTTCACATAATATTTTGTAATTAATTAGTATTAATTGATTGATTAAGGTTGATTAACGAGTTTTAATTAATATTAATTAGATTAATGATATTAATTAATGTTGTTTGTAATTTGCCCTTCCTCATCTATATAAGAGGGGGGGGGGGATATGGTGTGTGAGGTTATCTTTTATGCTTAGGGTTTGGGATCTCTCTTGGTGAGAGGGACTTCAAAGAGGAACCAGCCTCCTGGGGTTAGGCACGAGTATTCTTCGTGATTGTATCCAGCTTTTTCAAGGTCTAGTGTAATCTAATATATGTGTCTGTAACAATGGTCTGGCCTGCCGCCCGCTACCCGCTGCCTTTTCAGCCGTCGGGTACTAGCGCCTCTATCAACAACCACTTCGATCGAACTACAGACCAGTTTCACGACATCATGGCCTTTCTTCGCAGCATCCATGACAGTCGAGGAATCCATGCGATTTCCTAGCCGGCGGCACCCCTTCTGCAACAATTATGCCCTGGTCTGAAGGCCTCGCTCCCAGCTCCCAGCCCCCAGCCCTCGTTGCTCACAGAGACCTCATCGTCGGCCCATTCCGTCAGGTTGTGCGTCCCTTATGCCAGGTCGTGCGTCCCTTATGCCAGGTCGTGCGACCCTTCCAGTCCCGCTCAGCCTTCGATCGACTGCTCTTGTTGCACCCACCGCTTCAGCATCCCGTTATGAGGTCCGTCGGCGCAGTCCATCCCTGTCGTCGTCCTGACTCTTCCTCACTGGCCACACATGGCTTTCTTCCCCTTTTGTCCCATTCCCTGCATCGATCCCCGTCTTTCCTCTTTTCCACAGCTTTCAGCAGGGCTACCGACGCCTCTTCTTTTCCTCCTGTAGAGTTGTCCCATCGCGTCGCCCTAGACTTTGAGCTGCCCACACCCCCTGCCACAGATCTCGTCCACTCCTCCTGCCCCACCTTTAATTTCTTCACCTTGTGGACCCCATCTTTTATTTCCTCCACCTCACTCTAACTTCTTTACTCTGCTACCTGCTACACCTCCCTTGTTCCATCGCACTCAGCTTTTCTATGTCGTTGACGTTCTTAACGACCCGGACAAATATTTGAACATTAACCTTGGGGACGGTCAATTTTTAAGGGCGGAATAATGTTATGACGATACATTTGCCCGAGTACACCGTCTCGTAGGAGTCAGGGGAGCGCTTATGGAAGTCTCCGTGATAATTTCACATGATATTTGTAATTAATTAGTATTAATTAATTGGTTAATATCAATTATTGAGTATTAATTAATATTAATGATATTAATTAAAGTTGTTTGTAATTTCCCCTTCCTCGTCTATATAAGGGGGAGAGATATTGTGTGATAGGTTATCTTTTATGCTTAGGCTTTTGGGATCACTCTTGGTGAGATGGACTTAAGGAGGAACCAGCCTCCTGGGGTTAGGCACGAGTATTACTCGTGATTGTATCCAAGTTTTCAAGTTCTAGTGTAATCCAATTTTTGTCTGTAACAGGTATACAAAGGGAAGAATATGCAGATACATAAAATAAGAATATTCAACACCCCTTCAAGTTGGATCATGTATGGTAATCATGCTTAACTTGTTACAAAGATAGTTTACTCTCGTTCTTGGGATTTTCTTAGTGAAAATATCAGCAAGTTGTTCGATGTCTTGACATGCCCTAGAGAAATGATCCTTATTCATATTTCTCTCTAACAAAAGGACAATCTACCTCAATGTACTTGTTACGCTCATGAAATACAGGATTAGTAGTAATCTAAATGACTGCTTGATTTTCGCACCATAATTGAATGGGTTCTTGAACATGATAGTTTATCTGTTGAAGAATTTGTCTGGTCTACATAACCTTTGTAGTAGTATGAGATATATCACGATACTCTGCTTCAACACTAAATCTAACAACAATGGTTTGCTTCTTACTTCGCCACAAGATTAGGTTGCCACCCAAGAGCACAGTAAAATTGGTGGTGGATTTCCGAGTGACTAAGCATGCTACCCAGTCAGAGTCACAAAATGCTTCGGTATTATTATAGTCATGGTCGTTATAAATCGAATCAAGGCTTGGGTCTTTCTTCACATATCTTATAATATGAAGGACAAATTCCGCTGAGCATAAGTCGGAGATGTCATAAACTGGATGACTTTACTTACGTCACATGGAATATCTGGGTGTCATAGTGAGATAGTTAAGTTTGTTAACTATTCTACGACATTTTTATGGACATTTAAATAACGGACTTTCCACGTAGAGATTCTTCTCGTTTGGTTCAAGTGGGGAATGAGTGTATTGCATTAAGAATTGAGATATACCCAAATCTTTGAAGAGATCCATAACATACTTTCTTTGGCATAGGAAGGTATCTTTCTTGTAATCAACAACTTCAATGCCAAGAAAGTATCTCAGTGGACCAAGATCCTTGTCTAAAAGTTCTGATGTGGGAAGGCCTTGAGATGAGCAATCCCTTGTGAATCGCTTCTGGTGATGACTATGTCATCAACATAAATAATCAATAGGATGTTACCCATCGAGGTGTGCTAATAGAAGACAAATAAGTCCTTTTGGCTTATTTGCAGGCTAAAGCTGAGTCATTATCGCACCGAAACGTCCAAGCCAAGTACATGGAGACTGCTTCAATCCATACAAGGACTTTTGGAGATGACATACATTTCCATGCTCCTCCTCAGCAATGAGCCCTGAAGGTTACTCCATATAAACCTCCTCTTCAAGCACCCCATGTAGATACACATTTTTGATGTCCAATTGGTACATCGTTCGGTGGTGAGTTGCTACAAGAGAAAGGAATAGATCCATTTGCCTTGACATTGACAGTATAGATCCAATTGCATCCAATGTCATGTTTGTTTATAGGGAGATTTGCAAGTTCCTAGGTCTGATTATGTTCCAATGCATCTAATTCTGTCATGGCAGTGGCCCAACCAGGATGAGACTTGGTGACGCATGACGGTCCTATATGACGAGGAAATAGGGAGTGACACTCCTACATGCAACCATACATATCCGACGCACTTTTAAACTTGCAATAACTTTTCTTTATAAAATCAAGTATAAACAATATCATAATTAAAGCATTCAAGAAAGGAAACAAGAGAGACAGTACAAGCGCGAGAGTGCACGAAATTAAATCTCTGATTGAAGGCGCGCGCCTAGGCGCGCCTGAGGCGCCGGGCGCACCGGGCGCACCCCGTTGCGCCCCAGCAAGGCATAGGCGGGCGATGTGCCTGAGGCGCGCCTAGGCGCGCCAAGGCGCACCCGAGGCGCACCCAAGGCGCACCCGAGGCGCACCCAAGGCGCACCTGAGGCGCACCCGAGGCGCACCCAAGGCGCACCTAGGCGCCCAAATGCTGAAATTCAGCGATTTGGGCGCCCAATTCGCTGAAATTCAGCGATTTGGGCGCCCAATTCGCTGAAATTCAGCGATTTGGGCGCCCAATTCGCTGAAATTCAGCGATTTGGGCGCCCAATTCGCTGAAATGAGGGCATCTAGCTCATCGCTCGCCTTAAAACGCTTCTAGCGCTTTTTCTGGCTCGTAGAGAGCATGCTCATCTAGGTATTATAAAAAAACAAAGAAAGAACAAAGGGAAGCAAAGAACGCTTCCCCCCCCCTAACCCCCACGGGGGGAGTAAGGAGAAGAGGGGTTACATATAGATGCAATATCCCGAGAAGAAGGAACTCCCTGAAGCTACTCCTCCATACTGAAGCTACTCCTCCGTACAGTCGCTTCGCTAAAACGTTCTTAGAGCAAGAGACCACCCGGTCTCTTACTCTAATCCCTTATTTAGCTAAGCTCTCTTTTATATTCTTTCTGTTTGAATTTAGCTCTTTTTCTATTGCGATAATACGGTCCCCTCCCTTTTTGGTGCCGGGAGGACCCTCTTTCTGCAATAGAAGAGCTAATACTTTATCAGAAAGAGCAGAAGAAAAAATATCGTATATGATAGTGAACGTCGTCACGCTCGCAACCGCCAGACGGAAAACGGGACAACATGGCTAGATCGAAACTGTCCTCCCTTCTGGGATAAAAGCGAGCTTGAGCCAGGGTTCGTGGACAGGTGGCTTTTCAGGGTCGGGGATTTCATGATCTTGCAAGAGCGGGCAGATTCGAACTGCTGTTCTCCTTAGCCCTTCTTCCTTTCAGCATCCTCGAGATACGTATTAACATACGGAAAAACTGAAGGAACAGATGAAAAGCACAGGTGTGACGACACAAGAAGGCTCTATCGCACTAGCGTTTTAGGAGGAGTGCTACCAGAAGGGTGCTGAAGACCTCAGCAACAGTCCAACGACGGGCTGGCCCAGGAATCGCACGGGGGGGAGCAAAACCCCCTACTGGCTAGTGCAGGCTCTGGCGGGTGGACCAGAGCCAAGACGACTCGATATACGTCGGCTCCATACGGAGGCCACAGCTCGTCGATATTGCACGACAGCAGTGGCTGGGTGGAAGAAATGAAGCTTAAGCGCGTCTCCCAGGAGACATCAAGCGCCATGCTCCTTCCATTCGGGGATGGATGTTCGGGGGATAACCTCCCCCTTTCATCCCCCTCCCCCAAATTCGCTGAATTTGGGGGATAACCTCCCCCAAATTCAGCGATTTGGGCGCCCAATTCGCTGAATTTCAGCGATTTGGGCGCCCAATTCGCTGAAATTCAGCAATTTGGGCGCCCAATTCGCTGAATTTCAGCGATTTCCGCGAATTGGGGGCCCAATTCGCAGAAATTCAGCGAATTGGGGGCCCAATTCACAGAAATTCAGCGAATTGGGGGTCCAATTCGCAACAATTCAGCTAATTGGGCGCCCCATTCGCTGATTTTCCATGATTTGGGCGCCTAATTCACTGATTTTATTTTTTTCCCATTTTTGCGCCTCACGTGCCTCAGGCGCGCGCCTGCGCCTTGCGCCTAGGCTCCAGGGCCCCTCTGCGCCTCGGTGCGCCTTGCGCCTTTAATAACTTAGATTGAACGAGCAAATACAAAGACCAAAACAATTGAAAACAAAGTTTACATGCTACTATCACTCTAAGTAAAGAACACATTAGATCCAATGCAAAAATTAAACCACACACCTTGATTACCAAGACTATAAAGAGGGGAGGGCTGGAGGCACTTTAAGAGGGCTGTCGGGACTGGATTTCAGCAAGCAGGGACTACACTTGGCTGTCCAGGAATGGAGACAGCAAATTGGAAGGTGCAGGGGCCTGTCTTCAGCAGCGAGCAAGAGGAATCTGCTGTTCTGGATGGTCTGAATAGCATTCTGGGTGGCTGCCAGGTGGCTGAACAGTGCCCTGGCAGCAATTATGGGGGCTTTGGACTGCTGGGTTAAGGTTGGTGGTGGCTCCACGAGGGGGTGCAGGTCAAGGAATAAATAGCAGGGAGGAGAATAGTTGGCTGGGGTTTTGGGGAAACAAATGAGTAGCGGATCCACGTGAACTTAAGGGTGCTGGAAACAGGGGGACTGAATTTCAGTCAGTGGCACTTAGGATGAGTGGGATTTAATTATTTTGGGGAAAATAGCTTGTGGTTCCACGTGAACTAGCAAAAAAAATGTAATGGTCGGTTGGGAGAAGACTGAGGAGAGAGGGGTGCGGTTATGGATGGGATGTGGGCTAGGAAATAGGAGGGAGTTAGAGGAAAGGGTGGCTAACCTTAATTTTAGGAATTCCCCCCTAAAGGAAAGTGGAATTGAGGGAGTAGTGGGAAGTTATGGGTAGTGGAGGAGATGGCTGGTGGCTGGTGGCTGGTGGTGACCGGAGGTGGTTGCCGGTGGTGGTGGTGATCGCTGGTGACATTTTTCGACGATCGCCAGAAAACTCAAAAGGTCGGATTAGTGTATGGGAGGACCACCGGAGGTTGCCGAAGATGAACTCCAGTGACCACCGGAGGCTGCAACCCTGATGAAAGCCGCTCGGGTGGACTCCCGGGTGGACCCCCTGGTGGGACTGGGACTCCATGGTGGCAGGCAGGTGTGACGACTTGGAACAACATTAGTTTGCAATGTAGAAAGTAAAGCAAGTGTAGATACAAACAATCAAGTAGGCGGGGGAGAGGAGAGAAAGCCGAAAGCAAATGTCGCATAACCTAAAATCGATGAAATTGAGACTTTTCTTTCCGTGCCTTTCCCCTCTTCCGATACTGATCCTCCTTTCCAAGAATGTTTTCCCATTTCGGTAGAGGTACCCAAGAGGCCTGGCCTTCATAATAGGTAGCATATAATGGAGCATCTCTGCAAGTGTGAGTACCTTTCTGAATAGCAATCTCCCAGTATAAGAAGAAACTAGTATGCTTGCAGATCTTCCCTCCTCGGAGGTGGCTAAAGGAACAGACATGTCCATATTTTTAGTAGAGGTAAGCGGGGGCACACATGTAAAATTCGCTACCTGATGGGAATAAGAGTGACCCGAGAAGGGATCTCTCGAGGCCTCAGAGGGGGGGGGGGGGGGGGGGGGGCAGAGGGAGAGTAAGAGGGAAAATAAGGATGGAGTTGAGAGACAGAACATAGTCTGGTGACGTAGGTTCCATATGCAAGAATGGAATGAATTCGATAAAAGCAACATCTGCAGAGATAATGTATCGTGTAATTTCTGATGAGTAGCACGATAGCCTCCGGTGTTGCGAGTGTAGCCAAAGAAGATACACTTAATGGACCGAGCATCAAGTTTATATTGCGATTGTCAAGCATCACAAACATAACGCGCATAACCAAACACACGAGGGGGAAAAGGATATGTTGATTGGGTAGGAAATAATGTATGTTGTGGTGTCTCATCATGAAGAATGTGAGTGGGAAGACGATTGATGAGATAAGTGGCAGTATGAACGACATCGCCCAAAAAATCTTTAAGCACATGCATGTGATGTAAGAGCCCACGAGTTATCTCCAGGAGGTGGTAATTTTTGCGTTCGACAACACCATTCTGCTGAAGTGTGTCAGGATAGGTTGCTTGATGCATAATATTTTTTTTTCATGTAAAAAAGATGACAGAATGAGACAAATATTCACGACCATTGTCAAGTTGAATACATTTCAGTCTAATGGAGAATTGAGTGAACATTTCTTTCCACAAATCTTGTAAAATGGAAAACAATTCAGAACAGTTTTTTACTAGATAAACCCAATTCATACGATACAAAATATCGATAAACGTAGCATAATAAGGCTGACTTAATAAAGTGGAACTGGACAAGGTACCCAAACATCAGAGTCAACAATATCAACAGGTGCAAGTGTTTATTTGTTATCACGAGTACATAGTTAACACAATGATGTTTAACAAAATGACAAGACTCGCAATTGAAACTAGGAACAGACTTTAACTCAGGACACAAATGCTGAAGAGTCGAAGCATGAGGGTGGTCATGGCAATAATGGAGATCCATAACCTAAGCAGAGATAGTGGGGCAGGCAGCAGAAGGAGCTTCATCAAGAACATACAAGGCACCACTCAATTTCCTTCTACCAATAATATTGTTCGTCATCTGCTCCTGAAAAACACAACTAGAGCAGGTGAAGATAGCATTGAGATTGTAAGCAGGCTGTGGAACATGGACGACTGTGTACAAAGTTATGTCAGAAGTGATAGTACATTCACCAAATCCCACGATTGAGACAGTAGTTCCATCATCTATAGTGATGGATGTACCACTACGAGGGCAGTACTAATGTAAGATACATAAGATGATAATAAGCACCAGAGTCTGCCAACCAATGAGCAGGACGTTGAGTGGTGCCACAGGTTGTATGGTCTGAGCAGCAACACCACTATGTTATGATTATAGTTGAAGAGATTGGAGTTGATGATATTCATCTTCAGAGATCTTCATTGTCTCCTTGCTAGCATCAGCAACGTGAGCAGAGCGAGACGTCTGGAAAGAAGTCTGAGAAGCCCACTCAGGTTTCCCATGAAGAATCCAGCAAATATCTTTGGTGTAGCCTTGACGTCCACAGTCGATGCAATGTCTAGTATCAGTATCACTATTACAACTTGGCATCCTCCACAACCGCCTCCACGTCCTCCACGGGAAGCAAGGGAAATGAGATCAGAAGTACCGTCGGAGATTTGTAGAGCAGGGGAGGGATTTCTACACTGACCGACCCAGTTTTGGTCAACCGATGATAAACAGTAGCAATGTGAAGAGTGGATGGACCTACCAACATTTCAATTTTACTGGTCGAGAAGTGTGGAGCAAGACCATTCAATAGACAAAGGAGGACGAGTTGTTCCTTCTGGGTTTGATGTTCCTCTCTGGTGGAAGGAATTTCCCATATATCAAAGATTTCATCCGCAAGTAACTTCCACTTGGTAAAGTACTCAGTAACTGGATGGTTACCCTGTCATGGTTTAGCGAGTTTAGGTAACAATTCACCCAAGCGAGTCAGATTATTTGCTTAGGAGGACATCATAAGCAAGGTGTCCTGGAGCTCCTTTGTGCTATTGCAATTCTTGCACATTTATTGAATTAATGGCTCCATGGAGCTGTGGAGTAAAGCAAAGATCCAACAATATTCACTATACCAAGCTTAGTACTCGTTATTGCCCAATTTATGAACTGGAGGATGAGTGAGATGATGCATACAACATATACAAGAAAGAGACATGGTTACACCATTCTTCCATAATTGGAAATTGAAAGGGGTTGAGATGGTGGTGGCTATCTGTTATGGTCTAACAATGTTATCATCGCCAAATGAGTGGCCGAAGGCGAGGATGACGATGACGAAGGAAACAACGGAGTTGGAACCGAGACTGCCTAGGCAGGGTGTGATCGGAAGGAGAGAGCTACCACAATCTCATAAACAAAGGACAAGGAAAAGAGAATAACTTCCTGCTTCCATTACAGACCAAAGGGGTCCTTTAAATAGATTTACAAAAGGATATAAGCGTAAATAAGCTACACACTTGGACTTACATAAAAAGACAAACTATAACAGATGTGACACGACTATAATAGATGTGTCATTAATAAAAATAAAAAATAATGACGGATAACGGACGGGATCGGAATCATAACACCTCATCTGTCCTTGAGATCGATCTTGCCCTCAAGCTTAAGTGTGGCCCGGTCAATGTGATCCTTTGATTCCTTAACTTCACTTTAGAATAATTCTTTGTAGTATGAGGTCAGAGCAGATGTGTCAATGGGTGGGGAGCGCATGTCGTGGTCACAGATGTCATGACAGATGACACTGCTGGCAGGGGCTCCGAGGTGTGGGGCGGCCTGGTATTAACATGATGATGATTATCTGGCAGTTGTGGATGATCCGAGGCGGATCCCTTATTGTGCGGAATGGAGACCACGATGGTCGTACGTGGTGGAGCGAGTAGAGTGGTACTCACTGTTGGAGCAGGGCTCGAAGCCGGCATAGGCTGTGGCAGGAGTAGAGGGTGCTGGATGGAAGTGGTTGGCGGAATGACTGGCACGAAACTCAAAGACCAGGAGATCCGTGGTGGGGAAGAACAAAGTTGTGTCTGGATGAGGCGCACACGAGTCTGCGGCAACATGGGGTGCGGCGATACGATCATTGGGTTGCCAGCTGGTGTCGACCTTACGCTTCTTGGTGTCGAGCTTCAACGACGACATTGGACGCCAGAAGAATGTGCATCTGATCCATTAGCTGACTGAGTTTGTCCGAGAAAACTCCCATATGGTGAATTAATTAATCGATTAAAATATAATCATTTAATTAATTATTCCTTTTCCAGCTGCAGACTTTGGGCTCGAATAGATGTAAGATGCATTCGGCTAGGGGAAAGGGCTCGATAAAAGGGTGCAAGCGGACTGGACGTGCTCGAACTTGGTGTCATGTGAACTGCGTCGCTTCCCTATGTTGACTCGAAATAAAACTCTTTCAAATCTGATTGGCCCGTGAGGTAAGTAATCAAAACATGTCATAGGCACAGTATTCCAAAACCTTAAGTTGTGGGCTTAAAATAGGGGGTTCTGTGGCGCTAACGTTGGCGACTTGGCGTTGAGTGTGAGACAAAATAAGCAGCGGGCGGTTTCGTCAGTTGCGTGGAGCGCACGCTGCTGACGTTTTGGGAGATTGACGCGTCGAGCGCACACGCTGCAGTTACGCGAGATTTGATGCAGATGATTTCGTTGAACGCGTGCTGGTTCGCGAGAACGGGCACGACGCTGCGGGAGTTGGCCGACTCCATGTCCAGTGGTCGCCGAGCAAAATAAATTTAGGTTGGCGGTTTCTGCTTCAGTAGGGGCTGCTGATTCTTCCACTGTTTCTTCGTGCTGCCCAAGGAAGAAATCACTTACAGACAATTTCTGTGTGCGGTCGTTTCTTCGTGTTGTCGTTTCAGTAGGTTGGCGATGACGGCTATCAACCAGAGGCCCGCGTCGACGTCCTTTTTTGTGGTATATTGTTGGAGCGGGCGGAAGAGATGAGGAATGAAGTCTCTGATACCAAATTTATTATGGGATTCTCCCGTAATAGCGGTAGCATCACTGGAGGAGTGGCCATAGGTGGGGATGACGACGACAAAGGATACAGTGGAGCCGGAACCGCGACAGCCTAGACGGAGTGTGCTCGGTAGGAGAGAGCTACCACAATTTCATAAACAAAGGACAAGGAAAAGAGAATAACTTCTGTCATCCATTACAGATCCAATGAGTCTTTTAAATAGATTTACTAAAGGATATAAACATAAATAAGCGACATTGTTGGACTTACATAAAAAGATGAATATAATAGACACGACTATAATATAAGCGACATTAATAAAAATATAAACTAGCGACAGAATACGGACGGTGTCAGGACCATAACACTATCTTAGTATTTGACATGAAGACTTTGTTATAGTCGACAGTCGGCGGAGTGGAAGTGATGGAAGAGGATTCTTTAAACATGCTTCAAGTTCTTGAACAACTTGAAACACAGGTAGCAGATGTTGAGCGGAAGAAGGCGTCGAAGGAGGAAAGAATCACTTTTGTTGTGTCGACCGGAAGTGTGGGAGCACAACAGAGAATTAGCAGTAGATCACAACAACAGCTAGCTACTAGGGCGGAGTCTATTGGATGCAGGTAGTCGGCAAAAGAGAACGTAAATTGGCTTCTAGGGCAGAGTCGACTGGATGCGGTCAGTCGACTGAAGAGAACGTGGTTGCTAGGCAGAGTTGACTGGACACGGGCAATCAACGGAAGATAATGTCGACTGGACACAGGCAGTCCACAGAGGTGGAAGAGGATGTCAGTGAATGAACATCGTGACGCAAGAGAGCGAACATCGTGATGCAGGAGAGCGAATGTCGTAACGCTGACGAGCGGATGTCCTAACGCAGGAGAGAGGACGTCATCAAATCGGGCTCACAGAGAGATGTCGATGTCGATCCTCAGTAGTGTCAATTGATTACGTAGAGAAATGTCGAAGTCGGTCGCTGCAAGCGTCCTCAGCGAGAATGCGTCGCGATGGAGGCAACGGTAGAAGAGAGTTGTCATGATTCCACCGTACTCTGATACCATGTTAGAAGATAATTGGGGGGGGGGGGAATGATACTTCTCTTACTCTCACAATGGATAAGGAATCAAATATATGCAGGTTAAGGTTTGCCTACATTTTACCCTTATGGTGGGACCCTTCCCAAGACCCTCGCTGCGCGGGGATGCTTTGTTCACCGGGCTGCCCATATATATACAGAATATACATATACATAAAATAAGAATATTCAACAAGATCTCCGTTGTGATCCGTTTCTCCAGCCGATTGTCACTGCGCTACGTGCAGATGCCACCGACAGATCACTTCAACATCGCGACCGCGAAATTCTCTCAGCATCTTCTCAGCTTATCCCACACATGTTAGCAGAGTTATACTTGACCCCAAAGGGAAGCCACGTGGGTGCATTACGTACTTACCGATGTTTTGTGGCATCACTGTATTGGCTCGACATGTTCCAACGGGTCAAAACATTTGTGATGACATGCTTGCTGTGTCAGCGAGCAAATACAAGGCCACTTTTCCCGAGGCCTCCTCCAGCCACTACCCATTCTGAATCAAATTTGGGACGACAGTTCCTTGGATTTCATCTTTAGGCTCTCGCGGTCCAAGATGATGGATTGTATAATAGTGGTCACGGATCGTCTATCCAAATGTGCCCACTTCCTTCCCTTCAGACACCCGTTTACCGCACCAGTGGTAGCCTTAATTTTTATTAATGGTGTGGTCCTCCTGCATGGGCTCCCTCGCTCCATTGTGAGCAATCACGGTGCATTATTCCTGAGTGCCTTTTGGCAGTCGTTTAAGATGCAGGGTACCCAGCTTCGTATGAGTACAACTTACCATCCCCAGACTACAAACGGTTTGAGGCGATGAATCGTTGCTTGGAGACATATCTCTGTTTTGTGTGCGACCACCCGCGTGCTTGGGTGGCTTGGCTATCTTGGCTGAATATTCTTACAACACCTCCTTCTACACCATCTCATGCACTATTCTGTTCGAGGCTATCTATGGTAGATCCCCTCCATCAGTCACCCGCAATTTCTCAGGTGAATGTCTTGTTGCGGCCCTATATGATTTATCGTGATCGTGACTCTATACTTCTCTAGTTGCTCCATCATCTTGAGCGTGCACATGATAGGATGGTTGTTTTTTCCAAACATCATTGCCGGATGTGCCATTTACTGAAGGGGACATTGTGTTCGTCAAGCATAGGTAGCACCGCCAAATTTTGGTGAAACCGCGGAATCACTCCAAGCTTGCAACCAACTTCTATAAGCTATTTGAGATTGTCGCACGGGTTGGAACCTCGCTTACCGCCTCCGTCTTCCACCCGGTGTTCAACTTCTCTAAGCTAAAACGGATCATTGGAGACCATCCAGTCGAAGCAACTCTCCCTCCGCCAGCTTCCGGACTCACTCTACCAGACTTCCTCCCATAGCTCGTCACAGACACATGTTTTCTCACTCGAGAGGGTCTATCAGTCGACCAGGGCATGGTGTATTGACTTGGCTAGGCCCCTTCGAAGACGGTTGACTTGTATGCACTCTGCACTCAGTTTCCGGACTTATGCTTTGAGGAGAAGGTGAATTTCTCAGAGGGTGGCATTGTTACGGATGGCAATGAGGGGGAGGGACGCCCCAAATGTGGCGAGTATATCAGTGCCGCGAAAGGCGCAACAAGGATACATCAGTGGAAGAAGGCCATTAGGGCGCATGAATCTATTTGAAACTCCATGTATTTTCTTTATATTGGGCAGTTTAGGTATTTACGATTAACCTGTTTTTTGACCTAGAGGGTGCTATATAAACCCTCCTTGCCTTGTATGAGAACCATCTTGAAAGTATTATGAAATTGGAACTCTATGGGGTTATATTTTTCTATCATTTCCTTTTTCTCTCCCTCTCTTCTCTCTCGAAATCCCCCAAGTACGTAGCAGTTGGTGATGTTACTTCTGATGAGAACATTATGATTAACCTATTTTGTTGTTATAGATTGCAGGATGATGTCACCAAATAATTGGTGGTTGAAATAACTTTGAACAACGGAAGTGATAATACCTACCCAAGCCTTATGAGTCTGATGAAGTCTCATTCTTAACTCAAAAAGATACAACAAAATATTGTTGTTTCTTGGGAGAAGTTATAAAGGGTTTTATGAATAGAAATTTACTAGGATCGCACACAAATTTTTTGTTGCTGTTACACAAGTGTTACACTTTGAAGATTTAATATCCTTTGAGATGTTTTAACCGATGTCTACCACGAAACCTTTGAGTTCTTCAGCTGCAATTTTTGCCTTTCTACTGCCTTTTGCATCACAGCCACAGGCGGATTTGAAGTATACATCTCGAGTTCCATATGCTAGTGAATAGGAACACTTATGTACGTGAATTGTAGGAGCATTGGCAAGCAGTTAACCATACATTTATCTATCTTAGAGAGACATCATATGGAGGTGATGTTGATTCTTTAGTTGCCGGATATTGAGATCCTGACTATGTTGTATATTTGGAGAGTACGAGGATCTTGAAAGGCTATGCATTCATAGTTGGTCGTTCAGGAGTAAGTTTGGAAGTTTATTCTTCAACCTTTAGTTGTTTTATATACTAGAGAAGTAGAATATATGATCATTGATAGAAGCAGCTAAGGAAAGATTTGGTTAAATGGTTTAATCAGTGAGCTCTACCTTCCTCAAGTGGAAGTTATTATATTATGTTATAGCTTGAGTGCTAACTATTTGGCAAATGATCAAGTGCATCATGATAGGACCAAAATATTGATGTAAGATATCCATTCTTCCTTACTGAGATTGAAATCAAGGCACAAAGGATAGCCTAACTGATATGTTCGCCAAGCCGTCTTTCATTAGCTACTAGCGGTATTTTTGCAAACTCGCTACTTGTAAGGTATGGGGCATACACACGCATAGTCGTCTACCTTTTCTTCTTTTTCATCACTAATTCCCATAGTGAACATATGTTGCCACTTATGAATGTAGCTCTAATTTGGGTGAACCACGTATATTTTTGTGTTGTGTGATTTTATTTTATTATTTCTTTACTCGATTATTTGTTGTAGTCATCATTTTTTAAAGAAATGCTTAATTCCAAACAACTCCTAATATGTTTGTTCTGATAATGTGAAAAAATATGTTCTTCGTGAGCTTGAATTTTTTTCTATACACCATAGCAAAATGACATCGTTGAAAGACAAATAAACATGTACTTTATTAATGGATTCTCCTCATGAAATGCAAATTCAATTCAATTGAGGGTCTAGTGGCTGCGAGATAATCACTCTTTTCTTTATTATTTAGAACATCAACCTCACACGTGCCTGAATTATGTATCAATTGGGCCAGGGCCGGGTAGGCCGCTTTGGCACCAAATCCCTCTCAGAGTTATTTAGCATACAACTCTTTATTCAGTCAAATTTGATCGATTTGCTTTCTCTGGCAAGAGAAGAATGTGAGAGACCATTATAATAATGCTTTCTCTCGTATCTTAGCTTAGTAATTATCCCTCAAAGGCAGAATGGTTGTTAGGTTTTGAATCACCCTACAAACCCTAAGGCTGGACAGGGCTTGGTCCTGCTCGCCGCCCATCCGAGTGGCCTCTTCGATGCGTAGTGGTTTACCTCTTTGCATTATTCCATGGGTAGGTCGGTCTATTTGTCGATTTGCTTTCAATCCAATAAATCTCGTAAAGAAGTAGAAATCTTGCGCATTTTGGAATGACAAAGTGGCTGGTCCAAATTGAAATTACATTTTGTGAGTCTTACCGTAAAAGCTGACTTTTTCTGGGGAGCTAGAGAAATGCAAGATTTATGTTTAGATGTACTTGATAAAACATCAATTGAACAAGTATTCATATATTTTTAAGCCAACATATATTATTATAGGTGACTTCCTTCCTATCTCCATCTGCATCGACCTCCTTCACTTTTGTCGTGCTACTCAACGTTGAATCTGATAGGGATGAGTTTGATTACTCCTCCTTGAAGTTCACTGACGATTTCGACGTTCTCTCCAACTTGTTTAACTTCCTTTTGTGACTAGCCATAGTTGTTTTTAGTTTGATTCTCCATTACATGTTTTCACTGGGCGGCATGAGTTTCCTCTTGGTCCAATTCTATGTTGAGGCTCTTACCACCAGTTCAAGTTCGAAACATGGTTGTTGAAGTAATTTGTATAAAGGCAGGACGGTTACCCTTGTGTAACTGCCCGGTGTTGCTGCTCTATATAAGGCTTGGACGGTTACTCTTGGTGTAACCACCCGGTGTTGCTACCTGATGTAGTCCGGGCGGTTACCTGTATTGTAACCGCCCGATGTATTTAGTCTCACATCGTCATTTGTACATTCTCCCACCTCCTCTATTCTATATAAAAATGGGTGCACTCATGCAATAAGTAGATTTTTGGAGATTAAAATAAATATTTGTATTTGTATTTTGGGTTTCCACATTGATATCTATTTTACAGTTGTTTCACGTTCGAGACTTCCATATACGTCTTTGTCCTATGCACACAACTCTTGTTTTGTTTGCACCGAAGGACCCATCCCTCATCATGATCATGTAGCTACTCATGTATTCCACAAGTACTGGTGTTTCATGCTTTCTATGACTAGCCGCTTCAGTAGTGGAACTTCCCCCAAGTGTATCCTGTGATCATTATTCATCACATGCTATGCTTCCAGTTCTCCATCTATTTTTAACTTGTTATGGGTTCCTCCCGAAACCTCAATGTTTAACTTTTTAATGAAATCATTCATACTTAGAGCTTCCAAGAAATTCAATGACAAAAAACTAAAGAAAGAAAACTAATGTTTTTTTAGTAGGACAGGGAATGGATGTGGACCATGCATTTACTACTTCTGGAAAAGCTTTAACAATTTTGTATCTACTTCTGAAGAACATGAAAAGAGAAATTCAAAGGTGAATGAAAATTTTCCAGTTTGATTTTTTGGAATACCAGGATATTCCATTTCTCAACACCAAATTGCATATTGGGTACTGAATGGAAATTAACTAGGATGTCTGAAGCCCCTCCTAAAAGAAGGGTAGTAGATGCTAGAAATGTGTGAGGTATGTTAGTTTGTTACAGCTTAAGTAGAATCTCTTATTATTCTGATAACCTGTAAATGTTCTTTCCTCCTTGATGAGTTAGATTCAATCACAATACTATCTGATAAAATATGTATCAAATCAAAGAAAACTATGTCCTCTTCTTTTAATAAATTTTCTCTGAGATCCTTAACAATATCTTGGGCATGCATGATGTCCTCTGTAATCATTCATATTGCCAAGTATGATGCAAGGATCTTGTCTGATTTGCCAACTTGTGTTGCAATGTTGCTGATTTTTTGTATTAAATTTGCATTGTACTGATTTAGTTTGAAGCCTAACTTTTAGATAGATTGCAATTATTTAATGATCGTTCTTTTTAGCTTGTTTGATGCTTTTATACATGCTGTCTCAGCTTAGCATGCATCGTTTTTCAATACTGTTTTTTATGACGGCTAACCCATGTATTCTCATTTTGCTTTACAGATTAAGAGATGAGGATTGGAAGATGGGAGATATAGTGTATACACTAACAAATAGGAGGTGGTTAGAGAAATGTATTGCATATGCTGAAAGCCATGATCAAGCTCTTGTTGGTGACAAGACAATTGCATTCTGGTTGATGGATAAGGTAACAATGGACAAGCTCTTGTTGGTGACAAGACAATTGTTTTTTTTTTCACTTTATATGTTTTGTTGTTGCTGTTTTTCTCATCTTATTGTAATGTTAGTGTTATTATCTGTTAAGCTGTCCTTGTGCTGACCTCTTCAGGATATGTATGACTTTATGGCTTTGAACAAACCATCAACACCTTGTATAGACCGGGGAATAGCTTTACACAAAATGATAAGACTAATAACTATGGGAATAGGTGGTGAAGGATATCTCAATTTTATGGGGAATGAGTTTGGTCATCCAGGTATGATTTGTTTTGGCATAGTGCTGAAATGAATTGTTGAAAACACTGTTGATTTTCCTATCTTCTATGATTGACAGAATGGGTAGATTTTCCAAGAGGAGAACAACATTTACCAAATGGGAAGATAATACCTGGGAATAACTCTAGCTATGATAAATGCCGCCGCAGATTTGACTTGGTAATTCAGAAGATTACGAATATTAACTTTTCTTCCGCTGTTTGGTGCTTATATTTTCACATCACAGTATACTGCAGATGACATGAACTAATATATTAAATTTTTGCCTACCTTGCTAAGTATTGAATATTGTAACTTTCTTTCTACTATTTTATTTGAAAAGATAATTTGGTGGTTAATAATTTGTTTTGTTCTGATTTCACACCTCCGATTTGATAAATTTCTGAGAATTTTTACAAACATATCAATAGTATCAGGTTCTTTTCCACTAGGCTTGTTAATGCAATTTGCAGGCATGATATCCACAAATTATCAGGCTCTTTCTTTCTCGATCTACTTGAAACTTAATATTATTCCCTTCCTTGGAGTAAAAAGGTGCATGTTCAAAGAAGGTGACATCCTTGGATATAATCCTTCTATATAATTGTTGGTAGTAACACTTGTAATGTTTTTGATTGGAAGCATAACCAGCAAATACATATTTAATAGCTTGAGGTCCCAATTGTCTTTATTAAGTCCAACACTATGCACAAAGGAAACACACTAGAACACTTTTGGAGGTAGATTGAATAAAGAAACACTAGGGAGGAGACTTTTCGATGTTTACCTCCCTCCCAAGGTGTCAAACACAATCTGATTAATCATATATATGACAGTAAGTACACCCTTATCCCATAATATTTTTGGAATCTACATATGTTGCATCAAACACCTAATAGTTTCAATAATATGTTGGTTCTTCCTTTTAGACATCATTTTGTTGAGGAGTTCTAGGACAAGAGGTTTGAAAAACATCACATATTCTCTCAATAACTTTTGAGGTTCACTATTTATAAATTTCTCGTTATTATCACTTCTATTAATTTTAACTGTGACTCTAAACTGAGTTTTCGCATAATGATAAAATAATTTAAACAGTGTACAAATTTCATTTTTTTTCTTTATAAGATCGGCTTATGTTACAAAATTGTATTAATTACAGAGGAATTAAGTTAATGGGTCATACCATGAAACTATGAGAACGGGTAATAGAAAGAAGAGTAAGACGAGAGACTAGCATTTCGGAGAATCAATTTAGATTCATGCCAGGGCGATCGACCATGGAAGCTATACATCTCTTGAGGAGACTCATTGACAACTATCGAGAAAGAAAACAAGATTTGCATATGTTGTTTATCGATCATGAGAAGGCTTATGATAGGGTTCCAAGAGAGATCTCATAGAGAGTCTTAGAAAAGACGGGTGTAAATGTATCCGTTGGAATAGGGAAATTTGAAAATACTTCATTGAAAGGGGCTCACTCCTATATATAGGAGGAGATACATCTAGAGTAAGAAAGGAGAAAAATAATACAATAAAAGCTAGAATTCTAACCTTCTCCCTCAAGTTGGGCGTGTGATATCATGCATGCCCAACTTGCACATAATCTTGCCAAAAACATTCAGACTTAACCCCTTGGTGAGTACGTCTGCTAATTGTTGATCTGAAGGGACAAAAGGTGTGCTCACAACCCCCCTTTCAATGTTCTCTTTGATGAAGTGGCGGTCGACCTCCACGTGCTTTGTGCGATCATGTTGTACTGGATTGTGTGCAATGCTAATGGCTGCTTTGCTATGGCAGTAGAGTCTTATAGGATCCTTGCTTTTCATGCCAAGGTCGTTCAGAAGAGATTTAATCCACATTCCCTCGCAAATCCCATGAGCCATAGCTCTGAATTCAGCCTCAGCACTCGACTAGACAACCACATGTTTCTTACTCCTCCACGTTACCAGATTACCACCAACTAGAGAACAATAACCAAATGTGGAACGCCAGTCACCAGCCGAGCTTGCCCAGTCAGCATCACTATAGACTTCAACAGTTAATTCCATTCCCGGGGAGAACAGGATACCCTTTCCAGGGGAGGGCTTGAGATATCGAAGGATCCGGTGAGCAACTTCTAAGTGACGGGTTTTTGGTGAGTGCATGAACTGGATGATAACACCCACGGCATATGAAATATTCGGACGAGTATGAGATAGGTAGATAAGACGCCCAGTCAGTCTTTGAAACCCAGTAATATCAACAACCTCTTCTCCATCATCTCTTCCCAATCTATGGTTGACTTCAATAGGAGTGTCAGCAGGTCTACACGCACTCATCTCACAAGACTGGAGCAAGTCAAGAATGTACTTCCTTTGAGATATGCAAATCCCATGCTTTGACCGAGCGACCTCAATTCCCAGGAAGTATCTGAGATTTCCAAGGTCTTTTGCTTCAAACTCCTTTGCTAGTTTTTGCTTTAGAGTCTGGATCTTTTCAATATCATCCCTCGTTATAATAATATCATCCACATAAACAATAAGAGCAGTGAGTCTCACATGCTTGTGCCTTACAAATAATGTATGATCGGCATTGCTCTGTGAGTATCCGAAAGTGACCATAGCCTTATGGAATCTCCCAAACCAGGCCCGAGGAGACTGTTTTAGGCAAAGAACACGAGTGGGCAAGCAATTGATAAGGTACGCCGCAGTGAGAACCGCATCACCCAAAAAATACTACGGGAGGTGCATCTTCAGGAGGAGGCAGCAAGCAGCCTCTAGAAGATGACGATTCTTGCGTTCGGCGACCCCATTCTGAGCTGGGTGCAGACACAAGATGTCTAATGTATAATGCCCTAATCGCTGAGATAACGCTCAAAGGAAGAGTCAATGTACTCACGACCATTATCACTGCGCAAAACTTTAATAACAACATTAAACTGGGTAGCCACCATTTTATGGAAACGTTGAAATAAAGGGAAAACATCATTCTTGTTTTTCATTAAGTAGACCCACGTACAGTGAGAAAAACAATCGATAAACGTGACAAACCAATGGAAACCCAAAATAGAGGCGACAGGACAAGGACCCCAAACATCAGTATGAACCACAACAAAAGGAGAAGCACTAGGTGTAGATATATGATTAAGAGAAGCACGATGATGTTTACTAATAGCACACAGATCATATTTCAAGGCATTCAAAGATACATTCGACATAGTCGGAAATAAAAGATGCATAGTAGATATAGAAGGATGGCCTAGGCGGCAGTGCCAGGCGGCCAAAGAGGTCTGAACTGCGGAGAGGGCATGCAGAGTAGCGGCAGGACTGGAGGGGTCAAACAGGTAGAGGCCGTCACACAGTCTACCAGAGCAAATCACCGTCCCGTCTTCAGGTCCTGAAAGACACATGAGGAGGGAAAACAGGTTACTGAGCAATTCATAGAATTAGTAAGGTGACTAATAGCAAGCAAGTTGCAGTTAAACTTAGGAACATGGAGCACCGAAGAGAGGGTGAAAGAGGAGCAAGGAATGGATCCTTTCCCGGCAATGGGAGACAGAGATCCATCGGCAATGCTCACTTTGTCCCTACCAGACAAAGGAATATATGACAAAAAACCTGTAGCCGACCCAGTCATGTGGTCGGTGGCGCTGGAATCAATGATCTACTGGGTTGGAGAGCAAATAGAGGCAGAGTGGGCACCTGGAATCCCCTGGTGGGCATATGACGAGCTAGCTGACTGAGAGTAGTGGCCAAGTATGAAGCGACGAAAGGCTTGAATCTCCTCAGCAGATAGGGCAGAAGGAACCTCAGGAACAACATGTCCATTAGAAGAAGCGGGATCATCAACAGCATCGGAGAGATAAGCTGAGCGGGACGGAGAAGAGCGACCCTGAGTGCGGCCAAAAACACGGCCACCACGAGAAGGAGGACCACCGCAAGGAGGGGGGAAGCCATGAAGCTTAAAACAAGTGTCCCGTGTATGACGAGCTTTCCCACAATAGTCACATGTCAAATGATCCTTGTTTGTATGCTTGGGCCTAATATCACGACTAGAGCGACCAGAAGGACTAAACCAAGCAGCAAGGGCGGCGATCATATTCTTGTTGAACCAAACTATACACCTCCGGTAGAGAAGGGAGAGGAGAGCGTCCAAGGATCTGAACACTAATGGGATCAAGGTCGTTATTCAGCCCATGAAGAAACTCGAAGATCCGGTTGCGTTCCTCCCGAGCCCGGACCAACACCTCATCCTCAGGGGAGACAAGAGTAAGCGAATCAAAATTGTCATACTCTTGGTAGAGCTGGGTAAACTCCAGGTAGTAAGCACCGGGTGTGCGATCCCCTTGGCGCAAGAGGAAAATGTGTCTCCGTAATTGAAAGATCTGAGCGGCATTGCCTCGACAAGAATAGGTAATCTCTGCGCGCTTCCAAATGTCGACCGCAGTATCCAGAAAGATGTAGTTGCGGGCAATAGACTCTTGCATGGAGTTGATCAGCCAGGACATCACTAGGGAGTTCTCAGATTCCCATTGAGGCCAATCTGGAGAGGCAGATGTCGGTGCTCGGATGGTACCACTGATGTTGCCAAACAGATGACGATTCTTGAGGGCTAGAGTAATGGAACGAGCCCACGGGAGATAATTGGTGTCATCCAACTTAATAGTAGTGATCTGAGGAGTCCCGTGCTCATGAGTGGCACGAAGGGCGCCAGTAGACGACAAAGGATCGGAGGGCGCACTCCCACCGGAGGATACATTGGGAGAGTCGACACTTCCCGGCATAGCAGGCGAGGAATAGAAATCACATGGCTGCTACACGAAAAAGATCTCACTCATAGAAAGAGCAGAAGAGCCGAAGGAGCACAATCACGCATGAAGGCGAAGATACATCCTCACAAAGGGAAACAGACGTCGGAGTAAAATCATAAAGACAAGCCTTCAGATATCCGGCGTCGGTAATGGCTCATACAACCATGCGGAGAAGGGAAGAGTTGGTGCCGACGGGCGCGTGCAGCATAGGAGGCGTCGAATTGAAGAGACGGCGTGGACGGGAACAACAGAGGCGGCGGAGGGCTGGATCAACATAGGCGGCGGAGAGAGGGCTCGACGGGGATCGGCGAAGGCGCAGTAGTCGCGGGAGTCACGAAGGACGGGAGGCGGAGTCGGAGTCGCGAACAAGAGACGGAGTCGCACGATTAGGTTACGGTGGCTCTGATACCATTTTGTTAATAGGAAAATTGGAAAATACTTCATTGAAAGGGGCTCACTCCTATATATAGGAGGAATTACATCTAGAGTAATAAAGGAGAAAAATAATACAATAAAAGCCATAATTCTAACAGTATCATATATTGACATAATCAAAGATATGTATACAAATTCAGTGATGGGGGTGAGGACATCTGGAGGATTAACAGAGGAATTCCATATCAGTGCTGTTGTCTTACATCAAGGTTCAACTTTAAGCCCTTATCTTAGATGAGTTCACCAGACATATCTAACAAGCAATACCTTGGTGTTTATTGTTTGCGGATGATATCGTTTTGGTCGATGAGACGCGCGAGGGTGTAAACGCAAAACTTAAATCTTAGCAAGACACTTTAGAAAAGAAGAGTTTTAGGTTTAGCAGGGCAAGAAGGATGGATGACTTCGTTATTAAGTTGGGTGATCAAGATATTTCCCGTAGTGAATGCTTTAAATATCTTGGATCGATAGTTCAAATAGATGGAGGTGTTGATAAAGACGTGACACATAAAATCCAAGTAGGTTGGTTGAAGTGGAGAGGCGCGTCAGGGATCTTATGTGATCGTAAGTACCATTAAAACTTAGATGCAAGTTTTACCGTACTGCAATTAGACCAACGATGCTCTATGGTTCTGCGTGGTTGGGCAGTGAATTGCGTGCACGAGCAAAAAATGGTAGTTGCAGAGATGAGATGGTGGATGTGTGGACACATGAGACTGGATAAAATTAGGAATGAATGTATCGGGGATAAGACAGGAGTGGCACTAATTGCAGAGAAGATGCGAGAAGCTCGACTAAGATGGTTTGGACACGTACAAAGGAAACCATTAGAGACACCTGTTAGGCGTTGTGAGAGTTTAGTCACTAGGCATGTTAAACGAGGGAGGGGTAGACTAATAAAGACTTGGAATGAAACTATAAGGAAAGACAGGATGTACTTAGGCATTAGTGAGATTATGACTAAAGATAGGGCCCAATGGCGACAAAGGATCCATATTGCCGACCCCACTATAGTGGGATAAAGGCTTGACTGTTGTTGTTGTATAAGATCGGCCTAGGTAAAGTGAGAGTGATCATCAATAAATAACACAAAATAAGAAAACCATTAATTGAGGAAACATGCAAAGTCTAAACATCAGAATGGATCAAATCAAAGCAAATTATACTTCTATTATAACTAGAATAGTATTTGGTTCTACAATATTTCCCAAGATCGTAGACTTGTCATTCAATTCTTTTGGTAAACTCGGTAAAATTATTGCTAAAGATGGATTTCAAGGTATTCAAATTTGCATGCTCCAAAAGCTTGTCAAGTATTCATGACAAACTCCGTCAAACTTTTGTCCACCACCGGCTGTCCTCCCGCTCACCAGATTCTGAAAGATACAATGTGAAACAAAGAAGGTATACTAAATATAATCTGAGAAAGATATTCCGAGAGATTTGTATGTCCCGTTTATGAAACATGGGTGCATAAGGTCCATCACCAAGCTTAACACTACCAAAGGAGTGAACTAGGTAATCCCACTAGAAGATCATGTCACGTGATAAGAAGCACCAGATTCAATGATCCACTGCGTATAAGACTTCCTATCGTATGGGGTAGAAGTCTTACATATGCTAGGAAGACTGAGCATAAGCAGCAGTGTTAAATATATATTCCACAGTGGACCTTCCAATAGTGGTCTTCAAGGCCACCAACTCTAACCAAAATTCATTTTCAACAACAAGATTCTTTCTATTGTCCACAGTCTCATACAAAGTTGTTTGAGTCCTGATATATTTCCCATCAAAACCTCTTTAACCATCTCACTGGGATCAAATTAGGATGCAAGCCCCAACACTTTTCTTTCTCATATCCTTTCTTCTCATAGTAGAGACACTTCATCTTACTTTTTCCTCGTGTCTTTTGGAATCGGAAGAACTATGATAGTAGTTTTTTGTTCCACTTTCTATGTTCAACAATAAGAGCGGATTTATCATGTCTTAAATCTACTCCAGCACAGAGGGAATTTATATGGTTAGCCTCTCCCTTAATATAATGATTGGTAATCCCCAAATCAGGAATAGAATTTCATCCCAGCATCTGAACAGTGAAATTCTAACTTGGTTGGAAGTCCAAAAACAGTTCAAAGACCCTTCTCTGCATAAGTTTTTTCTTACAGTCCTCAACGGAATGTATATCAGAGTATTGGTCCATTTCGGCCTACTTATGGGTCAAGTTGCTATAATATTTCTCAAAATTAATCATGGATGTTTGCTCAACTTAAAATTAATAAATCTTAGCCAGATCATTCTTTTTTGAATTATTTCTCTCCACTAAGTCTCACATCTCTTTAGCAGTTCGGCAGAACAAGAACTGATTAGCAATATTGGGTTTCGTATAATTAAGGAGTCAATTGATCACAGTCGAGTTTTGTCCTTCCCATTCCTCATTAGACGGATCTGTTGAACTGGTTTGAATCCAATGATAAAACAAAGTTTCCTCCGACTCCCAATAAGGATTTGTAGTTATTAAGGATGGAGAAGATAATTTTTACCATCTAATTTGATTTGGGTAATTTCGTGGGAGAAATCAACATTAAAATTACCTCCACCATAGTGTTCATAGGAGTTATCTGACCCTTCTGGGTGTTTAACACACTCAGTGAAAAGGCGAAGTTGGCGGTACAGGTTGTAAATGGAACAGCAAAAGAGGAACTTAGATCACAACAATAGTGCAATTGCGGCGCACAAGGAAAGATACACAGACCACTACAACAAAAATCCTAAAGTTTTGAGTCAGCTAAGAGGCTTCTAAAGAAGACACCCACACGGCAAGGAACTTCTAGAAGTTGTTGAATGAAGCAGTTTAAAGAAGAAATGTTGTTGAAGGCGAGGAAAAGAAAAAAAAACGAGTGGCGTCGAACACAGATCACGTCCATAAAAATAAGTGGCTGTCAAAGGTATATTAAAACTATTAAAGATATGTATGATAGAGCACTAATTAGTATTAGTAGTGTAGAGTGAATCAAGAAATTTCAACAGTCATGGGTTTACATCAATGATTAGTACTGACGGAGATGTTTACAAAAGATATCCAAAACAAGGTGCCTGGCTGTATGCTTTTCAAAGCGGCATAGTTCTAATTTGTATTAATACCCTAAAGCCACGAGTAATGAATGGAAATGGTAGATTCACAAAATCGAACTAAATAGTCAGGATAAGGTTATTAACGACGATGATGATGCTCCTAGAATTTCATGCTGCGCTGTACTACTGTGGTGGCATGAGTCATGGTTTCACCCTATTGCAGGTACCAGGTTGTATTGTTAATATTCTGGAGTTTTTGTGTATTTACTCTGGAGCATGGCATGCCTCCAGAGCCCTGTGAGTGTCATCATCACCCCAGCAGAGTTACATAATTAATCTAAAAACAAGTTAAACTGCTTGCATTATATTTATTCAATTGTGGTTATCTTATCATTAGTTTTATTTTATTTTTAAATTCATGAAATGTTAAACTGTTTGCATTATAGCATTTGTGTTGTATCTCGCTTATCATTTTCATCAATTAATTTTTTTCATAAAATTTAACTCTCTAATGAAAGTGGATTAGTTTTTATATTGAATATTCTGTTATATGGATATTATAACTTGTTAATTCAGGGTGATGCTGAATATTTAAGATACCATGGATTGCAAGAATTTGATCAAGCAATGCAGCATTTTGAGGAACAATACGGTGTAAGATTTCTGTACTTGTACATCAAGTATTGGTTCCCTCTAATCTTCCTCCCATGTGTGTGGGTCATGTGTGCGCAAGCATATGTACGCGTACACTTGTATGTGACGATTGTAGTTACTGACGATCGATGAACATGTTTTTCCAAAGCATTTTATGTTGTAGTGTTCCTATATTTAAGAACGTCTTAGGCTATATTTGGGACAGTGGGAAAAGTTCTATTTCCACCGCCACCGCTGTTTTGGAAGCGTTTGGTTTCTCGGTGGTGGGAAAAGTGTTTGTGCCAAAAAGGTGTTTTCTGGGCTTTTTGGAAAACAGCGAACCCTCCCACTTCCAGAAAAGCTAAAATGGGTATTTCACATTTTCATGCTTCTCTTCCCATAGGTCAACATCTCCCTTATTCACCTACTATTTTTTTTTATGTCAATTCTAATCCCACCATTAGTTTCCCACCACAATTTTCCCACCGCCACAGCCGTCCCAAGCAGCGCCTTAGTTTTTTATTAAACACATTTTTTCATATATGAAATTTAATTGACTAATAGTTGGTTCATTTATTTATTTCGAAATTAGTATTCACTCAATATCGTGGATCGTTGCAGTTCATGATTTCGGAGCACCAATACATATCCCATCAAGATGATGGAGACAAGATGATCGTCTTTGAGCGGGGAAATTTAGTGTTTGTTTTTAATTTCCACTGGTCCAATAGTTACTTCAGTTATCGAGTTGGCTGCTTGAAACCCGGAAAGTACAAGGTATTCCCTTTGGCGCAATCTAGATGCTATGGTTATTTTAAATTTTTTTGCTGTGAGATGTAGAATTGCCTACTGTTTCTTCCTTCTGCTGTAACACTGATTACTGCTGGTGCTAGATAGTCATTTGTCAAGAATTGCTTGTTAGTTTAGTGGTGAACATTGCATATTAACATTTATGAACACATCGGAAGTAGTTTTTTTTCATAGAAAGACGTCATAGCCTTTAAACCAGTTGTTTGGGGTCTCTTTTTCAGTGCTCTTCTCAGTTGGTTATGGCTTGGTGTTGTCCTGGGTATTAAACTTTAAACTACACATCATTTTGAGCAAGTTTCATACAAGTTACCTTCGATCCACATTTTCTCCTTCTTAATTCTTGGTACACTTGACGATATGAATCACTTGAAAATAAATGTATTCGTTTCGTAGCCGATCTATTACAAGATCAATTTGGATTGGCTCTTGTTTGTTTAGAAAATGTGATTCGAGGAACTATATGTGGTGCAATCTAGAATAATTTGATACCGACTCGAAATTTTGTAACTTCAACTTCATTAACTCTTGTTTGTTTAGAAAATGCGGTCCTACAATCTGCATCTAAAGTTTTGGATCGAACTAATCCATTGACTCTATCTATTCAGTTTATTGGCGTGTTTTCTACCTTTCTTTGTGCATGTCAAAACCACCCAAATCTATTTCATACTAACATATTTTCAATAAATATCAACCACACCATTCCCCATTCCTACTTTTGCCACACACCTAACTTATCATTATCCTTTTTTTGTCACACTCATCACTTAGCTTTATATATTATTGGTCTAATTATTGTTTTATAAGAATTTTCTTCTTATCATATCAATACAACCACATCTATACTATCTTCATCTAATCCCTATTTTTATAAATAGTAGATGCACCCGAAGCTGACATGGGTGGGTGGGTAGAGAATACCTAGGGGCGCGGGATAATTCTCTCTAAGGAACTCGGTAAAATAGCCCCGTAACTTCGGGAGAAGGGGTGCCTCTTCAAAAGGGGACTCGCAGTGATCAGGCCCGGGTGACTGTTTATCAAAAACATGGGTCTCCGCAAAGTCGTGAGACCATGTATGGGGGTTGATGCCTGTCCATTGCCGAAAGGTCAAGGAAGTTGGTGATCTGATTACAGGGGTGTCGGCAATCGAAGCCCCAGTGAACGGCAGTTGTTACTATAACAGTTTTAAAGATGCAAAACTCCTTGTCGTGTAAGTTTCGACCCGCATAGTTAAACACAACACATCCAGGTATTTGTTTTCTAATAAGAAAGATTGAGGTTTAGGGTCTTAGGGTTTAGGTTTCCCATTAAAACTGCATATAATATACTATTAATTTGTTGTGCTTATAATAAACCATGTGGCCTCTATGGACTGGACAATATCTCCGTTGTTCCTAAGATGCATGCCATTTTTATTAATATGTGAAAAACGGTAAAATTAGATTCTTTCATTGTATTTTTTTATATTCTAAATCAGTTGTTGAAGCATGAAAGTTCAGTTTTGTACGAATAATTAATGCCTTGCTACTGCAGGTTGTTCTCGACTCTGATGACAAACTCTTCGGCGGGTTTGGCCGAATCGATCCATCTGCTGAGTACTTCAGCAGCGTAAGTTCACACCCCAACTTCTCTTGACAGTAATTTTTTCTTTCATTCGATGCACAAAACAAACAACTCGCTACTCTTCTATCAAATCAGGAAGGCGCATACGACGAAAGGCCTCACTCCTTCCTGGTCTATTCTCCGAGCAGAACGGCGGTCGTGTACGCCCTTTTTGAGAACTGATTGCTGCCGCATCATCAGCTTCCACAAAAAGAACACCGCAAGCAGCAATGGAAGATTGAATGTGTATCGCGCGCTCCATTCTGTGCATGCTTTTGCTCTTATTTAAAACCCTCATTTTATCATCATATTAATGATAGTTAGCCCCTAAGATCGTAGGTTAGTTTGATGTGTAGTATTAATCCTGGAGTGTTTATGGCGCGAAGAAATAATTATGAAGTAAATGGCTCTGATTCACTTAATAATCGTGAGATTAGCATTTTATTTTATTTTTGGTTCTAAAATAACCCTGGGAGTGATTAGTTTTTTTTTTTACCTACAATTAGACATTTTATCTGCAACATTTTTGTCTCCAATGTGTTTGGGTTTTGAGCTTTTAAGTTTTGATGTTCTGCAAAGTTGGTATTATAAATATGTAATTTATTTTAGAATTAATTTGCCTTCTATAACTCAAATTGATTGGATGTCATTGATCTTATATGAATATAAAGAATATTTTTTAAAATAAAAAATATTTTAACCATATTATATAAAATTGTAACTCAACGTTTGATAATTAACATGCATTTTTCTTTATTTATTTTTAATAATACTCTTTACATCTCAGAAATTCCGTGATAAAATGAAAATAAACACGAGTGCAGGATTAATTCATGATGCATACACACATGGAGTAAACTTAGGTTATGTTGATGCTGATGAGGTTATTATTGGAATACAATAAGATCGTGAACTCATCAAACATTAGGTTAACTGAACCTAATTAAAATTAAAAAAAATTTATATTAAAATTAAAGTGTCGTTTAAAATTTTCTGGCCTTGGAAGTTTGGTTTAACGTTCACAAAAATTGGTTTACCTCAACTGGCCCTTCGGCCTTGGCTCGGCCTGGCAATGGACAAGAAATGGGCACGACAATGAGCCTCCGTTAAGAGCGGAAGTGGGCCACTAACGGGCTTTATGCGGCTTTAAATGGGCCTCTACTGGGCTTTAAATGGACCCTTGTTGGGCTTTAAGTGGGGTGTTAATGGCTGCAAAACGGGCCTCTATTGGGCTTTAAATGGGCCTCTATATGGGCCTCTGCTGGGCCTGATATGGGCCTTGACTGGGTCTACCGTGGACCTTATGTTAGCCTGATGGCCTTAAATGGGCCTCCGCCGGGCCTATGAAGGGCCTTACATATGTCCTAAACTGCGCAATTTCATGTGCTTTATTTGGCCTTTTCGCATACTATAATGGTCCTGCACTGGGCTTTTCATGGATCCTCGCTGAGTCTTTAGGAAGTTTCTATTGGGAGGGTTTCCGTGATGGAGTTTATTAGTTTAATGAAATTATTTAGCAAAATAATAATCAGCTGACGTGAAGCAAAATGTTAGGATGACCAAATTTAAGTTTAGAAAAAATATGATTTATTCTAATTACTTCCAGAACATTCCTGCTGCATGCAAAAAAAACATGAAAAATGTTCACCAGGACTTGCAACTCTATAATATCTTTTCAAAGCCCAAGGCTTTCTATAGTTCCATACCTTTCGGAACCGATTGCTTGTTGCAAGAAAATGTTGTACAAAATATTAAAAACTTTAAATTTTCTACGTTATAGCGAAATTATGTTTCGCGCATCAGCATAATCGTCTGATCCGTACTAACCCCCCGCAAAAATTACATCATGTGGGGCAAGCTTAGGCAAAACTATCGAGAAGACTCGAGTCTTCAACAGTAACAAAAGGATGGAATTTTCAACCCCAAATGGGCAGACATCAAATTTACGTTCATTTTTTGCTCGCACAAATATATAGCTCAGAACTGATGCTCGCATAAAGGAGGAACTTTTAGAAGCAGAATCCCGGCAACTCAATCGTCAGTATTGAGCGGGGCATCAGCGATGGCTTGAATATCCTTCCTACTTTTGACCAGGCACCTCTTCTTCATATCCGCGCTGAGCTTATCCAAGTCTTCCGCGATGGCCATGTAACCGTACAGGATCGCATCTGAATCCTTGGACAGGATTTCTCCGTCATCCAGATTCCTCTTTCTGTTCGAATGGAACTCCTGCTTCCCACGCTTATTAGCGGAAAAATGATTGTGGAGTCTCTGCGCTTCCTGTAAGCCGGAAAATGTGGGCATAAACTTCAAGGCGAAAATGCCCTGGTTTGAAGGCTTCCCGAGGCATACCCCGGTCATTCCTGCACCAAAGCCCATATCTGGACAAAAAAAAAATTGCATATCAGAATATGAAATTTAAAAGAGAAGGGAAAAAATTGCATATCAGAATATGAAATTTAAAAGAGAAGGCAAAAAAAATTGCATATAAGAATATGAAATTTAAATGAGAAGGCAACATTTTAATGATATATAATACATGTCGCGGGCATGTTGGTGAGCGAAATTTGAACAAAGGGTGCCGCGGGTCAAGTGGGTGGATTGTTTACTTGCTCCGGATTCTGCTGCCAACACCTACTCGGTAATCTAATATTTAAATCAGCCGTGGACGGAATGCTTAGGCCACCATTTCGTGTTATGCGGTGGTGGAGAATGGTCGACCAGCCTGATCAAAATTGGCATCTGTCTATTTGGTCCAACAATTTAAGTTCTGTTTGTCTGAACATTTTTGCTTCGTTTCTGGCAGGGAAAAAAAATATCACCCACTTATATAAACTGTCTGGTAAACCTCTCATTCCCACCTCTACCGCACAAAAACCTCATTTTTGTTACCTCATTTTTGTTATTTGATACTGCAACCTCATTTTTGTTATTTGATACTGCAGCCCCCCTTCATCTCCCACCACTCCATTCCCACTGCACACCGCCCAGACAAGCAGACCCTTAGATAGAGACTACCGCCCAAAAAAACAGACCCTTAGATAGAGACTACCGCCCAAACAAACAGACCCTTAAGAGACTACCGCCCAAACAAACAGACCCTTAGATAGAGACTACGTTAATGCGATGCACTCTGACCGTCTAAGATGCTCTGGTACCAAATTGATGCAACCTAGACGAACTCTTATATACTTTGATATCATTCTTATGTAACCCTAGATGCACTTCAATGCACCACGATAGCAATATTGATGCGATCCTAATGTCATTGTCGCATTTCAATGCAGTGCGACAGCAATTTGATGCAAGCAATGTGAATCAATCAATACATATAATATACCAAAAAAAATTCTATAGAAAATTAAGTTACTGAAAGAATAGTAAGGTGGGCTGAAAATAAAGCACTACCCTAACAAAGTAATGCTAGAAGATCAAACTCTTCGACTATGGAATCAATGCCGAGGCAGAACTTAAGCAGTAGCAAAAAATCCTTAGCAAGAGCGTTGTGGCTAGACAACAACCCGATGGAACTAGAGAAAATTAACTTGGGAAGAAGTCGCAAAACACAAACAAGAAACTAAGAGACATGGCAGAGGAATTCAGGGTTGAGGAAAATCAAACAAGTTTATTCATGTCATTTTACCATTTCCCAGACCTCTTTTTAGGGACTGCCGGGATGTGAGTTCAAAACAAAACAATCAAAAGTTACAAAAATGTCATTCCGCTTAGAACAGCTATCAACTTGTTCGTAAACTAAATTTCCCGCCCAAAATTAAACCTGGCTTGCTCTTCTTCGTTCGTAAAACTAATTTTCCACCCAAATTCTCTCCCGTAACTCAGCCCTGCCTCCACTGAAACCCCCAATATCCCCTCAAAACAAAACAATCAAAAGTTACAAAAATGTCATTCCGCTTAGAACAGCTATCAACTTGTTCGTAAACCAAATTTCCCGCCCAAAATTAAACCTGGCTTGCTCTTCTTCGTTCGTAAAACTAATTTTCCACCCAAATTCTCTCCCGTAACTCAGCCCTGCCTCCACTGAAACCCCCAATATCCCCTCCCGTAACTCACGCCTAGCCCCTCCACCAAGACCCTTAAATTCCCCCTCCCAGGAAAGCCCACGCTCAGCCCCTTGAGCCAGTCCCAAACTTCAGCCCCCAAAACTGCCCTCAGTCCAGCAGCGGATCGACCCCATTTCCACCCTCCCTGGACAGCCACCAACCCACTTCGAGTCACCAGATCTCCCCTTCCTCAGCGGTGGCCCCTTACTCTCTGAGTTTCATTGTTGTATAGAACATTTTCTTCGATAATAATATATGGTTGTGATTTCATGTTTGATAAGATCTCATGTTGGTAGTCGTTTGATCTGGAATATTTTGTGATTTGGAGGAACTATTCGTCGTGCATTGTTCTGGCCCTCCACGTGGAGGAAAGGCTAAATCTGTTTGCTAAAAGAATTATTTGGTCTTCGCTTAAAATATTACGTGATTTAATTTTTTATTGTTATGTTTTGACTTCTCCGTCGGATCTTGCATTTGTGTTGCATATAGTATTGAAGGGTAATAGAGTTATCTTCCCCGCACATCACATTAGGATTGCATTTAGTCGTGCACCCGCGCATCCCACCCTGCGTAATAAAGCTAGGTTCGGGCACGCTTATGATACATCATTGAGTCTATAAATTCCTCCATGGCTAGTGAGAGGGATCATTTGACACGACTTTATGGTGGTAGGGCTGAGTATCGTTCGGGTCATCATCGTTACACCTCATCGTTATTTAAGGAATCAGAGTCCATATATGTTCGACCCCATAGAGCTCCTCCGGGGAGATCCTCATACTATTATGTTAACCAACCTCGTTCACCATCACATGTTCATGGGGATCTCACATCTACCATTGGAAACAATTTGATTATGTTAGGAACGATCATTCAGATGATTATCAAGAGCCATATAGAGGTCACCACCATAAGGATAACATCATGCGCATAAACAATCCTAGTATTCCAAAAAAGAGATATCGGGAGCCAAATTTCAACGATTGCTTCTTGAGTGATTTGATCGCATTAATGCTCATTTTGATAGCTTGAAAATTGCCTTAAAAGGAACCAATAGGATAAAATCTTAGGATTTAGGTCAAGCCACCAAGGCATCTAATAGTGCTCCCACTGGTACGACAGGCCTAACACCTGGCATTGCTACATCTCATCCCGATGAGGTTCAATGCCAGCTTGATTATGAGATTAACTCTGATCATGACTTTGTGTTACAGGTGGAGAGAAACATTATTATGATTAGTGAGTATGGTTACGAGAATGAGGATGAGCGGCCTAGTGACACTATGATGGTATATACATTCCCTACACCAGATATGGAAATTGCTCCTTCGGCTAAGACCCATTCCTTGACACTCTACCTACTGACCCACTCTTGAGTATGGGATTTTCCCACTCTTCCCATGTCGTTGTCCCAAGCCACATCACAACCGAGAGTCGAGCCCAGTGTTGGCCTCGTAGTGGTAGCCTCACCCATTTTATGAGGACACTACCCCTCACGAAGGTACTCATCTGGAGGATCATGACCATTTTGACGGATTCTTTGACGAGTCCCACTGATGAACCATCACTTCCTTGTGAGGGTGAGATTCATATGAGCGGCTCGTTTACGAGTACTGAATCGTTGACACGTTATGTTGAACGTCCCTTGTGTTAAACATTCCTGATTTTGCTCATTGGATTTTCAAATGTATTAGACCCAAAACTGTGAGAGAGAGAGAGCTTGAACATAGATTTTGCATGCTGGCAATGGGCGTGTAAGATATGTTTTCAAGAACCTTGGTGCTAACACAACGCCTGACTTTCCAAATGCACTAAAGCTATCTTAACTCCAAGATGATCGGATTGTCATCCAGTTCAAAGAACTGATCGCAGTGGTATAACCAATATGTGACCTCATCGCTTGAGAATTTTGAAAAATCATGCGTGAGATTCTCGTTGGGGATTTATAGCGGTATGGCATAACGACCTTCATTATAGGGCATGGAATTGTCTTGACTCACATCCGCCAGATGATCTATGGCGACGGTGTGAACATGCTTCTGATTTCCTCAATAGATTTGAGTTGCAGAGCTAGCATCTCTTGGAGTGATATTTCCATCGTTTCGAAGATAATTGCTCCACCTCCCTCCGAATATCCAGTGATCTAATGTTATATGTGACAACCATGATAGGATTGTTTCTATGATACCACTGTTGTTGTTCTTCGCCAATCTGACAGACAAGAACCCAAGGAACTAGAGGAACTTCGGAAGAAGTTGCTAAAACAAAGAAACTAAGAGAGATAATAGAGGAATTCATGGTAGATCAATTTACTATCTCCCATACCAATTTATAGGCACCGGCAGGATACGAGTTCAAAAAACAATCAAAAGAACTACAAAAATGTCATTCCGCTTATAACAGCGATCAATTGTTCACACAACTAATTTCACCATTCAAAATTAAACATGGCATGTTCTTTCAAAGTGGTAGAAGGTCTTCACATAGGGAGATGAATTCAAGTCGAACAACATATGAAAAATAGCAGGGCCACAAAAATTCCAGCCCGACAAAGCAACCAAAATCCAACCTGCAACAGCAGTAGGTGAAATAGAAAGACCAGCAGGTGGTAGCAGTAATCAAGATAATTCCTGATAACTTCATTCTCTCCTTCTAAATTTTTTTAACAACAATTGAACTAGTTAACATCTAAGAACAGCGAATAACTAAGCAAATGATGAATTTGGTAGGGAGAAATTTAATGGAAAAGAAAGATGTGGAAGAAGCAAAGAAGAAACAAAGGGTATCAGGAGGAAATCCATAGGATTCATAAGAAGCCGTGGTTAGTGATAGGATTCTTTTTTAGGCCAAATTATTTTTGGTGTAGCTTCTACGATTTTGAGAGCAGACGAACATTTACACCTCATCCAAAGACGATGACAAGTCTAAGCCAAAGGACAACGATGAAACCACACCAAAGGACAGATGGGGGCGAATCCACACCAAAAGAAAAATCTATGAGTTGACCAGTGGGGAACTTAGGGGGGACTTTATAAAAGAATGTCACGATGCCAAATGTGTGTGTGTGTGGGGGGGGGGGGGGGGGAATCCAGGCTAAAAGTGCATGATGCCATGGTTGGAAGTAACATTTTTTGGACAGATATGAAGGGTAACATTGAACTTTATGTTAAAACTTGTCACGTGTGCCAACAAAATAAGGTGGAAAACAGGCAATCATCTAGACTACTTGAACCATTATCGGTTCCCGATTGTCGAAGGGAGTAGGTTAACTTTGGACTTCATTATTGTCATTCCAAATTCTATTTTAGATCCATCACGGTGGTGGTGGATCAATGTTACGATCATACCATTCCCTAACAACTGCATGGCTTAAGATGCGACAAGGTTCTTTTTCTTTAAGTAATGAGCACTTCCATGAAATATTAAAAGTAATTGAGACCCTCTCTTCACCGAAAAGCTATAGGAGCTTTTCAAACTATTTGGAATGGAATTGAGCTTCTCCACAAGCTTTCATCAGTTTACTGATGGACAACACGTTAAGGTGAATATCATGTTCAAATGTGACTTGAGGCACTTTTTAAGTGCCAACCAGTGGAGTTGGTACAACTTCTTGATAGTGCACAATTTTCTTACAATTTGCAACAAAGCAAGGCCTCGGAACAAAGCCTATTCAAGCTTGCTACGGAGCAACCACCACTTGTTCGAGACCTACTTGATGAACATTGTTTGTACTTGCCAAACATATGGACAAACTGAGGGTGAATTTCAAGTTCGAGCGCTTCTTGAAGTAATTTGTAAGTGTCATCCAGTGGAATCAATACAAACACCTTGATATTGTGTAATTTTCTTACAATTTGTAACCAAGTGAAGTCATGATAGACTGTTACTTGGCGTTTTCAATGTTCTACAACTATGTGGAATATATAAAAAAATATCTACAAAGCTCTAGTCTTCTACATGGCTTTAGAATCTCCTAGAGCCTTCTTCTATCTTAGTACCAAATTTATTATATAAAGTACTAACTACTAAAGGATATAGCATATGTTTTCCACACTATATTCTTAGTAAGATTTCAAGCATTCCCATGATCAATATAAGTGTTGTCGATATTATAAAACCACATAATTTTTCCTTAATTTACTTTTGTTATCTTCTCACTCTCCCACCAAGCACCTCTATCAGTAAATACTATTTCTAAACTCTACAAGGCCAGTCACAATAATCATCGTAATAAACTTAGTCATCTTATCTCACATGAAATTTGGCTTCACTTTGGTTCCAATTGGCTTCCTATAACAACTGACCTTAAGAAGATAACAATTCTGACATTTAAAATTTGATCATTATTTATAGTGCACTCATTTATTCGATTACTTTCTTTACTATTAAAATGTACTTTTATATTATTACTATAAATGGTGAGGTCAAACTCTCTCCTAGAATCACCTTATAACCTTGTCAATAACTTCCGTGTCCATTCTAAATAAAAAAAGGTATAGTTGTGAGTTGATGGCTCCACATTGTAGGCAATGGTCTTCTCACTCTTAAAAAAGTGTTCTTTATTGCAGGATAAAAGGTTTAGCAGAGCTAATTATCGCTACTCCCACTGTCCCGATCTCTTATTTTGGGTCTTCCATGGATCTCATCATAGCTCTATGCCCATTTGTGACATCCAATGGTTATCGCTTTCTTCCTCAGGTATGTTGTAGTAAGTTTATTTGAACTCCTAATCCAATTTCATGGGCATAATAATAACCATATTAATAATATACTCGTTAATAATTATCTTAATAACAGGTATCATGTCACTAAACCTATTCAGATCAATAAGTTTCCATGCTACCTCTTTATCCACGACTATCCCAACCACATTCATATTATTAAAATTTCCAACATAATAACTTATAACCGTCTTTAAACTTTAATATCTCAATTCCACTTGGTATTTAGTATACGAATAGTCACAATATCCAAGAACATTTTTCTTCCCATTTTAATTCCCCAGATTAGAAGTAACCAATTAAGACTAATATTGGACCTAAAAGGTCCAACCTTTGCACCAAAATCAGGTTAAGTCATGAGGCACTGTTTTGGGAAATATTTCAAGCTCACGGAACTAACTAAAGTTCAATTTTGAATTCATTTCAGTTGTAGCATGAGTCTTCCAATTGGTTGTCAACACTTATCTTTGTCATTTGGCTATAGACATGCACTGAAAACTCAACAGAAAAGAGACAAAAAATTGAGAAAGATATATGAAAGTGCTTGAAGTAAACTACCGGTAGAATTGATTCAAAAAGAAGAAAATTATCTAGAATCTTGGAAGCATATATGACAGTATGCAGGCATAAAATGTATGTCTTGATCTTGTGCTCCACCACTAAAAATCTATTTGAATCTGGCCAGGAATAGCAGTTCTGTTTTATTATGGTCTGAGGGCAAAAAAGTAATTCAATTAAGAGATCTTCAATCTTCAGTCAAACAGTACAACCATGTTACTCCTAAAGACACTTCAACATAGGAATCAAATTTTCTCCGCATATGTAACTAAATATGTGTTACGGCACTCGACGCGTGGGATCCATATTGGGGGCGCACCTACCGACGTCGCCAACCAACCGAAGCCACCTGACATTGCTATGTTATTTTCGTAGTATCTTTTATTTCGAATGTTTGATCTCACTTGTAGTAAGCCCAAGTGAGGGGCGCGAACTTTGTTTGGGTTTTCTTTTGTGTTGAACCGAGCCAGTTCGTTTTGGTGGAGGGACCTATATGGTCCGGTTGGTTTGGAGGAATGGGTATGCAAGAAGTTATTTCCCAAATCCCTTTCTCTCTCTAACTCCCTCTCTCCCTCTCTTCCGCTCGTTTGCGCTGACGCCCTAGCTACCGCCGCGGCTGTCGACTTCCGTCATCGCTATCGCCGCGCGTCACCAACGCCGGCCTCCGCCTCCCCTCTCTCGATCTCTCTCTCTCTCTCTCGGCTTCTCTCCTCCTCTCCTCCTCTCCTCCTCTCTTCCGCAGATCTCCACAACGGATCCCTCCCACACGGAAGGTTCTTCCTCCTCACTCGGCCCCCTCACACGAGCTAGATCCGCAGCGATCCGAGCACACAACAATATGCCCAGTCACGGGTTCAAATCCTGGAAGCAGCCTCTTGCAAAAATGTAAGGTAAGGTTTGCCTACATTTCACCTTTGTGGTGGGACCCTTCCCCAGATTTACAGTCTGTCGCTTTTGACCACTCGGCCACTCTCCCCTTCCCAGGCCGACGCCCCGGTTCCTGAATCAGAAGGCGTTCTGCAGAAGATTGAAGGGAACTCGTAGATTAGCTAGCGTTCCGGGAGAAGAATTTCATTTAGATTGAGTAAGTTCATCAAAATTTCTTGAAATAAAGTCGCTAGCGAGGCGAGCGATAGCGAAGAAAGGATCCAAAGGGTTGTTCGCCTATCGGCTCACCGACTTCGTCTCCTCATGAAGTGAAATAGAAAAGAGCTCTCTTTCACCTATAGGGTACTCGCTTGCTGCCCTGCGGCTTGCCGACTACTTGCTAAGAAGAAAACTCCCCACACCCTTTCCTGCCTATCTTGTATCTTGTTGACTGCTTGCTTCCCACACCCTTTCCTGCCTCCTATCCATCCTATCTTCCTGCGACTATGCAGTTTGCCAACTGCTTGCTAATAAGAACTCCACCCACCAAGCCTTTCCTGCCTCCTATCTTCCTTCCTATCCTATCTATGCCATATTTCCCCATCCATCTTTCTTTCTTTGAAGGCCGAGTGAACGAAAAAACGCAAGCTCAAAAACCAAACTTCTAGTATAGCATTTCATGGTAGAAGAGTAGCCTACAAAAGAGCCCACGGAGCGGTCAGGGATCAAAGGAGATTGAGAGGTTGCACATTCGCTCAGTGAGGAGCGAGTAGAAAGAGTTCCCAGCCCGGCCATCATCTAGGTCTTAGTTCGAACCATTCTGAAGCGAAACACTGTACGGGGATGCTTTGTGCACTGGGCTGCCCTTTTATGTAACTAAATAAGCCTAACCATTCTTATTTTCCCCTTAAAGCTAGCACTTTTTATCAAGAGAGAAATTTTTGGTTGGCATAACAAGGTACATGAGCTCCTTAAGACTATCATTCATATTATCTAGTGAGTAAACTTGAGGTCATATAAAATATATACTAAATACTAAAGTAATTGTTGAGTTGCTGTTCCGGGATGCCGAGACTATTTATGTAAACACATTTTGGAATTCCAAATTTGCTCTTCATCTCGTTGTTGATCACCTTCTTCTGAACAAAAATCGCCTGAAAAAAAAAAGGCCAATGGTTGGGTATCCAGCATCACGCGCTTCCTCTCACGATCATAGACGCATACACAAGGCATTGTCTACCTCTCCAGGTTTCACGATTTCTTTGGCTGCTGTTTTCCTGAAGCAAATCATGCTCCACAGCTAGCCAGGTCTCCAGCATCACGTGCTTCCTCTCACGAATCCTGAACGCCACCTACGACCACCTCTACGGCTTTCAAGATCTCTTTGGTTGCAATTTTCCCAAAGGAAGTCGCCCTCCACAGCTATGGAACCATCCATTTGCATCATTCATGAGTCAGTTGACAGACCTTGAGAAGGTGTCAGCTTCACCACGTAAGAGTTGGTGAGGGCCGGAGGTTGAAGATAAACCGTAATAAAAAAATATATATTATAATAATTTAAAGGTTAAGAAAAGGCTATGAGGGCGATGGAACTCAGAAGCCAAAGAGCACAACTTGCTTTAAAAAAAACAAATCAAATCAATAGTAATTAATATTTAAATAACATTATATTGAAATTTAAATATTATACTAATTTAAAGGGTATGAAAGTTTTAATAAATAAAATCAACATTATAATAATAAAATAAGAATAATCATAATAATAAATATAGTAAAAATGACTGGAGTGTGTCTGCTTTATAGTACTGTTAAAAACTATTTTGAATATACGCAATGTAACACGGGGAATCCTCGTGGCACACGGGCCAATATGCCATCCGCTCGCATCCCCGTGCGCGATAGAACATCGAGCGACGCTGAGAGTACAAACTTTTTATGGAGCTCTTTTTGTTTGTATATTAAATTAAAAACCAATGTAGGATATATATATACACACAAGCTGCAAGCAGTCTGGCACGAAGATCCTAGATATCCACTGTACGTAGAACCAACAATACACAATCTTCACTCACCATCACACGTCGAAAATTATATACAACCAATCTAGCATGGGGGACCGCAGTGTCCAGCACGATAGTACTCCCACCGCTCGCCGTCCCTATACGAAGTGTGCAGCGGCGACAGTACCCCCAGTCGTTGCTCGCTATCGCCTCATAAAACAGAGGAAACAAGATGTAGATTAGAGTCAAATTTCCTGGCATCACTAAAAAGATGAAATCGTTGTTACCTCATACTAATATGGTTCTTGGAATCACTTCAAAGTGAAAAATGTCTTCAATTTCTAAGGGTTTGCCAAAAGAAACTCTGGAGCAAACCCAATTCGTTCTTTTGTTTATCATGAAAATGAAACAATTACAAAGTTTCCATACAGCTTAAGACTAAAAAATAAACTCCATGACCATGTTAAAATAAATGAAAATAGCCAAACCAAATATATAATAAAGATAGAACCTTAACTGAATAGATTACAACTATAGCAACGCTACAGCAGTCCACTAAAAGATAACAGATGAGCCATGCTTGTGATAGTACTAACGAAAATTAAAATAACAACAACAACACTCAAGCCTTTATCCCACTATAGTGGGGCGGCATTATGTGAAAATTAAGATAAAAGTAATAAATTACATCGCAGAATATATTAATCATGTATGAAGCTGAGCACCCCTGAAAGTCAATGCTCCAACATAATACACCCGGTGCTATAAGAATATCCAAGAACCAGAAATGGCTTAACATCTGATAAAAAATTGTAAGTAGTTTTGATAAAGTTGGAATGTTCATTGACAATGGAGAATAGTTAATTAGCTCTCATGTAATTAGTGGGCAACTATCGGTGGTAAATAACTACATATTTATGTTATCAAATGCATTATGGTATTCATAAAAATTCTTAGAGCATACAACATAACCAACCTGCAGGTGAACTACTTCCATCAAGCAACAAGAACAATTAAATACAAAATAAATCCAAAAATCATAAAAACAGTGATTAGCAACTCTCATTGCACAAGTAATAAATCTTTACTATTCCTACAGTAACATCATTAACTACTAAAAATTCAATTACTTCATACAAGACAGAAAACATACGTGAGATAATTACAAATCATATTTATGGCTACAAAGCAGTAACTACAAGAAAAATACTAAATTAATAGCATTAGAGAGATAAGGTGGTACAAAAAGGATTGAGAAGAGTCAAAGCATCATAATTTAGTCTGAAACAATAGTATAATGCTTACTTTATAGAATAAAAACTAGGCCAAGTTAAATACTTAATAATAAAATCCAAACTTCAGAGTACAAGACAAACCTCTGAGTATCTTCTTCAGGCCTTCGACAGTAACATCTTTTGCATCATTGTTACTACCATTGCCTGTAATTGAACTATTGTGAATAATTACAAGTGGAGGCCACAAAATGAGGTCTTCTCGTATAGCTTCTGCTTCGGTAACAGGCATAGACTGGTATGCCCTCGAAGCATCTGGAGGTACACGCCAGTTCCATCCAAAAAGGACGCACAATGCTTTGTGAAAACCTAAATGTTCTGTTTTTAAACCCGCCTTGTGAGAATGGTAGGTGTGCATTACAAGGTTCTTTATATCGGAAAACTCCTTGGAAGAGCTGCAGCAAAAAAAGAACTGCACTTATTGATCAAAAAACATGATTAACTATTTGATAAAAAATAGCAAAGAAAGTATATATAAACCTCAAGAAACATAACAGAAGAACATGTATGAGTCTCCGTTAGAATGTCAGACCAGATAAACCTTAATTCTACAAGGCAGGGAAAAATATTCAGGTTCTGTAGAGTGACAGCATTTATGTTTGGTATTTAAAACCAACCTTGAACCAAAAAAGCATCTATTGCCCCAATTCATGCAGTCTATAACTGATAATAAGATACATTTACCATCAAGACAAAAAGACATAAGAGCTACAACAGTGATTTGATAAGTACCTCCAAAAAATAGAAGCAGATACTTACAACATTTCTGTAGAAGTCATTGTACTTGGAGTAATCCTAAAACCACGTCAGTTTTCTGGTTTTGGAGAAATGCTGATTTTCAGGAACATGGATTTTATGATATGTTGGGAATTTCTTATGGTAATCATCCTCACGTAAAACGTATCTTCATGCCTCAAAGTTGGATAGGCTGGCCTTACGTAATAGTTGAGTATTGCGCCCAATTTCTATGAAATTTTAGCTGCTCATTAAATGATAAGAAACCCCTCTTTTGCTTATTTACTTATACGACGCAACTCTAGATTTCATTTAAATCAAAGAACATTTTGACATTACTTCCTACATGAAACAAAGTCACTGTACTTTAATTCACCTTGTGAATGGGCTAAAATAAAAATGAAAAAGAGGCTTTCATTGCTATTCCCCCACCAGGAAGATATCATATACATTTTATATGAGCAGAAACAATAGGATGACTAAAAAAATTTGTACAATAAACTTTGTACCGCATCAATATTTACACCAATGAAAACCAAAAGATGTAACCAAACAAAACAAGGTAGCATAAATAATTGAATTAAACAAGGTGGCATAAGAAATTGAATTTCTAATTTTATTATACAAAGCAAATTTTATGCATCACATGTATAACCATTACTTCTGAATAACCATAAAGAATAACGACTAGCAGTGATCTTCTCAACTTATCAGCTTTGCATTATTAAAAAACAGAAGAATAAGCTAAACAGGTGATCACTATTTATACCTGAGAAGCAGTATGGTAACTAAACTTCATGTATCAAAAGAATCAATCTAAATTTATAAAACAAAAACTACTCAAATGGGGCTTCAGAAAATAGTGATAAAATGCAGTTTTTTAGAATATTATGGTCTATTCAACAAGTATACAAGTTGAAATGAATTCAATTGCAGGTTCGTTAATAGCTAAATCGTCCCCACCATGTGAAAACTTCACAGATCCAAACTTCACAGATCCAAACTTCACAGATCCAAACTTCACAGATCCTTTATCTGAAGGTAAAGAGAACTAAGAACCCTAATCCAGTACTTGGAAACCTCTCAGCTGAGAACTAAACTTTGAGTGTGATTTATCACAGATGCAATTTTGATACGTCCAATGGCATCTTCAAAGTTTTAACAAAGCTATAGATAAGAAACATTCCACCCTAGCTGGTTCACAAGTCAATTCTTTAGACATAGCAACATTTCACCCTAGAGCTAGGTCATAAATCATAATCTCTGCCAAAATGTACTTGCAAAAAGACACCATATGCCAACATTACTATTATATTTCCTGAAGTCATGTTTGTTATTCCCTGTAACCCGCCCTCCTAGAGAGCTTAAGTTTCATTCAAAATCAACCAAAATTGCAGGATATTTTGACCCCATTAGTTGCCTCCAATCAGAAGTCATTTTCAACAAGAGTTATCATTGCCAACTAAATTTGCAGGATACTTAAAACATTCTCAAAAGTTATTATTCCTGCTACATGCAAGCTATCTTGTTGTTCCTCAGAATTTCTGCTTCTTGAACTGCACCCGAACTCAGTGAAACTGCAAGTCAAGGCTGAATTATGACCTTTTAAACCCTCATACCTGACAAACCTTGAAGGATTTTAATAAAATGTCAATGGATACTCCATGCTTTCGCCAAGCAAAGAAGGATACAACAAGCTCCTCATTTCAGCGTATGAAGTCATTCATAAAAAATTTTCTGAAGGCCATAAATGATTCTGCATCAAAAAAAGGAGCAAGTACATGCTTCCATAAATATGTTATGGTAAAGATGACAGACCTTCCACATACACAGCACATCAAGCTGTAGGGATTTCCTTGATTTTGGTATATTCTATGACTGTGTGGACTCTCATTCAACAGCTTTGAGTAGCGGAGAAAAGCTTTATGAACTTGTTGCCTAAACTCATCTGAATCTTCTGGGGGGTCATTCTTCGGAAAATGAGAACCACTTTCATGTGACCCTCCACCTTGGGCACCGAGCCTTTCATGCATTTCTCTCTTCCCATACTTATAGGACCTTAACAAATCTTGTCTTCTCTCTGAAGAAGATGAACCATGAAATTCAGAGCGGACGCGCTTCAATCTCCTCTTTAAATTGGTATTATGATCATTTTTTGCATGCATAGAAGATGCACCCCGTGTCATAGAAGCATCAGATGTAGAAATGGTTCGAGGAAATTTTCTATATCGGGAATTGTCCGAAAGCATTGAGTTTGATAGAGGGAGCCCCGTTGGTCCTTCGGCCAACCACATTTCCTCACTTTCATAAGGTGCGTAGGAATGTCGGTCTTCACCAAACACATCTGAATCACTTTCATCCACATTTCCATAGATGGCGTAATGTCTTCGATCCATCCTTTCTACATCATAATCGCTCAACTCATCTACGAGTGACCTGTTGTGAGTACTTGCAACCAGTCTATGTTGATCTAAGTCATGATCTGATAGCAAGGACCTCCTATTCCTATGTTTTTCTCTGTAAGATGCAGGAAAATATTCTTTTTCAGAGGTAAAACCCTCTTCAAAAGGCATGGTTTGATAATCCCTGAATGATTTAGTTCGCAAACCACCATGCCAATTATCTGAATTGGTTCCTAATTCTTGTTGAGCTCCCACATCACGATAATCAAGAGTAAAATCTCGATGGCCTGAAAAATTTCTCTCCATTGAAGTCCTATTGGTAGAATCATTTTTCTCCATCCAGCCTTCATTATAGTCCACAATAGTTGAAGAAGTGACATTCCTCTGAGAAGGAGAAGGTATCCTTTTATATAGTTCCTCTTGCACCCTCTGTTGATGATCATCCAAGCTCCTCAGGTGAAGATCATCATAATCATAGGCGCGGGAGTCATCTTGTAGGTCACGCCTCAATGGATCTGGTAGGTCACGCCTCAACGGATCTGGTAGGTCACGCCTCAATGGATCTGGCTGTGAAATATCGCGGTAGGAATAGTGCTCCAATGGGTCATTAGGATATCGACGAATTCCGTCTGGGATTCGATCATGGTGCAACCCTTTGAACTCCTCTTTCAATATGCTAGATGAAGGGGCACTGAGAAAATTTCCAGGATGAGATGGAGGCATTTTGGGAAAGGATAAATCCTTGGAATACACTTGCTTTTGGTCTGTATCATGTTGATCCCTATGACGGCCATTATAGGGATGCATCTCGATGTCCTGGATTCCCATGCCAATACTACCGTCATATGGCGTCCTATGTCGGTCATTATAAGAATGAATCTCATTTTCCCGAATCCTCGTGCCAATACCATCCCCACTGGTTCTCGATCTCTCAGAATCCAAAAGAGTAGAAGAACCCATTGGTTGGTCGGAGTAGAATAGCCGAGATGACCCTTCGTGAACGTAGGTCGGCTTCTGTGGAAGCATGCGATGCCCATCAATATTTATAGTGGAAGATGGCAAAGCGTCTCTGATCTGACTGTAAAACTCTCTGTGGTTTATTGCCTGTGAAAGCCTCCAGGTGGGGTTAGATAATGGCTGATCTGGAAGAATGGAGTTCTGCTGGAATCTGAAACCATCATCACGTGGTGGCGGCGATCCATGGCGGCGATGAGCCATGTGTTGAGGCGGCAGTGAATGTCCCTGGACAGGATCCTTTCCATGATCAGAGCGCCTTAATGGATGATCCTGCTGCCGCTCTTTAGAAGCACTCCGGTGGCCGGAGGACCTATAGGGCCTCTTCTGCGACGGATTTTGCCGCTTGTCTCCAATCAAAGGGCTCCTACTGCGACGAGAGCGGCGACTTACAGGATCTCCGCGCCATTCGGATCGACGGCCTTTCATCATATAGCAGCAGGTGTATGTGGACGTCTCTTCCTTCAGCGCAGCCGGTTCCGATGATTATCGTATCCTTCACTAAATTAAAATATCAAAAGTAAAACCATAAACAGAAGAAGAAGAACGAAATAAAACCTAGATATCGTCGGAGCCTCTTTCCCAGATCGGTAACCCTAGAACTCGAAGGGAACCACGGGAGGCGAGGAGCGGGGACAGGAAAATGGCAAGGAGGCAATGAAAAAATCGAAAAATATCGATCTATCGGAGAAGATTGCGAAAATTTCTTACCTTCATACGGAGCTGCACGAGAAAGGAAAAAAAGAAGAGTCCGGGCGAATTCCCGATGAGGAGGAAGCAGTTGGTTCTTGTGCCGCCCACATACGAACCTAATAAGGCCAATATTCGACCGTCCAGAAATAATAATAATAATAATGCATTGTTAAAGGCAAATCAAAAATGGATATTGACACACCATTAAAAATAGCAAATATTACTTTTTGAAAATAACTTGGTACAAATAAATCTGTTAATGACAAACCGATATTGTTAACAACAAATTAAATTTAAAATTAGAAAATTTATCATTATTTTCCAACAATTGAGAGGGTTTTAAGGATAGTTGCTAATCAAAGTGTCCCAAAGGAAAAAAAAAGTAAATGGTGAGTTCGTGCGTCTATAAAGACAGAAAAGATTGTTCACCTAGTTTAGCTTTTTAAATAACCAAGGTCTGATCCAGGAAGGAATAAAAATTCTGATTTCAGCATTCATGCTTTAACCACGGAAGTTAACTGACAATCTCAATTTATGTATGAGTAAAGTATGATCATTAAATTTTCTGCACAATTATTATTTTTATTTTATGACACCGTAGTCTCAAGAGTCGTTTGTTATGTTATATTACCCTTTGAAAATTTCTAAAAGATAAGAAGATAATTATATACATTTTATTGCACTTCTTTGTCAATTAACATTTATTGTGCATGCATATATTGAATAAACAAATCAGTATATAATGCAAGAAGGTTTCGACTCAGCGCGAGAGGGAATCGTGGTGGGTTTTCGGAGTTGGCGTGCGGCTAATGGTTTGCCCGTAGAAAATTTATGAATTAATTTTCGATAGGAATTTTAAGTTATGTTGGTGTGTGGATAACAGTTTTTTGGTTTGCCTTTAAGAAAACGGAACTAATTTAAAATGGGGGTTTTAAGTTTTATTGGTGTGTGGATAGCCCTAATAATAATAGTGTGTTGTATAACTTTAATGTGTATCTCATAAATAGCTCTTTGTAACTCATTGATATTGATAGTTTACGTACTCAAACATATTATTGGTATTCAAATATTTTATTTGCAAACCATTATATGAAAACAAACATAAAATATGAATCTCTTCTTTTTTGCTTTTACTAAATATATTTGAAAATAAAAATATGAAAGAGTTCCAACAAGATGTAAAATTGATATTCATTTAGAATGTTTTGCAAAAGAAAACATGCATTAACATTACAAAAAACAAAGGGAGACTAAAACAAGGGATTCTTTATTTTCCAATAACAACTCCTCTGAATTCGCTGCAATTTAACTGAACTAAAAAAATCTACATAGGAAACTAAAAAAAATGAAAACTCGTAATATCTTGGGAGGAAGAAATTATACCCTCTGGCGAAGTGCTTCTCAGATCCCACCTTCCAAAATTTGAAATGTAGGGAGGCCGTAAAGTTGACCTGGGAAAGATGGAGGCCGGAATCCAAAAGCCACCGCGGGAAAATCTCGTTTTTGCACGGCGGAGAAGGTCGGGGATTTCGAACGCTAGAGAAAATCGGGGTGGCTCCTTTTGGAACACCGAAGAAGATCGGGGTGGCTCCTTTTGGAACGCCAAAGAAGGCCGGGGTGGCTCCTTCTCGAACACTGGCAGAAACTTTGTCGGGAAGCGACACTGAGCTGGTTTCGAAAGAAGAGTTTCGGGAGAGGCGTGAAACGGGGGGATGCGAGGGGTACAAATATTAATAATCGGGGCGTCTAAAAAGTATAAAATAGTTTATTTTTTGGGTTTAAATAGCCAATAATGGAGTACATATATAAACACACTAATAATAATAACAATAACAATAACAAGAATATCATCTCATTTATTGCTTTTATTTAGTTGCTAAATAAAAGTACTTTGGCACTAGGCACCCTTCAATTAGGAGATTTTTACATATTGTATGTAAATATTTAATTTTGGCACTTTGCACTATTGAAGGCTTTAATATTGACATTTTGCGCCCTAAATATTCAATTATGAGGGTGCAAAGTGCCAATATTAAAGTCTTGCGGTGCAAATTTTCAAAATTAAATATTTAAGATGCAATATGTCAAAACCTCCTCTTTGCACCATGAGCTTGCGTGCGTGGATCTTTTTTCCTACAAAATTACAGTTGTAACGTAAGTTATAGTTTGTAAAAAAAACTGTAAGAAGATGTCTTCTTTTTACGAATGAAAAATTGCATTTTTGCTGCAAAAATATAATTCATTACAACTGTAACTTACGTTCCAACTATAATTTTGTAGGAAAATAAGTTTCATGCACCATGCTCATGATGCAAAGAGCGAACACAAAATTCTCTACCTAATTTGAGAGCGCTTAGTATCAAAATCCCTAAGTAAATGTAGAAAAAGTTATTATATGCATATTAGCATTAGCTATATGCATATTTTTATTATGTCAGTCTAACCAAAATAAAATTTGTTATATACATACATTTTTGTTAGATCCGTACTAGTGCAAATTAAAAAAAACACATGTTTCCATTTATGCATCATACAAAATGATACAACAACAACAACAGAACCCATATAGTCCCCAATCATTGGGAGTATGGGCGGGGGAAGATTGGAAACAGACCTAACCTTTGGCACTATGCACAAAGTGGCTTCTCTCAGAGGAGAAAGACCTAACCTTTGACAATAAATGCACAAAATGGCTGCTCACAGAGTACCACTGAAATAGTGCCCCCCTATACCATATAGTCCCCAATCATACAAAATGATGTCTTTCAAAAAATGAAAAAATCTTGAACTCCAAGAAGAAAATTAATGCAATGAGATCTTTTAAACTCCAATCAATCTTTGTCAAGATAAAAAGACTTGCAAACATTAAAGAAAAGTTGGTGCTTGACATATTGATAGGCCCTGGGCAACGGTGTCGGAGGATCTTTGTGTGCAGGTCTTTCAGTCTCATTTGCATCAGTCTGCAGCTTCAACATGTACAGGTGCTTCTTCATCAACTTCATCTGTAGGCACAGACAGTTTCAGTATCGATAAGAATTCTAGTTCTTACTGTCCATATGTTATGGTATGAATATACCATATCAATTTATTATGTATGGATGATGGGATTCCATTGATACTGAGCCGATTACAATAGACTTCTTGAATGTTCCCATTGGCATGCATCTAGCAGGAATTGAACCTACGAATTTGCCAATTATGAGTTGAGCGCTTTAACCATTCAGTCATGGATGCTTGGCTCAGTATCTTCCTCTTTCTTTGTTGATTCTACCTCATCACTTTCCTCATGTATAGGGGGCAGTAATGAGTTACTTGAGCTTCAGCTTCCTTGGCAAAAGAAAATTTGTCAAACTGCAATACTAAATCAAAAGGGATTTTTATCTTCACAGAGAATGTTAGACTCATCAAATATAACATGAATAGATTCTTCCACACATAAAGTTCTCTTATTATAACATATTGGATTGCTAGTGGAGAAATATTATTTCATCAACGTTGGCTTTAAATAGATTTGTCATTATTCAAGATATAACAAGTACATTCAAATATCTTAAAATAAGCAATGTTTAGAGTGATTCCTTTTAATAGTTCATAAGAAATCTTTCTATGTAATTTGTTGATTAATGATTTATTCAACGCATGATAAGCACGGTGCGACCTCTGGCAGCTTTTCCTTCTCCTTCTCCGCTCCCCTTCTCCTGGACTTTAACCATCACCGCCCTTTTTAGCAGAAAATCTTTTAAACAAGCGAACAGAAATCTCCACTGATCTTGTCTACATTTTTCTCTCAAGTGACAAACACTGGTAAACGAAGAAGGATACGAAGGAATTGAATACAAACGTTTGAGTCGAAATAGAATCATTAGGGTCAAGACCGTACATCTCGAGCAATATTTTGTTCTTCTCCTTGCTCATTGAGGAAGCCCTGCAATCTTATAAAACATCAGATCGGATAGCGCAGAAGATGCAGAGTGGCAAAGTGAACTCACTGAAAAGACAGGCTTGGAATTGAAGGAGAATCGTCCCAAACGCAAGACTTTAGGGCATGTTCTTGATGCTTCAGGAGGTGGAGAAGGGGGCTTGGTGTGGAGTCGGGTGAGAACCTAAAAACATGGTTTGCATATAGGAGTTCTAAGGAGCAAAAAAAATCTAATTTTTTTGATTTGCATACAGCGAATATTGGTCTGAATATAACAATGCTCAAAAATATTTGTTCTGCCAAAATAAGAAATAAAAAATAAAAATTTTGTGTGATGTTGGCTTAGGGGCACTATTTCCATAAATCCTACTAGAGCGGATAGTGCATTTGTTATGACTATTTGATATTGTTATGCATTTGTTGGAGCAACTAACTTAATAAATAGTCACAATTAATATTAATTTATTCCCAACTTTTGTTTATAATAATTTGTTAATATTTCGATATAACTAGATAACTCGGCGTATTGCAGCTGGAATAACGCTCGGCCGTCGCTCCACGTCTCCCATTGAAATCAATTGTTGGGTATTGAATTTCTGATCGGGTTCTTCATATTGTGAATTATGGGAATGTTGCTCTTCTTGAACGAAATTCTTTATTTCATCAAGGTGTTATTGCCCATCCTTCGATCTGGTACCTTCACAAATTGCTCACTGCTACGAATCGCCATGCGAGATTCGAAGCCGGGGTTGATGAGTCCGTAGGGTTGAGGGAGGTGAAGCTGACGAAAATAAACGAAGCCATGTTGTGGATACCAGAGGAAGCTCAAAATACGTCACCACATTCACAATCGCCCTCACCGCCTCACCGTACCAAACAGATTCTAAGCCTTACTCGTCCGGGATGACCTGATACAATTAGAGGGCAAAGCTAACCCATCTCAGACGACAAAGCTCGGCTTTTCAGTTTTATATCTTATATAAATGGGTTTATAGACTCTCTAGGTATCCTAAAGAGCTAATATATCTGAGTAGAAAGTACCTTCACAAATTGCGGCGTCTTATGACGAGCTCCACCACCGCCTCGGCCCTAGCAATTGCACCACCAGCAACGGGAAGGCCGACCTCGCCGACCCCAACGTCCGGACGCTCGACGTCTTCATGTGCAACATCGTCCTCAAAATGGGTTGCGCCGACAAATTCAAGTGGCTATCACAGTACATCAAGTGAACACCATTGATTCCGGTTTCATTTGGGCTCAAAACAATCCAGTAAAAAGAGTCAAAATGAAAGCAATCAGTGTAGAGCATTCTGGAGTCGTAGAAGCAGCCCCTTGCAAAAATGCAGGATAAAATTTGCCTATATTTCACCCTTGTGGTGGGACCCTTCCCAGAACCCTCGCTGCGCGGGGCTGCCTTTTTTTAGAAGCAAAACCTGCTAACCCTGCAGCAGCTTTTGGGCCTTCAAGGCTTTTAACAACATAGCCTGGTTTTTCATATTCTTTGCAATCAGCATTTATAAGAGCAGACAGCAAACATCCACACACAAAAATTTGAGAAAAGCATTTATGTGGTGAGAAAAGTTTAGCACGAAAGACGAAAATATTACAACTATTTACTATATTTCAACATAGACTCGTGTAAAACGTTATTGCGCTACAAAATCGGCACAATTTGGATCATTTTTGGAGCTCAAATTATGCTCATTCTGCAGCATTTTACATGATTCTATGTAAATAAAATTTACATTAGGCGCATAATGTAGCTTCATGTTAGGACGACTAACCCAATAACTTCTCATAACTGGGGGCACAGAAGATCAATGGCACGCGACAATGTTGTCTATGTCCCGAACAATTTTCATGGAAGGAAGTATTATAGCAGCGAGAGGGTTTTGCTCCATCCCACCACCTTCGTCGATTACAAGACGGAGACCGTCGATGTGGAGCTTTCCATGGTGACCGCTCACCACTATAATTGGCTCATTACGCAATTCCTGAAAAACATTTACAAGCAGTGAATAAGCTCTGAGTCACGGCGGGTAGAAGTGATGGACATTAATAGATTTTCCATATGCTCTAATCTAAACATTTAAATGTCTAAATCATTGGTTGATGTGTGCACAATAACATGTAGAAATCTACAATATCATCCTGATAGATTTTTCAAACAAAAATTTCCACTAAAAAGAGGCATTGAAGCTTCTATATCAGTGAAAGTTTAGTTCATCGAGACAATTCTTATTTACTCAGAGGGCAATCATCTTTGCATTAATTTTCTACAAAATAATGGAAAATGTTGAATGAAGCTCTATCAAATAGTTTTCCCACCCATAGGGTTTCCACATAAAACTCCTTTTCCACGATGTGTTGAAGAGCTTTTAGACATGATGATACATATAATCGACAAATTCTAGATGTTCATAGAAGCTTTTCTCGAGAAAGCAACAACCGAACAAGTTTACAAGAAAATATAAACATATGAATTGACATTGGACATTGATAAATGCAGTCATCACATGACACACCGAACAATTCCCGTTGAGAAGCAATAAAGAGCGGCCATTGTTGTTCAATAAAAAAGGGCAGCCCGGTGCACAAAGCATCCCCGTGCAGCGAGGGCCCTAGGAAGGGTCCCACCACAAGGGTGAAATGTAGGCAAACCTTACCCTGCATTTTTTGCAAGAGGCTGCTTCCAGGACTAGAACCCGTGACCTCAAGCACGCAGCAACACCTCAACCGGTGCGCCAAGGCTCCCCTTCCGGTCATTGTTGTTCAATGATCCCTAAAAAATATTAGATAAATTAATTGCTTGAACAAAATATTTAAGGAACTTTAAGAGTAATATTTTAAAAAAAAAAACCAAGTTATATTACCTCGGGTATGTCCCATACATTACGTCTCCCACTAAGATTTTCCACCTTTGGGATGCTTGTATCTCTAGCTTTCAAAAAGCTTAACTGCTCGTCAATGTTTCTTGACTTCTCAAAGCAAGCATGAACAACTATAAGTTTCCAGCGTATTCTTCATTCCAAGTGATCAATCCAAACACTGTCCTGCAATATTTACCACCAATGAATCATCTATTAACCCGCCATATCCAATATATATATATATGAATAATTATCAAAACTTCCCTTGGAAGTTAACATAATTACAGGTTGCACCCCTCTTATTTTTTAAATTACAAAAGCTTCCCCCATAAGTTTACACTTCATAACATCCATACACAAAAATATCCCCTTTGAGTAAATCTTCAGAGGGATTTTTGTGCATGGATGTTATAAAATGTAAACTTACATGGGACTATGGGAGGTTTTTTTAATTTCAAAAGTAAGAGAGGTGCAACCTGTAATTTAGCAAACTTAGAGGGGAGGTCCCGGTAAATAGCCATATATATAATGTTAAGATAGCTCACACTATAAAAAGCGGCCTACCTCCTCGTGAACCCAAGCTAAATTTGTTAGAAACATCTTATGATGATCAGGCACTGCCTTAACCAAATCTACAAATTGTATCATACAGAATAAATCAGCTTCCATTGAGTATCTTAATAGAGAACTTTATCACAATAACCTTATTTCAAAGATTGCAATAACTAAAAGGTAACAAAAAAACAAAAAAAAAGTAGTATGCCTAAATGAACATGTAGAGACCAATAAGGGTGCATTGTGTATTTTATTTTTTAGTCATTTAAACCTAACTTAATCTAATCCTATAACTTCAAGTAATAGTCGCAGCCCCTGTGTATTGAAGCTGGGAGATATGTTCCTGAAGCTATAGAAGTCAATAAGGGGATTTTTCGATCGATTAAAACTAACTTTCATTAATCCCACCACTTCAAATGATAGTTGCAACCGGGTGTGTTGAAGTTGAGAAAACAAGCTAAGAACACTAATCCACGGTCCTAGAAGTCCATTCTCATTCTTCTTCCACTGCTTCTACTTCTCTACAAGTTATCTAGATCTCCACATAATAACAAAGCTATCTATGAAGATTTAAGTCCCTCTTCCACCATGTTCTTCAATCTACCCTCATTTTGATGTACCCTAGGTAGTGATCAAAGTGCAGATATAGTTTCTATCCAAGACAGGCATTTCCTCTTAGAATGCTCTGCCATCTTCAACACTATCGAACAAAGATTCTAACCACCCTTCAAGGAGTATTCTCCGACTCCAAGGATGATTTTGTCAACAATTGTGTGAGTGATTCTCCTTTCCAATATCAAACCGAATGAGAAAAATCATTCAAGTGTCAGCATCCATGCTTATTCTTATTGCCAATCGTGGAAGAATAATTGTCTTGCCGCAAAAGGAAAATGATTCTACTAAAGAAAAGTAGGATCAACAAGATTCATTGGTGATGTTATGGCTTCTCTTGTGCATGACACCACAGATTAACATGGTTATTATTGAAGATATTAGTGTTATATTAATATTTAGGTCTTTAGGATTGTTCGGTTTAGTTCCACATTATCAGTTCGAGTTTAAGTGTTCTTGTATTTCCTATATAATGCCCATTTGTGGATGAATACAATTGCACCTTTTATTTCCTCTCTAATATTTCAACATGGTATCAGAGCAGGAATTTCTTCCTCCCTGAAATTTCTCGCCCTAAAAATGTCGGCGACCTAAATTTCTAGGCTTGCTTCCGCTCCCGCTACTATCAATTTTTCCGCTTCCATATTCTGATCTCGACTACGACAACGTCGGAGGGATCCATATCGTCCAGTATGCTTCCTGTCGCAGCTCCCGCCTGCTTCCTATTGTAGATCTCGACGTTTGCTCAGTCGCTGGTTCGGGTCGGGCGGAACCCTATCCTGGACTCGACGATCCCACCAAGCCCGTTGCTACTCATCATCGACGACTGCCCATCCCGTTGCTTCTCTCGTAACAGATCCAGTCGACAATGTCGCTCTAGTCTACGGAGCTAGATCTCACCCTGTGCACCCCTGTTCTCTGCAAGCCCGCCTGGAACTGATCCCTCCAGTCCTGCCGTAGATCCCGTCTAGTGATTTCGATCCTCTATTCTTCTACATCTCCTTCTCACTCAATCTACTCGCCGCATAAGCAGAAGATGTTCTCCTCAAGCTTGCCAGTCCTGTTGGAGACGTGTTCCCGTCGTTGGCCCCATCTGACGTTCCTGTCAGGGAACCCGCTAATATTCTAATCTACAATCCCTGCGTCCCGTTGCTGCCAGTTGATCCCGCCAAGTTCTGATTCCGTCGTCGACTGTTCCAGACAAGATCTCATAATGTCGCTACTCCAGTTCTCATCGGCACATGTCCTAGACTCCTGGCTGCTCCTCGTCCACGACGTCTTCTCCCACACCATCGAGAGCTAGTCTTCTTCAGCTCGAAGATACGATCCATTCGTTGTTTCGGCTAGGACTTCCCACTCCTGGCCTCGACGATCCCATAGACCCCGTTGTTACTCATCGTTGATGACTTGCCATCCCGCTACTCCTCTCTTCGCAGATCTCGCCAACGATGTCGCTCCATTCGACGGAGCTAGATCTCGCCACGTGCGTCCCTGTTCTCTGCGAACGCCACCTCTGTCAGCGCATATTCTCTGAGCTTTCCATTGTTGAGCTCTCCTTTGTTGCGACTTGTCTCCGTCCATCCATTCAGCTCCTGCGATTCGGCGATGTCGTTGCTTCCTCCAGTCATTTACCCGAGAGGATTTTCCAGGTTGTAAGCATGTATGAGGCAATCTGTGATGTTGTCCTAGAGCGTGGTGAGTATCCCGGTCCTATATGTTGCTCTGGTTGACTTCTTCTGCTTGTTGTTGCTTTTCGTCGATTTTGGCTGCCCTTCATGTTTCAAACGATTCCAATCACTGCCCCTTATGTTTTTGACGCTACCAGCCGCTGTTAACCCTTCTGGAGTGTTGATCTCTCACCGATTATTGTTAGTGTATACTACATGTGTTGTTGTTATGTCGCCATGCACGTGTGCTCCACGTGAAGGGGAAGTGTTTGAGATGAAGACGACTCTGATGGTATTTCCCAACTCATGCCTTAGACCCACACGGTCCTCCCAATTTATGTCCTGTATTATTTGCTCATCCCCATTGTTTTATCTGCTGATTGGCATGTGTTGTGGTATGATCGTTGTTGATTGTGCTAATTTCAGATGGTAGTGTAATGTGGGACCGTGTCGTGCGGGACTGTGTCGTGTGGGACCGCCCTTTATGCGGATTATCCTCAGTTTCCCGTTTGATGATTATCCACACATCTTCTGTTACCTTCCACATGTTGTGTATGTAGATGATGTTGGTTGACCTGATTCAAACGAGTCCACATCATGTGTGGGACTCACGTTGTGTGTGGGTCTGCGTCGTGTGTGGGTCTGCGTCGTGTGTGACTATGTCCCCGGTTCGATTCACCGGTTTGAGGGGGAGTGTTGAAGTTATTAGTGTTATATTAATAGTTAGGTCTTTAGGAGTGTTCGGCTTAGTCCCGCACTGCCAGTTCGAGTTTAAGAGTCCTTGTATTTCCTATATAATGTCCCTTTGTGGATGAATAAATTGAACATTTTCTTTGCTCTCCTATATTTCAATAGTTATTTAAGTAAAATACTCATCTTGCTTAAGATTGGTTCAAGAAAACTTATACGAAGAAAAGGAAAATTGCTGGATACTACAATCTGAACCAGGAGATTTGGGGTTTCTGACTACAGAAGATGAATGTGGCGATGTATTATGCTACCTTGCAATGCTATTCGAGGAGTTGCACCATTATCTCGTTCAAAAGTGTGACACTGAAGAGGACAACCTCTCAATTGAAAAGCAAAACAAAGAATAAAGAATTTATGAGCTTCTTTCTTGGCTCAACTCATCCTTTGAATCCCATGATCCGGAGTCTTTGATTTCAAACTTTCATTGATCAATTAAGTTTATGAAGTTTTGTGCAACAAGGAGGACATAAAAAAGAAGATGAATAATATCTCCAATCAAAACAAATAAGGTTTTGGTGAGCAAATCAATCTTGCTACTATGAATCAAGGAGGTGGAGATCAACCACCAAAGAAGTTTGGATGCACAAGACTGATGGGCTCCCAAGTCTGGACATGCTGGAAAAAAGTATCCAAAATTGAATTTGGCAGTCTTATAAGGTAATCAAGCCAAAACCAATACACATCATCAACACTCAATGGTGGCTATTCTTCTTTTCTCTATGGAATAGTTGAGGAAGTTTTTTCAAATTCTTGAAGAAGGTAGAAACTACTTCAGGTTCCAATGTTGTTTCATAGGCTGATATGGTTTCCACGCCGAGTTCTGTGTTTTGTTGTTCACGTGTGCGTTTCTCTTTTCCTATTCGTTCATTTATGTAACTTTGAACTTTTATGCTCTCTTTATTAATGTTAGTACTCTCTTTTCTCCTTAGTATTGTACTTCAGATACCCTAAACCCTAAACCCTAAATGTCAAAATGAACTTTGTTTCCACGTCGAGTACCGTGTTTTTCCGTTCACATGTGCATTTCTCTTTTCCTATTCGTTCATTTATGTATCTTTGAACTTTGTACCCTCTTTAATAATGTTAATGCTTTGTTTTCTCCTTAGTATTGTATTGTAGTAGCATATTTTATTCAAGTACAATGGAAATGGCCGCTAGGATGATCTCTATAAAAATATAAAAATAAATGGGAAATTCTTCAAGTTTCTTTAAAACTCTCTAAAGTCTGTAAGATTTATTTTTCCTGAAATTTGTGAGTTTGTTGTTCTTAAATCTTTTAGTTGCCAAGTTCATTAGCTTTCAAAATATATAAAACCTTAATATTCTATTTCCACAGATAAAGTTAATGCATGTTTTGATTTAATTCATTTTGACGTGTTGGGTCAATCTCTAATCTTTTATTAGTAACAAATATTACATTACCTTTATTGATCAATTGAATTCTCTAGGCAGATATGGGTAAGAGCTTCGTTCCAGTTCATCTTCCACTGCTTCTAGAGCACTCAACAGGGTATCTAACTCTCTTCAAACAACTTTGTTTTACCTCTTGATTTATGGAAAGTTTAAATAAGCTATAGAACTGATGAAATCTTCATTCAGGAACATCTACTGGGCCTAAGTTAACATAATTTTGTGCATAATATTGCAAACAGGGAGATAGTAAAGACTCCAGTAAGAACAAGTACTGTAAAAACGAAGAAGGACGAGTAACAATATAACCTGAAGATCCGCGAGGAACGCTGTAGGATTCAAAAGTCGGCCCGGCATCATATATTGATCCCTTATACGGCATGTTCTTTTTGTGATTCCATTTATCTCGGATTAATCCGCCCCACCGCCTCCCCTGCACGTGCATGCTCTCAAACCCCTCTCCATCAAACCATCCTTCCCGATCCTTGCTGCGCTCGAACTCCGGCTACGTAGCGAGAAGGGGGATCCATCCGGCGGCGGCGGGAGTGCGCCAACGAATGCTGTGAAGGACAGATCGTGGTTTCCGCATAGGAACATGTGGGACTGATTAGGGTAGTAGGAGGAGAGGGAGGTGAGGAAATCGTGAACCTCGCGGGAAAGAGGGCCGCGGTCGCAGAAGATGCCGAGGAAGACGACGAGGGCGGTGGTGAAATCGGCGGCGCCGACTGCGGCCTCGAGGTTGGCCCAAAGTGATTGGAGCTTGGAGAAGTAGCCAAGGATGTCGCTCCCCTATGCAGAGGACCGTCCAGAAATTGGATTGGCCATCGACATCGAAGTAATAGCTCTCCTTCAACCTCCAGAAAGAAATTGGCCCGAAAATGTCTTCAGAAAAGTTGTACCTAAAATGCCCCCCCTCCCCGAGAAAACTGTCCAAAATGTTGCCGCAAAGTTGTTCCCAAAATGCCCCCGGTGGAAAAGTTCTTCGTTGCACCCAAAATGCCCCCTCACGCCCAAAATGCCCCCAAAAAAGTCTGGTCGATAATAGCCCCGGGCAAAATATCACGCCCAAAATGCCCCCAAAAAATAATTTATCAGGCACGCACTCACGCCCACCGGAACGAAGCCGGCTCCTCTCCGACCGGCCGCCTCCCTCCAAAGCATCCTCTGCCGTACCTCCACCTTCATCCAGCCCGCCCGACATTCCTCCCAGACGCAGCTTCCCCTCTCCTTCGCCTTCATCCCGATCGTCATCGTCGCCGATTCGGCGAGAAAACAAAATGCCTCCGAAATTACTCGCTGCAGATTATGCACTTCTTCACCTTCATCCCGGAAAAATCTCTCGTTGATTTTTCCCGAGTTTCTCTCTCTCTCTCTATCCGCAAAGAGAGATGAGACAAACGAGAAATGCCACTCATTCTTCCTGCATTTTCAATGGAGTAATTCGGAAGAGAACGTCAAAAATAAGAAAAAGAGGAAAATCTCATTCTGATCCTCTCCCTGTCATCTGCCCACAGAAATGTCGCCGGCGAGCAAGAAGATCTCCACGGCATCGTCCAGAGCTCATACCAGAGGGTTTCTCTCATTGCCGGTGAAGATGAGCGAAACATTGCTCTGCTCGTTGGATTCTCTGCACCTAATTCGTTGATTTGTGATCGCACGCGAGATCGCGAAGAGGCGGAGGTGGAACTATGCTGTTGTTATTAGTAAGGTGGTTTTGTCTAATCCTAATATTTTTTAGGCAATTGTTATTAGCACCGCTGATTTGACTATCCACACTCATATTTAGGCGAATTTTTTGAATCCGACGAGCGGACTCCGATTCCTTCGTTGCTCCACTACGTGAACGGGTTCACCATTCCCGATAGCTTTTTAGATTTGATCGTCTCCCTTCGATCTTGCACGTAGCACACGGACAACGATCCCGAACAGAGATTTCGAAACGCCGACCGGACGCAAGAACCTCTCCATTTTTAGGTCTTTTTTAGAACCTTTCAAAAAATCTAACCGCACTCGCATCTCCCAGCCGCATGCATTCTCGTGCCTTTCGGTGTTTGCGATTGCTGGAGTTGCCGCCTCCCTACCACTCGCCCCCACCGTACCTTGCTTCAATCTGCTTTTTCGGCCCCTGTTTGCCATTGCTGGGCTTTCCGCCTCCTTACCGCTCGGCCCCACCGGACCTCGCAGCCGCCAGCTTTTCCGCCTTCCTGTTCGCTTTTGCTGGAGTAGATATCCTCTACCTCTTCCAATTTCAGTGTAAGTCTAAATCATTCAAAGAAGACTGGAGCCTTCTATTATTAACCCTTCACATTTTCATCAAGTTTCATACCTACCCCAGACTTAGATGGATATTAACATGCTGTTATACTAATCTGTAATATTTAGTCTGCATGTTCTAAACAGTGAATGACACTCGAGTTTTACTTGGTGGCGGCTGGCCGGAGACGGTGACGGCAAAGGAGGTTGATGATCTCGCTCGTGAAACCCCGGGGAAATGGTCTCTCGCAATAGAGGCTTTTTCGTTGCGGATTTTGACAGCAGGGAGGCAGACATTGTAGCAAGGAGGCGGATTTTGCAAGTGGGACACGGTTTGGGACAGTGCACAGAGAATATGGAAACACCTCTTGTCAGGTAATATGGACCTATTAGGAAATTTTCAGGTAATATGGACCTATTAGGAAACACCTCTTGTCCCTTCTGTATAGCTTCACAAGGACATACAACAGAGGTATGTTCTGCGGCAATGAGGGCATCGAGAATAAAGGTAAAACATTTGCTTCTCTCAAAATATGCTTGGAATCATCCGAAATGACATCGAGGAGGGGACGGGCGTTCGCCACAAACGTCGAGACAGCACAACAACAGCTCAAATATTTGCTGCCAGACATCTGAGTACAACAAAAGAAATACAGTTGTAAATATAGTTGTACATACAGTTGTAAAAACAGCTGTAAATACAATTGAAATACAATTGTAAATACAGTTGTATGTAAAGTTGTAAATACAGTTGTATAATGAAATAGAGTGTTGACAAATGACCTTCAAATACAGTTGACATATCACTACACAGTTGCGGGCGAGACTGCTCGGTAACCAGCTTGATCTTGAAAAATACTTGCCCAGTCACAAACTACACATACATTGAGTCCGCAGAGAGATGAGGCCGCGAGAAAACGTAAAATCTATACCTAGTTTTAGTGGCAGAAAACACACCTCCGGTTACTGCTTTCCCCGTCGAGAGGTGTGACTTCGCAGGCGAGGATGAAGAAGGCCGCGCAAGAGCGAAACTGACCGTCGTCTAGGTTAAACCTGCATCGTCCCCGTCGCCCTGCGTTTTTTCGCCGAGAGGAGAACGAGGCGAGAGTGGGCCCGGCTTATTTTTGAAAAAACTATTTAAACTCGTTCATAGAGGGCACGATGCCATTGAGCTATTTTTTTGTGTACATGACCAATAGCAATGCACGCTCATGTGCCCTGCAATCTGCAGCGGGGCCTCTCATACACAGTCAAAACCTGCACAATGGATCTCAACAACAGTCAAAACCTGCACAGCCGCTGACCACGCTTTTTTCCATTGGTTCACAGGGAAAAAAATGTTGGTACACTCAGACGCACCATCCTTCTCGTGCGTGATATCAATCTCACAGTAGAATTCCCGCATGCACAATTTTTAGGGCTAGTGTTGGATGAATTACGGTGAGAATGAGTAATTTTTTAGAAAATTATTAGCTTAAATTCGACTGAAATTATGCCGTGCGCGAGAAATATGGTGCGTAGGCATACCAAAACATCTCCCAGGTTCACAGCTTGTGAGTTTTGCCCCCAAGAATCATGTCCATGAAACAATCAAACTCTCATTTTCAGGAAATAATCAAACTCCCCCGGCGCCAATAGAAATTCCGCCAGAATTAGATCAAATTAAACCTAAGAAATAGATTGAGATTTGCTATACTTTCTCATGGACTGATGAATGAGTGGATCCGATGACGCAAGAAATTCTACACAATTTTGTCCCGTCGTAAAAAGATTTTCGATTTATATCGCCCGCTCGGCCGATCTCTGAAGATTTTTGATTCCAAGGTGAGTGATCCCTTCGATCAGGCCCGCCCACGAAATCTGCGGCCGTGCCAAACTAGCCCTGAGGCTTTGTTTGGGACAGCGTTTTTGCTCATAGAATGTATGCTTGGCATGACAACGGTTTTGATCGCCACCAAGAAAAAAAGTCGATGAAGTTCCTTAGGTGAGGCCAGGTGTTCACGAACGACGGTTCATAACCACCGCGCTCACGACCGCCACCGCCGCGCCAAACAGAGCCTTAGACACGCTGAAGTTGCCCGCTAATTTTGAAGAGCAATGATGATTATTTATATTTTTCAACATCAAATTTCATCATTCTATTTACAAAACCTCTTAACCATCTGCTATTTACCACCACTCATGAGAAGCAAAACCTGCTAACCCTGCAGCAGCTTTTTGGCCTTCAACAGCAGAGCCTACCAACAACATCTTCAGGGATAAAGAGAAGTGATGTTAACAGCATAGTATCATACAAACTATTAATGCCTGGTTATTCTTTGCAATCAGCATTTATAATGCACAGCCCGGTGCACGAAGCACCCCCGCGCAGCGAGGGTCCGGGGAAGGGTTCCACCACAAGGGTGAACAGCGAGGGTCCGGGGAAGGGTTCCACCACAAGGGTGAAATGCACGCAAAGCTTACCCTGCATTTACGCAATTTAGATAACATTACAACTATTTACTGTTTTTCAACACAATTTGGATCATTCTTGAGGGGGGGGGGGGCAATTACGCATTTTACATGATTCTATGTAAAGAAAAGATTTTACATTAGGCGCATAATGTAGCTCTGTGTTAGGCATGCGTCCCAGTTCTGTGCAATTGGGCGCAAAGAAGATCAACGGCATGCGACTATGCTGTCTATGTCCCGAACAATTTTCATGGAAGGAAGTATTATAGCAGCGAGAGGGTTTTGCTCCATCCCACCGCCTTCATCGATTACAAGACGGAGACCGTCGATGTGGAGCTTTCCATGGTGACCGCTCACGACTATAATTGGCTCATTACGCAATTCCTGAAAAACATTTAGAAGCAGTGAATAAACTCTGAGCCATGGCGGGTAGAATTAATAGATTTTCCATATGCTCTAATCTAAACATTTGAATGTCTAAATCATTGGTTGATGTGTGCATAACAACATGAAGAAATCTACAATATCATCCAGAGAAAGTTTCAAACAAAAATCTCCACAAAAACGAGGCATTAAAGCTTCTAAATCAGTGAAAGTTTAGTTCATCGACGCAATTATTATTTACTCCAACTTCATTGGATGATTTATAGAACTCCTAATAATTGGAGACTTGGGCTCCAGGTGGTGGCGGTCATGAACGTGGTGGTTATGAACCGTTGTTCTTGAACGCACGACCTCACCTGAGGAACTTAATCCAAAAACTAATTTATTTTCTTCGTGGTGGTCGTAACCGTTGTCATGCCTTCTATGACGGTGGCGTTTTTATTTTCTTCGCGGTGGTCGTAACCGTTTTCAGGAAAAACGCACGACCGCCTAATATTCCAAAGGGACCCCAAAAGCATGACCGCCTAATATTCCGGAGCGAGGTCATTTGGATTCTCTCTCGGGTATTTTTCTTTCTTCTTCCAAAAAGAGTGCACGGTGTTCTCCTCCGTCGGAAGAGGCAGCCAGGCGTTTTGGGTCCCTTTGTTCTGGACTTTCTTAGAGTTGAAGTCCAGTGTGTATGTTCTCCGGGAATCATTAGAGCAGAAGGGTTTTGGGTTTTGTTTTTCCTGAAACCAAGGAAGCAGCCGCCCAACTCATATTCACCCGGCATCCGATTTACTAGGAGAGGAGTACTAGCCGCCTTGCACAGAGATTGCTCCCTCACGAGCGAAGGCATTTTCTTTTGCTCTCTCAGTTTTGGACAACTTGTAAGGAGGTAAAATCATTTTGTGGTTCCACTATATTTTCATGCATGTTTTTTTTGTTGATGAGGACTTTGTAGTTCGACTATCATATTGTTATGAGCTCCCGACCGAGATCGAGTGACGGGACGAGAGGAAGATAAATCCCACCACGGATCGAGGAAACCCTTCTTAGATCCGGTAGGTGCAATGGCTGGAGGGAGGGGGGAGACTCACTGTGACGGACATAGGCGCAGAGGAGCCCGCGTGGCGGGTATACACGCGCAGGAATTCGACGGCCGGATCGTCCATTACCACACGGATTGATGACATGGCGGAGGCTCCTTGATTATCTCGTTTCCTTATTTTATTATCTCCTAATTTGTCACAATATTTAGTTTCTTGTCGCAATATTTATTTCCTTATTCGCACCCTCCTACAGTTATAAAAGGGGTGTGATATTATGTTTAGCATGCTTGGATGAATCTAAAAATTAGTGTTGCTCCCTATTTTCCTTTCTCTCTTGCTTACTCCCCCCTTCTCGCCTAACCCTAGCCGCCGGCCCTTCCCCCTCGCCGGTTTTCTTCTAGTTCCGTATTACTCACCGATAGAAAAGAGGAGAGGCTGGAGGAGGCTCACGCATGAAGGAGAAGTGATGGGGAGCAGCCCGTCCGACCCGTTCGGGTCTACTCACGACGACCACGGGCGCATTGATGATTGGGACCGCTCATTTCGAGCGGCTTGACGACCTTTGTATTTTTGTCTCTTGCCGTATTTCATTTTGAGTCGTAATTTTATGTTTTATTTGAGTCAGAGTGTTCGGTCAATCATAGCCGTTCATTTGGTCCTAGAAAAATTATAAATAGAGGGTGAAGACTCTCATTTTAGGCATTGAAGAATGGAGTATTGGAGCACATTCTTTGGTCATTCGGTGCCGAAGCCAACGTTCCGGGTGCGAAGCCTTGGAACCCCTTACCTTGCCGTCCACCACCAATCACCCCTCCCTCATCTCCCCTCCAATTGGCCGGCCCCTTCCTCATCCCCTCCCAAAACTGTCGGCCATCCCCTGCCTCCATCCCCATCCCTGCAACAGCCGGCCTAAGGTGCCCCCTTCCCCATCATTGCAACAGCCGACCATTAGGCCCCCACGTCCTCCTCCTCCATTACAGCCACCGGCCTAAGGGTCCCCTCCTCCTATAACAGCAGTCGGCCAAGCATCCGCATACATCTCCCCCCTTCTACAACACGTATAGCCGGCCCCCAAGTTCTCCCTCCACCACCACCTTCATTCCCCCACAAAAACAGTCATCTTTACCCACAAATCCCATCTCCGGCGATCACCGGAATACATCTCTGGTCACCTCCGGTGATCCACTTACATCTCCCATATCGATTTTCCTTCATTTTGTATTTTTCGGCGATCGTCGGAAAATAGCTCCGGAGGCCACCACCACCGGCGGCCACCTCCGGTCACCACTAACCTCCACCCAGCCGCAACCACCCCACCACCCATTAACCACCTCCTAACTACCCACTAACCCACTTCCTCTTATTTAGGAACCACCCCCTAAACTTAAGCCCCATATCCCCTCTTTTCCCTCACAACCAACCCCTTAATCCCCTCTCTCATTCACACGTGGAGCCACTCCCTCATACCCCCTCAACAACAGCCCACTATATCCCAACATTCCCCCACATTCTCGCGTGAAAAGAAACCCCCCATTTCCTCCAAATAACTAATCCCCCACCTTCCACTAACTGCTGGCCGAAACTCTCTTCCTTCCCAACTCTCAATCTTACGTGAAGTTCTGGATTGCTGGGTCCACCATCAACTGCAGCCTCCCCTCCCAATTGAATCCAGCCAACTGCAGTCCCTTCTCACTTGAGCCACTCTTGGAACCACCCTCTACCATCACCCAGCAGCCCAAATCTAGCCAACTGCAACCCCTTCCCACTTGATTCACTCCGGGAACTACCCTCGGCCATCACCCAGCAGCCCAAAGCCTCCCCGGAATTGCTTCCTGAGTGCTGTCCAGCCACCCTACATCCATCCAAAGCTCCAGCCTCCACACCTTCCATACAGCCACCTCCATCCTCCCAATTGCTGTCCAGGCCTCCAGCACAGCAAACTCCAGTTGTTTATTGTTGAAAAACCAGTCCCGACAGCCTTCAAAAAGCGCATCCAGCCCTCCCCTCTCCATCGTTTGCAAAGTTCAAGGTGTGTTATTATTTCTTTAAATGTTGGGTCTTGTGTTTATTCTCTACTTGTTGAGATAGTAGTTTGTAAGTCTTGTTTACGTCATTTTGGTCTTTGTGATTTCCTATTTAAATAGTATTTGTTTTCGTGCACTCTCGCGCTCATACGCTTCTCTTTGTTACCTTGGTTTTAAATTGATTTAATTCAATTGTGGAGAATCTAGTTATATGATCTATAAACTTTGTTTTGCAAGTTTGAATTCGCCGGACATTTGCATTTGAACTTGCATCTAGTCCTAGGTATTATTAGCGCCTTACCCTACGTCAAGAAGGGGCGGCGGACTGGTTCTGGGCGACCGACGTCGATTGCGGCGAGAGGCACGGATACAGGGAGGGGGTCGGGGGAATAGAGAGAGAGAGATAGGGTTTTAAGAGAGAGAGAGGGAAAGAGGATTTTAACTTTGCATATATTTTCCAACCCAAACTCCACCGGTAATAAAACCGGTTCCACCAAAATAGGCCCTCATTTGGGCTTAAACACATGGGCAAACAAAACGTTGCTGAAAATTAAAAACGGACAGAAATTAAAATAATAAAGATAACTTCACGCAGTGGTGGCGTGCTGGCGGCGACGACACGTGCGGCCCCAGTGAGCCCTCGTCGAAAGACAGCTTGTCCTCAAGCTGGAGTGGTATGTCGACTATCGACGAAGACGGTTGAGTACACACGAACATCTTGAGCTGGGAAACATGAAAATCATCATGGATGCGGGCCTCCGGAGGAAGATCGAGGCGGTAAGCCACGTCGCCAATGCGGTCGGTGATCTGAAAAGGGCCAAACAACTTGGGCCCTAACTTGTTGGAGGCAGGGCGCGTAGCGGTCAATTGACGAAACGGGCGGCGCCGCACCCAAACCCAATCGTCGATGGCGAGGGTAAGCTCGCGGTGGCCCCGGTTGTAGGCGACTTGCATGCGTTGTTGGGCCTGCACGAGGCGGTTTTGGTCTGCTTGCAAGAACTCATCTCTGTCCACCAACCTGCGATCTACGACATCCAAAAGGGCTATGAAATGGGCCCCCATGGAGAAACGGTCAACCACAACCATCAAAACCGATTTCCCGCGGACGGAGCAGCAGCCCTTCGACGAAGTCCATGGAGAGATCCGCTCAAATCTGTGTCGGCACTGGTAAGGGTTGTAGAAGGCCCGCCGGGAGGAGGTGATCCGTCTTGTTTCTTTGGCACACCGCACATGCCGCGATGAAGGTTTGAACGTGCCTTCTTATTCCCTTCCAAAAGAACTCTTGGTGTAACTGTTGGAGTGTACGGTGGACGCCTTCATGACTGCGAGAGTGGACATCTTCCAAGAGCTTGGGAATGAGAGAAGCCTGGTCCAAATACACCCGGTCCCGGTAGATGATAAGGCATTGGCGAACCGCCCAATGGTGATCCGTGAGGCCGGATTCCGCACGATGGAGGAGTTCCGACAAGCTAGGAGAGAGTTGGATCTCTTGGCGGAGCAAGGAAAGGATGTAGGCCGCCGGGGAGGAGATGGCCGATAGCGAGGCCGCCGATGGCGTGTCCCTTCGAGAGAGAGAGTCTGCGGCCCGGTTAAGCACACCGGCACGGTATTCCACCTGAAAGTCAAAACCCAAAAGCTTGCTCACCCACTTCTGTTGCGGCACAGTCGACGGGCATTGTTCGAGCAAATTCTTAAGGCTATAGTGATTCGTCCGTATGACGAAGGGGCGGCCCAGTAGGTACGAACGCCAATGTTGCACGGCTTTAGCGAGTCCAATTAGTTCTTGCTCATAGGCCGGCAATTTGCGATGATGGAGGGCGGTTTGTCGACTGAAATAGGCTATCGGGTGCCCTTCTTGATGTAACACGGCACCGTAGCCAACGCCTGAGGCGTCACATTCCACCAGGAATGGTAAGGAAAAATCCGGTAAGCGGAGAACGGGAGCGGACAGCAATGATGCTTGTAAGGAATGGAAGGCCTGAGTGGCGGCGTCCATCCAAATGAATGCGTTCTTCCAGAGGAGGCTCATCAAGGGTGCCGCAATGTTGTTGTCGTGAATGAAGCGGTGGTAGTACCCGGTGAGACCGAGAAAATCTCGGAGAGCCGTGGGAGTTTGCAGCATCGGCCATGACGCCACACCTTAGAGTTTTGTTGAGTTCGCCGAGACACCCAACTCGTGAACCACGTGCCCTAGATACGTGACCGAACTCTGCCCGAAGGAGCATTTGGACGCCTTAAGAACCAAATGGTGGGTTTGCACCAAGCTGAGAACGGTATGTAAGTGTTGCAGATGCTTCGCCTAAGACTTGCTATAGACAAGAATATCGTCAAAGAAAACAAGAACGGACTTGCGGAGGAGAGGGTGGAATACCTCGTTCATGATCGCCTGAAAGGTGGAAGGGGCGTTCGTAAGGCCAAACGACATGACTAAAAACTCGAAGTGGCCATGGTGGGAACAGAAAGCGGTCTTCTCGACGTCGCTTCTCGACGTCGCCCGCCGACATGCGGACTTGATGATAGCCGGAGGAAAAAACCAGTTTGGAGAAGTAGCACGCACCATGGAGCTCATCGAGGAGTTCTTCCACGACCGGAATGGGGAATGTCTTTGATCGTGTGGGCATTCAAAGCGCGATAGTCAACACATAGTCGCCATGAAGAGTCCTTCTTGTGCACCAACAAGACCGGAGAAGAGAAAGGGGACACGCTGCGCCGGATAAGGCCTTGCTGGAGGAGGAGGTCGCATTGTCGTTCGATCTCGTCCTTCTGGTTGAAGGGGTAGCGGTACGGGCGGACCACAATTGGGGTCGTGCCCGGCAAGAGGCAAATCTGATGGTCCTGGCGTCAACGGGGCGGGAGGCCCACGCGCGGTCGAAAGATGTCTGGAAATAGCTGGAGAAGCGCCGAAAGGTCCGAAGGGGGGCTGTCCACCGCCACGACGGGGGTAGAGAGCGACTCGGTGTGCACCAAGAAGGAGGAGGGGGAGGCGTCCGGCGCGCGGCCTTGCCATTGTACCGCACGAGAGCCCGCATGCCAAGACAGAGTGAGGCGATTGAAGTCCCAGGTGAGGGGCCCAACGTACGCAACCAGCGAACGCCCAAGACAATTTCAAACCCCTTGAGATCCACTAAAAATAGGTCCGTCTGTGAGTGGTATCCCTCCACTGAAAAAGCCACCCGACGACACACGCCCGAACACGGCATCTGCTGGTCGTTAGCGACCACCACTTTGACGTGGTTGCGGCTAACAAAAAGGAGTCGCAGATCGAGCGCCCTGTCGTGGCGAATGAAACTGTAGGTGTTGCCCGTGTCCATGAGAGCTAAAAATGGCTTGCCACCCACAAATCTAACTGAATGGTGCAGCCTTCCTGCGGTCCCGCCATGGCGTGCAGTGAGAGTTGTGGTATGCCAGAGTCGTCTGGGCCATCATCTTCCTCCTCTGAGGGGTCATCCACCTCCAGCCAAAATAACCTCTTGCACCGGTGACTGGGCGTGAAAGGTTCGTCACAGTTGAAACATAGCCCTTTCTCGCGGCGAGGCGCCATTTCCGGTCGGGACAAGCGATGTCGGAAGGTGGGGCGCGAAGAGTCTTCCCCACTTGGAGGCCGGAGTACAGAGGAACCGAAAGATGGTCGGTGGCCGGCGTGGTCGCGGCGAACCGGGTGTTGTCGGTCCAATAATAGACGACGTTCGCAGGCTCGCGCAAGGCTCATTGTGGTTGTTAAGTCATGGGGCTTCTGAAACACGACGTCCCAACGCAGACGTTCGAGGAGACCCGTCGTGAACATCGGAACTTGTTGCGATGGTAAGACGGTGGTGGCCCGAGAAAGTAACTGCTAAAATTGCTCCAAGTAAGACTCGATAGTGCCGGTTTGCTTGAGGGCGACGAGGTCACCGAGGGGATTGCCCGGCGTGGCCGGTCCGAATCAGAGAGTGCACGTCGTATGGAACTCCTCCCAAGAGGAGTCGGGGTGCTCCCGCAAGAGTTGAGTGAACCATAAATGGACCGGCCGCAGAAGATGAAAGGACGCGATGCCGACACACTCATCATCTGGAGTACGCTGATTAGCGAAGAAAATGTCGCACCGGGTGAGCCAAGGAAGAGGATCTTCGCGGACTTCGTAGATCGGAAAATCCATACGAATGGAGCGGGGAAATGGGGCCGTGTCCGCATGAGGGGCCGAGTCGACCCGACTCGCGGAGGGTGAAGCCGTGTGGGCGGGCATGGCGTGGGGAGGGGCCCCTTGGAGAGCGTCCAGGCGGGCGTTGAGAGCCTTGTCATTTTGGGTGGCGCGCATCATTTGGAAGAGCTCCATGACTTGGGTGAGCGAAGGTCCCCCTTCAGCCATTGGAGAGGGCGGTCGGACTGAGGAGTGCGGCGGCGAGGGCAGCAAGCCGGCTGCCGGGTTGGGCAGTGGCGGGTTCACTGGAGGGCGGTGACCCGTGGCTAGGGCTTCGCGGTAGGTGTCGGGTAGGGAAACGCCGGCGTTTGGCTCTGATACCAAGTTGTTATGAGCTCCTGACTGAGATCGAGTGACGGTGCGAGAGGAGAGAAATTCCACCACGGATCGGGGAAACCCTTCCTAGATCCGATAGGTGCAATGGTTGGAAGGAGGAGGGAGACTCACCGATAGAAAAGAGGAGAGGACGGAGGAGGCTCACGCACGAAGAAGAAGGGGTGGCGGACTAGTTCTGGGCGACCGACGTTGATTGCGGCGAGAGGCGCGGATACAGGGAGGGCGTCGGGGAAATAGAGAGAGATAGGGTTTTAAGAGAGAGAGGGAAAGAGGATATTAACTTTGCATAAACTTTCCAACCCAAACTCCAACGATAATAAAACCGGTTCCACCAAAATAGGCCCCCCATTTGGGCTTAAACACATGGGCAAACAAAATGTTGCTGAAAATTAAAAACAGACAGAAATTAAAATAATAAAGATAACTTCACGCAGTGGTGGCGTGCTGGCGGCGACGATACGTGCAGCCCCAGTGAGCGTCTGGCGCATCATGTGTCACAACACATATTTCTACTCAAAATGCGTCATGCGTCATCTTGCCTTTCTTGCCTTTAGCGGGTGTTTTTCTTCAAGTGGTGTGTGCATCTTTGAGTATCGATTTCTTTTCATGGTATCAGAGCTACAAAGAGTTTAGTGGATTTTGATAAGCTCCTTTGGTGGAGAAGATCGGCATACCGAATATAGAAGGATGGGGCTTTCTTAGAGGGCTTAGGATAGAACTACTCACACAAACAAATTACATGAAATTAAAGAGTCGTGTAGAGTCTTATTTTCTTGGAGAAGATTTGTATGAGGATGTTGCGGGAGAAGAGAGGACAACACCGGTGGCCAATAGATCTCTCGGATTTCATCAATTTTAAAGATGATTGGATAAATGATTATGGATGGAGTCATCATATTATGGGGAATGGTTCAACATTCTCCTCTCCCCAAAAATACGCGGGGAATGATGTTATAGTGACGACAGACAATACAATTCATGTGGTGGAGAAGGGAGTGTTATAATGAACAATGAAGGCGGAGCTCTTACATTAAAGAGTATATTATGTGCCTGAGATGAATAAGAACCACTTTCAGTTACGAATGTAGTGAACGCAGGGTATCATGTGTTGTTTGGGACAAAGGAGGTGAAGTTTCTTCAAAATGTCACTACCTTGAAGGCGGATAGCACACACATGAGAAGGAGAGTTCGGGATTTATTTGTTTTGTCCACTTCCTCTTATGTGGACAAGATGCGGGCAAATAATAGAGCAAACATTTGGCATGAAAGACTTGGACACGTTGGCATGGAGAAGTTGAAGGCTATGGTAGCAAAGAACCAAATGAAAGGTTTGTCTAGTCTATTATCTTTTGGAGATGGCCAAGTGTGTGAAGGATGTCAAATTGTCAATTTGGGAAGGCGCATCATGTCTCATTTGACAAGTCTCTTTATAGGTGTAAAGTGCCTTTGGACTGGAGTGCATCTATAGTGAAGTAATGGGGCCATATGCCACTCTTACATACATGAGAAACCACTACATGATGTTGTCCACCGATGATTTCTCTAGGTATACACGGGTATATTTTGTGAAGGAGAAATCAGAAGTGTCTGAGAAGTTTCAAGGGTTCAAGAAAATGGCTGAATGTGTGCTCAAGTTGAAGATCAATAAGCTAATAACGAACAATGGAAGAGAGTTTACTTCTAATGAGTTTTTGTCTTTTTGTACGAAATATGACATCAAAAGGGAACTCTCATGTCAGCATACTCCACAAAACAGTGGCGGAGCGGGAAATTTGGTATATCTTAGAAACATGCAAATGTTAGTTGCATGTTAAAGGCACATACAAAGCTTTATGGGCGGAGGGCATGACTTCTGCGACTTATGTAATCAACCAGATTCCATTAAGTCCAAACAATTTGAAGTCACCTTATGAATTGATATTTGGAGAAATGTCGAGTGTTAAGCACTTGAAAGTGTTTGGATGTTATGTCTATGTTCTGGATTCCAAAAGGATAAAGTTAGATGCAAAGGCGGAGAAGTGCATCATCATCGATTATGATGAGTGCAAGAAAGGGTGGAAGTGCATGGATCCACAAACACATCGCTTAATTGTTTCAAAATATGGGATCTTTGAAGAGTTGACCTCTTATCATGGCAATTCAAGTGTTAACTCTGAAGGAGAGTAGTGATGGAGGGAACAATGGAGGTAATGTTGAAGATCTATTGGTTATGGTGCCCGTGTCTGCTAGTGCTCAAAGTCCTTCAAATTCATCTTCCTTGATGATGGAGCAAAGAGAAAGAGGGAGCGATCCTTCTATTTATGTTGATGTAGTAGAGGAATCCGATGCTTGCATAGAGCCACTTTCTCGGTATAGAGATGAGAACTTGGTAAGCATGATCTTTCGTTTCTTTGTAGGCCACTAGATGAGGAGTCATCTTGCTTTGATGATGTCATGGGCAAGAAGGAATGAGATGATGTCATGGATGAAGAAATGGGTGCTCTCATGAAGAATGAGACTTGGGACCTTATGTCCAAGGTGAATGGAGTTACTCATGTTACTTGTAGTGGGTTTTATAAGTAACAAAGAAGACAGATGGAAAAGTCAAGCGGTGCAAAGCTCGGCTTATTGCTCGCGGTTTCTCGCAAAAACTGGAAAAGACTACGAGGAGACCTTTTATTTTGTGGCTTAATGACGTCGGTTCTTATGGTGATTACATTGGCGGTATGTCAAGGACGGTAGCTTTGACAACTCGACGTGAAGAATGCTTTTATTTATAGAGGAGAGATTCACGAAGATATTTTCATGGAGAAACCATCGGGCTATGTTTCTAACCACCATCCAGAGTATGTGATGCGGAACGGCGACGCGAACCCGCGGCGGAGGATGAGTTTTGGGCCCGTTCGGGACTAACTGGCTACTTGTCATATTTAGCATTTCCAGATCGACAGTCTGACTTTGAGGATGCGTCCGAATTTTCGTTTACTTACATTTTCATATATTATATTGTATTTTCAGTCTTTATTTAGTGTAATCGGGCCTGTTACATTAACGGACAATCATAGCCGTTAATGTAAGGGATGCCCTAATGTTATTATAATAATAAATAAGAGTAGGGGGTAGCTTGGAGCTATTGTAGATTTTGGAGATATCATTCTCGAAATCCGGCGATCCCCTCACGGTGACGACTCCATGAGGCCCTAGGTGACGACTCCTACATGGTTTTTTTCCTCCCCAAGGTATCTACTATCCCTAACCTTCGTTTTTCCTCCTCCAAATCCCTAGCCGCACCTCCATTCAGCAACTGACTACCTTTCAAGCCCCTCCAAACAGCTTCCCTTCCTTCCTCCCCATCATAACCGCACCTCTAACAGCTGCAGCTTGCTGCTTCACAGAACAAAGCCGCACAGCCCGCTGCCAGCCCTTGCAAACTGCTTCCTGCTTGCCAACAACCTCCCTGCTCCAAAAAACACAGCCGCTCAGCCCCTCCCCTTCATCACTGCTGGTCCCTTGCCCAAACCACCCAACAAGGGCAGTTTCTGCCCTTTCGTGCTACAACCGTGGGCCATATTCCCTCCAGACAGTCAGAGGTACTCCCTCACAGCCTTCAGCCCTTCATCCAGTCCCTCCCGTTTAAATTCCATATTCCGACCACCCCCGTTCCAGATTCCAGCCACCATACAACGCCCTACTCTTCCCTGGACAGCCACTGACCATCCGCGAGTCATCGGATCTCCATTGCACGGCAGCCCCTCTTTCTGAGTTGTTATTTTGTTGTATGAAACTTTAATTCTCATTATTAATATATGGTATTGTGATTTCATCCTCGATTATCATTGTTGTTTGCTTGGATTATTTTGAGGTTTGTAGGATCTATTCACCGCGTGCTCTTGTTTTGGCCCTCCACGCGGAGGGAAACCAAATCTTGCTTTGCCCTAAAGAATTACTTTGGTCTTGCTTAAATTATCTCTTGCAATCTAAATATTTATTGTTTTGATTTGATCCCTCTGTCAGATCTTGCATGCGTGTCGCATTTAGCCGTTAAGAAGAATCGAGTTATTTCCACGATACTTCCCATAGGGTTACATGCTAGTCGTACATCCACGTGTCTCACCCTTCATTAGCCGGTGTGTAGGTTCATTGCAGTCATTGCATAAACGTTCGCATTGCATGTAGGGTTAGGGCACCGCTTTTTTTCGCCGCCTATAGATTCGTCCTGCGTCAGTATGTTTGCAAGTTGAAGATGGTGTTATATGGCTTGAAACAAGTACCGAGAGCTTGGTATGGTAAGGTTGTTAAGTATCTTCAATTTTGTGGTTATTTTGCATCTAATTTGGATTTTAAATTATTTGTCAAAGAGGAGATCTTTATGCTTTGGTGTTTGAGTGTCTCTATGTGGATGTGATGTAAACAGGAATTCAGGTATTGAAAAATAAGTAAACTTTTTAAATTGTAACCGTTTTATTTTAAGAATAGGCCGGGCCAAACGATTTTTGCGCGCGAAAACACTCTTAACGTTGAATTTCGCAAAACCGTTAATCGTTATTCGAAGAAGACCCCTCGAGCATCTAACGAATTGAAACGTAGCGAGATCCACACATCCACAAGCAAAACTACACAAATAATAATTTATGAATAACGATAATTAAAAGCAGTTGAACGTTCAAGGCAAGCTCTTACTAATTATTTGGAATCGCATACGACTAAAGCTAATATTCATGAGAAAGAAAAGGGGCGGAGTTTACCAAGGCATACGTAAACTACGACGAGGAAGGACCAACCGCAAATCACCTGCACAAGTCAACACTGGTTGGTGAGGACATGGCAGGTTGCACTTTCCTGATTTACACGGCCCAGCAGAAGATGGAATGGTCGATCGTTGGAAATGATGGAATCAGTGGGAGCTAGGTCGCCGGAATATGTTGTTGATGTCGACGGCAACCTGGGAGAGATTGGTAGTCTTCGACAAAGTCGAACGGCGATGGAGTGATCACGAACGCTAGCAGGGTCGGATCACTGTAGAGGAGTCGACGATTCGTTGACGTGTGCTAAAGAGGTCGTCGACTGGAGGAGGACAGCACCTCACACAGGACGCGTCCAGGGTCATTGCGTCGGATGGAAGAGAGGCTCGCGGGTCTGAAGTGCTGACCAATGGAAGCTAGGGTTTCGACCGACAGAGGGAAAACGGTCTTGTTTTCCTCTGTTAATGGTCGCCCCCTCCATGGATTACAAAATCCTTTTTATAAGTTTTTTTTTCCATCTCTTGGTTATTTGTTTCCAAATACTAGATGATTCATATTTCATTCCAACTACATCTCATTTTATTTACTTAATTTTCTCCTCCCTAATTCAGTCAATAGAGGTATTGTCGTTTTAGACGTTTGCGTCCTTAATTAGTTTTAAGCTTGCCTCTTTCGTCCTTCTAAATAAACTTACCGGACCATTTTATTCAAGGTCTCACCGGGTGGTCAAACCGACGAGCCGGAAGCATAACATCGATGCGCGGGAAAAAAATGACATTAAATAAAATAACAGATAAAAAGATAACGGATGCGTGATGATATCACGCAGCCTCGGATGCGACAATGGTAGCATCAATTCCTCCGGGGTTGACAGAGCTCGACCCCGTCAAAAATTTGCAAAAATTGGCAGCAAGGAGATCAGACATCGTCACTGGTGCTAAATCAGGTGGTATGTCTGGGGCTTCGACAGGTGGCTCGCTGTGCTTCTGAATTTGAAATGGACCATTCCTTTGTAGTAGTTTCTAACTTTCTGACATGACCATGGAGTAAATCTCTGCTTCCTGCAAGAAGCAAACGCTCAATCTCCCTTTGAAAGGTACAACTCACGCCAATAACGACCAACCATGAATCTATAATTTTCAAAGACTGCTCGCAAATTATTAGCAATAAGTTTTCGCAATTCTTCTAAATAATTAATATGAGCTTGCGCATCAAATAAAATACGTTCATGGAATGGTAGGGGATGGCGGTCCAGTAAGTGAGGTATAAAAAACACAGAAAATCTCGGAAGGAGATTTAATAGGGGAGCAATTTTTAGAATTATTAAATGTAAATTTTGCCTATGAAAGTACAAGATCTCATTGCATTGAATTCTCCTCAGTTAAACACCTGAGAATATCTCTCAAATTCTTATTAACGACTTCGGTTTGTTCATCGGTCAGAGAGTGATAAACGCTACTAAACTCGAGTTTGATTCTCTTTCGACCCCATATTATGTTCCAAAAATATGACAAAAATTTTAATATGTTGTTGCAACTCCACAAATCCTCCTATGCTCAAATGATAGTGTGTTGTACTAAATGTGTGATCTCTAAAAATGAAATCTACGTAGTGAGGTGTGTGAGATAAGTGGTCATAAGATATAGTATCGGAAAAGCGAGAGATACTAGGTGGTACATCAACGACTGATAGACGTGAGATCGAGCCTAGGACATATGGAGTGAGTAACACATCTAGATCGTGGCTTTCGTCATGGGGTGGGGGTTCAAGCGGGCAGTGAGTAGTAACGTCGTGGAGTCAACAAAGAGTGAACTAGAAGACGCAGAGGCCCTCTCGTGTGCCCTTGGAAAAAACAATTCTTCTGTGGAAGAAGAACAATCATGTGTTCATTGTCCTCGAATGAATGAGAGTTCCCCATACCATCGTGCATGACATGTCGGTCGTAATGTACAAGACGCCCTAATAGAATGTGACAGACACTCATGGCGGCGACATGACATAACACTCTATCCGAATACGTGCTCCATATAGAAAACTTTACTAGACAATGTGACGGGCATAGTCGAAAGACTATTGACTCCGAATAAGCTGTACGGTTATTCTAATGGGTGCATCTCAAGCCCTAATGTGTCGACCATGCGTTGAGAAATGAAATTCTCCATACTACCACAATCGATGATATATTTATTTATTTTATTGGGCAGCCCGGTGCACAAAGCATCCCCGCGCAGCGAGGGTCTGAGGAAGGGTCTCACCACAAGGGTGAAATGTAGGCAAACCTTACCTTGCATTTTTGCAAGAGGCTGCTACCACTATCGATGATAATGGACCAAAATTTTCCCTAGATACGTGCAGTAGTGCAGAAAATATCGTGCCTCCTATGATCATTCCCAGTAGGCTCGCTAGGGGTGATCAGGCTATAATGCAAGACACATACTAAATGTTCAGCGTGCTCGCCTTCAACTTCTATAACATCCTCAGACTCGGGCTCAGGTTCAGGATCAGGGTGGGATTCATTAATGTAAACTCTAAACTAAGGCTCACGTCCGTTAGGAGAATCAATAATAGTGACTAAGTGGCGTCGCGGTCACTGAGATGATTTGTGCCCCGGCTCCATGCACTTGAAGCGTCGGAATACTCCAGTGTTGGGCTTAGCCCTAATAATCTCCTTACCCTTTGAGGGAATAGTGGAGTTGGAGTCCCGACAGAAATGGGAGGGTGAGGGGAATTTAAGATCCTCATAGTGGAGGCAGTGGATCCCTTTAACCTAAAGATAGCATACTCAACTTGCCTAACTTGGGGAAATTGCTTCCAAGTCAGAAAACAATTCATCCTATCGCATCAATCTATACATCTCTCAGGTTATAAAAGCCCTTCAAAATCACCAACGTCTAACTTAATTCCTAAATCCCATCGGGGTGGATCCCTAACATTTTGGTGACCTTGTTCAAGTTGTCGTGGATTATGGTTTTCGATTTCAGTAGGGTTAGGATCCTCTTCAATTTGGTGTGAGGTAATCTCTAACTGTTGGTTGGCCTCTAACGTGTTAACACGCGTGTGTAATCCAATTATCACTTGCCCCACATCTCGCATGTTTGTGGTAATATTCGTACTCAACGCTTCAATTGTTTTAGTCAAATTTTTTATTTGTGTGCTCAGATCGACGATGCCATTTCTAAACTACTCAAAACGATTTTCCATTAATTTAATTGTTTTAAATTACCTTACCCACACGATTTTAAAAGCTCTGGTACCAATCTGATGTAAACCTGAATTAGGTTTTTGAAAAATAAGTTAACTTTTTAAATTTTAACCGATTTTATTTTGAGAATAGGTCGAGCAGGCCAAACAAATTTTGCGAGCGAAAACACTCTAACGTTGAATTTCGCAAAATCGTTAATCGTTATTCGAAGAAGACGCCTCGAGCGTCTAACGAATTGAACCGTAGCGAGATCCGCACATTCACAAGTAAAACTACACAAATAATAATTTATGAATAACGATAATTAAAAGTAGTTGAACGTTCAAGGCAAGCTCTTACTAATTATTTGGAATCGCATACGACTAAGGCTAATATTCAGGAGCAAGAAAAGGGGCGGAGTTTACAAGAGCAAACGTAAACTACAGCGAGGAAGGGCCGACCACAAATCAGTTGCATAAGGAAGTCAACACTGGTTGGTAAGGCCCTGACAGGCTGCGCTTTCCCGATTTTCGCTGCCCAGCAGGAGATGGAATGGTTGATCGTTGGAAATGATGGAATCAGTGGGAGCTAGGTCGTCAGAATATGTCGTTGATGTCACGGCAACCTGGGAGACTGGTAGTCTTCGACAAAGTGATGATGAACGCTGGCAGGGTCAGACCACTGTAGAGGAGTCAACGATCGGTTGACGTGTGTTGAAGGGGCCGTCGACTAGAGGAGGACAGCAGCTCGCGCAGGACGCGTCCAGGGTTGTTGCGTCGGATGGAAGAGAGGCTCGCGGGTCTAAAGTGCTGACCATTGGAAGCTAGGGTTTAGACCGACAGAGGGAAAACGATGGTCTCGTTTTCCTCTGTTAATGGTCGCCGCCTCCATGGATTACAAAATCCTTTTTATAAGGTTTTTTTCTTATCTCTCGGTTATTTGCTTCCAAACACTAGATGATTCATATTTCATTCCAACTACATCTGATCTATTTACTTAATTTTCTCCTCCCCAATTCAGTCAATAGAGATATTGTCATTTTAGACGTTTGCGTCCTTAATTAGTTTTAAGCTTGCCTCTTTCGTCCTTCTACTTAAAATTACCGGACCATTTTATTCATGGTCTCACCGAGTGGTCAAAATGACGAGCCGGAAACATAACATTGATGCACGGATAAAAAATGGCATTAAATAAATAACAGATAAAAATATAATGGCCGCGTGATGATATCGCGCGTCCTCGGATGCAACGATGGTTGCAACATGATGATATGATGGTGTCTGAAAATGATGATGGAGAGGTTGTAAAGCTTTAAGGGGAGCTTTCAATTCGATTTGAGATGAAGGATTTGGGTGAGCTTCACTATTTCCTTGGTTTAGAAGTGGAGGGAGTGAAGAACAAATTATTTGTGTTAAAGAATATGTCAAGAAGATAGTGGAGCGATTTGGCACAAAGGAGAGCAAGCATTGTTCTACTCCAAGACACCAGCATGAAGCTTCATCGTGATGAAGGTGGAATCCTTTCGAATCCAACACCTTATCGTGCACTATTGGGGAGTCTCATTTATCTGACTATTACAAGACCGAATATCTCGTTTGCAGTTAGACTTGTTAGTCGGTATATGCAAGAGTCTGAGAAACAACATTGGATGCGGCGAAATAGATTTAGAGTATATTGGGTCAACCCTTGACCTTGGGATATTTTATGAAGAAGACACATTTTACTTTGCATGGGTGTTCATGTATGGATCGACTGGCGTTTCACGGTATATTAGGAAGCAAGATTTGGTGTCTATCACTACCACCGAACCGTAGTACAAAGCATCATCCTTATTCCTTAGCGGATCAAGAATGTGTTTGGTTGTGTTGGTTGGTAGAGGACGTTTATGTTAAAGCTAACAAATCTACCACCATCTTTGGTGACAACGAAAGTGCTCTCAAGCTCATTATAAATTCGGTGTTACACAAGGACCCAGTATATTGAGATCGAGTATCACTTTATTCGAGAGAAAGTTCTTGATGGTTCTCTTGTCAGGAGTTGTGCAGAGTCAAGACAATGTTGTTGACATCTTCACGAAGTCTCTATCTAAGGGACCGTCTGAGCGTCTTCGTGGATTGATCGAACTTGTATCCAAAGTTCACTTTAAAGGGTAGTACTTATGAATTTAGATCATTATATATATATATATGTGTGTGTGTGCGTGTGTTTGTAAATCACATGACCGACTAATATTCCACAGCTAGGTCATTTGGATTCTCCCTGGTATTTTTTTTCTTTTTTCTTTCAAAAAGAGCGCTTGGTGTTCTCCTTAGTCGGAAGAGGCGGACAGGCGTTTTGGATCTCTTTGAACTGGACTTTCTTAGAGTTTAAGTCGGTTATGTATGTTCTCCAGGAATCATAGAGCGCCAAGGTTCTGGATCTAGTTTTTTTCTAAAGCCAAAGAAGCACATCTAGGCAAACCGAGCATTCCGGCTTTTGTGTTGTCACAGATTTGCAAAACTTCGACTATCATTGTTGTTGTACTCATAGTTCGACAGATCAGAAATGCATATGGAAGACACCTCAGGTGTCCAGCTCGGCGGCTTTAGGTGTTCAGCTCGGCGGCCTCAGGTGTCCAGCTCGGCGGCCTCAGGTGTCCAGCTCGGCGGCCTCAGGTGTCCACATGGGCGGCCTCAGGTGTCCAGCTGGGCGGCCTTAGGTGTCCAGCTGGGCGGCCTCAAGTGTCCAACTCGGGGTCCTCAGGTGTCCAGTTCGGCGACCTCAGGTGTTCAGCTCGGCGACATCAGGAGTTCAGCTCGGCGGCATCAGGAGTTCAGCTCGGCGGCATCAGGAGTTCAGCTCGGCGACCTCAGGTGATGAACTCGACAGCATCTCGGTAACCTCCTAGGGACCTCATCAGGGGGGAGGCATTTCACACCCAGCGAAGAGTCTCCCATTTGAAGATTTGACAATCTCGTCTTTCTTCACCTGAACTCGCACAACACTTGATTCGGGAGGGGGAATTCCTATACACTCATGTATGCGGCGGGACCTCCACAATGTAACATAACCACCTCGTCTGATAATAAAATAGTTGCGGCCTCTCACTTGTTCACTTCATGTATATGTCTGCTAATTCGAGGGCTAGTAACATTTGGCCATCCTTTTGGTCTGGACTTTGCGAGCCGAGATCTTGGCCCTTTGCGGACCGAGATCTGGACTCCTCCCGTGTGTGAACCGGTTTCCTGGTTCCAAAAGTTGTGTTATTAATCCAACCTTGACAGATTTTCTCACACTCTTAAGAAGGTAGTGTTGATTGGTAGAAAAAATGCATTGGTTTTATAATTGTTAATATAGATTTCGTGATGTTTGTACAATACATGTTTTGATTTTGTTTCATTATGTTGTCTTTGAGTTCTGAAGCCAAAGCTTTATGTCACAGTTTTTTTAATTATCTTTTGTACAGATATATTAAAATGTTAATATAATTGAGACTGACAACTTGGGAGAATATACCAGAAAATCAACTTCATAGATCTAAGTTACACCTTTGTCCACCAAAAGAACTTAATAATGATCGATCCAAATTGTATTTGATTATGAACACCCAACAATATGTAATACGTGTCATCTCAGGTGGAGGTAGAACTAGATTCATGTTCATAATTCAATAAGAGTGATCATTTCATATTTCTATGGAGGACTCAACTCCTCTTGATAAATCCTGGAAGGAAATGCAGGGATAAAGATAAGCTAATACTATGATATTTGGGGGATAGGTGCTCGAAAGAGATTTAATGGTGTAGGCCGAGCGGGCCAAATTGAGTTTTGCGCGCGAAATCAAACTAGTCGTTATGAACCTTAAGAAATTCGTTAATTTTGTTTGGGTGGAAATCTCACGTATTTTACGAGTCGAATCTTCTGCGAGACTAATACGGCTACAAGCAATTCACAAACAATAATTTATGAATAACGATAATAAAAATAGTTTGAACGTTAGGGCAAACTTAAAATTATTTAGAGGAGCACATAAGAATAAACTAACTGGTTGGAGCAAGGATATGGCTAAGGCAGAGGAGAAGGTGCGCTCCGAATCCGTTGCGCAAAAGCAAGGATCCCTGCAGGCGGGTTGTCAGAAGGAGCAGATAAAGTCGACACACCCGCAAGTCGAACAGGTCACGAATGGGTTGCCGGAAGGTTGGCTCGGGGTCGACGGCAACCGCTGGGTCGATAGCAAGCGAAAGCACCGCGAGTTCGTCGAGGAGGAGCGGTGGCGTCGGCGGCTTCCGTTGTCGTCGTGTGTAGGGAAGGAGGCGGCGCACTGGATCGAAGTTGGAGAGTCGACGACGGGCTGATGTAGATGAAGGAGAGTAGGGATCGTCGAGATCGGCGGTATGGACCGGCAAGTGTAGAGAAACAAGAGTCATTTCTCCACTGTTCCGAGTTCCTTCTTCCTCTTCACGGCAGAATTAATTTATAGGACTGAGATTGATATCTTTCTATAGCCCTCATTAATTTTCTTCCAAACAATTTGATTCCTGAAATATTTTGTCTAACAAACTGATCCGGATGTCCTAAATAGGATTTTCCAAATATTATTTTCTTAAACATCAATCACCTAAATTTATGTTCCTTTTGGTTATCTTTTTGAGTTTAAGCTTATTGCTCCGATAAATAAAGTAAACTTGTCATTACCGTCCTAACTACCTAAAGTATCGGACCTTTTATTCATGGTCTCGTCGAGTGGTCAAACCGATGAGCCGAAAATTAAAATAAGTGCGCAGAAAAACAAATACAAGACAAAAATAAATAAATGCATAATAAGAGAAATTATGATGCGTCTTTTGGTGCGACGAAGGATGCATCAGTTAAGGACAAATCACAAATATGATAGGGACTTCGTGTTTATTTACCTTTTCATAGTTTACTATGCATGTGGAGAAATGACGGAATAGTTTGTACACCTCTATCGGACAATTATACGCTTTATCAAGTGAGCAATTATACTCTCTTTCATGTGGACATACACATTCATTCACCTTTATCATGTGGAGAGTAATACCCTCAGCTACCTCTTCCATGTTGACAGTTATACACTCATCCATCTATGTCGTGTTGACAGTTATACGCTCATCCACTTCTGTCATGTGGACAACTATACGCTCATCCCACCTCTATCATGTGGACAACTATATGCTCATCCACCTCTCATGGCTAGTAACTTTAGGCCTCTGTTGTCCTATCAGGCTATCATCATAAGAAGATTCTTAGGGAACTAAATTTATTATTTGGCTAATGGATATGAGTCTATTATTTATACGTCTATATCAATAAGGTATTTCCTTACTTCATTTTATTTATATTTATGTCCCATGTAGGTTACAATCTCAGTCAAACTTAATATGTTGTAAACCTAGCTCTTCTAGCGAAATTTAGGTACATTTCTTTTAATTTGAGTTGATGTAATTTATCACTTTAACTGTAGCTTATGTACCTCATACCATACTTATTCAAACTCCACAGTTCTTCTATATGTTTAATCTATTATCGTCTAAAACTTTGCTCATACTAGAGCATATTATAATAGAGACATTAATGCATGCTCTCACTTCAATTTATTCTGACAAATCATTCATGAAGCACGAGTTTTCTTATAGCCCCTGTATCCAGCTTATCACAAGTTCATAATATATATAAATAATTGTTGAAAATAAGAAATGAAAATATTTGGTGCCCTTTATTCATCCCTCAAAGGAGGTATTTAGAAGACTTACAAGGACATACAAACTCTAGTAGGCAATGTGGGACTAAAGACTAGACTCACGCCTAAAATACTAATACATAATATAATACGCAAACTCCAACACTCCCCCTCAAGCTGAAGGGGAACCTTCATCTTGGACATCATAAAAAAGAAAGATAATGGTGGTAGGCAAGGTGGGACAAAACATCAAACGAGCCACCATGAAACATTCCAAACCAGGGACATAGCCACACATGACACAGGTCCCATGCACGATGTGGACTCGCTGGAATCAGGTCAACCAACATCAGCTACACACACATGAGGAAGGGAACGGAAGATGTGGGGCTAATCATCAAACGGGCAACCAGGGATAATATGTCGGGGATAATTCACACAAAAGGTGGTTCCATGCATCACAGTTCCGCACGACATGGTCCCACACAACACAATCCGCTGAAATTAGGACAACCAACGACGATCGTACCACAACACATGTACCAATCAATAGAGAAAATGGGAACACACAAATAACACAAGACATAAGCCGGGAGGCCGTGTGGAACTAAGGCGAGAGTCGAGAAATATCATTTGAGTCGTCTTCATCCCAAAAACTCCCCCTCACGTAGGACACGCGTGCATGCAAGCATAACATGACAGGAAGAGGGAATAGCAGACGGTCACGCGTCATCGTGATCGAGCGGGAAGAAGAAATAGCTCACGGTTCCGAGCAAGAACGATGATGGATATGTCGTCAACATGAGCAAGAGGAGCTGCCGTCAAGAAAGCGACAGAGGCAGAGGGAAACGAGGTCGGGCTCAGAACCAGCGGAGGAGCACATCGAGGGAAGCTATCGAAGTTGTCGAGACAGGAAGAGGAACGACAAGCAGCGAAGGCATTGAAGCCGTCGATGGAAGCGGCGGAGAAGAAGAGCGCATGAATCCCTAAGGCACGCGCGAGCGAAAAGATTATAACGGAAGAAAATAAATTGGCTCTGGTACCATGTTGGAAATAAGAAAAGAAAATATTTTATGTCCTTTATTCATCCTTCAAAGGGGGTATTTAAAACACTTATAAGGACATACAAACTCTAGTAGACAATGTGGGACTAAAGACTAGACTCACACCTAAAACATTAATATATGATATAATACGCAAACTCCAACAATAATCATTAATGGTCGACCACCTTTCTGAATATCAACCGGGAAAAAAGATTAAGAAGACATTCTTACAGGTTCATTGCATGGTAGTAGAAATCAACAAATACGTCGAGATTAGTAGTAACCTATCTCAAACAAGAAAAATGAAAGGTGGAGCTCCCCTGGGCTGTCGAGGGCGGGGCGGCATGTGTACGAACGGGAGGTGGCGGTGGCGCTCGGATCTCTCTCTTCCGGCACCGGCAGGGGCTCAGACCGTCGGGAGGTTTCGTTTGGGGAGGTGGTGTGTGTCTGAATCGGGGGGGGGGGGGGGGGGGGGGGTAAATAGGAAAACCAAGCACACACCCCTCCCTTTCTTTCTTACTAGGGTTGGGTTTTCCGGCAACCCTACCTAGCTGATGGAGGGGTAGGTGGCAGGAAAAACTAGAAAATATGTAGTTGTAAAACACAAAAATATAGACATGCCTCTAAATCTTCTCCAAAAATCCATCATCTAGAAAGAAGAGTAGGAGTAAAAAAGCACCAAATTTCAGTCAAAATAGCCTCATAAATTATTCAGAAAATGATTTATACACTGGCAGAAATCTAATATTTGAAATATCAATCTGGCCATCCACACACAATTAATCACATATTAATCTGATATCTCCAGTTCTTACAGCGGGCCACGATTATTGGCCGCCACCAACAACCGTGGTCAGGTCAAATCTAGGTGGGTCTTTTGAGTTGAGTAAACAAGAAGCAAAATTAATCTATTATAATTTAATCATCTGAGGTACAATCTCCCAAATACACTTATGATGTTGGACGGTCCAGCATGAACCAAAAAAAGGCATGTCAAGATTAGTCCCACACCGCCTATCCAGACGGTCCACTCGTGCTTATAATAGACCCCACCTCTCTTATCTTTGACCAGGGTTTTGGAATGGAAAATTGGTGCGGTGATTTAACATGCTATTAGAAGGAGGTTCACGCTAAGGGGGCGTGTTGGACGGTCCAGCATGAACCAAAAAAAGGCATGTCAAGATTAGTCTCACACCGCCTTACCCAAACGGTCCACTCGTGCTTATAATAGACCCCGCCTCTCCTATCTTTAACCCGGGTTTTGGAATGGAAATGAGTGTGGTGGTTTAACATATGATACTATAATGAATATATATGGTAAGGAATGGAATACACCTCACTAAGCTTTTAAGGCCATTGTTAGCTCATCAAGAAAGTTTTATTTACAATGAATAAAGCTAAGAAGATTTTCTCATCTTCGGTAATGATCTTGCCTTCCATGTAAACATTGACAAACATTGTATACAATGACCAGGAAGATTCAAGAACTCAGCAAACCAGTGAACTAAAGTTGGCGTTACATTGTTATTTGTGATATTTGAGGATGACAATATCATCTCACAATTTTGATACATTTACAAATTATGCACTTAAGAAAATATTTTGGTGATCTCAACATTGCCTCTTTGAAATTGCCCGAGAGGTTTAATGTACTAAAATCCATACAACTACTCAGGACAACTATCTTTGCATTAATTTTCTACAAAATAATGGAATATGTTGAATGGAGCTCTATAAAATAGTTTTTCCCATCCATAGGATTTCCACATAAAACTCCCCTTCCACGATGTGTTGAAAAGCTTTAAGACATTGATTCATATCATCAAATTCTAAATGTTCATAGAAGCTTTTCTCCAGAAAGCAACAACGGAACAAGTTTACTAAAAAATTACAAATATGAATTGTCATTGGACACTGACAAATGCACTCATCGCATGACACACCGAACAATTCCCCTTGACAAGCAATAAGGAGTAGTCATTGTTGTTCAATGATCCCCAAAAAATATTAGATAAATTAATTGCTTGAACAAAATATTTAAGGAATTTTAAGAGTAATATTTCTAAGAAAATCAAGTTATATTACCTCGGGTATGTCCCATACATTCCGTCTCCCACTAAGATTTTCCACCTTTGGGATGCTTGTATCTTTAGCTTTCAAAAAGTTTAACTGCTCGTCAATGCTTTTTGACTTCACAAAGCCAGCATGAACTGCTATAAGTTTGCAGCGTATCCTTCGTTCCAAGTGATCAATCCAAACATTGTCCTGCAAAATTTACCACCAATTTATAACCTATTAACCCGCCATTTCAAAAAAAAATATTATGTTAAGATAGCTCACACTATAATAAGCGGTCTACCTCCTCGTGAACCCAAGCTAAATTTGTCAGAAACATCTTATGATGATCAGGCACTGCCTTAACCAAATCTACAAATTATATCATACAGAATAAATAAGCTTCCATTGAGTAACTTAAGAGAGAATTTTATCACAAAAATTTTATTTCAAAGATTGCAATAACCAAAAGGTAACAGCAAAACAAAACAAAACAAAACAGTAGTATCCCTAAATGAACCATATAGAGACCAATAAGGGTGCAATGGGTATTTTATTTTTTAGTCATTTAAACCTAACTTAATCTAATCCTATTACTTCAAGTAATGGTCGCAGCCCCTGTGTGTTGAAGCTGGGAGAAATGTCCCTCAAGCTATAGAAGACAATAAGGGCATTTTTCAATCGTTTAAAACTAATTTTCATTAATCCCACCACTTCAAATTATAGTTGCAACCCGGGTGTGTTGAAGTTGAGAAAACAAGCTAAGAGCACTATTCCACAGTCCGAGAATTTCATTTTTGTTCTTCTTCCACTGCTTCTAGTTCTCTACAACTTACAAGTTATCTAGATCTCTACATAATCACAAGCTATCTATGAAGACATAAGTCCCTCTTCCACCATGTTCTTCAATCTACCCTCATTTTGATGTACCCTAGGTCGTGAGATCAAAGCTTTGGATATAGTTTCTATCCAAAGCAGACATTTCCTCTTAGAATGCTTTGCCATCTTCAACACAATCAGACAAAGATTCTACCACCCTTCAAGGAGTATTCTCCAACTCCAAGGATGATTTTTTCAGCAATTTTGTGAGTGATTCTCCTTTCCAATATCAAACAGAATGAGAAAAATCATTTCAAGTGTCAGCATCCACTCTTATCCTTCTTGTCAATAGTGTAAGAATAATTGTCTATCTGCAAAAGGAAAATGATTCTACTAAAGAAAAGTAGGATCGACAGAATTCATTGGTGATGTAATGGCTTCTCTTGTACGTGACGCCGCAGATTAAGATGGTTATTGTTTAAGTTAATAGTGTTATATTAATATTTAGATCTTTAGGAGTGTTCGGTTTAGTCCCACAATATCAGTTCAGTTTAGTCACACATTATCAGTTCGGTTTAGTCCCACATTATATTTAGATCTCGCCCTAAAAATGTTGACAACCTAAATTTCTAGGCTTACTTCCACTCCCGTTACTGGCAATTTTTTCGCTTCCATCCTCTGATCCCGACGAAGACAGCGCCGGAGGGATCCATATCGTCCTGTCTGCTTCCTGTCGCAGCTCTCGTCTGCTTCCTGTCGCAGCTCCCGTCTGCTTCTTGTCGCAGATCCCTGCGTCTTCTCTGTCGATGGTTCCTGTTGTGCGAATTTCCTGGCCTCGACGATCCCGCCGAGCTCACTGATGCTCATCGTCGACGACTTCCCATCCCGCAGCTGCTCTCGTAGCAGATCCAGTCGACGGAGCTACATCTCGCCACGTGCATCCCTGTTCTCTACGAACCCACCTGGAACTGATCCCGCCAGTCCCACCTGGGGTTGACCCGCCGCAGATCCCGTCTAGTGATTTCGATCCTCTGTTCTTCTACATCTCCTTCTCGCTCGATCTGCTCGCCGCATGAGAAAAAGATGTTCTCCTCAAGCTTGACAGCCATGTTGGAGATGTCGTTCCTATCGTTGGCCCTGTTGAGAATATTGCCCTCAATGTTCCCTTGATTTGAAGAGGCATCACTCACAATGCTAAGTATATATTGTATTTGATAAACCTTATTTTGCATTAGGAATATGCAGGGTTTAGATATTCCAAGAATTGGAATAAGTTCAGTGGTTTGCTGACAAAACCGTTGAGACGAGCTCATGGTCTCAGCTGAACCGCTGAGACGGGGCCAGGAGCCGCTGAGAAGAGGTCTGCCTCTGCTGAGCTGCAGATAGACAAAATCCGCTGAGGAACTATCTGTCTCAGCGGATCCGCTGAGACCAAGACAGTTAAACCGCTGAGACGGAAGACTGTCTAAGCCCAACCGCTGAGACAGATTCAAACCAGGAAGAGGACACTGGCGGGACTTGCTTTTGGCCCAAACAGCTGTAAAAGGAAGATAAAGCTTTCCATCCTCTTCCAAAGTGTCAGGGCCCTTTCTAAGAGCCGTTGAAGTCAAGTGGAGTATAAAATAAATACTTAGGGCACTTTGAGATGCACCGGTTGGAGTGCTGAAAAGAAGAAAGTCATTATCACTGTTCCATTGACGGTTTTCAAGTTTTTCTCTCTTGCTGCTAACTGAACCAGCTAGAAGAAACAAGGAGAGAAGATAGCTCTTCTATCCAGAAGAGCAAGAAGACCTTTACTCCTCAACTGAAGAGAAGGATCACAAAAAGCAAGGACTGAAGTTTACATTCAGCCAAGCTTCAAAAAAGCACCGGCTGTGCAGGAACAACATAAGACATCATACCATTGATGTTAACTGTTGTAAGCTTAACATTTACTCACTGTAGGAACCGTGAAGTTCTGAGTTTGTAGGGCATATTGCCTGAGTTGTAGGGTTGGTAAACCTGAGCTATAGGGCTGCTTAGCCTGAGTTTGGTAGGGTTGTTGAGCCTGAGCTATAAGACATTTTGCCTGAGAAGTAAGGCTTCTTGATAGGCCTGAGGTAGGAGATCAAGGTGATTTCTGAGCTGTAGGAGTGGGAGCACTCTGAGTGGGTAGAGCTGGTCAGCTTGAGGTAGGGCTTGGAGCAAGCCTGAGAGATCCTGAGGGATCTGTTTTGTAAGCTCTAGGAGCTAAGATTGGAGGAGTTTGCCTTGTCTAACACACTGTTAGAAAGGTGTAGAGGGAAAGTGGACTACCCATAGACACATTGTCTTGGGGAACCACTATAAACACTTGTGTGTTTTCTGAGTGTGCTTGAACTTTTACTTACTACTCCTTATCAGCTAGCATTAATTAAGTAAAACTCAAAGAGACCTATTCACTCCCCCCCCCCCCCCCCCCTCTAGGTGAATTAGACTACATACCTGTAAACTATCAGGCCCCATTTGACGTTCTTGTCAGGGATCCCGCTACTATCTGGTCTACAATCCTTGCGTCCCGCTGCTGCCAGGTAATCCCGCTAAGTTCTGATCCCATCGTCGGCTGCTCCAGAACACGACATCTCAGCCTGACTGATGCAGAACGGCGACGCGGACATATTTTGGGCCTGTTCGAGGCCAATAGCCACTTACCATATATGGCGTCTCCGAATCGATGATCTGACTCCGCGGATGCGTCCGGATTTTTCTTTACATGTTTTTTCATATATAACTTTTGTATTTTCAGTAATTACTTAGTGTAATCGGGCACCTCACACTCTCGGCCAATCATAGTCGTTGATGTCAGGGCGCTCTAATGTTCTTTTATTATAAATAGGAGTATGGGGCTGTCATTTGATTCATTGCTTTGCGAGATCATTCCCGAAATCCGGCGATCCCCTCACAGTGACGACTCCGTGAGATCCTAGGTGCCGACTCCTAGGTGGTTATCTTCCTCCCCAAGGTATTATCTATCCATAACCTTCATTTTCATCCTCCTATAACCCTAGCTGCCATCTCCAAAGTCCCCTCAAGGTCCAGCCGCCCCCTACCTTGCTGTTTTCCGCCCAGCAAGCCCAGATCCGAGTTTTCCCCACTGCTTTCCACGCCCAGGAGGCAGATCCGTGATCTGCCCTCCCTGTTCCTTCACCCATCCCCTTGCCGCCACCTCCAAGCCGCCCCAAGCACCTCCAAAGCTTCAGCTGAAACCGTCCCTCCCTGCTGACAGCCTTGCCGAACTATTTTTCCCTCCCAACTTCCGTTCCCTGCTCCCCTCCAGCAAAATATTTCCAGCAGTACTGATCCCGTCCTACAGATCCTCTCCGCCCATTTCCAAACCCAACCAATACCTTTCATGTTCCCTACTAATCCTTCTCTTTAGCACTCAAAAATTCCCCCCACCTGGATCTCCAATCCCACCATTCAGAACCCCACCTGAAGGCCCTTCTTCGCATTGGCCCCTCTTCCTAACCAGCCACCAAAACTTTCCAGAACATGAATTTCAGCCCAGAAATCTAATTTCTGGGTTAGCCCCTCCCCTTATTCCTTGATTCCAGCCCTCCAGCCACTCGCACAGCCAGCCCCGGCCTCTTCCCCTAAAACCCCTCCCTCCATATAAGCCTTATTCACCATTCCTCTGTCATCGCCACCTCCGGACAGCAGTTGCCACCACCCGGATCATCGGATCTCCATTCTACGGCAGTATTCCCTTGCTCGGTGAGTGTTTTATTGTTGTGTGAACTTTTGTTTTCATCATTAAAATATTTGTCATTCGCCTTTTGATCTCTTCCCGCCGAACCGAGGCTAGGTCTCGAAGTTCTTCGATGTGGTCGAGAGAGAACCTCTGAGTTTCTTCACTCTCTAGCTGTCATTCTTCATTTCCATCTTCTGCCGCAACCACTCTAGGACTTCTGACCTCGAACTTTATTGGGATGAGAGCTTCAGACCCGTGGGATAACTTGAAGGGAGTTTCCCCGGTGTCCGAATTAGGAGTAATCCTCAGATCCCATAGGACAAAAGGGAGCTGCTCCGCCCAGTTCCCTTTCAAGTTCTCGACTTTTTTCTTCAGGAGGCTGATGACTAGTTTGTTGGTTGCTTCCACTTGCGCATTGCTCCGAGGATGGTGTACTGAGGTAAATTGGAGATCTGTCTCTAGCTGCCTGCAAAAATCCTCCAGCTCCAAGCTGGCAAACTGCGGACCATTGTCGGTGACGATGGCGAGAGGGATCCCGAACCTACAAGCGATTTCCCCTCAGAAGAAGTTCTTTAGGACTTGAGAGGTGGTCTTGGCTAAGGAAGTGGATAAGGGCAATCGACCGGTCGAACCGGGCTATATGCGTGCCACAAATCTCATTACTTATGCGCTGGCTGGGTCACGATAAGAAAGTAAGACCGAGAGTCTCATTCTTTCTCCCAGTCCAAGCACGCGAGAGCCCCGTATCTGGTGATAGCCGATCAACGCCGCAGCCTCCCGACAGACTAAATCACCTCCGTTTCTCACGATTTCTTCTTCTATAGCGAGGTAATCCTTTCCTCTCCACTCCTCTTCCTCCTTATGTGAATATTTTGCATGGATTGATTAGGGCCGAAACTCTGCGGTTTGATTTTCTCGCTTCCTTTTCATGTTAAACGTTAAATATAGTTTCTGAAATAGATTATTATGTCAATACACATTTTATTTCAGATTTTGATCAATTTTAGCGAAATCCTAGTTGTAGTAATGCGGATTTCTCGATTTCTAAGTGTTCCTAATGTTGGAAAAAGACTCCTAAGAGGTTATGCCTCTCAATTGAAGTAAAATCCCTTTTCTTTGATTTAGGGCAACACATTAGACTTGGAGTTTTGAATCCCTTTCTCCAATTAGGGTAAGATTATGTATGGGAATGATGTCCCCCCTGAAATTGTGAAAACCCCATTCATTGTCGATTAGGGCAGCAAAAGATAGTTATGTAGATTGCTGAAATTCGAGTATTAATTGTGGGATTGATGTCTAAGCTTATCGCATGCTTAAGGGAAATTAAATTAACAGATTTCCCCTTGGTTAATGTTAGGGCAGCCAACATCTAGTTCAATTAGGATAATGGGACCTACCTAGAAAACTCAAGATGTGGTAGGCAATCGGTGTGCGACTTAAGATGAAGGCATCAATTGGATTTAGTGGCGTCAATTAGCCTAACTCAAATATGAGAACAAAAGAGGGATGACCGGTGTGATTATGTGGAAGCTTAAACGTATTTAATTTCAAGCAATAAATGGGAGTTAGCATATTATGAAGGATCAATGCGGGAAATGATAGTTAGGACATATCCCATATACATGCAATTAAGGTAGTAAAGCCTAGGATGTTTAGAGGGCTACTTTAAGTTATTTGAACGTAAATGCATAAGTTAGAAAGTAGTTGATGGTGAGACTTGAATAGGGCATGACATCCCGAGAAGGCGGCAGGAATGACGACTCCAGAAAAGATAAAGGCAAGAGAAAGGCCGGGGTGAGTTCTTATTTTAGTTTCTTTTATGATTTTCCCGCATGCAATTTTATACAATGATACTTATATAAATGATGATAAAGGATTGCTTCAATGATTGTACATATAATTTCAATATGCGTAAATGATGATGATGATGACATATATTGTTAGTTGTTAAATGTTTATAATTACAAACGACAACATGAATATGTATAACAATCATGAAGGAGTATTATAAGTGAATGACTATAATGAGGAATAAGTATAAATATGAATAAATGGTGATAAAAGAAAACAATGTGAAAGAGTGCATCGATGCAATGGGCTATGTTAAGGGTTAACCCAGCTAGGGAGGTGGGGTGAATAACCTCCCATCATGAAAATGAAAAGTGTGCGTGCGAATATGAAAAAGCACGTAACGAATACTTGTGCGTGCGAATATGAAAAGGCACGTAATGAGTACATGAAAGCGCGCTATATAAATGAATGAATAAATGAAATGATAATTTACCCCCTAACATTGCCCAAAAAGGAACAAGAAAGAAATTATGAAATAAAAGAACACTACAAAGAAAGAAAATGCTAGAAGGAAAGTACGAGGAAACATATTTTAAATGTGTAAGTATTTCTTTTTTGTTAAATGCTTTCACATGTTGGCTATTTGTTAATGATATGAATATCTTCTGTTTAATTACGATAATGTTTCCTTCATGTACAAAGACTCCAAGAGGTAAACAAGGTGAGTACTAAAGAAATAAGAATTTGCTTAGTCAATTACATCTTAGCTTGAAGAGGCCTTCCCTTAGGCCGAACGTCAGGGCTAGCTGCAAGGTGAAGCCATCCACCTCCTGGATGTCTAGAATGTCCTCCTGGAAGCGGTCGATGTAGTTTCACAACGTCTCCCGCAGCCCTTGCACTAGATAGAAAAGGGTCGTTGTCCCCTTCCTCTTCTTTGTCGTGGTGAATCGCATCGTCACTCCCCGACGCAGTAGATGTAACCTCCTGCCAGCTGGTGGAAACTAATCGCTGGCCTTTCCCTGAAAGGTGATGGCGAAGAGCCTGCACTTGAAGGCATCCGACATGGTCCGGATGGAGACAACATCTTCAAACCACTGAAGGTGGCGGACAGGATCATCCCTCCCAAAGTAGTAACTCAAAACGGGTTCGTTGAACCCTTCCGGAACTGGAGCAGAAAGGACCTCATCACAGAATGGGCTCCTCCCACCTTACTAACGACGATCCTCGTTTTGGCGAGAAGCCCCACAATACTCGCCACCTGGGCGAGTATATGGGAATCTCGTCGGATTCTCGGCATCCCGGAATCTGATTCCTTGCGAGCTCGCCGGGTAGAACTGCGACTGCCTTAGTCGATCCGGCTCTTCCTCCACATGCTCCTTCCCTGCTCTCCTAGAGGGACCACCATCCTTTGATGGAGTCACGCAACGAGGCGAGGTCACTGCTCGCAAGGTCCCCTCTATTCGTCGCGCGAAATCCTCGAAGTCCGATCTTGTCACATACTCGCATCCTTCTGCAGAGTTGCCGACTATCCCTTCATACTCGCCAACTTCAAACATCTCTCCTTCTTGCTAGATTTTCCTCCTCTGGTCGCGATACACGCTCACCGCACCATAATGTTGAAGCCAGAAAATTCTCAACTCCAAATATTCGGATCAATGCAGCCTAAGGTTACTAGTCTCGCGGTTCAACTTGACGGCTTGATGGGCAAGGACAAAGAGACTAAGGGAGCAACAATAGGACCCCATGTGCTGCGGCAGGGAGGTCCCACCACGTACCCGGAAGCTCAGAAAAGGCATCCCCTCCACCAACCAAAAATGGTCGAGCAGGGTACGAGGAAGACACCAACTTGGCGAGTATCTAAAGTGATGGCCAAGGGGGATGATCAAGATCTCACAGTCCAGGTCTTCGAAAATGGATTTCGAAAGCTCGGCCAAAAGGTCCAATTCATGGTACCTCTGGGGTCCTATTTATAGAGAAAACCTAAGGGGGGGTCTTATTTATAGCCCAACCCTGCTCGGCGACTATGCGACATTGAGGGGATCTTGTCTTGCTTCGGCGAGCATCTCTTATGGTCACGCACCTGGCGAGTATAAGGGGATGCTCGCACATGCTCGCCCATACTCGCCCAGGCCTTCTACTTCTCCTGTTGGCTGAGTTGTCTTGATCTTTGACTCATGACATTTCTCTTTTCCTATTCCTTCATTTATGTATCTTTGAACTTTTGTGCTCTCTTTAATAATGTTAATGCTCTATTTTCTCTTAGTATTGCATTGTAGTAGCATATTTTATTCAGGTACAATGGAAATGGCCACTAGGATGATCTCTATGGGTCCGTTCGTTTGGTCGGAATTGGGAGGAAGGAATTGGAATTGGCTCGCCAATTACAATTTTGTTGTTCGGCGTGCCGTTTTTTTCGGGCGGAATTGGAATTCGGCTGAATTCCATAGGAATTCATTTTTGCCTAGAGTTCTCCACCTCGAATTCTTACCTCCCGAGCTATTCTTTCCCAATTCCATTCTCGCATTTTTCGCCCGGGCGCGCATATTTTGCCCGAGAGCGCATTTTTCACCCGCACGCACATTTTTCGCCCGAGCGCTCATTTTTCGCCCGTGCGCGCATTTTTCTCGGTGCGCGCATTTTTCGTCCGGGCGCGCATTTTTCGTCCAGGCGCACATTTTTCGTCCGGGCGCGCATTTTTCGCCCGAGCGCGCATTTTTCGCCCAGAAGCGCATTTTTTCGCCCAAACGCCCATTTTTTCAGTCGGGCGCTCATTTATCTCCCGGACGAGTATTTTTCGCGGGGGGCGCATTTTTCTCTCAAACGCCCATTTTCGCCCGGGCGAGCATTTTTCGCCCAAACACCAATTTTTCGCCCGGGCTCGCATTTTTTCACCCTGGCGCGCATTTTTCGCCCGGGCGCACATTTTTTGCCCGGGCGCTCATTTTTCGCCCGTGCGCGCATTTTTGTCGGTGCACGCATTTTTCGTCTGGGCGCGTTTTTTTCACCCGTGCGCGCTTTTTTCGCCCGGAAGCGCATTTTTCGCCTGAAAGCGCATTTTTCGTCCGGGCGCGCATTTTTCGCCCGAGCACACATTTTTCGCCCGGACGCTCATTTTTCGCCTGTGCGCGCATTTTTGTCGGTGCGCGCATTTTTCGCCCGGGTGCGCATTTTTCTCCCGGAAGCGCATTTTTCGCCCGAACGCTCATTTTTCTCCCGGACGAGTATTTTTCGCGGGGTGCACATTTTTCTCTCGAACGCCATTTTTCGCCCGGGCGAGCATTTTTCGCCCAAACACCCATTTTTCGCCCGAGCTCGCATTTTTTCGCCCAGGCGCGCATTTTTCGCCGGGGCGCACATTTTTCGCCCGGGCGCTAATTTTTCGCCCGAACGCGCATTTTTTTCGGTGCGCACATTTTCGTCCGGGCGCGCATTTTTTGCCCGGGCGCGCATTTTTTGCCCGGGCGAGAATTTTTTCGCCAGTGTGCTCTTTTTTCTCTCGGGAGCGCATTTTTCGCTAGGGCACCCGAGACAAAAATGCGCACCCGGGAGAAAAAAGAGCGTTTGGGCGAAAAAATGTGTGCACACGCGAAAAATGTGCGCCCTAGAGATAAATTCGCGCCCGAGAAGAAAATGCGTGTCTGGGCGAAAAAATACGTGCCCGCGCGAAAAAATGCTTGCCCGCGCAAAAAATGTGCGCCCGCGTGAAAAATGTGCGCCCGCGCGGAAATTGCGCGACCAGTCGAAAAAAGCGCGCCCGGGCGAAAAAATGCGCGCCCGAGCGAAAGATGCGCGACCGAGAAAAAATTACGCGACCAAGCAAAAAATTCTTGAACAAAAGAATTGTCAATTCCAATTCCTTTTTGAATGCAGCCGAACAACAGAATTGGAATTGTCTCAATTCTGATTCCCATGAGAATTGAAATTGGGACAATTCCAATTCCCATCCCCCAATTCCGTCCAAACGAACGGACCCTATAAGAAAAAAAAAAGGGAAATTCTTCAACTTTCTTTAACTTCTTTAACTCTGTAAGTCTGTATGATTTATTTTTCCTGAAATTTGTGAGTTTGTTGTTCTTAGATTTTTTTAGTTGTCAAGTTCATTAGCCTTCAAAATATATAAAACCTTAAGGGTCCGTTCGTTACGTCGGAATTGGAGCATTGGAATTGGAGCATTAGAATTGGAATTCAATTGACAATTCCAATTCCAGCGTTCGGCGACCATAAAAATACATCGGAATTGGTATTCATTTCAATTCGTTGAAATTGGTTATAAAAGAAACATGCTTCCCTCAATTCCGACCTCGTGAGGTCTTCATTCGCAATTCCCACCCCTACCAGTGCACCCCCGACAATATCAAAAAGCCCTCGACGCCAACTCTGTTGTTCGCCTATGGGCGCATTTTTCGCCGAAGAGCGGATTTCTCGACGGGGCGCACATTTCTCCGCTCAAGCGTGCATTTTTCCGCCCAGGCTTGAATATTTCGCTGGCGCATATTTCGCCCGGGCGTGCATTTTTCCGCCCGAGAGCGCATTTTTCCGCCCGAGCGCGAATTTTTCCGCCAGGGAGCCATTTTTCGCCCGGGCGCGCATTTTTCCGCCAACACGCTCATTTTTTGCCCGAGCGTGTATTTTTCGCCCGGGCGTGTATTTTTCGCCCGGGCGCGCATTTTTCGCCCGGGCGCGCATTTTTCGCCCGGGCGCGCATTTTTCGCCCGGGCGCGCATTTTCTGCCCGGGCGCGCATTTTTTGCCCGGGCACGCATTTTCTGCCCGACCGAGCTTGTTTCCGCCCGGGTGCGCTTGTTTCCGCCCGGGCGGGTTTGTTTTCGCCCGGGCGGGCATTTTTTGTCAGGTCGGGCTTTTTTCGCCCAGGCGAGCTTTTTTCGCCGTCGCACGTTTTTTCGCCGGGGCGCGCATTTTTTGCCCGGGCGCTCATTTTTCGCCCGTGCGCGCATTTCTTTCTTGGGCGGGTATTTTTGTCCGTGCGCGCTTTTAGCGACCGGGCGCGCTTTTTCCCACCTGGGAGCGCATTTTCACGCTCGGGCGCACTTTTTTCGCCCGGACGCGCTTTATTCTCACGGGCGCGTATTTTTCGCCCGGTAACGCATTTTTCCTCTGTTCGGCGAAAAATGCTCGCCGCGGCGAAAAAAGCGAGTCGGCAAGAAAAATCCGCGCCCGGGCGAAAAAAGCTCGCCCGGGCGGAAAAATGCGCGTCAGGGCGGAAAAATGCGCGCCTGGGCAGAAAAATGCGCGCCTGGGCGGAAAAATGCGCGCTCGGACGGAAAAATGCGCGCCCGGGCGAAAAAATGCGCGCCCGGGCGAAAAAATGTGCGCCCGGGCGAAAAATGCGCACCCCGGCGAAAAATACGCGCCCTAGCGGAAAAATTCGCGCCCTGGCGGAAAATGCGCGTCCGAGCAGAAAAATGCGCACCCGGGCAGAAAAATGCGCGCCCGGGCAAAAAATGCACGCTCGGGCGGAAATGTGTGGGCCCGGGCGAAAAAATGCGCGCTCGGGCAAAAAATTCTAATATGCAACCGAACAGTGGGATTACTCATTTCAACTCCTGTGATAGAATTCTTGCATTCAGCCGAACACCAGAATTAAAATTGACTTCAATTCCAATTCCTGCGGGAATTGGAATTGAAGTCAATTCAAATTCCTGCATCTCAATTCCAAAGTAACGAACGGACCCTAATATTCTATTTCCCTTAAATAAAGTTAATGCATGTTTTGATTTAATTCATTTTGACGCGTAGGGCCAATCTCTAATCTTTTAATAGTAACAAATATTACATCACATTTATTGACCAATTGAATTATCTAGGCATATATGGGTATTTTTTATGCAAAATTATGAAGAGGTTCCTAATTATCAAAGCCTTCCTTGATTGGTCAATTCTCAATTTGGGGAAGGAATCAAATCTTTTTATCTAATAATACTGAAGAATACTTTGAAAAAAATTTTGAACAACTTCGATAAGATAGAGGGACCGCATTCATCAAAATTCTTATTCCACTACGATAAAATGGTGTCTACAATGACAACACTCAAGCCTTTTATCCCACCATAGTGTGGTCGGCAAAAAATGAAGAATACTAAGAGCCTTATTATTGCATCATAAATTCAAATGTACCTAAATGATTCTAGAAGCATGCAGTGTTATCCATGATATACCCGTGTAGTTGATCTTAAAATTCCTTGTAAATTTTTGAACCCCAAATTAGATCTTTTTGCATAAATTCCCCATTTATTGGCATGATTGTTTATCCACATCAAAGATGTTCATTAGTTCAAGTTAAATGGTAAAGCTCTCACAGGAGTTTTTCTTGGAGATTCCCAACTAAAAAGGTACAAGAGACTTGATCCTACAACAGCTTGTACATATGACGGTTTGCACGATTCTTTTCACACGATGGTCCTTTTTTACAAACCCAAAACCTCCAGGTGATGGACCCCTTCTTCAAATTTGCAATCTTATTACCTTAGATGATAGCAGGGATTCTATTATTGACTTCGATATAGATATCACCCTTCTTCATAGTATTCGTCGGTCATCATGTTTCGCTTCTTGTACCGATCATCCCACTCAAAATTCTATTGATCCTCTTACAAAAATGCAGAGTAAGGTTTGCCTACATTTCACCCTTGTGGTGGGACCCTTCCCCGGACCCTCGCTGCGCGGGGATGCTTTGTGCACCGGGCTGCCCTTTTTTTTATTTTTTTCTTATCTCAAGTACTTATCATATTTATCTCGGTGTTCCATAAAAAATAAAGATACTTGGATATTAGTGGATTCGCCATTGAGATGTTAATATACATGACCAAGCACAATGTTGATGAAAAGCATAGAGAGATAAAAGACAGATTTTTTGTTACTCGTCGGCCATCATGTTTCGCTTCTTGTACCGATCATCCCACTTAAAATTCTATTGATCCTCTTGCAAAAATGCAGAGTAAGGTTTGCCTACATTTCACCCTTGTGGTGGGACCCTTCCCCGGACCCTTGTTGCGCGGGGATGCTTTGTGCACCGGGCTGCCCTTTTTTTTATTTTTTTCTTATATCAAGTACTTATCATATTTATCTCAGTGTTCCATAAAAAATAAAGATACTTGGATATTAGTGGATTCGCCATTGAGATGTTAATGAGTATACATGACCAAGCACAATGTTGATGAAAAGCATAGAGAGATAAAAGACAAGATTTTTTGCTAAAGGCTTCACACAAACATGTGACGCAGATTATGTTAAGACATTCATCCGGTTGCCAGTTAAATTTAATCAAGATTGTATTATCTCTTTTGATAATTCCACTTAGGATTTGTATCAATTAGATGTCAAAAATATTTTTCCTTGATAAATACGTTAAAGAATAAGTCTAAATAGATCTTAAAAAATATGTATATGTGGATCCACCGCAGGGACTGAATACTCATGAGAAAATTTGCAAGCTTCAAAAGAAGTTGTATAAGCTGAAGAAATCTCATTGTGTTGGTTTGGTGATGCAACCCGCTTCGCATCACTAGATTGTATCTTATTTTATTTCACGCATTTCGTCGCACTCACTTCTACGGCTTATTGGCGTGACTGACCAATAAGGCAAAGAATAAAAGGTCCGTCAAATTAGGTAAAACAATAATTTGGGCAAACGATTCAATTAAAATTTAAAATAAGTCTTTTATAAAATTTTTAAAAAATTGAAATTAAAGAAAAATTTAAAATATCATCTCCTTTATTTCATAAACAATTAATGAGGAGATTATTGAGAATCCCCCAAATGAATGCTTCATTTAAATCCTTGTATCCCCAAAGTAAGAAAACAATTATTTGATCTCCTACCCAAAAAAACCAAAGTCCTATTTATCTTATATAAACTGGTTTTCCCCCTCCTAAAATAGGGTAAAAATCGAAAATTAGAAAATTCTTCCCTGTTTCTTAATCGACTCAGATGAACCTGTTGTTCCTCGCCAACTTTTCCATATCACCTTTGAAGTTGACGCCACTGGCAGACGAAGCTTCACCGGGACTCATTGTAGCTGTCTAAAGGCCTGGCCAGGTCTGAATACCTATTCCAAATCCTCTGCCAGCGTCAGTAACATTGATCGATGGGATCCGGCCCACTAGCGATGCTCTCAGGATTCAAATTTCCCATATACACCTTCCAGACCTTTGAACTTGTCTCCCTTCGCTGACCCATTCCATTTCTGACATTGTACGGATATTGCCTCCACCTATCTGGCCTCCCTGTGAAATCCTGACATTCCGATTTTTTCTAAAGGCCAACCTGAACCCCACTATCTGATTTCAGGAACTTCTACCTTACCTACGGTTTCATTGATGCACTCATGAGGTGATAGTGTTAATCTTCACTTTTCTCCTGCTCTTATTATGATATCATAGTTTTGTTTTGGCTATACACAAAATTCAGTTGGTCATACCTTATTTATCAAGAGAAAGAGATTATTTTAACATATTCTTGATAGTAAATGTGGTCGTCTGGTCGATATGGCGATCACGATCAACAATCGTAATAAGTCCTAACATAGAATCACAAAATTGCAAAATTGTAATAAGTCCTAACACTTAACTTATACAAAATACCCAAAATATTAAAATACACTAACGATATTAACGACTTCTATATCATAAAGACTCGTAATTAAAAATACATAGACTCCAACTAAAAGACATGACTCATCCGTGCGAAAAGACATGATTCATCCGTGCGAAAAGACATGACTCATCCGTACGAAAAGACATGACTCATCCGTGCGAAAAGACATGACTCATCTGTGCGACACGACATGACTCATCTGTGCGACACGACATGACTCATCCGTGCGACACGACATGACTCATCTGTGCGACACGACATGACTCATCTGTGCGACATGACATGACTCATCAGTGCGACACGACATGACTCATCCGTGCGACACGACATGACCCATATATGCGAGACATAACACTCACTTTCATATCAAACATATCTTCAGCTAGGAGGCATGCCCCGCTTCTCTTCAACAAAAAAACTTATCACTTTTGTGTTGAACTCTAATCAAAAGTTGGCGGGACCTCTCGATGATTGGCCTTCAAAGACGGGTTATTACTCCTTTGTTTGGTGTGTCTTGAAAAAAGAAAGAAGCAAAAGGTTGGTGCACGATCTAGTACCAAAGCGGAATATAGAACTCTAGCTCAAACCATCATAGAAGGCATATAGCTAAAGCAATCATTGTCGAAACTTGATTTTCTATCAGAGCTACCTTTCCGACTATACTATTATATCAGGATGCTATCAACATTGTAATTGATCTAATTAAGTACCATATGACAAATGAGACGATTGTCACTTTATTGTGAAAATTTAAACTTGAAGGATATTTGCTTAGTCTGTGTAACTTTAGGGTATTTCACTTCCCAGCCTTCTAAACCTAACTTACCCTAATCCTATTACTTCAAGCAACATCAACAGTCTGTGTGTGTTGAAGCCGAGAGAACCGTTCATAAAGCTGAGAGCACCATTCCAGGTTCCAAAAGCTCCGTTCCAGTTCATCTTTCGCTGCTTCTAGAGCACCCAACAAGGCATCTAACTCTCTTCAAACAACTTTGTTTTACCTCTTGATTTATGGAAGGTTTAAATAAGCTATAGAACTGATGAAATCTTCATTTAGGAACATCTACTGGGCCTAAGTTAACATAATTTTGTGCATAATATTGCAAACAGCGAGATAGTAAAAACTCCTGAGAAAGAACAAGTACTGTAAAAACGAAGAAGGGAGAGTAACAATATAACCTGGAGATCCGTGAGGAACGCCGTAGGACTCAAAAGTAGGCCCTGCATCATATATTGATCCCTTGTACGGCATGTTCTTCTTGTGATTCCATTTATCTCGGATTAATCCGCCCCACCGCCTCCCCTGCACGTGCATGCTCTCAAACCCCTCTCCATCAAACCATCCTTCACGATCCTTGCTGCGCTCGAACTCCGGCCACGTAGCAGAGAAGGGGGATCCATCCGGCGGCGGTGGGAGTGCGCCGACGAATGCTGCGAAGGCCAGGTCGTGGTTTCCGCATAGGAACACATGGGACTGATTAGGGTAGCGGGATGATAGGGAGATGAGGAAATCGAGAACCTCGCGGGTCTGCGGGCCGCGGTCGCAGAAGTCGCCGAGGAAGACGACGAGGGCGGTGGTGAAAGCGGCGGCGCCGACTGCGGCCTCGAGGTTGGCCCAAAGGGATTGGAGCTTGGAGAAGTAGCCATGGATGTCGCCTATGCAGAGGACCGTCCTTTCAAGCGGTGGCTCGCCGGCGTTGATGCAGAGTGTTTCTCTCATTGCCGGTGAAGATGAGCGAAACGCTGCTGTCCTGGATGGATTCTCTGGACCTAAATCGCTTATTTGTGGTCACGCGCGAGATCGGGAAGAGGCGGAGTGGAACTATGATTAGTCGAATGTTAGAAGATGAGTAATTGCTCTATCTTCGACCCGAAGAAATTGCGCCCAAAATGCTCTGGAGAAACTTTGTGCTCAAAATGTTCCTGAAAAAGTTGTTCCCGAAATGCCCCTGAGGAGAAAGTTGTTCCTAAAATGTACCCGACAAAGTTGTGCCCATAAAGCCCCCGCCGAGCCCATAAAGCCCCTGAAAAAGTTGGGTTCAAAATGCCCCAAGGAAAAAATCATTCTCAAAACGCCCCCGGGAAAGGGTTTGACACGCACGCACGCCTCCTGGAAAACACAGGAAAACACAGTTGACGCCTACTTATTTGTGATTTCTGTGGCTCTGCTGGTAAATAATTAGAACCTGAGACGTCTTCTTCACGTCTCTCACAATTCATCCAACGTCGACGGTTCGAGATAAGAAAGAAGGCGGTGGAAGCTCAGAGATTGCACAGCTGCTCTCGCCGCTTGACCAGCCATCTATCTCCGACCTCTCGCCGGAGATCCGCGGCGCCGAGTCCTTGGCGCAGGTTTACCAACGTATCCGCTTGCCGCACATCGAACTGCGCACTGTAGGGGCGAACCTCAGCTCCGATGTGGTGGCAAATCCTGCTCGGCTTTAGGTTACACGGATTCCATTTTTGATTTTATGTAATTTTCCTCTTCGTCGTTCTGATTCTGCTGCACGAGGACACGAGATACGTTGCAGAATTTGAGGCGCAAGCCTGCCGGGAACAGATACTAACTTGCGCCGCAGTTCGGTTGCCCGCCGAGGAGGAGGAGAAGGTGGAGGCTGAGTTCGCAGCAGGGGAGAAGTGTTTTCAGCCGTTGGTTTCGATCAAAGTTGCAGAATTTGAGAGGTGAAATCGTGTTTAACATTCATAGGATGCTTCATGAAAATTGGACTACATAGTATTTCTTATGATTATGGGGATATCAGATGCCGCTTCTCTAGGGCCCTGTGAGGTTTTATCTGGTTCCTATTCTGGCCTATTTGCCAGCAAAATACAGTTGACAGCACCCTTCAATCCTCATTTTAAGTCCAAGGGGAGAAGGGCGCAACTACAATTGTTCCATGGACAAGCATATGGAAAAAAGTCACAGTTTTTGAAATTCCAGTGTCAGAAAACTGATGGAATCACTGAGATTTCCAGTGAAGATGGTAATGGCTCCTGGAGGAAAGAGCTTTCTAGTGTGAAAAACCAGCTGCTTCACGACGATACTTTCCAGAAAGTGTTGGGTGTTGATGAGACAAAGCAAGCGAGACGTGAAAAGAAAGGATTTTGTATTGAGGATGAAGCGCTGAATCTCTTGCATGAGTCTATTGTTTACTATTGTGGCACTCCGGTCGGAACAATTGCTGCGAAGGACCTCACCGATGGCAATGCTCTAAACTACGATCAGGTCTTTATACGCGATTTCATACCTTCGGGTATTGCGTTTTTGTTGAAGGGAGAGTATGATATTGTTCGCAATTTCATCCTCCACACGCTTCAGTTGCAGGTGAAAATGAAATGCAGCATTTTTTTTCTATGTTATGGATGGTTTGGTTCCTGATAGCCCTATGAATTTCAACTACACAGTATTTCTTATGCCATTTATGCTATAACTTCTTTGAATGCTTGCTTCATTGTGTTTGCATCAGTTTTCGATTTGATTTTGGGCTTATAATAACTCACTTTGTGCTCCATAGACCTTTTATTGTTATAATTTCTATTTGTTATGTTTTCATCTATTGCTTGCTTGGACTCAACTTCAAATTTTGAATTGTCCTCGTAGTATGATGGCAATATGATTTCTTTGCACCCCTCGAGTATCATGTCTTCAACACATTGCACCCCAAATCTTTAAATTTGGCACACTGCGCCCTCCAAATATCTTTAATTTTGCATTTTGCACCATATGCTGAATTTTTAGGCGGTATTTTGCACCCGGATTTTGAGATCTACACAAATTTATTCAATTTACATGATCAAACATTAGCTAAACTCAAAAAACTGTATAAAAAGATAGAATATGAAAGTATTTATAAAAACTACCCCTCAAATTTAACCTAGGGTGCAAAATGCTAACTCAAAGGTATTTGAAGGGTGCAATGTGCCAAAAACATGATTTTAATGGGTGCAAAGCTCACATTACAAATCTTTAAGCATTTCTATTTATATATGAAGCTCACTTGAGCTTGTGCCTGTTCTCATATTCATATCATTCAGAAGATATAAATTTTCAAGGATAGCTTAATGGTGGACTGAAGGTCATTATGGCTGGAGCTCTCATTTCTACCATTGTAGTGGGCATATGAATCAAGCGTTTCAATGTTTTGATTTTGGGTGTACTTTGAACTTCTAGACAGCAATTTACAGTTTTCTGAACAATTTCATGTGTCTTTGTAGAGCTGGGAGAAAACTATGGACTGCCATAGTCCAGGCCAAGGACTAATGCCAGCCAGCTTCAAAGTTCGCACAGTTCCACTTGATGGTGATGATTCAGCAACCGAGGAGGTTCTGGATCCCGATTTTGGAGAGGCTGCGATAGGGCGTGTTGCCCCAGTTGATTCGGGTAAGATATTCTAACATTTAAAGTTATATTCTTTATTTGTTGTTTTGTTGCACATTTTTGTACTCCAAGAAATACTATGGGAAGCCGCACCCCCTCCCAATGCATCGCGTGCGACGATGATAGTGCCAGACTGTCACATGAACGGTTGAGTACTATTGATACCGCACACCGGTGGCCCTGTGGACGCCCTCTAGAATCTATACACAACATATATTTGTTTATTTTATGCTAGCTCTATATTAAAAAACTATGCGATCTATTAGATAAGAGAAATCAAAATCGAATAGTTCAAATTCATTTGATGGTCCAAATATCTTTTTTTAAATACAGTACAACTGTACAAGCTTTCACATTTTTCCCTGTGGTTTTGTATTTTGTTTCTTTAGGAAACCAAGATTAATTCCTAAGTTGTCTCATATACCGATGATCCTATTCTTACTTATTTCTATTTTTGTGCCGAAATTCTTCATTTACTTTCAGGATTATGGTGGATTATATTGCTAAGAGCATATGGAAAATGTTCTGGGGATCTTTCAGTTCAGGAGAGAATTGATGTCCAAACAGGAATTAAGATGATTCTAAAACTTTGTCTTTCTGATGGCTTTGACATGTTTCCTACACTGCTGGTGACTGATGGTTCATGCATGATAGATAGACGCATGGGAATCCATGGCCATCCCCTTGAAATTCAGGTATTTTGTATTTGTTAGGGGAAATGAGCTACTCTTCCTTGTAATAATGAATACAACAACACAGCAACAACACTCAAGCCTCTATCCCACCATTAGTGGGGTCGGCTATATGGATCCTTTGTCGCTATTGCGCCCTATCTTTAGTCATAATCTCACTAATGACTAAGTACATCATGTCTTTCCTTATAGTTTCATTCCTAGTCTTTTTTGGTCTACCCCTCCCCTGTTTAACATGCCTAGTGGCTAAACTCTCACAACGCGTAACAGGTGCCTCTAATGGTCTCCTTTGTACGTGTCCGAACCATCTTAATGTGCTTCTCGCATTTTCTCTACCATTGGTGTCACTCCCGTCTTATCTCCGATGCATTCATTCCTAATTTTATTGAGTCTCATGTGTCCACACATCCACCTAAGCATTCTCATCTCCGCAACTCCCATTTTTTACTCTTGTAATAATGAATCTTCGTTGAAAATTATTTATTTGGAACCACACAAATTCCATAACCTGTTCTCTTAATAATGATGTATTTGCGCCGTTCTTGATAAAATGCATTTGTCTGATGTGTTTTTGTTAGCCATGCACCATTTCTCAAATTCTCAGGCAGTTCCAAGGCCTTGTAACATACAATGTTCTACTCATATTTAAATTCAGAGGCAGATGGAAGGAATCCTCTGACAAATTCGGAGGTAGAAATATACCAGCCGAGCTAAGGTACTACACAGGTTTAAGGTAGTTAGGGAGGGAGGAAGATAAGTTTAAATATTTCTATGTACTTTCAGGTTACAAAGAACCTTTATTTATAGGAATTGGTTGATATATGAAAGTGATAATATCCAAATACTGAACTAAATGACAACAAAAAGATGAGATTTTATTCAAATGTAATATATAAGGATAAGCATTCCCATTACTGGGATGATCAAGTGTCATGAAAATCATATCGACAAGATGCGCATCTCGAGTGGTCGCCGAATACAACGAGTCTTAGCGACAAGTCCTGCGTAGTGATGAAAAAAGTCCAGTATGTTCACGAGACATCCTGTGAAAGACATAAAAATTATTTTAGTGCTAGACAAAGGTTTCTATTACGGAAATGAGAGTAGAATGATCAAACAAACAGAAAATAAAAACACAGAAGACACAGATTTACGTAGTTCACCTCAAGATGAGTTACGTCCACGGGCAGCAACAGTCCGTTATTCACTAGATTAAGAACAAGGGAGATTACAGAAGGTGGGCGGATTTCGGATTTCAGAATAACCCAAATCCTAGAACGAGAAGGAGTTTATATAACACTCCATACATTTACAAAAGTGCACAGAACTTCTCTACAAGGAGTTGCGCCCATCTTAAATCCAAAGTAAATCAAATAAAAAAGCAATTCACCATTTGGCAATCTCTCCTAATAGTCTATTTAATTTTCATGCCTACAAAGGAAAATGAGTTAAGCTTTTGGAATAGGAACTGGAATAACTCAAGAGGTCACCTGCTAAAGCAAGTCATAAAGTGTCTCGCATGGCAATGAGAAAAAATGATAAAGATATAGGGTGGAAATATTCATCCTTTCGCAATTGCAAATCTCAAAAGCAAAGAGAAGACAATTTAAAATGTTGAAGAGGAAAAATATTATATGAACAAATGATGAGGTTTAAATACATTGATTATTTTGTGGCATATCAGCAAGTCTACAAAAGTTGCAATTGCATATGATAGACAAGTCGCCCAAACTTTTACCGACAATGAACGGTCAATCAACGGGTGCAAGTAGACAAACTATTTCAAAGTCAGCGATTATGCATGCCTAAAAAACTTAGACGGATGCTCGAGTAGTTTGTTGTTAAAGTCGAGTACTAAAGACATTCTCCAAAGGGAAAATATGCAAATAAGAAAGGATATACATGCATAAAGGAAGTCAAGTAAACACTTTAAATAATAAATTTTTATACAACAACACTCAAGCCTAAACCTTAAATTTTTATACACAATTTACAATTTTGTAAGAAAAAAATTACAAAATTTTAAAGGAACAAATTTTTTATAAAGGATCGTCAAAATTTCATAGGTGATTGGACTACAGAAATACTGAAATCAAACTGAGGTCTTCGTTATAGTGGAGAGCCACCTTAATGATTTCAACTTGATCGATCAAGTTCTACTCACGATAGCCTTTAATGGCTTCGGGTGCTGAAAATTTATCACAAGTGAGGATGCATCTTGAGAAGAGCTCATTTAAGGATGGTTGAATGCGATTCGATGAGCTTGACACCACAGTTATGGTAGTCCTTTGAGTCCTTCAACCTTGCAATAGTGTCTTCAGAATGAAGAAGCCTATGTTGTAGATCTTTGATCTCTCTCACTTTCACCTTTACCCTGCCAGCAAGCCTACTAGGCGAAACCTCTGATGTTGCCATTACATTCCTAGCCCTTGAGAGCTTAACATCCTTCTCCATCAACTCGCCACAGAACCGTAAATATCATCCTTCAAAATTGAGATTTCTCCTTAGAGCTTAGCGATATTTCTTTTCTCCAAGGAAGGCATGATCTTTATTACCCTTCTCTAGGCTCTTCCTCAAGAAGTTTTGCTCCGCCTCCAGGGTCACGAGTTTCACGTTCAAAACATTGTTTGCAGACGGATCCCCTCGCACTTCTTGCGTCGAGGTAGCAACTCCTTTCACATTCTTGTAAAGATGTTCCCTTAGCTCTGTTTGCAGTGAGTCCACTCCCAGTTCAAAGCCCAGAGCAAGGTTTCGAGCTTCTTAAAGTTAGCATTTATGCACTCTTTAGCACACTCTCGTCCACCAAGGTTCTCTCTAACTTGTCCTTCTCCCCGGCAATGCTGCCCAAAAAGGACCTCCCTTAGCTAGTTCCATTAGCGTCGCCTCCAACTAAGACTTCCCTTGGCTGGTTTCATCCATGACTTCCCCAGTGTCCGTTATCGCTTCACCTTCTATTTTCTTTCTCTGCAAATGTGTTGCATATATGCGAGAAAGGTGGCTTTTTTACATTGATGGAGTAGCGACCCTATGACCGCAAAGGCACAATAACAGTAATCGACGCCTTCTTCTCGAGGACCACCTGTGAAGTTGTGTGCAACTGACCTCTCTTAGATGAGCTCAAGATTGAGCTCTCTGCCCATGACGATTGGTTAGCCAACGCAAGGGTCCAAGGACACCCTGCAGGTGAGAAACAAAATACTAGTAAGAAGCATACAAGAAGAAGATGACCTTGGCAAACGAAGAGTCGGTCTTTGAACTCTCACCACCTCCTTTCGTACGAGCATTAGTGTTCATAGTATTCGAGACAACCCGCTCACTATTATCGTAATAGGGCATTAAATTATAATTTGTATTCCATAGTTTCTTTTTATTTCATTTCATTTTTAATGCATTTGGATAATCTTGGGATTAGACCAATTGTAGGGGATTGGTTTGCAAAATGACGTCTGTAATCCTATTTAAGGAGCTTTAGATCCATGGAATGAAACAAGCAAGAAATTACAGTTAGTTCTCTAGTTAGGTTTGGTGCTCCGCAGTATCTCCACTGCATCTTCTCCATCTCCAATGATCCTATGACGAGTTACGGAATTCGGCGCGTAACAACTTCATGTGCACATGTCTGTGTTTTGAAATTAACGCATTATGACTCCGTTTGACACGGTGTTTTTGCTCCCGTGAGTTTGGACAAAAACGTCATCATCATAGAATGTATGTTTGACATGACAACGGTCATGACCGCCACCAAGAAAAGAATAGTTTTTAACATAAAAGTGGATGAAGTTCCTTAGGTTAGGTCGGGCGTTCACGAACGATGGTTCATAACCACCGTGTTCACGACCGCCACCGCCGTGCCAAACGGAGCCTATGTGTCGTACAATGCCTCGCGTCATGGCATGCTCCATTTTACACCATCGACAAGTATAGTAACCCGAATTCTACGGCGTAGATGCTCTATGGAGATGTTTTGATTTACTCTATTGCAACATAGCATTAAAAAGAAACCTGTTTATGTAGTTTTGAAAACAAGGTGGTTTTCTTTTGCAGGCACTTTTTTATTCAGCACTCCTATGTGCACGGGAGATGCTTGCCCTCGAAGATGGATCGGCCGATCTCGTACGAGCATTAAATAACCGCCTGATAGCATTATCTTTTCATATTCGTGAATATTACTGGGTCGACATGAAAAAGTTGAACGAAATCTACCGTTATAAGACGGAGGAGTATTCCTATGATGCAGTCAACAAGTTCAACATCTATCCCGACCAGATTCCTCCATGGCTGCTCGAATGGATGCCCGATAAAGGTGGTTACTTGATCGGAAACTTGCAGCCCGCCCACATGGATTTCCGGTTCTTTTCCTTAGGGAATTTGTGGTCCATTATAAGCAGTTTGGCGACAAACCAACAGTCGCACGCCATTTTGGATCTCATAGAGGATAAATGGTCAGATTTAGTGGCGGATATGCCTTTCAAGATATGCTACCCTTCGCTCGAGGGACAGGAATGGAGAATAATCACCGGTAGCGATCCCAAAAACACGTAAAATGTCTTCCTCGTCATGTTTTAGTCGCTCTTTGGTTCTTTTCGTTCCTCCGTCATTTCTCATACTTCTTTTGGTGCAGGCCATGGTCTTATCACAATGGAGGGTCTTGGCCAACTTTGTTGTGGCAGGTCACTTTCTCTGTGCTTTTAACTTCAATTATTGGTTAAATAATATTTTGTTAGTTTTGATGTGAATTTTGTTGTTTTGTTTTGTATGCAACAATATAGGAAAATATGGTAGATGACACTATCAAGTACTGAAAATTATAAGATTAAAAATAGAGATTAAATGTCGAGACAAACTCTACCCGAACTCTCGAGGGCTGGGTCCCCCTAAGATCCTCTCTCACCTAGGAGAGCCTAACACTCACTGTCTTCCAAAGATAGAAAATAAGAGACACTATCACTCCCTTATATATGGGAGTGGGACATACAAATTACGATAATGCCCCTTAGGACTACATAAGAAATGGGACCAGGAGGTCGTATCCGTATCAAAATGCACACAAATGCACGTTTTCAACTAATAATCGCTTGTACGGTGGATGTCAAACAATACAAGTTTTCTATGGTAACTTGGGTGAATTGGCTGTAGAAGAAACATTTCTCCAGGTTCAATAGAGATTGAACTGTTGAATAAGGAGTGGCAACCGAGGGTCCTTTCCGATGTGGGACTAAGGCTCTGTCTAATCGGAAGGTTTTGTTCCATTTCCGGCGCGACAAAAGTGTCACCGCCCAAAAAAAACTGACTGGGTAACATCTTGTTCCCCATGCCACCGCGGCTTTTAGCTGTTTTGGGGTTAATTTGAAGGTCTAGTGGGTGTGCATTTAGTCCTCACTTTCTCTGCCCTCCTTTCTCTTCTCATTCCCTCACTTGTTGTCCATTCTCATTCCCTCGCTTTCTCTCTCCCCTACGCAGATGGTGCTCACTTAAGGTCTGTTTGTTTGGGTGGTGGGAGTGAGAGCGGTGAGAGATAGAGGGAGGTGGCTGCGGCCTCAAAAAATGGCCAAAATGGAGTTTTTGAGCGGTGGCGGCAGGAATGAGAGTTTATCAAACGGTTTTAAAGGAGCGGTGACGTTTTTCTCCCAACAGAGATGGAGCAAAAACACCATAGACCCTTCTCTCTCTCTCAACTCTTGTTGTCTCTGCTCTCTCTCCTATGCACTAGAATGGGTTAAAAATACAAAATTAGAGGTAAAATGAGAAGGTTAAGGTTACACCGTAAAAAAATTAAATACAAACTATTTGCGAGTTTGAGCTTAATCTTACTTTGGACTGAATTCTTGTCGTGATTCGGTACTTGGGTCTAGGATGTAGGAGAAATTATTTGATCCGCGCCTTGGGCCTAGCTCTTCATCCGAAAGAGCTGAAATATGAACATTTTATGTAAAAATATGATCATTGGCGATCGTTTTTTGGTCGCGACCACAAAATGATTGCAAAATGACGGTATTTAACTATAAAAAATGGCCAAATGATCGACAAAATATGATTGCAAAATGACGGCGATAAAAATTCTTTGATTCCCTCATCTCTCGTTTGATGCAGCTCACGGTCGCATGCATAAAGATGAACAGACTAGAGCTCGCCGCAAAAGCCGTGGAGGTCGCCGGGAGGCGGCTTTCCGCCGATAAGTGGCCCGAATACTACGACACGAAGAGCGGACGCCTGATCGGAAAGCAGTCTCGCCTCTACCAGACATGGTCCATCGCCGGCTTCCTCGTCGCCAAGCTGCTGCTGGCCGATCCCGGTGCTGCCAAGATGCTGTGGAACGATGAGGACGCCGGAATACTCAGTGCCATCAACTTCATGAACGACTCCTGCAGCCCCAGGAGAAAGAGAGGCCGGAAACCATTGAAGAAAACCTTCATTGTTTAGCTAAATGGCATGCAATCACGAAGCTTTTGTTGTATTATGCATCTTTAGCTTCTTTTTTTGCTACTGTACACAATTCAAATGGTAGGAATTTGTGAAAGGAGTGTTTTTTTCTCCTTTATTATTATTACTATTAATTACCCAAATCTCTCTGAGTTGCCATAATTACAGGTTGCACCTCTCTATCTTTTGATATTACAAAAAACTCCCCTGTAAATTTACAGACATTTCATAACATACATGAATGGCCATTAATGTTATTATTTGTTGTATTGTCTCTTTAGCTCCTTTTGTTGCTACTGTACTGTAATTCGAATGGTAGGAAATTTGTGAAAGGAGTGTTTTTTCTCCTTCATTATTATCATTATTATTATTACTATTAATTCAAATGGAAGGGGAGCCTTGGCGCCCTGATTGAGGTGGTGTTGTGTGACTTTGAGGTCACGGGTTTGAGCCCTTGAAGCAGTCTCTTGCAAAAATGCCGAGTAAGGTTTGCCTATATTTCACCCTTTTGGGGGACCCTTCCCCAGACCTTCTGATGCAGGACGAGCGTCCCACCCGCCTGCCACCCTGGATACCTGGCATCCCACCACAGCCCAGGGGTCCCACCGGGAGTCCACCCGATGTGCCTTATCAGGTCCCGCGGACCGTACACCCCAACCCATCTCCGGCCCCACCACAGGGCCGATAGGTTGTTGAGGCCGGGGCTCGATCCCCCGACTTCCTTGATAAAGAGCTCTCCAGCAAAATACAGTTGACAGCACCCTTCAATCCTCATTTTAAGTCCAAGGGGAGAAGGGCGCAACTACAATTGTTCTATGGACAAGCATATGGAAAAAAGTCACAGTTTTTGAAATTCCAGTGTCAGAAAACTGATGGAATCACTGAGATTTCCAGTGAAGATGGTAATGGCTCCTGGAGGAAAGAGCTTCCTAGTGTGAAAAAACAGCTGCTTCACGACGATACTTTCCAGAAAGTGTTGGGTGTTGATGAGACAAAGCAAGCGAGACGTGAAAAGAAAGGATTTTGTATTGAGGATGAAGCGCTGAATCTCTTGCATGAGTCTATTGTTTACTATTGTGGCACTCCGGTCGGAACAATTGCTGCGAAGGACCTCACCGATGGCAATGCTCTGAACTACGATCAGGCCTTTATACGCGATTTCATACCTTCGGGTATTGCGTTTTTGTTGAAGGGGGAGTATGATATTGTTCGCAACTTCATCCTCCACACGCTTCAGTTGCAGGTGAAAATGAAATGCAGCATTTTTTTCTATGTTATGGATGGTTTGGTTCCTGATAGCCCTATGAATTTCAACTGCACAGTATTTCTTATGCCCTTTATGATATAACTTCTTTGAATGCTAGCTTCATTGTGTTTGCATCAGTTTTCGATTTGATTTCGGGCTTATAATAACTCATTTTGTGCTCCATAGACCTTTTATTTTTATAATTTCTATTTGTTATGTTGGCATCTATTGCTTGCTGGGACTCAAACTTCAAATTTTGAATTGTCCTCGTAGTATGATGGCAATATGATTTCCTTGCACCCCCGAATATCATGCTTTCGACATGCTGCACCCCCAAATCTTTAAATTTGCCGCATTGTGCCCTCCAAATACCTTTAATGCACCCTTCAATCCGCATTGGCTCATCGGGTGGACTCCCGGTGGGACCCCTGGGCTGTGGTGGGATGCCAGGTATCCAGGGTGGCAGGCGGGTGGGACGCTCGTCCTGCATCACCTTCACTGCGCTGGGATGCTTTGTGCACAAAAATGACCAAATTCTCTCTTGGGAGTTTTCGTAATTACAGGCTGCACCTCTCCATATTTTGAAATTACAAAAAATTATCATGTAAATTTAGATTTCATAACATGCATGCACAAAAATGCCCCTGAAAGAAATCTTGAGGGGAGATTTTTGTAATTTCAAAAGATAGAGAAGTGCAACCTGTAATTTTGTAGGGTTGTAAATGACCCTTATTATTATTATTATTATTATTATTATTTAATATATTCAGAAATTTCATTTATGGAAACACTTTGGTACAGAATGGGATGAAAAAATAAATTTCATTTAAATTTGATAATAAATAATAGGTGATTGAATATTTGCTGCAGTCATAGTTGAGTTGGAGTGCTGCATTCAACCTTGCAATGGGAGGGCTCAAGCAAGTAAAAAACCGGTTCAAAGAGTAGCAAGTAGCTGTTCAGACCGTGGGTTTCTGCGAAATTTCTTGGGACCGGAATCTGGATGATCTCCTGCCCTGCTTCTGAAATGACTTTCTCTCTCTATCTCCGGCTCACGTGCAAAATGTGGATGTCAGTCGTCCCCTCCTCATTCGCCCCTGACCGATATTTTGGAAACGGGCTCCGGTTCCAAAAATCGCTTAGGTTTTTGCGACTATTGCTCAGTTTGGCGCTGCGGTGGCGCTTGTGAATGCTCGACCTCACCTAAAGAACTTCATTTACTTTTATGCTCAAAATTGGTTTTTTTTTCTTCTACCGTTGTCATGCCAAACATACATTCTATGATGGTGGCATTTTTGTCTAAACTCACCGGAACAAAAACGCCCAGCCAGCGATGGCGATCGTGAATGCAGTTGTTATGAAGTGAACCATCGTTCGAGAACGACCACATCTATGAAATTTCATTCACTTTTATGTTCAGTGATTTTGTTGTCACTTGACACTTGCCGCGTAGGCCCCCGTGCATGAGATATCCTCCAACGCGTGCTCAATTTAATCAACATTACTAAATTCGGGTTTGGAACTCCTACAAACTTAGCGTCGCCGATGAAAACAAGCACAAAGATATTTCATGCACTCCTATGCATCGTGCCCTATGTGATAGTCGTGCACACCGAAATTCCTTCAATGGATCTCAACCCTACTTTGTCTCTTCACAAAATAACAGCAAAATACTCATTTCAGTCCTTAACCTTTAGTCCATTTAATACCTAGTCTCAAATCTTTAGTTTTGAACAAATCAATCCTCAAAGTTCTCATAACTTTTCTGTTGCAAATGTGTAGCGCTTCACTATCTGGACAACAAGTACCGAGCAGCAAAATCCTTCTACGTCCTCGAGCAGAGAGTTGTCGTAGACCAAGTCGTAGCACTGGGCTCCTCCCCTGCAGGCTGGCTACTTGCCCCCTCGAGTGAGTTCTAAGTCCTCGAGCAGAGAGTTGACGTGGACTAGGTCGTAGCACTGGGTTCCTCCCCTGCAGGCTGGTTACTTGCCCCCTCGAGTGAGTTCTAAGTCCTCGAGCAGAGAGTTATCGTAGACGAGGTCGTAGCACTGGGCTTCTCCCCTGCAAGCTGGCAACTTGCCCCCTCGAGTGAGTTCTAAGTCTTCGAGCAGAGAGTTGTCGTAGACCAGGCCGTAGCACTAGGCTCCTCCCCTGCAGGCTGGCTACTTGTCCCCTCAAGTGAGTTATAAGTCCTCGAGCAGAGAGTTGTTGTAGACTAGGTTGTAGCACTAGGCTCCTCCCATGCAGGCTGGTGTAAGACCCTTTTTTTTGCTTCACCGCCGGGTCTTATGCTCAGAACTGGCGCCTTACGGTGACTCCAACTACCAAATTAGACACCACCGCACGACGCCGATCCTGGCAGCAATATCGATCACATAAAAGAGAAGTGTAAATAAAGACAAGTCCACAAATCACATGCTATATAGATATCATAAAAATGTCCACATGATATAACTGAATAAAAAGGGTAGAATAAGAAAGAGGGCTCCTACCCAGTACATCATATCCTCACTACAAGATCTCTCGCGGAAGCAAACTACTAATAACTACTCACTGATCCTGAGACTGGTGCTCCTGTGCTAGACTAGCCCGCCTCCATCTGCACCGGCCTCTGGTAGTGCTGCTCCTCAATCCCCTAAAATGATATGGTCCACTAAACGTTAGTCAAAAGACTACGTCTTGTTTCCCCCATCCCTCCCCTAGTGGCACCTAAGCACCGTGTGAGAGGAATGAAGCGGAGTACAGCAAAGAGTATATAAATCAAAGCAGATGACGTGACCTAGCTACAGAAATATCTACCACTACACAGATGTATATATATAAATGGAGCAGTAAGAAAAACAGGGTAATGAACAAGTAAAGTAAGCAAGTATATAGAAAATTAACCTTTGATTTATAGGAATACTCATACAAACCTATAGACCAATGGGCCGTTTAGCAAGGTCTATCGTATAAAAAGTCTCATACCAATTTATACGATATGGGTATGGGTTGAAATGCAATACTTATGTTATGGCATGCAGTGATATGCAGTTTAATGTTATGTTCACAAAAGTGCAACACACACCAGACTTTATGCGCACAGACCTTTAGTTTCCCCTTTTTGGAGCTAGCAAAGACTCTCAGGATACTCTCATAGTGGCAAACGAAAGCGGTGGGTTGGGCCTCGCCCACCTCTAGGTTGATATTCACACTACCTAACCTAGACCCATCGAACGCCTCAACGCGAAGAACACAACCGCGGAGCGCCTGCGTACTCTTGCTGGCTGGTCCACCAATCTTTCCTTGGCCAAGTGCAAATCCACACTTGTCGAGTCAACGTATCGACGTCGGTGTGAACGACCGTCCAATACCGAAGACTCACCACCTTTATGCACATGCAATTGTGATTACCATATATCTCCGAGTCATAAGCTCACCGGGCTAACCTGCCCGTCACAACAGCCTTCCGAGCCACCGGCTCGCCGGACCAAACCAACTAACCACCCATAGCAACGGGGTGTGTGCGGGTGTATTGTTAAGTGTTAATCTTGGACTTCCCTAGGTTTACCCTATGAGGGGCTCGCAGCGGTACTAGGAGGTACGATGACATGATAACCCAAACTGCCATTTCCAAGACACTTATTACTATTGATAACTACCTATCGAAATATAGTATAGGAAGAATGTCGTATTTGCCCGAGGCCTGTCAAGTAACTTACTCACGCAAAATTCCTATTAATTTATCGGTGGAAAATGGGATTTGTTTGGAAATTTAAAAGTTGCAGATTGAAAATTAATGAAAGAGAAATTCACAATTTTAAAAAAGGCTTAGCACTTGATTGGGTGTTCTTGAGAATCCGATTATAAAAGAGGCGCTCTAATTCTTAAAAATTCTATTTCGATTGGAAGATTGAAGAAATACGATAGAGGCTCGCTAGAGACAACTACCGCCTAATTTTAATAATACTTCAAACATAATCTCTTAAAATTTGAAATAAATTAAAATTGCATGAACGTTAATCCCGAATCCAAAGGTAGCGATATTTTTAATTCTCAAAGAAAATATAGCAAACCCTTTATTTCTGAGAGATCTAAAGCATCCACGAGCCTCTCGGCTAACTAGAATACCAAATCGGATGGCGAAGTTTATATACTAGCAATATAAACTCGCAACCAAAATTTAATCAGAAATAAATCGAAACGAAAAAAATCTAAGAATTAGATATGATAAATTATAAATTAATCTTCATCCCAATACTAACCAACCAAGCACTAAGAGAAAGTTTAGCTACGCATATTAGAAAAGGAAATAACAACGAGATAAAGAGAAAGCATTTTCATTAGTTATATAAAAAAGGAGTCCAACAATAAGAGTAAAATAACAATAATATTTCTCAAGACAAAGGAAGACAAAGCATGGAAAACTAAAAGCTTGAACACAAACTACAATTCTCCCTTGATCTCTCTCTTGCTCTCTTGCCAAAAGTCCCCCCAAAGCATGAGGGATGGGTTCCTTTTATAGATGGAGGGGAAAGTTCTGGAAATAAAAAGAGGAGAGGGGAGACAAGGGGGTGGCCGGCCATGCATGTGGAGAGGGGAGTTGAATGTAATAATTGAGGGGAGAGAAGAGAGGAAAGAGAGAAGGAAGGAGAGGCCAAGTCCAATGCATGTTCTTTAGGAAGAAATAAAGAAGAGAAGGGTGGAATGTATGGGGAATAAAAGAGAGAGAGAAAGGTTTTAATTAAGAGAAAAAGGAGAGAGGAGGGGGGTCGGCCAAGCAATAATGGGAGTCATGCATGAATATTCATGCAAAGGTGGCGGTTTGGACTAGGAGAGCTGCTCACGGTTTTGAGCTTCACCAAGGGGGTTGACGGGCTGCACTTGAGCTGGATCAAGGGAGTTGACGGGCTGCAGCAATTGGAGGCAAGGAGGGGTCGGGTTTGAGCTGGCATGGGAGCGACGACGATTTGTATGCATCATGACGGCAATGACGATAATGGCGTCGAGTGAAAATAGCAGCAATTGCGATATTCTGCAGCGGGCTTTTACGTCGAGACGTGTTGAAATCCCCCCAGGCCTGCCATAAAATAAAATAAAATAATATTAGTGCGAATAATATAAAAATAATAATAAGAAGATAATTATAAAATAATTTAGAGGAAAATATATAGTTTATATTAAAATATAATAAAAATAATAAGCATATTTAAGTCAAAATATGCGCTATCACTGTATCACTCAGGCCCTCCTGTACAACTTGGTGTACTAAATGGATGTGAGCGACATCCGGCGATTCCGAGGTTTAGGCCGACCAGCGGAGGCAAAACTGCGGGTTCGGAGTGGTGATCACAGCTGTACACATTTCCCTGTCGTCATGAGTCGTCACCCCACCCGCACCGGTACGAACGGTCTGCGGGCGTGACCGACCCGCCACTTCCAAAACAATCTTCGAAAGCAAGCTTTATCACAGAGCAAGCGCTTTAAAACTTAACGCGGCATTCTTACTCGACCGGTCACTCGACCCGTGACCGGGAGGCTCGGCGGTAGGAGGGCTCCTTATTTGGGACTGACTCAGGAGGAGGGACTTAACTCCGGGTCTTCCCCAACTAAGGCCTCACAGAAAGGAGGAGAAGCACCGCTTGCCAGCGTAGAACTGCGGTTAGCACTAAAATACAAAAAGTGCAGCATAAGCAGTAAGACGGGCCGGAAGCAGTGGCTGAAATATCAGGACCAGCACGAGACTAGAGAAATGAAAGTACTGAAAGCAGTAAATAAGGACCAGTGCGAGACTGGAGAAATGAAAGTACTGAAAGTAGTAAATAAGGACCAGTGCGGGACTGGAGAATTGAAAGTACTGAAAGCAGTAAATAAGGACCAGTGCGAGACTGGAGAAATGAAAGTACTGAAAGCAGTAAATAAGGACCAGTGCGAGACTACAGAAATGAAAGTACTGAAAGCAGTAAATAAATAAAGGGTTAGTAGTCCAATCACTCCATAACAGGAGGCTTCAACGTCGACTACGTTCTTAGGAGGAGGTTCTGCTTTCTCCCCGTTCATAGGGGTTCTACTCCATTCCCAGGAGTTTATTTACGTTTCATGAGATTTAGTATTTTCCCTTTGTCGTGGATTCGTTCTTTTTATTATCTCGGCATTACTGCATTGCTGCGTCGCTCCGCGATTTCGTCCCAATTTTTGCGTCGATATTTTAAACCTAATCGATTCCTTAGATCGATACGCGTAATTTTATTATACCGCTAAAATACGCGTCGCGAGGACGCCGATTTATTCCAATTAATTTCGCTCCCCTTTCAGGCGTTTATTTTGCTTGTAAAAGACTTTTAGAGGACCAAAATAATATGTCACACTTCCCAACTTTAATAGTAGTTGTAAAACGCCCTTAATTAGAGCCTATGATTTTTGGTGATTTTTCCCAACTCTTTTGGCCTTTAAATTTCTTAAAATAAATATTGTAAAGGAGTTTAAAAATAGTAAATTTACTCCTAAAAATCCCAAAAAATTACTGGAGCTGCCCCTCAGAGTGGGGAATATTTTTCATTTAGGAAATTTTTGCCATAACTACACCATTTTTCCTCAGAAAATGGGGAAGGGGGAAGGGCAGTTGAGGTGCGGATAGCAGGAAGGAGAGGGGGCTGCGGGTGCTGCATCGCGCGCCATCCCGAGGCCCCCATAGCGGATCTGCGGCGGATCCGCTGTGGGGGGCACACAAACGGAGGCGGGAGGCGGGAAACGAGGTAAGGGGGGAGATCGTGCGGCTCCTGTTAACTTAACGGGAGGCGGTTGCTGCCGCCGCCGGGCAGCGGCCGGCTGGGGCCGGCGCCGCCCCCGGTCGGTGCGTCGGGGGCCGGCGGCCACTCCGGTGGCAGTCCGGCGGCCTATCGCCGCCGGCTGCCATCGGAAAAGAGGACAGAGAGGGGCGGGAGGCGGTGGCGTAGTCTGCATGCGCCATGCAAGCTGGCTGTGCCGCCGCCTCCACTGGGAGGGCTCTCCCTGCCGCCCCTGGCTGGGGCGCCGGGGAGAGGGCAGTCCTACGGCGGGGTTCCGGCGGCCTGGCGCCGTCAGCCGCCGCCGGGGGTGGGGTTTTACCCCGTACAGGAAACAAAGAGCAGAGAGGCGGCCTGGGCCACGGGTGCCGCCGGGGCTGCGTCCTCCGGCGGCCCGGCCGCCTCTCTTCGCCGGCGCCGTGGTCCCCGAGTGGGGACCTGCTCCCCCAGCGCCACCATCGGCGCTGGGGGGGGGGGGGGGGGGGGGTGGCTTCCACGGCCACGCCTCCACCCGAGCCTTGCAAGGCTCGGGGTGGTGCTGGCGGCTCTCCAACGACGGGGAGGGGTCGGCCTGGCTCAGGGGAGTAGGAAGGAGGAGGGGAAGGCTTCTACCTGAGGGGGTGGAGCTCGGGAGGTGGAGGGACAGTGGCTCGCCATGGAGGGGAAAGGTGGCGGCGGTTTGGCTGGGCAGGGATCCGACAGGGGTGGGGCTGTCTCGCCGGCAGGGGAGAAGGAGGAGGAGGAGTTGGGGAGGGTTGGCTTCAGGGAGGGGCTGAGCCCTTCCTTATATAGGGGAGAGGGAGGTCTTCCCTCTCCCTCCCTTTAGCCCACGTGGGCTAAAGGGAGGGATGGGTGGGGGGAGATATTTTCTCCCCCCCCCCCCCCTTCCCTTCTCTCTCCTGCCCCCTTGCCCCAATAGGGGGCTGCCTATTCATGGGCAGCCCCCTCCCTTGGGGGGGGGCTTCTCTCCCCCCCCCCCCCCCTCTTTCTTTTCTTTTCTCAAAATATTTCAAGCATGGGGGGGGGGGGGGGGGGGGGGGGGAGGGGGGGGGGGGGGGGGGGGAGGGGGGGGGGGGGGGGGGGGTTGACCGAGGTCAACTTAGGGCGAGGTCCATCAAGATTTGTCGGGGTCGATGCCGAGTTTGTGTGCTTCACATTTCGTGCGTTGCAGGTCAACTTAGGGCGGGGTCCATCAAGATTTGTCGGGGTCGATGCCGAGTTTGTGTGCTTCACATTTCGTGTGTTGCACTTAGGTGGTCTGCATAGTCCTAAAATGGCATACTCTCCATAAGACCTCGGATCGATGTGCAACGAATTCCGTTGCGCTTGTATCGTTCATACGAGTCTAATAGAACTGACAGAAGTCAATTCGGGGTTCGTATGGCCACTATTCATAATAAGGAGGTAGTGGCGCGCTACGACACTCAAAATGGTCGTTTTCTCCAAACGACCTCGGATCGAGGCACAACAAATTCCGTTGCGCTTGTATCGTTCATACGAATCTAATGGAACTGACAGAAGTCAATTCGGGGTTCGTATGGCCACTATTCATAATAAGGAGGTAGTTGCGCGCTACGACACTCAAAATGGTCGTTTCTCCAAACGACCTCGGATCGAGGTGCAACAAATTCCGTTGCGCTTGTATTGGTCATACGAGTCTAACGGGACTGACAGAAGTCAGATCGGAGTATGTTTGGCCACTATCCCACTATAGTGTGGTAGCGGCGCACAACGATACCCAAAATGGTCGTTTTCTCTAAACGACCTCGGATTGAGGTGCAACGAATTCCGTTGCACTCGTTTTGGTCATATGAGTCTAACGGGACTGACGAAATTCAGATCGGAGTATGTTTGGCCACTATCCCACTATAGTGTGGTAGCGGCGCACAACGATACTCAAAATGGTCGTTTTTTCTAAACGACCTCGGATTGAGGTGCAACGAATTCCGTTGCACTCGTATTGGTCATATGAGTCTAGCGGATCTGACAGAAGTCAATTCGGGGTTCGTAGCACATAACCCTATATCGGGTTATTTCTACCGTTCGGGCCTACTTTTATTGGGTCCACTACGGTCTAGTGGCCCAATAAAAGTCGGGATGTTACACAGCGAGCCTGCCATGTCTTATTATGCAGGGAAGGATGACCCTCTCCAGCATCTCCAGTGGTTCGAAGACATGGCCTCGATCAGGCAGATGTCAGACGCCTCCAAGTGCAGGATCTTCGCCATCACTTTCAAGGGAGAGGCAAAAGACTGGTTCCACCAGCTCCCATCAGGTACCATCTACAGCTTCAAGGACCTGTGTTGGAGCTTCTTTCTGAGATTCTCCACCTCGAAGAAGAGGTTGAAGGGAGCGGAAGCCCTGTTCTTGATTCGACAGAAGCAGGGGGAGACGCTGGGAAGCTACGCGGATCGGTTTCAGGAACAAGTCCTCCGCCTCCAGGTTGACCAGGGAAGCATGAGGGATTAGGAGAAAGAGAAGGAATAAGAAGACAAAGAAGATGGAGGAAGTAATGAAGGAGATGGTCAAGGTGCATGTGGCCGAGTAAGCGCGAGAAAGCGCATTGTAATGGTATGTAATCTATTTATAACGTATCAAAAATTGTTAAAGAATAGCATCTAGGTCGAATCCCCGACTAGAGACCATTCACCGGGCTCAGTCATGCCGGCTGATGGGAGACTCATCGGGTCGACTGGATACATGCTAAGTGGCTTGGGAAGGTGTTGAGTTCCTCTTCCTCCAGGTGAAGGTAAGCACCTAGGACGTGGATGGGTACTCCTCCCCCAGTTGGTAAGATCCCCGACTAGAGACCATTCACCGGGCTCAGTCATGCCGGCTGATGGGAGACTCATCGAGTAGACTGACTACATGTTAAGTGGCTTGGGAATGTGTTGAGTTCCTCTGCCTCCAGGTGAAGGTAAGCACCTAGGACGTGGATGGGTACTCCGCCCCCAATTGGTAAGATCCCCGACTAGAGACCATTCACCAGGCTCAGTCATGTCGGCTGATGGGAGACTCATCGGGTCGACTCGCTGCGGGTAAGACCTCAGAAAGGATGATTGGTTTGGGAAGGAGTTGAGTTCCCCTGCCTCCAGGTGAAGGTAAACACCCAGGACGTGGATGGATACTCCGCCCCCAGTTGGTAAGATCCCCGACTAAAGACCATTCACCGGGCTCAGTCATGTTGGCTGATGGGATACTCATCGGGTCGACTGGTTACATGCTAAGTGGCTTGGGAAAGGGTTGAGTTCCTCTGCCTCCAGGTGAAGGTAAGCACCTAGCACGTGGATGGGTACTCCGCCCCCAGTTGGTAAGATCCCCGACTAGAGACCATTCACCGGGCTCAGTCATGCCGGCTGATGGGAGACTAATCGGGTCGACTGGCTACATGGTAACTGGTTTGGGAAGGTGTTGAGTTTCTCTGCCTCCAGGTAAGCTAAGCCCCTAGGACGCTTACGGGTACTCCGCCCCCAATTGGATTGGGAAGGTGTTGAGTTCCTCTGCCTCCAGGTAAGTTAGGCAGCTAGGACGCGGACGGGTACTCCACCCCCAATTGGTAAAATCCCCGACTAAAGACCATTCATCGGGCTCAGTCATGCTGGCTGATGGGAGACTCATCGGGTCGACTCGCTGCGGGCAAGACCTCGGAAAGGATGATTGGTTTGAGAAGGTGTTGAGTTCCGCTGCCTCCAGGTGAAGGTAAGCACCTAGGACGTGGATGGGTACTCCGCCCCCAATTGGTAAGATCCCAGACTAGAGACTATTCATTGGGCTCAGTCATGCAGGCTGATGGGAGACTCATCGGGTCGACTCGCTGCGGGCAAGACCTCAGAAAGGGTAATTGGTTTGGTAAGATGGTTGAGTTCCTCCCCCTCCAGGTGAGCTCAGCTCCCTGGTAGGTGTGGAGTTTCCTCCCCCTCCATGTGAGCTCGGCTCCCTGGTAGGTGTGGATTTTCCTCCACCTCCAGGTGAGCTCGGCTCCCTGGTAGGTATGGAGTTTCCTCCACCTCCAGGTGAGCTCGGCTCCCTGGTAGGTGTGGAGTTTCCTCCACCTCCAGGTGAGCTCGGCTCCCTGGTAGGTGTGGATTTTCCTCCACCTCTAGGTGATCTCGGCTCCCTGGTAGGTGTGGAGTTTCCTCCCCCTCCAGGTGAGCTCGGCTCCCTGGTAGGTGTGGAGTTTCCTCCACCTCCAGGTGAGCTCGGCTCCCTGGTAGGTGTGGAGTTTCCTCCACCTCCAGGTGAGCTCGGCTCCCTAGTAGGTGTGGAGCTTCCTCCACCTCCAGGTGAGCTCGGCTCCCTGGTAGGTGTGGAGTTTCCTCCACCTCCAGGTGAGCTCGGCTCCCTGGTAGGTGTGGAGTTTCCTCCCCCTCCAGGTGACCTCGGCTCCCTGGTAGGTGTGGAGTTTCCTCCCCCTCCAGGTGAGCTCGACTCCCTGGTAGGATTGGAGTTTCCTCCACCTCCAGGTGAGCTCGGCTCCCTGGTAGGTGTGGAGTTTCCTCCACCTCCAGGTGAGCTTGGCTCCCTGGTAGGTGTGGAGTTTCCTCCACCTCCATGTGAGCTCGGCTCCCTGGTAGGTGTGGAGTTTCCTCCACCTCCAGGTGAGCTCGGCTCCCTGGTATGTGTGAAGTTTCATCCACCTCCAGGTGAGCTCGGCTCCCTGGTAGGTGTGGAGTTTCCTCCACCTCCAGGTGAGCTCGGCTCCCTGGTAGGTGTGAAGTTTCCTCCACCTCCAGGTGAGCTCGGCTCCCTGGTAGGTGTGGAGTTTCCTCCACCTCCAGGTGAGCTCGTTTCTCTGGTAGGTGTGGAGTTTCCTCCCCCTCCAGGTGAGCTCGGCTCCCTGGTAGGTGTGGAGTTTCCTCCCCCTCCAGGTGAGCTCGGCTCCCTGGTAGGTGTGGAGTTTCCTCCACCTCCAGGTGAGCTCGGCTCCCTGGTAGGTGTGAAGTTTCCTCCACCTCCAGGTGAGCTAGGCTCCCTGGTAGGTGTGGAGTTTCCTCCACCTCCAGGTGCGCTCGGCTCCCTAGTAGGTGTGGAGTTTCCTCCACCTCCAAGTGAGCTCAGCTCCCTGGTAGGTGGGGAGTTTCCTCCACGTCCAGGTGAGCTCGGCTCCCTGGTAGGTGTGGAGTTTCCTCCCCCTCCAGGTGAGCTCGGCTCCCTGGTAGGTGTGGAGTTTCCTCCCCCTCTAGGTGAGCTCAGCTCCCTGGTAGGTGTGGAGTTTCCTCCACCTCCAGGTGAGCTCGTCTCCCTGGTAGGTGTGGAGTTTCCTCCACCTCCAGGTGAGCTCGGCGGGCTCCCTGGTAGGTGTGGAGTTTCCTCCACCTCCAGGTGAGGTCGGATCCCTGGTAGGTGTGGAGTTTCCTCCACCTCCAGGTGAGCTCGTCTCCCTGGTAGGTGTGGAGTTTCCTCCACCTCCAGGTGAGCTCGGCTCCCTGGTATGTGTTGATTTTACTCAACCTCCAGGTGAGCTCGGCTCCCTGGTAGGTGTGGAGTTTCCTCCCCCTCCACGTGAGCTCGGCTCCCTGGTAGGTGTGGAGTTTCCTCCACCTCCAGCTGAGCTCGGCTCCCTGGTAGGTGTGGAGTTTCCTCCACCTCCAGGTGAGCTCAGCTCCCTGGTAGGTGTGGAGTTTCCTCCACCTCCAGGTGAGCTCGGCTCCATGGTAGGTGTGGAGTTTCCTCCACCTCCAGGTGTGCTCGGCTCCCTGGTAGGTGTGGAGTTTCCTCCACCTCCAGGTGAGCTCGACTCCCTAGTAGGTGTGGAGTTTCCTCCACCTCCAGGTGAGCTCGGCTCCCTGATAGGTGTGGAGTTTCCTCCACCTCCAGGTGAGCTCGGCTCCCTGGTAGGTGTGGAGTTTCCTCCCCCTCCAGGTGAGCTGGGCTACCTGGTAGGTGTGGAGTTTCCTCCACCTCCAGGTGAGCTTGGATCCCTAGTAGGTGTGGAGTTTCATCCCCCTCTAGGTGAGCTCGGCTCCCTGGTAGGTGTGGAGTTTCCTTCTTCCACCTCAGGTCGAGTTCGGCTTGACTAGAGGTGTTGAGTTTTCCTCCACCCCAGGTCAAGTTTAGCTCGACCTAAGGTGTTGAGCTTTCCCCACCCTCAGTTGAGTTCGGCTCGCAGGAGGGTTGTTAAGTGGAGAAAGGTTCACCTTCCGCCTCGAGTCAAGTTCAGCTGAAAAGCTCGGCAAGAGTAACCCGTCGGCAGGACCCTCCGTAGATTCCCCTAAGGTCCCACCTACTCATCAAATAGGTGGGTTGGACTTTTTTCTGAGCTTAAGACAAGCTCGAAAAGAGCAGGGATTGTGTACAACCCTCATATTTTCCGAGTCGGTGTGACCCGATGCGGATGAGATCGTGATAGAGAGGGTGACCGTGACGCGGAAGATCGACCCGTCAGAGGTCGTCAAAGACCAAAAAGAGAAGGCCCAGGGGGTCAGATTTCCTTAGTCGAGTGGACCTTGGGTCCACTCGCCCAAGGCCCCGGGCGAGTGGACCATTGGTCCACTCGCCCGAGTGGGGGGGGGGGGGCGAGTGGAACTCCTGTTGGTGACCTCTATCGTCGATCCCAAGCACAAACTTGCCCTTTAACTTACCGAGCACACCCAATACCTAGACTCCTGTTGGTGACCTCAAACCTCCTCAACCAAACCAGGTACACCAACTACTTCCCATTTCCACTTAGTGGTCTACTAGTTACCTTAACTCTACAGTTTTGTTATGTGCGGACCAAATAAGTTATATGAGGTGCATGACAGAAAGTACTCCAAATAATCATCCAAATGACCCAAGATTATTCTTGGGAGTGTGTTATGACATTGTTAGGCTAACTCCAAGAATTCATAATTTTCCCAATCTATTTGGCATTTATTATAATTTCCCCAAAATCAGGAAACCTATGACTTGAACACCAAGTATGATTTTCTGATAAGTTATGGCTTTAATAAAATTTGTACAACTATGTAATATCAAAATAGCAGTCATGTATGAATATCATCAATTTTCATAAAGGTTTTGACCTCCAAATAAAATATTGATTGATTTATCAAAATCAAAGATTTACAAAGGAAGTACCAAAAATCCTCATTTAAAAATTATAAGAAAGTTATCAGATGTCTAGAGTGTTCAGAAAGTCCACTAATTGAGTTTCATAATTTTCCAGATTCGTTTGACCATGTAAATCCTTTATTTAATTATACAAGGTCTAGGGCACTTTGTGAAGAGAATCGTGTATAAATTCTTCCAAAAATTATACTAAAATAACAGATCATATCCTTGCCCTATAAAGTCCTCTGACCAAGGTACATGATTTTCCAATGAGAATTAAACCCATAATTAATTTTCTTACAACTAGAGAAAAAATTGGGGGTTATGAATGAAGTACTATATATCTCAATTCAAAATTCATGCAAAAATTATCAGAGAATAATATCATCAATATAAACTCACTGACAAAGTTTCGTAATCATCCTAGCATGTATGGACATGAAATTTAACTTTGAAGGAAGGTGACCTAATTAAATAATAAGCAATTCAGTGGGGATTAAAGTCACTAAAATTTCTAGCAAAATTATCCAAGGCTTATTTACACCCCATGAAACTACCTACCAAGTTTCAAGTCCTTACAAAGACATATGACCATATGTCCTTTAATAGGATCAATAAACAACCCTAAGGTTTGAACTAGGGTTCTAGGGAACACCCACACCAAACCACCCAATATCACTTGTGGGTGTGTTTTATGTGACATCAAATCAGTAGTTAAAGTTTCACAACATTTGGAGGAGGGTTGACCCCTCAAATTCAACAAGTGCACTTTTAACCTAATATCTCTTAGTTTGATCAAATTTGGGTTACTTAATTACCCTATCAATTCAATCCCAAAAGGGATGAACTTTTAATCAGAGTCATGTCATGACCCTAAGGACCACTCACCAAAATTTGGAAGGGTTTGGAGATTTTTAGACCCTAAAATTAATTCATATATGATTTATTAAATTTCTACAGAACTATAGAAAAACGTCCTCCAAAATTTCCCATTTTTGGATATGTTGATGGTAAGGGTATATATAGCATATGCTCTAAATTTCAAAGCATTTGGATGAATAGTTTAGTGGGGGAACCCATTTTATTTTCTGGTCAACCTTATGACACCTTGCACCAAACTGAGTGTTGCAGTCATACCAGTGGGCCACATCGGCTCAAATCAATTTTAAATTAAACTAGACACAAAGATCTACAATTTTTGACTCTGGTCATTGTTCCTGAAAAGGTCTCTAAGGGGTTCAGTTGTCAATTTCAAAAATGTACATTCCTAGGAGGAATTAAAACAGCAAATAATCATAATAATTTTATAATCTGTCCAAATAAAAATGGAGGGCAACGGTCATGATTGACCTGACTTGTAGTGACTTGGGAGGTGATTTCCCGGCCACCTGGACCCTCTCCCGGTCGGCCAATGTCGCCACCACCTCTGTTGAGGTGGCGGCCGGCGATGTACGGTGGTTGGCCGGCCGGAGGTGGCCGGAATCGGGGATTAAGGCAAGAAAATTAAAGCTTGAACCCAAGACTTCGGCCATGCCGATCCAATGTCAATTGGCACCAAACCTTGCATCCAATATGATGAGATCTACCCACTGAGAGAAAGATGAGGGAGGACCTGAGTGGTGGCTTGTAGCTGTGCCGATCGCCGGTCCGCTATCGTTCGTCGTGAAGCTTTTGGTGGCATGTTGATATAGGTTTAGATGGCTTGATTTCTTCTGAAAAGTGGGGAAAACTCTTTCCCTTCACCCCTTGAGGCTTTTTAAGGAGCCAATTCAGGGAGGGGAAGAGGCAAAGCTTGGGATTCAACCATTAACATAATTAATGGTGAAATTTCGGCCATCCCTAAATACCACTAGATTCATCCCCCATGTGAGTTGGAAAACCTCTTAAACTTCTCCTAATTGATAGGGGGAATGAATTCCCGTCAATTGGGACGACCTTTGGCCTCCCTTGGCCTTAATTTACTCCACCAAAACTAATCTCGGACGCATTCTGTCGGTTCAGCTACCGCCAGGGCTAGCACGCGGCGTTAGCATCTCGATGGCATAGAGCTCGTCTCAGCGGTTTGTCTAGCCAACCACTACCGTCAATGCTAGCACCTACCGTCGGCGTTAGCGTCTTGACGGCATAGAGCTCTTCTCAACGGTATGGAGCTCGTCCAAGCAGTTCGTCTAGAAACCCACTACCGTCAGCGCCCTAAAGCCAACCCCTTAATGGGTTAGGCATGTTACGATGGGACCCCTTAATGGGTTAGGCATGTTATGGTGGGGTCATGGGTCATGGTGATGCCTTAAAGCCAACCCTAGATTGGATAATTGGGATGCACTATTTGCAGACCAATGTGGTCTTCATCTACTTGCCTAAGGTCTTATGATCTCTTCGTGCTTCCAATGGTTTTGTCATAACCTAGTCATGACAAAACCATCCTAGGGGTCTAGTTTGGGGGATGTTATAGCTGGCTACTTGCCCCCTCGAGTGAGTTCTAAGTCCTCGAGCAGAGAGTTGTCGTAGACTAGACCGTAGCACTGGGCCCCTCCCACATAAGCTGGCTACTTGCCCCCTCGAGTGAGTTCTAAGTCCACGAGCAGAGAGTTGTCGTAGACCAGGCTGTAGCACTGGGCTCCTCCCCTGCAGGCTGGTTACTTACCCTCTCGAGTGAGTTCTAAGTCCTCGAGCAGAGAGTTGTCGTAGACTAGGCAGTAGCACTGGGCTCCTCCCCTGCAGGCTGGCTACTTGCCCCTCGAGTGAGTTCTAAGTCCTTGAGCAGAGAGTTGTCGTAGACCAGGCCGTAGCACTGGGCTCCTCCCATGGATGTTGGCTACTAGCCGCCCCGGGTGAGTTGTAAGTCCTCAAGCAGAAAGTTTGCGTAGACCAGGTCGTAGCACTGGGATCCTCCCCTACAAGCTGGTACTTGCCCTCTCGAGTAAGTTCTAAGTCCTAGAGCAGAGAGTTGTCGTAGACCAGGCCATAGCACTTGGCTCCTCCCCTACAGGCTGGTTACTTTCCCCCTCACATGAGTCCTAAGTTCTCGAGCAGAGAGTTGTCGTAGACCAAACCGTAGCACTGGGCCACTCCCCTGCAGGCTGGCTACTTGCGCCCCCTCCCCCCTCGACTGAGTTCTAAGTCCTCGAGCAGAGATTTGTCATATACTAGGCCATAGCACTGAGCTCCTCCCCTGCAGGCTGGCTACTTTCCCCCTCGAGTGAGTCCTAAGTCCTCGAGCAGAGAGTTGTCGTAGACCAGACCGTAACACTAGGCCCTTCTCCTGCAGGCTGGCTACTTACCCCCTCGAGTGAGTTTTAATTCATCGGGCAGAGTATTGTTGTGAGGACCCTGACCACAGCCTGGCGCACCAGCGTTGCCTTTCGTCCCAGGCCCCCACATGGGCCGCAGCCCATGCCACCCCAACCCCTCTTCGTGCCCCTTCGACCACGGCGGGTTGTTGGAGACCGCAGCCTCCCTTTGACGAGAAGTGATCCAGTTAAGCGCCTCTACGTGGACTTCCCAGGAGGTCACCCATCCCAGAACTACTCCCGTCCGAGCACGCTTAACTATGGAGTTCTTTCACTTCTCATCACCATTTGAGCTTCACCATCTGAGCTCAAATGGTGATGAGAAGTGAAAGAACTCTATAGTTTGAAGCTCAAATGGTGATGAGAAGTGAAAGAACTCTATAGTTAAGCGTGCTCGGACGAGAGCAATTATGGGATGGGTGACCTCCTGGGAAGTCCACGTAGAGGCGCTTAACTGGATCACTTCTCGTCAAAGGGAGGTTGCGGTCTCCAACAACCCGACGTGGCCGAATAGGCGCGGAGAGGGGTTGGGGTGGCATGGGCTGCGGCCCATGTGGGGGCCTGGGACGAAAGGCAGCGCTGGTGCGCCAGGCTGTGGTCAGGGTCCTCACAGTGTGGAGACTGCAGCCTCCCTTTGACGAGAAGTGATCCAGTTAAGCGCCTCTACGTGGACTTCCCAGGAGGTCACCCATCCCAGAAATGCTCCCATCCGAGCACGCTTAACTATAGAGTTCTTTCACTTCTCATCACCAGTTGAGCTTCAAACTATAGAGTTCTTTCACTTCTCATCACCATTTGAGCTCAAATGGTGATGAGAAGTGAAAGAACTCCATAGTTAAGTGTGCTCGGACGGGAACAATTCTGGGATGGGTGACCTCCTGGGAAGTCCACGTAGAGGCGCTTAACTGGATCACTTCTCGTCAAAGGGAGGCTGCGGTCTCCAACGACCCGTCGTGGCCGAATAGGCGCGGAGAGGGGTTGGGGTGGCATGGGCTGCGGCCCATGTGGGGGCCTGGGATGAAAGGCAACGCTGGTGCGCCAGGCTGTGGTCAGGGTCCTCACAGTTGTCGTAGACCATGTCATAGCACTGGGCTCCTCCCCTGCAGGTTGACTACTTGCCCCCTCGAGTGAGTCCTAAGTCCTCGAGCAGAGTGTTGTCATAGACCAAGTCGTTGCACTGGGCTCCTCCCCTACAGGCTGGCTACTTGCTCCCTCGAGTGAGTTCTAAGCCCTACGATATACCTGCCCTATGCTAAGTTTCATGGTAAGGTAAAAATAAAAAAAAAAGGGGAGGGGGAATGAGCGAGGCGAGTACGCTCGACACCCCCAGACCTCTGGCTCTCTAAATCGTTAGTCTGCCGCATCGCCAAAATCTTTGATCGAGTACGCAATCTTCCAGCGCAGCAAGGCCCCCTCGAAGAACCGCACACTCTCGGCGAATAAGAAGACGAGCGGGCGCTAGACCAACGAGGAAAGCGCGCCTACACGAATCAGAGTTATGTGCGAGTACGCCATGTGTGCGAGTATGTCGTGTGAGCAAGTACGCCGCATAGGTGAGTACATCAAATAAGAAGATGGAACTCAATGTAAAAGACAAATGCACACAGAATAAATCGAAGTGAGGACGCCTATTTAATATAATGATAAAGGCGAGTACGACGAGCATGTTCATGAATAGAAAATTATTGTTACAACATTTTGAAGTAAAAAAGAATGGGATCTAACCGTTCTGATCGTCTTCCTCCGACTCGCCGGAAGAGTCGTTGCTTGGGGTTCTCGTCGGGATAGAGCTCGCCGCCTCGCGATATAGCTCCGGAAGAAGGACCGTGAGATCGATCTGGGCCCCCTCCGCGGTGAGAAGGAGCCGTCACTGAAGTCGCTCCCGCGTGTACGTCGCAGTCTTGATGGACAACTGCATGCGCGTCTCGACGACTTGAGTTAGGGTGAAGTGGGGAAGCGGAGGGACTGTTGATGACTCCCCTTTGGCAGAGTGGCTGCACTCCGCTATCTCAGATTCCGCCTTAGCAAGGCGAGTCCCCGGATAGCTAGCTTCGCGTTGCGCCGCGGCCAGCAGCTCCTCCATCTCAGACACCCGCATCACCAGCGCGACCGGGGTTTCCTGAAATAGAAAGGTTAGACAAAGAAATGGCAGGCGAGTAGGATGGAAGCGAGTAAGAACTCGTACCTCAGGAGGAGGAGCATCCTTAGCCTTGAGCGCGGCCAGCTCCTCTTCCACTCGGTCCAACCTCTCCCCCTGCTCCTAGTAGGCCCTACCCAAGTCGCGGATGTAATATCCTGTAATTACGATTAACGTTAAATAATATTGATTATGGATTAATAATCATGATTGAGCATTCAATTATCAACGAAGCCGTATCTCATAAAACGGAGCCCGTGGTTAGACTCAGAAGGTCGAAAAACATAGGAATCGACATATTAATTGTCGATGTCGAAGTTCGTGCGAAAAAGTGCGATTTTCGGTGCGACCGACACGAATTTCGAGCAATCAACACGAATTTCGAGAAACGGAGTCCGCCAACGGACTCAGAACATCGAATAACATAGGAATCAACATATTAATTGTCGATATCGGAGTTCGTGCGAAAATGTGCGATTTTCGGTGCGACCGGCACGAATTTCGAGCAATCAGCACGAATTTCGAGAAACGGAGTCCGCCAACGGACTCAGAACATCGAATAACATAGGAATCGACATATTAATTGTCGATATCGGAGTTCGTGCGAAAAAGTGCGATTTTCGGTGCGACCGACACAAATCTCGAGCAACCAGCACGAATATCGAGAAACGGAGTCCTCCATTAGACTCAGAACGTCGAATTACATGAGAAACGACATATTATTTGTCAAAATCTGAGTTCGTTAAAAAAAACACGTTTTTCGGTGCAACCGGCACAAATTTCAAGAAACAGAGTCCGCTAATTGACCCGGAATATCGAAATCTATTAAAAACGATATTTTATTTGTTAAAATCGGAGCATATATGAAATATGTGCAAATCGGGCAACAACCGCTCGAAATTTGGTAAAACAGAGAGCGGAATCGGGTCCGGAACGTCGAAAAACCTTAGGATAGGTATTTTCAGAATTTTCGGGACCCAAAAAGGGACCCTATTGGACCAAAGAGAGGAGAGAGTGCCATGTGGCAGCCACCGGCGCCATCTGGCGACACGTGGCAGCCACGTGGCGGGCCAGGAGCGCACCACACCCCACGTGGCGTGGCGCCATTGGCCAGAGGCGGGTGCTGGGCACACGCCTGCCCGTGCCCAGAAGACGGCTGCCCGGCTGGGCGCCACGTGGCGCCCGTACAGGCCACGTGTCGCCCATCCAGAATGCTGAAAGGGACATTTTTGTTTTATTTCACTATTTTCGCGTTTCTGGGAGCTACAGAACTCGGATTGAGGCGATTTTGGTGGCGTTACGAAGGTATTATAAATACCCATCTAATGGCAGAGTTCTCTCATCCCAACTCAGCTCTAGGCGACGGGAAATTAAGAGAGAAGGTGTTAGGGAGGAGAGAGAAAGTTTCGGATCGCTGCCGAACTTTCGGGGAAACTTCGGGAGGAGCTTGAGAGCTGGTTTTTGGCCTCGTCTTGTGACGAAGCCTTTTCTAGGTGCTGCGAAAGCGGCGCCAAAATAATATTTTCCTGCGTGCGCCCAGTTAATTGTCGGAGTGCTGCCGAAGTGCCAGCCTTGCTAAGGGAAGATTCAGAGCTCAGATTTGGGAGCGTGAATATTGAGGTAGGTGGAAAATACTGCAGTATTTATGTCTCGCTAGTTATTATTTTTCGTAGTTTTTACGGGTAATTTTTATACCTAAATGCTGTCGAAATAAGTAAGATAACTCGCTAGGCATGACGAAGGATTGAGTCGCTTGTATTCAAGTGATAATGAGATCCCGAGTTGCATATTGCATGCATGTTGGAATAGGAAATTATTTCTATAATTATCGTGCAAAATATATTATTTACGTAATTAATTCACGTGTATAAAATTATTATGTGATCGAACTAATATTATTTCAGTCAAATGGGGTCCTTGCGATCAGACTAATTTATAGTGAGTTGCGATCAAGATTAATAATTTTAGACGTGCCGATGCACGATAATATGAAAATAATTATAATATCTGGAGAATAATTACGCGCATAGCAACTATGAAATGGTGGACTTAAGTTATTATAAAATCAGTAACGAGGTCTGTGCGACTAGACTGATTATTGGGTAATAATAGTCCGTTTTGCGATGAGAATGATAATGATAATTTAAAATGTGTTTATTTCTTGCTCTTGTTTTGTGTAATGGCAAAAGATCTTAAATCGCATTACTGTTCCCGCCTCGTTAACTCGAGCTTACCGGGCCAGGGTGTGACAGCGGAGCTGCCAATTTGCCCGAAGCCCCCACCGCCCGGTCTACTGAACCATCTCGGCAGTACGGAGGGCGGAGCGGCCGTTGAGATTGGCCAGCTTGCGGATGGGAGCCTCCGCAAGGACCTCAGCATCCTCGCGCCCGTATAACCCAAAGAGAAGGTTGTACGCGCGGTCGATGTTCTCCTTAAAGTCCTCCCAGGAAGGGAGGAGCGAGCTCACAGAGACCCTGTTTGCTATAGGGTCACATATCAGTAGGGGGTTACCTTTGAAGTCCTCTCTCCTCATCCCCAACCCAAAATTTGCATAGGTCGAGGGGTTTGGAGGCGGGCTCGTCGGAGGATGAGAGGTGGAGCTCCCTGTCTTTTGCTTCTTATGCCTCGATTTGCTTGCCGAGACAGCTTCAGGGTCGACTCGGCCCTTGCCCTTATTAGCTGTCGGGGGCGTCCTGCTGTTCACCGCGACCACAGCCCCTCCCTCGGGGTGGAGCTCGCTCGACCGCTGTCACGAGGCATCGCAAGGGGGGTGAGTAGGGATGGTGCACTCACCTGCAAAAGAAGAGAAGAAAGTCAGCTCATTGTCGGTAAGAGTTGAGGGGCGAGTAGGCCCAGGTCTTACCCGCTCCCAGATTCAAAATGGCGAGTTGATCCACACCTCGCCGCAGGTAGAAAACGTCCATGTCCTTGTTTTTCAGGGAGAAGTAGAGCTCCAGTGCGTCCCCCTTTAGGAGAGGCGGCATGTACTCCGCTTCTGTCTTCTGGAGGGGAGAGAAGGGAATGTTCATGCAGTCGCCCCGCACCAGGACAAATTTCTCGGTCCAGTGATGGACCTTGTTGAGCGTCTTGGCGACTTTGACGCACACACTGGTGAATTATATGGTGTCGTCATCGGTCGCCTTCTGGGTCAGTATCTTGCGGAATACGGAGAGGTTGGATTCGATTTTCTCTTCGCGCAGGTAATAGGCATAAGGGACCAGCACACTGATCGCATTGGGGTTGTCCTGCGCGGGGACCATCCCGAAGTAGCGGAAGACTTGGCGGACTTCAGGCCAGAGGGGCAATCTCAACCCCACCTGGAAGTGAGCCAGGGGGAAGGCGAGTTCTCCATTGTAAAGCGTGTTGATGAACTCGCCATGGGTTGGCCGCCTCGCGGAGTAGCCGGGTGGCAGGAAGCAATTTTTGACATCCACCAACTCCTCTCCCAAGGTCTGCGAGCTGGGTAAATTGTGCGCTTTGAAGTTGCGAGCGCATAAGGCATGCCCGTCCTCGGAAGGCTCTTTCACCATGGTTGGCAATGAGTGGGGGGGTGGGGGTTCTGCGGGAAGGATTCGAGAAGGATAGGGTGTTTGAAAGAGATGTGAAAGCATACCCTCCCACTCCAGGAGGCCCTCTATTATAGACCCCTCCCCTTAACCTAGTCGCACACGAGTAGATCAACCGGCGGCGTGAGCATGCTTAAGCGAGTAACTAGCCTAACGACGTGCAAGTAAAGATATAAAAACAGAACTAGAAGAAGCGCATAGCGCGAGTACAAAAAATATATGATAAAATTTCTCTAAGCGCAAAGCGCGAGTACAAAAGGGACAAATCTAAAAGTATCGCCTACACATTACAAGGACTCGGAGGGTCGCGAGTACAACGTTACATTAGGCGTCAAAAAAATCAAAAGGCGGGGATGACCTCCTAAGGAGCTCAACCGTGGCGCACCGGACCGCGACTTAGATGACGCGTGCGATGAGGATGGCGAGCTCTCCAGGTGATGTCGCGGGCCGCTCGCAGGTCTTCGTGATCCCTCTCCAGGATCTCCTCGCTCTATCTTATATGCTCTTCGCCTCGCCTGATATGCTCCTCTAACTAGGAGGCCTCGCCCATAGTTCCCGCCACATATGCGAACCTATCGAGATCGTCCTCGGTGGCTTGTTGGCAAGTCTCCATCTCGTACAGTTTCGCCTCCAGATCTGCCACCCAGGCGAACATACCTTCCTCGCCATGTTGTTGTAGTTTGAAGTCTTCCGCTTCCGCGAGGCGATCACCGAGATCGACCAACCGCTGATTCACCTCGGCGGGCGGCATAGCCATCAGGAAGGAGTCGTGGGCTTGAAGGACAACAATGAGACGGGCCCACGACCCCTCATTGAAACCAGGCAGGTCCGCGAGTAGCTTCATCAAGGTTGTGGATGTCGTGAGCGGTGGCGACCCCAGTAGAGAGTTCGTAGACGGCTGGTGCACGGAAGAGATGGACTCGTGACTATCTGAAAGAAGAAGTCAGGTGGCGAGGGTAAGTGGCAAAAGGAAAAAGAGGTAGTGAGACAAGCGAGGCGAGTACCTGCAGGAGCGTTATTCTCACCTAAAGCCGAGGCGGATCCGCCCGAAGTACTTCGGTAGAGGCAGGCAGCGGAGGACCACACATGTCCCTCCGGGTAGGGGACCCACCATCAAGGACTTCCCTATAGAAGTGGGGCGAGTAGGCTGGCCGACCCCGGACGGATGTTGAGATGTCTGCGAGAAGGGGGCCAGAGCCGAATCGGCTCGCCCTGGGGCCGAAGAAGATGCAGTGGCTAGGCCCCTCGACGGCGCCCCAGTGAGTTGTTCGGGTCGCACCTGACGACTAGAAGGCACTGCAGAGAACAAAAAGGTAAGATGTGCTCAATTTAATTAGGAGAGAAAGCAATACCCTTACCTGGTACCATAGCGGGGGGAACAGGAGGGAGCGGCGGAGCACCCGCGTCAGCTGGAGGCAGTCCCGCATCCCCAACCCCACCGGTCGTGGTCTCGACTCCACCTTCGCCTTGCCGAAGAGACAAGTCTGCGTGGGGCTCTTTGTGGATAGGCGAGGCGGCTAACCTCTTAGTTGAAGGCCCGCATCTCGCAGTAAACTCAGAGTCAGTAGAAGATTTCTCGTGTGGGTCAGGATCCACCATCTTCCTCTTGTCATTTTTCTTCCTCGTGGAGCTGGGAAGGCAAGGATTAGGAACTCGTCAATGATATCGAGAACAGCGGTCGCCTCAGGCTCGTCATTAGCAAGCCCCCAGTTCGCGGTCACGGAAAAACCTCCTCCAGAAGCCATCTCAGCATGAAGGATCGAAGACATACCCCCACTCTATTTATAGAGGAAGGACCGTTCAGCACACAATCTCGATGAATAAGGGATTGGACTCTTCTTTCCTACCTCTGACGAGCTCGCAAAGAGCAGGGATTGTGTATAACTTGTATTCGGCGAGTAGACCAACTTGTGCTCAGTGAGTAGACCAACGACATCTGGCGAGTAGATCTAATGGCGGTCTTACTGGACCCAAGGTAGGGTGAAGCGAGTACACCCCCCTCCCCCGCCATAGCTCTTATCGACGCCATCTCTTACCGACGGCATAGACCTCTTCTCGATGATTTGAGTGCAGTTCGTCCAGATTATGCCAATAGCCCGTCCCGACGACAAAGTTCCTTCCTGCCCCGGGTGAGGTGAGTTGACATGGTCTCAGGCGAGCTCGCTTCAAAAGAACTCGCCCTCGACGAGTAGGATTTGGCCTAGTCGCCCAGCTGCGCGCACTCGCTCAGGGTGGGAGCGAGGCGAGTTCGGGCCAACCCGACTCTGCAGTCCTCCCTCACTATTCGCAGACCAGCGGGGCTGCAATTAGTATTTATGAAAAGGTGCGATGAGCTGTTTGCAGACCATTTTGGTTTGTATATAGCAATTTGGTTAAGGCGGAGGAAGCTACCCGCGGGCCATTAAGACCATTTTGCCCTTAAAAGAATTTGTTTATAAATAGGACTCATTATGTCTCAGATCAGCACAGATCCACCCCCCAAGAGAGCCTGAGCTTTCTTCCTTGCATCTTTGTGCTACCTGAGATAGGCTCAACCTTTGGTTTTTTTTGGAGGGGAAATCAAGCAGGATTTCCAGGTTAGTGGCGGGACCTCCTCGCTGCAACCAGTGGATCCATTTTTAGGCAATTATCTACCAATCGGTGAGGGTCAGTTCTCAGCACGAAATACTTAGATCTAGTGATCTGACAAAGAGAGAAGTAACTCAAGCTACTCCTAAAGTCTCGAACATAATTGGTTAATGGTATCCGGGTTCCGACAGATGAGTTTAGAGAAAAACTCCACCGTTATAGAATATATGTTCGGCATGACAATGGTTATGACCGCCACAAAGAAAAGATTACTAGTTTTGAACATAAAAGTGGATAAAGTTCCTTAGGTGAGGTCGTGTGTTCACGAACGACGGTTCATAACCACCGCGTACACGACCGCTATCATCGCGTCGAACGGAGCCTAAAAGTTAGAGACTGAAATGAGTATTTTGCCCAAAATAATTATCTAACGTCGGGCAGCCTTCGGGCCGTCCTACATATGTACACCCAATTAGTCCTCATTTAGTTTTATGTCATGCATTAAATCAATTAATTAAGGGAATTTATATAGGCAGCCCGTGTTTGGCTATTGGCAGCCCGAAGATAATAGCAGCCCGACAAAGCGCTATTTGCAGCCCAATTTTCACTAACGCTATTGGCAACCCACAAAAAAAATTATTAAACATGTTTGCAGTCCATTGTTCTTATACAGAATAAGCAGTCCATTAATAAGAGTAGTACTACAACCCAAAATAAGCAGTCCATTACACCAAAATAATTAAGCAGTCCATTAACCCAAAAAAGTAACCATTAAAAATAAGCAGTTCATTGTTCTTATACAAACACAAAAAATGGGAATATATACTCCTTAGTCTCACACACAAAATGAACCCCCCCCCCCCCCCTGCACAATAAAAGTACACACATTATTGTAAATATTAATTTTTAAAGAAACTAAAATGGATAAATAAGTTTTGTTAAAGAACTCACCCTATTACGCACACTTGTAATAATGCTCATGTAACTCAAAATGCCACAAAATTTCCATCTATCTGTACATGTAGAATAATTTATAATTATGTTGCAGCAAATTATGTAGCAAATCAATATTTAAAAAGTAAGCATGCATTCATACCATGTTAATCTTATAAGCGCGTTATGAATGGTATGTCCCATGAATGGTATATCTTCAACAATTGCTGCCTCACTTTGATCTAACCTCCCAGCATACGCATGTGCTTCAAGATGATTATGCACATCACACATAACTTCGACTTCCCATTCTTCAATCGCTTCTCTACGACCTCTAACAGTAAATTTTCACTCACAACATTTGGAACTAGATTTTCTCATATGTTTTTTAACGAAACTTTTACTTTGACTTTCTCTTATGAATCCAGATCGATCACAACCAAGCATAACTCTAGGATTTGGTCTTGAGTCAATTTTATCGGCTTTGGTAATGATTACAACAAATCTCAGTCCTTTGCCAACATTTCTGACCCAATCAACCATTTCCTCCTTGCTACAAAAGGTCCTATTTGTCATGAAATGTTCTCCAACATTGACTGAAGTTTCTTCGGTGGAATCTCCATAAGTCAACAATTTTATCGATACCTCGGAACTCATTTCAATCTAAAAGCAATTTTTCAAAAAAAAATTTAAACAAAAAAACTAGACAAAATACAGTTTTTTTAGAAATTTATGAAGAGATAAATGAGATAAAACCATGAAAAAATTCAGTTTTCCATCATTTAAATCCAATACCGTTTCAAATCATGAAAAAAATTCAATTTTTTCATCATTTTGACACAAAAAAAATACAGTTTTTCATCATTTTGACCCCAAAAATTTCAGTTTTTCATCATTATTACCCAAAAATTTTCAATTTCTCATCATTTTGACCCCAAAAAATTCAGTTTTTCAACATTCGGGCCTCAACATAAAACCATGAAAAACAAGAACGGCAAACCAACAATTGACTGTGAAAAAAAAAGGAAGATGAAGAGTCCAAAAATACATCCAGTCTCTATCCATAGCCTAAGAAAGTTGAGAAATATAATTTAGGAAAGAAAAAAAAATCAAAATTATACCAGATTTAGAGTTTCTCTTGAGGAGAATCGGACGGCCAACTGCAAAATGGGGACTGATGGACGGCCCATAGGAGATCGTCGGCGTCCTAGCCTTCTTCTCCGGTGGTTTCCGGCGGCCGGCGTGGGGGGACGGCGACTTCCGAGCGGAATCGCTGTTGTGCGAGGTCGGCGAGAAAGAAAATTGGGAGGGAGGTGGAAATAACCTAGGGCTGCTATTAGAGGGGCTTTAAGAATATTTTAAGGGTGATGTTATAGACAAACCAAATATGGCTATACATAAACCAATTTTTTTCATTATTTTAGGTGTTTTAAAACACTAAATACAAACCAAATAAAACCCTAAAATATAACCTAAAATCTATTATTCGGTTCTTCCTCCACCCGATCCTCCAGCCGCTCGACGCGATTCCTTCTCCGTCTCCATCGACTCTTCTTCGACAGCGCCGCCCCTCCTCCTTCCCCCTCCGGCGAGCTCCCTCCCCATTCGGCGAGCCCTCTCCATGGCCGACCTTGAAGACGCCATGGCTCGACACGATTCCTTCTCCGTCTCCATCGACCTTGAAGACGCCATGGCCGACCTTGATTCACACGGAAAAATGAAGCCGCCGCCGCCTCTCCTCTCCATGGCCGACGGTGAAGCCATGGTCGTCGACCTCTCCCTTTCCAGTGCTTCCTCATTTGGCCATGGATGCAAGGTTTTCCTAAAACCCTAAATCCATTTTCTTCCTTTTTATTTCTCTCTTGGAAACCCTAGATAACTGTTATTGAAATAAAAAGAAAACTAAGAGAGATAATGGATCCAACTTCATCGCAAACAAGAGAGCCAAAGGTTCCTTTGAGTTTAAAGGGAAGACCAAGGGGAAGCTACAAAAGGTTGAAAGATGATCCTAAATCTACAAAACGTGATCCTTCTTTATTTGAACATGTTTTGAAAGAAGAAAACATACAAGCAAAAAAGAAAGCATTACCAAAAAAGAGGACCGGCTACCATTTGAGGACACCTACACTTACTTCAAGTCAGCGTTTCTACATTGAAGTTTGTAAGCAAATGCCAATACATTTAGCGGAGCACATCAAAGAGGTCATTAATGTCATTGGGGATGGTCATTGTGGATTTCGTGTTGTTGGCCGCGCATTAGATATGGGTGAAAATTGGGCACAAGTACGGTTGGATCTTTCCAATGAATTAAAGGTTAAAGAGAGCATGTATACTAAACTTTTTGGGAAGGAGAGGTGGCAAGAATTATTATCCTCTCTTCATTGTACTGAGCTACCGGCCCCCCCAGATAAATGGATGTCCATGCCGGACATGGGGATTGTGGTGGCCTCATGCTATAATATAGCTTTTGTCCAAATTTCTAAAGTTCAAAGTCTCACATTTCTTCCAATGAATTCGCCACCGCCACCTTCACAACGGTTAGTTGCAATGGGTTATATAGATGGAAATCATTTCATACAGTTGGTGATGCACGAAGGGTGTCCTCTACCACATATTATTTCTTATTGGAGACAACATCATGATCCAATAGCAAGCAAATGGGAGGAAATATACAAATCTCGATTACCAACTCCAAATCAACAAATGCGCCCGTCAAGTGAGATAGTAAAGGTGGACATCTTCTAACTCAAAAGGTTAGCAAAAATATATATATTTTTACTTTATATTTAGTAAATTTGTATGTATCTAATTTTTGTGTGTGGATTACAGGATCTAACAATATTTTGGGTTCAACAGAACTATATGTATTCATAAACATATAACAATTTTTTGAGTTCTTGAAGGTGAGAATGATGAAATAGTACTTATAAATGATCATTTGTTGTGAAAAATACATGATTTCTTATTTTCCTTGTGCAGGTATTTTCAGGTTTTGTAATATCTAACTTTTCGAACACAATCCAAAATGTTGGGGTTGTAACATGAAGGCGATTCCAAGTCTCTACTCGTTGTAATTGGAATGTTTTGAAACAACGAATATAATTGATATTGCATGCTTTCTATTTTGATGAGAGGAAATTGTTTTGGAGTCACCTTTAATTTTAAAGTTTTTAGCTAATAAAAAAAATTAATTTTTTTTAATTTTGTATTGGTTTGTATATAACCATTAGGTTTGTGTATAACAAAATTATATTTGTACTTGTATATAGTGAGGGTTTGTATATAGCCAAAAGCGGTTTGTATATAACATCACCCTATTTTAATGGGTTTTTTTCGGGTTTTTCGGGCTGCCAATAACCAAACACGGGCTGACTATATAAATTCCCTTAATTAAGGGCTCGTTAGGTACTGCGGACCTGCGGTGGTGGTCGTGAATGCGGTGATTATGAACCGTCGTTCGTACACGCCAGACCTCACCTAAGTAATTTAACTTTTATGTTCAGAACATTTTTTTTCTCGGTGACTGTCGTAACCATTATCATGCCAAGTAGCCAACCACATATGTATTCTATGATGGTCACCGTAGCAGAAACGCCGCGCCAAACGGACCCTAAATGCTCATGATTATCCATATTATTAATTTTATTCTGAGATCAATATTTTATGAATATTAATTAAAGCTGTTTTTTATATTAATATATAATAATTTTCTGCACAGACAGATGGTTTATTACGTTCAGCTATAGAACTCTATAGTTTGCGATTAAGCAGAATTAATATAGCAAATCAAGGCGATTAAAGCAGAATTAATAATTTTTAGAATAGTTTTTTCTTTAAACAAATCAAGGCGATTAAGCAGAATTAATATAATATACTTTACATAATTATTTTAAGATAATTTTTCAATAACACATTCATAACTATCTGAACCATATATAAAAACAACATAAAATAATGTACAAAATTGTCATTATATATACATACATATATATATATATATATATATCCCGCCGTTTGCTGTCTCAGATGACAGTTGTGTTGGGTCGGGGGATTGTGAGCAGTGGGAGTGTCGTCGCATCATGATACTATCGTGGCTGCACAAGAGACGCCCATGCACTATCACTCATATATCAAATAAAGTTTAAATATTTCTATACATATATTAAAAAACCAAAAGAAAACAAAGCACGGGCCCGGTGCCGCAACCGATATTACTATAGCGCGACGACACTTTCGTCACTCGCAATCCCCCGAGCGCACTGTTTCAGTCTCAAGGGCATCGTGAGGAGAGAGATTTTTATTTAATGAAATAAAAAATAAAGAGAAAGGAGATGATTTAATTGAGGATTACTTGATATCTGTATATATTAGTAATTTAGTATAGATGTAGTTTTATTAATTATAATTTTTTTATTATAAATTATATTTACCTAATATAAATATAATTTATAATATATTTACTTATATTAGTTATAAAAGCTATAGTTTTTTTTTCGTATAAATAATAATTTAAGGGATTGCAATAACTTTTGTCAGGTAATATAGTGGTTGAGTCTTTATTCTATATATGATTGGTTGGTCTATGACACTCTATCATAGTAGGTATATGAGCTATAGTAAAGTTAACACTTAGCTTGCGGACACACTTGCGTTGTTCATCTTTATTTGTTTGTTTATAAATTTCAAACTACAAATAAATAAAGAGCGATGTTAAATGCAGGCCGGTTTTGGCTTTATGCAGGCCGCGGATATATGCAGGCCAAAAAAAAAATTCATGCCGGCCAAATTCCATATTTATTGATCATATTCAAAAATCAAATTAATATTCTCTTAAATAAATCACCAAGCAAGATATAACATTCATAAAAGTCAAATAAATACATTTTTGCAGTCTATTTGATCCACAATAATAGTACAACAAAATACATTATAATCATTTTGATTATATATATCACAAAAAATATGTTTGTGGTCACCCCTTTCAAGGCTTAAATCAATAAAAGACGTGCAGAATCACAAAAACACCGGGCTTTATTTATGCACGATTTGCAACATTTTGGATAAATGGAGCCTTTCCGAAAATAGAAAAATAAATTATAGAGGAAGAGAGAGGAGCTCGCCGGCCGGAGAGGATCACCGACCGGAGTCGCCAGAGGGAGAGAAGAGCTGTCGACCGGAGGAGGGAGAGTCGCAGGTTGAAAAGGAAAATGCAGGTTGAAAAAGAAAAATTATATATATTTTTTTAAATGTGCCAAAACCGATCTGCGTTTAACATCGCTCTTTTTAAAAACCTGTGGACTGCATATAGTCAAAACTGGCCTGAGTTTAACATCACTCTAGATAAAAAAATAAAAAATCATTTGCGGTAGAAAATGAGTGGAAGTTAAATAATTGAAGGAGATATTTATTTGTTTATTTATTTATCCACAAGCTGTGGCATAACTGGCACGGCCCAGCTTATTCTTTCCCCCTGTTCTTCCTTTGCCTCGTCTTCTCTCTTAAATATAATATTAAGACAAAATTAAAGCTCTAATGGTAGTTTAGAGGAGTTTTTCTTTCGTGGGGTTCGGGCGAAATTGCATAGGTGGCGGCTTACGCGTGTTTGAAACTTTTGTGCCGGCTTGTTGTTAATCTGAATTTTACTGCTGGGGGTTTGCGTTCGTCGTTCATGACCGCGAAAGCTTGATCAGAACGACACGATTGTGGCGGTGATTATGCCTAAAACATTGTTTTTTTTTTGTAAAATATAATTAAAAAAATTTAAGATGTTGCGTGTCGCTCGGCGCTCTCGTTACACCGGTCGAATTGAACCGTCTCAGCTCTAGAGTGAGTCGAGTGCGCAATCAGTTAAAGAAAAGTGAGACAGCTGACAAGAAGACTTTTTACGTGAAAAACCCGGAAATGGTGAAAAACCACGGGGTCGGATCAGTGCTGACCAAATTCACTATTTTTTTGGTGTTACAAGTTGCAGAATGCAAGAGAGTGACAAGTCACCGCTCGTAGCGAGAGTGCGGTGCCTGCAGTGTGGGAGCGTGATGCTCTGCAACGCGGGAGCGAGATGTTCTACTTTATAGACGAGTTGCGCTTCTTGAAGTTCGGGAGCCTGCTGATTATTGGTGTTGGAAATCGGGTCTGTGGCTTTCGCCGTCGGAGTTTTACTTACGAGGTATGTATTTTTAACGAAGTTAAAAGCAGTGGTGGTACTGTAGATAACCAGAGCATAAATTTGTGTGTATGTTTAGTTTTCGCGGCCTATTACACCAAAGCGAAAGAAAGGAAAATGAAGAGAAAAAAACGAAGTTGCTGATAAATGAGGCGCAAATTTTGCGCATTTTACTAGGGGATAACCCATTTGCCCAGGGTCTCCGGCTTATCCACATTGGGGTACTACGTTTGTTGAAACCGACAACTCGGTTTTCGTGGAGTTCGGGGTCCCAAAAAAGGGGTGGTCTCACACCTACTTCTCTCGAGCCAACTCTCTAGGCAAGAGCACTTGGACTTGGAAACGTACCCTAGGCTACAGCGAGGAGGTCCCACCTCACACCCGGAAGACCTGAGAGATCTTCCTCTCCCTAGCCAATGCTGAACCAGAAGCACCAAAGGAGAGCTCTAAGGGAAGAAGAAGATCCGAAATTTGGAAATCTAGAAGTCCCTTCCTTTGGTGCCCCTTAGGGTCTATTTATAGGTTTTCCAAGTTGGGCTGCAAATAGCCAAAAACTGATCTGCCAGATTACCAAAATACCCTCGGATCTGGACTGCGAATAGCCAAAACTGGACTGCAAATAGCCAAATCCCGCTGTTCTGAGATACTAAACGCAGATCAACCCCCCCCCCTCCTCTGGAACTGGGCGAGAGGGGTTACCTCACGGAGCTCGGCGAGCCTCCTCGCTGGGGTGGGGCGAGACCAAGGGTCTTCCCCCTTACCAGGGTAGAGGGCGAGAGAGGGGGTCGCCCCCACTCCTCCACTCGCTCCTGGCTGGGCGCGGGCGAGAGGGGGGCACCCGCCCCTCCCCTCTCGCCCCTAGCCGGGCGAGGGCGAGAGGGGGGAACCCGCCCCTCCCCTCTCGCCCCTAGCTGGGCGCGGGCGAGAGGGGGGGCACCCGCCCCTCCCCTCTCGCCCCTAGCTGGGTGCGGGCGAGAGGGGGGGCACCCGCCCCTCCCCTCTCGCCCCATACCTGGGCGCGGGCGAGAGGGGGGGCACCCGCCCCTCCCCTCTCGCCCCTAGCTGGGCGCGGGCGAGAGGGGGGGCACCCGCCCCTCCCCTCTCGCCCCTACCTGGGCGCGGGCGAGAGGGGGGCACCCGCCCCTCCCCTCTCGCCCCTAGCTGGGCGCGGGCGAGAGGGGGGGCACCCGCCCCTCCCCTCTCGCCCCTAGCTGGGCGCGGGCGAGAGGGGGGGCACCCGCCCCTCCCCTCTCGCCCCTAGCTGGGTGCGGGCGAGAGGGGGGGCACCCGCCCCTCCCCTCTCGCCCCTACCTGGGCGCGGGCGAGAGGGGGGCACCCACCCCTCCCCTCTCGCCCCTGGCTGGGCGCGGGCAAGAGGGGGGGCACCCGCCCCTCCCCTCTCGCCCCTAGCTGGGTGCGGGCGAGAGGGGGTGCACCCGACCCTCCCCTATCGCCCCTACCTGGGCGCGGGCGAGAGGGGGGGCACCCGCCCCTCCCTTCTCGCCCCTAGCTGGGCGCGGGCGAGAGGGGGGGCACCTGCCCCTCCCCTCTCGCCCCTACCTGGGCGCGGGCGAGAGGGGGGGCACCCGCCCCTCCCCTCTCGCCCCTACCTGGGCGCGGGCGAGAGGGGGGCACCCGCCCCTCCCCTCTCGCCCCTAGCTGGGCGCGGGCGAGAGGGGGGGCACCCGCCCCTCCCCTCTCGCCCCTACCTGGGCGCGGGCGAGAGGGGGGGCACCCGCCCCTCCCCTCTCGCCCCTAGCTGGGCGAGGGCGAGAGGGGGGGCACCCGCCCCTCCCCTCTCTCCCCTAGCTGGGTGCGGGCGAGAGGGGGGCACCCGCCCCTCCCCTCTCGCCCCTAGCTGGGTGAGGGCGAGAGGGGGGGCACCCGCCCCTCCCCCTCTCGCCTCTTTCTCTTCTTCTGGTGAGAGCTACGGGGGTTCGCCGGGCGATACCCAAAGGTCTTAAGACCACTTGGGTCTAGTCGACCCCTCTCGGCGGCCCTCCACGCTGGGCCTCACTCGATGGATATGGGGGTTGTACACAATCCCCGCTCTTTGCGAGGTTGGCACAACCTCGGAAAGAAAAGTCCAAGCCCAAATATCCATCGAGGGGGGGCAGAACCTCACTCCCGAGGATCATTCGACTCACCCAGCTAGTGAGAGCCTGGAGTGAGGAGGACGTCTCGGCTGCAAGCTCTTCCTTCTGAGGATCATTCGACCCACACAGCTAGCGAGAGCCTGGAGTGAGGAGGACATCTCGGCGTTGAACTTACCCATCCAAGGATCATTCGGCCCACCCAGCTAGTGAGAGCCTGGAGTGAGGAGGACATCTCGATGGCAAGCTCTTCCTTCCGAGGATCATTCGACCCACCCAGCTAGTGAGAGCCTGGAGTGAGGAGGACATCTCGGCGTTGAACTTACCCATCCGAGGATCATTCGACCCACCCAGCTAGTGAGAGCCTGGAGTGAGGAGGACATCTCGATGGCAAGCTCTTCCTCCCGAGGATCATTCGACCCACCCAGCTAGTGAGAGCCTGGAGTGAGGAGGACATCTCGGCGTTGAACTTACCCATCCGAGGATCATTCGACCCACCCAGCGAGTGAGAGCCTGGAGTGAGGAGGACATCTCGATGGCAAGCTCTTCCTTCCGAGGATCATTCGACCCACCCAGCTAGTGAGAGCCTGGAGTGAGGAGGACATCTCGATGGCAAGCTCTTCCTTCCGAGGATCATTCGACCCACCCAGCTAGTGAGAGCCTGGAGTGAGGAGGACATCTTGATGGCAAGCTCTTCCTCCCGAGGATCATTCGACCCACCCAGCTAGTGAGAGCCTAGAGTGAGGAGGACATCTCGACGTTGAACTTACCCATCCGAGGATCATTCGACCCACCCAGCTAGTGAGAGCCTGGAGTGAGGAGGACATCTCGATGGCAAGCTCTTCCTTCCGAGGATCATTCGACCCACCCAGCTAGTGAGAGCCTGGAGTGAGGAGGACATCTCGGCGTTGAACTTACCCATCCGAGGATCATTCGACCCACCCAGCTAGTGAGAGCCTGGAGTGAGGAGGACATCTCGATGGCAAGCTCTTCCTCCCGAGGATCATTCGACCCACCCAGCTAGTGAGAGCCTGGAGTGAGGAGGACATCTCGGCGTTGAACTTACCCATCCGAGGATCATTCGACCCACCCAGCTAGTGAGAGCCTGGAGTGAGGAGGACATCTCGATGGCAAGCTCTTCCTTCCGAGGATCATTCGACCCACCCAGCTAGTGAGAGCCTGGAGTGAGGAGGACATCTCGGCGTTGAACTTACCCATCCGAGGATCATTCGACCCACCCAGCTAGTGAGAGCCTGGAGTGAGGAGGACATCTCGATGGCAAGCTCTTCCTCCCGAGGATCATTCGACCCACCCAGCTAGTGAGAGCCTGGAGTGAGGAGGACATCTCGGCGTTGAACTTACCCATCCGAGGATCATTCGACCCACCCAGCTAGTGAGAGCCTGGAGTGAGGAGGACATCTCGATGGCAAGCTCTTCATTCCGAGGATCATTCGACCCACCCAGCTAGTGAGAGCCTGGAGTGAGGAGGACATCTCGATGGCAAGCTCTTCCTTCCGAGGATCATTCGACCCACCCAGCTAGTGAGAGCCTGGAGTGAGGAGGACATCTCGGTGGCAAGCTCTTCCTTCCGAGGATCATTCGACCCACCCAACTAGTGAGAGCCTGGAGTGAGGAGGACATCTCGGCATTGAACTTACTTCTCATATAAGCAAAATAACTTCATCCATCTAATGGGGGGATTTCCCTTGTCAAAACCTCCTGGCCCAACCAGCGAGGGGTAGAATTTGCTACAAAGGAAAGCGACAAAAAACAAAAAACAAAAATAAACACAACATACCCCCCCCCCCCCCCCATGGCACTCGCTTCTCAGGCTGCTTGCGCGAGATGATCATTCCTCTGCTTCTCCTGCCACTCCCATCCTGCTCATGCTCTCCATGATCTTTTCCATCTCCTCCGCCCCTGCTTGCCAAGAGATGCTGTTGACGGCTGTGACGTAGCAGTGCCTCGCCATCCTGGGGTCTCCGCGGATCCTGACTTGGATTCCTCCAGTGTTGAACTTGAGGCACTGGTGGAAGGACGATGGTACGCATCGGAAGGCGATGATGAGGGGTCTTCCGAAGATGGCATTATAACTGCTAGGAGCGTCAACTATGACGAACCGACAGTTCCTTGAGCCTCCCCCCATCGTCACTTGGAGTCCAACTCCACCCTCTACCTCTTTCCTTTCTCCGGAGAATCCGAATAAGGGCCCATCTGAGGCCAGCACCCTCCTTGACTCCACCTTCAACTCGTCAAATGCCTTCTTGAAAATGACGTTGACAGAGCTCCCGTTGTCAACGAGGATCCGAGAGACAGTGTAACCTTCGATGGCTGTCTGAATGACTAGCGCATCACAGAATGGATCCTCGTGATCTGGCATGTCCCTGCTTGAGAAAGTGATTTTCTCCTCGGGAGGTGGGTCCTGTGACGTTGAAGCGACGCTGCGTCGAAATACGACGTGGAGGCTTGCCTTACGAGTGGCCTCGATCCCTACTCCCCCCCCCCCCATGGATCACCGTGACCCGTCCTTTGGCTCCTATGTCAGTTCGGTCCTCGCAGATGTCATCGTCCACTACTGCTCCAGGTGGAACTTCTTCAATCCGCACCGGCGGCTGCTGTTGTGCCTGACCTCTCGCCTCTCTCACCTCCAAGAATTCTGAGCAGGTAGTTGTTGCATGCCCCTCTGCTTGGTGGTAGTCGCAGTACGGCACCGCCCTTCCCCCCTTCTCCTACGGGCTGGGATGTCTCTTGCTTCGACTCCTCCTCCTCTTCGGATCGCCATAGCTTGAGCTGGTGGGGGTAGGAGCTGCCTAGGGGCCTGCCTCCAAGGAGGAGGGTTGGGCCTCCCTTGGCCTCCGTAGAAGTTTCCCCCTCCTTGGGCGAGACCCCTCCCTTGCTCCTGACCCCCCTGGGGTCCCTGGTACCCTTGACCCCTCTACTCTTCCCTCCTCCTTCCTTCCTGCTGCCTGGGGCCGCCTTGCTCTCTTGGCTCGGCCTCTACCAACTTTGCCAACTTCTTTGCCAGCCCCGGGTTTGCCGCCTCGGTGGCTACCTCCTTTGCAGCTTTTTCCATCAGGTCCTCAAAGGACAAGGGAGGCTTCCTAGTTAGGCGCATTTTGAAAAGGCTCTCTCGTAGCCCTACGGTGAAAGCCATCTGGAGGGCATACCCTGGCACCTCCTGGATGTTCTGGATCTCCTCCTGGAATCTGTCCATGTACTGGGCCAACGTCTCCTCGTGCCTCTGCTTGATCAGGAAAATGGACTCAGCATTCTTCTTCCTCTTCTTGGATGTGGAGAAGCGTAGCTGGAAGCTTCGGCCCAAGTCCTCGAAGCTGTAAATGGAGCCAACCGGGAGCTGGTGGAACCAGTCCCTAGCTTTGTACCTCAGGGTGGTGGCGAAGAGACGACACTTGAACGCGTCCGTCATGGGCCTGATGGAGACGGTGTCCTCGAACCACTGCAGGTGCTGGACGGGATCATCCTTCCCGGTATAAAAAGTCATGTTGGGCTCCTTGAAGCCTTCCGGGATGGGAGCCGAGATGATCAGCTCGCTAAAGGGTGACCCCCCACTCGCCGGCTTCGCGAGCTCCACTTGCGCGACTCCTGCTCCGGGCGAGACCCCACTCACCGGGCTAGGAAAAAGCACTCGCCCGGCGAGGTCCCGCTCGCCATTCTCAGTCATTGGTTCCTTGCCTGGCCGAACCCCTGGGACAACCTCTCCTGACCCCCCCTGGGCGAGCACCCCTTGCGACCCAGAAGGCGGTGTCTGGGGGGAGGGAGCTGAGTAGTCACCTCCCCTGGTGATGCCTTGGAGCAGCTCCATGATACCCTTGATGGCCGCCATGAACTCTCCCCTTCCTACCACCTCACTTGGGATGTGAGACCCCTCATCGTCTCCTCCTCCGAGGTCTCCTGCCATGAGATTTGGTTCAAGAACTTCTGTGCTGACCACTCTCCACGCTCACCGCACCAAAAATGTTGAAACCGACAACTCAGTTTCCGTGGAGTTCGGGGTCCCAAAAAAGGGGTGGTCTCACACCTACTTCTCTCGAGCCAACTCTCTAGGCAAGAGCACTTGGACTTGGAAACGGACCCTAAGCTACAGCGAGGAGGTCCCACCTCACACCCGGAAGACCTGAGAGATCTTCCCCTCCCTAGTCAATGCTGAACCAGAAGCACCAAAGGAGAGCTCTAAGGGAAGAAGAAGATCCGAAATTTGGAAATCTAGAAGTCCCTTCCTTTGGTGGCCCTTAGGGTCTATTTATAGGTTTTCCAAGTTGGGCTGCAAATAGCCAAAAACTGATCTGCCAGATTACCAAAATACCCTCGGATCTGGACTGCGAATAGCCAAAACTGGACTGCAAATAGCCAAATCCCGCTGTTCTGAGATACTAAAAGCAGATCAACCCCCCCCCCCCCCTCCCCTCCTCTGGAACTGGGCGAGAGGGGTTACCTCGCGGAGCTCGGCGAGCCTCCTCGCTGGGGTGGGGCGAGACCAAGGGTCTTCCCCCTTACCAGGATAGAGGGCGAGAGAGGGGGTCGCCCCCACTCCTCCACTCGCTCCTGGCTGGGCGCGGGCGAGAGGGGGGGCACCCGCCCCTCCCCTCTCGCCCCTAGCCGGGCGAGGGCGAGAGGGGGGGCACCCGCCCCTCCCCTCTCGCCCCTAGCTGGGCGCGGGCGAGAGGGGGGGCAACCGCCCCTCCCCTCTCGCCCCTAGCTGGGTGCGGGCGAGAGGGGGGCACCCGCCCCTCCCCTCTCGCCCCTAGCTGGGTGCGGGCGAGAGGGGGGCACCCGCCCCTCCCCTCTCGCCCCATACCTGGGCGCGGGCGAGAGGGGGGGCACCCGCCCCTCCCCTCTCGCCCCTAGCTGGGCGCGGGCGAGAGGGGGGCACCCGCCCCTCCCCTCTCGCCCCTACCTGGGCGCGGGCGAGAGGGGGGTAACCCGCCCCTCCCCTCTCGCCCCTAGCTGGGTGCGGGCGAGAGGGGGGGCACCCGCCCCTCCCCTCTCGCCCCTACCTGGGCGCGGGCGAGAGGGGGGCACCCGCCCCTCCCCTCTCTCCCCTGGCTGGGCGCGGGCGAGAGGGGGGGCACCCGCCCCTCCCCTCTCGCCCCTAGCTGGGTGCGGGCGAGAGGGGGGGCACCCGCCCCTCCCCTATCGCCCCTACCTGGGCGCGGGCGAGAGGGGGGGGGGGGCACCCGCCCCTCCCCTCTCGCCCCTAGCTGGGCGCGGGCGAGAGGGGGGGCACCCGCCCCTCCCCTCTCGCCCCTACCTGGGCGCGGGCGAGAGGGGGGGCACCCGCCCCTCCCCTCTCGCCCCTAGCTGGGCGCGGGCGAGAGGGGGGGCACCCGCCCCTCCCCTCTCGCCCCTACCTGGGCGCGGGCGAGAGGGGGGCACCCGCCCCTCCCCTCTCGCCCCTAGCTGGGCGAGGGCGAGAGGAGGGGCACCCGCCCCTCCACTCTCGCCCCTAGCTGGGTGCGGGCGAGAGGGGGGCACCCGCCCCTCCCCTCTCGCCCCTAGCTGGGTGAGGGCGAGAGGGGGGGCACCCGCCCCTCCCCCTCTCGCCTCTTACTCTTCTTCTGGTGAGAGCTACGGGGGTTCGCCGGGCGATACCCAAAGGTCTTAAGACCCCTTGGGTCTAGTCGACACGTCTCGGCGGCCCTCCACGCTGGGCCTCACTCGATGGATATGGGGGTTGTACAACGTTGTTCTCTGTTAGGTTGTCAGCCTGTGGCGCGCGCTGGTTCGGATCCTGGTTCAGTAAGAATCTTCCGAGAAGACCTTGTTGGACGAGGCGTCGATCTCCATCTTCAACCGGTGGCATCCTTCTGGTCGTGTCCGCGATGTAAGTAGCAATACTATGACTGATTTCCCCTTTTTGGTGCGAGCGGCTCGGGCCTACGAAGGGTGTCGCTATCGCGGATGGCAAGGAGCACGTTGGTTCGAGTGGTGTTTAGGGGTGTAATCCTGGTGTTGATGTGGTTTCAGTCTCGGCGGGGTTTGTCATGGCGCGCATCATTCTTCTTGTGAACCGGTGGCGGCGATGACTCCTGCTCTCGCTGTCTCTTTGAATTCCTCTCGAACTGTTAGCGGTACGCTTCAATTGCTTCATTAGCTGCAATCTGAGCATCGATCCGATGAACGAGATCTAGATAGCTGGGCAGGTTTCTCGCATTAGAGCAGAGTAAAAACCACCAAGACTGAGCCCTCCGAGAAATTCTTCTCGTATAAGCACATGATCTACTCCTGGGATTTGTTGCGCCTCATTAGTGAAGCAGCGAAAGAAATTCTTGAGGGTCTCTCCCTCGTTCTGCAGTATTCCTGAAAGGTGGGAGGGGTCCCGAATGATCCTGCAGTTTGCGATGAATTGATCTGTGAATTGTCGAGCCAGTTCTGCAAAGTTGTTGACGACTCCTTCTCTGAGAGAGTGAAACCAAGTTCGTGCTTGCCATTTCAGTTTTGTCGGGAACACATGGCACAACACCTGATCTGTGGCATTGTAGATCCTCATGATGATGGTGAAGTGGTTGGCGTGCGCTAGCGGATTGTCTGTTCCGTCGAACGTCTCGATGTTCAAAAGCTTGAAGCCGTGCGGGATCGGATGTGCCAGGACCTCGGGTGCTAATGATGAGCCGTGGTGGAGTGCGCGGTGTTGGATCTTGAGGCGCCCTTAGAGGGGGGTGAATAAGGGTTTTGGAAAACTTTAATATTTAATAGAAAACGATTGTGATTTTATAAGAAGTAGATTGAATAAAGTAAGGAGATAGAAATTAGAAAAGAAATCAATTTTATTAAACAAGAAAAGATATGATTATCATTTATAAATTTGATTACAAAATCTGATTTCTATAACGCTAAAAATCAAGGCGATTATGAAATACTATTTTTCGTTTTCTATACCGACTCTTCTCACTAAGTACTGATTGACTTTAGCCGATCTCTCCCTAGATATGGCCTCAAGACGCTCTAGCCCTTCTATCCCCATAAAGGCTTCGAGCACCCCCTAGATCTACTCCCTAGACCTAGTCGTCAACACGAGGCGAATTCATCCATAAGTCCTACCCAGACCTAGTCGCTAACACGAGACGAATTTACGAACCGATTATAAAGATAAATATAAAATACAAAAATATAAAAACTCTCTATGAGGTAATCTGAAGGAGACGACGAAGAATCGCTAAAGATCGTTGAAGTCCAAGCGTGCGTTCTTCGCGTAGAGTTAGTGTGTTGATCCAAGCCTCCTTTGATTCCTCCTTTAGAAATTGAGTGGGAGATGTGGTCTGGAAATACGGACCTCACAGAGTTTCTGAAGTGTTGGAATAGGGCTCTCTAAGGCTAACGTCTGGCGTTGACCCAGTATAGAATTGTTTTGATGGCTCGGATCTTCAAAACAGGAAGGAGATTTTGCATCATTGGAAACCTTCATTTTAGGCAACCTTAACGATGGCGTTGAGTTTAACGTCTGGCATTGAGTCAAATCATTCCCAAAATGCTCCTGCAATAGTTAACGTCGGGCGTTAGCTCTCTTCCAACGCCGGGCGTTAGTTGTTAACGCCGACGTTAATAGTTAACGTCGGGCATTAGCTCTCTTCCATTCTTTTCAGCTGGTGAGCAAATCCAGACCAACAACAACAACCTAGTGTCAACTTTGTTCAAACTTGCATGCTAAAAACACAATGCAAACAAGATCAAACACAAGTAGGATTTGTTATTGTTGAAGCCATGCAGTCTCGAAGAATTGAAGTCAAGCGGTCTCACCACAGTGGTCTGTGCGGTCTCCAAGAATCAGACCGCGACTTCTTCTCAGTTGTACAAGATCGCACAGTATGAAGATCAGTGGTCTCCACTAACTACGGTATGTGCGGTCTCCCAGCATCAGACCGCCACTTCTCTTCAAGTATGCGAGATCACGTCTTGTGAAGGTCCCCAAGAATTGAAGTCACGCGGTCTCGAGCTAGCGGTCTGTACGGTCTCCAAGAATCAAACCGCGACTCCTCCTCACATGTGCGAGATCGCTCCATGTGAAGATCAGCGGTATCCAGCTCCAAACAATGGTTTGATAACCGCGGTCTGCGCAGTCTCTCAGTATCAGACCAAACCGCAGTCTGCGCGGTCCCTCTGTATCAGACTGCCACTTCTCAGATATACCAGATCGCTTCACGTGAAGAGAAGAGATCTGGTACCCCCCCGGTCTCTCCCTTACGGGGGAGTGTTCGCCAGAGCGGTCTCACCGTCCGTCGGTCTCCTCGGTCACACAATCTTCTTCCTGCCCTGTGACCGTCCGTTCTCTCTCTAGACCGCAGAGGTCGCTGCGGTCTCGTTCTTCCTGACCGCCTGACCGCCCAGCCTGCTTTGTGTATTGTATTTGTATTTAGTCCCACATTGTGTATTTGTATTTTACTCTTTCCCTCCTAGTCTATATAAAGGAGGCAATACTCTTGTATTTCTCAGATTTTTTGGAAATAAAAATTTCTGTTATTTTCAAGTTCTCACATGGTATCAGAGCGATCGATCTCTTCGACCGGACTCTTTTTATTCTGACCGCACAATCCGTGCGATCTCCTCTCTTCCTTTCGACCGGTCTCTCTTTCTCTCCTCCAGTCCGCGCGATCTCCCTTATATCCGCGAGACCGCGTGATCTCTCTCCTCATGGGTACCCCTTTTGTGAATGTTACCCCCCCCCCCCCCCCGCCCACTCCTGTAGCTATTTCTACCTCTTCCTCGGGCAACCTTGGCACCACCTCCAAGCTCACTGGCGCTAATTATCCTGATTGGAGGGTCTCCTTCACTTTTCTCTTACGCTCTCAACGCAAACGCCACCATCTCACCGATGATCCTCCTCCCACGGGATCTGCTACCTTTGATGATTGGGATGCTAGCGATGCTCTAGTCCGCAACTGGCTTGCTAACAGTCTCTCTGATGAGTGTCTTCCTATCATTCGTCATGATGAGACAGTCAAGGCAGCATGGAAGCATCTTGCGACCCTTTACTCCAAAGGCGCCAAAACCTCCCGCATTTACATCTTGTATGCTGATCTCTTTGCCCGCCCAACCATGGATCCCACCACAACATATCAAGCAGTTCAGGCCCTTGGGGCTGAACTCCTTCAGCATCGCCCCTTCTCTGCTGATCTTGCTGAACAGCACAAACACTTCAAGGAGCTCCTGGTTGTGTGTTACCTTCTCCGTCTTCCGGAGTCCTATGATATGATACGACAACAAATCCTTGGGGAAGCTGACTCTCCAACTCTTGATGCCACCGCTGCTCGGGTCTCTGCTGTTACCTCCCTTCTCCAACGACCCTTGTTGTCCTCACCTCCTCCTCCAGAGAGCTTTGCTCACCGGGCTGAACGTGGTCACCCTGGTGGCCGTGGTGGATCCCTTGTGTAAGACCCTTTTTTTTTGCAAAAACCACCGGGTCTTAGGCCCAGAACCGCCGCTTTGCGGTGACACCTTCGCTCGGGAAGGTCGCCACTACAAAACGTCGATCCTGCCGGCCAATTTGATCACAAAGAAAAGTTCATTAAAGAAGACAAGTCCACAGAATCAACATGAAATATAAATGTCCACATGATATAACTGAAAAGAAGGATAACAAAGATTACAATAATAAAAGGGGCTCTTGCCCTGTACATCATTTCCTCACTACAAGATCACTCGCGGAAGCTAACTCCTAGGTAAAACTAAAGCTAATCGCCACCGACACTGAAACCGGAGTACCCAGACTAGTCCGACCCATCCCTGCAGACTTTGCGCTCCACTGGTGCTGCAACACTGGATGCTTCTTCTCTTTTGGCCTGCGGTCGTTGCCTCGCAATCCACGTCTACGTCTTCGCCTTCGGCCTCCTGGTCACTGTGCTGGAGGGGTTCCACCCATCATGGGGCATCTGACTCGAGTGTGTCCCGGCTGGTGACAATGGTAGCATGGCCGTGGGGCCCACCATGTCGGATCCTGCTGCACCTGTTTCTCTGATGTTGCTGCGTCTCCTCGAAACCCTAAGATGATATGGTCCACCGACCGTCAGTCAAACATGACTCAGCCAATTCCCCACCCCTCCCCTAATGGCTCCTAGGCACCGTATGGGGAGGAGGAAGCGGAGGACATCCAAGGGGTAAAGACAAAAGCAGGTGGCGGCGGAACTAGTCTACAGAAATATTCTACACTACACAGGTGTATATATATATGAAGCAGTAAGTAAGCATAGTAAAGTGCATGTAAAGAATAGTAAAGCAGTATGTATATTGACAAGTAAAGTAATATAAAGGTAACCATTGATTTATAGGAATGCCCATACAAACCTATAGACCAAGGGATCGTTTAGCAGGGCCTATCATATAAAAAGTCACATACCAATTTATACGATAGGGGTAGGGGTTGAATGCAATGTTTATGCTATGTCATGCAAAGTATGATGTAATGCTATGTTCATACAAGTGCAACTCACACACCACGACTCTATGCGCATAGACCTTTAGTTCCCCCTTTTTGGAGCTAGCAAGACTCCCAGGATACTCCCGTAGTGGCAAACGGAAGCGGTAGGTTGGGCCTCGCCCACCTCTAGGTTGGTATTCACACTACCTAACCTAGACCTATCGTACGCCTCCGCAAAACCCGCGGAGCGTCTGCGTACTCTTGCTGACTGGACCGCCAGACTTTCAAGGCTAAGTGTAAATACCACACTTGCCGAGTCAACGTATTGACGTCGGTGTGAACGATCGTCCAATACGGAAGACCCACCACCTTCAATGCACATGCAACATGTTCTACTTCCTACCTCCGAGCCATAAGCTCCCCGGGCTAACCTGCCCGCCATCAAACACCACTGAGTCACAAGCTCACCGGTCTTAGCAATCCGCTCTAACAACCACCGAGCCTACTGCTCGTAGCACCAAACCGACTTAACTCCCGAAACCACGGGGTGTGGGGTGAGGGTGTTATTAGTTACTTTGTACAATGTCTTACTCCTATAATTTAGGGTTAGTCTTGGACTTCCCGAGGGTTACCCTGTGAGGGGCTCGCTACGGTACTAGGAACTACAATGGGATGACACCCCAAAGTTCCCATACCCAAGACACTTAATATTATTGGTGACAACCCATAAGAAAACCCTCTTAATACATTTTACCTGAATTAAACCTAAGTGCTTTAAGACACTAAAGGGAAAAGACGATCTTTCGTCAATCCCAAGACGACCTACCCCAAGGGTGGCACCCCACCACCCTAGGACTCATCAAACCCTTATTAACTCCAGGGATCCTCACATAGCCATATGATCACCATTCAGCCCTCACAACTCCAATCAACGCCCACCAGTTTGACCCTTCACCCCAAATTTGCTAAATTGCTAGACGCAGACCACCCTTAACGTTTTGATGCTCATGAAGGGAGGTACCTTAAATAGTCAATTCTGTGACCCAATAATTTTAATGGGGGTCCATACTACATATTTAAGATCAAATCCATAGTCTCATAATTTTGTCATCATTATTAATATTTAAATCAATTTCTCCAAAATACAACTACCTAAGGTTTGAACTACAAGTGTACCTTTCTGACTTCTAATGCCTACCACAATTTTTATGTAAATCAAGGGTACCTAATAATCAGTATATATGAATTTGTAGGGAAACCCAGCAAGATTTACTATTATTAAAAATTCCAAAATCCATTTATTTCCAAAAATTTCCAAAGGAGGTACACTCATATGAACTTCAAACCTTATGCAAATTTATACAGAGGTGATTCATACTAATATATTTAGCCCTACAAAGTTTGAACACATTCCATAAAGGTTACATTTGTAATTTCCACCAAGGCTATATTTGCAATTAATTCTGAGTTGAACTAGAGGTACCAAAAATATCGATCCATAAATTATGAGAAAAATACTGTGGGTTTATAATGGTATGAAATGACATCCAGCAAAGTTTCATGAAATTACAGAAAGCTATCACCCTACAATTAATCATCCCAAAAATTGCCAACAAAATGAATAATTACAATTTAGACCTCCAACAGTCTTCCAATGGTTCTACTAGAATCTCCAGGGATTAATAACCTCCAAACTAAGTTGTTGACAGGAGATGGTTAATCACTAAGTATTATTTCTTCCTAAATCCCCAAAACCTAAATATTTACAAATCTACCCAAGGATTTATTACCTAGGGTTGGCAACTCCAAACCTCTTCAATTTCACAGGGGAGGCTCCTCTGGTCACTATGACCTACTCTACAAAATCTTAGGTCAACCATTAAGGTTTGACCCCTCTTCCTTCATTGACCTCTAATTGCACCCCCTTAGGGTTTACCCTAGGGTTAGGGTCAAAACTTCTCCAAATCCACCCAAACTTCTTGTGAGGGTGTTACAACACTTATAGAACTCAGGGGAGTGCAATACACCCCTCTCCAAGGACAAACTCTCCTATGTCCTTCACAACCCCAAATTCCACTCCATAGGGATCAACCTTATGGCCTTGAGCAAAACAACTCCAATGCTCACCAATCTTCCTCATGGGGTCTCAAAATGATCTCACTGACCTTTCCAAGAAGACTCAAGTCTCTATGGGCCCATTTGGCCAATGGTTCTCTTCTTGGCTAAATGCACCCCAAGGTGCTCCAACCCCATGTCCTAGGGCAAACCAACTCCCCATGACCCCAAAACTCTCTTGGAGGTGATTTGGGTGATATTAGGTCAGTGGCCAAAGTTCCACTCCAATTGGAGGTGGTTGATCATGGAAAACCCTAAATGTCCCCTAAACACAATTTTCCCCTTAATGGACAAATTTTTGGCCTAAAGATTACCTAATCAAATGAACTCCAAATGAGTTGAGATTTTAACCAGGGGCTTAACATGACCCTAATAACACCCCACCAAAATTTGGTGGATATTGGAGGCCATTTGACCCTCCAAAAAATTTATACAAGGATTATTAAATTTTTTACAAAAACTTTAGGGAAAATTTCTCCAAATATTCTCATTTTTGGATATGCTATAGTCCTAGACATGACTCACTCCTAGTCCAAATTTCAAGTCATTTGGACTAGTGGTTTGGTGAGGGCACCCATTCAAAGTTCAGTCAATCTTTGCACTAGAATGGGTGCTGAGGTCAAACCAGGACTCCTAATTGGGTGAGGTCAATTTTGTAGGGCCCTAGGGGTCAAGGCCTACAACTTTCATGTTGGGCACTTTTTCTGTAGAGGGCATCTAGTATTTTTAGTAATTAAATTACTCCTGCAGTTATAAAAATTCATGGAAGCTAATTAATAATAATATCTAAAATTCTTAAATAATCAACCCGCACGAATCTTGGCGCAGTTTGGACGGCATCGGGTCGTCTTCTCCAATGAATCTACGGCTGCGATAGCCCGCGCCTGGGCGGTTTTGCGGGCCAATTTCTGGCGCGATGGCGCCACCTCCGGCGAATCGCCGTCGAAAATAGCACCACCCGACATCCAGCTTCCGATTGCCGGTGTCGGTGTGGCCGGGGGTGGCCGGAGTTGGCCCCCCGGATGTTGCGATTTTCGGTTAAGAACAATGAAGAAAACCGATTGGAAACACCTCCAATCTCTGTTGATTTTGAAATAGGATTAAAGAGGATCTATCCACTAGGGGAGAGATGAAGAAGTGGACCTGCATTAGGGGGTTTAGGTGCGCCGACCGTCGACCACCATTGCTCCTCCTTGGAAATTTTGGCACCACCCAACTCCTTGCACAGATGGCTCATTCCTCTCGGGGAAGGGGGGGTTTCAACTCCTTTCTGGCTTCTGAAGATGATAGGGGGGTCGATTGAAGGTAATGGTGGCTTTAACCACCAATGCCATTAATGGCCTCTTCGAATTCCTTCCAAGGCCGGCCCTATACATCCCACCTGCCTTAATTACTCTTGGAAACTGCTGGAAACTCCTCTAAATCGCCAGAGGAGATGAATGGGGGTGTTAATGGGGGAGGTCAAGGGGTGTAGCTCCTTAATGGCCATGAATGGCCTCTTTTTCTCTTCCCAAAATTGGGGAAAACCCCCATTTTCTCTCTCCTACTCACCATGACCAATTTTCTACCCCCCTCTGAGTTTAATGCTAGTCTACTTAGGCTGGTTTACCACCCAATTGAGTTAGCCCAAAGGGATTGGGCTAGGTTTGAGAGATTTGACCTAATTTGGGCAATTTTGACTTTTGGTCAAATTGAGCAATTGGGTGACCCTAGGATGGGGCTTTTGGGTCCAATGGATTCCAAAATAGGTTTAGAAACTACTGGTGGGGTCAATTTGGTCACATGAGCCTTAGTTGACCCAATTTAAGTTGATTTGACCAAAACAGGCTAAATTGACTTTGGTCAAATTGAGCCCTAGGGTTGACCCAGTCATGGGGCTTTTTGGTCCACTGGGTCCCCTATGACATGATAACACTATGGGTAGGGTCAATTTAATATGGTGATGGTCAATTAGGGCACTTTGTGAAGAATTGCCATTTTGACCTAAAAAGGGCATTTTGGTCAATTTGCACCCCTGGGGGTCCCATGATGGGGATTTTAGGTCTACTGGGCCTCTTATGGTATTCTAGACCTAGATGAGTGGTCAATTTGGCATGGTGAAGGTTAATTGGCTCTAAATAGGCTACTTTGACCAATTTGGGGTTTAGGTTGACTTTGGTCAATTTGGCCTCTTTGGTTGACCCCAATGGGCCCTTGGTGCCCTAAGGGGACCCCTAATGGGTTAGGGATACTATGGTGGGGTCAAATGGTCAAGTTGAGGCCCTAAAGTCCAACCCTAATCTTGGTCACTGGAAATTGGTATTTGCAGTCCAAGACACTTTCAACCCTAATCTTGCCTAAGTTAAAGGGATTTCTACACTACCAAGGCCTTGTCATGACATTGTCAAGACAGATTCACCTGGGGGGTCTAGCTGTCTTAGGGATGTTACACCTTGGTGGCTGAGGACCTCCTCGGTACCTTTTGTTCTCATTGTGGTCGGAAGGGTCACACCATTGATCGCTGCTATCTCAAGCATCCTCACCTTCGCCCTCTGGCTGTGGCTCCTCATCCTGATACTACACAACAGTCTGCTTCTGTTGCTACCTCCTCAGGTAGCGTACACGTGGTTACTGCAGGTAAATGGCTTATTGATTTTGGAGCAACAAATCGTATGACAGGGAACCCTCACCTTTTCTCACAACTACTAGAGAACAAGAATTCACCTCCGGTTCTAACAGCAGATGGTTCTCCCTCACATGTGTGTGGGACTGGGATAGTTCAAGTCACTCCGACTATCTCCCTTCAGAACACCCTTTATGTTTCTACATTCCCTTCCAACTTACTATCTGTCAAGGCTCTCTCTCAACAGTTACAATATTTTATTATATTTACTCCGACTAACTGTTATTTTCAGGATCTTCACACGAAGGAGACAGTTGCTACTGGGACTGAGAGTGAGGGCCTCTACTTCCTTGACGTTCTCGCTGCTCACTCTGCTTCCACCATCTCTGATTCTCTCCATCAATGGCACCTCCGTCTTGGTCACCCTCCACCTCGGCTGCTGTATCAGCTTCTACCTCACCTCGCCAAAGACACGTCTCCTCTCAACTGTGAAGCTTGTCAACTAGGAAAGCACCATCGGGCTTCCTATCCTGCCAAACATGATCGTAGCTCGACTCGTCCCTTTGATCTCATTCACTCGAACGTCTGGGGTCCTTCTCCTACTAAGACTGTGGGTGGGAGTAGTTTGTATTTTGTTACTTTTATTGATGACTTCTCTCGCTGTATGTGGGTGTATCTTTTAAAAGAACGCTCATACCTTTTTAATATATTCTCAACCTTTTATAATGAAATTTCCACTCAGTTTGGAGTGTCTATTAAAATTATTCGCACTATAATGCTACAGAATATGTTTGTCATCAGTTTTCTGAATTCTGCATGAATCATGGTCTTATACATCAGACCAGTTGTCCTTACACTTCTCAATAAAATGGGGTCGCGGAACGTAAAAATCGTCACCTCCTCGACATGGCTCGCACCTTACTCTTCCAGATGAATATGCCCAAAATCTATTGGGGTCATGCCATCCTCATCTCATGCTATCTCATTAACCGCATTCCCTCCACCATTCTTCAAGGTTCCACACCATTTTCTCTCCTATATCCCACCTCGAACCCTTTCTCGTTACCTCTCAAGGTCTTTGGGTGCACTGCGTTTGTCCACACTCCTTCACCAGGTCGGAACAAACTCTCCCCTAGGGCCGTTAAGTGTATCTTTGTTGGTTACTCTCCAACTCAGAAAGGTTATCGGTGCTACGATCCTCTTCTTCGCAAGCAATATGTCTCGGCTGATGTCACATTCTTTGAGGATATACCATACTTTTCTAATTCTTCCGCCTCTCTGCCTCCTACAACACCTCCAACACTACCTCTAATCCCCCCCCCCACCACCACCACCACCCACACCTCCTCTAGAGCCTCTTCCTTTACCTCCACCTCCTACATAATCTCCTCCCACCTGTCCTCCTACTCCGGGGCCTCCTCTCCCAACTCTTGGGCCAGCACTGTCTTCTTCCGATGATGAATGTCCTGCAGATACAGTCCCCACGGAAGATCTCCCTATTGCCCTTCGAAAGGGAGTTCGCTCATGTACGCAACATTCTATTCACGATGTTGTCACCTATGCTCAACTCACCCCCTCTGCTAGGGCATTTGCTATTGCTATTTCAGATACTGTCACACCTGCTTGTTATCAGGACGCTCTTGCTATACCACATTGGAAGGCTGCCATGGATGAAGAAATCTCCACCCTTCGGGAACGTGGCACTTGGACCCTTGTTCCTCCTCCTCTTGGGACAGATATTGTTGGATGCAGATGGGTCTTCGTGATCAAATACCGTGTTGATGGCTCCGTCGACCGATACAAAGCCCGTTTGGTTGCCAAAGGTTTTACTCAGACATATGGAGTTGACTTCTTTGACACTTTCTCACCTGTCGCTCGCCTTACTACCATCAGAGTCCTCTTCTCTGTGGCCGTCAACAAAGGTTGGCAACTGTCTCAATTAGATGTAAAGAATGCATTTCTCTATGGTGATCTTCAAGAGGTTGTTTTTATGGAGCAACCTCCAGGGTATGTTGCTCCGGGGGAGACTCATGTATGTAAGCTAAAGAAGGTCATCTATGTGTTGGAACCCGGATACCGGTCCAACTTGTTCGAGACTTGGGGAGTAGCTTGAGTTACTTCTCTCCTCGTCAGATCCTAGAACTAAGTGTCCCGAACTATGAACCAACCCTCACTGGTTGTTAGGTAGCTCCCTAAGAATGACCCACTGGCTGCAGCGGGGAGGTCCCGCCACTAACCCGGAAATCTAACTTGATTTCCCCTCCCGAAAACCAGAAGCTGAGCCTGTCTCAGACAGCACGAGGAAGAAAGCACAGGCTTTCTCAAGGGGGTGGATCTCTCCCTGATCTGAGACATAATGAGTCCTATTTATAGGGAAAGACTTCCCAGGGGTAGAATGGTCCGGATGACCTGCGGATAGCGTAACTCCGCCTTACTGTTTTGCTAAACGCACTCCAAATTGGTCTGCAGATAGCCAGACTCCGCTGTCCCGAAGGGCTATAGGCAGACCACCGGGGGTGCCCGGATGATTCTATTCCCCAGAATCTGACTCTACTCGCCGAGGGAGGCACCGGTCTACTCGCTAGGCCTCCTGACTCTACTCGCTGAGAGAGGCATCGGCCTACTCGCCAGGTGCCTTAGGCTCTACTCGCCGAGAGAGGCATCGGCCTACTCGCCAGGTGCCTTAGGCTCTACTCGCCGAGAGAGGCATCGGCCTACTCGCCAGGTGCCCTCGGCTCTACTCGCCGAATACGGGTTGTACACAATCCCCGCTCTTTGCGAGCTCGCTAGAGGTCGGAAAGAAGAGTCCAATCCCTTATTCGGCGGAACGGCGAGCCCACGGGCTTTTCCTCTATAAATAGAGTGGGGGTATGCCTTTCATCCCATGTGCCAGAATGTCTTCCAAGGGGGGGCCTTCCGCAACTGCCGACCGGGGGCTCGCTGATGACGAGCCTGAGGCTGCGGCCGTCATGGACATCATTGGAGAGTTCCTGACGCCTCGCCCTCCCGGCTCCGTGAGGAAGAGGAAGTCCAAGCGGAAGAGAACTGACCTAGAGCTACGCGAGAGATATTCCACGGATCCGGAATCCACGGCGAGGTGCGGACCCTTGCTTGGGAAGGTGACGACCTCGCCTATTCGTGAAGAGCTCGTTGCTGACTCATTTCGCCAGCAAGGAGGGGGCGAGGTCGGCATTACAACAGGTGGGCTCGAGGATGCGAGATTGCCTCCAGCGGATCAGGGCGCCCCGCTATTTCCTCCCGTTCGTCCCACTGCGACCTCTGGTAAGGGCGCTATCTTCTCGCCCCACTAGGATGAATTTGTACTGACCTTTTGTTACCCGCAGCGCTTCCTGGTCACCTGGATCAGTCTGGTCAATTCGGCGCGGCGCTGTCGACGGGTCTTGGGACCGCGTCCTCCTCGGCCCCAGGGCAGATTTTGGCCCTCCCTCCTCCTCCCTTGCAGTCACCTCCTCGGCAATCTGGGGTAGGTCAGCCGACCCGCCCCACTGCCGGAGGGAAATCTTCGACGATAGGGCCTTTATCTGGGGGGACCGGTGTGGTTCTCCGCTTGTCTGCCTCTACTGGGAGGTTGCAGGCAGATCCGCCTCGCTACCAGGAAGGGGACACTACTCACGGGGGTACTCGCCTTGCTTATCTTCGCCGCCTTCTTCGTTTATGTGGCTTACCCTTGTCCTTTATCTCCTTTCAGATAACCGGGGATCTCCCTCTTCCAGTCGTCCTCCATCTACGAATTCGCTGCTGGGGTCGTCACCGCCCGAGGCGTCTACTCCTTTGAGGGAGCTACTCGCGTGCCCCCCGGGCTTTAATAAGGGGTCGTGGGCTCGCCTGATTGCCGTCCTTCGAACCCATGATTCCTTTTTGATGTCTACGCCCCCCGCCGAGGTGAACGCGCGGTTGGCTGACCTCGGGGACCGCCTCTCTGAAGTGGAGGAGTTTCAACAGCAGGTGCAGGGCGAGGACGGCCTCTTTGACAGGGTGACTGACCTAGAGGTGAGATTATACGAGGTGGAGACTCGCCAGCAAGCTACCGAGGATGATCTTCACCGCTTCTCGCAGGTGGCTGGCACCGTGGGCGAGGCCTCTTTACTGGAAGAACATATCCGCCGAGGCGAGGATCACATCCGGCAAAGTGAGGAGAGTCTGGGGCAGGCCCGCGAAGACCTGCGAGCAGCTCGCGGCATCACTTGGAGAGCTCGTCACCCTCAGCGCACGTGTCGCCTGGGTCGCGGTCCGCGGCGCCGCGGTGGAGCTTCTTAGGCTGTATTCTCCCTTTTGATGCGTTTCGCCATTTTTTTTCTTTGACGCGTGATATGTAAAGGCACTCGCGACCTCTCGGGTACCTGTAATGTGCGGGCGATGTTTTTGTCTTTTGTGTACTCGCGCCATGCGCTTAGAGCATTTTTGTTAAAGGTTTTTTGTGCCCGCGCTGTATTTTATGTGTGCTAGGGTTGCTGCCTCTTACCTGCGCATTGTTGAACTAGCTACTCGTTTAGGCGTACTCGCATAGGTGGTTATCCAGTTCGCGTGCGATCAGGCCGGATGAGGCGGAGTCTATAAATAGCAGGCCTCCTAGAGTGGATGGGTATGCCCCCACACCCCCCTCTCCTCCAAGCGTTTTTCTCCGAACCCCGCCTGTTAGACCTTCCCCTCTACTCGCCACCCGCCATGGGGAAAGAGCCATCCGAAGACGGGCGTGCCTTCTGTGTTCGCAATTTTTGAGCGCACAACTTCCCCGGCTCGCAGACCTTGGGCGAGGAGCTGACGGACGTCGAGAAACGTTACCTGCCACCAGGCTACACAGCGAGGCGGCCAACCCCTGGTGAGTTCCTTAACTCCTTCTTCGACGGTGAACTCGCCATCCCCCTAGCCCATTTCCATGTGGGGTTGAGGCTGCCTCTATGGCCTGAGGTGCGCCAGGTCCTTTGATACTTCTGGATGATCCCCGCGCAGGTCAACCCTAACGCGATCAGCGTTTTGGTCGCATACGCCTGTTACCTGCGCGAGGAGAAGATCGAATTCGACCTCTCCGTCTTCCGCAAGGTCCTGACTGTTGAATCCAAAATTGCACCTCCACGATCTACTCGAGGGGATTGGGGGAAAAGGAGGCCGCGAGCAGCTGGTTACTTGGGTCGCGAGTGAAGAGGGGAGAAGAAGAGAGGGCCGCTAGCTTGCGGCGAGGCCAGACTTCGCCCGTCGCGGCAAAAGCCACTCCTGCGACGGGCTTTCCCTTTATTCAATAATCTGTCTTACAACTTGCCACTTTTAGTACATGGAAATGAAATGAGTACAAGAGGATGACAGATAAGAAAGACAAGTCGCCCAGGCTGTTTTTCTGAGGCCGCCCGGCCTGTTTCTTGAGGTCGCCCGGGCTGCTTTGTTGAGGCCGCCCGGCCTGTTTCTTGAGGTCGCCCGGGCTGCTTTGTTGAGGTCGCTCGGAAAGGCCGCAGCTAGGTGCGGTCTGGCTGAGCGACCTCAACAAAGCAGCCCGGGCGACCTCAAGAAACAGGCCGGGCGGCCTCAACAAAGCAGCCCGGGCGACCTCAAGAAACAGGCCGGGCGGCCTCAGAAAAATAGCCTGGGCGACTTGTCTTTCTTATCTGTCATCCTCTTGTACTCATTTCATTTCCATGTACTAAAAGTGGCAAGTTGTAAGACAGATTATTGAATAAAGGGAAAGCCCGTCGCAGGAGTGGCTTTTGCCGCGACGGGCGAAGTCTGGCCTCGCCGCAAGCTAGCGGCCCTCTCTTCTTCTCCCCTCTTCACTCGCGACCCAAGTAACCAGCTGCTCGCGGCCTCCTTTTCCCCCAATCCCCTCGAGTAGATCGTGGAGGTGCAATTTTGGATTCAACACTGACCCTGAAGGCGACTGGAGACGGCACCTTGTTCTTTACCAGTGTGTGCGTTAAGGTAGCTGAGACACTCAACAAGGTCCATCATTGGACCGATAAATTTGTCGTGGTGCGAGGCGACTTCGGGAACATTCCCTTCGCCCCCATTCAGAAGGTAGAGACGGAGTACAGACCGCCTCGCTTGAAAGGGGACGCTCTGGCCCTCTATACTTACATGAAGAGTAGGGTTATGGACGTGGTTTTCCTGCGGCGAGGCGTGGATCAGCTCGCCTTCGTGCCTCCTGGAGCGGGTAAGTCTTGGGTAATACTCGCCGCGCTTCCTCCCCTTTCTCCCGACCCTCTGCTCTTGGCAGGGATCTGAATTAATTTTCACCTTCTTGCAGGTGAGCGCGTCATCCCCTCCCGTCCTCCTTGCGACGCCTCGCGGCGTCAGTCTAGCGAGCCTCATCCCGAGGGGGCCCTTGGAGCGGCGGTAGTTTCGGTGGATAGCGGGACGCCCCCGTCAACGGACAAGGGAAAAGGTCAGGTTGATCCTGAGGCCGCCTCGGCTAGTGAGCCAAGGCGAAAGAAGCAGAAGACTGGGAGATCTTCTCGTCCTCCAACGAGCCCGCCTCCTGAACCCTCATCCCACACAAATTTTGGATTGGGGATGAGGAGCGAGGACTCCAAAGGTAATCCGTTGTTGATATGGGACCATGATGCGAACAGGGTCCTGTTGAGTTCGCTCCTCCCCTCCTGGGAGGATTTCGAGGAGGTAGGCGAGCAGGCGTATAACCTGCTCTTTGGGTTATATGGTCGAGAAGACGCCGAAGTTCTCGCAGAGGCTCCCATTCACGAGCTAGCCAACCTCACCAGCCGTTCCGCTCTCCGCACCGCCGAGCTGGCTCACCAGACGGCGCGGCGGGGGCTTCAATCGAATAGGCGACTCCGCGAGCTGGGCGCCACCTATAAAGAGCTGGAGAGGAAGCTGGCGGCAATGGCGGAGGAGCTTGCCGGGTCCAAGGCTAAGGAGGTCGTTCTCCCTGAGGTGAGCGTCCTTGTCCATTTACCTCCCACTCGCTGGCCGACGCTATTGTTTGACCTTTGCTAATGCAGGAGTCCACCGTTGTGCTGGTGACGCGGGTCTCCGAGCTGGAGGCGCAGCTGGCCGCTTCGCAGCGGGAAGTCAACTACCTAGGGACTCGCCTTGCCGAGGCGGAATCGGAGATAGCTGAGCTCCGACATCCTAGCAGAGGGGAGTCGTCCACAGCTCCGCAGCTCCTTCACTTCACCCCAGCCCAGGTTGCCGAGACGCGCAGGCAGCTGGCCATCAAGACGGCGGTGTTCACGCGGGAGCGACTCCGGCGGCGATTTCTTCTTACTGCGGAGGGGGCCACAGTTGATCTCGCGGACCTTCTCCCAGAACTATATCGCGAGGCGGTGAGCCCCACCCAGGCGAGAACTCCAAGTGACGGCTCATCTGGCGAATCGGAAGAGGATGACCAGGGCGAATAGCTCGTTTTTTTTTTCTTTTTTATATTTTGTAAGCCCTGTAATGATATTTGTTGGATCTTACGGCGCCCTTAGAGGGGGGGTGAATAAGGGAATAAAATTCTTTCTATATTTTCTAGATAATTACTAAATTGTTGTATAATGAAGGAGATTGAAATAAACAATTTAGATTAAGAATTGAAAACTTAGAACACAATATAATAGAGATTACGCCAAATGATAGAAATCAAGTAAACACAAAAGAGACATGATTATATTATATGAAAAAGTGTTTACATAAATTTGATTTCTACATCGCTAGAAATCGGAGGCGTACAAATGTAAATTTCTTTTTGTTTACCAATCCTTCTCCCAAGGATCGGAAGGCTATCACTTGTCTCTCCCTAGACCAAGCCCAAGCCTATCCTCTAGATCTTCCCAAGATCTAGACGTAGCACACAAGGCCACGATTTCCCACCAAGCCACGCAAGGACTTGGACGCTCCGCACAAGGAAGCGATTTTCCCCTAAGCCGCGCAAGGACTTAGACGCTCCGCACAAGGAAGCGATTTTCCCTACCAATACAAAGTAAAATGTATATAAATGAAAATACAAGATAAAATAAGAACTCCCTAGAAATTCAGATCTCTGAAAGGAAGGTTGAAGCCTCGAGATGATCCTTGATGTAGAAGCGCGTCCGATCTCGTCTTCAATTTCAAACCTTCTCAGCATAAATGGGAGTTCATGAGGTTCTGGAGCTCTCTGGATGGAATGCACTCAGGAAAGGACTTAGAATCTTCAATGCTTGAAATGCACGAACAGAAGGTGTCAATTTATAGAAAATCGCTGTCGGAATTTCCGACAGTGACTGTCGGAATTTTCCGACAGCGCTAAACTGCCGCTGGAGTGCCGTCGTGGGTGGAGTCGTGGGCAGTTGGTGTAACCGTCGAGCTGTCGCCTGGGCGACATCGATGTCGGATTTCCGACATCTCAAAACTGCTTTTCGTCGTGCTGCCGTGGAGGGAAGTAGTTGTAACTTCTCTGCTGTCGCCTGGGCGACAGTGGCTGTCGGAATTTTCCGACAGTGAAATTTCCCACATTCAAATTTAGCTCCAGCATGTAGATTGAGTCGTTCTCATCTCTGAAATTGGGTGGCACGTTCTGTAACTCTTCCGGGATTGAAAGTTATGGCCATTTTAAGATCAGCACACAAAACTCATCCAACCTGAGACTTGTCGTTCTCGGATCATGCCCATGAACGAGGACTTGTCTCCTCATTGAACCTGTACAACCTGGCCACTATAAACACACAAAAGACTAGATCAAATACATCATGGTATTTGTTATTCTCAAACCAAGAGATGCGGAAAGCAAGCTCCAACAATCTCCCCCTTTTGATAATAACAAATACCCATATGAGAAATTAGTGAGTTTATAGATAAGTGCGATAAAAGATATGCATGAATAAAAGGTTTACCGCGTGATAGATTTTACTCCCCCTAAATATCTATGTCACTAGATTTCTCATTTTATTCTCCCCCTTTTGTTATTACCAAAAGTGGGTTGTCATGATCGAGCAATATCACTCCCTCTACATAGATGCTTTCCATGAAAACTTTTTAATATACTCCCCCTAAATTGTATTCTCCCCCTAAATGTATGCTCCCCCTAAATGTTATAATTAATTGCAATGGTGCATTCTGAAACATTGAGATTAGTAAGAGATTTCTTGAATTTATATTTCTCCCCTTTTTGATATTATCAAAAGTTATTTTGAAATAAAGAATGAATAATTATGAAGAAATAATAAATATGGGAGTATATAAGAGTAATAGATTTTATGTGAGAAGAAAAATAGGATGCAATCAAAAACTTGTTAAATACTACTTGTTGAGAAAAATATAGGCATGATGTAACATAAAGTAGTAAGCAACATAGCTAACATGATAAAGTAAGCATTCTATTTTAAGATACCATTTGCTTAAAGGAAAACACAGTGTTAAAAATAATAAGCACTCTTAAACATAAACATCATTTTAGAAGATAAAACCATATAAAGGATAATGAGTTTTAAATTTGAAAAGTTGATGTTTGAGTTAAAGATTGAAGAGATGCTATTCCATTAAAAAAAATTTGCAAGCATGATTTCATAATATCAAGAAAAAATACACACACTACAATGTAATAAAATTTACATTTCAAGTAAACATAAACATTGTAGCGGTCATGCTTTGTTATCTAGTGCATTTACTTAAGTTTGTAGAGATTTGAGTAGATGAGCATTAGGATCCAATTCTCATGAGTAGAAGTTTTATGAAAGATAATGATGTGTACAAGTAGTGTTTTGATAAAGTATACAAGTGAATCAATCAAAAACACATGACATATATAATGAGATAACACAACATTAAAATACACAAATAATATTACTTCCACACTATTTCAATGCACATGAATAAATAGTACAACTACCAAGGTGCTCTGCACACACAATGCTTATTAAGACTTATCAGGGTGCAAAGTAGTGCTTGGGGGATCACTTTTATACTTATTAGCTTTATTTTCAATTTTTTGTGATCCGGTGTACAAAAGAGAAGTGGTGTATAAATTGTTTGCTACAAGACACTTTACAATTCTTAGCCAAGGTGCTCAACCTCACAATGCTCATTAAAACTTATCAGGAGGGTGAGTAGTGCTTGGTGGAGTTTTCCTTGTCATTTATTATTTGATTTTTAGTTTAGTGACTAAGGACTCCGAATTTACTTATTTTGCAAACATAGCATTTTAAACCACATTTCTCTAAAGAATAAGTGCATGAAAGACAAAGAATTGTAATAACCAATTCAATGTTGTGTAGGTAATCTATTTAGGCATTTTAATTATTTATGTTATTACACTACACAATCATGTAAGAATAAGATTGTAAACACATGTAGGTTATCAAAAATAAGTGAGTGAATGAATCATTATCAAACATAATATATTACTCATACTTAGAGGCATGCTAAACATTTCTACACATGTTTATCTACAATCAATTTCATTGCACATAACAAGATAATTTTCAAGGCATGACAAATACAAAACAATGTTTTTAAGAAACTTGAAAGTTAAATTAAACATTGTATTTAATCTTTAATTGATATAATTAATCATCCATCCTTGACAATGGCAATGAATAACAGTCATTTTTGTTTTTAAAATTTTTTTTTATATATGGACAAAACAATAAACACACATAAAGAAAAACATATTTTTGTTCTTTGAAATTGTTTTGTAATTTTGTATTTGTTTTTATAATATGATTAAAAATACAATCAAAAAATATTTTTGTATTTTTGAATTTTGATCTTTTGTACTTGATTTTTCATAATATGAATAAAACAAAAATAGCAAATGTCTGAAATAAAAAAAAAACAAAGTAGTACATATAGACTAAAATATTTTTAATGATTTTTAGAAATTTTAAATTTTTTATTTTAGATATTGATTAGGTGTCCTTAAAGCAGTTCCATGCTGAAATTTCAGAATTTTCAGAGATGACTTGATTGCTCAAATTTGCATAAAACTTTAGCTTTTTTCAAATACATGTGTTTTACAAAAACATTTAAGCCAAAAAAAGATAAATTATGCAAACACATGAAGACATTTTTATTAAACAACCCAAAATATGCATGATTTAAGTAATAAGTGAATAAAAATGTTCATGCAGTGAGTAATATAAGTATGTCCTAAGATTAATGGCTACCCCGACTAAATGTCTACACCCTAGCCCCGTACTAAGTGACGGATGGGCATGAGGAGCTGCACGCATGCCGTAGGTTGGGGTGTTAGTCCCATATGCACACACTAGAGAACACTCAACCTAGCACTCTTTCCCCCCCAGTGCCTCGCAAGGCCCCACTGGAACCCTCCCCGGTTAAGGACAAGACATGACTTAGAGGTTAGGTCTCTAATGCATATAACCCTACGCCCTCGCTATTGTGAGATATGAAGTCATAGGTGAATAATCTTTTGGACAACCTATGCTTTTTAAATCTATGGGTTGATATATATATAAACTATGGGTTTTTATGAAGAGTTATAAAGCCGCATAGTTTTTATATTCTTATGAGATGACGAAATGAGATAACAAGCGCAAATACTAATATGAGATAAATGGTAATGCTAGTATGATGAGTTTGAATGCAATGTTATTACATAGGATTTAATGCAGATAATGTTGCATGTAATATGAGAAATTTTCAAATTAATTTTCTTTAGACCTAGAATGAAATGATTAAACTTTTGATTTGATCTTAATTATACATGACGATTCTAAGGTCTAAATTACATGCAAACATTGGTGACACACATCACACACGTAATATGAGATATGAAACAATTATACCATGTGAAGGAAAAAAAATCATAAACATAGAAATTTCCGAATCAAGCGGACTAAGATAGCATTTAAAAATGGAGTTGAAATTGGGCAAAATGACAGCACCAAACGAACTCAAATGAACAAGCCTAGTTTGCCAATAGATGGAGATTTCTATGCTCTTTCCGAAAAGATATTAAACGCGAAAATCGGACGAGCGGATCAAAAGATATGGCTATATGAAGTTTTGATCAAAAACTCGTTTTTTGAAAGATTAAGCATGCATTTAGATGAATTTTTGTTTTCGATTTTATTTGATAATATTTTTCATTATAGGGGCTATCAAATGCAACAAATAGAAAAATAATCAAAACGTTGCACATTTTAATTTTTAGCTTAAGCCCTTTAATAAACCATTTAAATCCATATATTTTTTTTAAAAAAAAAATTAATTTCATTAGTCTTGAAAATAATTTCAATATTCTAATTATAATGTTAATTCAAGACATTGATGGGTAAGGGATTTAAAAGGATATATATAACAATTAAAAAAAAATGAGAGGTAGGTCTCTTTTAAAATCATAAGACTTAATGTTCAATTTTAATTCAATTTGATTTGATAAACATTAGGCTTAATATATGAAAGTCATATTTCATGATATATAAAGAGATCATAGCATGTTTGTTTAAGAAATATAAAATAAACAAAAGAAAAGAGACAATAAGCATATCATGAAGTAGAGTAGTGATATTACATTTTTATTTGTTTCTACTTCATGCAAATGATAGGATACTAATGAATAAGAGATTTAGGTATCCAAAGTTGACCGTGTGGAATGGTTCCTATGGGTACCCAAATACATCGTGATGGCTTTTGAGAAGATAATGATGAATGAGCCCTTTTAATTAATGTTGATGTATCATTTTTCTTTAAGGGTCTCCATTCATATCTTGGTGGTTTACATTTCAAATTCATATTATGATTATGTGACATCTTTATATGATTATATTTGTTTGAAAAATAATTCATTTGCGATTTAAGTTTATTCAAATTATTTTTCAAAATAGATTGATGTTGATAATCATAATGAATTTTATTACATGGATTCTTTGAAAGTTTATAAGAGTGAGTGTCTTTCTTTAGAAGTGATTGTTGAAAGAGTGGGTTACAATATGTTTTAAATGATTGATTCTTCTTTTGATGATTTTCATTTCCACTCTTTCTTATAGACATACTCTTATAATATGAAGGATAATATTTTATATTTTGATTTTCATGAAAAGGAGTTTTTAAATTTGAGTCATGATTGAAAATATATTGAGACTTATAATAATGACTCTTAAGAATTTTGTGAGGATCATATTTCTTTTTGAAACTAAACTCCTTTTGATTTAATGTGTGAAAATGATCCTTTTTAGAAATAATTTTGTAAGTTAATTTATCCTTGTTATTTAAAATCTTATGATGAAATTCATTACATGACATTTGAAATTTTTCAACAAAAGATTTTAATTGTATTAACTTACAAGTTAAAGCATCATTTTCAACTAACAAATTTTCATTATGTTCTTTAGAAACTAAGAGCCCTTTTTCAATTTCCTTGAATTTTTCTTTTAATAGATTGCAATCTAAACAAGGAATATGAATTTTATCTAAAGAGCATGAAAGAGAATTTAACACATCAATATTTGATTCTACGTTATCGTTTGCTTTTAAAGATTTATTTTCTAAACGTAATTTGGAATTAGCAATTTTTAACTTTAAAATTTTACGTTTAGCAATTTTAAGCATACGAAATGTAGAAATAGAATTTTTTACAAAAAGAGAAGATTTAGATTTTCTTACCTTGCAATAGTTTCCGTCTTCTCTTTTGCTTGATGTGTTGCCAACAAATGAGTCCAATATTGTGACGTTGTATTTTTCTTCTTCCTCTTCCAAACAAGAGTGTCCATCATCCTTTCCGCTTGATGAGCATTCTATGGATCCATCCTTTGTGTAGCTTTCTTGAATATTTGCATAGGCTTGCATATTCTCCGGTTCTTGTGAATGTTCCGTACCTGTAGAAGGAGAATCATAAGTTCTTTCAAGAAAACTCCAAATTTCATATGCGGTAGGTAAAGTATAAATAAGTTTGAAAATATTTTGGTCTAACGCACAAAATATACTATTCATAGATTTTGCATTTAAAATAATTTCATTTCTAGTTAGTACGCTAGATGGCTTTTTAATAGTAATATTCCAAACTTTTTCATCTAAGGCCTTAAGAAAATTTTTCATTAATATTTTCCACCCATTATAATTTTCACCCATAAATAATGGTGGTGATAATACTTTTTCATTTATATTAAAATTTTCCCCACTAGTAGAAGCGAGATCATGATCAAGAGGCGCCATTATTCCCGGTTGTTAAGCCGATTTGGAATAACCTACCTCTGATACCAATTGTTGGATCTTACGGCGCCCTTAGAGGGGGGGTGAATAAGGGAATAAAATTCTTTCTATAATTTTCTAGATAATTACTAAATTGTTGTATAATGAAGGAGATTGAAATAAACAATTTAGATTAAGAATTGAAAACTTAGAACACAATATAATAGAGATTACGCCAAATGATAGAAATCAAGTAAACACAAAAGAGACATGATTATATTATATGAAAAAGTGTTTACATAAATTTGATTTATACATCGCTAGAAATCGGAGGCGTACAAATGTAAATTTCTTTTTGTTTACCAATCCTTCTCCCAAGGATCGGAAGGCTATCACTTGTCTCTCCCTAGACCAAGCCCAAGCCTATCCTCTAGATCTTCCCAAGATCTAGACGTAGCACACAAGGCCACGATTTCCCACCAAGCCACGCAAGGACTTGGACGCTCCGCACAAGGAAGCGATTTTCCCCTAAGCCGCGCAAGGACTTAGACGCTCCGCACAAGGAAGCGATTTTCCCTACCAATACAAAGTAAAATGTATATAAATGAAAATACAAGATAAAATAAGAACTCCCTAGAAATTCAGATCTCTGAAAGGAAGGTTGAAGCCTCGAGATGATCCTTGATGTAGAAGCGCGTCCGATCTCGTCTTCAATTTCAAACCTTCTCAGCATAAATGGGAGTTCATGAGGTTCTGGAGCTCTCTGGATGGAATGCACTCGGGAAAGGACTTAGAATCTTCAATGCTTGAAATGCACGAACAGAAGGTGTCAATTTATAGAAAATCGCTGTCGGAATTTCCGACAGTGACTGTCGGAATTTTCCGACAGCGCTAAACTGCCGCTGGAGTGCCGTCGTGGGTGGAGTCGTGGGCAGTTGGTGTAACCGTCGAGCTGTCGCCTGGGCGACATCGATGTCGGATTTCCGACATCTCAAAACTGCTTTTCGTCGTGCTGCCGTGGAGGGAAGTAGTTGTAACTTCTCTGCTGTCGCCTGGGCGACAGTGGCTGTCGGAATTTTCCGACAGTGAAATTTCCCACATTCAAATTTAGCTCCAGCATGTAGATTGAGTCGTTCTCATCTCCGAAATGGGGTGGCACGTTCTGTAACTCTTCCGGGATTGAAAGTTATGGCCATTTTAAGATCAGCACACAAAACTCATCCAACCTGAGACTTGTCGTTCTCGGATCATGCCCATGAACGAGGACTTGTCTCCTCATTGAACCTGTACAACCTGGCCACTATAAACACACAAAAGACTAGATCAAATACATCATGGTATTTGTTATTCTCAAACCAAGAGATGCGGAAAGCAAGCTCCAACAATATTTTCTCTTGGGAATATTTTCGGCGTACTCGCCCTTTCTGTTTGACCGAGTGGGCGTGCTCGCCATATTTTAACCCGATCGATCTTTCCTCTTCCCTTGTCTTAAATCTCGTCTGACGCGCTCATCATTATTTTTTATTACTTTTATTATATATATTTTTTTTTTGCGACGCGCTTGCCTATGTACCGTACTCGCGCCTAAGGGGTACTCGCTCGTGGCGAGAGCTCGCGCGAGAGCTTTCTTCGCCTTAGTCAGGTGCCCGTTTGCTTATGGCTTCGCAGAGTGTGAGGCGGTTGGAGCGTGCTTCTCCCCCTTGTTAGGGCTTTTCGCGAGATGGTTGACGAATAGACGAGTAATTTCGATATTCACGAGTCTGGGAGGTTTTAAGGAACTCGCCTAACCTCCTCTTCCCTTATGAGATTGCTTTTTGGGGTTAGCACTTAGTAGGGTTTGGGGCTCACTCGAGGGGGCAAGTAGCCAGCCTGCAGGGGAGGAGCCCGATGCTACGGCCTGGTCTACGGCAACTCTCTGCTCGAGGACATAGAACTCACTCGAGGGGGCAAGTAGCCAGCCTGCACGGGAGGAACCCAGTGCTACGGCCTGGTCTACGGCAACTCTCGGCTTGAGGACATAGAACTCACTCGAGGGGGCAAGTAGCCAGCCTGCAGGGGAGGATCCCAGTGCTACGGCCTGGTCTACGCCAACTCTCTGCTCGAGGACATAGAACTCACTCGAGGGGGCAAGTAGCCAGCCTGCAAGGGAGGAACCCAGTGCTACGGCCTGGTCTACGGCAACTCTCGGCTCGAGGACATAGAACTCACTCGAGGGGGCAAGTATCCAGCCTGCAGGGGAGGAGCCCAGTGCTACGGCCTGGTCTACGGCAACTCTCTGCTCGAGGACATAGAACTCACTCGAGGGGGCAAGTAGCCAGCCTGCAGGGGAGGAACCCAGTGCTACGGCCTGGTCTACGGCAACTCTCTGCTCGAGGACATAGAACTCACTCGAGGGGGCAAGTAGCCAGCCTGCAGGGGAGGAGCCTAGTGCTACGGCCTGGTCTACGGCAACTCTCTGCTCGAGGACATAGAACGCACTCGAGGGGGCAAGTAGCCAGCCTACAGGGGAGGAACCCAGTGCTACGGCCTGGTCTACGGCAACTCTCGGCTCGAGGACATAGAACTCACTCGAGGGGGCAAGTAGCCAGCCTGCAGGGGAGGAGCCCAGTGCTACGGCCTGGTCTACGGCAACTCTCTGCTCGAGGACATAGAACTCACTCGAGGGTGGCAAGTAGCCAGCCTGCAGGGGAGGAACCCAGTGCTACGGCCTGGTCTACGGCAACTCTCTGCTCGAGGACATAGAACTCACTCGAGGGGGCAAGTAGCCAGCCTGCAGGGGAGGAACCCAGTGCTACGGCCTGGTCTACGGCAACTCTCGACTCGAGGACATAGAACTCACTCGAGGGGGCAAGTAGCCAGCCTGCAGGGGAGGAGCCCAGTGCTACGGCCTGGTCTACGGCAACTCTCTGCTCGAGGACATAGAACTCACTCGAGGGGGCAAGTAGCCAGCCTGCAAGGGAGGAACTCAGTGCTACGGCCTGGTCTACGGCAACTCTCGGCTCGAGGACATAGAACTCACTCGAGGGGGCAAGTAGCCAGCCTGCAGGGGAGGAACTCAGTGCTACGGCCTGGTCTACGGCAACTCTCGGCTCGAGGACATAGAAGGGGCCCATCGTTCGGTACCTACCGTCCAAGTGGTGAAGCGCTACCAGTTTATGACGGAAAATGTTATCGTTTTGTTTTATCATAACAAAAATGAACCAGACATTACATTGATATTAGGAGTAGAAACGTTTCAAATCGTCTCAACTCCAAGTGTTTCCTAGGAGTTCCCCCTCGACGTTCTGTAGGAGGTACCCACCTGTTTTTAGTGCTTCAGAAACTATGTAGGGGCCCTCCCAATTAGGATGAAGTTTACCCACCGTGGCGGATCTTCCTGCGGCATCCACCTTCTTGAGAACCAGGTCTCCCTTGATGAACTGCTTGACTCGGACCTGTTTGTCAAAGTGCTTCGCCATCCTTCGCTTGATCTCTTCCTGTCGGATCGTGGCCTGATCGCGAAGCTCCTCCACGAAATCCAAGGCGAGTCGTTGCGCCTCTTCGTTCTCGAGTCTCCACCCTTCATCCCCATCCTCTGCCGCCACCACCCTGGGACTCCGGACCTCGAACTCTATCGGGATGAGAGCCTCTGAGTCGTGTGATAGCTTGAACGACGTTTCGCCGGTTGCCGTGGTGGGGGTAGTCCTCAGGGCCCAGAAGACCGAGGGGAGCTGTTCCACCCAATTACCCTTCAGGTTCTCCACCTTCTTCTTGAGCAGGTTGAGGATGACTTTGTTGGCCGCTTCGACCTGGCCGTTGCTTCGTGGGTGATGAACTGTGTACAATCCGTATTCGTCGAGTGGGCCCCCCTAGCTAGCTGGCGAAACCTGGGTCGTCCGGAGCATTCGCCGGGTCACTCGCCCAGGCTAAAGAAGGTAAAGATGCCCCCGAGTTGGTGGGGGTAAGCTGTAGGAGAGAAGACGCTAGGCGAGTGGTGCCCTCACGGACCACTCGCCCAGAAGCGTGGGCATTCGCCCAGCCAGGCGGGTGCCCAGCGAATGGTGCCCTCACGGACCACTCGCCCAAAGGGGTGTGAGGGGAAAATGATCATAATACCCCTGGTGAGCTGCAAATAGCCCTTCGGAACAGCGGAGTTAGGCTATTAGCAGACCAATTTGGGGTGCGGTTAGTGAAATTAAAAGGCGGATTCAGGCTATTTACAGACCAGCCTAGGAAAACTATAAATAGACCCTTAAGGGCACCTTGGAGGAGATCCGATTTTAGAGAATCCTCTCCTCTATGCTAGTTTTGGTTGGCAGTCAGTGCCCTCCAAGGTGCCCGGTTGAGCTTTGGTTTGGGAGGGGAAGCTCTCTAAGATCTTCCGGGTGTGCGGCGGGACCTCCTCGCTTCAGCCTTGGGTCTATTCCGTTTCCAGCATCCACCGTCAAGAGAGTCTAGTGAGGGAGAAATAAGCATCGACTACGCCCCTAGTGGGTCCGAACTCAAGAGACCAGTTGCTGGTTTCAACAAACTGAGGCGAAGCGGAGATCGATGCCAAGTTGGCTACAGAAATCGGCGAGCTCAAGGCTTGCGAATTGTGGACCGTTGTCGGTGACGATGGCGAGGGGTAGACCATGTCTGCACACGATCTCCCCCCAAATGAAGTTCTTCACCACCAGGGAGGTCGTTTTTGTTGAAATTGTTGAAGTGGAAGTTTGGAGGTTTTTGGACCTGGGCGGTCTGGGAGGAGGTCGGGCGGTCTGGCGAGATCGCACGACTTAGCGGTCTGGCTCTGTGGTCTGGCTTGTCTTAGCCTAGTTGCAGTCTCCTGGCATGATCGCTGGTATAGGTCCAAGTCGGCTGGAGGTGAGGCCGCGCGGTCTGTCTCTGATCGCGTGGCGGGTTGATCATCTTCAGGTTCTTCCAGGTTCTCTCCGGAATGCGGTCTATGACCGGGCCTTCTGGGAGTATTCGCGGACTAAGGGTCTTAGTCGCGCGGTCTCAGTTCGCGGTCTCAGGAGGAGACTGGTATACGAGCTGGTTGCTGTTCGCGGTCTCAGGAGGAGATCGGCATGCGGACAGGAGTTCGCGGTCTGTTGGCGAACTGGCTGTGTTCGCGGTCTCTGGCGAACACAGGAGGTGAATAGCTTCGGGCGGTCTGGCGAGCTCTTTGTGGAGTCGCGGTCTGCTGTGAGAGTGGCGGTCTCTCATGGCGACATTGAAGCTGGCGAGTTCACCAAAAATGAAGCAGAAGTTATGTTGCTGATCGCGCAGTGTGACCGGTCAGGTCGCGCGGTCTGGGGGGTGGTGATCCTATCTCTAGGATGGTGACCAGATCAGGTCTCACGCCTATAAATAGGAGCCACTGTTGCAGCAAAAAAAGTGACACACCAAGCGTAAGCTAAACTTTCTTCTTTCCTGCGGTCTGTGTTTATGTGACCGGGCGGTCTCCTGATTGAACTTCTATTGTGCAGCTTCTGCGGATAGTGCGGGCAGCAGTGATCACCTCTTCCTCTGAAAGTGGTCGGGCGGTCTGCGGCTTGGAGTTGTGGTGCTGGAGTTTAGAAGAATCAGGAGGTCTGAAGGAGTGGGCGGTTTGATAAGCGAGCTGGGTGTGTTCTGTGATCGTCAAGTCGCTGCGGTCTGGCAGCTAGTGAGATCGCAGGGAGGTCGCGCGGTCTGAGCGGTCTCAAGTTATCTTCAGCATTGTATCTTTCCTTTGTGTTTGTGCTGACGAAATCATGTCTCGTCAAGCATGCCTCGCCTTGTAGTTTTTGAAGTACTGCTATCAATAAAGATCAGATGTTTGCCTTCATTTGTTTCTGGTTGTTTTGGCTTTTATCTCTAAGTTGACTAGCTCCTGCTTGCTCCATAAAGATTCGAAAAATTTTCACATGGTATCAGAGGGAGGTTGGAGTGGTTAAACAGTGAGTAACTTAGAGTAGCCATCGCCTTTGTGAAGAAGGAACCAGTGGAAGAACAATGGAAGGTGGATTTGCAAAGGGTCTTGGGATTGAGGTGCTTACATCGACTAACTTCAAGAAGTGGAAGTCGTGTATGCAAAGTTATCTTGTAGGTGAGGACCTCTGGGAAGTTGTTGGAGGAGATCAGACGCAGGAAGTTGTCCCGGAAGGGGATAATGGGGCTGAGGTGAGGACTTGGAGGAGGACGAATGCGAAGGCTGAGTTTACTCTGAAGAGGGCAATCTCACCTGATCTATTTGATCACATCTTGGGGTGTGAATCAGCTGCGGAGATCTGGAGAGCCCTGGATGGGCTGTTTAACAAGAAGAATGTAGCGAGGCTGCAGTTCTTGGAGAATGAGCTGGCAAGGTCAGCTCAGGGTGATCTTTCTATCTCCACTTTCTTTCTGAAGTTGAAGAACTTGTGTGCTGAAATCTCAGCATTGGACCCTGATGAGCCTATCTCTGAGGCGAAGCTGAAGAGGCACATCATCCGCAGCCTGCGGAAGGAATATGTTGCCTTTGTGACGTCGGTGCAGGGATGGGCAAATCAGTCGTCTCTGTTGGAGCTGGAGAACTTGCTTGCATCGCAAGAAAGTTTGGCAAGGCAGATGGCGGGGGTGTCGGTGGCTGGGGGAGATGGCGAAGTTCTCTTCTCCGGGAAGAAGAAGAAGTGGGACAAGAAGAAGAAGACCGCTGGAAGTGGCTATGGGCCTTCAACTTCTGGGCAGCAGGAAAGGGGGTATGCTCCCAAGGCTGACGGGAAGAAGAAGAGTGAAGGTCCAAAGTGCTTCAAGTGTGGCAAGTTCGGCCATATCAGGAAGGATTGCAAGGTGGTCACCCAAGCTGGGCATGCTGCAGAGAAGGAGGAAGCTGAGGCCAGGCACATTCAAGGAGGTTGGGGAGGAGCCTTCTCGGCTTCTGTTGGAGCTTCTGCTCCTATCAACTATCTGGAGGATTGGATCGTGGACTCGGGGTGTGGTCATCATCTCACCGGAGACGGGACCAAGCTTTCTTCTACACAGCCCTATACAGGTAACAATGCAATCATTACTGCTGATAATACTGTTCATCCAGTGGAGAAGGTGGGGGTTGTTTCCTTGGGCAGTGATAGAGGGCCACTTACCTTGAAGAGTGTCTATCACGTGCCTGGTATGAGGAAAAACCTGTTCTCCGTGACCAACGCTGTAGACGCTGGGTATCACGTTCTGTTCGGCCCAACAGAAGTGAAGTTTCTACGCAATGTTGAGGCCGTAAAGGCCGAGGTCGTCCATGTCGGGAGACGGGCAAAGGACTTGTTTGTTTTATCAACAAGTTCCTACGTCGACAAGATGAAGACGAATGATGGTGCCGTTATATGGCATGAGAGGTTGGGGCACGTAGGGATGGACAAGCTGAAAGCAATGGCGGTAAGAGGTCTGGTCAAGGGCCTGCCAAGTCTATCCTCCTACGGTGAAGGTCATGTTTGTGAGGGATGTCAGTTCGGCAAGTCTCATCGACTACCGTTTGACAAGTCGCAGACAAGGAGTAGTGTGCCGTTGGAGTGCATCCACGGTGACTTGATGGGACCAACTGCTACCCCAAGCCTCGGAGGCAGCAGGTATATGCTGGTGTTGATCGATGATTACACCAGATATGTCTGGGTTTATTTTCTGAAGGAGAAGGCGGAGGCGTTTGCCAAGTTTGTGGAGTTCAAGGAGCTCGTGGAAGGTCGGCTAAGACTGCGGGTGAAGAAGCTGAGGACTGACAACGGAGCGGAGTTCACCTCCAGTGAGTTCTCTACTTTTTGCAGGAAGGCGGGCATCCGGAGAGAGCTCACTTGTGCACATACTCCACAACATAATGGAGTTGCAGAACGGAAGATTCGTCATCTGACGGAGACCTGCAAGTGTTGGCTGCATGCCAAGAGTATCCCAAAGTCCTTCTGGGCGGAGGGAATGTCTTGTGCGGCATACGTCATCAACAGGATGCCTTTGAGTCCCATCAACATGTTGACTCCTCATGAGATGATGTTCAAGGAGAAGCCAAGTGTGGCACACCTTAGGGTGTTTGGATCCACCTGCTACGTGCATGTTCCAGATGCTCTTCGAACGAAGCTAGATGCGAAAGCAAGGAAGCTAGTCTTCGTGGGATACGATGAGAGGAAGAAAGGCTGGAAGTGCATGGACCCGGAGACGCGGAGATTTGTTGTATCTCGCGACGTCGTGTTTGATGAGGTGACATCTTACAAGGGGTCTTCTGATGTGGAGCTACCAGAGAGCAGGGTGGAGGTGCCGGAGAAAGCTGTGGAGAATCTTCAGGTGGAGCTACCTGTGTCACCAGGTGGTCCATCTCCTTCTAGTTCCGAGACGGGGGCTTCTGGTTCAGGGAGCAGGGGGAGCGATGCTCCTAGCACGTCTGGAAGAGGAGCTAGGGAAGAAGCAGCGGAAGATAATGCAGTTCAGGGGAAGGAGCTGAGGAGGTCAAAGCGAGCGATCATCGCCCCTGATCGTTATACAGGAGGAAACGCAGTGAGCTTCGTCTCATGTTTCTTCGCTGGTCCCTTGGATGAGAGGGAGCCGTCGAGCTTTGAGAAGGCCCAAGGCGTGAAGGAGTGGGACGTTGCAATGCAAGAAGAGATGGCAGCTCTTGAGAAGAATGAGACCTGGTCTCTTGTGCCCAAGCCCAATGGCACTACTCCTGTAACATGCAAGTGGGTTTACAAATTGAAGAAGAAAGCTGACGGCAGTATCGAGCGGTACAAGGCTCGTCTTGTAGCTCGGGGGTTCTCGCAGCAATACGGTGAAGACTACAATGAGACATTCAGTCCGGTGGCAAAAATGACTTCAGTTCATTTCATCATTGCCTTGGCGGCATTCAGTGGATGGGAGATTTGGCAGCTCGACATCAAGAACGCTTTCTTGTACGGCGAGATCGACAAGGATATCTTCATGGTCCAGCCGCCAGGCTTTGTGTCTGAGGATTTTCCGGAGCATGTCTGCAAGCTGAAGAAGGCCCTGTATGGGTTGAAGCAAGCGCCGAGGGCGTGGTACGGGAAGATCGCAGAATATCTCCTATTCTGTGGGTTTTGTGCTTCAGACTCAGACTCAAGCTTGTTCGTCAAGAAGAGCGGGGAGCTTCAGGTCATCGTGCTGTTATACGTCGACGATATGATCGTGACGGGGAACTCGAAGGAGGAGGTAGCGCAGCTGCGGGCCGAGCTGTCTATCAGGTTCGAGATGAAGGACTTAGGTGAACTTCACCATTTCCTTGGACTCGAGGTGCAGAGGAAGGAAGGTGGAGTGTTGGTGACCCAAGCCGGATATGCGGAGCGGATCGTGGAGCGGTTCGGCATGAAGGAAGGGAAGTGCACTTCCACACCTCTGGAGAAGGCTATGAAGCTTCGAAAAGATGAGGGGAGGATTATGCAAGATCCGTTGGTGTTCCGAGCTCTGGTTGGGAGCTTGATCTATCTGACGATCACGAGGCCGGATATTGCATATGCAGTTGGCAAAGTGAGTCGATTTATGGCGGAGCCACGGGTACCTCATCTGCTAGCGGCCAAGAACATTCTGAAGTATGTCAAGGCGACCTCGGACATGGGTCTCCTATACAGGAGGGATGCGGGCTTCGAGGTGCATGGATACATGGATGCTGATTACGGGGGAGATTCGGATGATCGGAAGTCGACATCTGGATTCGTCTTCATGGCGGGCCCTACGGCTATATCTTGGTGCAGCAAGAAGCAGGATTTCGTATCGGTCTCTACCACAGAAGCGGAATACAAGGCTTCGGCCTTGGCAGCTCAGGAAGCCATCTGGCTTAGGAGGTTGGTGGGAGACGTCCACAAGGAGGTTCGGGAGCCGACTCTGCTACGCGGTGACAACGAGAGTGCTCTCAAACTAGTAACCAATCCAGTTTGTCACGCGAGGACCAAGCATATCGAGATCGAGCATCACTTCATACGGGAGAAGGTGCTGGAGGGGTCTCTTTCGGTCGAGCATGTGCGGAGTGCGGACAATGTCGCAGACATCTTCATAAAGGCGCTGGCAAAGGGGCCGTTCACACGGCTAAGGAGCCTATTGGGGCTGGTTTCAACTTCCCACTTCAAGGGGGAGTGTTGAAATTGTTGAAGTGGAAGTTTGGAGGTTTTTGGACCTGGGCGGTCTGGGAGGAGGTCGGGCGGTCTGGCGAGATCGCACGACTTAGCGGTCTGGCTCTGCGGTCTGGCTTGTCTTAGCCTAGTTGCAGTCTCCTGGCATGATCGCTGGTATAGGTCCAAGTCGGCTGGAGGTGAGGCCGCGCGGTCTGTCTCTGATCGCGTGGCGGGTTGATCATCTTCAGGTTCTTCCAGGTTCTCTCCGGAATGCGGTCTATGACCGGGCCTTCTGGGAGTATTCGCGGACTAAGGGTCTTAGTCGCGCGGTCTCAGTTCGCGGTCTCAGGAGGAGACTGGTATACGAGCTGGTTGCTGTTCGCGGTCTCAGGAGGAGATCGGCATGCGGACAGGAGTTCGCGGTCTGTTGGCGAACTGGCTGTGTTCGCGGTCTCTGGCGAACACAGGAGGTGAATAGCTTCGGGCGGTCTGGCGAGCTCTTTGTGGAGTCGCGGTCTGCTGTGAGAGTGGTGGTCTCTCATGGCGACATTGAAGTTGGCGAGTTCACCAAAAATGAAGCAGAAGTTATGTTGCTGATCGCGCAGTGTGACCGGTCAGGTCGCGCGGTCTGGGGGGTGGTGATCCTATCTCTAGGATGGTGACCAGATCAGGTCTCACGCCTATAAATAGGAGCCACTGTTGCAGCAAAAAAAGTGACACACCAAGCGTAAGCTAAACTTTCTTCTTTCCTGCGGTCTGTGTTTATGTGACCGGGCGGTCTCCTGATTGAACTTCTATTGTGCAGCTTCTGCGGATAGTGCGGGCAGCAGTGATCACCTCTTCCTCTGAAAGTGGTCGGGCGGTCTGCGGCTTGGAGTTGTGGTGCTGGAGTTTAGAAGAATCAGGAGGTCTGAAGGAGTGGGCGGTTTGATAAGCGAGCTGGGTGTGTTCTGTGATCGTCAAGTCGCTGCGGTCTGGCAGCTAGTGAGATCGCAGGGAGGTCGCGCGGTCTGAGCGGTCTCAAGTTATCTTCAGCATTGTATCTTTCCTTTGTGTTTGTGCTGACGAAATCATGTCTCGTCAAGCATGCCTCGCCTTGTAGTTTTTGAAGTACTGCTATCAATAAAGATCAGTTGTTTGCCTTCATTTGTTTCTGGTTGTTTTGGCTTTTATCTCTAAGTTGACTAGCTCCTGCTTGCTCCATAAAGATTCGAAAAAATTTCACAGTTTTTGCCAGGGCCTTCACCTCCATCCACTTGGAGAAATAATCGATCATCACCAGGAGATATCTCCTTTGCCCACTTGCCGGGGGGAATGGTCCCACCAGATCCATTCCCCAAATGGCGAAGGGCCAAGGGGTGGTGATTGACCGAAGACGCTGGGCTGGCTGTAATTGGAGCGGAGCATAGAGTTGGCACTTTGAGCATCTCCACGCTCACCGCACCAAAAATGTTGGAACCCGGATACCGGTCCAACTTGTTCGAGACTTGGGGAGTAGCTTGAGTTACTTCTCTCCTCGTCAGATCCTAGAACTAAGTGTCCCGAACTATGAACCAACCCTCACTGGTTGTTAGGTAGCTCCCTAAGAATGACCCACTGGCTGCAGCAGGGAGGTCCCGCCACTAACCCGGAAATCTAACTTGATTTCCCCTCCCGAAAACCAGAAGCTGAGCCTGTCTCAGACAGCACGAGGAAGAAAGCACAGGCTTTCTCAAGGGGGTGGATCTCTCCCTGATCTGAGACATAATGTGTCCTATTTATAGGGAAAGACTTCCCAGGGGTAGAATGGTCCGGATGACCTGCGGATAGCGTAACTCCGCCTTACTGTTTTAATAAACGCACTCCAAATTGGTCTGCAGATAGCCAGACTCCGCTGTCCCGAAGGGCTATAGGCAGACCACCGGGGGTGCCCGGATGATTCTATTCCCCAGAATCTGACTCTACTCGCCGAGGGAGGCACCGGTCTACTCTCTAGGCCTCCTGACTCTACTCGTCGAGAGAGGCATCGACCTACTCGCCAGGTGCCTTAGGCTCTACTCGCCGAGAGAGGCATCGGCCTACTCGCCAGGTGCCTTAGGCTCTACTCGCCGAGAGAGGCATCGGCCTACTCGCCAGGTGCCCTCGGCTCTACTCGCCGAATACGGGTTGTACACTATGGTCTCAAGCAAAGTCCTCGTGCCTTGTTTGAAAATTTTAACGAGGTAATCAAGATCATTGGATTTGTCCGCAGTTCTGCAGATCACTCTCTCTTCATTCGCAAGACCCCTCGTGGATTGGTAGTTCTGGCTGTCTACGTCGATGACATCCTTCTCACTGGTGATGATGCTGAAGGTATCACCCTTACAAAGAAACATCTCCTTCAACACTTTGTGACCAAAGATATGGGGACTCCCAAGTATTTTCTAGGCATTGAGATCTCAAGGAAGCATAACTCTATTGTCCTCTTACAACGCAAGTATGCTATTGACCTTCTGAAGGAAACAGGTCTTCTTGGTGCTAAACCTGCTAAGTATCCAATGGCAATAGGAGACGACAAACTCTGGAATGACAAATCTCCTCCTCTTCCTGATAGCACTAGATATCGTCGTCTTATAGGCAAGCTCATCTACCTAACTGTAACAAGACCTGACATCTGCTATGCTGTTGGGAAGGTCAGCCAATTTATGCAAGCACCAAAGGAATGTCATCTTCAGGCTGCTTTGAAGATAGTAGAATAGGTTAAGGGATCTCCAGGAAAGGGACTTATGTTCCAAAGGAACAACCATCTCAAGATAGAAGCCTATTCAGATGCTAGCTACGCTGATGATAAAGGGGACAGGAAATCCACGTTTGGGTTCTGTACTTTCATGGGAGAAAACCTGGTGAGCTGGAAGAGCAAGAAACAAGCAGTAGTATCCAGATCAAGTGTTGAGGCCGAATACAGGAGCATGGCCCAAACTACATGTGAGTTAAAGTGGTTGCGAACTCTCCTTCTAGACTTTGGAGAATTTTACAACTATCCCTTGCCAATGTTCTGTGACAACAAAGATGTCATCTATATATCTCAAAACCCAGTCTTTCATGAGAGAACCAAACACATTGAAGTGGACTGTCATTTCATCGGGGAAGAAATCTTGAAGAAACAAATCTGCACTCCCTTTGTAACTTCGGATAAAGAGTTAGCTGATATCTTCACCAAACCCATATCTTCATCCTTCTCTGATGTGTGTACCAAGCTAGGCATGATTGATATATATGCTTCAGCTTGCGGGGGAGTGTTGAAGCCATGCAGTCTCGAAGAATTGAAGCTAAGCGGTCTCACCCCAGCGGTCTGTGCGGTCTCCAAGAATCAGACCGCGACTTCTCCTCAGTTGTACAAGATCGCACTGTATGAAGATCAGTGGTCTCCACTAACTACGGTCTGTGCGGTCTCCCAGCATCAGACCGCCACTTCTCTTCAAGTATGCGAGATCGCGTCTTGTGAAGGTCCCCAAGAATTGAAGTCGCGCGGTCTCGAGCTAGTGGTCTGTACGGTCTCCAAGAATCAAACCGCGACTCCTCCTCACATGTGCGAGATCGCGCCATGTGAAGATCAGCGGTATCCAGCTCCAAACAACGGTTTGATAACCGCGGTCCGCGCGGTCTCTCAGTATCAGACCAAACTGCAGTCTGCGCGGTCCCTCTGTATCAGACCGTCGCCTCTCAGATATACCAGATCGCTTCATGTGAAGAGAAGAGATATGGGCCCCGGTCTCTCCCTTACGGGGGAGTGTCCGCCAAAGCGGTCTCACCGTCCGTCGGTCTCCTCGGTCACACAATCTTCTTCCTGCCGTGTGACCGCCCGTTCTCTCTCCAGACCGCGGAGGTCGCTGCGGTCTCGTTCTTCCTGACCGCCTGACCGCCCAGCCTGCTTTATGTATTGTATTTGTATTTTACTCTTTCCCTCCTAGTCTATATAAAGGAGGCAATACTCTTGTATTTCTCAGATTTTTTGGAAATAAAAATTTCTGTTATTTTCAAGTTCTCACAGTTATTCTTAAATCAAAGGGATGCGGAAAACTGTGTTCCAACAATCTCCTCTTTTTTATAATAACAAATCTAATATAGATAAATCAGATTCATATATAAGAGATGTGTTTTTAAAAAGATATATGACACTAATATAGAGATATTAATAAGAATTATAATTATAGATTGTTTAAAATGTGATCCCCCTACTTAAGTGCTCCCCCTTAGTGTATGCTCTCATAGACTATATCCATGCTCCCCATTAAGGGTTTCCACTTCACTTTGCCTGATTCTTGAGAGATGGGAGTGACCCTTTACTATTTGGTGGTTTTTGATGAACTGGTCCAAGAACTGCTGCGTCAGTTCGGTGAAGTTTCTAATGGTTCCACTCCGAAGAGAGTGGAACCGAGTTCTCGCTTGACCCTTCAAAGTGGCCGGAAATACTTGGCAGAGTAATTGATCGAGAACGTTATAAATTCGGAGAATGGTGGAGAAGTGATTCACGTGCTCTTTGGGGTCTTCCGTCCCGTCGTAAGACTCCATGCTCGGAAGCTTGAATCCCTATGAGATCGAATGCGCCAGGACCTCAGGTGTAGTGAGGAACAATTGCGGCCGGGATGATACACGTGCGCCGCTTGGCGGCCTACGTGGTTGTATTCTTCTGCTATCAGCTCTCTTATCTCTTCTTGGGTTAACCTTCCAGGGAGGTTCTCGGGGCCATCCGCCCTTTGGCGATGATGTTGCGGGCCAACTTCGGCAGGCCTAGCCAAACGGGCGGGTGCACAGTGCTTGCTACTGCTGAGAACTCGGAGTCCTCTTCTTGGTCGTTCTCTAGGGCTTGATCTAGAAGCGGAGGAGGCAGCTTGGCTGGCGCAGGGGGTATTGTGGGAGCCTGGACTGTTCCCAAGTTTCTTAAGAGGTTCAACATTTCAGCATTTTGCTCTTTATTGTGATTACGCGTCCTGCCAGTGCGTTCACGGGCGCGACCACTGTCTCATCCAGTTGAGGTGCACTGATGAGGGAGTGGGAAGGACCAGGATCGACACGTCCTTCGCGGGCCGAACCTTGGGTTTTGCTTTTGCTTCTCCTTGTCAGGGTCTTTAGTCGCGAGTATCGTTGGGCAGAGAATGCTGTCGTCCGGATCTTCAGATATTTTGGAACCTTGTTCCCACAAGCGACGTCAAACTGTTGCGACCCACTCGAGGCTCCTGAAACTGGTCTAGATTTGACCACCTTAGCTAGGAGCGATCGAGTGCGCAATCAATCACAGAGAAATGAGACAGCTAGAAAAGAACCTTTTAACCGTGGAAAACCCCAAAAAGAGATTAAAAAAACCACGTGGTCGGGATGGTGCCGACCAAACTTCACTATTCTTGGTTGTTGTACAATTTTTTTAGGGAAGGTGAGGGCGACAGGCTGCTCCTCGTTACAACTTGTAGGGAGAGAGAGACACGTTCGGAGGGTGACAGACCACATATCGCGAAGCTAAGTCTTTTTTCTTGTCGTAGTGGGGAGCACTGTTCTCTGGGCGGTTTGATGTATTTTGTGGATGCTCGAAGGCTGACGAAGTGCGCTCTGCACGTCTTGGTGTTTGCGGCGTGACGGGAAGTGCCTTGCTCGTGGCAGAATGAATCTTGTGCTGGAGCGCTCGAAGGAGGATGAAGGTTTTCGAAGGATCTTCAAGGCGCTCGATGATCTTCGAAGGGGCCTTCGAACGCGAAAGAGGCCTTCAAGGGATTCTGGAGGGAGCTCTGGTGCACATAGGAGGCGGAATCCGAGGAGGAAATGATAGAAATGGAGGAGGGCCTTAGGGTCCTATTTATAGGTCACATTGGTGGTTATGGTGGTTACACGGTTCTCCGCAAACCATAACAACTTTTTTTACTACTTGCAAGTCAATTTCATAAGGTTTACGACGCGCATTATTCAAGTATTTTTCTATATGCAGACCGATATAATTTCAGATAAAAACATCCACCCATAATGAATGGTTATGCTGACGGTTATGCGGGTAGTTACCTGCTCACCGAAGGGTGGAGATCGCGTGGGGATGATCGGACGGCAGAAACGGGACGACCGGTGATGGCGGCCGACCGGGGGCAAGACGCATGCGGGCGGCAACAAGGCGCGGCGACGGTCGGCCTTGAGGTCGGTCGTAGGCCGTGCGGCGGGACGGCGGGGCAGCGGCCGGCCGTGAGGCCGGTCGCTGGCCACGTGGCCGCGCGGGGGTGGCCGCTCAACACGGCAACGGTCGGCCGTGACATCGGTCGCGGGCCATGCGGCTGCACCAATGAGTGTTTTTTTCTTTTAATATTGTATAAAGTTTTTTCGTGTTCACGAAAATTTCGGCGACGAGAACATATTTTTTATTGTAGATAAGAGACTTTTCTTATAGGAAACCATATTTTTCAAAAAAAAAATACATAAATTAAAAAAAATTGTAAATTTTATAATAAAGAAGATTAAAATCGAGAGTTCGTGTTATTTCATATAGTATAGATATAATATATATAAGATTTTCCTATATGATTTGTCTCAGGAAAAAATTCAAACGGTTGGTCGAGACTTTCCCCAAAGTCGAGCCGATTCGTTAAGTAAACCGCCGGCCGAAATTAAAATTTGTCACCAGGGACATGTCGTGACTCATGCAAGAAAAAAAAATCAATAATCAATGGGAAGCCCACATTTGGAATTGGAGAGCTGAAGATTTATAATTTTATATATTAATTAATCAAAGCCTAAATTACTATTTAAAATATTTAGACTATTCACCAAGTGGTTGCTTGGTAGTAGCTATTCTAATTTTAAAGTGGGAATTTTTAAAACAATTTTAATGAGATTTAGGAAACCGATATCTTTATATATAGTATAGATATATATATACACACACATGAGTGACAGTATACAGGGGGCTCGTGTGGCCACGATAGAATTTTGATCGCAACAGAGTCATGGTCACTGTTGCGATGACACTCCCACGACTCGCAGCTGCACACGTGACACCTCACTCTCTCTCTTCTCTTTTTTCCCTTTCAAAATCACATTTATTTATTTGATTTTACAATGACGATTAAATGATATAATAATTATGACAATTTGAAAACATTTTGACAACTCGATCTTGAAAATTTTATTTTTAATTTTGTTGGATGCATAATTATATAGATGCACATTATAATTTAAATTATTTTGAAATAAAAAAAAATTATGGCTTTAGATTAAAAAAGCAAGGGCTATATTGACATTATGAATATTTCAACAAGGGAGACTTTTTCCTTTGAATATACTATAGATAAAGAAAAAGTAATCTTTGGTAAACATTGGTCTAGTTGGAACATAGATAGACACATCATGTTTAGCACGCGTTTGGACTGAGAATAGTAAATTATGATATGCATTTGATCTATTTTTGCAAGTGTTTCGTAGTGCGCAGGTTCAAAAATCATATATAATAAAAATCTTGGAAGCCACAACAAGTATCGAGCCTAAATGATGAGTCAAACGACCAATTCTGCAGACTAATTCAAAACCACGATACTTGAGAAATTCAATTCCTTCGGGTTCGGGTCAAAACCTAACCAACCAACCGTTGAAATGAATATATAAGAGCTTATTTGGCACAGCTTTGCGTAACGGGGCTTTGCCGAGAGTATCAGTCTCCTCGCCACGTTGTTGAACCCATGCTCGCAAATACAGTATGAGTCGGAGAAGAAACGAAGTTCTCAATTCTAGAAGACTCTGGAGCACTTCATGATCGCCGCTCTCTACAATGACGATTTGTGATCGTTGTCCGGAATACGAACACCGATGTTTCGTCAAACACGGCCTTAAGCTCAGTTTAACATAGAGGGTCGACCAGTCCGGCAAATGCCACCACCTGCACGCCAAGGCAATCCACACTTATGTGGCTTTCCCTTTGGCTCAGTTTACCGTGTCACGTGTTTTCAAATCTCTATAGCACTTCATTTTTTACTACACCCATAACCTCAATTTTAAAGTCAGTCGAGTCGATCACATTGTGTTCGTTGTTCGGGTGTCGTCGTCTTTGACACGAGTATTTAGGTATTTAGTAAGCACAGATTCACCTTTATTTAGAACTTAATTTGGAGAAATAATTAGGTGTGCGCGCGTACTATTCTCTTCATGCGAGGGGAATTTTGTATGTTCGAACTATGATCGAATCGTCAGCCAAATACGAAGAGGAAGAAGAAAAAAATGATCGGACGGCGAGCAACCTGTGCGCGCACCATGCTCTCTATGTGGTGTGCGTATAAACAATTTTGTTCCTTAATTTGACATCCAAAGGGATCAAAATTCATAAATGCGGTTGCTATCTCCACCGCAACCATTACTCTTAACGGTTCGGGGGGTCCCAACTAACGGTTCGGAGTCGACACCCACTTCCTTAAGTACTGACCCGTGCCATCCGCCGTCCAACAAGAGCGATTGATCAGAACCGTCCGATCTAGGAACATGATTCAGAACTCGTCTTCTTAATAAATTCACCGGCATAATCCAAAAGCGAGGGGGAATCACGGTATCGCTGGGCTCCACAAATCGGCAATGGCGCCTCCTCCGTCGCCTGCACATGGCATGTCCCCATTCCCCAAATCCCCTTCAATAAACCTAAACCCCCTCCTCTTCAAATCCCCCTCAGCTCTTCCGCCGGCGATGCCGATCGACCTCTCCGACGATCTACGAAGCCTGAGCTTCGGATCCCAGACCATCTCCTCCTCCGCGACATCGGGCTCGTCGTCCTCGTCTTCGTCCTCCTGCGAGCCGTCCAATTCGAGGGCGGTCACTCTCGGCGCCGATCCATGCCACGACGCGATCCTCCGGCTCGCCAATCCCGACGGATTGATCGCCATGTCGGACCTCCGGTTCATCCAGCGCCTCGGCTGCGGTGACATCGGGAGCGTGTACCTTGCTGAGGTGAAGTCCGACGGCGGCGACGGGGGAGTGGTGGTTGCAGCGAAGGTGATGGATAAGAAGGAGCTGGTTGGGAGGAACAAGAGCGGGAGAGCGAAAACGGAGAAGGAGATCCTGGAGATGCTCGATCATCCCTTTCTTCCCCGGTTGTACGGATGCGCGGAGAACGAAAGGGTAACTTCTCTCCTCACTGAGTTCTGCCCCGGCGGCGATCTCCATGTTCTCCGGCAGCGCCAACCCCACAAGCGATTTGATGAGCATGCCGTCAGGTGACCGAAATTTACCGCTAATTTTTTGTCTTATTTCATTCATGATTGATTTTTTTTTTTAATTTTAACAAATATTTTGCTTATTGTTATATGCAATCTTATTTTGGATATATATACAAATCATTTTATTGTTGATAAATTAAAAAAAAAAGATAAAAATAAATTTTAAATTATTCAGTGCTTGCATTTTCTATCCTAAATATATTTAAATTATTCTATATCTAATTTTTATCTAAATAATAATCATATAAATCATTAGAGGAAATGAATTTTTCATTTAATTGTACAAGAGATTCCTTAATCTACGCTGACACATACATAAACATTCCTTAATTTCACAATTCAAAAACTATCTAAACATTTCTTTATTTTATTCGATTCTTTTAATCTACTGTTCCTTTGTTTTAATTTAATTCTGAAGATAGAAAATCTGCATCTAATAAATAAATTTCTAATTTTGCTCTGCCACCTAATGATAAATTTCTAATTTTGACCGTCAACATATATTATATTCCCAATTTCATGTATTTAATCAGGCGGCGCGGGCTTTTAACATGACTGGTTGTGACCGCTGCCGAGAAAAAACACTAGTTTTGAACATAAAAGTGGATGCAGCTCCTTAAGTGAGATCGGGACGTCACGAACGTCGGTTCATAACCACCGCGTTCACGACCGCCAGCACTGTGCCAAACGGATTGGCAACATATTTTCTGTTCGTGCACTTTTTCTCATACCCGGCTTGACAACATATTTTGTGTTTATTACTCCTTTAAAATAATTCTCACGCTTAAGACAAAACTCAACAAAAATTGCAAGGATGATGAATCAATTTTTTTAAATTTAATAGAAAACATATAATCTGTGGTGACGATCGTGAACATGGTGATTATGAACCGTCGTTGGTGAACCCTACCTCACCCAATGAACTTCGTCCACCTGTATGTTCAAAGCTAACTTTCTTTTCTTTGCGGCGGTCATAACCATGGGTTAGAGGGGGATAAAATGCACAAATACAATTTATGGTAAAGTGCACTGATCCAACGGTTCACGTGGATCAGTGCACACATCTCAAATCACACACATATCAAAACGCATTGCATTGATTCACGTGAACCATTGGATCAATGCATTTTTGTCTAAGCTCGCCGGAGCCAAAAAGTCGTGTCTAACAGAGTCTGCCAAAAATTGTTCCAGTAATTTTAAATTCAATCTAAAATTTGGTTTGGTGATATTTTTTAGGGCGCTGCTATTAGCACCGCAGTTTTGGCTAGTCGCACCGCAATTTCTCCTAATTTTTCACGTCTTTTGAAATATGTCTTGTACATGCACTTTTAGGAAAATTGTCCAACACGAAAGTTGTAGATTTCGACGAGATCTACAACTTTTGTGTTGAACACTTTTCCTAAAAATGCATGTAAAAGGCGTACTTTGGAAATACGCCCTGGTTTCACGCATTTTGGAAATACGCCTTGTACATGCATTTTTAGGAAAAGTGTGCAACACGAAAGTTGTAGATCTCGTCGAAATCTACAACTCTCTTGTTGGACAATTTTCCTAAAAATGCATGTACAAGACGTATTTCCAAAAGACGCAAAAAATTAGAAAAAAGCGGGAGGTGCTAATAACAGCGCCCATTTTTTTATTAATAGGGCAAAGGATAGGTAAGGTACTGTTTTAGGATTAATAGATTATTTTAAATAATTATGCTAACCGTTCTTTTACTACTAATAAATGTGGACTTGGCGTGAAAATACTTTTTTTTTTTTAGTTGAATTCAAGCCGATTCTGTGGTGCGCCGCCGTTGTTCGGCGGTCGTTTGGCGGCGCATTGTCGGCAATCGGCGGAAGACCGGTGGTTTTTGCAGGGCGGCTTCAGTTGATGTCGGAGACTATTTTTTTTATTTTGAAATTTTATGATAATTTATGTAGATGCCAATTTCGGTTTGCAGGTTCTACGCGGCGGAGGTGGTTGCGGCGCTGGAGTACATTCACATGCTGGGCATCATCTACCGGGATCTGAAGCCCGAGAATGTCCTGGTCAGATGTGACGGCCACATTATGCTCACCGACTTTGATCTTTCCCTCAAGGGCGGCTTGGGCTGCTCTCCGGCGGCACAACTTGTCCGCAGCCACCAACCTGCGGTGTCTTCATCTTCGCCTCCGGCTAACGACCCCTTCGCCTCTGCTACCGGCATGTCGGCTTGCATCCTCCCCAACTGCATCGTCCCGGCAGTATCCTGCTTCCAGCCGAAGCGTCGCCGCCGCAGAAAGCCAGTCAGCCTCGGCGGACTCTCCGGCAATTTGGTGTTCGTCGCCGAGCCGGTCGACCTCCGGTCGATGTCTTTTGTGGGCACGCACGAATACCTCGCGCCGGAGATCATATCCGGCGAGGGGCACGGCAGCACCGTCGACTGGTGGACGCTGGGAATTTTCATCTTCGAGCTGCTGTACGGGTCGACGCCGTTCAAGGGGGCGGACAACGAGATAACGCTGGCGAACATCGTTGCCCGCGCGCTGGAGTTTCCCAAGAAGACGCCGGCGACGGCCCAGGCGCGGGACCTCATCGCCGGATTGCTTACCAAGGACCCGGAAAAGCGACTGGGGTCGAATTTGGGAGCCACCGCCGTCAAACAGCACCCGTTCTTCAGCGGGGTGAACTGGGCGCTCCTCCGCTGCGCAGCTCCGCCGCACGTGCCCCCGCCTTTCGTAGCTGCCGGCGGCAAGGGGAGCTTCCATGATCTGTCGAACGACAGCTGCTCCGGAACGCCGGTGGAGTACTTCTAGCTATCGCCAGGTGACTTGGCGAAGGGAAGACGATGAAGCTTTGGGGCCGGCGGGGGGTTGCCGGACGTCGTCGGTCCCCGGGAGCACGGATCAGATTGCGGGGTTTGCGAAATGTGCGCGGATACAGGGAGCAGCTAGCGCAGGACGCAGGCCTTTGAGCGGCCGCAAAAGCTCCGCCGCGGCTTTCTCGACGGCTGCGTTTTCGTCCGCTCGTTTGTACTTTGACATTGGGTTATAGAGAGTGGTCAATATGGGTATAGAATTAAAACTAGCTGTTGCCGGAAATAAAAAAATATATATATTTATTCGCGTAATTGTGATAAAAAATGGAGAAATTCGAGGCTTTTCATTGTACTCGCAGTCTTGGTTAGGCGAAATTTATAAATGTTTTAATAGAGATACTTAAATATTTTGCAACATTTGGTACTATTGCGGGTCGCTTAGGGCTCTCGGTAGACCGTTTTACTTGAACCACCTTAGCTTGGGAGCGAACCAAGCGCGCAAACAGTCAATTTGAGATTCGTTGATTACACTTGGACTTTTTAGCGTGGAAAACCCGGAAAGGGTAAAAAACCACGTGGCCGGAGCTGTGCCGACCAAACTTCACTATCTTCTGAGAGGTTACAATCCGGTGTTTAGAATTTGAGCGCGACAGGGCGCCGCTCGTTACAATATTAGAGAGAGAGAGAACGTTCCGAGGGTGACAGGCAGGTGTACAACCCTGAATTCGCCGAGCGAACCCCCGGGACTCAAGAGGTATTTAAGACTTGTTTTTCCTACAATGGCCGAGGACAAGAATAGGGGGAGGTAAATCAGTCATCCCTTGTTAACCATGGCCGGCTCGGACACGGCCGCTAGCGCCGGCGGCGAGACCAGCAGGGGGTTCGCCCCTAGCTGGGTCTCGCCCAGCCCCAGCAGAAGGGCGAGACCAGCAGGGGGGCCGCCCTTAGCTGGGTCTCGCCCAGCCCCAGCAGAAGGGCGAGTCGCTAGCGCCGACGATAGCAATTCCGCCGGGCGCTAGCCAATCTAGCCCAGGGGGGGAGCTCCTCTCGCCCCGCCCCAAGGCAAGGGGGCGAGCTCCTCTCGCCCCCATCCCCTCCAGGGGGGCGAGCTCCTCTCGCCCCCCGCGCCCCCAGCAGAAGGGCGAGACCAGCAGGGGGGCCGCCCCTAGCTGGGTCTCGCCCAGCCCCAGCAGAAGGGCGAGTCGCAAGCGCCGGCAGTAGCAATACCGCCGGGCGCTAGCCAATCTAGCCCAGGGGGGCGAGCTCCTCTCGCCCCGCCCCAAGGCGAGGGGGCGAGCTCCTCTCGCCCTCGCGCCCCCAGCAGCAGGGGGGCGAGACCCCAGGGGGGCGAGCTCCTCTCGCCCCACCCCAAGGCAAGGGGGCGAGCTCCTCTCGCCCCCGTACACTCCAGGCGGCCGATCCCCGCGAGGTACCCTCTCTCGCCCAGTTTCGGGGGGAGGGTTTGGTCTGCGTTTAGCGCTGCGGAACAGCGGGATTTGGCTATCCGCAGGCCAAATCCGGGGGCATTTTGGTAACTTCGCAAGCAGTTTTGGTTATTCGCAGCCCGAATCCCGAAATCCTATAAATAGGACCAAGTGGGCACCATTTGGAGAGGATCATTCTAGGCTATCCCTCTCCCTCCCCAAGTCTCTCTAGGGGTGCGGAGAGCCTCCAGTGGTGCCCAAGCTTAGTAGTGGCTTGGGAGGGGAAGTTCCTAAGGGGTTTCCGGGTATGTGGTGGGACCTCCCCACTAAGCCCCTGGTCCAGTCCATAGTTCCTCAACCTTCAACCTAGAGCTCTCCCTTGGGCGAAGTAAGGGTTGGTCGCCCCTCAGCTTGCTGAGGGCCCCGAACTCCACAGAGGCCGAGAAATCGGTTTCAACATTATGGTGCGGTGAGCGTGGAGTGTGACCGATTCAAGAAACTCTCGAGATGAGTCATATGGACGGAGGTGGAGGAAGATCCGACCAAGGTCACTCGCAGCCCCCGGTGGCTGGGGTGACGTTGGAGATGTTCGAAGATTTCAAGCAAGAGGTCTTGCAGACCTTCCAGGTTGCTTTCGCCATGATAGTCGGAGGCAGAAGAGGAGATGGTCCGGAGATCCCGCCCCAGCAGATGGACGAGGGAACTCTCGGCCAACATTCCAGGAAAGAGGTACCAGTGGGGGGGGAGGTGGGGAGGTACCATACCCCCACTCGCCCCGCCCCTGCAAAGGGGCGAGCTCAGGAGGGAGGCGCCCTCCCAGCTCGCCCCGCCCCTGCAAGGGGGCGAGCTCAGGAGGGAGGCGCCCTCCCAGCTCGCCCCGCCCCTGCAAGGGGGCGAGCTCAGGAGGGAGGCGCCCTCCCAGCTCGCCCCGCCCCTGCAAGGGGGCGAGCTCAGGAGGGAGGCGCCTTCCCAGCTCGCCCCGCCCCCTCAAGGGGGCGGGCTTAGGAGGGAGGCGCCCTCCCAGCTCGCCCCGACCCTTCTAGCCCAGTCCCAAAAGGGGGCGAGCGGGGAGGCATCCGGCCCCCACTCGCCTCACCCCAAAAAGAGTCGAGTGAATATTGGTGGGCGAGACCACCCCGGGTGGCGGCTACCCAATAGCCCGGCAAGCGCAGAGACCGGCAGTTCGACTCCGCGAGAGCAAGGAAGGAAGGGCTTTCAAAAGAGAAGATCCAACCGCCCGAGGTGGAGGCAGGGGTCGAGGACACCCCCTCCACCGCCTCAGCAAACCGTGGCGATTGGCCAAAGAAGGAGGAGGAACCGCGCGGGAGGAAGAAGGGGCGTCTGAGTGGAGTTACCCTACTGTGAATTCCACGATGAGGAGAGGCACGCGACGTTCGCCTGCCCTGAGTTCTTGGGAATGAAGGAGGCGAGGGGTCCGAAGCCGCAACATCAACAACCAGAAGAAGTCGAGGAAGACCAGGCCTGGGAGTAGGAGACCCAGTTTGGTTTCCGTCCTTAGTTTCTTTTTTCTAAGTCCATGTGTATCCACGTTTCTTTTTCGTGCCTAGTGTTCTCACATGTATTAGGATGATCAATATAATGAAAGATTATCAAAAAATACTTAGCTCCGATGCTGGCCCGCTGACCATGCCCCCACCTAGCTGGCAGGGCCGGGGACAGCTCGGGGGCAGGGAGTTTCTTAAGTGACTTTCACCTCGGATGGTTCCGCTGACCGGGCTCTCTCTAGCCGACAGGACAGGTTGACCTCCCAGGGAGGGAAAAATATTTGTCCACCTCTAGTTGAGCCCGGCTCCTGGAGTGTGTCGACCTTGCATCCACCTCTAGTTGAGTCTGGCTCCTCGAGTGTGTCGACCTTGTACCCACCTCTAGTTGAGACTGGCTCCTAGAGTGTGTCGACCTTGTATCCACCTCTAGTTGAGCCTGGCTCCTAGAGTGTGTCGACCTTGTATCCACCTCTAGTTGAGCCTGGCTCCTAGAGTGTGTCGACCTTGTATCGACCTCTAGTTGAGCCTGGCTCCTACAGTGTGTCGACCTTGTATCCACCTCTAGTTGAGCCTGGCTCCTAGAGTGTGTCGACCTTGTATCCACCTCTAGTTGAGCCTGGCTCCTAGAGTGTGTCGACCCTGTATCCACCTCTAGTGGAGCCTGGCTCCTAGAGTGTGTCGACCTTGTATCCACCTCTAGTTGAGCCTGGCTCCTAGAGTGTGTCGACCTTGTATCCACCTCTAGTTGAGCCTGACTCCTAGATTGTGTCGACCTTGTATTCACCTCGGATGGTTCCGCTGACCAGGCTCTCTCTAGCCGGCAGGACAGGTTGACCTCCCAGGGAGGGAAAAATATTTGTCCACCTCTAGTTGAGCCCGGCTCCTGGAGTGTGTCGACCTTGCATCCACCTCTAGTTGAGCCTGGCTCCTAGAGTGTGTCGACCTTGTACCCACCTCTAGTTGAGCCTGGCTCCTAGAGTGTGTCGACCTTGTATCCACCTCTAGTTGAGTCTGGCTCCTTGAGTGTGTCGACCTTGTATCCACCTCTAGTTGAGCCTGGATCCTAGATTGTGTCGACCTTGTATTCACCTCGGATGGTTTCGCTGACCGGGCTCTCTCTAGCCGGCAGGACAGGTTGACCTCCCAAGGAGGGAAAAATATTTGTCCACCTCTAGTTGAGCCCGGCTCCTGGAGTGTGTCGACCTTGTATCCACCTCTAGTTGAGTCTGGCTCCTAGAGTGTGTCGACCTTGTATCCACCTCTAGATGAGCCAGGCTCCTAGAGTGTGTCGACCTTGTATCCACCTCTAGTTGAGCCTGGCTCCTAGAGTGTGTCGACCTTGTATCCACCTCTAGTTGAGCCTGGCTCCTAGATTGTGTCGACCTTGTATTCACCTCGGATGGTTCCGCTGACCGGGCTCTCTGTAGCCGGCAGGACAGGTTGACCTCCCAGGGAGGGAAAAATATTTGTCCACCTCTAGTTGAGCCCGGCTCCTGGAGTGTGTCGACCTTGTATCCACCTCTAGTTGAGTCTGGCTCCTAGAGTGTGTCGACCTTGTATCCACCTCTAGTTGAGCCTGGCTCCTAGAGTGTGTCGACTTTGTATCCACCTCTAGTTGAGTCTGGCTCCTAGAGTGTGTCGACCTTGTATCCACCTCTAGTTGAGTCTGGCTCCTAGATTGTGTCGACCTTGTATTCACCTCGGATGGTTCCGCTGACCGGGCTCTCTCTAGCCGGCAGGACAGGTTGACCTCCCATGGAGGGAAAAATATTTGTCCACCTCTAGTTGAGCCCGGCTCCTGGAGTGTGTCGACCTTGTATCCACCTCTAGTTGAGCCTGGCTCCTAGAGTGTGTCGACCTTGTATCCACCTCTAGTTGAGCCTGGCTCCTAGAGTGTGTCGACTTTGTATCCACCTCTAGTTGAGTCTGGCTCCTAGAGTGTGTCGACCTTGTATCCACCTCTAGTTGAGTCTGGCTCCTAGATTGTGTCGACCTTGTATTCACCTCGGATGGTTCCGCTGACCGGGCTCTCTCTAGCCGGCAGGACAGGTTGACCTCCCATGGAGGGAAAAATATTTGTCCACCTCTAGTTGAGCCCGGCTCCTGGAGTGTGTCGACCTTGTATCCACCTCTAGTTGAGCCTGGCTCCTAGAGTGTGTCGACTTTGTATCCACCTCTAGTTGAGTCTGGCTCCTAGAGTGTGTCGACCTTGTATCCACCTCTAGTTGAGTCTGGCTCCTAGATTGTGTCGACCTTGTATTCACCTCGGATGGTTCCGCTGACCGGGCTCTCTCTAGCCGGCAGGACAGGTTGACCTCCCATGGAGGGAAAAATATTTGTCCACCTCTAGTTGAGCCCGGCTCCTGGAGTGTGTCGACCTTGTATCCACCTCTAGTTGAGCCTGGCTCCTAGAGTGTGTCGACCTTGTATCCACCTCTAGTTGAGCCTGGCTCCTAGAGTGTGTCGACCTTGTATCCACCTCTAGTTGAGCCTGGCTCCTAGAGTGTGTCGACCTTGTATCCACCTCTAGTTGAGCCTGGCTCCTAGATTGTGTCGACCTTGTATTCACCTCGGATGGTTCCGCTGACCGGGCTCTCTCTAGCCGGCAGGACAGGTTGACCTCCCAGGGAGGGAAAAATATTTGTCCACCTCTAGTTGAGCCCAGCTCCTGGAGTGTGTCGACCTTGCATCCACCTCTAGTTGAGCCTGGCTCCTAGAGTGTGTCGACCTTGTACCCACCTCTAGTTGAGCCTGGCTTCTAGAGTGTGTCGACCTTGTATCCACCTCTAGTTGAGCCTGGCTCCTAGAGTGTGTCGACCTTGTATCCACCTCTAGTTGAGCCTGTCTCCTAGAGTGTGTCGACCTTGTATCCACCTCTAGTGGAGCCTGACTCCTAGAGTGTGTCGACCTTGTATCCACATCTAGTCGAGCCTGGCTCCTAGAGTGTGTCGACCTTGTATCCACCTCTAGTCGAGCCTGGCTCCTAGAGTGTGTCGACCTTGTATCCACCTCTAGTTGAGCCTGGCTCCTAGAGTGTGTCGACCTTGTATCCACCTCTAGTTGAGCCTGGCTCCTAGAATGTGTCGACCTTGTATCCACCTCTAGTTCAGCATGGCTCCTAGAGTGTGTCGATCTTGTATCCACCTCTAGTGGAGCTCGGCTCCTAGATTGTGTCGATCTAAGGCCCCGAGCAGATACCGCTGACCGGGCTTATTGATGCCGGCAGGATAGGAGACTCACTCGGTGAGGCAAGCTATTCATGCTGGTTAAAGCCCCGATGCAGGCCCGCTGACCAGGCTCCCACCTAGCTGGTAGGGCCGGGAACCGCTCGGGGCAGGAAGGAAACATGCTCCACCTCCAGTTGAGCTCGCTCGTCTAGCGAATGGCCTGGAGTGTGTCGACTCTTCTCCACCTCCAGTTGAGCTCGCTCGTCTAGCGAATGGCCTGGAGGGTGTCGACTCTTATCCACCCCTAGTTGAGCTCGGCTCTTAGAGTGTGTCGACCTTGTACTCCCCCCCCCCCCCCCCCCCCCCCCCCCCGATGCTGGCCCGCTGACCAGGCTCCCACCAAGCTGGCAGGGCCGGGAACCGCTCGGGGCAGGAAGGAAACATGATCCACCCCTAGTTGAGTTTGGCTCCTAGAAGGTGTCGACTTAGGCCCCGAGCAGAGACCGTTGACCGGGCTCTCACTAGCCGGCAGGGTGGGAGGACCTCTCGAGGAGGCTTTATGTTTTTCCTCAAAATAGCTCCGTTCGCCGGATTCCCAGTGATGCTCGTCGAATATGCAGGGTTGGACGTTTCTTTTCGAGCGCATACCTCGCTCGAAAAGAGCGGGGATTGTGTACAACCCTGAATTCGCCGAGCGAATCCCCGGGACTCAAGTGGTATTTAAGATTTGTTTTTCCTACAATGGCCGAGGACAAGAATAGGGGGAGGTAAATCAGTCATCCCTTGTTAACCATGGCCGGCTCGGGCACGGCCGCTAGCGCCGGCGGCGAGACCAGCATGGGGGCCGCCCCTAGCTGGGTCTCGCCCAGCCCCAGCAGAAGGGCGAGACCAGCAGGGGGGCCGGCCTTAGCTGGGTCTCGCCCAGCACCAGCAGAAGGGCGAGTCGCTAGCGCCGGCGGTAGCAATACCGCCGGGCGCTTGCCAATCTAGCCCAGGGGGGCGAGCTCCTCTCTCCCCGCCCCAAGGCAAGGGGGGCGAGCTCCTCTCGCCCCCATCCCCTCCAGGGGGGCGAGCTCCTCTCGCCCCCCGCGCCCCCAACAGAAGGGCGAGACCAGCAGGGGGTCCGCCGCTAGCTGGGTCTAGCCCAGCCCCAGCAGAAGGGCGAGTCGCTAGCGCCGGCGGTAGCAATACCGCCGGGCGCTAGCCAATCTAGCCCAGGGGGGCGAGCTCCTCTCGCCCCGCCCCAAGGCAAGGGGGCGAGCTCCTCTCGCCCCCGTCCCCTCCAGGGGACGAGCTCCTCTCGCCCCCGCGCCCCCAGCAGCAGGGGGCGAGACCCCAGGGGGGGGGGGGCGAGCTCCTCTCGCCCCGCCCCAAGGCAAGGGGGCGAGCTCCTCTCGCCCCCGTCCCCTCCAGGGGGCCGAGCCCCGCGAGGTACCCTCTCTCGCCCAGTTCCGGGGGGAGGGTTTGGTATGCGTTTAGCGCTGCGGAACAGCGCGATTTGGCTATCCGCAGGCCAAATTCGGGGGCATTTTGGTAACTTCGCAGGCAGTTTTGGTTATTCGCAGCCCGAATCCAGAAATCCTATAAATAGGACCAAGGGGGCACCATTTGGAGAGGATCATTCTAGGCTAGCCCTCTCCCTCTCTCTCCCTCCCCAAGTCTCTCTAGGGGGTGAGGAGAGCCTCCAGTGGTGCCCAAGCTTAGTAATGGCTTGAGAGGGGAAGTTCCTAAGGGGCTTCCAGGTATGTGGTGGGACCTCCTCACTAAGCCCCTGGTCCAGTCCATAGTTCCTCAACCTTCAACCTAGAGCTCTCCCTTGGGGGAAGTAAGGGTTGGTCGCCCCTCAGCTTGCTAAGGGCCCCGAACTCCACAGAGGCCGAGAAATCGGTTTCAACAACAGACCACCTCTCGGAAAAACTAAGTCTTTTCCTTCTGAGAACGGTAGAGAACGAAAGTGAGAATGCCTTGTCCGCTTTCGTGAAGACGAAAGTGAGAGCGCTGTATCCGCTTTCGTGAGAGTGAAAGTGAGACTGCCGAGTCTCCTTTCGGGACGAGGGAAAACTTCAAGTCCACGAAGGAGATCTTCAAGCGCCGAAGGAAAAATCAGTGGAAATCTTCAAAGAGCTCTCTCTGGTCCTCAAGGCGGGTGCCCTCTCAAATGAAGCCTAGGGGGTCCTTTTATAGCTTTGGCCGGGGGTAGCCCGGTAATTTTGCCGTTATAACCACCATAACCACCTGGGAGGACAAATCATATTTTTCGATTCAGAGCCCACGGATCACCATTTTTCGTAAATGACCATCCTGCCCTTCGAGGAAAGGCGACAAGCTGTTCCGGAAAAGTGAGAAACTGAAAAGACAAAAAGTGAGCGAGCCGAGTCGTAAAAGTGAGCGAGTCGGAAATGTGAGCGAGTCGGAAATGTGAGAATGCTCCGAGCGCGCTCAGAAGCGTTCTGAGCGCGCGACGAACATGGAAGCGCTTTGAACGCGCTTAGAGGCGTTCTGAGCGCGCGTGAGCGCGGAGGCATTCTAAGCGCGCTCAGGAGCGTTCTGACGAGGGCGCGAATATGGGAGGGCCCCTTGCAAGCCCCCCGGTGAGGAAAGCAAAAGGAGGAGGAGGCTCGGCCGTACCCCGCATCGGGGAGGGGTGCGGCTTGGCCGCACCTTGCAGGGGGGGGGGGGGGGGGGGTGCGGCTTGGCCGCACCCCAAAAAGGAGGGGGTGCGGTCCGGCCGGCCGCACTCCTTGCGGCGAGGCCGCACCCCGTGGGTGCGGCTTGGCCGCACCACGTGGGTGCGGCTTGGCCGCGCCACGTGGGTGCAGCTAGGCCGCACCCCATGTGGGGTGCGGCTCGGCCGCACCCCATGTGGGGTGCGGCTCGGCCGCACCCCATGTGGGGTGTGGTCGGCCGCACCCCATTAGGGGTGCGGTTTGGCCGCACCCCATGGGGTGCGCGGTTTGACGCGGCCCGCTCAGCGGGGTCGGCGTCGCCGTGCGCGTTGCGGTTGGCGTGCTTAGCGCGTATTTTCGGATTGACGATTGGTGGCGGGAATGGCGGTTCCGGCTTTGATCTCCCACTCTCTCCCACTAAAGTAGTGGGGGAGTGGTTTATGAGAGTAACCTCTCTTTAGTGGAGTTTTCTCTAGACGCATCCCAAGGCCTTTATGGGTGTATAACAGGTATAATATTTTGAAAAAATCTAAGCATTTTTTATAATATTATTGGTCTTGAATTAAATAATCTCATTTTTGTTTTCATAAATACATAAAATTTAATTTGGACCATGACATTGACCCCTCTATTTTCTCATGAAATGGATAGGATCTATTTAATTATTTTGCCATTTTTATAATAAATCACTCAATTTTATGTTTTTATTGAAATACGTATATGTTTTGCAATTTTTTATAAATTTTTTTTTCGTGCGTTGTTTTTTTTTCGCGTACATCTTGCACAAAATTATAAGTGTTGTGAGTCGCACACGGCTCTTCCGCGGTCCGGTCTAAATCGACCGCCTTAGCTCGGGAGTCGAGCCGGTGCGCGCAAACAGTCAATGTAGACGGCAACAGACAAGGAGACTTTTTGCCGTGGAAAACCCCAAGGCGGGGTGAAAAACCACGTTGTCGGGACGGTGCCAACCGAACTTCACTATCTTCCCGGGAGGTTACAGCTTTCGGAGAAGGAGAGGGCGACAGGCAGCGCCTCTTTATAATTTTGAGTGAGAGAGATGCTCGGAGGGTGACAGGCCACCTCTCACGATGCTGAATGACTCGGGAAAATATTCTAAGTGTTGGTCCCTTCGGTTGTAGAATTGTGCTTTTGATGATGACCGCTTCGCTGACGCTCCGAGCTTTGCCTTGTTCAGGGGTCTCGCTGCACGTTGGGAGAGCGTATATGCTGGAGTCAAGTGCGTTCGTCGGAGGCGAACGGACAACGCTCGCTTTAGCGGAACGGACGGCGCTCACTTCCGCGGAACGGACGACGCTCACTTCGGTGGAACGATCGGAGTCCGTTGGAGGATTTTCCGGAGGCAGAGTTCCTTCAGAGAGAGAGAAATCCGATCCCCAAATGAAGACCCCTGGGGTCCTATTTATAGGATTCGGAGGTGGTTATGGTAGTTATGGTGTGCGGTTAGCATTTTTAAATAAATAAGTAATTAAATAAATATAAAAAGAGGATGATCGGACGGCCCATACGCGATCCTTCCATGATCGGGCGGTTTGGTAACCGCCGGGCGGCGATCTCGCCGGAGCGGCGACGCCGGCCACCGCCGAAACCCCAAAAATGGGCGGCGGTGGCGGCGGCCTTCTTCCTCGCGGGGAAGAAGGGCCGGCCGCCGCCCTCCCTCAAGGAGGGAGGGGCGGCCGGACTCCTCCCTCGAAGAGGGAGGGGCGGCCGGCCCTTCGCAAGGAAGGGGCGGCCGGCCCCTTCTAAGGAAAGGGGCGGCCGGCCCCCTCCAAGGAAAGGGGCGGCCGGAGCCGGCCCCCTCAAGGAGGGAGCGGCCGGCCCCCCTCAAGGGAGGGGGAGGCCAAGGCCGGCCCCCTCAAGTTGAGGGCGGCCGGCCGGTCCGACCCCCTCCAAGGAGGGGGCGGCCATGACCGACCCCCTCCAAGGGGACGGCCGAGGCCGCCCCCCTCAAAGAGGGGGCGGCCGGCCCCCTCGAAGGAGGGGCGGCCATGGCCGACCCCCTCCAAGGAGGGGTTGGCCAAGGCCGGCCGGTCCCCTTGAGGGAGGGGCGGCGCCCGGTAGCCGGCGGCCGGCCTCCCTATCGAGAGAGAGGGGGCGGCAGTTAGCCCGGATTGGGCTTGGCAGTTTGTCCGTCGTGGGCGGTTACGCCGAGTGGCGGTTATGCGGAGTGGGCAGTTACGCCGAGTGACGGTTACGCCGAGTGGGCGGTTACGCCGAGTGGCGGTTACGCCGAGTGAGCGGTTACGCCGAGTGGCGGTTATGCGGAGTGGGCGGTTACGCCGAGTGGCGGTTACGCCGAGTGGCGGTTACGCTGAGTGGGCGGTTACGCCGAGTGGCGGTTACGCCGAGTGGCGGTTACGCCAAATGGGCCGTTACGCCGAATGGGCGATTACGCCGTTTGCCTGCCACGTAGGAAAGAGAAGTTTTGTCCGGTCAAAGATTTGACCGGTCATTGAGGGAGTGGGGTTAGTGGAATTTTGGGAAACCGTCCACTAACTGCCGGTCCGGTCCAAAATATGCGGACGTATCAATTGCCCCCAAGACCTTTGACGGGGAGAACGCTCGGCTAAGGAGGAGAAGGTCTTTCCTCTACAGACGCTTGTTTCCATCATGGCGTAATGCGACGAGATTGTGCGCGAGGTAAGTGAATCTGTTGCGGGGATAAGTTGTGGAGAAGGGGCGGAGTACCCAAACGAGCGCGGTGAGTGGAGTGTCGCCGGGGCGCAAGCGGGTGCGCCCCGGGCTGCCGCTTCCAACAGCGTGCACGGGCGTGCGCGCCTCGGGTGAATGCGCGCGGGCGCGGGCGCCCCGTGGGAGTGCGCGCGGGCGCGCGCGCCCCGGGAGAGCGCGCGCCGGCGCGCGCGCCTCGGGAGAGCGCGCGCCCCGGGCGAGCGCGCGCGGGTGCGCGCGCCCTGGGCAAGCGCGTGCGCCAGTGAGCGTGCGCGGGCATGCGCGCTCCGGACGAGCGCGTGCGGGCGTGCGCGCTCCGGGCGAGCGCACGCGGGTGCGCGCGCTCTGGGAGAGCGCGTGCGGGCGTGCGCGCTTGGGGTGAGCGCGCGCGCTCGCGGTGAGCGCGCGCGGGCGTGTGCGTGTAGGGCGATCACGTGCATGCGTCCGCGCCTATCCACCGCGTCCGGCCGTATGCCTGGGGAGCGCATCGCGATATTTCTGCATGTGGTGCCCTTTGACCGCGGAGATGCGTGGGGAGTGTAGGGGCTAATGTTGGCCGATTTTTAACTTGTTTTTCGGCTTTGCTCTTGCAGGGATCTAAGCGTGGAGGTTCCGGGCGCCCGATGAGAGGTCTATTCTGAATGTTGAAGGTATCGCTGTCTGGAGGAAGCGGTATAATGTACCTGACGACTTAGAGATCAAGGTGCCGGGGATCCAAGAGCGGGCCCAAAATCCTCCAACCGGATGGATGACCATATGCGACTCTTCCTTTCGATCTGGCTTTCGCCTGCCTCCGTGCGAGGAGGTAGCGGAGATTTTGATGTTCTTTGCGTGTCCGGTCTCTCAGTACACGCCATTGGGCATGATGCGGATGATGGGTTTAGCCGCCTTCTTTCGAGAGCACGGGTCTCGGATTTCGCTGGACTTATTCCGCGAGTGGTGCTTTGTTGAATCTGATGGTGGTGGACGCATCGGGGTTCACAGCAATAAGCGATGGCTCATGTTTGAAAGTCGTGTCGATCGTCGGCATGGGAATACCTTATATGGATATGTTCGCAATTCCTGGTCTCTTCCTGAGGAATGGAGATCACTTCCAGGTCGTAGTCGCAGAATTTCTGGAAGAGAACATGAGTTTGCCTCGGTGCTAGGCTTTATGGACGCGGGTTCGCTATCAAAGGCCCTTTTCCACTTGTCGAAGGGCGTGGAGGAGAAGCGTTTGCTTCTCTGCGGGTTGTCCACTGACGCAGGATGTTCTGTTGCGGCTCCTTTGGGCCGCGGGACGAAGAGGCGTCTTGTCTTTCGTAGTGTTGATCGAATTTCGGCCCCTCGATCTCCAGACAGAGGGGGAGAGCAAGTAAAAGATGCGACGGTTGGCGAGTCTCAAGCCGAGGGTGCGCCCGACGTCTCAGATGTGGAGGTACTCGAGTCTCCTGCCCCCCGAGTTCCCGATGAGGTCCCTCGCCGGCGCCTGGTAAAGGGAGTACGAGTATCGTCGTCGCTGGAGGCGATGAATGATGCGGTGAGCGTGATTTCAATTCTCTTGTTTTTTCTTTCTAATGTCATTCGTGTTCTGAGCATTTTCTTGTTGCTTGCAGATTGGTGTTCAGACGAATATCGCCCTCACCTGAAATGACCATTATGTTGGTCTGAAGGATAGCCACGAGCAGCTTCAGAGGGAGCTCCGGGAGTCCCAAGAGTCCCTGTTGATTTCCAGGGGTAGACGGGAGCGCGATGTGTCACGATTCAGCCAGGTTGAGTCTGGTCTGCGCGCCGAGCTTAGACAGTTACAGGGGGAGCTTCGTGCTGAGAAGGAGCAGGCAGACGAGTTCGCCCGTCTTCGGGTGGTGGCCCTTGAAGACGTGGCTCGTTTGGAGGCAGAGGTGTGGCGCCTTTCGTCCCAGGAGCGAATTGCCGAGTTAAAGGCCACGGGGGTTGCTGAGTACCGAGATTCGCTTGACTACGAGCAGGATCGTGTGACCTTTGCCGACGAGATCCGTGGTGAGATTTGGAGCTCAGAGGTGGAGCCACAGCTGGAAGATGAGCGCGAGGTCGCCTTCCGTCGAGGTGCGGCGAAGGCTTTTCGCCTGATCGCTAGAGTCCGTGATGTGGACGTGGAGGGCCTCGGGGTCGGCGGCCTATCTGAAGATGATGCCGATGCCTCGGAGGGCGAGGCTAGCGTCTGACGCATAGCCATTTGTTTGCATTCTTGTACTTTATGTGTATCCAGTTGTATGTTGTTCGTGTGTTTGCCGTGATATCTGTCCCCGTTCGTTGACCGGATTTTGTACATCATCTTGCTTTGTTTTTGTGATGATATGTTTAAAAAGACACCCGGGGGAGTGTGATTGTGAAAGAACTCCGTGGTTGTTTTATTCGTCTTGTTTGGCGTAGTTGCAGTCCTTTTACCGAACTTGCCTAAGAAGAGCTGAATCTCTATTTCTTGTTCTGGGCGAGGGCCGTCGGTCCGATCGTCCGTTAAGATAGGTGTTGGTACGGTCCTTTGACCGACTTTGCCTTCAAGGAAGGACCGAGGGTCCTATCACTTGTCTTAGACGAGGACCGAGGGTCCGGTCGTCCGTTTTCGATAGGTGTAGGTGCGATCCTTTGACCGACCTTGCCCCCAAGGAAGGACCGAGGGTCCTGTCGCTTGTCTTAGACGAGGACCGAGGGTCCGGTCGTCCGTCTTCGATAGGTGTAGGTGCGATCCTTTGACCGACCTTGCCCCCAAGGAAGGACCGAGGGTCATGTCGCTTGTCTTAGACGAGGACCGAGAGTCCGGTCGTCCGTCTTAGATAGGTGTAGGTACGATCCTTTGATCGTTCTTGCCCCCAAGGAAGGACCGAGGGTCATGTCGCTTGTCTTAGACGAGGACCAAGGGTCCGGTCGTCCGTCTTCGATAGGTGTAGGTACGATCCTTTGATCGACCTTGCCCCCAAGGAAGGACCGAGGGTCCTGTCGCTTGTCTTAGACGAGGACCAAGGGTCCGGTCGTCCGTCTTCGATAGGTGTAGGTGCGATCCTTTGACCGACCTTGCCCCCAAGGAAGGACCGAGGGTCCTGTCGCTTGTCTTAGACGAGGACCAAGGGTCCGGTCGTCTGTTATGATAAGTGTAGGTATGATCCTTTGATCGACCTTGCCCCCAAGGAAGGACCGAGGGTCCTGTCGCTTGTCTTAGACGAGGACCAAAGGTCCGGTCGTCCGTTATGATAGGTGTAGGTACGATCCTTTGACCGACCTTGCCTCCAAGGAAGGACCGAGGGTCCTGTCGCTTGTCTTAGACGAGGACCAAGGGTCCGGTCGTCCGTTATGATAAGTGTAGGTACGATCCTTTGATCGACCTTGCCCCCAAGGAAGGACCGAGGGTCCTGTCGCTTGTCTTAAACGAGGACCAAGGGTCCGGTCGTCCGTTATGATAGGTGTAGGTACGATCCTTTGACCGACCTTGCCTCCAAGGAAGGACCGAGGGTCCTGTCGCTTGTCTTAGACGAGGACCAAGGGTCCGGTCGTCCGTTATGATAGGTGTAGGTATGATCCTTTGACCGACCTTGCCTCCAAGGAAGGACCGAGGGTCCTGTCGCTTGTCTTAGACGAGGACCAAGGGTCCGGTCGTCCGTTATGATAGGTGTAGGTGCGATCCTTTGTTGCCGCGCCGATCCTATCGCCGGGCATTGTTCTGGTGTTCTTCCGGTTGCCGCAGGGTCAGCTCTTCCTTCTTTCTCTTTAGTCCTCCCTCGAACTGCTGGCGATGGGCCTCTATCGCTTCGTCAGCTGCAATTTGAGTCTCTATCTGGTGGATGAGGTCGGGATAGCTTGGGACGGTTTCCCTCATCAGAGTTGAGTAGAAACCGCTGGGTCGGAGTCCGCCAAGGAAAACCCCTCGTAAGAGCTCTGGGTCTACCCCAGGGATTTGTCGAGCCTCGGTGGTGAATCGACGGAAGAAGTCCTTAAGTGTTTCTCCTTCGTTCTGACGTATTCCGGAAAGGTGGGAGGGATCCCGGACGACTCTTCTGTTTGCCACAAACTGTTCGACAAACACTTGGGTCAGCTTGACGAAGTTGTTGATCACCCCCTCTTTAAGCGAGTGGAACCACGTCCGGGCCTGCCCCTTGAGCGTCGCTGGGAAGACTTGGCACATGAGTTGATCACTAGCGTTGTAGATGCGCATTACAGTTGCGAAGTGGTTGATGTGTTCGAGGGGGTCGTTGGTCCCGTCAAAGGTTTCCACGCTGGGCAGCTTGAACCCACGCGGGACTGGGTAAGCTAGTATCTGGGGAGTCAGCGGGGATCCACGTCCGAGTGCCCCCCGAGCATAGGCGGAGGGCCGCCCCAGTTGTCTGCATTCTTCTGCTACTACCTCACGGATTTCCTCCTGTGTGATTCTCCTCATCTCCTGATCGGGGACTGTAGCTGCCGAATGGTGGCGGTGAAGCGGATGGGTGGAACTAGCGGTGTCGGACTGCCCATCTCTCGCAGTGTGATGTACGTCAGCGGTATGTCCGCCGCGGAGTTGGCTCTCTGCCAGAGGTGGTATGTCGTTCTGTTGTGGAGGGGGATTGGGAGCACGCGGTGCTGCGGCGTTCCTGAGGAGCAGGAGCATCTCGGTTTGGAATTCTTCCAGTCGGTTCATCCGCTCCTCCATGGCCGCCATAGGCGTGGCGACCACTTCTTCAGCGGGGGCGATGTTGACGCCTGAGAGCGAGGGCGCAGATCCCGGCCGCCCTTCGTGAGCGGGCTCTTCGGTCGTACGAGCAGCCTTTCTTGCCATTTCTGTTGGTCGAGTATCACTGTGTTGGGATACTGTCTTCTGAATTCTAGAGCTTTTGGGAACGGTTCCCACAGACGGCGCCAAACTGTTGCGGGTCGCACACGGCTCTTCCGCGGTCCGGTCTAAATCGACCGCCTTAGCTCGGGAGTCGAGCCGGTGAGCGCAAACAGTCAATGTAGACGGCAATGGACAAGGAGACTTTTTGCCGTGGAAAACCCCAAGGCGGGGTGAAAAACCACGTTGTCGGGACGGTGTCGACCGAACTTCACTATCTTCCCGGGAGGTTACAGCTTTCGGAGAAGGAGAGGGCGACAGGCTGCGCCTCTTTACAATTTTGAGTGAGAGAGATGCTCGGAGGGTGACAGGCCACCTCTCACGATGCTGAGTGACTCGGGAAAATATTCTAAGTGTTGGTCCCTTCGGTTGTAGAATTGTGCTTTTGATGATGACCGCTTCGCTGACGCTCCGAGCTTTGCCTTGTTCAGGGGTCTCGCTGCACGTTGGGAGAGCGTGTATGCTGGAGTCAAATGCGTTCGTCGGAGGCGAACGGACAACGCTCGCTTTAGCGGAACGGACGACGCTCACTTCCGCGGAACGGACGACGCTCACTTCGGCAGAACGGTCGGAGTCCGTTGGAGGATTTTCCGAAGGCAGAGTTCCTTCAGAGAGAGAGAAATCCGATCCCCAAATGAAGACCCCTGGGGTCCTATTTATAGGATTCGGAGGTGGTTATGGTAGTTATGGTGTGCGGTTAGCATTTTAAATAAATAAATAATTAAATAAATATAAAAAAGAGGATGATCGGACGGCCCATACGCGATCCTTCCATGATCGGGCGATTTGGTAACTGCCGGGCGGCGATCTCGCCGGAGCGGCGACGCCGGCCACCGCCGGAATCCCAAAAATGGGCGGCGGTGGCGGTGGCGGCGACCTTCTTCCTCGCGGGGAAGAAGGGCCGGCCGCCGCCCTCCCTCAAGGAGGGAGGGGCGGCCGGACTCCTCCCTCGAAGAGGGAGGGGCGGCCGGCCCTTCCCAAGGAAGGGGCGGCCGACCCCTTCCAAGGAAAGGTGCGGCCGGCCCCCTCCAAGGAAAGGGGCGGCCGGAGCCGGCCCCCTCAAGGAGGGAGCGGCCGGCCCCCTCAAGGGAGGGGGCGGCCGGCCGGGCCGACCCCCTCCAAGGAGGGGGCGGCCATGACCGACCCCCTCCATGGAGGGGGCGGCTGGTCCCCTCGAGGGAGGGGGCGGCCGGCTCCCTCCAAGGGGACGGCCGAGGCCGGCCCCCTCGAAGAGGGGGCGGCCGGCCCCCTCGAAGGAGGGGCGGCCATGGCCGACCCCCTCCAAGGAGGGGTTGGCCAAGGCCGGCCGGTCCCCTTGAGGGAGGGGCGGCGCCCGGTGGCCGGCAGCTGGCCTCCCTCTCGAGAGAGAGGGGGCGGCGGTTAGCCTGGATTGGGCTTGGCGGTTTGTCCGTCGTGGGCGGTTACGCCGAGTGGCGGTTATGCAGAGTGGGCGGTTACGCCGAGTGGGCGGTTACTCCGAGTGGCGGTTATGCGGAGTGGGCGGTTACACCGAGTGGCGGTTACGCCGAGTGGTGGTTACGCCGAGTGGGCGGTTACGCCGAGTGGCGGTTATGCAGAGTGGGCGGTTACGCCGAGTGGCGGTTACGCCGAGTGGCGATTACGCCGAGTGGCGATTACGCCGAGTGGCGGTTACGAATTCTTAGGTTATGTCAATTTAGTCCAATTTTGTTTTGTCAATTTAGTCCAATAAATGTGAACTCAGGGACAACATCTAATGCACGCGAAGTCCGAGATGGAGGAAGGAACGCGAAGGACGTCAGTTTGATAGAGCAAAAAAACTAATTTAGGTTTGTTGCTTGTGAGAAGGCAGCGGCGTTCCAGCTTGAGCCGGCACGAAAGGCGGAGGGAAGAAATGTGAGAGGTGGAGAGGCGTGAAAATAGCGGTGGGAGGAATCATAAATTCAGAGTCGTGAAAAATTTCCACGACTCCTAAACGAGCCAAAATAGCGATCCGCCAGTAGTGGCTGTTTTCACTATTTTTGTTTAGCGTGACGGTGGAATAATCTGCAGCTGACTGCTCCCAAATCGTGGAGCCAAACAGAGCCTTATAGAGCAAAAATAGCACATTTGCATATAGAGTTGCGTGTGTTCAAAGCACCAAAAATTTTCTCAGGTGCTGCCCACCAAAAAAATTCTTGAATAAGAGGAGGTATGTACGAAAAAAATCCACTATGAATTCTTAGGCCCAATTTCATAATATCGTATAGTATTTAGATATTAGGAATAGAATTCATGTTTTGTCTTCATAAATTTTATTACTTCTTTCAACAAAATCATATTTTTTTTCTAAGTCATGTGTTTTTCTAAGATAATCATTACAAAGAATTTTGCTAAACAATTTTTAATGTTGTTGGGGAACGCTTAGGGCTCTTGGTAGACCGGTCCACTTGAACCACCTTAGCTCGTGAGCGAACTAAGCGCGCAAACAGTCAATTAGAGATTTGTCGAGTACGCTGGGACTTTTTAACGTGGAAAACCCGGAAAGGGTAAAAAACCACGCGGCCGGAGCTGTGCCGACCAAACTTCACTATCTTCTGGGGGGTTATAATTTGGACGCTAGAACTCGAGCGCGACAGACCGCTGCTCGTTACAATGATGGAGAGAGAAAGAGAACTCCGAGGGTGACAGGCCACCTCTCAGAAAAACTAAGTCTTTTTCCCTTCTGAGAACCAAAGTGAGAAGGCTAGTCGTCTTTTCCTTCTGAGAACAAAAGTGAGAAGGCTAGTCGCTTTTTCCTTCTGAGAATGCTGGAGAACGCAAGTGAGAAGGCTGGTCGCCTTTTCCTTCTGGGAATGCTGGAGAACGAAAGTGAGAAGGCTGATCGTCTTTTCCTTCCGAGAATGCTGGAGAACGAAAGTGAGAAGGCTGGTCGCCTTTTTCCTTCCGGGAATGCTGGAGAACGAAAGTGAGAAGGCTAGTCGCCTTTCGGGATGATGAAGATCTTCAAGTCCACGAAGGAGATCTTCAAGCGCCGAAGGAGAATTCCGCAAAAGTCTGCAAGGAGCTCTCCCGGGTCCAGAAGTCAAGGTCCTTACAAATGAAGCCCTTGGGCTCCTTTTATAGCTTTAGCCGGGGGCGGTCCGGTAATTTTTCCGTTGGCAGTTTCCATAAATGCTTGGTGGACGAATCATATTTTCCGATTTGGGGCACACGGATCGCCATTTTTCGTAAATGACCACCTTGCCCTTCGGGCAGTTTGGGCGGCTCGGGCAGTTCGGGCAGTTCCGTTGGAGGTGAAAAAGGCGACTGGCCGTTCCTGAAAACTGAGAAGCCTGAAAGACAAAAAGTGAGAAGCCCGAAAGACAAAAAGTGAGAAGACTGAAAGACAAAAAGTGAGAAGCCGGAAAGACAAAAAGTGAGAAGCCGGAAAGACAAAAAGTGAGAAAGCTTCCTGACTTGCGCTTAGAAACGTTCTGAGCACGCGCTAGTGCTGAAGCGTTCTGAGTGCGTAACGAACTACGGGGGCACCTCGGGCGGACGGCGAATCAGGGGGTCGCCCCCTAAAGAACGATCGGGACCTTCGGCGAGGACAAGGGCGTCGGACCGCACCCCAAGGGGGGTGGGCACGGCCGCACACCCCAGAGAAAAAGGGGGGGGGGTGCACCCCCCAAGGGGTGCGGCTTGGCCGCACCCCAAGGGGGGTGCGGTTTGGCCGCACCCCAAGGGGGGTGCGGTTTGGCCGCACCCCAAGGGGGTGCGGTTTGCCCGCACCCCCCAAGGGGTGCGGCTTGGCCGCACCCCAAGGGGGAGTGCGGCTGGGCAGCACCCCCTTGGGGGGTGCGGCTTGGTCGCACCTGTAACATCCCGACTTTTATTGGGCCACTAGACCCTTGTGAGCCCAATAAAAGTAGGCCCGAGCAGTAGAAAACGACCATTTCGGGTACCGTAGCGCGCCATTACCTCGTTATTATGAATAGTGACCGTTCGAACCCCGAATTGACTTCCGTCAGTTCCGTTGAACTCGTATGGACAATACGAGCCGCAGAAATCCGATGGAATACCAGGCCCAGCTCTACTGGATGGAAATACAGTGCGACATCCGGAATAGGATAAGAGAAGCTCAGAAGATTGACGTAGAAGCAGCCCCGATCATTCAAGCCCTGCAACATGGTGCGCAGGAGGATTACAATTTGTACGATGGCATCCTGCAGTTCAGACACCGCATATTCATCCCTGCAACAGAAGGAATTCGGGAAGAAATCCTCCGCGAAGCGCACCAGACCAGGTACTCGATACACCCGGGAGTAGTAAAAATGTATACGGACCTGCGAAGGACCTTGTACTGGCCAGGAATGAAGAGGGATGTCACCAACTATGTTGCGCACTGCCAGACCTGTCAAATGGTCAAGGCAGAATGTAGAAGCCCAGGAGGCCTACTACAACCCCTGCCCATCCCGGAATGGAAGTTCGAGGATATTTCCATGGATTTTGTCCATGGCTTACCCCGATCCCGTGCAGGTAACGACTCCATATGGGTAGTAGTGGACCGCCTCACCAAGGTAGCCCGATTCATCCCGAACCGGCAAGGTGACGGTGTCGACATTCTAGCCCGACTATTTATCGAGCAGGTAGTCCGATTTCATGGAATACCCAAATCAATCGTCTCGGACCGCGACGGGCGCTTTACATCGAAGGAATGGAGAAGAGTGCAAGCTTATCTAGGAACCAGATTAGCTTTTAGCACCGCCTTCCACCCCCAGACCGATGGGCAGACGGAAAGAACGAATCGGACGATGGAAGATCTTCTCCGATTATGCATAGTGGAACACAACGAGCCATGGGAGCAGTTACTACCTCTGGTAGAGTTTTCATATAACAACAGCTTCCAGGCAAGCATCAAGATGGCACCTTACGAAGCACTCTACGGAAGACGCTGTCGAACCCCGCTATCTTGGGCACATGATGAGGACCCCGAAGCCTTGGGAGTCACCTACATCGATGATACCACCGCCGCGATAAGATTAATCCGGGAACGCATGCTGGAAGCGCAGAGCCGGCAGGCCAAGTATTACGACGCACGTCATCGGCAAGTGGAATTCCAAGTGGGAGATATGGTTTTCTTGAAGATTAAGCCTATGCATGGGATATCACGAATCAAGAGGCAGAAAAAGCTGGACCCCCGCTATCTAGGCCCGTATCCAGTCGTCGAAAGAGTTGGCCCGATGGCCTATAGATTAGCCCTACCAGCTGAACTAGGAAACCTCCACGATGTGTTTCACGTCTCTTCGCTGAGACGCGTACTTCGCCAACCCGAGCAGCACCTTCCCACACCACCGACATCAGTACAATCCGACCGATCTGTCGACTCGAACCTGTGAAGATAGTGGACTCCAAGATCAAAGAGCTGCGGAACAAAACCGTCACAATGGTCAAGATCTTATGGTCAAACGGAGGACGCGAAGAGTTCACCTGGGAACCAGAAGCCCTCGTCCGGGAGAGATACCCGGTACTGTTTCCCCAGGTATGTCATCCTTTAAACCCCTACTTTAGCCAATTTTCGGGGACGAAAATCTCTTTATTTTTATTGGATTGTAACATCCCGACTTTTATTGGGCCACTAGACCCTAGTGAGCCCAATAAAAGTAGGCCCGAGTAGTAGAAAACGACCATTTCGGGTACCGTAGCGCGCCACTACCTCGTTATTATGAATAGTGACCGTTCGAACCCCGAATTGACTTCCGTCAGTTCCGTTGAACTCGTATGGACAATACGAGCGCAACGGAATTCGTTGCACTTCGATCCGAGGTCGTTTGGAGAAAACGACCATTTCGGGTATCGTAGCGCCACTACCTCATTATTATAAATAGTGACCGTACGAACCCCGAATTGACTTTCGTCAATTCTGTTGAACTCGTATGGACAATATGAGCGCAACAGAATTCGTTGCACTTCGATCCGAGGTCATTTGGAGAAAATAACCATTTTAGGTATCGTAGCGCGCCACCACCCAATTATTGTGAATAATGGTCGTACGAACCCCGAATTGACTTCTGACAGTTCCGTTAGGATCGTACGACCAATACAAGCACAACGGAACTCGTTGCGTCTCGATACGAGGTCGTATGGAGAGTATGCCATTTTAGTCCTATGCAGATCGCCTCAGTGCAACGCGCGATATATAAAGCACACGAACCCGGCATCGGCCCCGGCAACTCTTATCGTGCCCCCGGAGCCAAGGAGGACCCCGCCCTAAGTTGACTTAGTCAACCCCCCCCCCCCCCCCCCCGAACTCGAAATTGCTAAAGAAAAGGGGGGGGAGAGAAAAACCCCCCAAGGGGGGAGGCTGCCCCTATTTGGGCAAAGGGGGGGCAGGAGAGAGAGGAGGGGGAGGGGGAGAAATATCTCCCCCTCTCTTATCCCCACGTGGAGGAAAAGGAGGGGGGGGGGGAGAGCTCCCCCCTTTCCTATAAAAGGAGGGGCAGCCCCCTCTCAAACCCCCACCCCACTCTCTCCCTCTCAGCCTCTCCCTGCCGGCAGCCCAGCCCTCCTCCTCCTCCACCTTGCCGGAGCAAACCAACCCCAAGCCGCCACCACCTCCTCCTTCCTCATGGCCGGCCACCACGCCCCCACCACTCGAGCCCCACCTCACCTCCAGGTAGAACGCTCCCCCTCCTCCTTCCTACCTCCCGGGGGAGGCCACCTCTCTCCCCGTCGCCGGAGCGCCGCCGGCCGCCGCCCCGAGCCTTGCAAAGCTCGGGGAGGAAGCTGGCCGTGGAAGCCTTCTCCCCCAGCGCCGGTGGTGGCGCTGGGGGAGGTAGGTCCCCTCTCGGGGACCTCGATGCCGGCACAGGAGAGACGGCCGGGACGCCGGAGGACGCAGCCGGCGGCGCCCATGGCCTCCCCTCCCTCTCTCTTTTCTTTTCCTGTAGGGGATTGATCCCCTACCCCGGCGGCGGTCGGCGGCTTCAGACCGCCGGACCACCGCCGGACCACCGCCGGACCACCGCCGGACCACCGCCAGACCACTGCCGGAGGACTGCCCCCTCCCCGGCGCCCCGACCTGGGGTGGCAGGGAGGGCCCTCCCCGAGGAGGCGGCGGCGCGGCCAACTTGCATGGCCCATGCAAGCTGTGCCGCGCCTCCCCGCCGCCTCCTGCAACTCTTCCCGGTGGAGTCCGGCGACGCCAGACCGCCGGACCACCACCGGAGTAGTCGCCGGCCCCCAGCGCACCGACCGGGGGCGGCACCGACGCCCTCTTAGCGGAGGTGACGGCGCAACGGGCCTGCATGGCCCATGCAGGTCGCGCCCCCGCCTCCCGCTTTCCTCTTCGCCTTCCCCCGGCGGTGGCCGGCGGCACCAGGCCGCCGGGCCATCACCGGAGGAGTCGCCGGCCCCCGGCGCACCATCCGGGGGCGGCGCCGGCCCCTCCGACCGCTGCCCGGCGGTGGTTGAGGCCGCCTGCTGGCGGGAGCCGTCCGATCTCCCCCAGGAGATCGGGCGGCCTCCCGCTCCTCGTTTTCCCGCCCTCCGCCTCAGTATGAGTGCTCCCACAGCGGATCCGCCGCAGATCCGCTGTGGGAGCCGCGGGAGGGCGCAGGGTGCAAAACCCCTGCGCTCCCTCCCTTTCTCTAATCGCACCCCAGACCCGCCCCCTCCCTTTTCCTAACCGCACCCCAATACCCTCTCCCCTTCCCCATTTTTTTGAAAAAAAATGGGGCAGTTTCAGAGAGAGTTTTCTAAATAGAAAATGTGCCCCACCCTAAGGGGCACCCACTGTATTTTTTTGGGTTTTTTGGGAGGAGTTTTACTATTTTTAAAACCCATTATAAAGTTTATTTTAGGAAATGAAATGCCCAAATGAGTTTCTAAAATTCCCCAAAAATTAGGGGCTCTAAGTATAGGTATTTTGCAAATACTATCAAAGTTGGGAGGTGTGACCTTTTGATTTGACCCCTTAAATGCTTTTACAAACAAAAATAGACGCCCGAAAAAGAGCGAAATTTATCAAAACGAATCGGCGCCCCCTCGGCACATAATTTTAAATACCTATCAAAATTATGCGTATCAATCTAAAGAATCGACTAAGCTCGGAAAAGCAACGCAAAAATCGGAACGACATCGCGGCGCGGCACCAAAATTTAACCCCGCCGCGACGATAATAAAAGAACGGAGTCGTCGATCGAAGCCTCCTCTTACGGAGTGATTGGACTACTAACCATTCCTTCTTATGCTTTTACTGCTTTCCGTACTTTCCGTTAAATCCAGTCTCGCACTGGTCCCCCGTATTTACTTTCCGTAGTTTCCGTTAAATCCAGTCTCGCACTGGTCCCCCGTATTTACTTCTGTACTTTTCTTTAAATCCAGTCTCGCACTGGTCCCCCGCACTTATTTTCTGTACTTTCAATTAAATTCAGTCTCGCACTGGTCCCCCGCACTTACCTTCTGTACTTTCAATTAAATCCAGTCTTGCACTGGTCCTATCATTATGGCCTCTGCTTTCGGCCTACTTTTCTGTTTATTATATGGCCTTTGCTTTCGGCCTACTTTCTGCTTATCATTATGGCCTCTGCTTTCGGCCTACTTTTCTGTTTATTACATGGCCTTTGCTTTCGGCCTACTTTCTGCTTATCATTATAGCCTCTGCTTTCGGCCTACATTTCTGTTTAGTGTTATGGCCCCTGCTTCGGCCTAACTTACTTGCTAGTGCAGAGCTGCCGTGGCAACAAATGCGGTGCTTATCCTCCCTTCGGCGAGGCCTTAGTTGGGGAAAACCCAGAGTTGAGTCTCTCCTCCCAGGTTAGCCTCAAGCAAGGAGCCCTCATACCGCTAAGCCTCCCGGTCCAAGGTCGTGCGACCGGTCGAGTAGAATTGCCACGTGGCCTATGGGTTTGTTTTATACAAGCGGGTGAAGATTGATTAGAAGTGGCGGGTTGGTCACGCTCGCAGACCGTTCATACCGGTGCGGGTGGGTTTGACGACTCATGGCGACAGGGAGATGTGCAACGGGTTATCACCCTCCGAGCCTGCAGTTTTAACTCCTCTGGTCGGCCTACAAATCGGCTCGTCGGATGTCGCTCACATCCAGTTAGTACACCAAGTTGTACAGGAGGGCCTGAATGATACGGTATGACTACATTCAGAAGTGGCAAGACTGGCCACTGTCACCGACGGCCACATCGGTGAGGCCCGCGGGGTTAGCTCCCCTGCTTGAAATAAAGCGGTCTAAACTGTGTCGACACGGGGTCTTTTGTGTGCGTACAGGTTTGAGTACCTGTGTGTGTGTGTCTGCGCGTTATAGTGTTGTATACTTACTATACGGCGCGATTACAAGCTTAGGGCGGGAAGCCCTATATATATATATATATATATACGGGGATATATAGATGTTTACCTGTTGCTAACCCTCTACCTTGCTTCGGCTATTTCATTTCTGTTCTTTAGCCGCCCCCTGGATATGGATCCGGGGAGGGGATGTATTTTCTACTTAGCTCTGTGACTAACGGTTATTTCTTATAACCAATCACAGGAGACGGGACAGCAAGGAGCCCCCACACCGCAGGATGAGTTACGAGCTTTGGAGATGGCCCGTTCGATTACCCCAGCCTCTCCTCCTATCTTCAGAGACGTGAGTACGAGTGTATAAGGACTAGCCTAGGGCTCCCTTTTGTTTTAGACTATGTAGCCTGCGGGCAATATTATGTAAACGATAGGCTCCAGCCATATTTAAATGTGTAATATAAGCAGTATGCTTGTTTTCTTTATATTATCTGCTTCCGCTGTGCGATCTGATGTGATGTAATGATTCTTGTGCCTGACAAAGAGACCGCTCAGTGCTTGAGTGGGTGGGACGTCGCCACCCGGAAAGCGCCGAGTGGTCCTCTTTCGGCAGTAAGATCCCCCCCTCCCTGAACTCGGTTCAGTCTGGGGAGAGGGGGGGGGGGGGGGGGGCTTACAACACCCCCCATGGGGTGCGGCTGGGCCGCACCCTCCTGGGGGTGCGACTCGGCCGGCCGCACCCCCAAGGGCGGTGCGGTCGGGGTGCGATCGGGTCGCTCTCTCGCGGCGAGGGGTGCAGCCTGCGCGTTACCGCGCGCTTTCGTGCGCGCGGTATCGTACATACATGTGGCTTGTGCGCTCTTTGACCGTTGACCCCACCTCTCTTTTGCGGGGCTTTCTCTAGACGCGTCCTAAGGCCTTTACGGGTGTACAACATAAGCCCCCCAAACCTTCAGAGTCCGAGTTCCAGAGCGAGGAGTTCGAAGGTTTTGATTTTTTCGCGGCGGCTTTATCCATTGCCCCTTGTGCGGCGCTTTCTGGGTAGGAGTTGATGTCGGAGGGTGTTGGTTCTCTGAGGTCGTTGTGGGCTTGCTGCCCGGTATTGACATCTGTATGGGCGGAGGGGTTTCTGCAAAATAACGGATTAGCTTGCGCGGTTCTGAGCCCGCGACTTTTACATAATAGAAAATTAGCTTGCGCAAGTCTGTGCTTGCGGCTTTTTTGCACGAGTCTGTGCTCGCGGCTTTTTTGCACGAGTCTGTGCTCGCGGCTTTTTGGCACGAGTCTGTGCTCGCGGCTTGGCCGGTGAATAGCGGGTGTATTCAAACCGTGGGTGAACGCAAGGGGGGCAGGCCCCTGCGCCACTGGGACTCGACGGCGGAGGAGAAGGGCGAACCTTCAATCGACGGCGGTGCAAAGCCCCCGGGGCAGGGCCCCGAAGTGGCCGGTGAATAGCTGGTGTATTCAAACCGGGGGCGAACGTAAGGGGGGCAGGCCCCTACGACGCCGGGACTCGACGGCGGAGGAGAAGGGCGAACCTTCAATCGACGGCGGTGCAAAGCCCCCGAGGCAGGGCCTCGTTACAAAGATTTTTCTTAAGTAGATGCAAGTGTCAAAATATAGTTTTATAGTAAGAAATCATTTGACGCACAGCTTTATGTAAGATAGGATAGGTGCACGAGTCTGGGCTCGCGGCTTTTACATAATACGTAATAGAAGATAGGTGCACGAGTCCGAGCTCGCGGCTTTTACATAAATTATAAGATAAATTCGCACGAGTCGGGGCTCGCGGCTTGGTACAGAAATTGAAGATAAGTTTGCACGAGTTTGAGCTCGTGGCTTAGCCCATGGTAGAGGTCCTGGATCACTGGTAAAAGCGACGCAGGTTTTGAGCGTTCCAGGTGCGTGGCAAAGTCTTCCCTTCCGCCGTCCTGAGCCTGTATGTTCCGGGTTTCACCACTGTGGTGACTACGTACGGGCCTTCCCAGGCCGGCGAGAGCTTATCTCCTTGGGGGCCTTTGTCGGCTGCCTCGATGCTGCGTAAGACGAGATATCCTATGTTGATTGGTCTGGGCTTCACCCTCCTGTCGTAGGTCCGGGCTACACGCATTTGGTAGAGTGTCGCACGGTGAGCGGCGCCGTCCCGAACTTCTGGGATTAGATCGAGATTTTCTCGGAGCAGTCCATCATTCTTGCTGGGGTCGAAGGTTAGCACTCGAGTACTTGGAACGCCGATGTCGACGGGGATGATAGCTTCGGTTCCGTAACAGAGGTTATAAGGCGTCTCCCCCGTAGGAGTTCTCTCTGTTGTGTGATATGCCCATAGCACATTTGGGAGCGCGTCTACCCATTGTCCCCCGGCTTCTTCCAAGCGTGTCTTCAATCCTTTGAGGATGGTGCGATTTGTGACTTCTACTTGTCTGTTGGTTTGCGGATGCGCCACGGCCGTGTGACGTAGGTTGATCTTCAGATCCTCGCACATCTTGGTGAAGGACTTCCCAGTGAATTGAGTGCCATTGTCGGCAATGATCGTAGCCGGGATGCCGAAGCGGCAGACAATGTTCTTCCAGACAAACTGTTTGGCGTTTTCTTCCGTGATTTTGGCTAGGGGTTCCGCCTCCACCCATTTGGTGAAGTAGTCGATGGCTAGGATGATGAACTTCCTCTGCCTGGATGCTAGGGGTAGGGGACCGAGGAGGTCGATCCCCCACTGTGCGAATAGCTACGCACTCTGCAGCGTGGAAAGTGAGACCGGGGGTTGATGAGGTATGTTGGCGTGCAGCTGACATCTTTTACACCTTTGGACAAAAGTCGGACGCGTCCTTCCTAATCGTCGGCCAATAGAAGCCTTGACGCAGTATTTTTCGCGCCAATGCCTTTCCGCCTAAGTGCTCTCCGCAGACTCCTCCGTGTACTTCCCTGAGGGCGTAGTCTGCCTCGCCCGCCGGTAGGCATTTTAGATATGGACCTGAGAATGCCCGTTTGTAAAGCTCCCCGTCTATGATAGTGAACGATGCCGCCCGCATTCGTAGTCTTCGCGCTTCTAAGCGATCTTCGGGAAGGTGCCCGCGCTCGAGGTAAGCTCGTAATGGGGTCATCCAGGATGACTCTTCCTGGTGGATGGCTGCGATTTCCCATGGTCCTTGAATGCTTGGGATCACGACTTCTTCGATTCGGCGTCTTCGAGACTGGTAGCTGGAGGGTGAAGTGACGAGCTTGGATAAAGCATCCGCCCTGGAATTCTGCTCTCGGGGGATGTGTAGAATCTGATACGATGTGATCTTCTGAAGAAGTAATTTTGCGAACGCGAGGTACTTTACCATCTGTTCGCTTTTAGCCTCGTAGTCTCCTTCAACCTGCGAGACCACGAGTTGGGAGTCTGTGTAAATCGTTAGGTTCTCAGCTTTGCAGCTGATAGTGAGTCGGAGTCCAGCGATCAGTGCCTCGTACTCTGCAATGTTATTTGTTGCGGGGAATTTCAGCCGGAGTCCGTAATCCAGGGTGATCCCTTCGGGGCTTATGAGGAGCAATCCTGCTCCGGCCCCTTCAGCTCCTGAGGAGCCGTCGACATAGAGAGTCCAACGGGGGCTGGTGGTGTCTTTGATGAGGGTTGTCTCTGGCGGGATGGTGTATTCCACCACGAAGTCGGCGAGTACCTGTGACTTGATGTCGGGCCGAGGCAGGAATTGAATGTCAAACTCGCCGAGTTCTACGGCCCACTTTACAAGTCTCCCCGAGACTTCCGGCTTCTGGAGGATTGTCCGTAATGGGAGTTGCGTCAACACTTTAACCGCATGAGCCTGGAAGTAGGTTCTAAGCTTTCTAGCTGAGAAAACAAGAGCCAAGGCTGTCTTGTCTGCTGCCGGATATCTGGTTTCGGTGTCGGTGAGGACCTTGCTGAGGTAATAGATCGGTCGCTGCACTCCTCCTTCGTCTTTCACGAGCACCGAGCTAAGAGCCGTAGGCGACACGACCAGGTACAGGAACAGAGTTTCCCCGGGGGTGGGCTTTGACAGAAGCGGTGGCGAGGCCAGGTATTGCTTGAGAAGCTCGAAGGCCACTTGGCACTCGTCCGTCCACTGGAAACCCGAATGGCGTGCTCCCCGGAGAATTTTGAAGAAGGGGAGGTACTTGTCCCCCGTTCGTGATAGGAAACGGGATAGCGCAGCGATTCTCCCGTTTAGGCGTTGCACTTCCTTAATTGAGCGAGGTGGCGACATATCCTCCAACGCCTTGATCTTCTCGGGGTTGGCCTAAATTCCCCGATGGGTTACCATGAAACCTAAGAACTTCCTCGCCGTCACACCAAACGACACTTGCTGGGATTGAGCCGCATCTGGAAGCGACGGAGAAGCTGGAAGCACTTTTCCAAGTCTTCCAAGTGGTCGCGCCTGTGGACGCTCTTTACTAGCATGTCGTCCATGTAAACCTCCATCGTTTCTCCGATGAGATTCTTGAAGACCTTGTTCATCAGCCTTTGGTAGGTGGCCCCGACATTTTTAAGGCCGAAGGGCATCACCTTGTAGCAGTAGACTCCTCGGTCGGTGCGGAAGGCGGTATGCTCTTCGTCCGCGGGGTTCATCCTTATCTGGTTGTAACCCGAATAAGCATCCATGAAGCTGAGCAGCTCATGGCCTGCCGTAGCGTCGACGAGTTGGTCAATCCTCGGGAGGGGTAAGCTGTCCTTCGGGCATGCTTGGTTCAGATTGCTGTAGTCGACGCACATTCGCCACTTTCCCGATGCCTTTTTCACCATGACTACGTTAGCGAGCCACGTGGGATATTCTGCTTCGCGTATGAATCGTGCCTCCAGGAGTTTAGCTACCTCCTCCTCGATTGCCTTCAAACGTTCGGGGGCAAAGTTCCTCTTCTTTTGAATCACAGGTCTGCAGGCGGGGTTGATGTTTAGCGAGTGATAGATAACGTCAGGATCTACCCCGGGCATGTCTTTCGGGCTCCAAGCGAAAATGTCCTCGTTCTCCTGCAGGAAGGTTGTGAACCTTTCTCGCTCTTCTTGCGTCAAGAGTGACCCGACCTGAACAGTTCGAGTCGGGTCTCGTTGGGAAAGTGGTACTTCTACTAGCCCTTCGACGGGCGCTCCTCGTTGCAAAGTAGCCTCGTCTCGCAGGTCGAAGTTATTGATGTTGAGAGCGGTCGCCCTTACTGGTTGGGCCTGCTTCAGATAGCAGGTCCTGACTGCCTCTTGGTCTCCTCTTACGACGCCTATTCCCGCGGCAGTGGGGAACTTCATAGCTAGGTGTGGAATGGAAGGGATTGCCCCGAAGATCGACTGGAGCGGCCTCCCGAAGATGGCATTATATGCGGAGGTGGGCTTTACCACCATGAACTGGATATTGTGCGTTGACTGCCTCGGAAATTCGCCCAATGTGACTGGGAGAATGATCATGCCTTGCACCGGGACAGGTCTGTTGTCGAAGCCGTAGACGGGCCCGGCCGCAGGACTAAGCTAGTCTTTCGTGAGCTTCATACTCTGCAAAGTGGAGAGGAACAAGACGTCGACTGAGCTTCCGTTGTCGACCAGTATTCTCTTCACCTTGAAGCAGGGATCCCCGATCCCTGCGCTGATCACGAGCGGATCCTGGTGCGGAAGCCGCAACCCTTGCAAGTCTTCATCTCCGAAAGCTATCGTAATATCCTGCTTGAGTTTTTTGTCTTCGTGGTCTCTTACGGGCTGGGCAATCGAGAGGATTTGCGATGCCAAAACGGGTGGTCCGGCGATCGTCTCGATTTCTCCCACCATCGGCCTTCCTCCACCTGCGCCTCGGGGGGCGGGGGGCTGCTCCCCTGCCTCCCTGGGCTGTTGGGGCAGATTGGGAATCTGGCCTTGTAAGAATCTTCCCAGGAGTCCCTGGCGGATTAGGCGCTCGATTTCGTCTTTGAGTCTGGTGCACTCCTCGGTGGTATGCCCGGTTCCCCGATGAAATTCGCAGTACCTGGATTGGTCGCCCCTCGGGTTTGGCGGGGGTATCCGGGGCATGCGGAGTTCGGGGTTGTTCTGGATGGCGTAGAGCACATTCGTTCTGGTGGTGTTCAACGGGGTGTAGGTCCTGGGTGGCTGTGGTCCCAGATCCCTTTGGGGGTTACGCCGACGCTCATCGCCGCGACGCTCTTCGCCGCGACGTTCTTCCCGCTCGCGAGGGGCTTGATCTGATCCCCTCTTTCTTCCTTGGCTTCCTTCGAATTGCCGACGGTGCGCCTCGATGGCCTCATCTGCGGCTATCTGCGCTTCGACCCGATGAACGAGGTCGGGGTAACTTGGTACGGTTTCCCTCATGAGGGCCGAGTAGAAGCCACTTGGGCGGAGTCCTCCTAGAAAAACTCCTCGCAGGAGCTCGGGGTCAACTCTTGGGATCTGCCGGGCCTCGGTGGTGAAGCGTCGGAAGAAATCTTTGAGTGTTTCTCCGTCGTTCTGTCGGATCCCTGAGAGATGGGAGGGATCCCGGACAATTCGGCGATTGGCAATGAACTGGTCCACGAACTGCTGTGTCATTTCCGTAAAGTTGTTGATGGCCCCATTTCGCAGGGAATGGAACCAAGTGCGTGCTTGTCCCTTCAAGGTTGCCGGGAACACCTGCCAAAGGAGCTGATCAGGAGCGCTGTAAATCCTCGTGACGGTAGTGAAGTGATTGACGTGTTCCAACGGATCATCCGTCCCGTCGAACGTCTCGATGTTGGGAAGCTTGAAGCCGTTAGGAATTGGATGGGCTAAGACTTGAGGTGATAGCGGAGAGCCGTGATGTGCGGGACGGCGGGTGAGAGCGGCGCGTCATCCTGCTTGGGCATACTCTTCCTCTATCATGTTGCGTATTTCTTCTCGCGTAGCTCTTTCTACCGCTTGCTCTGGGGCTGCTCTTTCGTGGTGGTGGCGGCGGTCAGCTTCTGGGCCTCCAACTGGTGGGGCAAGGTGAGCGGAACTCGCCGCGTCGGAGAATCCTTCTGAAGCTTCGTCTTCCTGGGCGGCCTCCCCGTTCGGGGCATGATTCGGAACTGGGGGCGGTGGCGCGTTCAGAGCTGGCGGCTGAATCGAAACTTGAGGAGCCCCCAGATTCCTTACGAGGGCCAACATCTCAGCTTGATGTTCTTCGATCTGCTGCATGCGCACCTCCAACCCTGCTGCGGGTGCAGGTAGTGCCTCCTCCGCGGGAGGTGCATTGATAAGCGAGTGGGAGGGAGCTGGGTCGACGCGCCCTTCCGGCATCGATCCTTCAGTAGTGCGAGCACTCTTTCTTGCCATGGCAGTTGGCTTTCAAAGAGTTTTTTGGGAACTTTCCCACAGACGGCGCCAAACTGTTGCGGAACGCTTAGGGCTCTTGGTAGACCGGTCCACTTGAACCACCTTAGCTCGTGAGCGAACTAAGCGTGCAAACAGTCAATTAGAGATTTGTCGAGTACGCTGGGACTTTTTAACGTGGAAAACCCGGAAAGGGTAAAAAACCACGCGGCCGGAGCTGTGCCGACCAAACTTCACTATCTCCTGGGGGGTTACAATTTGGACGCTAGAACTCGAGCGCGACAGGCCGCTGCTCGTTACAATGATGGAGAGAGAGAGAACTCCGAGGGTGACAGACCACCTCTCGGAAAAACTAAGTCTTTTTCCCTTCTGAGAACCAAAGTGAGAAGGCTAGTCGCCTTTTCCTTCTGAGAACAAAAGTGAGAAGACTAGTCGCCTTTTCCTTCTGAGAACAAAAGTGAATGCAAGTGAGAAGGCTGGTCGCCTTTTCCTTCTGGGAATGCTGGAGAACGAAAGTGAGAAGGCTGGTCGCCTTTTCCTTCCGGGAATGCTGGAGAACGAAAGTGAGAAGGCTGGTCGCCTTTTCCTTCCGGGAATGCTGGAGAACGAAAGTGAGAAGACTAGTCGCCTTTCGGGATAATGAAGATCTTCAAGTCCACGAAGGAGATCTTCAAGCGCCGAAGGAGAATTCCGCAAAAGTCTGCAAGGAGCTCTCCCGGGTCCAGAAGTCAAGGTCCTTTCAAATGAAGCCCTGGGGCTCCTTTTATAGCTTTAGCCGGGGGGCGGTCCGGTAATTTTGTCGTTGGCAGTTTCCATAAATGCTTGGTGGATGAATCATATTTTCCGATTTGGGGCACACGGATCGCCATTTTTCGTAAATGACCACCTTGCCCTTCGGGCAGTTTGGGCGGCTCGGGCATATCGGGCAGTTCCGTTGGAGGTGAAAAAGGCGACTGGCCGTTCCTGAAAAGTGAGAAGCCTGAAAGACAAAAAGTGAGAAGCCTGAAAGACAAAAAGTGAGAAGCCTGAAAGACAAAAAGTGAGAAGTCGGAAAGACAAAAAGTGAGAAAGCTTCCTGACTTGCGCTTAGAAACGTTCTGAGCGCGCGCTAGTGCTGAAGCGTTCTGAGTGCGTAACGAACTACGGGGGCACCTCGGGCGGACGGCGAATCGGGGGGTCGCCCCCTAAAGAACGATCGGGACCTTCGGCGAGGACAAGGGCGCCGGACCGCACCCCAAGGGGGGTGGGCACGGCCGCACACCTTAGAGAAAAGGGGGGGGGGGGGGGGGGGGGGGCGCACCCCCCAAGGGGTGCGGCTTGGCCGCACCCCAAGGGGGGTGCGGTTTGGCCGCACCCCCCAAGGGGTGCGGCTTGGCTGCACCCCAAGGGGGGGTGCGGCTGGGCCGCACCTCCTTGGGGGGTGCGGCTTGGCCGCACCCCTTGCCAGCCGCACCCCCCTTTGGGGGGTGCGGCTTGGCCGCACCCCCTTGGGGGGTGCGGCTGGGCCGCACCCTCCTGGGGGTGCAGCCAAGGGGGTGCGGCTGGGCCGCACCCTCCTGGGGGTGCGACTCGGCCGGCCGCACCCCCAAGGGCGGTGCGGTCGGGGTGCGATTGGGTCGCTCTCTCGCGGCGGGGGGTGCAGCCTGCGCGTTACCGCGCGCTTTCGTGCGCGCGGTAGCGTACATACCTGTGGCTTGTGCGCTCTTTGACCGTTGAACCCACCTCTCTTTTGCGGGGCTTTCTCTAGACGCGTCTTAAGGCCTTTACGGGTGTACAACAAATGAGCTTCTTTGTTCTGAAAAGCTCTGCAAATGAAAGTCACCTAGACATATCTTAATTTGCAATATACATTTTTCAATAGCTCCTTTTTCCAATCTCCTTTTCCTACCACTCATTTTCCTATCGCCACCGCTCTCTCAAATAGGAGAAATTTTTCCCACCGGGCTCCGTTCCGAGATCCAAGTCTGGGGTACTCGCTAGGTTGCCGCGTGGAGGAAGGAATGATGGCGATCAAATATAAAAAGTCAAGGGGCGTGAGTAACCCGTTCAATCTTTGTATGATCTCCTAGGAGATCATATTTAGATCTCCTAAGAGCAGAGGCAGATTCAGAGGGGGGCCCGAGGGACACTGACACCTCCATTATTTTTTGAAATTGTTAGTGAATTTGGATTCCTCTCGTTGAGGCAATAAATTTTGACTATTTATATATCAAAAACGGTGGCCAGATGAGGAAGAAACAACTCTGATAGGATGGAAGCGTTCTCACGTCATGTAACTAGTTTGTTTTTGGACAAATATTGGCTATTTGCGGACCAAAGTTAGCTATTCGCAAACCAAATTTGGCTATTCGCAGACTAAGTTCAGCAATGTGCACCCCCAAAATTAATTTCCAACATGTGACCCACGACCCTCCTACTCACCCCGCTAGTATTTGTGTTTAGAAATTTTTTGTGCACCCTCATTTATAATTTTCTGAATCCGCCACTCCCTAAGAGATCAACCCGAGGTTCGAACTCTGGGCTGAAAAATTTCGCCTCAAATAGACACTTAGGCTTCGTTTGGGGCGGCGTTTGAGCGCCGGTGCGGGAGCAACCGCCACCGCACAACGGGAAAACAAACACGCGCGCGCGCCGACGTTGGCGTTTGCTCCCGCAAACCCTTCGCAAAAGCCGCGGACCGCAGCGTCTCCAGCCCCACCTCCCCGCCTCCGATTCGAAACCCTGCGGCTTTTCTTCCCGCGCCGGCTCCCGCCGTCGATCCAAACGATGCCTTGATCCGGACCACCTCTGCATTTTGTCTCAAAGAAGATGGAGAATCTACATCCTCCACATCCATTCTATTAACAAACTCAGTCCATACATGATAACTGCACGTAGTGCAATTAATTCTCAGTTTATTTAAATATGCATACTTTTTTTATTAAAAAAATATAAAAAGATAATCTCGTCCGATTAACCACGAATTAATCTGGATCGTCAAATAAACAGAGACTCAAACGAAGAAAATCCTAGTACCTCTAGGACCGCATCTCAATTCTCAAAACATATACATAATTACTACATTATTATTTAGAAAATAAAAGTCACATTTATTCTCTTCGAAGGCTCCCATGACCGAAGCCGTACACTCGCATACGGAAAGGCGTATATATATATATATGCGACGTCTTCTAGAAGATACCGGGGAGCGTGGGGAGCTTGATCTCGCCCTTCTTCCCCACCGGCAGCGTGAGGTTTCCGATGATCGGAAGATCGACGGTGAGGCCGATCCTGAGATCGTAGTCCATATCCCAGTCGCGGCCGACGTCCTTCATGAGGTTGATCAGGAAGTCGTACGGCACCTTCATCGGCACGTTCAGGTGGGTCGTGTCGTTTCCGACGAGAGATCCCGGGTCCGGCATCGTCCCCGATACGATCTCCCGCCCGGCGCTGCGCAGCGAGTAGGTCACCTCGCAGATGGGGATCGCGTGGTCGTACGGGTTGCTCACCGACAGGCTGCCGTCGAAGGTGGCGCCGTCGCGGCTCAGGCCTTTCACGGAGACGTCGGTGAGGTCGGCCTCCGGCTTCTTCACGTGGGTCAGTTTGTCGGCGACGAACTCCTTCGCTTTGTTGACTAGCTGCGCCATTTTTCTCTGATGGTTCCGTTGGTTTGCAGGATCCGGTATTTGTAGAAGGGAAAAAAGAGAGTAGAGTAGGGGAGTAAAGTACACGTGGCCGGCATTGGTGCGTTCGTAGATGAATCGGACGCGTGGCTGGTGCTCCGTGTTCACCTGGCGTCCACAAAATATAATATATTTATTATCTGTAAATGATGACTCTTCCAAATACCTATCAGAGGATTATCATCATTTGATTTATTTAATTTAATTATCACAGGTGGAAATGCACGTGTATCTCTGCTCGTGGTCGTCTGCTCTCTCGTCTGCACAATAGTACCTCCGACGCTCGCAGTCCCTCGCGCAGTGCTCTGACTATGCCCGATCTCTTGTCACGCTTGGGGGAACTATTAGCAATGGTGTGCCGTTGTGGAGAGTCGATGCCCCGACGACAGACAAACATGGGCGTAGTACTGTCATGATCGGGGGTAATGCCGCGGGTGCACTAAACCCCATGCACCGCCACAATTAAGTTTACCGCAATAACATGAAAGATCTAGACATCATGGGAAAATGAAGAAAGAAATAGAAATAAAGCAATGTTATACGCATACATGTTTTGTATGCAGGCCGCATTTAAAAAAAACATTTTTTTCAACATGCAGGCCATGGATGGCGACCATCTCCGCCGCCGCCCGCGTCCATCTTTGTCGCCGCAATTCTGCAGCCGCCCACGACCATCTCCCGCCTTCACCGGCTGCTTTGGATCTTCGTACTTGAGGTACTCTGCTCCATCAATGGCGGCGGCCCAGCTGCTCATGAAGAGCAGAGCAAGTATAAATCTCTGGACTGTCTCCATCTTCAAACAGCGTTCATGAGGGATAGTCAATCGTAATCCGTTTGAACCTCTTCCTGGACCAATTTTGGGCATGAAATAATTGGCCTGCATATATTAAATTTGGCTTGCATGAAATAATTGGCGGCCTGCATATATCCACGGCATGCATACAGCCAAAACAGGCCTGCGTATAACATTGCTCTATAAATATATAAAAGAAGACTCATCTATGTAACCACATAAGATAAATAGATCAGCAGGTACTAAGAAAAAATTGTGGACACACTATTTTTTTTCTGATTAACATTTAAAGTCTACATAGCGTGCATTTAAAGCTCGTACGATGTGCATTTAAATCCCGCATAACATGCATTTAAAGTTCATACGGCATGCATTAAATGCACACTAGACTATCTTTCACCTCGATGTTTAAATTCTATTCGACATACATTTAAAGCTCGTCCGACTGTCACTTAAATAAACATTTGGATTCATTATCTTATAGTACGGAACAACTTCTATGCCCTAGATATATCCATACCATAACGACCTAGGCTCCGTTTGGCGTGGCAGTCACGAATGCGGTGGTTTTGAACCGTCGTTCGTGAACTCCTGACCCAACCTAAGGAACTTCATCCATTTTTATGTTCAAAACTAGTTTTTTATGGCGGTCATAACTATTGTCATGCCAAACATACATTCTACGGCAGTGACGTTTTTGTCCAAACTCACCGGAGCAAAAAAGATGCGCCAAACGGAGTCCTAAACTCACCGCCTCATGATTCTGGATCATGGGACTGCATAAGGGATGATCAAAATTCACTCTTCATCTATTGGTCCGCATACGATACGACGTATATGTAGAATATTCTTTGATATCGCAAATTAGGTCATGCCTTAAATGCAGTTGTCATATAAACATCACCAAATGATGGTCGTTCCTTCACTTACTAGTGAGAGAGAAACTCACCAATGCAACAGATCGAAGCATGAAAGCATAAAAATAGTCCTAAGACTGTGGAAGAGAATTATTACCTTTGATGTTCTCCTTGGAGCCATGCAAATCTTGAATGAATCGATAAGGAATGACCTCAGAGGGGAGCTCTTCGTTTCTACAGACTCACTCAGACGCTGATTGAAGCTCCAAATAGGTGGCAATGGTGTTCCCTTCTTCAAAAAACTTAAGGCTCCGTTCGTTTCGCGGGTTTTGAGAGGAAGGAATTGGTTTTGGGTATATCAAAACCAATATTTGTGTTCGTTTCGTGTGTTTAGAGGATGGAATTGATCCTATCGGTTTTGGGAGAAAGGTTTTGAAGCAAAACCAATTATGCTGTTCGTTTGGACCTTTTTATGGACGGGATTGGCTTTTGCCCAAAACCCATAGGTTTTGAAGCTTTAGAAATCTGCCTACGCCCAAAACCTACCAAATTTGGTGGGTTTTCCTTCATGTAAAGACAAATTTATTTTGAACTCTAGTAATGATTATGTTTTAGACCATAGTAATGATTATTCGCAAATTTATTTTTCAAAATTTATTTTTCAAAATCTTCATACAAAATCATGGGTGCAAACGAACAAAAAATTTTATTTTTGACCAAAACCAAAACCTACAAAATTTTGGTTTTTGACCAAAACCAAAACCCTCAGTGTAAAACCCGCGTGTACAACCCCCATATCCATCGAGTGAGGCCCAGCGTGGAGGGCCGCCGAGACGTGTCAACTAGACCCAGGGGTTTTTTTAGACCTTTGGGTATCGCCCGGCGATACCCCCGTAGCTCTCACCCAAAAGGAGAGGAAGAGGCGGAGAGGGGGGAGGGGGGGTCTCGCCCCTCCCTCTCTCGCCCAGCAGGAAGAGGCGGAGAGGGGGAGGGGGTCTCGCCCCCCCTCTCGCCCAAGAGGTTGGGGCGGAGAGGGGGAGGGGGTCTCGCCCCCCCTCTCGCCCAAGGGGTTGGGGCGGAGAGGGGGGGGGGGGGGGGGGGGGGGGGGTCTCGCCCCCCCCTCTCGCCCAAGAGGTTGGGGCGGAGAGGTGGAGGGGGTCTCGCCCCCCCCCCCCCCCCCCCCCCCCCCCCTCTCACCCAGCAGGAAAGGGCGGAGAGAGGGGAGGGGGGTCTCGCCCCTCCCTCTCTCGCCCAGGGGAGGCCCCCTTGTCCAGTTTTGACTATTCGCAGTTCGGTGGTCTGCGTTTAGCGCTTCAGAACAGCGGGATTTTGCTATTTGCAGTCCAGATCTGAGGGTATTTTGGTAATCTGACAGATCAGTTTTTGGCTATTTGCAGCCCAACTTGGAAAACCTATAAATAGACCTTAAGGGGCACCAAAGGAGGGGACTTCTAGATTTCCAAATTTCGGATCTTCTTCTTCCCTTAGAGCTCTCCTTTGGTGCTTCTGGTTCAGCATTGGCTAGGGAGGGGAAGATCTCTCAGGTCTTCCGGGTGTGAGGTGGGACCTCCTCGCTGTAGCCTAGGGTCCGTTTCCAAGTCCAAGTGCTCTTGCCTAGAGAGTTGGCTCGAGAGAAGTAGGTGTGAGACCACCCCCTTTTTGGGACCCCAAACTCCACGGAAACCGAGTAGTCGGTTTCAACACCGCGAAACGAACGCAGCCTAAGAGTTCCTCTTATTCCTATCCTCTTTATAAGAAAAAAAACAGAGAGTGAAATGAACCGCTTTCGACCCCAATTCTATGTTAGAAATTTTATTTATAAACATTCATTTCATAAATGTTTATTGGAGCTTTGTATGGTATTTGGTGTTTGGCTCCTCATTATAGATGAAAAACTCCAAAACCAAATTTGAGGGAATCCAAATTGTTTGGAGGGAAACCTTTCATGAATGAAAGGATGAACATTTAGTCCCACCTTGCTTATTAGCTCTCTAGCCAAAGAGTTTATATATGTTTTCACACCTTCTTATTTGTTCAAAAGAACATAAGGAGAAACTATGAACCACACGCGCGCGCGCGCACGCACCGCACCAGACCGGACCGGACCGGACCGGACCCGGATTTGGGATTTGGGGAATAATTGAATTGAATTGTATTTTTTGTTCAAAATAGTTTCAGAGTTTTACTCGGAGTTGCGTCGATTAGAATTCGGAGCTGCGTCGAATAGATTTCGACGTAGCGTCGTCAAGCCTCTGAAGTTGGCGTGGCGTCGAATGGAATTCGACACATGCGTCGATAGAACTCGACGCTTGCGTCGATACGGCTTGCGTCGATAGAACTCGACGCTTGCGTCGATAGGTCCTGCGTCGATATAACTCGACGTAGCGTCGATATGATGTCGACGCAACGTCGAATTGCTTTCACGCGTTCTGTCGTTTTCCGCGTTTTCTTAACCGCTCTTTTGTGCGTGTTCCTCGCCATTATTTACGTTGGAAATTTTCAACGTTTATCTTCCCGATTATGATCCTTCCAACTATAACCGTCAATATTTATTATGATTTTAATATTGCCGTTTCGAGATCCTTTTCCTTTACAGCGAGATACTGCATTCGTTCTATATATTGTCGTTCTTCTCAGAAAGAACGATCGCTCGAACATACGCTCTTCTACTCTCTCTCTCTGTTTTGTCACGATCTTCTACGCGTCTCCTTTTCTTTACATTTGCTTCATCAAGTGGGAGTTCGGGTGCTCTGTGCTTCTTCGGTGTCCGCGCACATCGGAGTTTCGGGATCTAGCCGGGTGTTGTACCTTGGAGGAGTGAGCATCGGTTGAAAGCCCTGCCGGAGGGTGGTGCAACTTCTTTAGGGCAGTGATCACACGCCTTACCCAGGCTCGATTCTAAACTATATATTTCCTCTCTTTTATTTCTCATCCCTTCATTAATTTTATTATTACTGCTGATCATATATATATTTATATAGATCTGCTGTTTTTTCTGCAAAGTTTTAAAACAAAAAAATTACATTATTTGTATATTAATATAGGAATATAGTAAAAATATTCCAACATTCTAGACCTAAAGGGTCAGGGGATGATCCATGACCGTCGAATGCTTCATTAGATTGAGTCACGTTTGTGATTTAATGGTCACATGCCAATTTATCATCACACGCATGATCGTATGTTTTTAGGTCGCACAATCGTGCGTCACATGCAGACTTCAAAACAACTCCCACCGTTCGTACTCCCATTGACCACGCAGGAGATTGGGCAACAGATGCTGTATTGCGTCAGTGGGAGTACCTCAGTGCATGAAAGAATTTTGTGCATCCGAGAGCAGCTGCACTGTCGCAATATTCTCTGAACTATCGTGGCGGTGCACTGTCGCAATCAGGGTACTGTTATGATCAGGATCGCATGAGGCACCTCCTGCAATGTCACTTGTTTTCATAAATAAATTTTTTTTATATAAAATTGAATTTTATGATGTAAAATTTTAAATAGAAGATTACATACATGTATACAATTATAAGATATAGACCGGAGGCAGCTTTGAGCCCGAGCTCTTTCAAAACAGAGCAGAACTCGCTCGTGTTCGTCGGGTCTATTGGTGTCATCGGCCAGTATGCAGTTCTTTGGCGGATCGACGGCGACAGGGATTACTCCGTCGCCGGCGGCACCGCCCGGCACCGCAACGGGCCTCTCGGGGAACAACGCCAACATGCTATACATCTTCAATCGGAACGGGATCTGTTTGCTCTACCGGGAATGGCACCGCCCTCTCCGCACACTCGACGCCCAGCAAGATCAGAAGCTCATGTTCGGCCTCCTCTTCTCTCTCCGATCCTTCACCGCCAAGATGGATCCTACTAGGTACGCGGCTGCTGGCTGGGTCCGTTCCCTTTCACTCCACCCTTATACCTGATCAATCATTCCATTTTGCTCAGTGTTGCTAAAGGCAATCTAGGTGTTCCGCTTTTACCGGGGCAAGGATGTTCTTACCACAGTTTTCAAACCAATACTTACAAGCTGAGCTTCATGGAGAGTCCATCTGGCATAAAGGTCAGTGACCGACCTCAGGAATGCATAAATTTGTCTTGCTGATTTGTTCTTCTTTTACTTGTAGGTTTGAGAACTTGATTAAATAATGTGACATGCCAATTGTTCACCAATTAGATTAGGAAAATAGAAGATCACTGAAAAATTGCATTAAATTGTGATTTATATTATAGTAAATGTGCTTTGCTGAATAGTATATATGCATATGATAACCTTAATTGAGGAATTTTAACGTTTCAGACATTAGAGGCTCAAATGGCATGAATTCCAAGGGAAAATAATACATAGTTATATGAAAATTTGAATGCCTGATGTCTTGATTCACCTCATATGAATAACACTTTGCCATTGAGTGTGTGTAAAACCTGTTGCTTAGTTGTATTTAACAAAACTATCCTCATGTGTTCTACTTTTATAAAATAGATGATTTTTTGTTGGGGTTCAACCAATCGGTCTGTTAGTCAACTCTGATCTTAATTGCCTACTAGTGAGAAAAGACAATTTAATGTATGTAATTATAATAGAGCTTTGTTTGTTGAATCTAAAATACTCTTCAATTTTCCCTTAATTTCCTTTCACTTGTTATAAAAAAAACTCTTATTTTTTATTATTTGTAGAAGATGTGACCTTAGATGGTTCTAGCAAAACATATGCCGACTCTATGAACGATTGAACGAATTAGACACGAATCCAATGACTATGCTTACAACAATTGAAATTATAAATAATATGAAACAACAATCACGGTCAAATAGAGCTTCTAGTAAGGAAACAAGTAATATATTACACATCCAATAGTACTAGAAACCAATGCTTGAAAGAACAAAATCCGATAAGTCATAGGATAATATTGACACAAAGATTACAAACTTATATCACCTAAATCATGGAATAAACACACGATTGAACACTAAAGAAAAGATAATCCATCAATGAACTTACAATGTTTACGAGATAGAAGGCTTGTCTAGTATCGGATGAGTTGTCAGTGGCTGTGAATGAAGCAACAATCTGGTAGGGACTGCTGGACAACAATAATCCTGGACTTGGAGGGTACGTCGGGAGGTAGGAGGAGATGGTTTTCTTAGGAGGGCAAAGGGAACTATGGAAGTACTGCCGGAGGTGGATGCAGCCTTGGAAGGATGGAAAGTTGTTGCAGGGGGTGATTGGAAGGGTTGTGGTGGAACAGGGGGGCCGTGGGGAGGGCTGTCGGAGGTGGCGACAGTTCTCGGGTGGCTGGAAGAGCAGGGGTGGTCGACAACGAGGATTCAGTGGCAGGCGATGAAGAACCCGTGTTGGGGAGGGGCTGGCTGAGAGCTAGAGGTGTTTGGTGGTGGCTTGAGAGGTCGGTCAGACTGCGACTAGGGGTTGGTATGTAGGAATGAGGGTTCCGGAGTGCTTGAAAGAACTTCCAGCCCCCATTATTAATGTTCTTGGACTGCCCAGGCCTGCAAGCGAAAAATGATGGTGGTCGGCCTCTGGACAAACTTTGGGGAATGGCAGGTTGCTAGAAGTGAGTTCAATATGTTAGTTATGGATGTTGTCTAATCCCATAGAGGGGGGGGGGGGGGGTGAATAGGTATTTTAAAATCTCTTGCCCTTCTTTCTTTTGAGTCTATCTCTATGAATATCTTAGTGTATGGATTTAAAAATTAAGAACACAACCCAGAAAACACTCAAAAATTTATAGTGGTTCCTCAAGACAGAGTGTCTTGAGCAGTCCACCGCCCCTCTGCGCCTATCTAGCAGTGTGCTATGGTCGGCAAACTCCGCCAAAACTCAGGCCCTCAAGCCCTACAATCTCAGGCCTTCAAGCCCTACAACTTAGACCCTCAAGCCCTACAACTCAGGCCCTCAAGCCCTACAACTCAGATCTGAAACAGATCCTAACAGCTCAGGCCCGCAAGCCCTACAATTCAGACCCTCAAGCCCTACAAACTCAGGTCCTCAAGCCCTACAAACTCAGATCTGAAACAGATCTTACAAGCTCTGGTCCGCAAGCCCTACAGAAATAGATTTGAGAAATACTTCTTAGCCAGATGAAGATCAGCTTCTTGGACTTGAAGAAAATGCTTTGATAATTCTTGGATAACACAGATTCTTCTTCAATCCCTTCTTCGATCTGGAACGATTCTTATCAGCCGATGTTGCTAGACTGAAACTTGAGCCGAATGAAGATTGGCTTCTTGGATTTGAAGAGAATGCTTCTGATCTTTTTCTGGACAACACAGATTCTTCTTCAATCCTTTCTTCAATCTGGAATAATACTTATCAGCTGATGTTGCTAGAATGAAATATGGAGAACGCTTGATGGGGAAGTTTTGTTCTCTGGATCTTATTCCTTCTTTTCGCAGCCGCTTACTGTTCTATTGAATCTTGCGTTTTTTCTGTGTTTCTTGCTTCTTCATTAATATGCCATACACTTATCTCTTTTATAAGATTGATGAGTCGACTAACGGTCTCCTAGGATGTCCTATATATGTCAGAGGCATATTCCTTAACGGCACGCGCTGGTTGAACCATCGGGCGGCGACATTAAATGCAGACAGCGCGATTTGAAATGTCTTGATCTGTCTCGACGATATTTGCAACGTCTCGACGACATAGCTTGTCTTTACGCCGATCCATCTTGGAGTTGGACAAATATTCAAGTCTTCTTAAGTCTTCTTTAGAGAGGTATATCTCGACGATACGAGATATCACAGCTGCATTTGCACTTACGACGACATAAAGTCATCTTAAAGGTATCTTCGTAATCTTGTTGATGACTTGCGGTCTTCTCGACGATGTCGTCGAAATCATTCTGTTTTATCGACGATGTCGTCGAAACCATACTGTCTTATCGACGATACTGTCTTGATCATTCTGACGATAAGCGATTCCTCTTCTTTAAGTTGTCTTCACAAGTTCTCCCTTTGCCTACTCGATGACTAGGCTTCTTCACGACGCTGTCGTCGACATTGCCGATTCTTCTTCTATAAGCTGTCTTCACTAGTTCTCCCTTAGCCTTCTCGACGACGAGGCTTCTTCACGACGTTGTCGTCGACATTGCCGACAGCTTAAACTTAAGTCTTTCTTAGACCTTATAGCGATGCCGTCATGTGATTCTGGTTGACACGACGATACTAGACTTGATCGATTCTTCTTGTTCTTTACGACGATATCGTCGTGTGTACTTGATGTTACAACGATATCGTCGAATTGTCCATATCATCTCGACGATAACTGACGTGAACCTTCTGCTTATCTCTGAGAATAATCTCGACGATATATGATTGCTTATTTTTTGAATTTTAATTGAGCTTCTTGACTTCCTTGAGCTTTTCTTCAATTCTTTTGATGCTTCACTTGAATAAGTGACAAGACTAACATGGTCTAGGACTTGTCAGCATGGTGTTATGACAATGAAGGATTACATTGTCATAACTATGCTTGGTGACAATAAGCCTATGCACTTAGCTTTTACTGAAATGATAAACTAGATGTGTAATCAAATACAAAGTGAAGTTCTCTTGAATTGGTGACTTCTTCAAATCAGGAATCATGAGGGCAAGATTTCCAACAATCTCCCCCTATTTGAAGAAGTCAGAACCTCAATTCAAAATTACTTTCACTTAACAATAAATGTAAACTTAAGCATCAATAATAAACATCTAGGTCATATGCATACAAGAGGCTTAATGGAATCAATAGATTTACATGTTGCACATAGGCTCTTGTTGATCTCTTGAGTTATAACTTTTGCATCTTTTAAAGCTCAAGCTCCCCCTTGATTAAATATCTCCTTTCTGTAGAGGAATTCTCTTTGAACTACTTTTCTTTATCCCCCCTATATTTGACAATTCATTGTCTTCTTTTGCACTTTAGGCTTTTCTATTTCAATATTTGATTCTCCATTTCTGATTCTAAAGCTCAAGCTCCCCCTTAATTAAATATCTCCTTTCTGTAGAGGAATTCTCTTTGAACTACCTTTCTTTATCTCTCCCCCTTTCTGACTTCTTCAATAAAGTCTTGTCACAAGGTGGGCACAAGAGGGATTAGGAATTTAAGAATTTCTCCCCCTACATCGAATGTCTCCAATATATGATAGGGATCAATCATAATTCTTCACGGGGGATTAATTTATAATCTAATTTAGATCTTCTTAAGAGTGCAAAATCAGATTGGACTCCTGATTACATAGCAGAAATCTGATTTGCTGTTGAAATCTGATCACCTCCAGCAATTTTTTTGTCTTTTACAAAGTTCAGCATTTGCACAACAGCTAGACAGTTTTCCGCAGAAGTCTGCCTGTCTTCAGTGTGCAACAACTAAGTGATACCAAATGAAGTATATCAATTGAGAATTTGATGCTGCTGAACTCTTGCAAACTTTTCCAAGATAGAATCTGCCTTTAAGTTGTTAGAAAAATAATCCTGCTGTCCCAGCATATAGGCCAGAAACAACACCTAGTCCAAGGCCCAGATTTGTTTCTGGTGGGCCCTTGGACTCCCTGCAAAACAAGATTACACACCCTTAAGCACCCAAACGGCTTTGGGTCCTAGGGCATTGTTAGCTCTATGATTAGAATGAAACCTGGTTACATTAACAACTAACCTCATATTATTTGTTGTAGGCTTTGTTGGATTGAACCAATAGTCTAAGACATAGTGACCTATCTTACCACAACACCAGCAATTATGAGGATTATATCTCTTCTTCTGAATCATCTTAGGCTTGACTTGTTGATGCCTATGAACAGGAGAGCAATAACTGAACTGCTGAGCTAAGTTCTTCTTGAACTTAAGACTGTCTGACTGTTTTTGCTGAGGGACAACATGCACAGTCCTAGGCTTGACAATTTGCCTAACAGCCTTGCTTTTACCCTTGGGTGCTTTGGCAAGTGAGCCTATGGCAAATGTCTCATGAGGTTTCACTTGACCCTCCTCATGCTGTGCTTGAAATGCACTGGTCCCAAGGACTTTGGCATACCTACTTGGTGGTTCCTTGCAATCACTAGTAGAGCACTCATTAGATGAATGACCAAGTAAACTCTCATGGTCATAAGAATTAGTTGGCAATATAATTTTTTGAAAAATAATTGTCTTTTGAGGATTTTTCCCTTTATCATTCTCTTGAGTGTATCCTACACCACCTCTATAAGGTGCAGAGAAACTATCTATGATAGGGAGGACAGTTTGTGGCTTGGAGAAACTGGCCACAAGCTTCCTTTCATTGATGAGTTTAACCTTAAGATCTTTTATAATAAGCTCCTTCTGACTTAATTTAGCAACATAGGTTATAGATATATCCTTGAGAGCTTTGATCTCTTTGCTTGCTTGAGTAAACGAGAAAGTTTTCTCAGCAAGCTCAGATTCAAGACCCTTCAGGATAACAATTTCAGTTGCTTGAGCCTTAACCAGCTTCTTGCTTCTTTTAAGAGCTTCAAGAAGGGCAGCATATTGCTCTACTAAGTCAGGCATGCCATCCTATTCTGATGAGCTTGCCTCAGATTCAGAATCTGAGACAGATAGAGGTGCTCTTATGCATACCTGTTCAGGAGAGACCTTATCCTGAATTTCTTCATCCTCAGATTCTGATAGGGCAGTCAACCCAAAGTAAGCTTCATCTTCTGAGTCTGAACTGCTTGAGTCACTTAAGGTTTTCACCTTCTTCTTAGCAATGAAACTCCTCACAGTTCTCTTGCCCTTGTGTGACTTGGATTCAACTTGTTTAGATTCCATCCTCTTTTCAGGACAGTCAGCAACAACATGACCTGTTCTTTGACAACAATAGCATAATTGTGCTCCTGCATCATGCTGAGAATTATAATCTGTTTATTGTGCTTAGAATGATACCTGTCATGTCTAGACTTTGTTCTAGATTGATCCTTACAGTTTGCTGAATGTTGAGCCTTGTTGTGCTCCTGCATCATGCTGAGAATTAGCTGTCTGAAATTCTTGTAGAAGGAAGACAGATCACTGTCAGAGAAATCTGAGTCAGATGAGCAACCAACTTGATCTTTTGATTCTGAACAGCTAGCTTGATGATTAACATAATCATCATTTCTTCTCCTTGGCAGCTCAGCCTTGAGAGCAAGGTTCTTGTGAATAGGAGCTGGTCTCCCTTCCTCTTCTTCCTCCTTCCTTGTGTTGAGATGGAGCTCATGGGATAGGAGCTTCCCAAACAGATTTGGGCTCAAGCTTTGCTAGATTGTCCATTTCCCTAATGACACAAATCTTTATATCCCATTCCTTATTCAGAGATCTGAGGAACTTGTCATTTAAGTCATAATTTGAGAACTCCCTTCCATATGTTCTCAGACCATTGACAATCTTAAAGAATTTTTCATAACATGCAGAGATAGAATCTTGCTTGTCTTGCTTGAATGCTTCATACTCTTGATTCAGCAAAGACTTCTTATCATCTCTGACTTCCTCAGTTCCTTCCAAGAACACAATGAGAGTGTTCCACATCTCTTGAGTAGTCTTGCAGTGCACTAAATTCTGGAATGTTGAATCATCAACAACACTAACAAGAATATTCTTAGCCCTCTTGTCCATTGTGATCAAGAGAATTTCATCTCTTGTCATCTCATCATATGACTTTGGCTCTTGACCTGAAGCATTGCTTGTTGAGGCCTTTATAGGAATAAAAAGACCTTCCTCAACAACAACAAAAATCCTAGGGTCTATGGCTTCCATATATAGCCTAACCCTCTCCTTCCACATAGCAAAGTTTTCTTTAGAACAATGGCTAGTCTTGCTTCCACAGCCATAGTGACTAGATGTCTAGACACCCAAAATTCAGAGTAGGATCTTGTTCAAGTTGTTAGACTTTTTATGAACAACCTCCCTCTGATACCACTTGTTAGTTATGGATGTTGTTTAATCACCTAGAGGGGGGAGGATGAATAAGTATTTTAAAATCTCTTGCCCTTCTTTCTTTTGAGTCTATCTTTATGAATATCTTAGTGTATGGATTTAGAAATTAAGAACACAACCCAGAAAGCACTCAAAGATTTATAGTGGTTCCTCAAGACAGAGTGTCTTGAGTAGTCCACTGTCCCTCTGCGCCTATCTAGCAGTGTGCTAGGGTCGACAAACTCCGCCAAAACTCAGGCCCTCACGCCCTACAATCTCAGGCCCTCAAGTCCTACAACTCAGGCCCTCAAACCCTACAACTCAGGCCCTCAAGTCCTACAACTCAGATCTGAAACATATCCTACCAGCTCAGGCCCGCAAGCCCTACATCTCAGGCCCTCAAGCCCTACAAACTCAGGCCCTCAAGCCCTACAAACTCAGATCTGAAATAGATCCTACAAGCTCAGACCCGCAAGCCCTACAAAAAAATATTTTAGAAATACTTCTTAGCCGGATGAAGATCGGCTTCTTGGACTTGAAGAGAATGCTTTGATAATTTCTTGGATAGCACAGATTCTTCTTCAATCCCTTCTTCGATCTGGAACGATTCTTATCAGCCGATGTTGCTAGACTGAAACTTGAGCCGGATGAAGATTGGCTTCTTGGATTTGAAGAAAATGCTTCTGATCTTTTCTTGGACAACACAAATTCTTCTTTAATCCTTTCTTCAATCTGGAACAATACTTATCAGCCGATGTTGCTAGACTGAAACTTGGAGAACGCTTGATGAGGAAGTTTGTTCTCTGAATCTCGTTCCTTCTTTTCGCAGCCGCTTACTGTTCTATTGAATCTTGCATTTTTTCTCCGTTTCTTGCTTATTCATTATTAGGGCAAACACTTATCTCTTTTATAAGACTGAGGAGCCGACTAACGGTCTCCTAGGATGTCCTATAAGTGTCAGAGGCTCATTCCTTAACGACACGTGCTGATTGGACCATCGGGCGGCGACATTAAATGCAGACAACGCGATTTGAAATGTCTTGATCTGTCTCAACGATATTTGCAACGTGTCGACGACATAGCTTGTCGTTACGCCGATCCATCTTGGACTTGGACAAATCTTCAAGTCTTCTTAAGTCTTCTTTAAAGAGGGATATCTCGACGATACGAGATATCACAGTTGCACTTGCACTTACGACGACATAAAGTCATCTTAAAGGTATCGTCATAACCTTGTTGATGACTTGCGGTCTTCTCGACGATGTCGTCGAAACCATTCTGCTTTATCGACGATGTCGTCGAAACCATACTGTCTTATCAACGATACTGTCTTGATCATTCTGACGTTAAACGATTCCTCTTCTTTAAGCTGTCTTCACAAGTTCTTCGTTACCCTTCTCGACGACTAGGCTTCTTCACGACGATGTCGTTGACATTGCCGATTCTTCTTCTATAAGCTGTCTTCACGAGTTCTCCCTTAGCCTTCTCGACGACGAGGCTTCTTCACGACGATGTCGTCGACATTGCCGAGAGCTTGAACTTAAGTCTTTCTTAGACCTTATAGCGATGTCGTCATGTGATTATGGTTGACACGACGATACTGGACTTGATCGATTCTTCTTGTTCTTTACGACGATATCATCGTGTGTACTTGATGTCACAACGATATCGTCGAATTGTCCATTTCATCTCGACGATAACTGACATGAACCTTCTGCTTATCTCTGAGAGTAATCTCGACGATATATGAGTGCTTATTTCTTAAATTCTACTAAATTGAGCTTCTTGACTTCCTCGAGCTTTTCTTCAATTTTTTTGATGCTTCACTTGAATAAGTGACAAGACTAACATGGTCTAGAACTTGTCAGCATGGTGTTATGACAATGAAGGATTACATTGTCATAACTATGCTTGGTGACAATAAGCCTATACACAAGTCATTCTTGCACTTAGCTTTCACTGAAATGATAAACTAGATGTGTAATCAAATACAAAGTGAAGTTCTCTTGAATTGGTGACTTCTTCAAATCAGGAATCATGAGGGCAAGATTCTCAACACAATGACTCAATGAGACTGTAGAGGAAGCTACTTGGGAGGACTTCTGGTTCTTTAACAAACTTTATCCTCATTTATATTAAAGTAAAAATCATAAAAATACAAAAGATAACAAAAAATTATGAATCGTTGATTCACACAAAATGGACGGCTCCAAGCATCGTGTAGGCCCATGCATGTACTGATCCTCATCATTATGACTTACAAATGCATTTAATTGTTACTTGCATATCATAATAGATGTTAAAACTTTTTTCTTTAACAAACTTGGTATTTTGCATAAGTAAAATTAATGGTTTTGTGAATCAATCTATTTGTCACTGGGGAAGACATGACAGTCGTCATATATATAAAATAGCTTGTTTTAATTCAACATTCATTAAACGCCTTACCTGGGAGGACATGACAGATCGCCGCACTAGGGATGTATTTTGTCTGCGATGAGCCATACACATTGGGGCATCAATTTAAGAAGCTTTTTTTCTGCTAGAGTTGGAAGACGAAGGACAAGCAAAGACCTGGGGGGAGACAGAAGTGCAGAACCCAGATATCTCACCAAACGCCATCATTGAAATGTGAACCACACACTATGTAGCTTAAGACCATCATCTGTTGGCACATGGTGAAAATATTGGTAGTACACATAATTTTATCAAGGAGGACACCTTCAAGCAGTTGAGATTGCCCATTAGAAGATGAACATGCACGTGTCAATGACCAACAATGAGAAGGTACAAAGCCTAGAGATTTTTATGGTAATTTAAGTCCAAAGTGGACACCCATTTCTGCTCTGCCGACCTGTATATGATTCCATTTACATAGTTTACCCATGATTAGTGTTATACAAACTTCTTCGAAATAATCTTCCACCTTCATAGTCAACTCGAGACCATTTTATTCGACAGGGACATGGTGTTCACCAACCTCTTTTGGCAGGAGCGGTTTAGATTAAGTGCTACTACTTTGGCTATGTCCTCCGCCTATTATTCGCAGATGGACAACCAACTAAGGTTATCCACCGCGTGCTAGAAATGGACCTTAGGTGCTTCATCAGAGAGAAGCCAGAGGAATGGGTCGGGTGGTTACCATAGGTTGAGTATTGCTGTGCCACTTCGCTTCTTACCACATCATTTTGACAATCTGGGAGATGTGAGAAGCATTTTGCCAAGATTACGAGCGATCTGAGCTTGCAAACAATTTCGCTCTTGAGGGAGGTGATGTTGCTGATACACTATGTGCACATGCACATGTGTCGTAATACTAACAATGACGCGTAGGCGGGACAGAGTGATCCTGATGTAGGGTAGGGTGCGTGCAATGCTAAGTAGGCTCACTAAGGTGAGTGGACACGGGTGACACTATATGAAAATGCAAATTTCCGCGCAACAAATTATTTTATGGAATAAACATAACCCACGCATTAATAATTCAGCAAAAAGCAACTTTCCATTTCCAGCAATTAAGCACGGCTTTCCTCCAAACGGAGGGCCAGAAAATAAGCGCTAAACGATTGTTCCTTCCTGCAATCAAAATTCTAACAACACAAAATTTCACAAGCCAAAATCTCTAACAAATAGGATAGTCAAACAATATATCAATGCTGAAAATAAACATCCATACAACAAACAAACCACAAAATAAAGGAGATGTCCGAGGCGGGGGAGATCCGGTGGTTATGGGAGTAGATCCGGGTCCGGAAATATGGACGGTGGCTGTCCACGGTGGAAAACGGAGGGGAAGGGCTGAAAACGGATAGATCCGGACGAATACGGGCGGATCCGGTCGCGGGAGTGGTAGATCCGACGTTAGGGATCGGATCCGGGCAACGACGGGGTAAACGGTGGAGGGAATAGCGGATCGGGGATGGGAAACCCTAGATCTGAGTTGATCTTGGATTTTGGGGATATAAGGGAGTGGTTCCACGAAGAAGAGGGGAATGGAGGGGTCGGCTGTAGGTTGGGATCAAGGAGGAGTGATCGGTGGGGGGGTTGGAGGGTGGTGGCTGTGCGGGGAATAAAGGAGAGGGGGCAGTGGCGCTGTAGGAGGGGAGGGCGGGGCTGGCGGTTGGAGGGAGGGGCGCTGCTGGAGGGGCTGTCCAGCAGCAGGTCGGCGGCAAGGGGATGGGGTTCAGCGGCTGTAGACGAGGGGAGAATGGCCGGAGATGTTGGAGGAAGGAGGGGAAGGGTTAGGGTTACCTTGGGGATGATTTTCCACCACTAGGAGTCAACACCTAGGGCTCCACGGCGTCGGCACCGGGGCTTGATCACAGAGTTCCGGGAATACTTCTCCAAAACCAGCAATGATCTATTCCCAGCCTCAAACTCTCCTATTTATAATGTTTAAAGCATTAGGGCAACCCGGAATTAACGGCTATGATTGGCCGTGGGTTCCGTGTGCCGATTACATGAAAATAAAAGCATATAACATGAACTAATATATGAAAACGATTCGCGGCGCGCATCCGGACGCAACCGCGGGGTCGGATCGTCAGTCCGACCGAGTCTTCCGGCGCGAATAGACGAAAGCGGGACCCGCCTTGTGCTTGGCCGATGGTCCCCCATCAACTCCCCCCGACTGAAAAGAATTCATCTCCGATGAATGAAGACGATCGTACTGATGTCGAAGTCCGGGGGCGAGCCGATCCAGCTCCGTAGGTAGAATCCACGTGTCATCAGAGGCGGGGCGGCCTCTCCAACGAACCAGGTAGCGGCAAGAGAATCCAGTGGCGGTAGGAACGTACTCATGAGCAACAATGTCTGTAACACACTCCTCACTCTCTCGTGGGGTGGATCCCGGGGCGATCAGGGGCGCAGACGGTGTCACCAAAGGTGGAAGACTCTCAGGGGTGTTCACAGCTGGGGACGGGGCAAGTGGGGGCATAGGTGAGGCGGGAGGGGCTGCAGCTGATGGTGGAGTGGAGGGACGGTGATCATCCCGACTCGGGTCCAAATACTTGCGGGGCTCGTAGTAAGGAGTTAGGTCTTCAATATTGAATACCGGATGGATCCCCATACTTGCAGGGATATTTAGCTTGTAAGCATTAGTGTCGATTCGTTTAATGATCGAGTAGGGACCCATTCGCTTAGTGTGTAATTTCTTAGCATGCCCCTGCGGGAACCTCTCCGCTCGGATTCGGACCATAACTTGCTCGCCTTCCTTGAAAACCTGCTCTCGCCTGCTTAAATCTGCATGGGTTTTATAGCTTTCATTGCTTAAAATAATTTGTCGGCGGATTGACTCATGTAACTCATGCAAATGACGTGCAAATGACTCGGCGGACTCACTCGGACGGGATTCTAGTGGGCAAGGGAGAAGGTCAATAGGCTTCTTGGGCTCATACCCTAAGACTACATGAAACGGGCTCAGACCGGTGGACCGGTTAACCGAACTATTGTAGGCAAATTCAGCAATGGGTAGGATGGAGTCCCAACTCGCGACGTGCTCACCCACAAGACACCTAAGCAGGTTCCCTAAACTACGGTTCACGACCTCGGTCTGTCCGTCTGTCTGTGGGTGATATGCAGACGAAAACTTAAGGGTAGTGCCTGTTTTGTGCCATAGAGTTTTCCAAAAGTAGCTCACGAACCTGACATCTCTATCGGACACTATGGATGCCGGTAGGCCATGGAGCCTAAAGACGTCTCGAATGAAAATGGAAGCTACCCGTGATGCGTCAGCAGTCCTGGAACACGCTATGAAGTGGGCCATCTTCGAAAACCGGTCGACTACCACAAAGATGGAATCGTGTTTCCTAACTGTGCGTGGCAATCCGAGGACAAAGTCCATACTAATGTCTTCCCACGGCCTATTAGGGACGGGTAAGGGTGTATATAGGCCCGTATTTTGTTTAGTTCCCTTAGCCGTCTGGCACGTGCCACAATGTCGGACTACTCTAGCCACATCTCTCTTGAGGCCCGGCCAATAAAATCGATCTTCGACAATAGCTATAGTCTTATCCCTGCCAAAATGCCCGGCGGCCCCACCCGCATGGAGTTCCCAAATCAAGTAGTCACGATACGATGTACGGGGGATGCACATGTGGGAGCCCCGGTAGAGGTAGCCTTCCCAAATCTGGAAGCCATCGACAGAATCTGGTGGGTCTCGGGATAGAGCGACGTATACCTCACCGAAGTCGGAACACCCTGGATAATCAGCTATAATCCGCTCGAGTCCGTCTACGTGGGCCCTCAAGGTCTGGAGTAAAGTGACCCGCCGACTCAACGCATCGACGGGTTTGTTCTCAACACCCGCTCGATGTTTGAGAACATAATGAAAATCCTGGAGGTATTCAACCCACTTCGCGTGCCTATGTCCAAGCTTCTTCTGAGAGTCTAAATATCGTAGCGCTTGGTGGTCAGAGTAGAGAACGAATTCTCGGGGCAGTAGGTAGTGCCTCCAGTACCGCAACGATTGGACAATCGCGTAAAACTCTCTATCATAGTTGGAATATTTTTGCTTGGCTTCATTTAGTTTCTCGCTGAAATAGGAGACCGGGTGTCCTTCCTGGCTAAGGACGCCACCGATACCCACTCCAGAGGCGTCACACGCAACCTCAAATGCCTTGCCAAAATCAGGAAGTCGTAATACCGGAGCTGAGGTCAGTCTTTCCTTAATCTCCACAAACGCTCGAGTGGCCGCGGGGGTCCACTGAAACTCGCCCTTCTTCAAACAACTCGTGAATGGAGCCATGATCGTGCTAAAGCCCTGAACGAACCTCCTGTAGAAGGTCGCTAACCCGTGGAAGCTACGGGCCTCGTGGATGGTCGACGGTAAGGGCCAGTCACGAATGGATCTGACCTTCTCAGGGTCGACGGACACTCCCGTGGAGGATACGATAAAACCTAAGAACTGCACAGACTCGGCGTGGAAGGAACACTTCTTCAGGTTCACGAATAGCTTCTCACCACGAAGGGTCTCAAAGAGGAGTTTCAAATGCTCTAGGTGGTCGCCCTGGGTCAGACTGTAAATCAATATATCATCGAAGTACACGACTAAGAACTTGCCCATATAAGGCCGTAAGATCTGGGTCATGACACGCATGAACGTGCTTGGGGCGTTGGACAGCCCAAACGGCATGACCAACCACTCATAAAGGCCATCCTTCGTCTTGAAGGCGGTCTTCCACTCGTCGCCCTCTCGAACCCGAATTTGGTGGTACCCGCTCCGTAGGTCGATCTTGGAGAAGATCCGGGCACCTGACATGGTATCTAATAAATCATCGAGTCGAGGGATGGGAAACCTGTACTTCACCGTGATTTTATTGATCGCACGGCTATCGATACACATGCGCCAGCTGCCATCCTTCTTAGGGGTAAGAAGGGCGGGAACGGCGCAGGGGCTCAAACTCTCTCGAACGAACTGCTTCCGGAGAAGCTCGTCAACCTGCCGTTTGAGTTCGGCATGCTCGTCGGGATTCGTACGATAATGTGGTAGGTTGGGGAGAGAGGCTCCCGGGACTAGGTCGATCGCGTGCTGGATATCGCGTAATGGAGGGAGCTCGTCAGGTAGCTCCTCTGGCATGATGTCAGCAAAGTCCTCAAGGAGGGCCTGAATCTCTGGGGGAAGATCAGGGGTCGTCGCCAGACTGTCGGAAGTCATAGTGGCAGCAACAATGTAGAACATGCCCGAGTCCACACTCTCCCGCAGGAACTCACTACATCGCAGGAGGTGTAACGGTCTCGACGACGTGGTGCTCGTAGAAGGCTCAATCGGACCCTTGGATTTCTCCTTGGGTCGGGTAGGTGATAGCGTAATCTTCTTGCCCTTATCATAAAATGAGAACGTGTTCGACCGGCCGTAACACGTGACATCGCGGTCGAACAGCCACGGTCGCCCCAATAATACGTGGGCAACGTCCATGGGAATGACGTCACACCACACGTGATCCTCAAAGGTCGCTAGCCGAATGGGGACAAGGCATCGCTGAGTCACCTGAATGGCGGTCTTGTCCACCCAAACGACCCGATAAGGGTGTGGATGGGGCTCCGCCTTCACTTGCATACGCTCTAAGCCCTTTTGGGCTACGATGTTGACACAGCTCCCACCATCAATGGCCAGTTTGCAGGGACCGCCTGCACTGGGAAAGTAGGTGTAGAAGATGGTGGTGCGGCGCCAATCCTCATCAACACGTGGGGTGTGTAGGAGGCGCCTAATCACTCCAAGCTCTAGTGACTTTTCAGCATCGCTCTCCCAACCATCCTCCACAGTGGCCCTGACATCCTCAGGGGCATCCTCGTCCTCGTCTAAATCCTGCTCCTCGCCCTCAACTAGCAGGTTCCGCGTGGGGCACCGCGCCGCCACGTGTCCTCTGCCGGAACATCTAAAACACACAATACCGCCAGGCTGCTGGCCATCAGTGGTCACGACCTTGCCCCTCGCATCGGTGGGGGTGCGAGAAGGCGTGGCCGCGGAGGTCTGGGCGGGAGCGGGTTTCCTAAACGTCGACGAATCCGTCCGGGCAGGGAACTGCTTCGTGCTAGGGGCACGAAGGTACTGCTCATACTCTAGCGCGAGTTGGAATATCTGATCTACCGTCTCCAAGCGGTGGGGAATCAGCTCTCTCCGGAGATCCGCACGGAGGCCAGCCTTGAATCGGGAGGCAGTGGCAATAGGCTCCTCAGAAATGTCGCTCCTAACGACCAGCTCGTCGAATCGAGCCATATACTCAGCTACGGAAAGCGTCCCCTGACGTAAGCTCTGCAGCTGATCAAGTAGCTGGTCACGGTAGGAGGCAGGGAGGTATTTATCCTTAAGCCTCTCCTTCATGTCATCCCATCGGGTGATGGGGTAGTAACCGTCACGATCTAAGGCTCGCTCAACACTAATCCAATACACCTTAGCCTGCCCAACTAACTTCATCTTGGCAAACCGGACACAACGATCATCACTCATGTCGTACCAATCAAAATAGTGATCCATGTCCAGGAGCCAGTCACTAAAGGCCTTCGGATCCAGGCGACCATCGAATGTCGGGGCATCGAGGCGAATCCTATGGGTGATGTCAAGGGCGCGATCACCTCTCCGCGGGTCAGGATAATCCTCAGGATCGTCGTCACGGTCATAATCGTGCCGAGCGGGTGGGGGTCCGCGCTCACGTCGTCCCGGTGGGTAATACTCGTCTCGACGCTGGTCATGACGACCGTGTGGAGGGACACGGTCCCTGGGGCCAGGATGACGTGGCATGCGGTAATCTTCCCGCGGGGGCGGGGTTCGGCCACGTGCTGGCTCAGGATTCCGCCTTGCTGGCGGAGTGGGGGCTCTCACAGGAATCTCACGACGGTAGCGGTCAGCCGGCGGTGGATCACCTCTGACCCGCTGACCGCGGCGGGGAGAGTAGGCCGGATCATCCGCTACCTCATCGTCATGTAGGGAAGGAGTATCCCTAGCGTTCTCTATCCTATCTAGGCGACGGTTCACCGCAGCAATATCAAGTTGTACGGTCTCAAACTGGGTGCCTAAAGCATCGAAACGGTTTAACATCAGACGCTCAAAGTCCGTGGTGGCAGCGCTCGAATTCGAGCCTGCCGCTCGATCGTTGGTGACCTGTGGATCTACCATGCTTCTAAATGACCTACCACTACGGAGCATGCAAAACAGCCCGACCTGGGCTCTGATACCAACTGATGTAGGGTAGGGTGCGTGCAATGCTAAGTAGGCTCACTAAGGTGAGTGGACACGGGTGACACTATATGAAAATGCAAATTTCCGCGCAACAAATTATTTTATGGAATAAACATAACCCACGCATTAATAATTCAGCAAAAATCAACTTTCCATTTCCAGCAATTAAGCACGGCTTTCCTCCAAACGGAGGGCCAGAAAATAAGCGCTAAACGATTGTTCCTTCCTGCAATCAAAATTCTAACAACACAAAATTTCACAAGCCAAAATCTCTAACAAATAGGATAGTCAAACAATATATCAATGCTGAAAATAAACATCCATACAACAAACAAACCACAAAATAAAGGAGATGTCCGAGGCGGGGGAGATCCGGTGGTTATGGGAGTAGATCCGGGTCCGGAAATATGGACGGTGGCTGTCCACGGTGGAAAACGGAGGGGAAGGGCTGAAAACGGATAGATCCGGACGAATACGGGCGGATCCGGTCGCGGGAGTGGTAGATCCGACGTTAGGGATCGGATCCGGGCAACGACGGGGTAAACGGTGGAGGGAATAGCGGATCGGGGATGGGAAACCCTAGATCTGAGTTGATCTTGGATTTTGGGGATATAAGGGAGTGGTTCCACGAAGAAGAGGGGAATGGAGGGGTCGGCTGTAGGTTGGGATCAAGGAGGAGTGATCGGTGGGGGGGTTGGAGGGTGGTGGCTGTGCGGGGAATAAAGGAGAGGGGGCGGTGGCGCTGTAGGAGGGGAGGGCGGGGCTGGCGGTTGGAGGGAGGGGCGCTGCTGGAGGGGCTGTCCAGCAGCAGGTCGGCGGCAAGGGGATGGGGTTCAGCGGCTGTAGACGAGGGGAGAATGGCCGGAGATGTTGGAGGAAGGAGGGGAAGGGTTAGGGTTACCTTGGGGATGATTTTCCACCACTAGGAGTCAACACCTAGGGCTCCACGGCGTCGGCACCGGGGCTTGATCACAGAGTTCCGGGAATACTTCTCCAAAACCAGCAATGATCTATTCCCAGCCTCAAAACTCTCCTATTTATAATGTTTAAAGCATTAGGGCAACCCGGAATTAACGGCTATGATTGGCCGTGAGTTCCGTGTGCCGATTACATGAAAATAAAAGCAAATAACATGAACTAATATATGAAAACGATTCGCGGCGCGCATCCGGACGCAACCGCGGGGTCGGATCGTCAGTCCGACCGAGTCTTCCGGCGCGAATAGACGAAAGCGGGACCCGCCTTGTGCTTGGCCGATGGTCCCCCATCAGATCCCCCGAAATTGGAGTTGTCAAATTTTAAATTAGTTTGGGGTTATGTAATAAGATTGGACTATTTCTAGTGAAAACATAATGAGAATCTTAAGCTTGTCCAAATTTCTTCTCTTTTTCCCCTAACTCTCACCTCTCTCCGTCGGCACGAGCTTCCAAGGTCGAGACCCTCACCATCGACGTACTTCCTTCCTATTCCACTGTGAAACCTCCTTTGACCGACAATATTGGATGTCACCAAGTTAATTGTGGGAAGAAATTTTCTTCCCTTAACTTCGATCCTTTTTCTATCAAGTCCGACGCGATCTTTCGCGAGGGCACACGACACTTAATGGCTCGGTTCTTGACCTGTGAGGAGGGTAACCACAATAGTTGGAGGGTTTCATTGAGTAGGGGCGCTGCAATCTGCATTAGGTGGGGCCACCTTGGAGGTTCGGTATTTGGTTGGGAAGAGCATCGCCGTTTAGATGGAATGAGAGGTGTCCTCTTTGCATCGCCATTGTTAAGTTGGAGTGAAGTTCTTTTTGCATCTTTGACTGAAGTATCAATCTGCCGATGTCGTAAAGAAAAATTCAGATATTTCTGCATATCTGCAGTAGACCGTTGGCATTTTTGGGAAATTATTGGCTTTGTGGCCAAAAATTTTGCATGCAGAAGAATTTAGATGTTGGATTTTGATATCATAAAGTTAAGTATTCACATGAATATTTCTTCATTGATCACTCACGATGGAAATTTCAAATAGCTGCACATGATGACACTTTAGGAAATAAACTGAGGCCGATTGCTATGTATACGGAAGTTTATATCACCCATAAAAGATAATAAATTACACCCAAATATAAGTAAAAAATATTAAAGGAAACGTAATTAGATCTTAAATCTGGCTACAATTTACAAATTAACTCCCTGAAATAAGGGTTGAGTTTCAATTCTGAGTCACCCAGTTATACTAATATGATTGCAGGGAAGGAAGAACTAGGAGATGGAATGAATGATGATAAAATTAGTCCCAAAATTCATTTATTATTCTCTCCTCTGCCTTATTTACACCAACATTATTGGTTTGTAAAGAGAATTGGATGGACTATTTAGTGTAGTTTGAAGCACTTTTTGCACACCATGCTCACCATGGTGTTATGTTGTGTCTTTGAACTATTTAGTTTAGATGAAAGAATTTGATGCACTACGTTAAAGAGCTTTTTTTATTGAATTATCATATGTTATAATAGACTACTTTGGATATTTTTTGAGGATGTGGACAACCACAAGTTGTAATCGGCAACACAACTACTGCAACAACAACTGCTGTAACAAAGGACAAGTATCTGAAGCTTTTTGTGACCCCTTCGTTTTGTCTTTACCAGCTTGTTGCCCCCTTAGAATAAATACTCCTATTATTTTATTGCATTTGGCTTTTCACAACATCATCTTTCAACTGGCTTTGGCTTGATGCAGCTGATCCTTGTTACACACCCAAAGACTGGGGATCTACGTGATTCATTGAGATATATGTATAACTTATATGTGGAGTACGTTGTCAAGAATCCCCTTTATGTTCCCGGGTCTCTAATCAAGTACGTTTATTCAACACAACTCAACTTGCCTTATTTATACCCGTCGCTATGCAAAATAGGAAATTGTTTACATTTATTAATGGATTTGTTTATCTCATCATCTTAAGATAACTGTAGCTATCTTTGTGATATCCACGAAATTTATCTTCATTTATCATCATGTATGGGTTCATATATAAGCACAAGATTTCATGTTCTCCAACAAACTTCCATCGTAGACAGTTGTATGCAAACTTTTAAGCTCCTAAATGCAGTATCTGCTCTATTAGTGCAGGCAGGTGAATATTCCTATCTAACATTGGAATATTTGCTTCAAGGTATTTCTTTAAAATCATGCATGGAGTTGACTCTCATATAGAGTGCAAGCCTGGAGAAGTGATTGACTGATTGGTTTACCTCCATTATGATTTAGAGCCCATGTGTTTGAACCAGTGTGGGCGAGAGGAGGAAGAGTCTCGACATGACCTAGGAGTCTGCGAGGGAAATGGAGAAAATGTGATTGCAAGTAACATAACTAAATTTAAGATACAATGGGGGGCATCCGAACCCTCATACGGAGTGCCGCTAGGTCGGCGACCTCCTCCAAATCCTAAGATCACTTGGATGCCCTAATTCCTCCTCTTATTTATATAGAGGAGTATTTAAATAGTCTTTCATTCATTAAAAATAATAAATACTAATATGTGCAGTCCACACCTCATCAGGGTCTTGGCTCAGGATCTGTCGCCTTCTTTTCCTTGTTCGAGTAGGCCCTTAATGGTATCGACATTGTGAATCACGTATCAACAACCTCTGGTAGTATAATGACTTTGCCGCAAGGTCGAAAGCTGGGATAACTTTAAATTTCGGTGGAGAGGACCAACGTAGCTTTGTTGGTGTGAAGTCCCTTCCACTAGATAAGTACCTTCTTTGTTCGGCAGTGAGGATTGCCTATTCGGATGTCAAGTGCTTCGGGGTGTAGAACGTCGTTGAGTCAGGGGTCACATCGTCATGAAGGTCTGGATGTAGTGGGTTCCCCCCTTTGACCGGCTTTAATTGAGAGACATGAATGAGTAAGCGGATGCTGCTTGTGAAGCTTCAGATTGTAGGCGACCGCACCGATTCTCTTGACGATTTGGACGCCCAGTAGTAATGAGTAATGAGCTTAGGGTGCAATAGATGTGCAACCGTCTGTTATGGGCCTCGGGTGACAGGCCTAGTCATTGCTTTTTTTTAATGTCTTTAATTATTGTCATTTTATTAATGTCGAGTCATTAAGATATTGTTAGTCATTATGGATCTTGTAACCTATTTAAAGGTATTTGTTGTTTGTGTGAAGTATCCAAGAAGTAAATCTCATTTCTTGTCCTTGTTATGAGATATTGGTAGCTCTCTTTCTCCGAACACACCCCGCTTAGCCATCCGCGGTTCTGGCTCTACAGTACCCTCCGCCTCCGTCATCTCCTCTGGCCATCCTTCGGCGGCTCTACCAGGCGTTAAGGGTTAGGCCCATAGCAACTTGGTATCAGAGCTAGGTACACCCGCCTCCTCCGACATCGTTTTCGTCTCTTCCACATTCCATCTCTTTTCTGAAGAGGGACATCATCGTGTCCCTACGACAGAAGAAGCCCACAAATTCCACACCTAAAGCACGATCTCTCCCCAAGCTGACGAGTAGAGGCCCTCTCATGGTTAGGGGTTATCGACGTCCTCACGCCTCTGCGATCTTAGAGAAAATATTCGACGAGGGAAGAAGAAATCCCCACTTCTGCCAGTCTGCCATACGACTCTCCGACGACACTGCAACGAGCCACTTAGAGGTTGCTCGACACATTCTTCCGATCCCACTGAAACACGTCGTTTGGTTTTTCAATCCCGCAAGCCTCCTTGGTAGCGTCAACGAGAGCCCTTCCTTCTCTATTGACGTCTCAGAGAACAACAATCGATCGTCTCTATTGCGACACCTCCTTCTCCCCAGTCGACGTCATCGTCGTCTTCATTCCAACAACGCTCCGTCTGCAACAGCCTCGACCACGCCTCGACGCCCTTCGACACCACACATCCCAACCCCTTACTTCTTCATTTTCTCGAGCAACAACCTGCTTTGCCGTCCATTCCCTTCATCGAGCACACAACCATCAAATTTATGTAAAGCCAAGCACAGTTCTTCTGCCAGAGTCGCCTGCTCCTTCTGTCCCCTTTTCGAGCCCTGCGTTAATCTTTTTTTTAGAGCTCTGTGCAAATTTTTTCTAGCCGACTGCATTGATGAATTGATTTTAACTGATTAATCAATTATTTGAGTTATTAATTTCTCTCTTTCTCTCTCTATATACATATATACACATATATAATTAATTGCTTACTTATTCAATAATTAATTAATTACATTTTATTCCAACAATGACATCTATAAAGGCTTGAGTGTTGTTGTTGTTGTATCCTAACAATGACATCTGAGACGGCTCCACTATATAATTCAGAGGCCACCCTGCTCGCTCACAAGTCAACCATGGAAATCGGTGTAGCCATCGTCGCCCTATTCAATGACATGATAGTTGCACGCAGAAGTAAACAACTATTCGTCACTCGACCGATGCCTCTACCCGACCAGATATTTCGGCTAGTCCAGCAGACCTCCAACAACCAACACCTAGTGTTGTTTTCATTCAGAAGGATACACCGCTGCCATACATTAACTGTGCAAAGATTGTCGATGACACTCTCACTCGCACAAAAATCGATATGGTTCTAAGTTGTCATCGAGCATATGCGGATTATTCTCCACCACTACTTCAATCATTTAAAGATCATGTTGCGGTCTCCTCTTTGATCATATCGCCGCACACGCTATGACCGCCGACAATATCATCATCTGTGACATCGGTGAGCACAAAGAACGCTTGTCGCTCTCTGCAGCCCCTCTATAACAACACACTACATGGAGCTGTTTTGGCGTGAAATAAAGGAGCCCAATGATCAAATCGGTCGAGCTTCGTTCGAGCTTGAGGACAAGCTCAATTTGAAGGCTGGGTGAGATGTTATGGGCCTCGGGCAACGGGCCTAATCATTGTTATCTTTTACTGTCTTTAATTACTATCGTTTTATTAATGTCGAGTCATTAAGATGTTGTTAGTCATTATGGGTCTTGTAGCCTATTTAAAGACATGTGTTGTTTGTGTGAAGTATCCAAAAAGTAAATCTCTTTTCTTGTCTTTGTTATGAGATATTGATAGCTCTCTCTCCCTGAGCATACCTCGCCTAGGTAGCCGCGGTTCTAGCTCCACAATATCCTCTGCCTACGCCATCTCCACCTTCAGACATACTCTGGTGGCTCTACCGGACGTTACAGGCTAGGCCCATAACATCGATATTTGTTAGTGTGGGCGGAGCTTCACCAGACTTTGTCATCTGAATTGTCTGACACATCTTTGCAGTGCTTGTTAGCTTCAGTATTCATCTGTTGCTGTGCGTGGACAAGGTCAACCTTTAGTTGGCGGAGGGCTTCGTCCCGTTTTGCGAGTGTCTGGGTTAAGGCTTTCACTTAACACTCTCTCAATGTGTGTTGCGTGATGGTGGGTGGAAAGCATGTAATGAAGTTCATACCTTCCTGAACCGCATTTGTTATTAAAATGAATCGCATTTGTTATTAGAATGGACTGGAGGAGACATGCAGGGTTAAAGCCTAGTACTTACTGCACTCATATGTGAGGCAATTGGCGACGAACTGTTGGACAAAGGTTAGCATCTTCCACCAATATAGGGACCATGCCAACCAGCGGTCAAGTAAGCGTCAGATTGCCTGACGGGGGTGGAGTGGAATTCATGGAGAAGGCACTAAATCCCAGGAGACGAATCAGCCACGACTAGCCAATTATGAAAGTGGAGCTGACCACCGATCAGGCTAAAGGGTGTTGAGCGTGAGGGTTGGACTCCAAGTTGCGGATGATATATGCATAGTTTGGGTCACACAAAACCTTATGTGGAATGGACTGAACACCCAACCACCGCGATGGAGAGAAGGAAGAGTACACATGTCTTCTCCTTATCTTATAGCGCAAACAAAGGTAGGCATCGGTCACTCCGCGACCATCGCAATTTTCTTTAGATCAATGGACAATCCTGTCACAGAGATAACATGACCCAAGTAGGCCACTTATGTGCAACCGAATGAACATTTCTTGAGAAGTGTTGTGCCTCCCACAAGGGGCTGGAAACCAAAATGTTGTTGAAGAAGGCGAGCACGAATTTTAGGAGGGGCCATACTATATTGTTTATCTTCAAATGGAAGTGGTTGGCACGTTGGTCAGGCCAAACAACATGATCAAGAACTCGTACTGCCCATCGTAGGCACGGAAGACCGTCTTTGGTACATCTTTCGGGAGCACACATATTTGATGTTATCCAGAACACAAGTCCAACTTAATCAATTATGTGATGTTGAACTTAATCAATTTTATGTAGTTCACCTATAAGCGCCAACTATTGTCCTTCTTTCACATGAGGACGAGGTTGGAGAGGGGGTAACACTGTGTTGGATGATACCTGCCTAAAGCATTCCATCCACCATTTGTTTCGTTGAGTCCTCTGAATGTGGCTGTAGCAGTATGGACAAACAGAGATTGCCATTACTCCGGGATATAGTGGAATGTAGTGATATGATGTACGAGAGGGTGAAAGGTCTGTCGGTGGTGTAAAAGCTGTGGGAAACCCATCTAGTAGGCACATATGATCTACTACAGGAGGGCCACAAACTCTGGGCCGGTTTTATTTCGAATATACTAGTGGGCCGTTGGGGTTTGCAGTATGGATGCGTCATTGTGGAAATGATGGCGTCCTCTTTGGGGCCGAATTCCATCATCAATGAAGCCCAATTGATCTTTACATAGTCCTCATGCTATGTCGAGAATAGCATTAAATTGAAGGCATAGTGGTCCTATAAGATGCTATAATCATCCAACGTCACTATCAGGGACAGACAAAGGCCACTTGTTTCCATGCTGCTACTATCGACAAGGAAACCTAGAACCTGTTTCTTAGTGTGATAAATAGTTGAAGGTGCCACACCAACTAATGAGAGATGAAGTTGTGATTGGTACCACTATCGACCATCAATATTATTGGCGACCCTTAAATTTATCTTTAGAGCTTTATGGTTTGAAGCTTGGAGATGCCATTCGCTGAGTATATTGGTAGTTGTACTTGTCGATCTGTTGTCAGTCAGAGATGAAGAGTCTTTCGCTTCTCGTTCTCGAAATCAGTCTCACTTGGGGTGGTGTCGTTGGCGCCCAAGAGGATGCGCGGTTCGCATTTTGGACACTTGTAGGTGGGTGAGTAGGGTTGAAGACAACGAAAGCACAACCTCTTACTTTGAAGCTCCATATAATCCTTGTGGGTTAATCACTGAGGCGGCTACTTCTTTGAGGGAGGTGGGGTGGCAACGAGTGGTGGACGCAACCACATATGTTGTGGTGGTGCGGGGGATGGATCCTCATAGGAGCGGTCGATAAAGAAAGTAATTGATGGTGACAAGGTTAGTCACAAGACTGTACTTTCAGACTAGTGGCGATAAGTGGAGTGTTTGGGTGACGGAATGAATTCATCTTGTTCCATGGCATTGCAAAGGTGTTGCTGGGTTACAGATGCACAAACGGGCGCAGATGTGGGAGCTGATAGGAAATATGCAAGTTAGGGTTCTTTGGATAGGCTTGTAACTCGTGGGGGTGATTTGATGAACTCACTGATGTAGGCGTCTATAGACTAAGATTATTGTACTGCCGATATGCGTTCAAACACATTACAAGAACGAAGCGCATCATAGCATTATATTAGGCTTTCTTTTTAAAGGCCGACCAAGTAAAGTGAGTTGTCTGACCCAATAGATCCAGTGTAAGGAGGTTATGTTCACGCGATCCACCCCGGTGGGTCGGTTCCCTTGAAGGTTGGGATGCCCACCCGACGAAGTTGAGAGATATAGGGCTATTGAGGAGCACTGATAATCAGGCTAAAAATGGATCTTGAGCCAATGCAGTGTTTGAGGAAGTGGCACCGGCCGTCAAGTCAGACATTGGAGATGAATTGTTTTGCGCACATGGAGATTGAAATTGCTGAGGGAGTCCTCCAATCATCCATAAGGGCAGCAACAACGACGGCCTGTGCGTTGGTGTTGTTGGCATCCATGCGGCGAGAGGAGATGCACAACTGACATGCAAGGGCTGGTATGAGACGGACGACGATTGCGATCCACGGGCGGCCAGGACAGGTCAACCAATTTGATACCACCCTGGTCTCAGTGTCTAGTTAATGGGCGAGACGCGAGACCCTCGTTGTCTGCGCTACGACTCACATATATCCCTCACATTTTGTAGTGCTATTATTCCGTTCTTGTTTCTATCATTTCAATTAATCTTTCATGTCCTCATGAAGGCATCTGGAATGATCTACATGCTGCAGTTGATTGTTATTTTGTAGTGCCCTTGTGATGACAACACCCTCATTCGATTGATTAATCCCACTCAATACATTATGTCTTCACGAAGGCATCATATTCACTTACTGATGTGCTATTCTTCCGTCCATCGTCATTGACAGTTGCATCAATTTGACATCAAGATTGCCTTCTTTAACGACGATCTCACTGAAATTGTCTACATGCAGCAACCTCCTGGTTATGAAACTACGGGGGAGTCTCTTGTCTGCCACCTAAAGAAATCCCTATACGGCCTCAAGCAGTCCCATTGGGCTTGGTTTGATAAGTTCAGTTGGGTCGTTCGAGATTTTGGCTTCACTTGGAGCTCGACAGACCTCCTTATTTACACGTCGACGCCCAACAGACACAGTGATACTTCTCGTATATATTGATGATCTCATCACGGACGATGATCTGAATGATATCTCTATGATTAAGAAGCATTTGGCCTCACATTTTCAGACCAAAGATTTAAGCCGCATCCGATATTTCTTGGGTATCAAGTTACCCTGTCGACCTGTCTTGTCTCAATGGATGTACTGTCTCGACCTTCTTCATGATGCATGCTACTTTGGATGCATGCCTACTGACACACTAATGGATGCCAACCACAAGCTCCGTGCCCATAAACCCGACTCTGATCTGCTTCTCCCTAATCAGGACTACTATCGTCGCCTTGTTAGCAAGATTATTTATCTTACTGTCACACTACCCGATATATCTTGTTGTTGTTGAAATCTTGTGATCTAGAAGTAGTCAATGATTTAGTCTTACTGGCAACGTAATACGAGCCTAAATGGTCGCACATAAGAATGTGCGGAAATTGGAGTGTTTGATCGCATTGGTTTGTGAAACCAAGTTTTGAATGAGCATATATGATATGTTGCACGGTATTCGAGGGACACGGCCTGAGGCACACACCCGTGTGCCAAGGGAGTGTGTGCTTATTTTGGACCAAAATGTGCGACTTTCGACGGAACATGCCCGCGACACACACCCGTGTGCCAAGGGCGCGTGTGCGATTTTTCATTCCAGAGTCACGAGGAGTCGTGTCTGCATGAACTGGTGTGACTTTTGGGACACACGCCCATGTACCAAGGGCGTGTGCACCCCAAACTTCACGTATGGGCTCGTGCCTATAAATAGGCCAACTTATCATACATAACTATGACTTGATTCAGAGTTCTTCATACCGTAAAACCACCAAGAACACATCTCTACCAAATCGGAACTAGCATTTCGAAGGAGAGAAAATCGATCATCTTCCAGCCCGAGTTCGTTGGACAGACTGCGTGGTTTTTCGGTGTTCGTGTGGATACCTCTAGAGACGCGAATACTATTCTGCGTTTGGTCTCAAACGCCAGTCAATCTTCTCGAAATTTGATTTCGACGCAAGTATAAACTTATTTCTTGATTTAGTGTGTTTCACATGGATCCTGTCGAGGGTTTCCTGTATTTCCGCTGCTATTTGATGCCCTTGAAACCCAACAGTTGTTAGGGTGGTCAACCGCTTCATTCATGCTCCTTGGATGACCCACCTCCAGGCTATCTAGCGAATCCTTCGATATCTGAAGACTGCTCGGAGACAAGGGCTTGTGTATAAGCCCTCATCTTCTCTATCATTAATTGTCTACTCTGATGCAGTCTATGCAGGTTCCCTCGATGCTCATCGGTCTACGAGTGGTTGCTACACATATTTTGGAGGACACCTGGTCACTTGGCGAAGCAAGAAGCAAACAGTGGTGACATGCTCTTCTGCGAAAGCTGAGTATCATTCAATGACGTCTGCTCTTTATGAACTCACATGGTTAGAAAGTTTTCTTACCGATCTTGGTATAAAACTCTCCTCTCCGGCCGTTCTCTACTGCGATAGTCCAACCGCCATCCATAATCGCCGAAAATCTCATTTTTCTTGAACGTACAAGCATATCAAAGTCGATTGTCATTTCATCCGGGAAAAAGTTCAATTTCGAAAACTTGATTTGAGACATGTGCTCGCTGTAGAGCAAGTTTCTGACGTCCTTGGCAAAACCCTACCACGCCTACTATGCCAAAAATTTCTTTCCAAGCTTGACACCTATAATTTGTATGCTCGATCTTGCGGGGGGAGTGTAGAAGATCCATGTAAATGCCCTCTTTTCTCTTATATAGATTAGTCTGACGTCTTGGATTGGAGTTGAGTTGTGATTCTTCCTTCCTATAAATATATGTAAAATACTTATATTTGGTGCTTTTAGGAGAATAAATAAAATATTGGAATAAAATTTTTACACTTTTTTATTGATGCTTGATTGATAGACTACCCCAGAAGAATTTGGAACGTGATGCAAACATTTTTCCGTGTGAATTGCATTAGTACTTTGAATATTCTTTACTTACTGTTAAGCTAATGTCCAGATGCGGTAATTCATGTTTTTGTTTTTTGTGCATTTTCAATAGGTGTGAACTGTTCAACACGAATCTTGACCAATATGTGAAAACTCTGATTTAGAACCACGAGGTATGGTTATGTTCAGCTAAATATTTTTCTCTCATCCACGAAAATGTTGCCAAACGTGTTTACTAATTCTTGTAACATTGCGCTTCTACTTTCTCGCTTCAAGGTTGGTTAATTTGATATGCTCAGGGCCGTGTGTGCTTTATCTCAAACTTGAGATACAGTTATTACTTTTATTTGGGGCTGTCTTTTGATAATTTTAATTTAAAATGGCATGTTAATATAGTTGGGGAAACTCTTTATATGATGAAATTTAGGAAGGATGGTCTTGGCCTCCTGGTGATTACATACTCCCTTATTGGAGCAGGTATGTTTGAAGGGACCGTTCATGGAAGAAGACTTCATGCACGGTACAACGACAGATAGAGGATTAATAAGATACTCGTGCTTGTACAACCCTCATATTTTCCGAGTCGGTGCGACCCGACCCGGGTGAGGTTGTAATAGGAAAGGTTCCGCGACGAAGTAGACCAAAGCCGAGCGAGGCTAAGGGATGACCCGAGAGAGGGAAGAATGGCCAAGCAAGACAAGTGCGGGAAGTCCCCCCCACTCAGCCACCTCCCCTCTTGGGAGGCGAGTGCGGGCAGCTCCCCCACTCGGCCACCCCCTCTTGGGAGGCGAGTGGGGGCAGCTCCCCCACTCGGCCACCCCCTCTTAGGGAGGCGAGTGGGGGAAGCTCCCCCACTCGGCCACCCCCTCTTAGGAAGGCGAGTGGGGGCAGCCCCCCACTCGGCCACCTCCCCCTTAGGGAGGCGAGTGGGGGCAGCCCCCCCACTCGGCCACCTCCCCCTTAGGGAGGCGAGTGGGGGCAGCCCCCCCACTCGGCCACCTCCCCCTTAGGGAGGCGAGTGGGGGCAGCCCCCCCACTCGGCCACCCCCTCTTAGGGAGGCGAGTGGGGGCAGCCCCCCCCCCCCACTCGGCCACCTTCCCCTTAGGGAGGCGAGTGGGGGCAGCCCCCCCACTCGGCCACCTCCCTCTTAGGGAGGCGAGTGGGGCAGCCCCCCCCCCCCCCCCCCCCCCACACACACACACACTCGCCCACCTCTCCTCCCACTCGCCCGGCATGGGTGGGGAGGTCGGTATGACCTCCCGTGAGGGGGGGAGTGGGCACTTCGAGTCCCACTCCCCCCCCCCCCCCCCCCCCCCCCCCCCCCCCCCCCCCCTCATGCGTGGTTGATTGCGGTCATGGTTGGACTGCGGATAGCAGGATTTTTGCTATCCGCAGTCCATTTTTTGGGAAGTCTATAAATAGACCCCCATGGGCACCTTGGGAAGGGTTGGTCACTACCCCCCCCCTGCGTGTGTCTTGTGAGCACCCCCTCTTGGGAGGCGAGTGGGGGCAGCTCCCCCACTCGGCCACCCCCTCTTAGGGAGGCGAGTGGGGGAAGCTCCCCCACTCGGCCACCCCCTCTTAGGAAGGCGAGTGGGGGCAGCTCCCCCACTCGGCCACCCCCTCTTAGGGAGGCGAGTGGGGGCAGCCCCCCACTCGGCCACCTCCCCCTTAGGGAGGCGAGTGGGGGCAGCCCCCCCACTCGGCCACCTCCCCCTTAGGGAGGCGAGTGGGGGCAGCCCCCCCACTCGGCCACCTCCCCCTTAGGGAGGCGAGTGGGGGCAGCCCCCCCACTCGGCCACCCCCTCTTAGGGAGGCGAGTGGGGGCAGCCCCCCCCCCCCACTCGGCCACCTTCCCCTTAGGGAGGCGAGTGGGGGCAGCCCCCCCACTCGGCCACCTCCCTCTTAGGGAGGCGAGTGGGGCAGCCCCCCCCCCCCCCCCCCCCCCCCCCCCCACACACACACACACACACTCGCCCACCTCTCCTCCCACTCGCCCGGCATGGGTGGGGAGGTCGGTATGACCTCCCGTGAGGGGGGGAGTGGGCACTTCGAGTCCCACTCCCCCCCCCCCCCCCCCCCTCATGCGTGGTTGATTGCGGTCATGGTTGGACTGCGGATAGCAGGATTTTTGCTATCCGCAGTCCATTTTTTGGGAAGTCTATAAATAGACCCCCATGGGCACCTTGGGAAGGGTTGGTCACTACCCCCCCTGCGTGTGTCTTGTGAGCAAGCACCCCCCCTCCTTTGTCATCCTTCAGCTGACAGTGAGGTGGTTCTTAGTGCCCTCCAAGGTGCCCAGGCTCAGCATTGGCTTGGGAGGGGAAGCGCTCTAAGATCTTCCGGGTATGTGGTGGGACCTCCGCGCTGCAGCTTAAGGGGTCCATTTGTGGATTCAAGTGTTCATCAAGTCCAAGTCTTTCAGTTCCTAGTGACCGGTCAAGGGTCTAGGCTTAGGTCAAGTAAGGGTTAGTCGCAACCCCCTTTCGAACGCTGAGACCGGGAAACTGGTTTCAACATTCTGGTGCGGTGAGCGTGGAAGCGACTAGTTTGGAAAGCTCTGAGCCATGTCTCATGGCTGGAAGCGACGAGTTGGGAGACTCGCCTCCGGCATGCGAGTATGTGAAGAAGGGCGACGTCAATGAGTTCAGCAAAGGGATCCAGTGCTCGACACCACCGGCAGAGAGGCAATAAGAACGCCCCCGTCCAACCAGGGGGGAGTAACTTCACCTGGAAGGGCCAAGAAGGAGTTGCGGAGACGGAAGAAATGGCGAAGAAGATGACCAAGGAGCGTGCGGCCAAGTGAAGTGCCCAGGAAGGGCGAGATGTAAGTGAAGTGCCCATGAAGGGCGAGATGTAAGTGAAGTGCCCAGGAAGGGCTAGATGTAAGTGAAGTGCCCAGGAAGGGCGAGATGTAAGTGAAGTGCCCAGGAAGGGCGAGATGTAAGTGAAGTGCCCAGGAAGGGCGAGATGTAAGTGAAGTGCCCAGGAAGGGCGAGATGTAAGTGAAGTGCCCAGGAAGGGCGAGATGTAAGTGAAGTGCCCAGGAAGGGCGAGATGTAAGTGAAGTGCCCAGGAAGGGCGAGATGTAAGTGAAGTGCCCAAGAAGGGCGAGGTGTAATGAAGTGCCCTGGAAGGGCGTAGGGTAGTGAAGTTGTAATAGACGAACTAGGAGTGAAAAAAAGGGTTCTGGGGTAATACCCCGATCTAAGATCCCCGACTAGAGACCATTCTCCGGGCTTAGTCATGCCGGTAGATGGGGGACTCGTCGGGTCGACTCGCTACTTGGTAAGGGGACTGGGAAGGCGTTGAGTCCCTCCACCCCCGATTGAGCTAAGACTCCCAGGACATGGATGAGTACTTCCACCTCCAGTCAGGTTTGGAAGGCGTTGAGTCCCTCCACCCCCGGTTGAGCTAAGACTCCCAGGACATGGATGGGTACTTCCACCTCCAGTCAGGTTTGGAAGGCGTTGAGTCCCTCCACCCCCGGTTGAGCTAAGACTCCCAGGACATGGATGGGTACTTCCACCTCCAGTCAGATTAGGAAGGCGTTGAGTCCCTCCACCCCCGGTTGAGCTAAGACTCCCAGGACATGGATGGGTACTTCCACCTCCAGTCAGATTAGGAAGGCGTTGAGTCCCTCCACCCCCGGTTGAGCTAAGACTCCCAGGACATGGATGGGTACTTCCACCTCCAGTCAGGTTTGGAAGGCGTTGAGTCCCTCCACCCCCGGTTGAGCTAAGACTCCCAGGACATGGATGGGTACTTCCACCTCCAGTCAGGTTTGGAAGGCGTTGAGTCCCTCCACCCCCGGTTGAGCTAAGACTCCCAGGACATGGATGGGTACTTCCACCTCCAGTCAGATTAGGAAGGCGTTGAGTCCCTCCACCCCCGGTTGAGCTAAGACTCCCAGGACATGGATGGGTACTTCCACCTCCAGTCAGATTAGGAAGGCGTTGAGTCCCTCCACCCCCGGTTGAGCTAAGACTCCCAGGACATGGATGGGTACTTCCACCTCCAGTCAGGTTTGGAAGGCGTTGAGTCCCTCCACCCCCGGTTGAGCTAAGACTCCCAGGACATGGATGGGTACTTCCACCTCCAGTCAGATTAGGAAGGCGTTGAGTCCCTCCACCCCCGGTTGAGCTAAGACTCCCAGGACATGGATGAGTACTTCCACCTCCAGTCAGGTTTGGAAGGCGTTGAGTCCCTCCACCCCCGGTTGAGCTAAGACTCCCAGGACATGGATGGGTACTTCCACCTCCAGTCAGATTAGGAAGGCGTTGAGTCCCTCCACCCCCGGTTGAGCTAAGACTCCCAGGACATGGATGGGTACTTCCATCTCCAGTCAGATTAGGAAGGCGTTGAGTCCCTCCACCCCCGGTTGAGCTAAAACTCCCAGGACATGGATGGGTACTTCCACCTCCAGTCAGGTTTGGAAGGCGTTGAGTCCCTCCACCCCCGGTTGAGCTAAGACTCCCAAGACATGGATGGGTACTTCCACCTCCAGTCAGGTTTGGAAGGCGTTGAGTCCCTCCACCCCCGGTTGAGCTAAGACTCCCAGGACATGGATGGGTACTTCCACCTCCAGTCAGATTAGGAAGGCGTTGAGTCCCTCCACCCCCGGTTGAGCTAAGACTCCCAGGACATGGATGGGTACTTCCACCTCCAGTCAGATTAGGAAGGCGTTGAGTCCCTCCACCCCCGGTTGAGCTAAGACTCCCAGGACATGGATGGGTACTTCCACCTCCAGTCAGATTAGGAAGGCGTTGAGTCCCTCCACCCCCGGTTGAGCTAAGACTCCCAGGACATGGATGGGTACTTCCACCTCCAGTCAGATTAGGAAGGCGTTGAGTCCCTCCACCCCCGGTTGAGCTAAGACTCTCAGGACATGGATGGGTACTTCCACCTCCAGTCAGATTAGGAAGGCGTTGAGTTCCTCTGCCTCCGGGTGAAGGTAAGCACTCAGGGTGCAGGCGGGTACTTCCACCTCCAATCGGTAAGATCCCTGACTACAGACCGTTCTCTGGGCTCAGTCATGTCGGCAGATGAGAGGCTCATCGGATCGATTAACTACCCAATGATCGGTTCGAGTAAGGTATCAAATCCTCAAGCAGTAAAGGGAGAAAGATTAAAGGAAACAGGTATGCAGGAGATACATGGCTCTTACGAGGATCCAAAGAAGAGAAGAAGTCCCTAGCCACCCTCACGTTCAGGGGGAATAGCCACCGCTGCAAGGGGACGAGTCGGGTTGCGCAGGAGAAGGGGAGAACCCATGCAGGATGTCATCGGCAGAGACTCCCCTCCAGCTGTCTCGGAGAGCATCCGCCTCATGAAGGCGGCTCCCCAGGGCTTGGGTCGTTGACGTCACAATCCTCCTGCGAGTACACTCGGCTTCAGCAGGGCAAGGTGGGGCAGCCGTCGCTGCCCTCGAAGGTTCGCCTCTTTCTCTCTCCTTTCTCCCTTAGCTGTCTTTGGGCTTCAGCAGGCGAGAAGAGAAACCGGCGCGCGGGCTCTTGTTGTGCTGCCTCCACTTCCAGTTGAGCTCTGCTCCCTGGAAGATGTTGAGTTCCCTCCATCTTAGGTTGAGTTCGACTCGACTAGAGATGTTGAGTTCCCTCCATCTCAGGTCAAGTTCGACTTGACTAGAGATGTTGAGTTCCTCCACCTCCAGGTGAGCTCGGCTCCCTGCTAGGTGTTGAGTCCCTCCACCTCCAGGTGAGCTCGGCTCCCTGTTAGGTGTGGAGTTTCCTCCACCTCCAGGTGAGCTCGGCTCCCTGTTAGGTGTTGAGTCCCTCCACCTCCAGGTGAGCTCGGCTCCCTGCTAGGTGTTGAGTCCCTCCACCTCCAGGTGAGCTCGGCTCCCTGTTAGGTGTTGAGTCCCTCCACCTCCAGGTGAGCTCGGCTCCCTGCTAGGTGTTGAGTCCCTCCACCTCCAGGTGAGCTCGGCTCCCTGTTAGGTGTTGAGTCCCTCCACCTCCAGGTGAGCTCGGCTCCCTGTTAGGTGTTGAGTCCCTCCCCCACCAGGTGAGCTCGGCTCCCTGGTAGGTATGGAGTTCCCGCCTCCCACCTCAGGTCGAGTTCAGCTCGACTAGAGGTGTTGAGTTTCTCTCCACCCAAGGTTAAGATCATTTCAACCTAAAGGTGTTGAGCTTTCTCCACCTCCTGTTGAGCTCGGCTCGCAGGAGGGGCGTCTAGTGGAGAAAGGTTTTCCTCCCACCTCAGGTCGAGCTCGGCTCGACTAGAGGTGCTGAGTCTTTCCTCCACCTCAAATCGAAGTCAATTCGACCTAAGGTGTTGAGCTTTCTCCACCTCCTGTTGAGCTCGGCTCGCAGGAGGGGCGTCTAGTGGAGAAAGGTTTTCCTTCCACCTCAGGTCGAGCTCGGCTCGACTAGAGGTGCTGAGTCTTTCCTCCACCTCAAATCGAAGTCAATTCGACCTAAGGTGTTGAGCTTTCTCCACCTCCTGTTGAGCTCGGCTCGCAGGAGGGGCGTCTAGTGGAGAAAGGTTTTCCTCCCACCTCAGGTCAAGCTCGGCTCGACTAGAGGTGCTGAGTCTTTCCTCCACCTCAAATCGAAGTCAATTCGACCTAAGGTGTTGAGCTTTTTCCACCTCCAGTTGAGCTCGGCTCGTAGGAGGGGTGTTTAGTGGAAAAAGGTTCACCTTCCGTCTCAAGTCAGGATCAGCCGAAAAGCTCGGCAAGGATGTCCCGTTGGCAAGTCCCTTCGTGGATTCCCCTCAGGTTCCACCAACTCGTCAAATCGGTGGGTTGAACTTTCTTTCCGAGCTTGGGGCAAGCTCGAAAAGAGCGGGGATTGTGTACAACCCTCATATTTTCCGAGTCGGTGCGACCCGACCCGGGTGAGGTTGTAATAGGAAAGGTTCCGCGACGAAGTAGACCAAAGTCGAGCGAGGCTAAGGGATGACCCGAGAGAGGGAAGAATGGCCAAGCAAGACAAGTGCGGGAAGTCCCCCCCACTCAGCCACCTCCCCTCTTGGGAGGCGAGTGGGGGCAGCTCGGCCACCCCCTCTTGGGAGGCGAGTGGGGGCAGCTCCCCCACTCGGCCACCCCCTCTTAGGGAGGCGAGTGGGGGCAGCTCCCCCACTCGGCCACCCCCTCTTAGGGAGGCGAGTGGGGGCAGCCCCCCCATTCGGCCACCTCCCCCTTAGGGAGGCGAGTGGGGGCAGCCCCCCCACTCGGCCACCTCCCCCTTAGGGAGGCGAGTGGGGGCAGCCCCCCCACTCGGCCACCCCCTCTTAGGGAGGCGAGTGGGGGCAGCCCCCCCCCCACTCGGCCACCTCCCCCTTAGGAAGGCGAGTGGGGGCAGCCCCCCACTCGGCCACCTCCCTCTTAGGGAGGCGAGTGGGGGCAGCCCCCCCCCCCCCCATTCGCCCACCTCTCCTCCCACTCGCCCGGCATGGGTGGGGAGGTCGGTATGACCTCCCGTGAGGGGGGGGAGTGGGCACTTCGAGTCCCACTCGCCCCCCCTCATGCGTGGTTGATTGCGGTCATGGTTGGACTGCGGATAGCAGGATTTTTGCTATCCGCAGTCCGTTTTTTGGGAAGTCTATAAATAGACCCCCATGGGCACCTTGGGAAGGGTTGGTCACTACCCCCCCCCCCCCCCCCCCCCCCCCCCCCTTGCGTGTGTCTTGTGAGCAAGCACCCCCTCCCTTGTCATCCTTCAGCTGACAGTGAGGTGGTTCTTAGTGCCCTCCAAGGTGCCCAGGCTCAGCATTGGCTTGGGAGGGGAAGCGCTCTAAGATCTTCCGGGTATGTGGTGGGACCTCCGCGCTGCAGCTTAAGGGGTCCATTTGTGGATTCAAGTGTTCATCAAGTCCAAGTCTTTCAGTTCCTAGTGACCGGTCAAGGGTCTTGGCTTAGGTCAAGTAAGGGTTAGTCGCAACCCTCTTTCGAACGCTGAGACCGGGAAACTGGTTTCAACAGTGCTAATAAAGGATTGGGGACTAAGTTGCTGTTCTGCAGCGGGCCATTGATCTTTGGGTATGTCTGGAGTTTGATCCATACCCAGTCACCCGTTGTGCGTGACTTCACGATGCTCGTTATTGTACCCCTTTTCCATGAGGGCTTGCGCTTACTTTAGGCGGGCTCTAGCTATCTCTAGGACTTATCACGATCTAGAAGAGCTCGTTCCACCTCATCCACAGATGTCGTTCCATATCATAGGAGATGAGGTAAGGTGGATCCATTTTGTTGGAGCAAAAAAGTACCTCAACTCCACACCCAAGGGGTTATGAGGTAGAGTGGAGGTACTGTGGGTGGAAGAATACTCCGGGTTACCGGTTACGAATGGCAAAGCGAGAGAAGGATTCCGAGGAGGGCGAAATTAGGTATCGTACAACTTGAACCATTAGTCGTGCGTGATTTTATTGATTGAATGTGTAGAAATGAAGAGAAGGGAAATACTTGGTGTAATTTATTCATCCATATAGAGGACACTTTATAGGAGTACAAGAAGACACACAAACTTAACCCACGGTGTGGGACTAAACATCGGACATATTAAATACCTAAATATTATAAATCTAACACTCCCCCTCAAGCTGGAGGTGAAACCTTCATCTTGAACACAACATAAAAGGAGAGGTAAAAGGTGGTTGGCAATGTGGGACAAAACAACAGCCACCGAGGCCCAACCGCGTGTCACCGGGGATACTTCAACCGGGCAAAGGCCACACGACGTTGGTCCACAAACCGACCATGATCACGCTGGATGCTCCCGGAGCTGAAACCAGGTCAACCAACAAAGGCCAAACCACCCTACCTAACATAGAAGAAAAAGATGGGGAGACACACACAACATACGAAATATGCCTGGAGGCCGTGTGTGACTAAGGCAGGAGTCGGGAAAGAGGCATCCGAGTCGCCGTTATCACAAACACTCCCCCTCACGTGGAACACGTGCAAGAAGGCATAGACTCGCATGGAGACACAGACGAAGACAATCAGAACAACGCATAAAAAAACAACTATGGATAACGGTTGTCGGCAAGGCCACGATCCGAGATGCAGCGAGCAAAGCACAAGCCAGCTGCGAGCAGAAGGCTCAAGCGACTGCGAGCAGAGTGCTCAAGCAGCGACGAGCAAAAAAAAAGGCTCAAGCAGCGGCGAGTGAGAAGGGAGGAAGAGAAGAGCTCGGCACCCAAAGAGCAGCAGCACAGAAACCATCGTCCATAACACGCGACTAGAAGACACTACCATCACAATAACTAACACAACACAAAAGCAACTATGACAAAAAAAATGGAGAGGGCACGGCATAGCAGCAGCAGCACATCAGCCCAGCAGAAGAGGGGCACGACATTGCAGATCTGGAGTACAAAAGAAGCGCCGGAGAAGAAGAGCAGCGGCAGGATAGCAGCGGCACAAGGAGGCACAGGGCGACAAGGCCGGAGAAGTAGCCGGAGAAGAAGGGCAGTAGCATGACAGCAGCGACACAGGGCGGCAAGGCCGGAGAAGTAGCCGGAGAAGAAGGGCAGCGACAGAGCAGCAGCGCCATGGAGAGCAGCCGGAGAAGAAGAGAAGCGGCAGAACAGCAGCGACACAGGAGAGCAGCCGGAGAAGTAGCCGGAGAATATGCCGGGAGCAGCAGCTCACGCAGACGGGAGAAGAAAAGAAAACGACGTCGTGGAAGGAGAAAGACGCCGACGGAACCGTCGGAGAGAGAGCCGCACGCAGACGGAAGCACGCGTCGACAAGAAATGGCCCCGCTCCCGTCTTTGGAATCAAGATACGATCCCATCGACGGGAGCGAGGGGGAGAGGGAGTTGCTGAAGCCCTAGCAGCCGAGCCAGAAGCGGAAGACGAATGGGTCGGGGGGGGGGGGGGGGGGGGCTAGGTCGCGGGATGAGCCGGAAGCAAAAAAAATGATTGTTTAGGTTTTCAGAATCGGTAGCTTTGATACCATGTAGAAATGAAGAGAAGAGAAATACTTGGTGTAATTTATTCATCCATATAAGAGACACTTTATAGGAGTACAAGAAGACAAACTTAACCCACGGCGTGGGACTAAACATCGGACATATTAAATACCTAAATATTATAACTCTAACAGAATGTTTGGATTACACCAAATTACAGATAACAGAAGTCTCTCTGACACTAACCCCCAAAAGAGCTCGCAAATACTACCTCACAAAGCTCGCAAGACACTCCCTTAGAGAGCTCGCAAGACACTCCCTTAGAGAGCTCACAAAAAACTCCCTTACCGAGCTCACCAACACTTTTTTACTGAGCTCGACAAAATCCTTTACAGAGCTCGCCAACACCTTTACAGAGCTCGCCAACACTCCTTTACAGAGATCACCAACACACCCTTACAGAGCTTGCCAACACTGTTCTGGATATGCGAGTACTGGGAGGTTTCATGCGCCAGCCAATCCGCGCCTTGGAGAAGTCGCGAGCTTGGTGGCTGAACCAAGCAGTCGGTGATCGACGATCGACAATCGGTTGGCTTGTTGGGATGCTGTTGTATCCAAATCACTGAAGACGCCTTCTGCGAGTACGATGGTTGTACTTGCGCAAGTTGTGGTCGGTGTCCAGGTGTGTGAATTTTCGACGTGAGTTCGCCCATGTTGAAGAGAAGATACTTTCTCAGCCTGATTTTATCTCGGTGGAGGTGGTCGCCAAATTTCGGGTAAATAGAATCTCCACATTTTTCTAAGTTCACGAGAATTTCAAAAAAAAAGAGATTACCCGCGAATGTCGTGACCCGCCTTCAAAAAATAGTCCTTGAGTTTTGGCCTGGGAACCACTTTTCAAAATGCATTAGTATTCACCAATTGCTGGTGTCATTCTTCAAAAACAATTGGCGAGTTCCGCGATTACTTCCCTAGTGACTTCTCACATTGTGAATTTCACGGAAGAGATGCCATGTGTAACAACCCATATCTTAAAAAAAAGAATAATAATAACTGTAATAAAAGTTGTGGCAATTTTGTAATTTAAGGGAGGTTTCCCTCTAAACCTAGTCGCAACCCTCAGCCCCCCACCCCCCCCCCCCCCCGATTTATTTGTTATTTCTCTCGGTCCAGGGCTCCCCGCACGCAAGCCGCACCCCGATCCCGCTCTCGTTCCCGTCTCCCGCGCGCAACACGCAGCGCCGCCTGCCGCTCCTCCTCCTGCAGTGGCAGACGCCGCCTCCTCTTGCTTCCCCGTCGCTTCCTCCTCCTGCTCAGGACGACAGCCTCCTGCTCTTCCTCCTCTAGGGCCGACGCCTCCTCCTCTTGCTCTGGCCGGCGGATTCCTCCCCTCCAGAGATCATCCAGGAAGCCCTCCCCCTCCTCCTAGGGGTCCGGCAGCAGCATCTCCTACTTCTTCTCCAAGCCGCAACAGCCAAGCCTCTCCTCCTCTTGGTCGGCAGCCCTCTTCTTCTCCGTTTCCGCCTAGGGTTTTGCTCGAACCCTCCTCGGATTTTGGACTCGGATTTGACGAATATTGGTAAGAAATTCCTCCTTCCCCTCCTATTTCAGATTTTTGCCCTCCTATATTCATCTAACCCCGGTTTATTTGTGATTTCCGGCGCTGATCGTCGAATCTCTCAGCGGGATCTCTTCAAGTCCTCTCCGACTTAGGGTTTCCGTCACCCAAGCGCCGTCAAGTTCCTGATCTTTCGTGGTATCTCTTCTCCCCTCACCTTTGAGGGAGGTAAAATCTGCTAAATCCCTCGTTGCTTAATTTCCTCGTCGTAGAAATGCTAGTATTAGCGTAGTAATTTATGCTATGTCGCCTTCGTTGTGCTTGATCAGGTTCAAAATGTGATGTCTGCTTTTGCTTGCGCCGCTTAGCCGTCAGATTCAGCCTCATTTAAGGCAAGTAGAGATCCCTCTCTCTTGCAAGCATTGAATTTAATTGTCATGTCTGTTCTTATGTTTATATGAATGCACCATTGAATGCTTTTTTCGTCGAATAAATTTAGAACTCGAATATCTAAATAGAATTATTAATAGATTGAGGTATCACGTGTTTGGAATGTTACAAGTTGTGAATGTGAATGAGAGTTACTTGAATATTCATTTAGATGAATTGTGTCTCATTTGTTGGAAGACGAGTTAGTTAACGAAAGTGGTTTAAATTGGATTTCCAATTAATTGAATTGCATCTCATTTGATGGATAAATGGAAGACTAGTAGATCTTTTCGAGCAGAAACATTAATTGTTATAATGATAAATGTTAAGATCCTGCTAGCAACTAGATGAATTGTGCTTGATATAAAATATTTGGCTCGTACAGATGTTTAGTTAGAAGATATTCTTGTCCTTGAATGATGTAATCTTAGAGAATACTTGATATCCTGGAAAATGATGTATAATAATCTTATTACTCGTGAATACTTGAATCCGCAAGTTTCTAAACTCTCTATCGAGTTCTTTGAGTCATCAAATCTTGTTTCTTATGTCTGTCTGGTTCCAAGACTTGGTTAAATAACGTTCTATAACTTGATTCCTCCCGTTTCACGTTTGTAAAATATACTCTTGTATATCTGAATCAGTATCTTGGTTACATGTCTTGATATGCTAGAATCCACGAAATCCTGCACTAAGTCATTGATAACATAAGTTAACATTGAAAGATAGGGTTTAATTGATGAGACTCCTTGACTTGGGTTCCCTCTTGAATCTCTAATGGGAACAAAGGACCAGTCATAGCGAGCTTAAATTTCTGAATCACTTAGGTCCTGATTGTCATAAGCAAATCTTGGAAACTAGGGTTTAGGTGGTGCATCGTCTTGTTTGCATGGTCGCGGTAAGCAGGAAAATACTCTTATTCTAGTAAGACTTACACTTGGACTTGAGTGTGAACCATGCGCACCCACTATAAACACCTACGCATTTCATCGATTACAGCTTATGTCGTTGCAAAATAAATGTGTAGGCTATACTTCGGAGTAGTCTAATAATTCTAGATATTTCTGCTTGTCTCACTTGCTTGCCTGTCTTGTTAGCTCTGTTTCATGAAAAACGGTACACAAATATTCTGTTTCTCCTGCTCGTATTTTATTTTGCTGGTTCTTGTGTATTTCAATGTTCTGAGGCTTTTCCTTCTTGTTTTGGAATTTGCCTTAGCGTTCGTGCCTGCGCCGCCTGCTTCCTGAGCCAATTTGCGCCAAGTTTCAGGTTTTGTGTTTATGTTTCATTTCTTTTACTGTCGGACATTTCTGTTATGTAGTAATTACGATCAGTCATTATCTCTTGTTTCATGGACTACTGCTATGCTAAATATTATATGTACTAGAATTTGACATGTTTTGCATGTTCATTCATTTGCGATGTTCAATGCATAAATTTCTGTTCCAGAACTTGTATCTTGAGCTTTTACTAAAATGCATGTGCACCTGTTTCAAGTTATCATATTTTAAAGCTTCCGCAATAAACCAACCTGTTTTTATCAAAAGTAACTATTTTAAAACTATTTGTAGTATATCTGTCTCCGCCTTAGCAGACATGGATTTCTTTTCGCTCATGCCTGTGGCATCACGGCCCGCCCCGAAGCACACTCTGACTCTTGTCGAGACGGGTCGTGACACGATGGAAGAAATTTGTGGCCCAGGCAAAGCCGAACGCTGCGTAGGACGTGCACATTCACTGGATTTGTTCGCCGGGAGAAGAGAGTAAGAACCGTCCACGAACATCAAACCAATCCCTCATGTATTTTCATTCAGTTAGCAATGAAGTTTATAAACATGATGTGTGCGCGCATATCGTATGACGAATTCTTCGATTGTTGCCTGATTCCTGCTCTAAGAGAAAATAGGAATGATAGTTATGTGAAAGAAAAATGAACACTAATATTTGATATAGAGCCAGTGATCACTTGTTTAGTTCTTGTACTTAGAGAAAAGTTAGAAAAAGAGGTCAAAAAGCATAGTGAGCACGAATTCCTGAGGAGAACTCGTGACCGTTTCCTTATTACCGCACTTAGAGAAACCACAAAAATAAAGGGTATACAGGAAGTGTGAATGTGAGTACCTGGAGAAGAGCTTGCGAACACATGCTCATTTTTGAGAGAGAACTTGTGAACACTCTGTTATTTTCTTTATCTAAACAATACTTTTTGATGTCTGGAAAATTATACCACGCAAATAAGTGTCTGCGTATACTGTTATACATTCTTGACTTGTGGAAATATTCTGTAATGTTGAGATACTGATAGCATCAACGAACTCCAAGATGCGAATGCTCGTTGGATGTTAACAATAATTCACCAGTCAATACTGAAAAAATATTTCTCATAGAGTGCCAATATCCAATAAAAGACAAATTAGCCAGAAATCCAGGATGACATTGTATAACCCGTAATTCGTCGAGATCATAAATGCCTAAGGAAACGGCTATTCGCAGACCTCGCCAGTAGAGTACTGAACATCCTCAAGGAGGCGAGAATGGGTGAGCATGTGCGAGTACCCATTGCAAATCGTGAGTATGCTCAGGTAACAACCCCCCCCCCCCCAGGATTTCTCTATAAATAGACTCTCAGGGGTACTAGGAAAGACACTTTTGGATAAGGTTGACCCCCCCCCCCCCCCCCCCCCCCCCCCCGGCGAGATACTCGCCAGATCCATGCCTTCCTCGTACCTAGCTCAGCCTTTGGTTTTGGAGAGGAAGCTCTTCTAGACTTCCGGGTACGTAGCGGGATCTCCCTGCTGGAGCACTCGGGGTGTGCTTATAGTCATTTTCTCTCTCCTATTTTAGCTATCCGAGCCGTGAAGTTTGACCGTCGGGCGAGTAACCTCCGGTTGCATTGATTCGAATTTTGGAGCCTATGATTTTCCTGGCTTCAACAGACATATACGAACCTTCTGTATATCTCAGGGGATTCATTATAATCCGTGAGACCTGAAATATCTGTGATCGTCACATAATGCTAATTTAAATGGTCTCGAGGGGTTGGGCAGCTAAGAACACAATTGGGCATAAGACATACATTCAAAGCTTGTCCTCAGAAAGGTTTCTTAGAGTCAATGATATCTCTGTTGATGCAGCTGGTCGGTGACCTCTAGCAGATCAACAGACCACATGCAAATCATGAACATTTCCAGCGAGAGCAATAGCAGTGGATGTTATAACAATCGATTTGATAGCAAGGTGCGACAAATGTCAGCAAGAGATCCGAAAACCTAAAGACCATCGCGAGAAATTGGATCAGGTGTGACCACTGCACAACCGCGATTTAATTTTAGCTGAGTTGTGGTCTTAGTGGGCACTACGACCCAACGATCTCAGTTCAAAGAGGTTCAATTATTCATTGGCGAGAGCCTTTAGAGAATTAAACACTTAATTTCCTCCGCAAGATTGGATCAGATGAACTACTATGCAATCGCATGACAACATTACCACCAATGGTTGCAATTCAAGGGGGTTAAAGTGAGTGTTGAAAAGAGTGCAAGGGAACAAATACGAAACCTGGAGTTAGATGAATCTAACTATCGAAAGCCTTTGTAATGGTTGATGCTGACCAAAGCAGGTTGCCATTTCAAGCTATGTCATGTGTTTCACTTCTGTTATAGGAAACAAAGGAAAGTGCAAGGAACTCCAAACACATAAGAGATACAAAAACTAAGAAAAAATAATGTTTCATGCCATCTCTGCTCTATGTATTGGGGATGTCGTTGTCAACGTCTTCTTACAAAGCACTTCTGCCGCCAGGGGAAGTGTGTTTCAACTACTCCTTTGCCCTTGAGAGAGACTTGATTATCATCAGATTTTTGGGCAACGCACTCTATTAGCTTGCTTGCCTTCAGTAATCTCTCGATCAGATCCCGGAGAGCTCAACAACTCTCCATATCATGGCCAATATCCCTGTGGAACTCACGGAAGAGTTTCTTATTGCGGCTCCCAGATTCAAACTTCAAAGCTGGAGGTTTCCTGAAGCCAGGCTTCAGCTTCCGGTTGATCTGAACGTCCTCCTCCATGGGAAGGATCAGGTCAATATACTCCTCCTGAGCATCATCATATCCGAGTGTACGGGGAGGAGCATAGGATTGGTTGTGACGGACTTGTAGAGGTGTAGGCGACATGGCTTGTAGCAGAGGCTGTGCAAGCCTGTTTAGAGGAGGGGAACGAGATTGTGACCGCCTTATTTGTTGGAAATGTCGTGGTGATGTAGATGGTCGCTGATGACGGAAGTTCTTCCCATGTTGTAGCATCAGTGGGATGAACTTGGTTGATGCTTAGGAACACGGTTGGGATAACCAATGAGAAGTTGAGTGAGAGAAGCGTTCTCCCCTGTTATTGTTGTACCATCTGGGTGAGAGAAGAAATGAAAACGGGATTAATTGTTTCTCCCTCAATGAAGTGGTTAGCCATATGACTAGGCCCTCATTAGAGATGGGTAGCTTTTGACTTACTTCGAACTTGAAGAGTCCTTCCTAAAGTCCACACATCTGGGCGATCTGGTACATAGTCGGGTCAACATCATGGATTCTGAGAATATCCTCCTGGAATCTGTCAACATAATGACCGAGGGTTTCAAATACCCCTTATTTGATCTAAAAGAGCTCTTGAGGGTCACTCTTCCGCTTCTTTGAGATAGCAAACTGCAAAAGAAGTTCCCTTCTGAGCTCCACAAAAGAGCTGATGGACTGGGAGGGTAGCTTGTAGACCAGTCTCTAGTCGTGCCATCAAAGGTCGTAGACAATACCTTGCATCGAACACCGTCGGATAGGTTCCGAAGAGTGACAAACTCGCAGGCCTACATGTAGGGGTGCAAATAAAGACCGGTCCGGTTGCCCGGAATTGGTCTGCCCTGGTCTGAGCCCGGTTAGGCCTAGGCCAGACCAAGGCCTAGGTATCGCACAACGCAGACCTGTAGTCATGTATGATTTTATTGATTGAATGTTTGGATTACACCAAATTACAAATAACAGAAGTTTCTCTGACACTAACCCAAAAAGAACTCGCAAACTTTGCCTCTCGATCAGATCCCTTACGGAGCTTGCAAAACACTCCCTTACGGAGCTCTCCAACACACTCCCTTATAGAGCTCGCCAACAACTGACTTACAGAGTAGGCAAAACACCCGTATAAAATTGGCAAAACATCCTTATATCTGTCAAGACACCCTTACAAAATTTGTCAACATTGTTCTGGGTATGCGAGTACTGGGAGGTTTCGTGCGCTAGCCAATTCGTGCCCTTTGGTTATTGTTCTTGCCCAATTTGTAGGAGTTGGGGTCCTGTGCGGGCAGCTTGCAAAAAGGTGGGTTGCCCGCTTACAAAGGGTCCACGAGTTCATAAGAAGTCGTGAGCCTAGTGGTCTGGAAGCATGTTCTCAAATTCTGGAGAAGGGCCAGCGAGATCTATACGGAGCGATCAATGATCGCTGTCCTAAGCGGTCAGCGATCGGCTAATGACTGTCCCAAGCGGTCGGCGATCTGATATCGATTGTCCCAAGCGGTCGGTGATTGGTTATCGACCGTAGCAATTGTCGGCGATCAACGACCGACTATCCCAAGTAGCCGACGATCAACGACCGGCTGTCCCAAGCGGTCGATGACCGGCTGCCACAAGCGGTCGGCGATCGGCTGCCGCAAGCGGTCGGCGATCGGCTGTCTTAAGAGGTTGGCGATCGGCTGTCTTAAGCGGTCGGCGATCGGTTGTCTTAAGCAGTCAGCGATCGATTGTCTTAAGTGGTCGTGATCGACTGTCTTAAGCGGTCAGCAATCGTCAATCGGCGTTCAGTTGGCTTCTTGGGGGTGTTGTGTTGTATCTGAATCGCTAAGGACACCTTTTGCGAGTACGATGTCTGTACTTGCGCAAGCTGTGTGATGGGGAATCGAAACCGTTTATTTTATGCGGATCGACGATCGTAGTAGTTTTTGATCTCTTCATTTTTTTTATTTCGAGTTGCAATTTTATGTATTTTTGAATCGGGTCGTTCTGTCAATCATAGCCTTTCGTTGCCCCCTAGGAATCTATAAATATAGCCCCATAGGAATCTATAAATAAAGGGTAAGGGCTCTCATTTTAGGCATTGAAGGATTGGAGCATAGAAGCCATCATTTGGTCATCTCGGTACCGAATCCGAACCCCGGGTGTGAAATTCGGGTCTACCTCCCTCCCATCTCCCATTGGCCGGCCCTCCCCCTTGTCATACCTCCTTGACCGGCCACTCCATTTCCCCTCCTCCATAGCAGCAACCCCAACAATCCTCCTCCACTCCACCTTGAAGCATCTGGCCATCAGTCTTCTCACCTCCTCCCCTTCACCATTGGAAGCAGCCAACAAGACTTCCTCCAAGGCAACTGCCAAAAATCCACCCATACATCTGTTAGAAATGGTGCTCGAAGCATCCGGGTGAGTGTCTAGTTTGGAACACTCTACTCGTTGTCCCTAGCAGGGTATTTATAGGCAAACCCTAATTCCCCGGCGGGTGCGTGGATCCCTAACGGGTCCTAACCTACCGCTAAGCATCCATTAACCCGATAATTAAATATACCTTAACAATCTCCTCCTATATTGTAAATATCGGGGTCACATCACAGATTACTTTAAACAAGAGTTAATAACGACAAACATGAGTTTTTAAGAAAACATAAATATGAGTTTTAAAATACATAATATCTAAACTCAAACACATGACTCCAAACAAGAAACAGTAAGCAAAGCTGGAAAAACTCAAAAAACAGATAAATTAATAGTGATTTATGCAAACAATAGATCATCATCATCTGGGTCGAAATCAACTTTCTCTCATCCAATCTCCATGTGATCTGCAAACAGACACAATAAGAATATCATGAGACAAATCTCTATGAATTCTAACATTTGCAAATCAAGAGTAAAGTGAATAGTTTTAGCAGTAAAAGAACGTAATACTCTAACCAGGAAGAAAAGAATCACATATCGCCATCTCTATCCAATTTACACAAAATTAGACAATTGATTTCAAAGAATCAAACCATGTTCCTTCGATTATTAAGATTATTACCAAACGTTTCACAATTGTATTATATCATCAAGTTTGGAATGATACAACAAACTGTGACCAATATATCATCAAGTTTGGAATGATATAAGTAATGATCATAATATCAGGACGCATATCAGCAACTTCAGTATACGTTTTTGGAATGATACCTAAATCAGCCTTTGAATTAAAAATAATTGCGTAAGTCATCAAGTTTGGAATGACTGGCAACTATCCATCTCTGGCTTTCATCAGATAGCATCTGGAATACTTTCGTGTGCTCACTCTAGATGCTCGAATGTAAGCAGACTACGGTTCTAAGATTTAAAACATAAGCAGGGAATTAAGTCATACTAAATGAACCTTAATCTCATCTCCCCCGATGTTTTATGTGTTAGAACCTTACATAAGCCCTTGGTAAGGACATCTGCTACATTGTCCTTCGATCTCACGTCCAATAGGGAGATTATCCCCTGACTGGTGAGATGGGTCAACCAGGCCTGTTTCATCCGTAGTTGCCTTCGCTTTCCATTGAACAACGTATTTGTTGCAATGGACTTTGTGGCTTGATTGTCACAATATAGCGAAATAGAGTTCATTTTTAGACTCGTCATTGGAATGTCGATGATCAGATCTCGTATCCACTCAGCTTCTTCTCCTGCTGAAGCGAGGGCATAGAGTTCTGATTCCATAGAGGAAAGTGCAATGCACGACTGCCTCTTTGACTTCCAAGCTACTGCTGCTCCTCCTAGGGTAAATACAAAACCGCTAGTAGATCTACTGTCAGCAATTTCTGAACACCAGGAGGCGTCAGAATACCCCTCAAGTACAGGAGGATGTCCACTGTAACATAAAGCATACCTTTCAGTGTGCTTTAAGTATCGCATAAGCCTTTCTAAGGCATTCCAGTGGTCCTGCCCAGGGTTACTCGTAAATCTACTTAACATGCCGACCGTAAAGGCTATGTGAGGTCTAGTGCAGGTTGTAGCATACATGAGACTACCTATGAGTTTGGAGTAATCCAACTGTCTAATGGATGAACCTTCATTCGGTTTCAGTCTATTGTTATAATCGTATGGAGTCTCACAACCTTTGTTATTAACGTAACCCCACTTCTCAAGTAGATTTCTAATATAGTGACTCTGACTGAGGGTAATACCCTTGTCAGTGAAGTTCACTTCCATTCCTAGGATGGTTTTCACCACGCCTAAGTCAGTCATGCTAAATTGTGTCGTCAAGGCAGCTTTCACGTCTTTCACCTCAGACTGATCAGTGCCCAGAATTAACATGTCATCAACATACAAGCATATAATTGCAACTTTATTTGAACTTGTACGAACGTACAGACATTTATCTGAAAAACTGGATTTAAAACTCATGGCTTTAACACAAGTGTCAAATTTTTCGTGCCACAATTTAGGTGCTTGCTTCAATCCGTATAGTGACTTAATCAACTTACAGACCTTATTTTCTAGACCTTCTACCACAAACCCTTCAGGTTTGTGCATGTAGATCTCTTTGGTCAGATCTCCATTAAGAAATGCAGTCTTGACATCCATCTGATGAACTGTAATGTGTTCAATAGATGCTATAGCGAGAAGTATCCTAATTGTCGCATAGTGGCAAACATGTGAGTATATATCAAAGTAGTCTATTCCACTCACTTGAGTGAAGCCTTTTGCAACTAGACGTGCTTTGTATTTGGCAATACGCCCATCAGGATTAAGCTTCTTCTTCAGAACCCATTTGTTTCCAATGGTCTTAGCCCCGTTGGGCAAGTCAACCAATTTCCACGTGTTGTTCTGCATGAGAGAGTTTAACTCGTCATCGATGGCTTCTTTCCATAATAGAGAGTCACGGGATCGCATCACTTCCTTATAGGTAGATGGATCAGCTTCAACGTGGTAAGTCACGAAGTCTGTATCGAAGCTTTTAGGCAATTTCTCTCTAGTAGATAGCCGTCTGGTATCTAAACCACTCGTGTCTACAGGCTCAGTGTCAGAGTTACGTTGTCTTGGCTCAGCTGGAGGCTCAAGACTAGTGACTAGCAAACCTGGAAGCGTCAGGTTCTTATCCTTAAGGAACTTATCCTCAAAGAAGACATCGTCTCTAGATTCTATTACAGAGTTTGTGGATAGATCTAGAAATCTGTCTGCAGCACTATCCTCTGCACATCCTAGGTAGATACACATATTTGTCCTAGGTCCAATCTTAGCTCTTCTAAGGTCAGGTATCCTAACATAAGCGATACAGCCCCATGTCTTAAGATTATCAAATCTAGGAGGTCTCTTAAACCAAAGCTCATAGGGTGTCTTGGTCAACTTGACATGTGGAATTTTATTAAGAATGTGATTAGACGTGAGGGCAGTTTCACCCCAGTTGGCCGCAGGCATGCCAGCAGTCAACAACATGGAATTTAACATTTCTGTTAAAGTCCTATTTTTCCGCTCAGCAATACCGTTGGATTGGGGGGGGAATAAGGGGCAGTCGTTTCAGGGATGATGTCATTGCTGGCAAGAAAATCTCTGAACTCCCCGGAGACGTATTCTCCTCCTCGATCACTCCTTAGCCGTTTGATTTTCATGTCAAGTTGATTCTCAACCCTAGTTTTGAATATACGAAATTTTTCAAAAGCTTCATCTTTGGATTTAAGTAGATAAATGTGACTGAATCTAGAGTAGTCGTCGATAAAAGTTATCAGATACTTCTGACCTCCACGTGTGATAAAACTTTTGTAGTCACATATGTCGGAGTGTATTAACTCTAGCAAATGTGTGCTCCTAGAAACCTGACTAAAATGTGTTATAGTTATCTTAGTTTGAGCACAAATTTCACATTTGTCAAATCTGATTTTTGTGTCTAAGGGGATGTTGTGAGTTCTAGCTAGCAGAAGTAGTTTTCTATAATTGACGCGTCCTAGTCTTGCATGTAAAGTCTTAGGATCGAGCAAATTAGAACTAGCCTGATTTACTACCTCGTTTGCTAGACTCAACCTATACATTCCGTTGACGACATATGCACAACCAAAGTAGTGCGAGTGAACCATCAGCGTTACTCGACCACCACTAATGTTAAATGATATACCTGCATCGCATAACAAACTAATCGAAATTAAATTAGCAGCTAATGATGGTATAAATTTAACATTTTTCAAAGTAAAAGTTTTACCTGAGGAGAGCGTCAATGTAGCATTGCCGACCCTCAGCACGTCAGCTACTCCTCCATCAGCAACAGTAACAGTCTCTCGGACTGCAGTGACATCCTCCAGAAGCGCGGAATTGTTGCAGACGTGACATGTAGCACCTGTGTCTAGCCACCACTCTGTACTGGCCTGTCCGTTACCGACCATGGCAACAAAGTCGGTGGGCGCAGTCTGATGGACCATATTGGCCCTATTATCAGGCTTCGGTGTACTAGGATCTCCTCTCTTGGGCTGCTTGCACTCAGAAGCACAGTGACCCCACTTGTTACAATTGTAGCACTTGCCTTTGAATTTCTTCACCTTCTTGCTCGTGTCCACAACTGCGGGTGCACTGGGTAACGGTCTAGTCTTGCCGGGCTTAAACTTCCGCTTAGGATGCGTGACCATGTTGACAGCAGAGGACTGCTTGCTAATAGTCTCCCTAGCGTGTCTAGTCCTGTTCTCATCCTCAATGCAAATGAAGCGCTTGAGGTCTTTAAGACTGACCTGCGTTTTCTTCCGATACATCTCCGTTTTAAAAGAGTACCACACCGACGGGAGCTTGAAGATAATAGCTCCTGCAACAAATCCATCTGGCAGTGGGATGTTCTCGATGTTCAGCTTGTCCACCAGATTCTCAAAATCGGTGACCTGTGATAGGATTTCCCTCTCTTCAGTGAAGGTGAAAGCCATGAATTTATCTACCAGGTGCGTCTTGGACATATTTTCCTCTTCCTTGAACCGCTCCTCCAGAGCATCCCAGATTTCTTTGGCGGTCTTCATTTTGCTGTACGTCTCAGCAAGCTTGTTGGAAAGGCAGTTCAACAAGTAGTCGCGGCAGAAATCTTCATCGACCACCCACTGGGTCTCTCCAGCTGTCCCAAGAACCTTAGCACGTACAGTCTGAATGGTGTAGAACACGTTCAGGTACTTCATGTCAAACTGAGTGTTCCGCTTCCAAGCACAGAACTCAGAATTGGAGAATTTCTCCAATTTTATCATCGGAACAGGAGTAGAGCCCTTCGACATCGTGTCTCTTTCCAAAACAATAGATTTCCACTAGCAACCTAATGATGAGCAGAAAAACTAGAGAGAGATCACCTGAAGCGCGTAGAGGCGAGAACAAAATCTTCGGATTCAATCAAGTACTTGTTATGCACCACTTCACTGGCCGAACAAAGTCGTCGAAGACTGATCCACGCAAACAAAGACGGCAGCAACCAATAGAGCCGAATACGGGATCACCAAGAGGAGAGCGATGTCGGAATTCCTATATCGCTGTCGGAATTCCGATAGCGGAAAAACTGCAGCGGCAACAGCGACGTCTTTCACGGCAGCGGTAGAGACGACAGGGAGCGGCGCAACTAGAGCGGCGCGATTCACGGCACTGGTCGACTGGGGCGGGCTTCTCCTTCGCTGCAGGGAAGAAACGGGCGGCTATGTCCTTCCGGCTCAAGACACGAACTGGAGGAGCCCGTCTGAAACAGAGATCGCAAATCTCTTGCTAAAAAACAGTGCGCTCCTTCGCTGCAGGAGCGATTACTGGAGACACGACGGAGAGGACTCCGATGATTCGCGATCGGCAGCGAGGAGCAGCGTAGGGAGCGGCCCGTCCTTCGAACGGGAATAAGAAGGCGAGCGATCCGTTCTTCGCGAATAGGAAGAAGAAAGCTGGAGTGGCCAGCCGGCGATCTCCTTCGACTGCACGGGAGAAAAAGACGCGACGGGAGTCTTCCTCCTTCGCAGCAACGACGAACAACACTAGAGGGCTGGACGACTTCGATCTTCTTCGACTGCAGCCCGTGATCTCCTATTTCAACCCCAAAATCGAACGATCAAATTGGCAGCGATGAAGAAACGCCTGAGGGAAAGAGCGGTTACGGGAGAAAACCGCACGGGCGAGAAGCAGGCGGCAGTTACGGGGAAACGAGAGAAAATACTTCGAGAATGTTAGAAATGGTGCTCGAAGCATCCGGGTGAGTGTCTAGTTTGGAACACTCTACTCGTTGCCCCTAGCAGGGTATTTATAGGCAAACCCTAATTCCCCGGCGGGTGCGTGGATCCCTAACGGGTCCTAACCTACCGTTAAGCATCCGTTAACCCGATAATTAAATATACCTTAACAACATCTCCCTCATCAAGTGTCCTTCAAAATCCACCCCAACATCCCCTCCAGCAGCCATAATATTCCCCTCTCCCACCCACTGCTCTCCTCCATTTTGCTGCCATCATCACTATCAGCAGGCCTAGGGGTCTCATTCCCTATCCAAGAGGCCGGCAACCACCTTCCCATCTCTCCTCTTGCCGTGGAATCACCATCCCCTCCAACCCCCTCCAAAAACAGCCCCAACACTCCCATTAAAACAACTCCGGTGATCACCGGAGTTCGTCTCCGGCCACCTCCGGTGGATCTCCCATACCACCCTTACTTATTTCCATCATTTGGAGTTTTCCGGCAACGTCTCAGGCGACCACCACCAACCACTCTCCACCTCCACCACCACTCATAACTACCATAACCATCTTCATAACCACCCATGAACCCCACTACTTCCACTCTCCTAAATTAAAGGAAGCATTTCCTAAATTTAGGCTCAACTCCTCCCCCACTTCCCCCACAAAAAGCTGCCAGCCCTCCCCCTTAATTCCCAACCAGCCTTCTCGTGGAACCATTTCATTTCCCTTGCCCTCTCTCAAAACAAAGAGAAATACTTAGGTGCGTTCTCTCATCTAGTTCTAGGTGAGGGATAAATACAGCCGTATGATCAGATTTTACGGCGGATCTTCTATCTAAGAATACTGACAGTATTTTTAATTCAGAAATACGGCAGTATTTCGATCAATCATGGAGAACCAACGGCTTAGATGTGCTCCTCTCACCATGATCTTAGGTGAGAGAAACCTACCTAAATTTTTTTCCAAAACAAAACCCCCTCCTCCCTGTAGTATTGGCCGAACAGCTTTCACGTGGATCCACCCCACATTATTTCCCCTACCTGCAAAAAGCCCAAAACCTCCCCAGAATTGCTGGCCCGAATAATGATCCCCGTCAATTATATTGCCTTTTTAGTAGAGAATTTTTGGTTATTTCATACAAAAGCTAAGTCATAATTCCTTCTTAAGTATGGTCCATTCTTTATATCTGCTATGATTTGCTTTTCAATTAATCAACCGATTTTTAATTGATTTTGAGTTCCCATGTATGGTGAATTTCTTCATGTTCTTCGATTATACAGTGCCCTCCGGGTTGACAAAACTCTCTATTTCCCAGCAATTTAGCGAAACTCCGCATAACTGAGCCGTTAAGACGACCACCTAGGGTCCGTTTAGCACGACATTTTTGCTCCAGTGAGTTTGGACAAAAACACTACCATCATAAACTGTGTTTGACATGACAAAGATTATGTTCGCCACTACAAAAAAAAAACTGATTTTGAACATAGAAACTAATTAGGTGTGGTCGGGCGTTCACAAACGACTCTTCATAATCACCGCTTTCAGAACCCCCACCACCGCACCAAACAGACCCGTATACAAGTCCTTGTCCGAGGAGACAGACATGTTACTTGAGAGGAGTATTTCCTTCCCGGATATTTCAGGAAGATACTTCTCCACAGGCTTAAAAAAACCCTTAAATTATTCACGCAGCGATCTTAAAAAGTCGATATTTTCGCTGTTTCTTGCCGAAATCCCTGAGTCTACATATTGCAGGCTTTCCGATATTCGCTCGCCGGAGCAGTTCTATCTATTCTCGGAGGACTTAGCGGCGGATTCTGAGCATGCAGAGGGAGTATTTCCCCCTTCATTCAGGTAGGATTCTGTATCACAATTAGAGATCATGAATTATAGTATGAACATTATTATTATTATGATGTTGCAAACTCTCTCACAGTCTCACAGACCCCATCAAAATTACATTGATGATTAATTTGATTAAATAAATGGTTTAGTAGAGGTGGCTTATTATGACTTTAGTAGCGCATTTTGTGCCCGAAGACATCGGGACCCAGCTTTGGGATTGTGGGTCAATGATACAAAGACGACTCTTCGGGCCCGGCGCACTTTCCCCTATCGGTCAATGTAGCCGTATGTCCACTCATTGTCTTTCCTTGGGCTCTCATAGGAGAGAAGACTCGTTTGCCGCGTTTGCACCCGCCGCGCCCTGAGAAATGAAGCAAACCGCTCCGTTTCGAGTAACCAAATGAGACGCGGACCAGAGGGGAGGACTCAGTCACCGCCTAACCAAATGAAGCCTTAATTATAAAAGTTGTATCAAAGCTAAAATTGAAAAGGTGAATGTTTGGGGGGTATTTTCAAAGTAGTATATATATATATATATATATATATATAATCAGGCATCAATTCAGGGTCTGTTTGGCACGGCGATGGAGGACCTCACCTAAAGGACTCCGTCCACTTTTTTGTTCAAAATTAGTTTTTTTTTCTTCGTGATGGTCATAACCAATGTCATGTCGAACACATTTTATGACGCGGAGTTTTTGTCCAAACTCGCCGGAGCAAAAACGCGGCGCGAAGCGGACCCTTAATATTTCATAAATTGGGTGCTGCTTGAATATTGTTGGCATTAGTTTTCTGTAGAGCTGACAAGAGAGATGGCTCTCGTTCGCTGCTTGCAGCTTGTTTATTATTAGTTGACAGAGTAGAGAAACCCACGCAGGGTTTCACGTGTGCGACAAAACTCCGATTCGACCCGTGATTTTATTTTGTTATTATTATTATTATTATTATTATTTATTATTATGTGTTATGGCATTCTCTATTCGTCAGGTAATAATGGAGCTAATCATATCCTCTATGACTATCTTTGTAGACGATTCAATTGAGCTGGCATTCATTCTAATAAATATATATAAATGCTTTTATTTAGGGTAATGTTATTTGTACATCATAAATGACTATTTATAGCCCATAGATATTTGCGCTCCTCAAAATTATATTTGTATCCTAACAGGCTATTTATACACCAATTTTTAAAATTTTAAATCAAGCATATATATTGTGACATAATCACATAACTACATTTTCAGAAGATATTGTGACATAACTCTACTTTCTTCAAAATTTAGTCACAATCCGTAAGCTTTCGCCCAAAATATATTATTCCTGCAAAATAGTGGCCTTCTTCGCCGGGGAAGGTGTTCGGACGGGCGGCTGTTGGAGGAGTCGAAGTTCGGGGCGGCCAAGGGAGTCGTCGGGGTACAGGGAAGAAGAGGAGGTGGCGGACTCGAGAACGTCCGGCGAGCGGCGGCTGGAGGGATCGACGGGCGAGCGGCGCGGGAGGAGCGTCGGGTGATTATGGATTTTCGCAAATCGCAATATGGTTCTCGCTGATCGACGGAAGGAGTACAAATATAACATTTTGGGGTTAAAAAAAACCTGTTTTAAAAGGAGAAATGATGTGTGAATAGCTAAATATAGTGTATAACTAACACCACCTTTTATTTAAGTGTGATCTTATAAGCATGGCTATTAGGACTCTAAAATCTACATTATAATTGCAGCCCAAAAAATCTGTGTGGATATTAATGGACTGCGAAAAACCAAAATTAGATTGTTTAATTTATTTATATATATATATATTTAAATAAACATATATACATTTAGGGGGGGAGAGAGAGAGAGAGGAAGAGGGGAGGGTCACGGGCATGAAAAAGCTTAGCCCCGTGACTCCTGCTGCTGGTTGGAAGGACCCCTCCTTTACAGCTAGCCTATATATTGGCGAAAGGTCGAACAACTTGAGCCGGTTTGGCTTGCCGAGTTAGCACGCCTATTTTTTAGGGGAAAAAAACCCGGTCCATCTTTAAACCGTAAAACTATTTCCAGCAGCATCCTAGATGCTATGAAACCAGTGAGCTCTACTCCTAGTCGGTCTCTTGAGCAGTTTGTCGTCGATTTGACACGATGTTTCCGTCCGTCGTTACCATATCTTGCCACCGTCGTCCTCTACGTGTGTCGTCGCAGCCATCATGGTCCACCATGTGGAAAGGGAACTCTCGTATTCGCTTATATGTTGAAAGTTATGATGATTGATTTCTTCGCCGAGACACCCTAAACCAATATATTCTTGGCAGATAGGAAAATAGAGAGGCGGGCACGACGATAATTGGTGGAGAGAGAATCTCCTGAGTGAGACATGAGATTTCAACGTCCAAGATGATGAGAGAGAGAGAGAGAGAGAATTAAAGTGCGCTTTAAGTGATCAATCAATAAAGGGTTCATGTATGATCTTCCATGTTGTGATCACTATGCATGCTACAATTATTTCCTATGTGATTCTCTTAACACTCTCCAATATTGTTGCGGAAACGAGCGTAGAATGATCAAGCAGACAAAAAAGTAAAAACACATAAGACAAATTTATGTAATTCATCACAATATGTGTTACGCTCAAGGGCAACAACATTTCGTTTTTCACTAGATCAAGAACAAAGGCGGTTATGGGAAAAATTGACAGATTTCAGATTGTACTACGGCGGTGACATTCTGTTCAGGATGTTGTCTAATTTTGGCATCCAATGAGGTGAAGTTTGTGTAGGCCAGGACTCTTGGAGGGACATCTTGGTCAGATTCCCTAGGGACGTCTCCTAAAGAGATCGTGTGGCCTCTCGATAAGATATTTGGTAAGACCAAATGGTGAGGTATTTATGGTGGGGGTATACTTGCAAGCTCTCCTTGATTTCTTAGTGTATTAGTTTGCTCTATCACATGATAGCCTTAACTTATTAGTGTCGGATATAATAGTTGACCGTTTGAGTTGTCTACGCTTTCTACGCTAACTGCGTCTTCTGAAAAAGCACGGGTAAGCCTTGACTACTCGACTATTCTGACTACTTATTTGAGAGGATAGAAAAAAGATGCAAGATTTTTAGGGGTGAGTTGCCAAGTGGCAACTAAGACTACTCGACTACATAATTATTTGTGTGCATTTCTCTAATCTCAAAGCACGTTAAGTGATAATCTTAAGCTACATAATTATATATACAGCAACTGAGTTAAATAAAAAAGGGGCTAAATATAATTTAGCTCGAGTAAATGATTGAATGGAAAATAAACCGGGTTCGATAGAATGACTCATCATCATCTCCTGCACCTGGTGGCCCTCCTTAGAAGAACCAGTAGGTAAAGCACACGATAAAACACGAAGAAACCCAATAGCACCTGTAAACCTACCCACTTCCCGCCCGCACTCAAACCCCTCTCGGCCAACACATCGCTCCCTCGAACTCTGCACTCCCGGCCGGCGCCGGCGGCCTCCTCCTCCCATTCAAAGCACCGCGCCGCCTCGCACCCGTACTCATTCTCCAGCATTGCGTCAAGCGCGTATCTGTACGGGCTCAGATAATGCATGAACATCCAGTACGTCGGCATCCTCTCCTTCCTCAGGAAGTAGCCGGAGAACAGAAAGCATCCGGCTAGCGCGACGGTGACCAGCGAAGTTCCGGCGATGTAGTCCGGAGCGACGGCACTGACGAGCAGCACGAACGAGTTGGCGGCGAGGACCACCGCCCATATGATGAGGACGAAACTCGCGAAGGCTGTCCAAGACGCGCAGAGGCCGACGAGGAAGTAGACGCTGCAGGTGTAGAGGACGGAGATGGCGAGAAGGTAGGGGAGGAAGACGAGGGTGTTGGCGAGGAGGTGGGATGAGAGGCGGTAGACGCCGGAGGAGGCTTCACGGAGGAGGATCGGCCGCTCTGAGACAAAAATGGGGAGTGTTTCTGTGGTGGTTGAGAGGAGGAATGTGAGGGTGAAGGCGAAGAAGCCGAGCCGCTTCTGCATCCCCTGCCCGTCGTAGTCAACGCCGACGTAGATGGTTCCGAGGAGGAAGCCGACGAGGAGGGCTTCGAGGGTGTTGGTGAGGAGGAGCTGCTTTGAGCGGTAGATTATTCGCCAGAATCGGCGGTGGAGGACGGCGATCTCTCTGGATCTGGGGCTAGGGTAGGGAATGGTGGTTGCGCGGGTGGATTGCCGGGGCGGCGGCGGTGGAGGAGGAATGGCGGCGGTGGTTGGGGTTGGGAGGAGGAGGAGGACTTCGAGTGCGAGTTCGATGGGGTTGAGGTGGGTGGGGAGGGGGAATCCGGCGGAGGATAGGAAGGAGGAGAGGGATGGGAGATCGCCGGTGTGGAGGACGGCGCCGCGGGAGAGGAGGAGGAAGGAGTCGAAGGCGGGGAGTAGCTGGGAGGAGGGTTGGTGGATGGAGAGGACGATGGCGGGGCGGCGGCCGGTGGAGGCTGCGCGGCGGAGGGAGCGGATGATGAGGAGAGCAGAGGCGCTGTCAAGGCCGGAGGTGGGCTCGTCGAGGAGGAGGATGGAGGGGTTGCGGAGGAGGCTGAGCCCAAGAGACACGCGGCGAAGCTCGCCGCCGGAAAGTGTTCCGGGGAGGCGGGAATGGGCGACGTGGGAGAGACGGAGGTCGGAGAGGAATGAGGCGGCGGAGGAGGCGGCGGAGGTAGGCGGGAGGAGGAGACGGGCGGCTAGTATGAAAGTCTCGGCGACGGTGAGGAGGGGAAGAGGGTGGTCGTGCTGGGGAAGATGAGCGGAGAGGCGCCGGAAGGAGGGAATATGGAGAGGCAACGAGTTGAGGAGAAGGTGGCCGGAAGTCGGCGTTGTACGGGCGGCGAGGATATCGAGAAGGGTTGATTTGCCGGCGCCGCTGGGACCGACAATTGCGAGGAGCTCGCCGGGGCGCGCGGTCACGGAAACGTCACGGAGAATGTATTCCGGCGCAGAAGGTTGAGCGGAGGCGGCGCAGCGGCTGAGAATGCGGTGGAAGGTGGGGTCGGGCTTGGTGTAGTAGATGGAACAAGCTGTGAGCTCGCAGGCGTCGTTGGACTGCAGCTGGTTTTCCGGCGGGACGCGGGGAGAGCGGCAGGCCATGGCAGTGCAGGGGAAGCTTGCTGAGGAGAAGAGGGAAGCAGATCCAAGATCTCATTTGGATCTGAGACGAGCACTTAGAAGAACAGAGGAGGAGGAGGAGGAGGAGGAGGAGACGAGGGGTAGAAGAAGAAGAAGAAGAAGAAGAAGAAATGAAAATTTCTTCATTGGAGGGTCTCGTGACAGTTAGCCGGTACGATATTTGGAAGTTTTCGGGTACATGTCCGACATTTATATATATAATATCTTCTGCTAGCCGGGTTGTGCAAGTGCAATAATTCAAACATTTGTTTTTTAAGGTGGGGCCTGCCCAAATATGGGCCTTTATATTAGCAGACCATATATGTTTTGATATTTGCACTTTAAAATAAGTTAAAATCATACTTAGTAACCTGAAAATAACTCACTATTTGCAGTCCCTCCTCCTCCTCCTGATATCCATGATACTCTCGCGAACGCCCCACGCCGCTCACTCCTTCGCGCCGCCCATCGGAGCAGCTTGCCAACCAAATCCGACCCTTAATTCGCTTGCGCGGCCCATCCAAGCCCGCGACCTACGCATTCCCCGGACCCATAGATCCTCCTCGGTTGTTAGTGGCTTCTTCCCATCATGCGCTCCTCCATGGTGCGGATACTAAGGATTGGGAGAAGAAAACTAATAACTTTGATGTGCGCTAGGACATGATAGGCCGGCGTGTCCGCTACGTCTACACCAGAAAGAAGGTCTAGGAATGGAAGGCAGAGGCAGAGGACGGGAAGAGCGTCGAGCAGTTCTTGAAGTAGAACGCGAGGGGGACCAAGAAGAACTCCGCGGTGTATGAGAAGACTCTTCCAAATGCACGAAGGAAGTGAGACCATTCTTTTCGTCAATCCTTAGAAGTTTACAAGGATTTGAAGCGTAAGATTTCCCTCCGACGGAACCTCGTTCATTTCATCACTGTAGGCATGGAGGGGCTTTTTTGGAAAACAATAAAATGCGGAGGAAGCGTCTACACAAACATTATTCCCCTCGGCATTTCCCTCATCTAATATGGATGTATGCCTCCTATACATAAATATATTTATGTACACAATAAAATGACAAAATGTTTTTTTAAATTTTTTGGTCTGCAAATATCATATAGGTCTATACATATCGAGATGTGCGCTGCAATTATCATTGATCCGGATCCCCTGGAGTTCTCCTAAGAACTCCAGGGGGTGGAGTTCGTGATTCGAGCCCGATTCGTGGTGAATCGTAAAAAGTGGTTAACACGAAAGTTGTAGATCTTCCCGAGACGAATAACTTTCATGTTGAACATTTTTTGATATGTAGTTTAGGCCCCCAATTTGGACCCCGAAAAATATTAAATTAATATTTTTCGGGGTCAGTTTTTTCGACTTCATATCAAAAAATGTTCAACATGAAAGTTATTCGTCTCGGGAAGATCTACAACTTTTGTGTTAACCACTTTTTACGATTCAACACGAATCGGGCTCGAATCACGAACTACACCCCCTGGAGTTCCCCCAGGAACTCCAGGGGATCCGGATCCAATTATCATAGAGGTGCAAATATTCAGAAAGAGTCGGCAAATATAAACGCCTCAAATTATCTATGTGAATTGTTTTTCGTGGTAAACAAGATATTATTTGCTATGTAAAATATTAGCTATGTTAAGCATAGTAAGTGTTGTGTATGTCACTTTATTATTTTATTATATTAAATGGATTGGTATTATTAATATTTAATTTATAATGCCCTCAAAAAATCTATTTGTAATTTGTTTTTCAACCAGTTTTAAAAAGGCTCTATTTGGCCCCATAAAGGCCCATATATGACCCATGTATGGCCCACAAAAGGCTCGCATGCGGCCCACAAAATGCCACCAATTAACCTGGGCCCGTCCTATAAAACGCCCGGAACCTGGCCCATTTAAATCATGTGTTAAACCTGGGTCTGGCCATAAAAAAAACTGAGCCTCCCTTATCATTCTTAGGCTTTGTTCAGGAGCTGCTTTCAAATGGACATCAAATGAGACAAATTCTTTTCCAAAAATAAATTTAATTTTGAAATTTTCAAATGGACATCAAATGAGAAAATTTCTTCTTAAAAAAATAAACTTTAATTTCAAAATTTTCAAAGAGACAATTTCTTTTTCAAAAAAAAAAATTTTAATTTTAATTTTGTTTTTACCCATCATTAAGCCTTGTAAGTATATAAAACCTAATTAAATTCTCTTTTTAAAACAGTTCAATCCTAAATCACAACAAAAGTATTAAATTTCAAGTTATTTTTAAGGTTAAATATGATTTTTTAGATTAAAATAACATAAAGTTATATACATTTAGTACTTACAATAAGGGGAAAAAAACGATTAAAATAACTAAAAGTAAAATTATTTTAAATTTTATAAATAAAATAGGCCCTCTTTTGAGTAAAAAATGTAAAAAAAAAAAAGTTTTCAAATATTCGTCTAAAAGCTACAAAAGATCCTGTTACATGCGCCAACACGCGGCAGCATCAGACATCGCCATCAGAGTAAAATAGATATCGATGGAGTCCTGACAGCCATCGAAGAGTGAACCAAAAGTATTTTAAATCAGCAGCGTACAGATGTCAACTATCAATTACATTGGCCCAGATATCTGGAGTCCTGACCGTAGCTTTTATTACCGTTATATTGTTTTTTTCATTAATAAATAAAGGATCAGTTGTAATTGGATGTTATGCAAAATTTAATAAAGTTTCTTTTACCGTTTTACTTTCGTCTACCCTTGATCTCCTTCTTCTCTCGTCTTCCCCCGCTGGCATCCTCCCTGCCGTTTCGTCTATGCTCGGTTCGCGTAGCCCAAGCTACATTGGTGCTCTCATTCTCCTTATTATTTTCTAGCTCATCTGTATACCGATGGCTGAAAATACTGGCTCAAAAGATACGCAGAATCAGCTTCTTGAGGTTCAGAACGCACTCCAATCTGAACAAGATTCACACCGATAACAAGTAGAAGACCTAAGAGAAGATTTCCTGGCCAGAGAATCGGTTCTTGCCCACCAATTCATTGACACAAGGGAGGCGGCGACCGAACAAATTGAAGGCCTACGCTCGGATAGGATGACACAATTCTCCAAGATTCAACAAACAATGGACATACTATCTCAACGTCCAGCATACACAGACGTGGGACAATCATCATCATCAGCAGGCGCACTGGGCAAATCGCCATCATCCACACCATCTCAGGTCATTTCTACACAATCATACCCTAGTGTTAAATTTTCTTGTACCTGATTCCAAGACGGTGACCCCACCGACTGGATGTACAATCTGAAATTATACTTTTAGTTTCATAACATACGCGAGCACGACTACCTTATGATAGTCGCATTACATTTAGATCGTCCAGCGTCACGGTGGTATCAAGCCACCTTACTGGACCATCCACGACTTACCTTTCCATTATTCATAGACGCCTTGTTTAAACGTTTCGGCCCCTCCTCATACGAAGACCCCGCCGGTGACTTGACCAAATTACAACAAACCACAACAGTTCTTGCGTACAAAGCAGAGTTCGAAGAATACACAACTCGAGTCCCTGCATTAACACCGGCCTGCTTCTTATCCAGTATGTTTATCTCCGGACTAAAACCAAGCCTTTGCAACTCAGTCTTGATTCATCGTCCCACCGAAATGCACGACGCATACTCACTGACACGTATGTTTGAAGATCAAGAACTCGCGGACGCTCGAACAAAACAAGTCCAACGAATTGAATACACCAACACGTGAAATTCACAACGAATCGACGACCTTACAAACAGTCCCATAGTCGTACCACGTGTACAATGGGCCACAAACTCTAACAATAACACCAAAACCCACAACCGCTATCCAAGTTCCCAATCAGACGACTTTCCACAGAGGAACGTCAACGCCGCAGGGACCAAGGTTTGTGTTACAATTGTAACGGCAAATATACCTACGGCCACCGTTGTAAAGGATCAGGAGCTTTATTATACTTCCAAGGAACAGATGAGCAAGACGACATTGAGGATAACACAGAGGAAATCATTCCAGAAAAAACAGAACTAAATGGAACCATTTGTTTATGCGCCTTATCTAGCGACACCCCCAGAAACTGCATTCGTCTAACATCCTATTTACACAACAAACCACTAGATATCTTGATCGATAGTGGCAGTTCACACAACTTTATTTCGAAAAGAATAGCCAAGTTTTCACACCTGCCGATTTTAACCATTAAGCCATTTCAAGTATATATGGGCAACGACATGTCAATTACATGCACGGGCAAATGTCTAGACCTTTCCCTGCTCATCCAAACCGTGCAATTCAATTTGCACTTATACGTTCTCGATCTCCAAGGCGCAGATATTGTGTTAGGAGTACACTGGTTGCGGTCCCTTGGCCCCGTAACCATTGATTACTCAACTCTCACAATAACCTACACTGCTGATCATGGACCGATCACATTCCAAGGGCATCACAACAACCCTGACTCTTCAGTTTCATCATCGCAAGTAGCAAGAATGATGTCCTTGCAAGCCTCTACATGTCTTTACCACCACCACATCAACATCACTACCCAACCATACGGAAAACATATCATTCGACTCCACATTATCGCCAGTTTTCTTAGATCTTTTGGAAAAGTTCAAACACCTCTTCATGGACAAACCCACATACCCACCCGAGAGACCAATCGACCACACAATTCCATTAATATCAAATGCACAACCGAACAATATTAAACCATACAGATACCCACATTACCAAAAAAATGAAATCGAAAGATTAGTAATCGAAGTGTTGAACGCGGGACACATACGACCAAGCACCTCGAGTTTCAGCTCTCCAGTGATTTTAGTAAAAAAAAGATGGTAGTTGGCGATTTTGCGTCGACTATCGAGCCCTCAACAAATTAACAATTAGAGACAGATTTCCAATCCCCACAATCGACGAACTACTAGATGAGTTATTTCACGCACGATACTTTACAAAACTAGACCTAAGAGCGGGATACCGCCAAATTAGGATGGCCGAACTGGACATTTATAAAACGGCTTTTCGAACACATCATGGCCACTATGAATTTACGGTAATGCCTTTTGGGCTTACCAATGCACCATCTACTTTTCAGTCACTCATGAACACCATTTTTCGTCCGCATTTAAAAAAATTCATTGTAGTTTTTTTTTATGACATCTTAATATTTAGCAATACTGAAGCTGAGCATTTCTCTCATTTGGAGACAGTTTTTAAAATATTAACAAAAAATAAGCTTTTTATCAAATTATCGAAATGTTTTTTTTATAAACCGAAAATTGAGTTTTTAGGACACTGCATTTCTAAGGGTACGGTATTTCCAAACAACATAAATATAGCTGTCTTAGAACAATATGCAACCCCAACAACACCGAAGGAAGTACGTTCCTTTTTAGGCTTATCAGGATTTTACCGTAAATTTATAAAAAAACTATTCTATACAAGCCACACCCCTCACTGACTTGTTAAAAAAATAGTTTCCTATGGAGTGAGTAGACCCAAATTTTTTTTGATACGATTAAGCAATTATTGATTTCAAAACCTATTTTAGCATTACCAAACTTTAACGAGAAATTTTCAATAGAGACTGATGTGTCGGGAATTGGGACCGGAGCAGTGTTACTACAAAAACACAGCACAATAGCATTTTTTAGCAAGAAATTATCTCCACTAATGCAGCGCAAATCAACTTACGTACGTGAAATGTACGCGGTTACGACAGCGGTAGCTAAGTGGAGACAATATCTCTTAGGCCATCCCTTCCAAATTTTCACCGACCATAAAAGCCTACATAACTTGTTGACACAGGATTTACATACTCCTGAACAACAACTTTTTCTGTCCAAGCTCATTGGATATGATTATACCATAACATACAAACCCGGAAAGACTAATATAATAGCATATTCACTTTCAAGAGCATTCATTCACACCAACCATACAACCACATAAAAACAACCAGAGTATAATAACACAACACAGCTGAGCACCCTATCACTGTCCAATACTAAATCATCACTACTATAGGGTTTAACACAAGACTACACAGCGGACCAGTTCACACAACAATTGTTGGCAGACTGGACAAAAAACCCATCGGCTCACCCAGAATGAGCTAACGAGGGGAATATATTTTCTTCAAGCACATATTATATATTCCAGCACAATCAAACAAAACTAAACAAATAATTGATGAATCACATAATAGCCTCTATGGAGGCCATTCAAGAATCAACGCCACCTTACATCGCATACAAAACCAATTCCACTGGCCAGACATGAGAAAACATATCACAGAGTATATAAACAAATGTAAGCTCTGCCAGAAGGCAAAACCAACAAACCATTTACCCTATGGATTACTACAACCACTTCCAGCCCCAACACTCCTTTGGGCAGACCTCACAATGGACTTCATTACTCATCTACCAAAATCAAACAATTACACCATAATTATAGTTATAGTTGATCGATTATCAAGAGCAGCTCACTTTGCCCCTCTAACCCAACTACTAACTGCACCTTTAGTAGCAGCAACGTTTTGGGAAAACGTGGAAAAAATACATGGTATACCACAGTCGATTATATCAGACCGTGATTCAATTTTTCTGAACAATTTTTGGACAGATCTATTTAAATTACAAGGCACTAATTTACACTATAGCTCTTCTTATCACCCACAAACAAACGGTTTAACAGAACGCACCAACCGCTGTTTACAACAATACTTGCACATTTTTACTCATGCAAATCCAAAAAAATGGTCCTTATATCTAAGCTTAGCAGAATTTCATTTCAACATCTCAGTTAATTCGTCGACCAACATGACTCCTTATGAAGCCATGTTTGGTCGGACACCCCCTGGTTTGCTTTCTTATTGTACAGGAAGCACCAACAATGAAGTCGTGGAGCTTACACTACAAACCAAGGATGAGCAAATCCACCAGCTAAGGGAGAACATGCAGCGATCACATCAACGCATGAAGTGCATGACCGACAAAAAAGAGCGGATATCAAATTCAAAAAGGAGGATTGAGTGTTGTTAAAACTACACCCTTACCGTCAGTTAACCCTCCATCAAACCCAATGCAGAAAACTAGCTCTCCGTTACTATGACCCTTTTCAGATTGAAGAAACTATAGGAGAAGTGGCCTACCCACTTCCAGCCGACTGCCAGATCCATCCTGTAATACACGTCTCTCAATTGAAACCTTACAAAGGGGAAGATGGCGTACATGTTACCCCTATGCCAACCAACATTCATCGGAATATGCCAGTGCATACACCTCTCGTAGTGGTCAGCTTACGCGAGATTATCAGAGACAATCGCAGCGTACCGCAAGGTTTAGTCCAGTGGAAGGACCTTCCACCCGAAGACAGTACATGGGAAGACCTTGATTCTCTACCCAGACACTTACAAACTACTACGCCAACAAACACATCAACAACAAAACGCCCAGATCTACACGATCTAACAAGCCCTACCTGGATCCAAACTAAAAGACGAACTCCACGAGCTCGAGCGGCCAGAATAGCCAACAAACAGCGAGATAGGGAGTACCTGCTGTACCACCCATAATTCGTCGAGATCAGAAAGGCATAAGGAGACGCCTATTCACAGACCTCGCTAGGCGAGCAAGGGGCGAGCATGGGCGAGCATGGGCGAGCAAGAGGCGAGCAGAGGCGAGCAGAGGCGGGCAAGAGGCGAGCAGAGGCGAGAAGATGAGAGCTTGGGCGAGTACCACGCGAGTATGGGCGAGTAGCCCTTGTACCTCGCGAGCATAGGCAGTATACTCGTCTAGATCGCCCCCCAGGTTTTCTCTATAAATAGACCCCTAGGGGTACTAGAAAAGGCACTTTTGGAAGTGGTCGAGGTCCCCCCAAGCTGGATACTCGCCAAGTTCATGCCCGTCTAGTACCTCGCCCAACTTTTGGTTGCGGAGGGAAAGTTTCTCCCAAACTTCCGGGTATGTGGTGGGACCTCCCTGCTGGAGCACTTGGGGTGTGTTTATAGTCGTTCTTTCTCTCCTGTTTTAGCTATCCGAGCCGTGAAGTTTGACCGCAGGATCAGTAACCTCCGGCTGCATTGATCCAAATTTTGGAGTCGAGATTTTTCTGGCTTCAACACCTGCCATTTCAGAACAAAGCAGCAGAAAGAGAGCTACAGGATGTCGGACCTCGGCTCGCACAAATGGCTTTCACTACAACATCCCCAGCTCTCGACCTTCCGGCAAGCCAGAAAGCTCGCTCTCCGACCATCAACAAAACTTGTTCGAGATCGCCGGAGCCCGCACCAAAGGAATAGATGAGGGCAGATGAGGGCATCTTTTAAAAGGGAAAGGCATTGTTACATGTGCCAACACGCGGCAGCATCAGGCGGCGCCATCAGAATAAAACATCTCAGCAAACATCAACACGTGGCAGCCATCAAAGAGTGAACCAATAGTATTTTAAATCAGCAACGTACAGATGTCAACTATCAATTACATTGGCCCAGATATCAATGGAGTTCTGACCGTAGCTTTTATTACCGTTATATTGTTTTTTCATTAATAAATAGATGATCAGTTGTAATTGGATGTTATGCAAAATTTAATAAAGTTTCTTTTACTGTTTCACTTTCGTCTACCCTTGATCTCCTTCTTCTCTCGTCTTCCCCCGCCGGCATCCTCCCTGCCGTTTCGTCTATGCCCGGTTCTCGTAGCCCACGCTACATATCCATAAGTTTTTCCTATAAATTTCAGTGGTGTCAAACGTACTTTACCCAAGAGAATTGAAAGCTCACTGCAATGCGCATCAATATGAGTAGATTACTTGCATCGACTAACGCTCAGTTTGGCGCGGCGTTTTTTTTTCTCCTATGAGTTTGGACATAATCGCCACCATTTTATACTACATGTTCGGCATGATCATGTTCATGACTCCACCAAGAAAAAAAAATAGTTTTTAACATAAAAATGAATTAAGTTCCTTAGGCGACGTCAGGCGGTCGCAACTGACGTTTCATAACCATCGCGTTTCATAACCATAGCTTTTGTCGCACATTTTCTCACGGGGAAGACAGTGTGAAGTGTTATTTTTGGTTCGGATCTAAACTTGGAAACGCCACGTATGGAAAACCCGGCCTATTAATGGCGTTAATTTGTGGCTGCCACCTATTGGTAGCTGGAGAGAGCCACGGATCACCAATATATGGATATATATATTTATATATGGGGAAAGATTATATATATATATATGGAATGGAGCGGTTAGAAATAAAACAGGAGAAATTGCATGCCTTGAATGGAGAGCCGCCTGTTTTGTATTGCCCATGTATGTGGATATATATGAGAACCGCCTCCTGTTCACGTAGAGGTTCACTGAGAGGAGATATATTCTTGTCGTTCCTGTTCACGAAGGAGGGCCGCCGCGTGAAGGCCGCCGCCGTCGCCACCGCCGTTGTCTTGCTCTTGGTGGCGCGAGGGGTGGGAGACCCCTGTAGAGGTTCCGCCGGTGGTTGCCGTTGGTGCAACACCGTGCGATGACGACGAAGTGAGGAGATAATGGCGGTGCGGGCGTGGCGGCGAAGGCTTGCGGTGGTGCATGGCCTTGACAGGGTTTCTCTCCGGCGGTGCGGGTGTGGCGGCGAAGGCATGCGGGAGTGCAGTTGGCCTCGACGGTGCTTCTCCGGTGGTGGTGCGGCTGAACGTCGGACGTCGACGTTGAAGGTTCGGTGAACCTTGTGCGTCTGCTGTGCTAGCGGATTGCAGTCCAGATTATTATCTCTCCCGCGGGTCGAGCGAGTCCAGCTCTCCGCGGTGTATTCTGTAACGGACGTCGGTACATTTCTTGTTATATATTTTGCAGTTATATTTTTATTTATGCAGAGATTCTTGTTCGGTTTCAGTTCTTGTATACCCTGATTTATTTGGTTGCGCCTGGGGATAGTTTCCGTGTTATATCCCAACAAGTGGTATCAGAGCCAGGTTCGTAGGCGACTGATTGGACTTTCGAGGAAAGATTTGACTACGGTGGGTGACGACTAGGTCCGCTCCCCATCTTTTCAAATCTGACCTTTGAATTAATCAGGTCTCCTGGTCGTGCCGTAGGACAACCATGACAGGGAAGAACGTGAATCTGGACAGTGTTTTTGAAGAAGTGCGACAGTGGCGGGTTTGACCTATGACAGGTGGTGCTGCATGAGATGGTCATGATAACCGCAGATTTGTTACAGGGATGTGATTATCTGGAGGAACACAAGACGTGTTCAAATTGTTTTCTGTGCCAGTTTGAGGCAGCTGGTGCAGAGACAGAGGAGAACGTGAAGACCCGTTTTCACTTCTTACCTCGCTCACTTTTTACCCGGCCTTAGTGACGACGCTCTTGTATGAGAAGGATACGGTGGAACTGGTGGAGGTCACGATCGCAGTGCTATCCAGACAGATGTTAATGGGCCCTACTCCTAAGGGCAGTCACATCTTGGCAGCAGCGGATGGGTAAGGTGAGGCAGTTTGGCAAGGGATTGAGTGGAGCACGATCTCGATCCGGGCCGAAGGAGGGTGTGGTATTTTACCATTGCAGACAGTGCAGTCACATAGGAGAGCGAGTTCGCAGCGTGCAAAAGGGTCTCGAGACCAGGGTGCGGACTGGGTGACAGCTGAGTCAGGGTGCAGAGTGATGAGGTCCTTACCATCACTGAGAGTCTGTGCGACTCTGACAGCTAGATGTTTGACATTACTGAGCGGATTGGATTCAGGTGGCTACGGTTGTGTGGCCTGAGGAGGAGTCCTGATGGTGGAGTGAGGGCGTACCATGCTCAGGAGAGCTGTGCAGTGCGGTAGCTTGTACCGACTGATGGGGACCATGATATGTGGTGGTGCACCTATGATTTCTGCGGACGACATGGTGGATTGTCGTGGTGGTGCAGAGGATCGTCCTTCTGGGACTCGGATTATGCGAGTCAGTTTCTTCGATCAGGTTGCGACGACGTTCACGGGTTGAGCCAGAGCAGAGATGAGTTGACTGGAGCAAGTCGGCTGACGCCTCAGGATTTTGGGGCAGTGCTTTATGCAGTGTTGCTTAGTGCAGTTGATGCTTCGTGCAGGTGGTGGATCCGGATCCCGAACCAAGGTGGTGATTGTTATTTTTGGTTCGGATCTAAACTTGGAAACGCCACGTATGGAAAACCCGGCCTATTAATGGCGTTAATTTGTGGCTGCCACCTATTGGTAGCTGGAGAGAGCCACGGATCACCAATATATGGATATATATATTTATATATGGGGAAAGATTATATATATATATATGGAATGGAGCGGTTAGAAATAAAACAGGAGAAATTGCATGCCTTGAATGGAGAGCCGCCTGTTTTGTATTGCCCATGTATGTGGATATATATGAGAACCGCCTCCTGTTCACGTAGAGGTTCACTGAGAGGAGATATATTCTTGCCGTTCCTGTTCACGAAGGAGGGCCGCCGCGTGAAGGCCGTCGCCGTCGCCACCGCCGTTGTCTTGCTCTTGGTGCCGCGAGGGGTGGGAGACCCTTGTAGAGGTTCCGCCGGTGGTTGCCGTTGGTGCAACACCGTGCGATGACGACGAAGTGAGGAGATAATGGCGGTGCGGGCGTGGCGGCGAAGGCTTGCGGTGGTGCATGGCCTTGACAGGGTTTCTCTCCGGCGGTGCGGGTGTGGCGGCGAAGGCATGCGGGAGTGCAGTGGCCTTGATGGTGTTTCTCTCCGGTGGTGTGGCTTAATGTCGATGGCGTGCGCGGATGCAGTTGGCCTCGACGGTGCTTCTCCGGTGGTGGTGCGGTTGAACGTCGGACGTCGACGTTGAAGGTTCGGTGAACCTTGTGCGTCCGCTGTGCTAGCGGATTGCAGTCCAGATTATTATCTCTCCCGCGGGTCGAGCGAGTCCGGCTCTCCGCGGTGTATTCTGTAACGGACGTCGGTACATTTCTTGTTATATATTTTGCAGTTATATTTTTATTTATGCAGAGATTCTTGTTCGGTTTCAGTTCTTGTATACCCTGATTTATTTGGTTGCGCCTGGGGATAGTTTCCGTGTTATATCCCAACATGAAGACCGTAGTCGTTGCCACAGATCGGATGTATTTTCGTCGCCGAACACTGTAAATAGAGAGATTATCGCCGGTGCCCACAACCCTGGTATAATACACTGGTAAATTTTAGTGAGTTTTAGAATATTTGATTGCAAGCAGGACAAACATTTTTTTTATATGGTGAGAATTTTTATTTACATATATTTAATTATTTTTCGGGTTTATTTATGGGCGCTGCTATTAACACTGTGCTTTTGTCTATTATCACTCAAAATTTTAAAAATTTAGGGCTTATTAGAACTCACTTTTGTCTATTAGCACTCAAAAATTTAAAAATTTAGGGTGTTATTTTTAATAGCCGCAAGCAGCCCTTTCCCTTTAGATGCATGCCCCTACACATCTCCTCTCGCAGAAACGACGCCGTTGGAGTCGGCGGCGATGACGATGGCGTTGGCGGCGGTGACGATGGCGTTGGCGGAGGCGACGATGACGTTGGAGTTGGCGGCGACGGCGATGACGTTGGCGGCGGTGACGATGGTGTTGGTGGCGGCGACGATGGTGTTGACGGAGGCGACGATGGCGTTGGAGTTGGCGGCGACGACGATGGCGTTGACGGAGGCGACGATGACGTTGGAGTAGGCGGCGACGACGATGGCGTTGGCGGAGGCGACGATGGCGTTGGAGTTGGCGGCGTCGACGATGGTGTTGGCGGCGGTGACGATGGCGTTGGCGGCGGCGACGATAGTGAAAATGATATTTTTATTATGTTAAAAAAATTGACAAAAAAGTGCTAATAGTAATAGTGCTTTGCTAATAGACAAGTTGAGTGTGAATAGACAAACACTTAAAACAGTGCTTGCTAATAACGACGAGTGCAAATAGACAAAAGTGCAGTGCTTATAGCAGCACCCTTATTTATATGTTTTTTTTAATTCATAAATTAACATAAAATTTTAAGTGAATAAACTTTATTTAAAATTTAATTATAATCGTGATTTATAATTTTATATTACTACGTCTGATGTAATTTTTAAGATATAAAAAAATATGCTTGTAATTTGTAAAAGAGTGGAAGGATGCTTGATGTTAAATCAGTAGAATAAATATATAGTTCCTCAAATTTATTTTATTTATTGATTTATATTATTATAAAAAAAATAAATATTATTTATTACAGTTAATGATACATTTATTATTTTATTAATATAAATACAAATATCACAAATTCACAATAGAGGGAAAAAACTATACTCGTGAATTTGGAAAGGACAATGATTGGCTGTTGAAATTTTGAAAAATGATTGGCTGTTGAAAAATGTATTATTTAAAGTTTGAAAAATTAATTATTTAGAATTTGAAAAAATGATTGGCTGTTGAAAAAAATGTCAATCAAGCGTGGAATGTACCTTGAGTTGGCTGCTTATATTTTGAAAAAAAGAATGTTTTATTCAATCTTTCTGATTAATAAAGGTTCTAATATTTATTTAAAAATATTCTTAATTAATTTTTAATATATGAAGAAAAGATTATGTTTTTAATATATTTTTTGCCCTGCGATAAAAAAAAATGTAGAAAAGAGACCGGCTTGCGGTAGCCACCAAATAATACTATCATCTCATACTCTAAGCGAGTATGTTTCAAATAACCATATCCTTCTAAATGCTGAGAAGGGCCCTGCGATAAAAAAAAAAAAGGGCGCGGGGGAAATTATATAACAGCTAAACCTACAAGAATAAATGCAATATAATTGTTAGTACTAATGGAAGAAATATGATTAAAAAATAATTTACCAAAATCAATCCCAATATGCGGTGAAAAACACAAATGGATTCTACGACAGCCGCAAGGAATAAAGACACGACGAATATAACATAAATTTTACCGGCAAAAACAATCAAGTTTGTCCTCTAAAGTGTTCCACTTCAATACTTCATCATTCATCTAGGATATTTGTGCTATAATTAGTTGTAGATGCCTCGCCACTCTCTCAACCCCAATCTAGAGGTTGCCCGACCGCACTCTGCCATGCAAATCGCGCATTCTTCTAACATGACCTCTAGATTGGGGTGCAATCAGCCCGGTGATTAGTTTCGAGGTCATAGAAGGAGTGTTGTGGGTTGCACATTCTGCTAACATGACCTCTAGATTGGGGTGCAATCAGCCCGATGATTAGTTTCGATGTCATAGAAGGAGTGTTGTGGGCTGCGCATTCTGCTAACATGACCTCTAGATTGGGGTGCAATGAGCCCGATGATTAGTTTCGAGGTCATAGAAGGAGTGTTGTGGGCTGCGCATTCCGCTAACATGACCTATAGATTGGGGTGCAATCAGCCCGATGATTAGTTTCGAGGTCATAGAAGGAGTGTTGTGGGTTGCACATTCTGCTAACATGACCTCTAGATTGGGGTGCAATCAGCCAAGTGTTTAGTTTCGAGGTCATAGAAGGAGTGATGTGGGTTGCGCATTCTGCTAACATGACCTCTAGATTGGAGTGCAATTAGCCCGGTGATTATTTTCGAGGTCATAGAAGGAGTGTTGTGGGTTGCGCATTCTGCTAACATGACCTTTAGATTGGGTTGCAATCAGCCCGATGATTAGTTTCGAGGTCATAGAAGGAGTGTTGTGGGCTGCGCATTCTGCTAACATGACCTCTAGATTGGGGTGCAATCAGCCCGATGATTAGTTTCGAGGTCATAAAAGGAGTGTTGTGGGTTGCACATTCTGCTACCATGACCTCTAGATTGGGGTGCAATCAGCCCGGTGATTAGTTTCGAGGTCATAGAAGGAGTGTTGTGTTTTGCGCATTCTGGTAACGTGACCTCTAGATTGGGGTGCAATCAGCCCGGTGATTAGTTTCGAGGTCATAAAAGGAGTGTTGTGGGCTGCACATTCTGCTAACATGACCTCTAGATTGGGGTGCAATCAGCCAAGTGTTTAGTTTCGAGGTCATAGAAGGAGTGATGTGGGTTGCGCATTCTGCTAACATGACCTCTAGATTGGGGTGCAATTAGCCCGGTGATTATTTTCGAGGTCATAGAAGGAGTGTTGTGGGTTGCGCATTCTGCTAACATGACCTTTAGATTGGGTTGCAATCAGCCCGATGATTAGTTTCGAGGTCATAGAAGGAGTGTTGTGGGCTGCGCATTCTGCTAACATGACCTCTAGATTGGGGTGCAATCAGCCCGATGATTAGTTTCGAGGTCATAAAAGGAGTGTTGTGGGTTGCACATTCTGCTAACATGACCTCTAGATTGGGGTGCAATCAGCCCGGTGATTAGTTTCGAGGTCATAGAAGGAGTGTTGTGTTTTGCGCATTATGGTAACGTGACCTCTAGATTGGGGTGCAATCAGCCCGGTGATTAGTTTCGAGGTCATAAAAGGAGTGTTGTGGGCTGCACATTCTGCTAACATGACCTATAGCGTGCAATTAGCCCGATGATTAGTTTCGAGGTCATAGAAGGAGTGTTGTGGGTTGCGCATTCTGCTAACATGACCTCTAGATTGGGGTGCAATCAGCCCGATGATTAATTTCGAGGTCATAGAAGGAGTGTTGTGGGTTGCGCATTCTGCTAAAATGACCTCTAGATTGGGGTGCAATCATCCATATGATTAGTTTCGAGGTCATAGAAGGAGTGTTCTGGTTTGTGCATTCTGCTGACATGACCTCAAGATTGGGGTGCAATCAGCCCGGTGATTAGTTTCGAGGTCGTAGAAGGAGTGTTGTGGGTTGCGCATTCTGCTAACATGACCTCTAGACTGTGTTGCAATCAGCCCGATGATAAGTTTCGAGGTCATGAAGGTGTGTTGTGGGTTGCACATTTTGCTAACCTGACCTCTAAATTGGAGTGCAATCAGCCCAGTGTTTAGTTTTGGGGTCATAGAATGAGTGTTTTGGGTTGCTCATTCTGCTAACATGACCTCTAGATTGGGGTGCAATCAGCCCGATGATTTGTTTCGAGGTCATAGAAGAAGTGTTGTGGGTTGCGCATTCTGCAAAAATGACCTCTAGATTGGGGTGCAATCAACCCGATGATTAGTTTCGAGGTGGGTTGCGCATTCTGCTAACATGACCTCTAGATTGGGGTGCAATCAGCCCGATGATTTGTTTCGAGGTCATAGAAGGAGTGTTGTGGGTTGCACATTCTGCTAACATGACCTCTAGATTGGGGTGCAATCAGCCCGATGATTAGTTTCGAGGTCATAGAAGGAGTGTTGTGGGTTGCGCATTCTGCTAACATGACCTCTAGATTGGGGTGCAATCAGCCCGATGATTAGTTTCGAGGTCATAGAAGGAGTGTTGTGGATTGCGCATTCTGCTAACATGACCTCTAGATTGTGGTGCAATCAGCCCGATGATTAGTTTCGAGGTCATAGAAGGAGTGTTGTGGGTTGCGCATTCTGCTAACATTACCTCTAGTTTGGGGTGCAATCTGTAACATCCCAACTTTTATTGGGCCACTAGACCCTAGTGAGCCCAATAAAAGTAGGCCCGAGCAGTAGAAAACTACCATCTTAAGTAACGTTACGTGCCGCAACTAAATCATTGGGGTACAGTGACCAAACAAATCCCGATTGGACTTCCGTCAGTTCCGTTAGACTCGTATGGATAATACGAGCGCAACGGAATTCGTTGCACTTCGATCCGAGGTCGTTTGGAGAAAACGACCATTTCGGGTGTTGTAGCGCGCCACTACCTCATTATTATGAATAGTGACCATACGGACCCCGATTGGACTTCCGTCAGTTCCGTTAGACTCGTATGGACAATACGAGCGCAACGGAATTCGTTGCACTTCGATCCGAGGTCGTGTGGAGAAAACGACCATTTCGGGTGTCTAGCGCGCCACTACCTCATTATTATGAATAGTGACCATACGAACCCCGATTGGACTTCCGTCAGTTCCGTTAGACTCGTATGGACAATACGAGCGCAACGGGATTCGTTGCACTTCGATCCGAGGTCGTTGGGAGAAAACGACCATTTCGGGTATCGTAGCGTGTCACTACCTCATTGTTATGAATAGTGATCGTACGAGCCCCGAATTAACTTCTGTCAGTCCTGGTAAACTCGTACGAACGATACGAGCGCAACGGAATTCGTTGGGCCTCGATTCAAGGTCGTATGGAGAGTATGCCATTTTAGTACTATGCAGATCGTCTCAGTGCAACACACGAGATATAAAGCACGCGAGCCCGACATCGGCCCCAGCAACTCTTATTGGACCCCGGGGGCCAGGGAGGACCCCGCCCTAAGTTGACTTGGTCAACCCCCCCCCCCCCCCCCCCCCCCCGACCTGAAATTAGTTGGAAGAAAGACGAAAAGAAAGGGGGGGGGGGGAGAGAGAGAGAAGCCCGTCCCCCAAAAGGAGGGGCTGCCCATGAATGGGCAGCCCCCCTATTGGGGCAAAGGGGGCAGGAGAGAGGGGAAGCAGGGGAGGGGGAGAAATATCCCCCCCTCCCTTATCCCCACGTGGAGGAAAAGGAGGGGGGGAGGGAGAGCTCCCCACATTTCCTATAAAAGGAGGGGCAGCCCCTCTCAAACCCCCACCCCACTCTCTCCCTCTCAGCCTCTCCCTGCCGCCAGCCCAGCCCTCCTCCTCCTCCACCTTGCCGGAGCAAGCCAACCCCAAGCCGCCACCTCCTCCTCCTTCCTCATGGCCGGCCACCGCCCCTCCACCTCTCGAGCCCCACCTCACCTCCAGGTAGAACCTCCCCCCTCCTCCTTCCTACCTCCCGGAGGAGGCCACCCCTCTCCCCGTCGCCTGTGCGTCGCCGGCCGCCGCCCCGAGCCTTGCAAGGCTCGGGGAAGAAGCTGGTCGTGGAGGCCTTCTTCCCCAACACCGGTGGTGGCGCTGGGGGAGGTAGGCCCCCTCTCGGGGACCTCGGCGCCGGCACAGGGGAGGCGGCGGGGCCGCCGGAGGACGCAGCCGGCGGCACCCGTGGCCTCCCCCTCCTCCTCTTTTCTTTCCTGTAGGGGATAATCCCCTCCCCCGGCGGCGGCCGGCGGCTCCAGGCCACCGGACCACCGCCGGAGTGGGCGCCGACCCCCGGCGCACCGACCGGGGGCGGCACCGGCGCCCTCTCAGCGGAGGCGGCGGCGCAGCGGGCCTGCATGGCCCATACAGGCCGCGCCTCCGCCTCCCGCCTGCTTCTTCGCCCTCCCCCGGCGGTGGCCGGCGGCACTAGGCCGCCGGACCATCACCGGAGGAGTCGCCGGCCCCCGGCGCACCGACCGGGGGCGTTTCCCGCACCCCCTGGCAGAGGAGGTGGCGCGGCGAGCATGCACGATGCATGCAGGCCTGCCACCGTCCCCGTTCCCCTTCTGGCAGCACCCCCGGCGGTGGTCGGCGGCGCCAGGCCGCCGGACCACCACCGGAGTGTTCGCCGGCCCCCGGCGTATCGTCCGGGGGCGGCGCCGGCCCCAGCCGGCCGCTGCCCGGCGGCGGCTGCGGCAGCCACCCGAGATCAATCGGGGGCCGCACGATCTCCCCCAGGAGATCAAGCGGCCCCCGTTTTCTTAACTCCCGCCTCCACTTGTGTGCCCCCACAGCGGATCCGCCGCAGATCCGCTGTGGGAGCCGCGGGAAGGCGCAGGGTGCAAGACCCCTGCGCCCCTCCCTTTCCCTAATCGCACCCCAATTCCCCCCTTCCTTTTCCTAACCGCACCCCAATCTCCCTTTCCCCTTCCCCATTTTTTTGAGAAAAAATGGGGCAGATTGGGGAAAAGTTTTCTAAATGAAAAATGTGCCCCACCCTAAGGGCACCTACTGTAATTTTTTGGGATTTTTAAGAGGAGTTTTACTATTTTTAAAACCCTTTATAGAGTTTATTTTGAGAAAATAAACGTCCAAATAAGTTCGCAAAAATCACCAAAAATTAAGGGCTCTAATTAAAGGTATTTTACAACCACTATTAAAATTGGGAGGTGTGGTTTCTTATTTTGGTCCTCCAAAAGCTTTTACAAGCAAAAATAAATGCCCAAAAAGAGCGAAATTCATCGAAATGAATCGGCGTCCCCTCGACGCATATTTTTAAATGCCTATTAAAATTTATGCGTATCTATCCAAGGAATCTACTAAGCTCAGAATATCGACGCAAAAAATCGGAACGAAATCGTGGCGCGGCGCCGAAATTTGATCCCGCCGCGACAATAATAAAAGAACGGAGTCGACGATTAAAGCCTCCTCTTATGGAGTGATTGGACTACTGACCCTTTCTTTTATGTTTTTACTGCCTTCCGTACTTTCCGTTAAATCCAGTCTCGCACTGGTCCCCCGCATTTACGTTCTGTACTTTCCTTTAAATCCAGTCTCGCACTGGTCCCCCGCATTTACGTTCTGTACTTTCCTTTAAATCCAGTCTCGCACTGGTCCCCCGCTCTTACTTTCTGTACTTTCCTTTAAATCCAGTCTCGCACTGGTCCCCCGCATTTACTTTCTGTACTTTCATTTAAATCCAGTCTCGCACTGGTCCTATCATTATGGCCTCTGCTTTCGGCCTACTTTTCTGTTTATTACCATGGCCTCTGCTTTCGGCCTACTTTTCTGTTTAGTACCATGGCCTCTGCTTTCGGCCTACTTTTCTGTTTATTACCATGGCCTCTGCTTTCGGCCTACGTTTCAGCTTATTATTATGGCCTCTGCTTTCAGCCTATATTTCGGCTTAGTGTTATGGCCCCTGCTTCCGACCTAATTTATTTGCTAATGCAGAACTGTCATGGCAACCATGCGGTGCTTATCCTCCCTTCTGCGAGGCCTTAGTTGGGGAAAACCCGGAGTTGAGTCCCTCCTCCCCGGTTAGTCCCAAGCAAGGAGCCCTCATACCGCTAATCCTCCCGGGCAGAGGTTGTGTGACCGGTCGAGTAGAATTGCCACGACACTTATGTGCTTGTTTTATATAAAGCGGGTGAAGATTGTTTGGGAGTGGCGGGTTGGTCACGCTCGCAGACCGTTCGTACCGGTGCGGGTGGGTTGACGACTCTTGGCGACAGGGAGATGTGCACAACGAGTTATCATCCTCCGAGCCTGCAGATTTACCTCCTCTGGTCGGCCTACAAATCGGCTCGTCGGATGTCGCTCACATCCAGTTAGTACACCAAGTTATACAGGAGGGCCTGAATGATACGGTACGACTACATTCAGAAGTGGCAAGACTGGACACTGTCACCGACGGCCACATCGGTGAGGCCCGCGGGGTTAGCTCCCCTGCTCGAAATAAAGCGGTCTAAACTGTGTCGACACATGGTCTTTTGTGTGCGTACAGGTTTGAATACCTGGGTGTGCGTGTCTGCGCGTTATAGTGTTGTGTATTTACTATACGGTGCGATTACGAGCTTTAGGGTGGGAAGCCATATATATATATACGGAGAGATATATGTTTACCTGCTACTAACCCTCTACCTTGCTTCGACTATTTCATTTCTGTCCTTTAGCCGCCCCCTGGATATGGATCCGGGGAGGGGATGTATTTTCTACTTAGCTCTGTGACTAACGGTTATTTCTTATAACCAATCACAGGAGATGGGACAGCAAGGAGCCCCCGCACCGCAGGATGAGTTACGAGCCTTGGAGATGGCCCGTTCGATTACCCCAGCCTCGCCCCTATCTTCAGAGACGTGAGTTCGAGAGTATAAGGACTAGCCTAGAGCTCCCTTTTGTTTTAGATTATGTAGCCCTCGAGGCAATGTTTTGTAAAACGATAGGCCCCGGCCATATTTAAATATGTAATATAATCAGCATGCTTAGCTTTTCTTAGTTCGATTGCTTCCGCTGTGCGTTCTGATGTGTTGTGATGATTCTTGTGCCTGACAAAGAGACCGCTCAGCGCTTAAAAAGGGTGGGACGTCGCCACCCGGAAAGCGCTGGGTAGTCCTCTTTGGGCAGTAAGATTCCCCCTCCCTGAACCCGGTTCAGTCTGGGGAGGGGGGTCTTACAAATGGATCAGAGCCACCACGATCCGACCACATGGGGCAGTCTTTCGATCCTCCCCTCCCCCGGTTCCATTTCTTGGTTCGAGACGAACCACGCAGCGGAAGCCTGGTGGACCCTTTAGGTTTAAGGTTAAAGACTCGAGACTGCACGGTAGTACACCCACACGCTTTCCGCTTCTTTTCTTTCAGTCCTGCAAAATTCCCTTATTTTTGCAAGTACTGATGCTCGTTTTGTTACTTCTCCAGATACCTGAGTCGAGTAACGGGAGGTCTTCCTCTCGGGACCAGTACCACCCTACCACTCCACCACCAGCCCCGGCCGCTCCAGCCACAGTTCCGTTCGGAGAGACAGAGCTCGGACAGACCCTGGTAGCCCTGTTAGCAGCCTTCCAGACAGCCACCTTACGGCCACCCTAGCAGGCCACCGCACCCACCGATCTGCTGACAACATTCCGGGGACTAAGGCCCCCCACCTTCCGAGGTACCGAGTCGGCCATCCAGGCCGAGGAATGGGTGGAGAGGGTAGAGGAGCTTCTAGTAGGGATGATGTGCCCCGCAGTAGCCGTAGTGTCCCTGGTGGTGACCATGCTGGAGGGCTATGCCCGGGACTGGTGGAGTGCCGCCAGCCGCTCTACCTTCAGAGGATGACCACTCAGCACGATCCTCTGGGGGGAGTTCTCAGAGGCCTTCTTAGAGCATTTCATTTCGGATGCAGACCGGATGGCACTCCAGGAGCGGTTCCTGCAGATCAGGCAGGGAGATAGGACGGCTCCAGACTACCAAAGAGAGTTTATCCACCTGGCCCGCTTCGCTGGGACCATAGCAGGTACGGATAAGGACAGGGCAGCCAGATTTTACCGGGGATTACGAGGCGACCTCCGTCAGGCCCTGATCATGATTTCCCAGGCATCCTTCCACACGATCGCCTCACATGCCACCGCTCTAGAGATGGACCAGCGGATGGTAGCCCAGCAGCGGAGGGGACACGTAGGTGTTCCCCGGACTCAGGGCCGAGAGAGAGGGGTAGGTCCTCGCAGGCAGGGCCGAGACGGGAGACAGCGTCAGCGTCACCAGCCATATAGGCAGGCACCCCAGCCCCGATCAGCACCCCAGCCCCGACCAGCACCCCCAGCCCCAGCACCTCAGGTCGTCCCAGCCGCACGACGAGATGTTCCCTTCGCAGGGAACTGCTACCTATGCCAGCAGCCTGGGCATATACGAGCCTTCTGCCCACAGGCTACCGGGAGACCCGGTTTAGGAGCAGTACAGAGAGCGGCGGAGAGAGGACGAGGTGGATGCAGAGGATGTCCCGCAGGCAGGAGGGAGCCGGCTAGGCAGGGCAGAGCAGCACCGCTCGAGGCATACCCGTTGGATCTTCAGCACGGTCCTGCTCCTGACGTAGTGATAGGTATCTACTTCCGATAGTACGATATCCTAGGAGATGTTATAGCTTTATATATTTGGACTTTTGTATATGTCATCCTTACTCCTGTATATTTGTGAAAAGCGTATGATCATGATATATATATATATGTTATCAGGTTTACTTTTGGTAGAAGGTCATCCCGCTAAAACACTGTTCGATACCGGCGCCACATATTCTTTCGTTGCACAAAACTTCATCGCTGACAAGGAGAACACGGTGCGATCATCCGGGATGTCAATCCGAATACGACTCCCGGATGGATCAGATATGACTTCCACCGAAAAGTGTTCCTTCCAGGCAATGCTAGGAGGCATAGAATTCGAAATCAACGCAACCGTTTTGGCAATAACCGGATTCGACATCATTCTGGGGATGGATTGGTTGGCCGAGCACAGCGCCCAAATCAATTGTTCAACTCGAGAAATCCGCCTCCAGAATCCGAATGGGCAATTTATCACGCTAGCAGGTATACCCTCTGTCACCCGCATTATCTTAACATCTGCACAAACCGTCAAGGCAGTTCGACGGAAGGACGAGGTATACCTAATCTACTTTGAGATGGAAGACACGACACAAGTACTCGCTAAAGTGCCTGTAATCAGGGACTTCCCAGATATCTTCCCAGAGTCCCTTCCCGGGTTACCCCCGCAACGGGAAGTGGACTTCCGAATCGAACTTACTCAAGGAGCCCGACCAGTATCCCGAGCACCGTACCGGATGGCCCCGAGGGAACTGGCCGAGCTCAAGATTCAACTACAAGAGTTAGTCGACGCAGGATTCGTACGTCCTAGTACTTCGCCCTGGGGAGCCCCAGTACTGTTTGTTAAGAAGAAGGATGGATCTCTGCGTCTCTGCATTGACTACAGAGAATTGAATAAACTCACTGTCCGGAATACCTATCCCCTACCCCGGATAGATGAATTGTTCGATCAGCTGCAAGGCGCGTCCGTCTTTTCCAAGATGGATTTAAGATCCGGCTACTATCAACTCAGAGTGCGAGAAGAGGACATTCCCAAGACCGCCTTCAGCTCCCGCTACGGACTGTACGAGTTCATGGTAATGCCATTTGGGTTAACCAATGCCCCGTCCGCCTTCATGGCTTTAATGAATACCGTATTTAAACCCTTCCTGGATCTTTTCGTAATAGTCTTCATAGATGATATCCTCATCTACTCGAGGAACAAAACCGATCACTCCAGGCACCTCCAAATGGTTCTGCTTAAGCTAAGAGAGCACTCGTTGTTCGCCAAGTTTAGCAAATGCGAGTTCTGGATGGAAGAAGTCGGTTTTCTGGGACACACGGTTAACAAGAACGGGGTAGCAGTGGATCAAGCCAAAGTACAAGCAGTACGAGATTGGCCGCCACTTAAGACAACGGCAGACATCCGAAGTTTCCTTGGTCTCGCCGGTTACTACCGTAAGTTCGTCGAAGGATTCTCCAAGATTGCGTTACCGCTTACCTCCCTCACCAAAAAGGATGTGACATTCCATTGGTCTCCCGAGTGCGAAGCAGCGTTCATCGAACTGAAGAACCGGCTGATATCGGCCCCGATCCTGACTCTCCCCTCAGGAACTGAGGGCTTCCAGATCTATGCTGATGCCTCTCTGAAAGGATTGGGAGCCGTGCTTATGCAACATGGCAAGGTAGTTGCCTACGCCTCACGTCAGCTCAAGCCGCACGAACTAAACTACGCCACCCACGATCTAGAATTGGGGGCGGTAGTTTTCGCATTAAAGGTTTGGAGACACTACCTCTACGGGGTACGATGCGAGATTTTCTCTGATCATAAGAGCCTCAAGTATGTCTTCACCCAGAAGGAGCTGAACCTCCGACAACGTCGGTGGTTGGAATTCCTCTGCGATTACGACTTCGCCCTTCAGTACCACCCCGACAAGGCTAATAAGGTTGCAGACGCCCTGAGTCGGCAGCCTCCAAGGACCGGGAATTGGTTAGAAATGGTACCGGAAGAATTAGTCGAATCTTTGGCAGAACTGGATATTATCCTCATCACCCGTAGGAATCCGATGGAATATCGGGCCCAACTCTACTGGATGGAGATTCAGTGCGACATCAGGGACAGGATAAGAGAAGCACAGAAGATCGACGTTGAAGCAACACCGATCATTCAGGCCTTGCAACACGGTGCACAAGAAGACTACAACTTGTACGATGGCATCCTGCAATACAGACACCGCATATTCATTCCCGCTGCTGATGGAGACGATGACCCTCAACATGACGACGACAGCAACTGCAACGCCAACACCGCTACAACCTCCGCCCGTGGCACAATAATAATCTAATTAATAAATATAATTAATTAATAATTATTATTAATTAAATATTATCCCTATAATATTTAATTATAATTATCATTATTCGATTATGATTATTAATTAAATATTATCATGTCATGTTTTAATGTTATTGTGTGAACCATATTTCATGTATGGTGTGTCTAGTATTAATTAATAAATATATTTAATTAATAATAATTATTAATTAAATATTATCCCTACAATATTTAATTATAATTATCATTATTCAATTATGATTATTAATTAAATATTATCATGTCATGTTTTAATGTTATTGTGTGAACCATATTTCATGTATGGTGCGTCTAGTATTTATTTTATTATATTGGGCTGCATGTAGCCTTGTACGTTTATTTTGGTATGTTGTCATCGTTTATTTTGGTATGTTTTAATTTTGTAAGCCTATAAATAGGCCCCCCATGTAATAGAATAAGTCATGATATGAATGAATAAAATTTGAATTCCTCTTAATTGAGAAATCTCATCTTGCCTAATATTCTCCCATCTCCCTCCCTTGGATCTCTTGCCTAAAGTGTTCTATTCTCCCTCTCTAGGAATTTCGAAATTCCTCCTCTCCTCTTGCCTAAGATTTCTTCTCTCTTTCCTTTCTCCTTCATCCTCTTGGCTTTGGCCGAAATTCTCTTCCCCCTTGCCTAAAATTCTTCTTCTTCTTCTTCCTTTCTTTGTCTTTGGGCCGAACTTCTTCTTCCTCCTCTTTGTGGTATTCGACCACCTTCTTCTCTTGCCACCACCACCTCTCCTCCTTCTCCTTTTGTTCAAGCCGCCACCATCATCCCTCCTCCACTAAACCCAGAAGCCATCATTTCCCTCTTCAAAAGGGGTCTTCTATTCATTCACCACCTTTTCTCTCTCCACCATCCTAATATTCAAGATTATTCGGCCACCACAAAGTCAAGGAACAAGGCGTGCGTGCTTTTCGTGGGATCTTAGAACGTGCAATTTTCCAAGGCCTACATCAGCTGCAGAGGGGATCCGGGAGGAGATACTCCGTGAAGCACATCAAACAAGGTATTCAATACACCCAGGGGTAGTGAAGATGTATACAGACCTACGAAGGACTTTATACTGGCCAGGAATGAAGAGGGACGTCACCAACTATGTTGCGCACTGCCAGACCTATCAAATGGTCAAGGCAAAGTGTCGAAGCCCAGGGGGCCTACTACAACCCCTGCCTATACCAGAATGGAAGTTCGAGGATATTTCCATGGACTTTGTCCATGGCTTACCCCGATCTCGTGCAGGTAACGACTCCATATGGGTCGTAGTAGACCGCCTTACCAAGGTAGCCCGATTCATCCCGAACCGGCAAGGCGACGGTGTCGACATTCTAGCCCGACTATTTATTGAGCAGGTAGTCCGATTTCATGGAATACCCAAATCAATCGTCTCGGACCACGACGGGCGCTTTACATCGAAGGAATGGAGAAGAGTGCAAGCTTATCTAGGAACCAGATTGGCATTTAGCACCGCCTTCCACCCCCAGACCGATGGGCAGACGGAAAGAACAAACTGGACGATGGAAGATCTTCTCCGATTATGCATAATGGAACACAACGAGCCATGGGAGCAGTTACTACCTCTGGTGGAATTTTCATATAACAACAGCTTCCAGGCAAGCATCAAGATGGCACCTTACGAAGCCCTCTACGGAAGACGCTGTCGGACCCCACTATCTTGGGCACAGGATGAGGACCCCGAAGCCTTAGGGGTCACCTACATAGACGATACCACTGCCGCAATAAGGTTAATCCGGGAACGTATGCTAGAAGCGCAGAGCCGGCAAGCCAAATATTATGATGCGCGTCATCGGATGGTGGAATTCAACGTGGGAGATATGGTTTTCTTGAAAATTAAGCTAATGCACGGGATATCCCGAATAAAGAAGCAGAAAAAGTTGGACCCCCGCTACTTAGGCCCATATCAAGTCATCGAAAGAGTTGACCCGGTGGCTTATAGGTTAGCTTTGCCAGCCGAGTTGGGAAACCTCCACGACGTGTTTCACGTCTCCTCGCTGAGACGCGTACTCCGCCAACCCGAGCAACATCTCCCCGTGTCACCAACATCAGTACAATCCGACCGATCCGTCCAACTCGAACCAGTGAAGATAGTGGACTCCAAGATCAAAGAACTGCGGAATAAAACCATCACGATGGTCAAGATCTTATGGTCAAACTGTGTACGCGAAGAGTTTACTTGGGAACCAGAGACGCTCGTTCGAGAAAAATACCCGGCACTCTTTCCCCCAGGTATATCCTTTAAACCCCTACTTTAGCCAATTTTCAGGGACGAAAATCTCTTTATTTTTATTGGATTGTAACATCCCAACTTTTATTGGGCCACTAGACCCTAGTGAGCCCAATAAAAGTAGGCCCGAGTAGTAGAAAACTACCATCTTAAGTAACGTTACGTGCTGCAACTAAATCATTAGGGTACAGTGACCAAACAAACCCCGATTGGACTTCCGTCAGTTCCGTTAGACTCGTATGGACAATACGAGCGCAACGGAATTCGTTGCACTTTGATCCGAGGTCGTTTGGAGAAAACGACCATTTCGGGTGTCGTAGCGCGCCACTACCTCATTATTATGAATAGTGACCATACGGACCCCGATTGGACTTCCGTCAGTTCCGTTAGACTCGTATGGACAATACGAGCGCAACAGAATTCGTTGCACTTCGATCCGAGGTCGTGTGGAGAAAACGACCATTTCGGGTGTCGTAGCGCGCCACTACCTCATTATTATGAATAGTGACCATACGGACCCCGATTGGACTTTCGTCAGTTCCGTTAGACTCGTATGGACAATACGAGCGCAACGGGATTCGTTGCACTTTGATCCGAGGTCGTTGGGAGAAAACGACCATTTCGGGTATCGTAGCGCGTCACTACCTCATTGTTATGAATAGTGACCGTACGAGCCCCGAATTAACTTCTGTCAGTCCTGGTAAACTCGTACGAACGATACGAGCGCAACGGAATTCGTTGGGCCTCGATTCAAGGTCGTATGGAGAGTATGCCATTTTAGTACTATGCAGATCGCCTCAGTGCAACGCACGAGATATAAAGCACGCGAGCCCGACATCGGCCCCAGCAACTCTTATTGGACCCCAGGGGCCAGGGAGGACCCCGCCCTAAGTTGACTTGGTCAACCCCCACCCCCCCCCCCCCCCCCCCCCCCCCCCCCGGCCTGAAATTAGTTGGAAGAAAGACGAAAAGAAAGGGGGGGGGGAGAGAGAGAGAAGCCCCTCCCCCAAAAGGAGGGGCTGCCCATGAATGGGCAGCCCCCCCCCCCCCCTATTTGGGCAAAGGGGGCAGGAGAGAGAGGATGGAGGGGAGGGGGAGAAATATCTCCCCCTCCCTTATCCCCACGTGGAGGAAAAGGAGGGGGGGGGGGGGGGGAGAGCTCCCCCCTTTCCTATAAAAGGAGGGGCAGCCCCTCTCACCCCCACCACACTCTCTCCCTCTCAGCCTCTCCCTGCCGCCAGCCCAGCCCTCCTCCTCCTCCACCTTGCCGGAGCAAGCCAACCCCAACCGCCACCTTCTCCTTCTTCCTCATGGCCGGCCACCGCCCCTCCACCTCTCGAGCCCCACCTCACCTCCAGGTAGAACCTCCCCCCTCCTCCTTCCTACCTCCCGGAGGAGGCCACCCCTCTCCCCGTCGCCTGTGCGTCGCCGGCCGCCGCCCCGAGCCTTGCAAGGCTCGGGGAAGAAGCTGGCCGTGGAGGCCTTCTTCCCCAGCGCCGGTGGTGGCGCTGGGGGAGGTAGGCCCCCTCTCGGGGACCTCGGCGCCGGCACAGGGGAGGCGGCCGGGCCGCCGGAGGACGCAGCCGGCGGCACCCGTGGCCTCCCCCTCCTCCTCTTTTCTTTCATGTAGGGGGATAATCCCCTCCCCCGGCGGCGGCCGGCGGCTCCAGGCCGCCGGACCACCGCCGGAGTGGGTGCCGACCCCCGGCACACCGACCGGGGGCGGCACCGGCGCCCTCTCAGCGGAGGCGGCGGCGCAGCGGGCCTGCATGGCCCATGCAGGTCGCGCCTCCGCTTCCCGCCTGCTTCTTCGCCATCCCCCGGCGGTGGCCGCCGGCACCAGGCCGCCGGACCATCACCGGAGGAGTCGCCGGCCCCCGGCGCACCGACCGGGGGCATTTCCCGCACCCCCTGGCAGAGGAGGTGGCGCGGCGAGCATGCACGATGCATGCAGGCCTGCCACCGTCCCCGTTCCCCTTCTCGCAGCACCCCCGGCGGTGGCCGGCGGCGCCAGGCCGCCGGACCACCACCGGAGTGTTCGCTGGCCCCCGGCGTATCGTCCGTGGGTGGCGCCGGCCCCAGCCGGCCGCTGCCCGGCGGCGGCTGCGGCAGCCACCCGAGATCAATCGGGGGCCGCACGATCTCCCCCAGGAGATCAAGTGGCCCCCGTTTTCTTAACTCCCGCCTCCACTTGTGTGCCCCCACAGCGGATCCGCCGCAGATCCGTTGTGGGAGCCGCGGGAAGGCGCAGGGTGCAAGACCCCTGCGCCCCCTCCCTTTCCCTAATCGCACCCCAATTCCCCCCCTCCTTTTCCTAACCGCACCCCAATCTCCCTTTCCCCTTCCCCATTTTTTTGAGAAAAAATGGGGCAGATTGGGGAAAAGTTTTCTAAATGAAAAATGTGCCCCACCCTAAGGGGCACCTACTGTAATTTTTTGGGATTTTTAGGAGGAGTTTTACTATTTTTAAAACCCTTTATAGAGTTTATTTTGAGAAAATAAACGTCCAAATAAGTTCGCAAAAATCACCAAAAATTAAGGGCTCTAATTAAAGGTATTTTACAACCACTATTAAAATTGGGAGGTGTGGTTTCTTATTTTGGTCCTCCAAAAGCTTTTACAAGCAAAAATAAACGCCCAAAAAGAGCGAAATTCATCGAAATGAATCGACGCCCCCTCGACGCATATTTTTAAATGCCTATTAAAATTTATGCGTATCTATCCAAGGAATCGACTAGGCTCGGAATATCGACGCAAAAAATCGGAACGAAATCGTGGCGCGGCGCCGAAAGTTAATCCCGCCGCTACAATAATAAAAGAACGGAGTCGACGATTAAAGCCTCCTCTTATGGAGTGATTGGACTACTGACCCTTTCTTTTATGTTTTTACTGCCTTCCGTACTTTCCGTTAAATCCAGTCTCGCACTGGTCCCCCGCATTTACGTTCTGTACTTTCCTTTAAATCCAGTCTCGCACTGGTCCCCCGCTCTTACTTTCTGTACTTTCCTTTAAATTCAGTCTCGCACTGGTCCCCCGCATTTACGTTCTGTACTTTTCTTTAAATCCAGTCTCGCACTGGTCCTCCGCTCTTACTTTCTGTACTTTCCTTTAAATCCAGTCTCGCACTGGTCCCCCGCATTTACTTTCTGTACTTTCATTTAAATCCAGTCTCGCACTGGTCCTATCATTATAGCCTCTGCTTTCGGCCTACTTTTCTGTTTATTACCACGGCCTCTGCTTTCGGCCTACTTTTCTGTTTAGTACCATGGCCTCTGCTTTCGGCCTACTTTTCTGTTTATTACCATGGCCTCTGCTTTCGGCCTACTTTTCTGTTTAGTACCATGGCCTCTGCTTTCAGCCTACTTTTCTGTTTATTACCATGGCCTCTGCTTTCGGCCTACGTTTCAGCTTATTATTATGGTCTCTGCTTTCGGCCTATATTTCGGCTTAGTGTTATGGCCCCTGCTTCCGGCCTAATTTATTTGCTAATGCAGAACTGTCATGGCAACCATGCGGTGCTTATCCTCCCTTCTGCGAGGCCTTAGTTGGGGAAAACCCAGAGTTGAGTCCCTCCTCCCCGGTTAGTCCCAAGCAAGGAGCCCTCATACCGCTAATCCTCCCGGGCAGAGGTTGTGTGACCGGTCGAGTAGAATTGCCACGACACTTATGTGCTTGTTTTATATAAAGCGGGTGAAGATTGTTTGGGAGTGGCAGGTTGGTCACGCTCACAGACCGTTCGTACCGGTGCGGGTGGGTTGACGACTCATGGCGACAGGGAGATGTGCACAACGGGTTATCATCCTCCGAGCCTGCAGATTTACCTCCTCTGGTCGGCCTACAAATCGGCTCGTCGGATGTCACTCACATCCAGTTAGCACACCAAGTTGTACAGGAGGGCCTGAATGATACAGTACGACTACATTCAGAAGTGGCAAGACTGGCCACTGTCACCGACGGCCACATCGGTGAGGCCTGCGGGGTTAGCTCCCCTGCTCGAAATAAAGCGGTCTAAACTGTGTCGACACAGGGTCTTTTGTGTGCGTACAGGTTTGAATACTTGGGTGTGCGTGTCTGCGCGTTATAGTGTTGTGTATTTACTATACGGCGCGATTACGAGCTTTAGGGTGGGAAGCCCTATATATATATACATAGAGATATATGTTTACCTGCTACTAACCCTCTACCTTGCTTCGGCTATTTCATTTCTGTCCTTTAGCCGCCCCTGAATATGGATCCGGGGAGGGGATGCATTTTCTACTTAGCTCTGTGACTAACGGTTATTTCTTATAACCAATCACAGGAGATGGGACAGCAAGGAGCCCCCGCACCGCAGGATGAGTTACGAGCCTTGGAGATGGCCCGTTCGATTACCCCAGCCTCGCCCCCTATCTTCAGAGACGTGAGTTCGAGAGTATAAGGACTAGCCTAGAGCTCCCTTTTGTTTTAGATTATGTAGCCCTCGAGGCAATGTTTTGTAAAACGATAGGCCCCGGCCATATTTAAATATGTAATATAATCAGCATGCTTAGCTTTTCTTAGTTCGATTGCTTCTGCTGTGCGTTCTAATGTGTTGTGATGATTCTTGTGCCTGACAAAGAGACCGCTCAGCGCTTAAAAAGGGTGGGACGTCGCCACCCGGAAAGCGCTGGGTAGTCCTCTTTGGGCAGTAAGATTCCCCCTCCCTGAACCCGGTTCAGTCTGGGGAGGGGGGGTCTTACACAATCAGCCTGATGATTAGTTTCGAAGTCATAAAAGGAGTGTTGTGGGTTGCGCATTCTGCTAACATGACCTCTAGATTGGGGTGCAATCAGCCCGATGATTAGTTTCGAGGTCATAGAAGGGGTGTTGTGGGTTGCGCATTCTGCTAACATGACTTCTAGATTGGGTTGCAATCAGCTCGATGATTAGTTTCGAGGTCATAGAAGGAGTGTTGTGGGCTGCGCATTCTGCTAACATGATCTCTAGATTGGGGTGCAATCAGCCCGATGATTAGTTTCGAGGTCATAGAAGGAGTGTTGTGGGTTGCTCATTCTGCTAACATGACCTCTAGATTGGGGTGCAATCAGCCCTGTGATTAGTTTCGAGGTCATAGAAGGAGTGTTGTGGGTTGCGCATTCTGCTAACATGACCTCTATATTGGGGTGCAAACAGCCCGATGATTAGTTTCGAGGTCATAGAAGGAGTGTTGTGGGTTGCGCATTCTGCTAACATGACCTTGTTGCTAGCACAACCCATAACACTCCTTCTATGATCTCGAAACTAATCATTCGGCTAATTGCACAACAGTGGCCATGCACTGCCACCATGCGACTGTCAATGCGGGTCAACTTTGCACCACTACACACACATTACTCTTATCACCATTGTTGCCACATCAACGACTGACACCTTTCCACTTACGCACAACGTCAATCTCAACCCTTGTTCTAAGTTCTAACTATAGTGAGCTGACTACTTAAACTCTAACTACAACGCCAGCCACAGTCCACTCAAGAGTTCACTTCGTCGATGGCGACTCTCCCCAAATAATTGACGTGTTGCCACTGCTCTCTGTGCACACGTGTCTTGATGCCACTAGCCTAGATTGCACATTTGCAACCAAAATGCTATCTTTGGCCTCATCCTCAAACAACTTATGGGAACAACGACGACGGTGTTGCAGAGGCGGGAGAGAAATGACGGGGGGCCAGGACTCCTTTTCATTTACTTACGCTAGAATTCTCCATTATTTGTCTACTCGGCAGCAACCTACTCCTATCAGTGACCACCAACATCAATCGCGGCCTGCTGCTGCCCTCCGTTGAGATCGAGAGAGATCCAACAATCAACATATTATGCCGACTACACAAATTCTTTGGCTTTTCGGCGGAATGCACCCCCGAATATCGGTCGATTGGCGGAATTGACCCCAAATGTTTAAATATGGCAGAATGCACCCCCGAATATCCTTCTTTTGGCGGAATGCACCCTTATTAAGGGTATTTTGGTCACTAGATTTTATTATTAGGTTTTCCCCCAATCTCTCCTCATTTCCTCTTTACCGAGCAGCGACATCGTCCCTCTTCCCCTCTTCGCATTCCGCCGCCGTGGAAGAACCAGGGGCCCGTGTTTGAACCGACATCGTCACTAGATTTTAATTCGTCGTGGAGCTTGAACCGCCGCGATTTCCCCGATCTGTCTTCCAGTCCACTGCTGGACCACCGACGTTTTCGTCGTGGAGCTTGAACTGCCACATTTTTGCCAATCCGTCTTCCAGTCCACTGCTATACCGCCGACGATTTCCTCGGCCTGTGCTTCTTTGTGGAGGAACCAGACACGATCTATCCAATATAGTATACACATACATATTTTTTCAATTACCTCTTTTATGTAACCATTCAATTATTAGGGCTGATGTTTTCTCTCTACTTCCTAATGCTCCAGTCAGGTATAACATACATCAAGTCCTCTCCAGTCCATTGCTTCACTGCTCCACTGCTCCAGTCCACTGCTCCACTCCTCCAGTCAGGTATAACATTTCTTGCTTGAGTTATTTTTTTGGTAAATTATATAGAATGTCAAACTTGGATTGAGATAAATTTTTGGTTGAAGAAGGAGATTTAAATGCCTCAAACGGTAGTAGTGATTCAAGTTATAGTAATGTTGCGGCTTCTCAACGCCCTTGGTAGACCGGTTTCAATTCGGTCCGTCTTAGCCCGGGCGGTCGAGTGCGCACACAGTCAGAATGTTGCAGAGAGAAAATGCTGAAAATGGTACACACAGATCTTTAGCGTGGAAAACCCTCCAAAGGGTGAAAAACCATGTGGCCGGGGCGGTGCTGGCCGAAATCCACTATGTTGTGCTGTTACAGGGCTTTCTTGGAGAATGCGAGGGCGACAGGCCGCGCCTCGTTACAATTGTGAGAGAGAGAGAGAAAGAACTCCGTGGGTGACATGCCACCACTTAGGAGTTGATTGCCTTGCTGCGTGTCTGGTGCGGCTGCGCGCTTGCTGGGTGAGCACTTCACGGAGCGCCTTGACTTTGTCGCTCGGGTTCGGGGTGCTTGTCTTGAACGGCGTAGCACTTCTTCCTCGGTAAGAGGTGTTCGCAGGAAGAACCTGTCAGTTAGTAAAAAGAGATGGCGGAGTGTAGAGAGAGAAGCTCTGAGGAGAGGAGGAAATGAAGAGAGAGAGAGTCTGAGAGAGAATGAGAGATTGGATCCAAATGAAGACCCTTGGGGGTCTATTTATAGGCTCGGGAGGCGGAGGTTACGGTGGTTATCGCGGATAACCACCAAATGGAGGGCCGAGATCGTTGGCGATGATCGAAGGGCCGTGATCGCGTGAGGCGATCGGAGGGCCGCGATGGCCTCGGGGAGATCCGACGGTGGAGGGCGAGGGGTGGCGACGGCGGCGGCCGGCCATGGGTGGCCGGCGGCGGCGGAGGCGGCCGGCCGGCCGGCCGGCGGGGGACGGCTGGCGGCGGCCGGCCGGTTGTGTCCGGCGGCGGCGGCGGCGGCCGGCCGGTTGTGTCCGGCGGCGGCGGCGGCGGCCGGCCGGTTGTGTCCGGCGGCGGCGGCCGGCCGGCCGGCGGGTGGTGGCCGGCCGGCGGGCGGCGGCCGGCCGGCGGGTGGTGGCCGGCCGGCGGTGACCGGCGGCGGCCGGCCATGGGTGGCCGGCGGCGGCCGGCCGGCGGTGGCCGGCCAGCGGTCGGCCGGCGGCGGCCAGCCGGCGGCGGTCGGCCGGCGGTTGGCGGCGGTCGGCCGACGGTTGGCGGAGGCCGGCCGGTGGCGGCCGGCCGGCGGCGGTGGCCGGCCGGCGGTGGCCGGCCGGTGGTTGGCGGCGCCCGGCCGGTGGTTGGCGGCGGCCGGCCGACGGCGGTTGGCGGTGGTTGCGATCCCGCGCGGGGCGGTTGGGATCCCGCGCGAGGTGGTTTGGATCGGTGCGTGGTGGTTTGGATCCGCCGCGCGGGAGTGGGATCCGGTGCGCGAAGGTGGGATCCGGTGTGCGGTGGTTTCGGGATCCGGTGTGCGGTAATGGGATCCGACGTGCGGGAATGGGATCCGGTGTGCGGTGGTTACGGTCTTTTCCATAAGTAGAGGGGGAACCCATCATTTGCCCCCCAAATCCATTTGTTTGGAGCGCACGGAGAACAACTGGATTTTCCCCAAAGACTTGCATCTGTGAGCGATGGCTGGAGCGAGTACTGGCGCGGAGGTGGGCGGTGACGATGGCGGTGCCAAGGTGAGCACGAGGTCCAAGGATCTAACATCCAAAAAAGGCGGGCGAACAGCGCGCTAGAGATGCGGCGGGTCGCGCGGAGGTGAGGGGCGGTGCGTGCGCGCGCGTGCGGGTGTCGCGCGCGCTGTCGCGTGGCGACAGCGCGAGCGCGCGGGCGCGCGGGCTGCCGCGCGCGCGGGCCATCGCGCGTACTGTCGCGCGGCGACAACGCGGGCGTGCGCGCGCGCGCGGGCCGTCGTGCGCGCTGCCGCGCGGCGACAGCGCGCGCGCGCGCGGGCTGCCGCGTGCGCGGGCTGTCGTGCGCACTGTCGCGTGGCGACAGCGCGGGTGCGCGCGCGCGGGCTGTCGCGCGCGCTGCCGCGCGGCGACAACGCGCGGGCTGCCGCGCGCGCGGGCTATCGTGCGCACTGTCGCGCGGCGACATCGCGGGCGTGCGCGTGCGCGCGGACTGTCGCGTGCACTGCCGCGCGGCGACAGCGCGGGCACGCGTGTGCGCGGGCTGCCGCGCGCGTTGTCGCGCGGCGACAACGCGGGTGTTTGGGTGAGGTGTTTTCGCGGGGTCTGCCGCGTGCTTTCGGGCATGTCTACGGGGCCTGCCTGTGCGCGAGGCTTGTGCGATGGTTAGCCTCGTGGATGGACTCCCTTTACCCTTGCCTGAGGTTTGTATTAACATTTTTTTCCTTGTCTTTCAGGCTTCTCGGCGTGGTGGGCAAAGTCGCCCAATGCGGCTGGGCTCGAGTCTGACTCTCGATCATGTTGCCATATGGAGGAGGCGCTTCAACCTGCCCCCCGAATTGGAGATTCGAATCCCAGGTCCTGAGGAGAGAGTACAGAATTCGCCTCGGGGTTGGATGACCCTTTGCGAGTCGTCACTTCGGAGTGGCTTTCGTCTCCCGGTGTGCGAGGAGTTGATCCAGATCCTGAAATTTTGCGGCGTCCCAGTGTCACAGTTTACGCCTCAGGGGATGGTGCGGATCAAGGGGCTGATTGCCTTCTTCCGAGAGCATGGTGCGAAGTTCTCCCTGGGCCTTTTCAAGGAGTGGTGTGAGGTGCAGGTTGATGCCGGAGGTCGTATTGAAGTTTTTAGCAACAAGAGATGGCTGGAGTTCGAGACCCGGGTGGACCGCCGTCACGGGAATACTTTATTTGGCTATGTCAGGAACCCGGAGGGACTACCAGAGGTGTGGAACTCTTTACCCGATCGTTGCCGGTGCCTCAAAGGGCGTGAGCGGGAGTTTTCTCCTGTTCTCGGATTTTCAGATGCTCGAGAGCTGGGGAATATTCTGCACAGTATTTCCCTGTTCGTGGACGAGAAGCACCTGCTTTTATGCGGGCTGTCCGTTGATGCTGGTCGTGCCGCTGCTGTTCCTCTTGTTCGAGACAGAAAGAGGAAGTTGGCGTTTAAAGGTCTGGAGGAGCCAGGTCCTGCTCCTCCACCGGTACAGGATGCTCCTTAGGAGGAGGCGGCTCCTTGTGTATCTGGAGCTGATGGCGGGCCGGCTGATGAGGAGGTCGAGGTCCTGGGATCTACTGCCCCCCAGGCTTCTCCGGAGCGAGGTACAGCTCGAAAGGTGCCGGAAGGGAAGAGGGTCTCTTCCTCTCTGGAGGCCATGAGCCAAGCGGTAAGCAGGATTTTTACTTCCTCTTGTATAGCGTTATTCTGTGGTTGCGGCTCTGACTTATAACTTTTCTTTTGCAGATGGAGACCCAGGCATCGATCGCGCTTACGTGGAACGATCACTACGTGAGCTTGAAGGACGGGTTTATGGCCATCCAGGGTGAGCTTCGGGAGGCGAGGAGCGCACTCGCAGAGGCGGAGAGACGGCGAGATCGCGACGTCTCGCGCTTCAGACGGATTGGCTCGGAGATGCAGGATGAGCTGGAGAGGACCAAGTCCGGGCTGGGTGTGGAGAAGGCGGCATTGGAGGAGGCCTTGCGCTCTTTAGAGGCGGCTCGTGGTGACGTAGTGTGCCGGGATGCAGAGCTGGAGCAGTGCCGAGCCGAGATAGCACGTCTTTCTTCCGTGGAGTGGGAGACCGAGCTGAAGGCGGCTGGCTTGGCTGAGTACTTGGAGTCGATTGATTACTTGCGGGACCGTTGCTTGGTCGCCGAGGAGGTCCGAGACGAGATCTGGACTCAGGAGGTGGAGCCTCATCTGGAGGATTCACGAGAGCTTGCCCTTCGACAGGGAGCGTCGAAGGCTCTTCGGATGGTATCCCGGAAGCGGGGCTATGATGTTAGTGGCCTCGGATTTGACGACCTGTCAGAGGATGAGGACCATAGTCCTGATAAGGAGTGATTTCTTTAGCTGCTTGTAGCTGTGTTTGCCGGATGTGATTGTATCCCTTTTATTGTATTCGTCATACTTGTTTATCTGTTCGATCTTGTTGATCTGGTTGTTGGCATCTGCATAGTTTGATTATTTTCAAAGTCACAGATGAGTTTGCGCGGACTTGATCTGGCGGCTTTTATAGAATAGGTGCACGGGTCTGGCCCGCGGCTTTTATAAAATAGGTGCACGGGTCTGGCCCGCGGCTTCTTTTGCACGAGTCTGGCTCGCGGCTAAAATAGGTGCACGGGTCTGGCCCGCGGCTTGGCCGGTGAATAGCGTTTGTATTCGAACCGAGGGTAAACGTAAGGGGGGCAGGCCCCTTACGGTGCACGAGTCTGGCTCGCGGCTTGGCTAGAAATTGCTGTTGAAGGATGAGTGTGCGGTTGCTTCGTTTCTGTATGACACATACAAGCACTTTGCTCTGGGAGAGGCCAGAGTCCGTTGCCGGACGATCTGAACACTCTGTTCTGGGAGAGGTCAGAGTCCGTTGCGGACGATCTGAACACTCTGTTCTGGGAGAGGTCAGAGTCCGTTGCAGACGATCCGAACACTCTGTTCTAGGAGAGGTCAGAGTCCGTTGCGGACGATCGGAACACTCTATTCTGGGAGAGGTCAGAGTCCGTTGCAGACGATCCGAACACTATGTTCTGGGAGAGGTCAGAGTCCGTTGCGGACAATCTGAACACTCTGTTCTGGGAGAGGTCAGAGTCCGTTGCAGACGATCTGAACACTCTGTTCTGGGAGAGGTCAGAGTCCGTTGCGGACGATCTGAACACTCTGTTCTGGGAGAGGTCAGAGTCCGTTGCAGACGATCCGAACACTCTGTTCTGGGAGAGGTCAGAGTCCGTTGCGGACGATCTGAACACTCTGTTCTGGGAGAGGTCAGAGTCCGTTGCAGACGATCTGAACACTCTGTTCTGGGAGAGGTCAGAGTCCGTTGCGGACGATCTGAACACTCTGTTCTGGGAGAGGTCAGAGTCTGTTGCAGACGATCCGAACACTCTGTTCTGGGAGAGGTCAGAGTCCGTTGCGGACGATCTGAACACTCTGTTCTAGGAGAGGTTAGAGTCCGTTGCAGACGATCTGAACACTCTGTTCTGGGAGAGGTCAGAGTCCGTTGCGGACGATCTGAACACTCTGTTCTGGGAGAGGTCAGAGTCCGTTGCGGACGATCTGAACACTCTGTTCTGGGGGAGGTCAGAGTCCTTTGTCGGACGATCTGAACACTCTGTTCTGGGAGAGGTCAGAGTCCGTTGCGGACGATCTGAACACTCTGTTCTAGGAGAGGTCAGAGTCCTTTGTCGGGCGATCTGAACACTCTGTTCTGGGAGAGGTCAGAGTCCGTTGCGGACGATCTGAACACTCTATTCTGGGAGAGGTCAGAGTCCTTTGTCGGACGATCTGAACACTCTGTTCTGGGAGAGGTCAGAGTCCGTTGCGGACGATCTGAACACTCTGTTCTGGGAGAGGTCAGAGTCCGTTGCGGACGATCTGGACACTCTGCTCTGGGAGAGGTCAGAGTCCGTTGCGGACGATCTGGACACTCTGCTCTGGGAGAGGTCAGAGTCCGTTGCGGACGATCTGGACACTCTGCTCTGGGAGAGGTCAGAGTCCGTTGCGGACGATCTGAACACTCTGTTCTGGGAGAGGTCAGAGTCCGTTGCGGACGATCTGGACACTCTGCTCTGGGAGAGGTCAGAGTCCGTTGCGGACGATCTGAACACTCTGTTCTGGGAGAGGTCAGAGTCCTTTGTCGGACGATCTAGACACTCTGTTCTGGGAGAAATAGTACAATTGAAAATGACGCTTTTGGTTTGGGCGCATGATAAAAAGTGATAGATAGAATGATACTTGTTTGTTACATAGATGCTGAAAATATGAGATACAGGTAAATACGTCGGGTGCCCTGGACGTTCCATGGGCAGTGAACAGGCCATTCTTTGGGATGGTCGCTCTGGGGATTTCCCCCCTGCTGGGTCATTCTTGACATGTTGGTTCAGGGTCCTTGCTTTTAACCATGTGATCGTGGGTTCGATTCCCACAGACGGCGCCAAACTGTTGCGGCTTCTCAACGCCCTTGGTAGACCGGTTTCAATTCGGTCCGTCTTAGCCCGGGCGGTTGAGTGCGCACACAGTCAGAATGTTGCAAAGAGAAAATGCTGAAAATGGTACACACAGATCTTTAGCGTGGAAAACCCTCCAAAGGGTGAAAAACCACGTGGCCGGGGCGGTGCTGGCCGAAATCCACTATGTTGTGCTGTTACAGGGCTTTCTTGGAGAATGCGAGGGCGACAGGCCGCGCCTCGTTACAATTGTGAGAGAGAGAGAGAGAAAGAACTCCGTGGGTGACAGGCCACCACTTAGGAGTTGATTGCCTTGCTGCGTGTCTGGTGCGGCTGCGCGCTTGCTGGGTGAGCACTTCACGGAGCACCTTGACTTTGCCGCTCGGGTTCGGGGTGCTTGTCTTGAACGGCGTAGCACTTCTTCCTCGGTAAGAGGTGTTCGCAGGAAGAACCTGTCAGTTAGTAAAAAGAGATGGCGGAGTGTAGAGAGAGAAGCTCTGAGGAGAGGAGGAAATGAAGAGAGAGAGAGTCTGGGAGAGTATGAGAGATTGGATCCAAATGAAGACCCTTGGGGGTCTATTTATAGGCTCGGGAGGCGGAGGTTACGGTGGTTACGGTGGTTATCGCGGATAACCACCAAATGGAGGGCGAGATCGTTGGCGATGATCGAAGGGCCGTGATCGCGTGAGGCGATCGGAGGGCCGCGATGGCCTCGGGGAGATCCGACGGTGGAGGGCGAGGGGTGGCGACGGCGACGGCCGGCCATGGGTGGTCGGCGGCGGCGGAGGCGGCCGACCGGCGGGGGCCGGCTGGCGGCGGCCGGCCGGCGGCGGCCGGTTGTGGCCGGCGGCGGCGGCGGCGGCCGGCCGACGGTGGCCGGCCGGCGGCCGGCGGCCGGCGGGTGGTGGCCGGCCGGCGGTCGGCGGCGGCCGGCGGTGCCCGGCCGGCGGCAGCCGACCGGCGGTCGGCGGCGGTCGGCGGTCGGCGGCGGTCGGCGGTGCCCGGCCGGCGGCAGCCGGCGGTGCCCGGTCGGCGGCAGCCGGCCGGCGGTCGGCGGCGGCCGGCCGGCGGCGACCGACCGGCGGCGGCCGGCCATGGGTGGCCGGCGGCGGCGGCGGCGGCGGCCGGCCGGCGGCGGCGGCGGCGGCCGGCCGGCGGTGGCCGGCGGGCGGGCGGCCGGCGGTTGGCGGTTGGCGGCGGTCGGCCGGTGGCGGTCGGTCGGCGGCGGTCGGCCGGCGGTTGGCGGCGGCCGACCGGTGGCGGCCGGCCGGCGGCGGTGGCCGGCCGGCGGTGGCCGGCCGGTGGTTGGCGGCGGCCGGCCGACGACGGTTGGCGGTGGTTGCGATCCCGCGCGGGGCGGTTGGGATCCTGCGCGAGGTGGTTTGGATCGGTGCGTGGTGGTTTGGATCCGCCGCGCGGGAGTGGGATCCGGTGCGCGAAGGTGGGATCCGGTGTGCGGTGGTTTTGGGATCCGGTGTGCGGTAATGGGATCCGACGTGCGGGAATGGGATCCGGTGTGCGGTGGTTACGGTCTTTTCCATAAGTAGAGGGGGAACCCATCAAGTAAGAACAATGAATCGTCATTTTTCGATGAGTTTGTGGAGAGTGGCTTTGAATTAGATGATGTTCTTTTTGATGAGAATGTGGATCACGAATTGAGATTGTTGGCAAAAGAGATGAACAAAAAGCGCACCCAAGTAAGAAACAAGGAATACAAATTAGAGAGCACGTCAATCACATTTCATCAACAAATAAAGTTCCCCAGATTCAAGTTTATCAAGACAATGCAAACGAATTTGACTTCGAGTTTAATGTTGGATTGTGTTTCAATAATGCTACTGATTTTAGAGAAGCGGCGAAACTATATGCTACTACGCAAGGGAAATCTGTAAGGTTCACCAAAAATTGTAGTGACAAAATTCAAGTGACTTACGAATGTGGATGGATTCTATTTGCATCTTTCATATCCAAGAGTGAGAAAACATTCCATGTCAAAACCATTAAAGGAGAGCATACTTGTTGTAGGGCGTTTGCATCGAAACATTGCAAGTCTTAGTTTCTTGCTAGTAAGTACGAACAACATATTAGAAACAACCCAAAATAGCCAACAAGTTTGATGCAAAAGATAATGCAAATGACGAATAAAACATCTTTTAGCATTTGGAAAATGTATCGAGTAAAACAACAAGCAAATAAATTAATATGTGGTTTTGAAATGAAGCAATATGCAAAATTGTGAGATTATTGTGAGAAAATTTATAGGACTAATCTGGACATGACAATCAAGATTAAGTGTAAGCATGATATACTCTCACAGACGTGCATTTTCAAAGGACTTTACATATGCTGGGGTGCGTTAAAAAAGGCTTTATGCATGGCCGGTTGTAGACCTATAATCTGTTTGGATGGGACTCACTTAAAGATAAGTTTACGTGGTGTATTGTTATGTGTCGTTGGTATTGATGGTAATAACAACATGTTTTCTATTGCTTATGCTTTTGTTTTGAAAGAAAATACAAAGACTTGAAGTGGTATTGATGGTAATAACATGTTTTTTGAACCCCAACAGTTTGTGAGTTTGCTTATTGATGATTTATGTATTCAAAATAGTTGTATGTGGACTCTAATTTCGGATAAGCAAAAAAGTCTAATAATAGTTATTGAAGAGTTATTGCCTAATGTTGAACATAGATTTTGTTTAAGACATATGTACAATAATTCTAAACAAAAATTTAGAGGTCTATAACTTAAATATTTGTTATGGAGGGTTGCATCTGCTACTAGGATTGTTGATTTCAATAATGAAATGGATAAATTGAAGGCTTGTGATTTGAAGGCTTATCAATTGATTTCAATTGATGGTAATGACAATATTTTCTTATTGCTTATGCTTTTGTTTTGAAATAAAATATAAAGACTTGGAAGTGGTTTGTGAGCTTACTTATTGATGATTTATTTATTTAAAATAGTTGCATGTGAACTCTAATTTTGGATAAGCAAAAATGCTTAATAATGACTATTGAAGAGTTATTGTCTAATGCTGAATATAGATTTTGTTTAAGACATATGTACAACAATTTTAAACAAAAAATTTATACGTCTGCAACTTAAAGATTTGTTATGGAGGGTTGCATCTGCTACTAGGATTGTTGATTTCAACAATGAAATAGATAAATTGAAGGCTTGTGATTTGAAGGCTTATGAATGGGTGAAAGAAAGACCTGAAAGGCATTGGGCTGTCTCATTTCACTACTTGGTCAAAGTGCAATATGCTGCTTAATAATTATTATGAGGTATTCAATGAAGTTATTTCAAGGGCTAGAGATAAGCCCATAATAACTATGTTGGAAACTATCAGAGTTTTCATAATGAATAGGCTTCACACTCAAAGGAACAGAGTTCTTAAATTCAATGGAGATGTGTGCCCTTCTATTTAGAAAATTTTGGAAAACAATAAAAAAATGCACATGGAAACATTTTGGGTTGGAATAATCATCATAAGTTTGAAGTTAATGGTTGGGCAGGAGACAAGTGGAAAGCTGACTTGGGTTCGAATAGTTACAGTTGCAGACGATTGAATCTCACAAGGATTCCACATGTCCATGTCACTGCATGCACGGGCGGACCTATTGAAGGCCCAGTGTGGGCGGCCGCCCACACTCAAAATTTTAAATTAAATTGTTAAATAGGTATGTTATGATGTCCTAATTAAAAATTGGGGCTTAATTTTATGTATTTGGCATAATTTGCGTATCCAACACTCCCGTAAATCGGGTTCGTCTCGTTCGTCGTTCCGTCTCCCGTAAATAGGTTTTGCTCGCCTGCTTCCCCGTGACCCCGTCAGCCCCTCTTTTGCAAAACCCTACCTAGGTGCAAGAGTGCAAGACGGCAAGAGACGAAGGACCCCGGTACACGACTAGGTCTACGCGTCGACGCCGGCACGCCGCCCGCAGGTACGCTACTGGTTTTGCTCGCTTCCAGTTCCGGGAATAGGTTCGCGCATTTCTTCCACCTCCCGGCATTTCACCTTCCAGCATTTCTTCCACCTCCCTGCTTCCACCTTTGACCTTCCAGCATTTCTTCCACCTCCCGGCTTCCAACTTCCAGCATTTATTCCACCTCCCAGCTTCCACCTTCCAGCATTTCTTCCACCTCCCGGCTTCTACCTTCCAGCTATTTCATGATTTCTTGATTACTGTCCTGAATTTTTGGCACATTGTATTTAATAGTAAGCTTTGACACATTGAATAGAAATCGCTGGTAGGTGGAAGCTTTGGCATATTGTATTGAATAGTAAGCTTTGGCATATTATAATTCCATATTGTATTAATGTATTCCCAATTTTTGGCACATTGTATTCCATATTGTATTGAATAGAAATCGCTGTTCTGATTATAATATTTTGGACTTACTGGAAATACAGATACTGGAAATACAGATGCTTGATATTGCCTACACATTTTTTTTGTTAAGATCATATTAAGAGACAATTTTTTTTCCAGAAAACCTACATATTTGTTGGAAACTTGGAATTGTTACTTGGTTAGTTGGTTGGATCTTTCTTTGCTTCCCCTGTCCGCAAATTTCTCACCTACGTCAGGTATACATTTCTCTACTCTTGGCCTTGAGCCTTCTTGCACAGTTGCACCTTTGGTTATCATTTATGTCAATGTGGATTTTCTTCATTGCTTGTTGAATGTTATTCTCTTTTAATTATTTGATTCCAGAAATCTGAAAGTGATGGATAGATATTTTAAGAGAAAAACACCGGAGCAATCATTTAATTTGAATCTAAGGTCACAAATAGAGCTCAACGTAGATGACCTTCCTGCTGACCCAGGATTACGGAAGAATATTAATGAATATGATCCAAATGATAGAGAAAAAATCTGACGATGGTATTTGCAGAAGAAATCATTTCAACCTCGAAATCATGATTTCCCAATGAGAACTTTTGGAAGTGAGAAACGTAGATATATTAGTGAAAGATGCTGCATTTTGTTTATGTTGTTATCTATTTAAGCCTGAGCATGGCGACCAAGGCGGCGGTGACGCTTTTGTCAGTGGGGGATTCACAAATTGGAAACATAAAGACAGATTAGATGTGCATGTGGGGAATCATAATAGCGTGCACAACCAATATTTGAAGGCTTGTATAGACTTGATGAATGAAAAACAACACATTGAAGTTGCTTTGTGTACTCAATCGGACCAAGTACGGCTGGATTATCGCACGCGTTTAGAAGCATCGGTGGATTGTATTAGATTTCTACTAATGCAGGGATTAGCTTTTCGTGGTCACGACGAATCCTATGAATCCAGCAACCGGGGAAACTTTCTTGAACTACTTCAATTCCTTGCAGCTCATAATGATGAAATTAGTAAGGTTGTATTAAAAAATGCTCCTGAAAATCTTAAATTAGTAGCACCAAGCATTCAAAGGGATATTGTGCAAGCTGCTGCAATGGAGACTACAAATGTTATCATTAAAGATATTATCCAAGGGAAGTTATTTTCAATTTTAGTAGATGAAGCTCGTGATTCCTCCGTAAAAGAGCAAATGGCAATTGTCTTACGTTATGTTGACATAAAAGGAAGTGTAATAGAATGCTTTCTCGGGATTGTGCATGTAGAGAATACTGCATCATCAGCACTAAAAGCGGCCGTTGAATCTTCTTTTGCTAAATATGGCTTAAGCATATCATGCTTGCGGGGTCAAGGCTACGATGGGGCAAGTAACATGCAAGGTGAATTCAATGGTCTTAAAACATTGATTATGGCTGAAAACCCATCTGCATATTATGTTCATTGTTTTGCTCATCAACTTCAATTGACATTAGTTGCGGTTGCAAAAAAGCACATCAAGATTTGCTCTTTTTTTTAGTAAAATTACACTTATAACAAATGTTGTTGGAGCTTCATGCAAGCGTAGAGACATTCTTCGAAATAAACAGTATGCAAAAGTTATTGAAGAAATTTACAGTGGCGAAGTTGTAACAGGAAGAGGCTTGAATCAAGAAAGAGGACTCACAAGGGCAGGTGACACAAGGTGGAACTCTCATTATAGAACTCTCTTGAATTTAATTTGCTTGTTTTCCTCGATTATTGAAGTACTTGAAGTCATTAAAGAGGATGGAAATCTTTCGGAGCAAAAGGCTGAAGCAAGTGATTTGTTGGATGTTATTCAATGTTTTGAATTTGTGTTTTTGACTCACTTGATGAAAACAATCTTAGGGATAACAAATGAGCTATCACAAGCGTTACAAAGGAATGATCAAGATCTTCTAAATGCTATGTCACTTGTCAGGGTTTCCAAGATACGACTACAAGCAATGAGAGACAACGGATGGGATTCTCTACTAAATGAAGTAACTATTTTTTGCAAAAAACATGACATTGTTGTTCTAAATATGGAGGACAATTTTGTAGCTTGGGGGAGATCGAGACGCAAATCTGAAAACAATACAAATCTTCACTTCTATCGTGTTGAATTATTTTATGCAGTTATTGATCTACAACTTACTGAGCTGAATAGCCGATTTGATGAAGTCAACACAGAACTACTTTTATGCATGACATGTTTAGATCCTAGCAATAACTTTTCAGCTTTTGATAAGCAGAAGCTAATTCGATTCGCTGGACATTATCCATTGGACTTTTCTCCTATTGATCTAATGGAACTCGATAATCAACTTGAGAGTTACATTATAGACGTTCGCTCAAGCGAAGAATTCTCAGATATGAAAGGGCTTGGTGTATTTGCTCAAAAGTTAGTCGAATTGAAGAAGGATGTTATTTACCCGTTGGTGTATTTGCTCGTAAAGCTAGCATTACTTTTACCGGTTGCGACTGCAAGTGTAGAAAGAGCTTTCTCTGCGATGAAGATTATCAAAACATCATTACGCAATCGGATGGGAGATGATTGGATGAATGCTTGTCTAGTAACATATATTGAAAAAGATGTCTTTTCTACCATCGACAACAAAGTTATCATGAAATGTTTCCAGAATATGAAGCATCGCAGAGGAGTATTGTAATCAAGTATGTAATTCTTTTTTGTTAACTAAAAATGTCCTAATTTAGATATATATTTTTTGCAAACTTGTTGTCATTTTTTATCACATGTGTCAATATTTTTTGTCATTATTTTATTACACGCCCCCACTGAAAAATCCCGCTGGGTCCGCCTATGACTGCATGCATTTTTTTATCGAAGGGAACAAGGTGAAGAGTACGTGCAACATTGGTACAAGAAGGATATGTTCATGATGGCATATGAACACTTATTAAATCACAAAAAGAATGACCACTAGCAAACTTGAATCCGATTGTGCCTTGGTCCATTATTCAAAGAAAGTCTGGTAAGCCGTTACAACATGCTAGAAGAATGGAGGAGGATGAGTTGGAGGCGGCAAAATATGGTATTAAAAGACACGGTTTAAAATACTCATGTTCAATTTATGGGATGAGAGGACACAATAAAAGGAATTGCACAGTTGATTCAACAATGTCTTCAACATCAACAAAAAAAATCTAAACTTCCGGTAAGCATTATTATTTTTTTTATTATTTTTCTACATTATGAGAGCATATTTTCATAATCGATTCTTTATAACTTTCATTATTTTCGTGTAGGTAAGGAAGACTACTTGATTGAAGTATGAAGAATATGTTTAGTCTACTACATTGCTTTGGAATCTGGTGAATATTATGCTATCGTCCATATGTTTCTGTTATATTTAATGTCATGAAGTTTATTAAAAAAATTGTTTTTTAAATGTGCAGGTTGCAACAAAATTTTGCGTTTGGACGGTTGCTACACAAATCGAATGATTACTTCAAATGTTCTTAAATTTGACACAAAATTTGTAATTTTATGTGGGATGTTGTTTTGTTGTGTATTTTATTGTGATTCTCAATTGTGACCAAAATCATTACTGAAATTATAATGCCAAAAGAATATATTTTCGGTCAAATGAGGGCCCAACACGGTTTAAATATATGGCTTCGAAACACGGTTTAAATATATGATATCACTTCGAAAATACGTTAAATGATCATGTTACAGGTGAAGAAATTGCTGTCAAAACAATATATTTCTGGTCAAATGAGAGGCCAACACAGCGAAATAGATGATATCGGCTTCGAAAGACGGTTTAAGTAGATGATATCGCTTTGAAAACGGTTTAAATAGATGATATCGCTTCGAAAAAACGTTAGATCATTGCATCACATGTGAACAACTTGCCGAAATTCATCCAAATTAATACATTTTCGGTCAACTAAGGGCCCATGACCAAAATACCCCTAAAAAGAACATCTCGGGGTGCATTCCGCCAAAAGAAAATATTCGAGGGTGCATTCCGCCATATTTAAAAATTTGAGGTGCATTCCGCCCAAAAAACCCAAATTCTTTTCACATTTTCAATAAAATGACAAAAAATCAACTGATCAAAGAATAATAATTTTGAAAAATAAAAAAATGGCGCAAAATTAAAAAGTTTGAAAAGCGGCTAATATTTAAATATTTTTCTTATTCATTTTTTTTAAATTGCAAAACAAATTAGTTGGATGGGACACGTGGCATAACATATCCGTACACACTGGCGCCAATTAACACACCGGCTACTGTCACGTGACATACTCCTACGGGTGCGTGCGCAACGGACTCCAAATCGAAATCAAATCCTCAAAACTTTTACATTCTCTCTGCTCTTTTAAACACCGGAGTCACTTTCTCTCTCTAAAGGACTGGGTTTTCTGTGCTGGCTCAGTCTGGGTACCGCCCTGCTTCCAATTTACTGCCCCCTGCTCCCCACGATAAGAAACGCCTTTTCTTTCTTTATATTTTCCCTCCACTTTCTTCTCCTCCGAGGAGGTAAAACTCAGCCTGAATTTGATAGTGATAGAGAGAGAGAGAGAGAGAGAGGTCTCTGTTCTTCCATCCATGGAGTCACTCAGCCTGATGAAGTACTGGAGAGGCGGCACGGGGTCGACACCTGCGGCCAGCATGGCCACCAGTACGGCAACCACATTACCTGAGCCAGCCTCGCCGGCGCCCGAGTCCGACGCTGAGGAGAGAGGCGACGACGGCCCTTTCTTCGACCTCGAGTTCGCCGTACCAGACAGTCGCGGCGCAGGCGGAGGTGAGCAGAGTGAGAAGCTGGAGGACGGTGAAGACGGGGAAGACGACAAGGAATTCAACTTCAGCATGACGTCGGAGGAGAGCGAGCTCCGGTCGATGTCCATTTCCATGTCGCCTTCCGACGATCTTTTCTTCAAGGGGCAGCTCATCCCGCTGGAATCGAACTCCGTCGTCGTCGCCGGCGGAGACAGTGATCCCAAAACTCAGCTCGCCGTCTCGCTCTTAAAATCAGCAACTAGGTTCCGCGTATTCATATTGGGGCTTCGGAAGTCTAAATCTGCGGCGGCGGAGCCCAATGCAGTCGGCGCCTCGCCGAAGCAGAGCCAGCAGCCGAACAAGTTTTTCTTTGTGAAGTTTAAGGTGGAGGAGGTGCCGATCGTCTCCCTCTTCACTCGAGACGGAAGCTCACGTAATTTGTCCGGCGGAGGGAAGGCTCTTGCTAAGCTTTCGGACGCAGAAGGGGGCGAAGACCCCGCCGTCCCTGCCGCCGCTGGTACCGCGGCGGAGGAAAAGAAGTCCAACTCTAAGGAGGTGGTGCAGAAATATCTCAGCAAGATCAAACCGCTATACGTTAGGGTCTCCAAAAGGTATGCCGACAAGCAAAAGTTGTCGGGGCCATTTGTTCAGGACGGCCTGCCGGCGACTGATCTGAGTTCCCGAGAAGAGAAGGAAGCTGAAGCTGAGGAGCCGGTGGCGGTTAAACAGGCCGAGAAGACCCCCAAAGTACCAATGCCGGCGAAGTTGAGGGTTGTGTACGAACGGCTGGGGAAGAGTAGATCAGCTTCCGTGGCGGTTGCTGCCGTCACGTCGCCACAGCGGCGGGACGACTCTCTGCTCCAACAACAAGACGGGATACAGAGCGCCATTGCCCACTGCAAGCGGTCCTTCACCGCTAGTTCTAAAGGTAAAATTTCTACTGTTTCTAGTTTAATCTCGTGCATTGACTCCGGCTTCCATTTTCAGATGCTTCATTCCTGCGTTCGAAGAGCGATCCCGGAGCAGACTCTCTGTAGTTCGCCGGAAAAGGCTGGCTCCTCCACCTATGTTGCTTGTTTCCTAGTGTTCTTATCTAGCCTGTAACTACGAAAAAGGCTTCAATTTAATTTAATATCGTGAACAAAACTACTCACTTTTGTCTGATTTGGGCTTTGAATCATTGAATGGCCTACCTGATCTTCTCTGTCATTCCGCCTGCGGGTTTCTCCCGGAACATTCAATTTCCGCCGGCGGCGGCGGAGATGGCTGCCGGCGGCGGCAGTATCGAGGGCGTGCGTTGCTGCTGAATCTCTCTGTTTCACTTTGAAGATGGCGATCGGTACAAGCGACAGAGAAACATGGGGGTGGTGTAACTTTTAAGGGATTTCGGTTGACTGAATACTAAGCGTGGCGGTTAAAAAGAAAAAGCTTAAAGTCTCCGGCCTTTGGCGCCTTCCTCGCCTCCTCTGCCATTGCTGCCTCCCCTGTTTTCTTTTTCCTCTACTGTCTTAAAAGCTTCGTTCTAATGTCTCAAAATAACAATTTTAATAGGGGAGTTGTTAAAGGCAAACCAGAAATGGCTATTGGCAAACCAATTTCTATGAGTTATTACGTGGCTTTTGAAAATACGCATTGTACATGCATTTTTAGGAAAAGTTTAAAGTGTTCAACACGAAAATTGTAGATCTCGTCGAGATCTACAACTTTCGTGTTGAACACTTTTCCTAAAAATGCATGTACAAGCCATATTTTTTTGTTATTTTTAAAAATTCACTATAGTAACGATCAGGGCGATTTTAGGACCTTGTGCGTGCATTTTTAGAAAAAGTGTTCAACACAAAAGTTGTAGATCTTGGCGAGATCTACAATTTTCGTGTTGAACACTTTTCCTAAAAATGGATGTACAAAGCGTATTTTCAAAAGCCGCATAATATTTCATAGAAATTGGTTTGCCAATAGCCATTTCTGGTTTGCCTTTAACAATGCCCTTTTAAAAGTCACATACTGATTTACACAGGGACAAGTCTATCTCTAGGCGAGACTCAAAATTTCCAAGCTCGAGCTCGAACTAATTATTTCTAGCTCGAACTAATCATTTCTAGCTCGAGCTCGACGAGCTCATTTTTTCTGGCTCGAGCTCTAGACATACTTATCGATCTCTAGTTGCTCACGAGCTTTTAAGCTCATGAGCCTTTTTTATAATATATATATTTTTTTAATGTGGGAATAAAATGCCTGCTAGGTGGCTCGTGAGCTCATGAACAACAATGTGTGAGCTCGAGCTCGACTCATAATCGAGTTTGAGCTTCACATGCTCGAGCTTTTTTCGAGCCAGCTCAAATCAACTTGCACACCAATTTAAATAAAATATATGTGGGTGGAATTTACACCCAAATTTTAAAATGGTAAATAAATGCAATTTAAATTAGGTCGTCTTGACTTGCATCAAAGCTGATTTTTCGGCTCAAATCAACTTGCACCCCAATTTAAATAAAAAGCTCGAGCTCTTGCTCGCGAGCTCATGAACGATGTGTGAGCTTGAGCTAGACTCGTAATCGAGCTCGAGCTCCACATGCTCGAGCTCGAGTCGAGCTTTTTTCGAGCCGGCTCAACTCAATTTGCACTCATACATATAAATGATATAAATAATATATATATGTGGGTGACATTTACACCGAAATTTTAAAACTGTAAATAAATGAATTTTAATTAGGTCATCTTGACTTGCATCAAAGCTGATTTTTCAGAGACGGCCTTTATCTAGATCCATGTGCATTTTAGCTCTCTCGAGCAAAATTACTCTGAATGTTTTTTCGATGGGATCTGTATCTAGATTCACGTGCAGTTTTGCTCTCTGGGGAGAGCAAAACTGCTCAGGTTTGCTTCCTCACGGTGCATAGTTTTGCTCTCTAGGGAGAGCTCCCTGGCGAGCAAAAAAGATCGTCGGAGAGTTTTGTATGTGGGGGGCGCTTCCAAAAATATCGTTAAAAAAAGACTTAAATTGGTATTGGTGTTTGTTGCGTAAATGAGATCAGTAGAATGAAAAACAAACAGAAAGTCAACAATTGAGAGGACAAGGATCTGTAGGTCACCCAAAGTCCATTTTGTACTAGATTAAGAACTTAGACAATTACAGAAAAATGGGCTGATTTCAATTTTTCAGAAATCATGCAAACTCTAGAAGTACAAGAAGTTTATTTAATACTCCGTACATTAATAAAATATCCGAACTTAAGTAATGTAGTCTTAAATGGACATATAATAGTTTAAGTAAATAATTAAGGGCACTAAAAAAGTCAAACATCCCTCTTGAAAAGAGAAAACTTTGACTCTTATGGGTCAACTTTGACTCTGATAAGATTAATTCCTGAAATTCATAAAATCAATTATTAGGGTATCAATCTCATGGATGAGATGGACGTGAGATACTAACAAGTGTTTGAGTCTAGCGGGCGATTTTTGGATACCGGTCGGGTAGACCGTGCAGTTTATGACAGCCTAGATTTTCTGTACGCTCTTCGTATCACGAGCAAGGCTTCAACATTTTTTTCTGTAAAATTACAGTTGTAACGTAAAGTTGCAGTTGTAATGAACTGCATTTTTACACTTATTTTTGCAGCAAAAATACAGTTGCACATTCGTTGAAAAAACACTTTTTTGCCGTTTTTTTTTACTATTGTAACTTACATTAAACCTGAAAAAAAGATCCAGAGCGTACATAAAATTTTCCCGCGGATTAAGCAACGCGCAATGCACTTTTGTGCGTAGCCCTCAGGCTGGCCACGTGGCTGCAATCCTGTGACCCTGTTCTTCACCGGCATCGTCGTACCAAAAATTTCCAGTCAAGTTGATGAAGCTTCACCTATGCAAATAGCATCTTCATGAACTCCATAATTTATTCATGACAATAATAGTAGTACTATGTACTCACATTGATTAATAAATATATAATTGCACTTGTTAGAGAAAAATAAAATTGCATGTGGTTCAATAATTTGTTTCATGATAGTTAATTACAGAGGAGGATGTTGTTTGTATAGATGAAGCTCAAGTGCAAGCACATGATGAAGTTATTAGAATATTTTTAAAATAAAAAATTCGCGCCAAGCATTAATATATTGTGGCGGGCCCCTCCGACCAACCCATTTATGAGTGAGATCAATGGTAGCATTGGGCACTGCTAGTATGTGTGTGCAAAAATAACCGCAGAATTGAGAATCAAACAGGGAACCGTACTGAACAGTTTGAGTCGGTTCTCATGGTTCTAAGCTCGTTCTGAAACTGAATTTTTTTGAACTGATTACCCGATTCTTATGATCGGGTACCTAAAAACCGAAAAGAATTATCAATTACTTCAGTAGTAATTCCTAGGTATTGTTGTTCTCGTCGAAGGGAATTCTAGCTCGTTTGTAGATAAGACTATAAAAGTTGTATGAGGCCAGGATCGATCGTTGGTCAATGAGAGAGATGGAATGAGAAATATTTGAGGGGCAATTTAGGTATATATGCACGCAATTATAGGAAGTAAGTTCATTGTGGAATGACTAGAGAATAAATGTCCTCACGATCGAATATAAATAACAAGGCCGGAGATAGACGCATATTGTGACTGAAGAGCATGTCAGATGATGTTTCTGTGTCGATCACTCGTTTTCACTTGAATTGATGGTTTTGAAGGATAAGCTGTAGATGATAAAATATGATTTTTCGTAGAGCATCCAACATTGATGAAGAGCGCGACAGACACGAACATCGTCATTTTGGGTTCGAGTTGAACTAGATGAGCATGGAGACAAGACATGCGGAAAGGAAGGTTGGCGCATAGACTTGATCAGGCCATTCTTAAATTTATTGGAACATTATAGTACTGTGAGAGCAGAACTCGACAGAACGTAAATTGTAGGGGATCAACCACGTAGTCTGTCGGAGCAGACCACACTAATTAGGTGCAAAATAACATACAAAGCCTCTGCCGGCTAGTTCTCGGGCGTAAGAGCAACGCGTGCCAACTCACGGCGATGGGATAGATGACCGTTATCCGCAACAATAGTGCTCATGGTTATTAAGCATGAGCGCGAAACTTGTCATTACTATTCTCAGTTTACAGATCTGCAAGGGTGTTTGTTTGCGGCTTGAAAATATGATTTCAAATAGGAATAATAAATCACCATTGTAGGGTCCTTTTCATCTTCTAATATTAAGGGAATTGTTATTCGCAGGCCATAAATGTCTATCCGCAAACCAATTTTTTCTCATTTTATTTGAGTTTACAAATCCGCAGACCAATTTTAAATTTGAGCAGTCGAGTCGATATCTTTGTTTTCCCGAGCGGAGCCCGACAATGAAGGAACGTCTCTAACAACATTTTGAGCACTTCAATGTGTGCACGGATAGTGATTCATAAAATAAATGCCCGGATAGAGACCGAGTTGAGGAAGAAAGACGATTTCTTCATTGTTCATGTGTTTTCGGTTGTTCGAGAAGATTTAGATAGCTAGGGTTTGTTTGGGAAGATTTAGATAGCTAAGGTTACTCTCTCCGTGTGGTAAGGAAGGCGAAGAGGACGATCAAAGTTTGTTTTTTTTTTTTAAATTTTCTTTACTAATCTGCGGATAACAAAAATATCCGAAATAAACAAACGCGATTTGCAAATAACAATTCCCAAATACTATGATACATGATTATAATGACTTCGGGAGGTTATTCTGCACGGTGCCCGGACTTTCCTGGGCTAATCACACCCGTTCAAACAATGTTAATAGCACCCCTTGTTATGATAGTAGCACCCCATAAATTAGATAAAAATTTAATATTGAATTGATGTAATAACACCCCACTCGATCCAAGCTTCTCGCTGCAAAATATCTCATCTTCTTCACATCTTCTTCACATCTTCTTCACATCTTCTCCACATCTTCTCCACGTTTCCCTCATCGACTTCGACGGGTTCCTATCCGGCCAGCCGCCGCCGCCGCCGAGGGGGCGCTACTCGTCGGCGAGAGATGTGGTTACGCCAGCGGCTTGACCGGTTGCTTCTCATCCAAGCTTCCCCTTTCCTCGACGGCGTTGTGCATCCCTGCGGCATTTAAGCTACTCCACATCTTATGGTGAAATCCGAGGAGGATAGAGAAGTATTTTTTAAATATTGGTCTTTCCTCTCGTTATTTGTACTTCCAGTTTTCATTTTCTTCTCTGCAGAGGAGCTCCGAGGCGTCCTAGCACTGTAGAAATTGCTCTTCTGGCCATCATTAATCTCTGTTCGTTCTCCTTCGTCGAGTTTTTTTCCAAGAATATATTTTTTAAAGGGGATGTATGACAATGGCCGTCAAAAAACTCATTAACAACCCTTTGTATAACAAGTCGATTCGAGCCTCCTCTGCTCTAGATTTGGATCGCCGCACCGGTTGCCATCAGGTGACCATGCACGACATCCGACAATGCATCGCCGAATGCCATCAGGGTTCCCCTCGCCTGCTCTGCCGCCGCTGGCATAGTGCAGCCTCGACCGAAAGGTTCACCGGAGAGGAGCTATCTCGGCCATAAATTTTGCCGAAAATAGGAGCAGAAAAGGGGACAAAAATTCTATACACACTGTTTATAACTAGAGTTATACACATGCCCCTATAATTTGACACGTGTAAAGAGAATTTATTGTTTTAAGAAGAGCATTTATTCCTGCAGGGAGATAGAATCACCTTGCCTGTGTTTATTCTCTCTGCCTGCGTTCCCGTCGCCGAAGCCCTCCTCCGGTCGGTCTGGTCCAGACTGCCGGCCTCCTCCCGTCGCCGAAGCCCTCCTCCGGTCGGTCTGGTCCAGAAGCCCTCCTCCTGTCGCTCTGCTCCAGAAGGCCTCCTCCCGTCGACGAAGCCCTCTTCCCGTCGCTCGTGGCCGAAGCCCTCCCGTCGCACTGGTCCTGAAGCTCTCCTCCCGTTGCTCTCTCTCTCTCTCTCGCTCTGGTACGCTGAGGCTTCTTCATTCTTTCTCTAGCGAAATCCGTGCTTGGCTCCTAGGGTTTCATCCGGTGATTTGGCATTGCAGAGAGAATACCGGGGGATAGTGTGGTCAATTTTTCTTGTTTGATAGCCGGCTGATTTCCCCCTTTTAGGCTGAATTTTTTTTATTACACGGCTAATTCTCATTTGGATTCTTCCTCATTTGAATTTTTCCTTATTTGAATTCTTCCTTCTTCATTTATAGGTCATTAGCAAATTCAATGGAAGATATTACATTTCAAAATGATGAGGTTGAAGAGATTGATAATGAAGAGGATGGTGAAACTCAATTAGATGAACCGAAAATTGGAATGACATTTCATTCAGAGGAAGAGGCTTATACATTTTACAACAACTATGCAAGGAAAAAAGGATTTGGTGTTCGAAAAGATCTTCTAAATCGCAGAGTCGATGGTTCTATTTTATCACGTAAATTTGTTTGCAATTATGATGGCCAATGTTCGACGCATCCTACACATGTAACACAAAATCCTCAATGCTCCCAAAGAACCGCTTGCAAATGTCGTGTTGATTTTAGAGTTAATAGAGAGAATGATACATGGACTATTTACAATGCTAATAATGACCACAATCATAATCTTGTTAGTCCAAATAAGACATTTATGTTTCGTTCTCACAGAAAAATTTTGCCCGACACACTCAATATCATTCAACAGTTGGATAAAGCTGGTATTCCACCCTCCAAGGCATATGATTTATGCTTCGTTCTCACTGAATCATTTATTTGGCTATTTGAAACATTTTTAAGTGGTGTTTCTTTGAAACACCCAAAGACTATATTTACTGATCGATGCGCTGCAATGTCTAAAGCTATTTCTTTGGTGTTTCCATCCACGGCTCATCGGTTATGTTTGTGGCATATATTTGAGAATGTTGCAAAAAATTTGTCTCATATTTTTGCTAGTAATCCAGGTTTTGCAAATGAGTTTAAAAGAGTAATATATGAATCTAGATCGGAGGAACTACTTGAAGATACATGGCAGCAAATGATCGCAACCTATTCCTTGGAGGAAAATCTGTGGTTAAATGAACTTTGGAAGGTGCGTGAGAAATGGTCGGCATTCTATAGAGCAAACTCTTTCTGTGCTAACATGACAACTACACAACGTAGTGAATCTATGAATAATCAGTTTAAGAGACATTTTGGTAGAAAGTTGACTTTTCTAAAATTTCTTGAAGCATTTGAACTGACTGTAAATAAATTCAGGGAGAAAGAGTTGTATGAAGACCATAAATTTAAAAATTTTACACCAAACATTCGTGTCCCGAATATGCCGATGCTGAAGGATGCAGTGACAGAGTACACACAATCAATTTATGCTGATTTTGAAGAAGAATGTCTAAGTCAAATATCTTGCATTTGTGAACTTGTTTCTGCCAAAGAGGATATTCACTTTTACAGAGTTAGCCCACCCGAAGAGTTTAAAGTGGCACATGTTACTTACAATGTTTCTGATTATAATTTGAAATGCTCTTGCAAGAAATTTGAAACTGTTGGAATTCAATGCATGCATGCGATGAAGGTGTTAACACATAACAAAGTTATGATGTTACCCAGTCAATATATTCAGAAGCGGTTATAGATTTTTAGTATTAATTGTGGAATTAATAAATATCTGGATCAGTTTTAAAAAACTACAAGCTGCAGCCTTTAAACCAACCCCCCGCACATTAATTTCTCTTCTTAAAACAATAAATCCTCTTTACACGTGTCAAAATATGGGGGCATGTGTATAACTTTAGTTATAAACAGTGTATAGAATTTTTGCCCCCAAAAAGGAAGGGGCGGCCGTAAAAATGAGGTGATATTATAACCATTGAATATTAAATTTAAATATTAATTATGGGGTGCTATCCTCTAAAAATATAAACTTTGAGAGAAAGTTTGATTATTTTTGAAAATCATGTAATCATGCAAAAACCTCCTCTCCACCTTCATCCAAACAAATATTGTTCATCAAAACCTCTTTCTCCAGCAAAATCTCTTCATGAAGAACAAATCCAGCGCCAAAACATCACATTTAGAAGGGCCTTAATGGTTTCTCCAGCACGGCTGAGAAAAAGACCTCTTCTCCGTCTTTATCCAGCTTCGGCACCACCACCCATTTATGCCTTGCGTACTTCATCGTCCCAAACCCATCCAAATAAACCCCCAAATCCTTCTTCTTGCAGAAGAAGCCGTCGATCCACAGCAGCCCGCCGGGCCTCAGCACTCGATCCCAGTCGTACAGAACGAAATCCAGCAAGATGATGTCGATCCATCCGTCCAGAAATCTGGTGCTGTGAATGATGTCCAGAGTGTTGTCAAAAAATGGAAGCCTCTGGTTTATCGTCAGGTACAGGGGAAGAAGACCCCGCAGAGCTATCGTCTCGCTGAAAGGCGCCCCGAGGTTTATCGTCGCGGAGATTATGGTGACGTTGAACTCCTTCATCCTCGCGGCGAAAGTTCCGGTTCCGGCGCTGAAATCTAGCCCGATTCTGATCTCCCCTGTTTTTATTTTCAGCACTTCTTCGATGAGGAAGTCAGAGCTCTGGTTCTGGACTGGATCGGAGTGTAAAATCTGCATCCATCTGGGCTTCTCATGGTCGGTGAAGTTGAAGCAATCGGAGCACTTGAAAAATCCTTTTTTGGTACGATTTCCAGCGAGGCAGGCGAAGCTCTTGCACCGGTAGCCGCTCCAGCGAACATTCCGGTCGTCGGGGAGGCTCCAAACGGATTCGCTGATCGGCAATGGCTTCGTGTACAGCGTCGGAGATCTGGCGAAACACCGCCTTCTCGGCAATGGATCGCAGCCGTGAACCATTAGTTTTTGGGCGTGCTTCCAGTCGTCTTTACAGAAATCTCCGACGTCGTAATCCATGTACTCTTCCAGTTCTTCCTTCATGGAGAAGCAGGCATGGCCGATGCTCATGAATGTTCCGTTGGCCCCCATGAAGTTCTGCTTTCCGAGCCGGTTGGGTTTGATTCTGGCGTACTTTCTTATCTCTTCCGTGAGGAAGAAGGCGGCGGCGGCGTCGTGGCTTTGTTTGATTCTAGATAGTGGGTGAATTTCCATAGCCGGAGTTTCTGTTTTCTGCTGCAAAATGCTTCCTTTTTGTTGAGATAGGACTGCCGTCTTCAACGATTCCATAAGATCTAACATATCTACAAGGAAAGTTTTGATTTCAGACTCATCGCCGGCGGCTCTGATCTGCCGCACGAGTTTTTCTATGATGACGCCGACGAGCTGGATGGCCGGTTCTTCGTTTAAAGATGGATGTTTTATTGATTTGGGGAAGAAGATGAGATTTTGAGGGTAGAATCTGGAGAGGGTGATGACACTGAGTAGAAGCGCGAGAATGGAGAGGAGGAAGATGAAGACATAAACTTTTTGCTTGATCTTAAATCTCGTGAAATGATTTGGGTTTCTCATCTTCAAATTTTCAAATGAAGATCCAATCGAAGGAGAAAATTTAAAAAGAAAACAAGTGTCAGATCGATAACTGAATTGTCTCCGGTGATTTGAATATTAAAGCAGGATTGAGTTGACCATGGAGGAGCGAGAAGAACTTCGAGATTGAAGATTGAATTAATGGCTTTTGCTTCGTTGGCAAGTTTTTTTTCTTAAAAATGTATTCTTCAACTATTTTAATATTTGTCTGAAGAATCGGTTCCTGTGAAGAAGGTAAAAATCAATGGAGGCGGCTGAAATGGAAGACGAGTAAATGCTGAACAAAGCTTGGAATGATGAAGAAGGCCATCATCATCCTATGATCGACGGTGGATCGCGAGTGAGAAATTCGTTAAGAAAATATTCAATAAATAATTTGACCCCCATAGATTCCTAAAAAATAAATAAAGGAGTGTTTTTTTTGGCTAACCGCACCCTAGTTTTGGCTATCCGCAACCCTTTTATATGAATCATTACGTGTTTTTTTGGAAATGTCTTGTACACGCATTTTTAGGAAAAGTGTTCAACACGAAAGTTGTAGATATAGTCGAGATCTACAACTTTCGTGTTGAACAATTTTCCTAAAAATGCATGCACAATGCGTATTTCCAAAAATTAGTTATAGTTGCGCCCATGTTTCAATTCTGGCGGCAATACGTCTTGTGCGTACATTTTTAGCAAAAATGTTCAACATTAAAGTTGTAGATCTCAACGATATCTATAACTTTTGTGTTGAACACTTTTCCTAAAAATGCTTGTACAAGGCACATCTAAAAAAAACACACGTAATAATTCATATAAAAGGGTTGCGGATAGCCAAAGCTGGGGTGCGGTTAACAATTGCCTTTTTTTCACTTCAAAATAAGAAGGAAAATTTGTAGGTGAGTTACTCTCATCTAAAATCATGGTTAGAGGAGCACATCTAAGCCGTTGATTCTTCACGATTGATCAAAATATTGTCGTATTTCTGAATTAAAAATACTATGAGTATTCTTAGATAGCAGATCTGTCATCCAAACTATGATCATACGACTATATTTATCCCCCACCTAAAACTAGGTGAGAGAACGCACCTAAAAATCTCTCAAATAAGAAAGGGTAAAAATCATCAGTCTCATTGAGATTTCAAGCTAATATTAAATTAGTCCCTACAATTTTAGTTGTATCAAAATAGTCCAATTTTTTATCTAGGGTTTTTTTAACCTTTGAACTGCACTCAAAATGAAGCCGGGTGTTGTCTAAACGGATAAAAATAACACAACTTAAAAATTTAGGGACTAAATTGACATTATCTTGTAACCTCAGAGACTGAAAGATTCGGGTACTTTAAACCATTGGGACGCAACTGTACTTTTGAAATTACAAAAACCTCCCTTGTAAGTTACATTTCATGACACGTGTGCACAAAAATACCCCTAAAAAATGCACCAGTGACCGCATCCGTGCCGTCCCATACTTCCGTGCCCAAAAATTTCGCCTGATCATGAACCATCATTGTATCGTGACTGCTTGAAATTTGGGAGGACGAAAAAGGCAAAATTGGAAGACAAATATTGTTTACTCAAAACAAATATCATCTAGTTAAAGTAGACAATTTAATATAATGTATAAATATATGAAATTTTAATCAGTTTTATTTCAATCAAGATATTCATGTGCATATATTTTGATGGTATATAAAATATAAATATACATAATTGCATGCTCTTTTATTCTCTAAGTATAACTTTTGAGCTGTATAACTACACCCAAATACCTAATAAAATATATATGTGACAATTTATTTCTACTCCCCTTTGTTTAACCAACATAAGCACCAAGTGGAGGGCATGAAAATATCTTTTTCTTTGTTGTTATAATTTGAGGGAGAATATTTTGGCCCTGTTTGAGTACTCATCTCCGATCGTGTGACGGAACTGGGCTTGACTACTGAGTGAAATACTGTGCGCCGATCCCTACTATTTGTTCCCGCCTTCATCCCATCATAGACGGGAGCAGCTACGGAGCTCCAACAGCACCACAAAATTAGGTCTTTGTGTTTTTTGGGTTATAAGCGATGCATTGAATAAGCTCTATTGACTCACATATTTAGTAATATTTTCAATTGATAATTCTCCATAGTCAATTCAAAACCCAACACTAATTGTATTTTGATATATAAAAAACCTTCAAAGTTGAATGCACACAAAAGACAGATTATAAAAGTGCAAATGGACTTGAAGTCGCACAAAATTGAGTACGTTGAAATTCATCGAGCCGATCACAATTGCGGCTTGTTAATTGATCCAATTCGCACTGCTGAATGTTTGACACTAAATATTCTCTAATTAGGAAGTTTTTGCACATTCCATCATTAATATTTATTTTTTTGGAGTCCGCCCTTCAAAATAATTTAGGCTCCGTTTGGTTGGGCTGTTGCTGATGGAAAGTTGCTGATGATAAGCTGCTGATTGGAAAATTGCTGATTCTGGAAAACGGAGTTTTGTTTAAAAACTGTTTGGGTGAAATGGAGTTTGTAAAACAGAGTTTTGAAAAAGTTGTTTGGATACAAAACGGAGTTTTGAGTGAATTTTTTTCCCATAAAATATATGAAAATAATATATATTTTCCATAATATGATACCAAACACAAAAATTAATGTTTACTTGAATCAGTTACACCCGACATCTCGTTCTACGATCTAGATTCATACAATTGATCCGCTATAATATCACGTAGCGTGATCATCTCCTCTACGCCACCTGCAGTGTCAGAGCATCTATCTTGATGCTCTTGTGTAGCCACTCCATCTCGACCCCCCTGCTCGCTCTCACTGAAATCAAAATCAATGTGCGAAGGATGGCGGCGAATGAAATTATGTAAAGTCATCGTGGCCATCACAATATCCGCCTGTTTTTCAAAGCTATAGCTTGGCATGTCCCGCAGTATGACCCACTTCTTCTTCCAAACGCCGAACGATCGTTCTATCACACTTCTAAGGGATGAATGCGCATGATTGAACATCTCTCGACGTCCTTCAGCTCGACGACCACCACGTGCAAAGTCAGGCAGATGATACCTTGTATCCGGATATGGTTTCAAATATCCTTTTTGTAGAGGATAGCCCGAATCAACCAAATAATATTTTTCTGCAGAATAAAAAAAAATTACCAAGAAAAACATATGTACGAGGAGCAAATGGATGAACTGAATTTTAATTATTTACCTTCAGGTGGATGAGGGAACTTATAACGAGGATCAGACATGACATAATTGAAAATACGACTGTCGTGCGCAGATCCCTCCCAACCCGGCATAACGAAAGTGAAGCACATATTGAAATCACAAGCCGCCATGACATTTTGTGTTGGTCTACCCTTTCTCCCAATATAGGGTACTTGACTTCCAACTGGTATGCACGCATCAACGTGTGTCCCATCTATTGCCCCAACGCAATCTTTAAAAAAAGGCATATACCGTCTGTCATACATAATCTCTGGCGGAGTGCAGCTGAAAGACCTATCTGATGGCTGAATCACCTCCTCGGCTAACTTCAACAAAGCGCGAAGACCTTGTGCAAAAAACCTGCTAGTTGTCTCCGTTGAATGTTGAAATCGCTCTTTTGTTTTTCTCATTGATTCATTATGCGACAATATGTATACGGTCAATGCTAACACTTCTCTGGATGTTGTTCTTCTTGTGCCCTGAAAACCACACTTCTCTTCCAACGAATGCAATAGATCGATAAAAATTTCTTGACTCATCATGAATGAGTCATGAAATCTCACCCGAGTACCAAGAAGTAGCTCTCCCACCCACTTATCACCGGTTTGCTTTGAAGTCATCGATGGAACTGGCTGGTTGTGGTGTTCGGAGAGAAAACTTATTGCTGCTACCACATTATGGTGATGGGCGATAGCATAATTTCTTCTAATGTTCTTGTGCTCCTCGTGCATAATTTCTTCTAATGTTCTGCTATTCTCAGATTCATCACTAGACATTTTCTGTTAAAAAATGCAATATCAAGAATTATCAAAATGGAACTAAAAAACACATAATGATAACATTCATAGTGGTAGCTGCAAATAAAAATATAACAATGATAACAATGAAATAACAGTGTCCGCAGCAAATAATATAACAGTGTCTGCATCAATAAAAAAAACACATATAGTTCATAAATGATAACATCCTACTACGCCCCACGAGTAAAGCGATTCTTCAGCCACTTTATGTTCATCCCTTCCGGAAGGCACATGAAAGTCTCTCTATGTTTTGTTTCCATCAAATATGTGATGGCAAAATCATAGAAGTCTTCATCAGACTGCACTTCTGAGTAGGTGCCTAATTTTTCCAGTGCAAGTGCAATAGTAAACGGAGATGACAGCCTCTGGGGTGGCTCCTGGATGCATCGACTAATGATCTTCGAGGACTCGGCCAAATCTTCTAACACCGAGCTTGTAGGTTTCTGCTTTCCTTTCTTTCTTTTTTTACTTGATTCTGCTCTATTTGTTGTCTCAGCTGGACGAGGAGCACCGGTATCCTCAACGTCATCATGTTCATCCTCTGACATTGCTCTTTCATCAATAGACTCTGTAGCAAGATTCCTGGTGTGCGGGGTGCAAGCATGATGTCCAGTAGCGACAACAGAACTGAACATCATGTTCAGTTTCTCCTCTAACTCTGGGGGAATCCCTGCAAACCGGAATTTCTTAGCCAACGGGACAACCTACAAAAATTAAACAATGAAATTTAAAGTTAGCAAATGAAATTTAAATAAAATTAAACAAAGAAAATAAGAAATTTCATTTACCTTCAATCTTTCATCCCACCACTCATCTGAGACGTCTATAGTTTTTCTTGATGCATTCCAACCCAAACCGGTGTCACCGCGTTTCAACTCTATCCATAACTTCCACTCTTTCTTCAAATGATCCCATTTATTCTTAAGTTGGACTTTATCATATTTTTTCCCTGTCAGTTCTTCAAATTTTTTCACAAGATTACTCCAACCTTTTTTATTAAAATGTGTTGTTGGCCGATTCCCAAGCTCTACCTCTTTAATACATAAATCACAGAAGTGCAAGACATCGGTATTGTCCCACATAGCAACAACCCCACCCTCTTTTGGTTTGCCCATCCTTAACAAATAAAATAATACAAACATTCTTACATAGAAATAAACATCTCTACTATATAAACATTCCAAACACAGAAATATAAACATTCCAAACACACACACATATAAATATGAAAACACACACACACACACAGCATAGCACACAACAACACAGACACACACATTTCACACACCCAACACACATGAAAACACACACATGCACACACACACATATGTAAACACACACACACACAGCACACACACAACACACACACAGCACATATATGCACACACACAGCACATATATGCACACACACATATGCACAACACACACACACATATGAGCACACACACATATGAGCACACACACATATGAACACACACACACACACATATGAGCACACACACATACAAAACACACATTTATATGAACACACACACAGCACACACATATATATGAACACATGAACACACATCACACACATATGAGCACACACACACACATGTATATGAACACAACACACAAAACAACACACACATACATATCAACAACATAAAAACATTCATCCCACACACAAACACCAACTGAACACACACACACATACATATATACATACACACACCAAATGAACACACACACACACACACACCAAATGAACACACACACACATATCATACATACACAGCACACACACACACAACACACACATACATGTATACACACACACACCAACTGAACACACACACACATATCATACACACACACACACACACACAGCACACACATACATGTATACACACACACCAACTGAACACACACACACACATATCATACATACACACACACACACACACACACACAACACACACATATCATACATACACAGCACACACACACAACACACACATACATGTATACACACACACACCAACTGAACACACACACACATATCATACATACACACACACACACATCACACACATACATGTATACACACACACCAACTGAACACACACACACATATCATACATACACACACACACAGCACACACATACATATATACACACACACACATATGAACACACACATATGTGCACACATATATGAACACATACACACACATATGTGCACACATGAACACACACACATTTCACACACACACACAGCACACATGAACACACACACATACATTTATGCAGATATTGAACACACACATGAACACACACATGTTGAACACACATATTGAACACACACATATTGAACACACACATGAACACACACATGTTGAACACACATATTGAACACACACATCAACACACACATCAACACACATATATACACACATATAATATGTTGAACACACACACACACAGCACACATGAACACACACACACACACAGCACACATGAACACACACACACACATACATGTCAACACACACATACATTCAAATTGAAATCCAGAGGGCAGTAAACACATCACACAACTAGCAGGTAACACATATACACATCTGTTGAAATTCAAAGAAGGATATACCTCACCGATCGATCCAAATCCAGAGCGCAGGAGATGGGGCGAGGCAGATCGATCCAAATACGGAGCAGGCAAGGCAGGAAGGCCGATGAAGAACCAGGATCCAGTCGTTATCGTACAAATCAAGCTCCCAGAACTCTGCTATCGCCGTCGCCGGAGAACAGGAATGAAAGATCGGCGGTGGTTTGTCGATGAAGAACTCTGCTATCGCAGAACTCTGCTATCGCCTCTTTCGTCGAAGAAGAACAAGGAAGAAGAGAGATCGCCGGTGGTTTGTCGCCGTCGCAAACGGGAAGTCGCCGCGCGATGTGAGGAATCCGGAATCGCCGCTCGCGTAGGGTTAGGGGAAGAACGAAGCGCGCGCTGCTTTTGCGGTTGAACGCAAAGTTTTATCGCGGATGGGCTCGGGAAGGATTTTGCGGTGTTTAGTAACCGCGGTTTCCGTCTTCAGTCGCGCCAAACGCAATCCTGGATCAAAACGCCGGTGCGTTTCAACCGCACAGCAGGCTAGAAGCCCAACCAAACGCCACCTTAATATTGACATCTTACACCCTCTTAATTGAATATTTAAAATGTCAATATTAAAATCTTTAAATAGTACAAAATGTAAAAATAAATATTTTGAATGCAAACGCAATTGGTCTATAAAAAGTCAAGAGAGAGCGGCGCCGTCTTCCTCCCTCGTCTACTCGTTATCCTTGCGCCTCTGGGAAGTTTCCTTCTTCCCGGAGGATTTCTTGCCGTGGCTGGCTTCTCCTCCCTCCTATGAAATCCCATCTCCATACCGCCTCAGCGATTCTCTTACCGTGAAGATGGTGGCGGAAGAGGGGCATAGGGTAAGGGAGGAGGGCGCAAGGGGCGTACTCCACGGCATCGAGGAGTCCATTCCGGTCGCCATCAAGGAGCTCCTCGCCGGAGGCGTGGCCGGTGGAATCGCCAAGACTGCCGTCGCCCCGCTTGAGCGCGTCAAGATACTTTTTCAGGTACCTCGATACTGTAACTCTCAGGATTCTTCTAACCTTTTCTAGGTTTCCACGCCATTAATCTTATGTTGCAAATTGGGTGTTCATGGAGATTGTTTCGGATGCTTTCCTGCCCTGGCAACTCGAAATTGTTTTGGGATACTATTTATTTACATTATAAACTGTTGGATGAATCATATCTCGGTCTCTTACATTTGGATCTTGTAAAGATTGGGTCTATCAAATTTTATTATTTTCTACTGCATTTCTAAGTTTAAATCCGCATTGATGTAAATAACCAATTTTATACCAGCATGAGGATCTAATGTTGGTGTTTTTTTCATTTCACTTTCTTTTAAAATTCTTCTTGTGATGAGAAGAGCTAAAAGAAGCTATACTCAAATTCAAGGAACTCAATGACAATCAAATGGATGCTTGGAGGTCTCAATTAGCAGGCTAATATGTTCCAAGTTCATGATGAAAGTAAAAATTATTAGCTTCTCATCTATCACCGTGATGAATTGATCTTCCATGGACTACCAACACGAGAATTAGTGCCCGCGATCATGCATTTTAGTATAATTATCTGGTTGTTGCAAAAATTGTTTTATGAATTTAGGGTTTAGGGTCAATGCTTCATTTAGGTGGCTGGACGAGCGCAGTGGGGAGCAGTGGAGTTGGATAATTCTGAAACCCGACGACGAGGTTGATTGCAGTCGTAGGGGTAGGAATGACCAATGATACCACTTCAGTGTAAAAGGGAACTCCAAGTAACCTTTTCTTGGTAAGCCTAAGGCTCCAAAATTTATATAAAGTTCTTGCTTCTCCCCAAAATACTTTAGCCCTACACTAGCCGTAGAATGATAAATACGACAAGCTGAATTTAAACTAGGAAATTGAATGAAAAAAAATAAGGTTGATTCCTTCCCATGCTGTTCCTTTGAACAAGTTGGTCTCGTAGATTGTTGGACCCGTACTCGCTGCATGACTCCAGTACACCCTCCAAGTACTCTTCTCCTCTTCGCTTTTGTAGCGGTCGTGATCCTCCTGCTCGATAGCATTGTATGCTTTTGAATGCGAGTTTAAAATTAGAAGAAAAGAAAGGAAAAATGAGGAAAAAGTTTCTCTATAAGGATTTGTAATTTTCTTCTAAATAAAGCGGAAACAAAAAAAGAATTCGTGTAATGCCTTTTACTACATTTACTTAACTTTAGTAGTGAAAGAACAAAAATCTATTCGCCCTTGGTTCTAGGCTATCTCGGTCTTTGTCCCTACAAGTGCATATTATGTTAAACTAATTATAATTTTTGTAATATTTCTTTACGGCCTTTAGTTATTAAAGGCGCAAGGCGCACCAGGGCGCAAAAGGGTCTTGGAGCCTAGGCGCAAGGCTCAAGGTGCAGGCGCGCGCCTGACGAAGGCAAGGCGCAACCACATCCATTTTAAAAAATAAGCATCAAACATCAGTTCATCTTCTTGATTAGATTTTTCATCTATTCTACTAATTAATCATTCATTACTATCATTTATATCTCTTAAAAATAGAATTAATGTGGTCACTTGCTTTATATCTCAGTCTTAACACTCGATTATGTTTCACAAACACTAATTCATGCAAAAAATATTGAGTTCTTACATTATTGCTTTCTTTCTTTTAGAAAAAAAAGGTTTGCAACAAAAATCGCACAAAGGCGCGCCTTTTATGCTCCAAAGGCGCAAAAAGACACAAAAAGGCACACGAAGGCGCAAGCCTTTGAGCCTGTTGAGCCTGGAGCCTTAGGCGCGCCTTTAACAACATATCGTTTACGCCAAGAATAGTAGAGGAAATAAGAGAAGATAGTTTTTTAAGAAGGATGGCATAGTGAGAATACAGACTTCCTTCCATTGTAGGTTAGACTTTCTATGCTATAATCTTACCCTAGATGACAATTAAGATAAAACTTGAATGAGGAGAATTGTTGTCATGGAAAATATCATATGCCATATTAGTTTATACTGCATATTTTTGTCCTTGAATGCAGCTAGTATTTAGAAAAGATAAAAGGTGCAGCCCGGTGCATAAAACATCCATCCCCGCGCAGCAAGGGTCCGGGGAAGGGTCCCACAACAAGGGTGAAATGAAGGCAAACTTTACCCTGCATTTTGCAAGAGGCTGCTTCCAGGACTCGAACCGGTGACCTCAAGGTCACACGACAACACCTTAACCGGTGCGCCAAGGCTCCCCTTCTAGTATTTAGAAAAGATAAAGTTACTAAAAGAAAATATCAATTTTGCAATGTGCAAGGGGGAATTGTCATACTATAAGACTAAATTTATTATATTTTTCATTATGGTTAACTTCCCCTCGAGAACTTAAAATCTGCTTCATTTTCTTTTCTATGTTTTCATCTCTCATGCCAAAGACAATTGGTGAACGTCCCTGAAATAGTCTCAACTTCATAGTATCTTCTCCCTTTTATAGAAGGAAATAATATTTTGTAGTTTGCTTTCTTCATTCCCCATCTTGCAGTTTTATCCATGATTTTCGTAAACCTTGCAATGGATCCCCATTCTTTTTAATATTCTTGTTATATTATTATATATTACTAATTCTCATAAAGGCGAATATTTCTGGAAAATATGTCTACTCTTTCTATCCCATTTTTATCTTTTCCTGCCTCATAACGAAATTATGGTCAGCCATCTGACTTGTTGCTATGGAGTTTTGTCTAATAGTTCAAACGCGGTAGAGGGTCTTTAAGGATAAAATTTTGAAAGTAGGGGATTGAGAGAACCGCCCAAATTTGGACCAAATTCACTTTTTTGAGAGAAATAAATGTGTACTTTTTCTTAAATCCACCTTGAAGGATCACAATATTGAACTCAATGGCATGGTTAGTTTTGAAATTTGCAAAATGGATGAAATGATGGATGAGAATGTTAAGCCGAAATAGTGTTTAAACCTACCCCGATACTTTTTCAAATCGCTGTGAAAAGCTTAATTGGGTTAACTAATTGTGGTGATTTATGTTGCGCTTTAAATCCACAACAAATTTTGTAGAAGGCTTTTTTAGCACTGCAGTAAGGATCCAAAAGCGCTGCAGTAGGTCAATTTATTTGGTGCGGTTAAATTGTGAGCTGCATATAGTTCACAGCGATAAAAATCGAATCTATAACATAAACATACCCTGTCTGTCATGATAAATAAGTTTTCAGCATTAAAAGACCGCTTATGGAGAAGATCATTCACTTGTACTGGCGAGTAACTTGTCATAGTTTATTGACCAACACTTTATTCCCAAGCGTAAGATTAGAAAAATGTATTCGCTATCGCACGCCTTCTTGAAAGAGAAGGTAAGCATTTAGCTGTTGATCTAGAGCAATTGCTTCAACAATCAACTATCTCTTAGGACGCCGACTTATGCAGGGCCTTGTCCGAGGAGATCAAAAACTTCGTTCCACTCGCCTTTGTTTAGGTCCCTACTTGGCATAACTATGCAAAGGCGCTTTGAATAAATTTTCTTTTCTAACAAGAAAAGCCAAAACATAGTCAAGGAAAGCAGAGGAACTACTGTCCATAGTCCACGCAGGGTTTAGATAGGCTCCCATTGAATTTGTGAGTTCTCTTTCAAATGAATATCGCAATGCTAAAGATCCCCTCTTACACTGTGTAAGCTATTTAAACTAATTACCTTCCATGTTACATTGTTAATTTTGTGATGGATGCTCTTTCAGACTAGAGTAGATTTCCAATCATATTTAATGTGTAATAACTGGGGCATCAATATGTCTGAGTTTCTATATTTTTGTCAAATTTTTTTATTGATAATTTGTTCTATCATTGTTGGCAGACAAGAAGAGCTGATTTTAGGGGAATTGGTTTGTTTGGGTCATTCCAAAAGATTGTTCGAACTGAAGGGGTGCTAGGACTTTACAGGTATGACCCCATTTCAAGTTCCTTATTGCGTGAGCTTGCCATTTCTTGGTTCTATCCCACATACTTTTTTTATTCTGATAGATTTTCTCTCACTTTCCAGGGGAAATGGAGCTAGCGTTGCTCGTATCGTGCCTTATGCAGCACTGCATTTTATGGCTTACGAACAATACCGTCGTTGGATTATTCTTGGATTTCCCGACATCAACAGAGGACCTGTTCTTGATCTAGTGTCGGGTTCTATTGCTGGGGGAACTGCAGTGTTGTGCACTTATCCTCTAGATTTAGTCCGAACTAGACTTGCTTATCAGGTAAATGTGGAGCAATTCTTGATCTTTTTTTTGTACTTCTATTTAAGCTCTGGTCAGGGGACGATAGGAGATCGGTGGCAGTTGTGATCGCAGTAGTTAAAAAAATTTAGCTAGCGTATAATAGCTAGCATCACAAGCTCTATTTCCCAATGTGACACAACAGTCATCCATGTGTGGTCATAAGTTAGCGGCTGTGAATGTTTCGACCTCAAAAACTTGGAGTTTGGGCTATAAACACTCCCACGAAAGTTACAAATGCAGGTAAATCATCATCAACCCATTTACTATAATAGCTTCACACTGCTACCGCTAAATGTCACAACTGTCTCAAACAGATCCTTAGGATATGTTTAGGATACGGTGGTGCACACAATCAGGAAATGCGTAGTTCGCGATTAGGTAGGTGCCGTCAAGAACACAATTTGCCCAAAATGATATTTTAAGCCAAAACACCACATTCATGCATGTGTTGGAACCAAGAAAATCATAGTTCCAAATGTTTCGACCAAATGGTAGCCTAAGGTTACTAATCCTGCGGTCGAACGCCACGGTTCTGATGACTAGAGCAAGAGAGAGAATGAAACTGTCTAAAAATACGACCCGAGTGCTGTAACGAGGAGGTTCCGCCACGTACCCGGAAGTTGAAAAGAGCTTTCCCTCCAAAACTAAAGGGCTGAGCTAGGTATTGGGAAGGCACAAAATGCCGGGTAGAGAGCTTGCCGGGGGGGGGGGGGGGGGGGGGGGTATTGGTGTGAGAATAGCCTCCCCCTGCAAACTGACTTGCGACTTAAGGAAGTTGCTCACTCACTCTGCGACTATGGGGGGCTACTCGCCTATGGTGAGTGGCGATCTCCGGGTGTGTCTTACTGACGACGAGTTGTAGGAGATGCCCGCCTATGTGGATAGTAACAAGTGATACTCGCCCTTTGGCTAGGATTCCCCCTGATCTTTGACTTTGACCTGTTCTGCTTACGTGGCCTAAACGAGCCCACCCTCAACGAATACGGGTTGTACATTATGGTTAATTTTTAGCGGCCGTGAACACCTTGATCCCATAAATTGGAATTTGGGTCAAAAAAATGATTATGAAAGTTTCAAAAACAAGTAAATCGGCACCATTGCGTTTACTGCCACAGTTTTACACCGCCACCCCTCAAACGTCGCAATTGTCTTCTTCTCCAGCGGTAGCAATACTATCTCACACCGGCGGAAATTGTTCTGCAGGTTATCAAACCATCCAAGACGAAATTTGTAGGATTATCTTCTAGCGAGCATGTTTATCATGGAATTCAGGACTGTTTGAAAAAGATATACAGAAAGAATGGCATAAGAGGCCTTTATGTAGGTGTTGGTATGCTTTTCTTCCTTTCTGCAATTTCCTTCTGTCTAAGGGCTAGTTTGGCGCGGCGGTTTTCCTGCGGGTGAAATCCGTGGGAAAACCATGGATTTCGTGGGCGCGGTTGATCCCCCTTGCGCGGCCATGGCACCGCCAAACGGCGCGCAGTTGCGACCGTGCGGCGCCGTCCGTGCGACAGCGGCGGATCAGCCCCGCCAACAGGGCCTAAATCTTTTTCTTGGTTTTCTTGCTGCGATTCTCTGTAATCTGATTCTTTTTTTAATCAGGCCCATCCTTATACGGAATTTTCCCTTATTCTGGTCTGAAGTTTTATTTCTACGAGGAGATGAAAGCTCATGTCCCAGAGGAGCACAAGAAAGACATTGTTGTGAAGCTCGCTTGTGGTTCGGTCGCTGGCTTGCTGGGCCAAACTATTACCTATCCTCTTGATGTTGTGAGGCGACAAATGCAGGTACCTTCCCTTGGTTTTGTAATGTAAAGTTCTATAATGTTCTTCAAACTATAAATCACTTTACAGTTCAGATATCCGCTAACAGATCAAGAAGTGTTTATAACCATTTTTGTTGATATTTGTCGAAAATTAAATGAAAAACATACTGCGGTTGCATTCAAGTAATGTTGCACATCAGGATTTTATAATATGTGGCACCTTCAACATGTTTGCCTGACTTTTGAGGCTTATATATTATATTTTACATTTCTACGATGACCAGTAACATTTCAAGAAAGAATTTATCATCATTTTTGTTGACAGTCGGTGAAAATTAAATGAAAATTATGTCGTGGTTGCAGTAGTTAATGTTGCACATCAACATTTTATCAATTTTCACGATAATTGTCAAATGTAAGTTTGAAATATGTCGCACATTCATCATATATCTCTTTGATTTTTGATGTTTATATATCACTTTACAGCTCAATCACAACCACTAATATATTTTAAGAAAGAATTTATAATCATTTTTTGCTGATATTGAAAATTAAAGGAAATATATGCTGCGGTTGTAGTCGTGTAATGTTGCACATCAAGATTTTATCAAATTTCAAGTAATTGCTAAAAGTAGAAGTCTGCAGCACATGCCATTTTTCCCTTCGATTTTTGATGATTATATATCACTTTACAGTTCAATGACGGCCACTAACATTTCAAAAAGAGTTTTTTGATCGATTTTTTGTTGATAATTGTCGAAAATGAAACGAAACCATATCGCGATTTAGGTCTTGTAATGTTGCACATCATGATTGTATCAATTTTCATGTTGTTGTCAAAAGCAAAATCAAAATATGTCCCACATTTGTCCCATTTCCCTTTGATGGTTGATGATTTTATACCACTTTACAATTCAATGAAAATCACTAACATTTCAAGGAAGAATTTATGATCTTGTTTGTCAATAATTGCCAAAAATAAAGTGAAAAACTTGTCGTAGTTGTAGTTATAATGCTGCGCATCACAATTTTATCAATTTTCATGGTAATGGTCAAATGTAAAATCAAAATATGTCCCACATTCGTCCTATTTCCCTTTGATTTTTGATGATTTCCATAGAAATGATCTAGTAGAAACTAAACTGTAATCAAAGAATTTGATGATTTTGATTATGTGATACATTTTTTTATGATTATCCTGAACAAATGAACAAATTATCATGAATGATAGTGGTATGCTATAAAAGTAGAAAAAAATTCAGGACTTCTACTTTTACCTTAAAGATATAATGCTGTGAAGTTTGTGAAATTGAAGAAATAATCTTCAGGTACAAGCACTTTCAAGTTCCTCTGAAGCAGCATCCAAAGGAACATTTGAAACACTGGGAGTGATTTTTCGCGAACAAGGGTGGAGGCAGCTGTTTTCTGGCCTGAGCATTAATTATCTAAAGGTGATTATCATCTTTATTTCACAAATAACAATCAGATTCACGGACAATTCTTGTATGTTAACACGCGTTATTTTAGAACCTACGCGTCCAACACAAAACCGGCTGGTTATATGTTGAGGGGCCTACAATCCATATTAAGTGCACAAGATTATAAGAATATTCTTGATAGTTTCAAATACACCTTCGCTCGTAGGGTCTTTGCCCTTCAACATGTTGATCTGTATTTTATTGGGCGACATGATAGTGAGTCGCCAGTGCGTCTAGCCCGCTCTGATGCATGTTAGAATCTGTGCATTGTTCCAGGTGGTTCCGTCCGTCGCCATTGGATTTACGGTTTACGATGTGATGAAGTTGTGGCTCAAGGTTCCTGCTCGAGACGAAACATCCGTGAGAGCGAGTGTTGAAGAGCGGAAGAGCCATGCGTCGTCCTTGCACTCGGGATAGAGTTTCGAATTCTTTTTTCGGACAGAAAGATCTAGGAGTTTTGTGCTGCCCTTATTATTATTGAAAATTTTCAAATGTACATAGTTGTTCCATCTTCCATTTTTTGAGCTCTAGGGATTGCTTTTTTTCTTCCTTACAGAGCTTGCATTCATCTGTCAATAAATGACTATTTAGTAAGATGATCTTTTTAACAAATACATGGGCTCTAGTTTGTTGAAATGTATATGCAGAGTTGTGTAACTAAATTGATGCAATAATAAATGGAGGTATTTTTGAGATCCCCCAGCTCTTATATTTCTTATGCTTTGGTAAGGCTTAGCTACTATTGAGATGTGTATGATAGGCATTGTGGTTTAAATTTGAATGTGAAGATAGGAGCTCAAAGCAACGAGCGAAGCACCGGCTAGGTCAATATGGCCCCATTAGGTCACTATTGATTAAATTGACCCATAGTAGGTCAAATAAGACCCATTGGACCATTGAGTCCAAGCACAATCATCTTAACTCACCAATTAGGCCACCTTTGGTCAAATTAGCTCAATGGACACCTCTAAAGTCCTATGTGGACACTAGAGTGAGTGATAGGGTCATTATAGTCCTCGTGATCGTCCTAAGTTTAACAAATTATTATTGTGTTAGTTCCTACCCCGGTTTCTCTCATCGGGCCTAAAGAAATGGGGCTTTTTCCTACTCCGGTTTCTTTCAAACTTCCACTGCGATTGAGAAGGGTTTCCCTTCTCCTTGCTTTATCGCAAAACCCTTTCGGCACTGAGTTCGGTCGATGTCCCTCTCCAATATTCTAGCAACTTCAACCAACTCATTAAAGCACGCACACTTCAAAGCAATGAGTGGATGCCCACAATTTTGTCTAGGGAATCATTTTCGGTTTCAGCTAGGGGTTCATATACAATTTCATCTAGTGGTTCATCTACGTTTTCATATAGGGGGTTATTTACCTTTTCATCTAAGGGTTATACTAATTTTATCTAGAGGTTTATCTACGGTTTTTAGTAGGGGTTATGTACAGTTTCATATATAGGTTCATCAATAGTATCATATATATATTTTTCTAGGTTTTCATCTAGGGGTTTATCTAGGGGTTCATCTAGGTGTTAATTTATGTGATTCATCTAGAAGTTTATCTAGGGGTTTTCCAGGGGTTCATCTATGGGGGTTTATCTATGAGTTCATCTAGGGTTTTGTCTAGACGTTCATCTAAGGGTATATATAATGGTTTACGTAGTGCTTCATCTAGGGGTTTATCTAGGGTTTCATATAAGTGGTTTTTAGGGGAGCATTTAGAGTTTATTTATGGGTTCATCTATGAGTTTATTTAGGGGTTCATCTATGAGATTATCTAGGGGTTCACTTAGAGGTTTATCTAGGGGTTCACTTAGAGGTTTATCTAGGGGTTCAAGTATAAGTTTATCTATGTGAAACATCTAGGAGTTCATCTAGGGGTTTATCTAGGGATTCATTTACGGGTTTTTATTTAGGGATTCATCTAGGTGTTTATCTTGAGATTCATCTTGGGGTTTATTTAAGGGTTCATCTAGGAGTCTATATAGCAGTTTATTTAGGGGTTTATCCAGGGGTTCATATATTGGATTATCTAGGGGTTTATTTAGGGGCTCATCTAAGGGTTTTTCTATGGGTTCATCTTGGGGTTCATTTAGGGGTTTATTTAAGAGTTAGTCTAGGGGTTTATCTAGGGGTTCATCTAGGGTATTTTTTAGGGTTTCTTCTAGGGGTTTATCTAGGGGGTTCATCTAGGGTTTTATATAGGGTTTATATAGCGGTTTACATATGGTTTTATCTAGGGGTTTATCTAGGGTTTCATCTAGTGTTTATCTAGGGACACATTTATGGGTTTATTTAGGGGTACATCTATGGGTTTATCTAGGAGTTCATCTAGGTGTTTATCTAGGGGTTCACTTAGAAGTTTATCTAGGGGTTTATCTAGGGATTCATCTACGAGTTTATTTATGGGTTCATCTAGGTGTTTATTTAGGGATTCATCTAGGGGTTTTTCTATGAGTTTTTCTAGGTGTTTATCTAGGGGTTCATCTAGGGGTTTATCTAGGAATTCATCTCAGAGTTTCTCTAGGGTTTCATTCAGGGGTTTATCAAGGGGATCATCTAGTGGTTTATCTAGGGCTTATCTATATGTTTATCTAGGGGTTTTCTTGGGGTTTTCCTAGGGGTTCGTCTAGGGGTTTATTAGGGGTTGATCTGGGTATTATCTACGATTTCATCTTGAGGTTTATCTTCAGTTTCATCTATGAGTTTATCTACCATTTCATTGAAGGGTTTATCTACCACTTCATCCAATGGTTATTTACCATTTTTCCATGGGTTTACTACCATTTTATCCAAAGTGTTTATCTTGAGATTCATCTTGGGGTTTATTTAAGTTTTCTAGTGGTTTCTTGAAGCCAGGAAATTCCTAGGCTCCAAAATTCGGATCAATGCAGCCGGAGGCTACTCGCCTAGCGGTCCGACTAGACGGCTTGACTGACAATGACGAAAGGGCTAGAACAACAACAATAGGGCCCCAAGTGCTGCGGCAGGGAGGTCCCACCACGTGCCCGGAACCTCAGAAGAGACTTTCCCTCCAAAACCAAAGGATGACCAAGCTAGGTACTAGGGAGGTACTGACTTAGGTAGGATCTCGCCTATGTGGGGTGGGGGAGGGGGTTGAACTCTGATTTTTCAAGTGCCATTTCTGGTACCCCTGGGGTGGGGGGGGGGGGGGGGGGGGGGGGTGGGGGTCTATTTATAGACAAATCCTAGGGGGGGGGGGTACATGCGACTATGTCTGACCCCTGCGAGATAGGATAGTTGGACCTTATGAGCAGACGACTAGGCGAGGACATCAACAATATCTAGGGATTAATCTACCATTTCATCCATGAGTTTATCTAGCGGTTCATCTAGGGATTTATCTGGTGATTCATCTAGAGGTTTATCTAAGGGCTTATCTAGGGGATAATCTCAGGTTTCATCTAAGGGTTTTCTTAGGGTTAATCTAGGGGTTAATCTAGAGGTTTATCTCGCGGTTCATATAAGGGTTCATTCAGGGTTTTATCTTTCTTTTTTTATCTAAGAGTTTATCTAGGGATTCATCTAGGGGTTTATCTAAGAGTTCATTTAAGATTTTTCAAGTGTTTATCTACCATTTCATCCAGAGGTTTATCTACCATTTCATCCAGAGGTTTATCTACCATTTCATCTTGGATTTTATCTATAGTTTCATCTAGGGGTTAATCTACCATTTCATCCATGAGTTTATCTACCATTTCAAATATGTGTTTATCTACCATTTCAACCAGGGGTTTATCTACCATTTCATTTAGGGGTTAATCTATTATTTCGTCCAGGGGTTTATCTATCGTTTCATTTAGGGGTCTATCTACCATTTCATCAAGGGGTTTATCTACAATTTCGTCTTGGAGTTTATCTACCATTTCATCTAGGGGTTTATCTACCATTTCATTTAGGGGTTTACCTGTCGTTTTATCCAAGGGTTTATCTACTGCTTCATATAAGGGTATATCTACCGTATCATCCAGGGATTTATATACCATTTCATCCAGGGGTTTATAAACCATTTCATATTGGGGTTAATTTACCATTTTATTAAGGGGGTTTATCTATCGTTTAATCCATGGATTATCTACCATTTCATCCAGGGGTTTAACTACCATTTATTAAGGGGTTTATCAACCATTTCATCCAGGGGTTTATTTACCATTTCATCCAGGGTTTATCTAATATTTCATTTAGGGGTTTATCTACCATTTTATTTAGGGGTTTATATACCATTTCATCTAAAGGTTTATCTATTATTTCAGCTATGAGTTTATCAACTATTTCATCTAGGAGTTTATCTATTATTTCATCTGTGTTTATTTACCATTTCATCTAGAAGTTTATCTTCCATTTCATCCATGGTTTTATCAAACATTTTATCTTGAGGTTTATCTACCATTTCATCCAGGGTAAACCATTTCATCCAGGGTTTATGTACTATTTATGTACCATTTCATCCAAGGGTTTATTTAATGTTTCATCTAGGGGTTTATCTAATGTTTCATCCTAAGGTTTATCTACTGTTTCATACAAGGGTTTATCTACTATTTCATCTGAGGGTTTATCTAACATTTCATCCATTTCATCGAGTAGTTTATAAACTATTTCATCTAGGTGTTTATCTAAAATTTTATCTAGGCGTTTATCTAGGGTTTTTCATCTAAGGCTTTATCTAGGGTTCATCTATGAGTTTATCCAGGGGTTCATATAGGAGATTATCTAGGGCTTTTTCAAGGGGTTTATCTAGGTGTAGGGGCGTGCACAGAAAATCAAAATCGACCAAACCAACCCGAACTGACCCAAACCGAATCGAATTTGGACCGAACCGATCAGTTTGGTTCGTTTCGGTTTGGGGGGCTGAAAACTGAGCCTATTCGGTTCGGTTTCGATTTGTAGGGTCGGTAAACCGAGAAAACCGAACCGATTATAAGTTTGGACTTGGAGTTTGTCCCGTCAGATGAAAACATGAGGTTGTGATCATTGAGTTTGAAGTTGAACCCAAAATAATGAGACTATGTAATATCTCTTATCTTATCTTATCATAAGTTTGTAACAATTACCCGAGCGTGAACGAGTAAATTAAATATGTTGTACTTATTGATTTTTATTTTAAGCTAATACTTGAACTTATTGTATTAATTGTACTAGTTAATCTAAATGTTATAATGTTTTTTGAATTTTCCTTCAATGTTGATGAACTGCCTTTTGGATTTACTATTTGAAAAGCCTTTGGGCAAACATTAAAAATTATTTTGGGGATAATATGTTTTAGGTTTACCGAAAAATTGAGCCGATGTTAAAAAACCGAACCAAACCGATCCATTTCAGTTCAGTTTCGGTTTTGGGTGTGTAAAAACCGAGCCTATTCGGTTCGGTTTTACCTAAAACTGAACCGAACCGAGCCGCTTGCATGCCTATCTAGGTGTTCATCTAAGGGTTTATCTAAGTGTTCATCTATGGGTTAATCTAGAGATTTTTCTAGGGGTTCATTTTGGGGTTTATCTAGAGATTAATCTACAAGTTTATCTAAGGGTTAATCTAAGGGTTTATCTAGGGATTTATCTAGGGGTTCATCTAGGATTTTATTTAAGGGTTCATCTAGAGGTTTATCTAAAGTTTCATTTAGGATTTTATTTAGGGTTTCATCTAGAGGTTTATCTAGGGGTTCATCTAGCAGTTAATCTATGAGTTTATCTAGGAGTTTTTCTTGGGGTATATCTAAATATTTATCCAGGTGTTCATCTAAGGGTTTATCTAGAAACTCATCTAGGGGTTTATCAAGAGGTTCATCTAGGGGTTTATATATGAGTTCATCTTGGGATTTATCAAGAGGTTCATTTGTGGGTTAATCCAAGAGTTTATTTAGGTGTTCATCTAGGGATCTATATAGGGTTTCATCTAGAGGTTTATCTAAGGTTTTAACTAGGGTTTTATCTATGGGTTCATTTAGGGGTTTATATAGAGGAACCCATAAATAAACCCATAGATAAACTCTTATATAAACTCCTAGTTGAATCCCTAGATAAACCCCTATATGAACCTCTAGATAACCTCCCTAGAAGAACTCCAAGATAAACCATAGATGAACTCCAAGATTTACCCCTAGATGAACTCCTAGATTAACTCTTAGATAAACTCCTAGATAAACTCCTAGATAAAACCCTAGATAAACCTATGGATAAACCCCTAGAAGAATCCCTAGAAGAACCCCTAGATGAATCCCTAGACGAACCCTTAGATGAACCCCTAGATAAATACTTAGATGAGCCCCTAGATAAACCTCTAGATGAACTCCTAGATAAACCCCATAGATTAATCTCTAGATTAACCTCAATGAATCCCTAGATAAATCCCTTGATGAACCCCTAGATGAACTCATAAATAAATCCCTAGATGAACCCATAGATGAACTCTTATATGGCCCACCCACCCTAAAAACCTAATGAACCCCTAGATAAACACATAGATGAACATTAGATAAACCTATAGATGATCATTTAGATAAACCCTTAGATGAACTCATAGCTGAAATCCTAGATGAACACATTGACGAACCCTTGATAAAACCAAGATAAACCCCTAGATGAACTCCTAGATGAACCACTACCCCCTAGATAAAATCCTAGATGATCCATTAGATGAACCCATAGATAAACCCCTAGATGAACCCTAAGATAAACTCCAAGATGAACTCCAAGATAAACCCCTAGATGACCTCCCAAATGAATTAATAAATGAACCCCTAAATAAACCCCTATATAATCATCTAAGGGTTTCCATACTCTAGATTAACCCCCTAGATAAACCCTTAGACCCCTAAATGATCTCCTAGATGAACCTATAGATAAACCCCTTACCCCTAGATGAATCCTTAGATAAACCCCCTAGATTAACCCTTAGATAAACCTCAATGAATCCCTAGATAAACCCCAATATGAATTCCTAGATGAACCCTTTGATAAATCTCTAGATGAACCCCTAGATAAACCCTTTAATGATCTCCAAGATTAGCCCCTAGATGAAACCCTAAAAAACTCCTAGATGAACCCCTAGATGAACCATAAATGGGCTCCTAGATAAACCTTAGATAAACCCCTAGATAAACTCTTAGATAAACCCCCTAGACGAACCCCTAGATAAACCCTAGACGAACTCCTAGATAAACTCCATTGATGAACTCCTAGGTAAACTCCTAGATAAACTCCTAGATAAACCCCTAGATAAACCTCTAGATAAACCCCTAGATAAAACCATAGATAAACCCCAGTAGATGAACCCCTAAGTGAACACCTAGATGAACCCGTAGATAAAACCCTAGAGGAACCCCTAGATAAACCTCAATGAACCCCTATGTAAACTCTTAGATGAACCCCTAGATGAACCCTTAGATAATTCCCTAGATAAACCCTTTGATGAACCCCTAGATAAACCCGTAGATGATCTCCTAGATAAACCCTTAGATGAACTCCTAGACAAATTCCTAGATGAACCCTAGATGAACTCCTAGATAAACCCTAAATAACCCCTAGATAAACCTAGGGTAGTAACAGTTTGGTTTGGTTCAGTTTTTGATCAAAACCACTAACTGAACCACCCACATGTGGTTTCAACAATCTGAAACCGCGCCGAACCGCACATACCTTTGAAACAGAAACGAACTGAACCGTATGGTTTGGTTTGGTTCGGTTCGGTTTGAGTGGTTTAATAATAAAAATAAAGATATTTTTACATTAATAATTAGTCATCTAACCAAGTGCTGACAAGTGATAATTAAAAAGAATCTTACATGATTCATGCAATAATTAACTCTAACAACACTTGGAAAATAAATCATACATTGAAATTGTGTTTTTTTAAATATTTGCATACTACAAAGTTGCATATAGGGATGAAGAGAACATTTGACATAAACAAGTAAACAACACTACAAAGTACAAAGTTGCAGTCTTGAACAAAGTACCAAATATCTTAGGAATTATTAGGTAAACAACACTACAAAGTACAAAGTGCTAACTGGTAGTATGATGAGTTGGGTAAACTTCTTAGGAGCCCATTAGTGTGCCAGAGGGATGGAGGAATTACTAGGTGAACAATACTGACATTTGTTAACTAACAAATATGCAGTAAAATGAGATTAATGATTAATTTATCTGAGATCATTTCTCGTGTCAGATATTTCTTCTATCGCTTACGAGAATCAAAGCTCAAACCTAGAATCAAAGCACAAATCGAGAATCTAAACACATTTAGGAAATAAAAATAAATCAAAGATGAGAACAACTGAAGTTACTGAACCGTAAATTACAATTAAAACTCAATATGGTCGTATGTTACTATGTTTCTTGGACTTATTAACTTCAATAACCTAATAGAGATTAAAAGTTAAAACTTAATAAATTAAAACTTGTAACAATTTATATTTCTAATAGATTAAAATATTATTAAAGCTAATATGTTTCGGTTTGGTTTGACATTCTGAACCGTGAACCGAACCACATGGTTTTTCAAAAAATGGAACCGTGACCGAACCGCGGCCTATTAAAACCAAACTGAACCGTGCGGTTTGGTTTGGTTCGGTTATGCGGTTCGGTTAGTTCCGACTTACACCCTTACATAAACCCATAGTTGAACTCCTAGATGAACCCCTAGATGAACATTTAGATGATCTCTCTAAATGAACCCCAAGATAATCCCTAGATGAACTCCTAGATAAAACCCTAGATGAATTCCTAGATAAACTCCTAGGTAAACCCCTAGATAAACCCATAAATGAACAACTGAATAAACCCTTATATGAACCCCTAGATGAACCCCCCTAGATGAACTCCCAAATGAACCTCTAGGGGTACATCTAGGGATTCATCTAACATCTAAGAGTTTATCTATGAGTTCATCAAGAGTTCACCTTGGGGTTCATCTAGGAGTTCATTGAGGGGTTTATCTAGAGATATATCTAGGGTTTTATATATGGGTTAATCAAGGGGTTTATCTAGGGGTTCATCCAGGAGTTCATCTAGGAGTTCATCTATGAGTTCATCTAGGAGGTAATTTGCGGGAGGTTTATCTTGGAGTTCTTCTAGGGGTTTATCTAAGGGATTATCTAGGGGTTCCTATTGAGGTTCATCTATGGTTTCATCTACTAATTCATCTAAGCATTTATCTAGGGGTTCTTCTAGGAGTTTATCAAGGGGGTTCATCTAAGGGTTCACTTAGGGGTTCATCTAGAGTGTATCTATGGATTTATCTATGACGTTCATATATGGGGGTTTCTCTAGTGGTTCATCGAGGGGTTCTTCTAGAGGTTCATCTAGGGGTTTATCTAGAGATTATTTAGGGGTTTATCTAGGGATTTATCTAAGGGGTAATCTAGGGATTCTTCTAAGGGTTCATCTAGGGGTTTATCTAGGGGTTCCTATATGGGTTCATCTAAGGATTAATCTAATGGTTCATTTAGGGGTTCCTCTAAGGATTCATCTATGGGTTTATCTAGGAGTTCCTAGAGGAGTTCATCAATCAGTTTATCTAGGGGTTCATCTAGGAGTTTATCTTAGGGATTTATCTAGGGTTTCATCTAGAGGTTTATCTAAGAGTTTATCTAGAATTTTATCAAGGGGTTCATCTAGAGGTTTACCTAGAGGTTTATCTAGGAGTTCATCGACAGTTTCATCGAGGGATTCATCTAGGGGTTTATCTAAGTGGGTTCATCTAGAGGTTTATCTAGAGGTTCATCTATGGGTTTATCTAGGGGTTCATCTAGGAGTTCATCTAGGTGTTCATCTTGGAGTTCATCTAGGGGTTCTTCTAGAGTAGTTCATCTAGGGGTTCCTATAGGGATTTCTCTAAGGATTTATCTAGGGTTTTGTTGGAGTTTGTCTAGCGGGTTTATCTAGGGGTTCATCTAACATTTATCTATCTTTGCATTTAGGAGTTTATCTAGGGGTTCATCTAGGAGTTCATCTATGAGTTTATCTAGGGGTTCATCTAGGGGTTAATCTATAAAGGTTTATCTATGGTTTTATTTAGGTGTTCCTGTAGGGGTTCCTATAAGGATTTATCTAAGGTTTCATTGAGGTTTATCTTGCGGGTTTATATAGGAGTTCATCCAGGGTTTATCTAGGTTTTCATCTAGGAGTTCATCCATAGGTTCATTAGGGTTCATCTTGGGGTTTATCTAGAGGTTTATCTAGGGGTTCTTATATGGGTCCTTCTATTTGTTTATCTAAGGGTTTATTTGAGGTTTATCCAGGGATTTATCTAGGGGTTCTTCTATGAGTTTATTTAGGTGTTTATCTAGGGGTTATGTAGGGATTTATCTAGGGGTTCCTATAGGGGTTCATATAAATGAACTTTTAGATAAACCAATATATAAACCTCTATTGGTTTATCTAGGGGCACATCTAGGGGTTCATCTATGGGTTTATCTAGGGGTTCATCTAGGGGTTTATCTAGGGGTTCATCTAGGGGTTTATCTAGGGGTTCATCTATTGGTTTACCTAGAGGTTCATCTAGGGGTTTATTTAGGAGATCATCTAGGTGTTTATCTATTAGTTTATTAGAGGTTTATCTAGGGGTTCATCAAGGTGTTCATTCAGGTGTTTATCTAGGGGTTCCTATAGGGGTTCATTTGTTGGTGAATCTATGGGTTCATCTAGGGGTTTATTTTGGGGTTCATCTATTGGTTTATCCATGAGTTTATCTATGAGTTCATCTAGGAGTTCATCTAGGGGTTCATTTAGGCGTTCATCTAGGATTTCATCTAGGGGTTCATCTAGTGGTTCATCTAGGGATTCATTTAACATATAGGGGTTTATCTAAGGTTCATCAAAGGATTTTTCTAGAGGTTCATCTAGGGTTATATCTATGGGTTCATCTAAGGGTTTATCTATGAGTTTATCTAGTGGTTTATTTAGAGGTTTATCTAGAGGTTTATTTATAGTTTCATTTAGGGGTTCATCTAGGAGATCGTCTAAGTGTTTATCTAGGGGTTTATGTAGTTTTTATCTAGGGTTTGTTGAGATTTATCTAGGGTTTATCTAGGGAATTATCTAAGAGATTTATCTAAGGATTCATCAAGCATCTTGGTGTTTATCTAGGGGTTCATCTAATGACTTTTCTAGGGGTTTATCTAGAGGTTCATCTAGGAGTTTATCTAGAGGTTCATCTAGGGGTTTATTTAGTACTTTATCTAGGAGTTTATCTAGAGGTTCATCTTAGGGTTTATCTAGTGGTTCATGTAGTGGTTTATTTAGGGTTTCATTTAAGGGTCCCCATATAAACCCTTGATAAATCATAGATAAACCCCTTAGATAAGTCCTTGGACGAACCCCTAGATAAACCCTTAAATGAACCCCAAGATGAACCTCAAGATGAACCCATAAATGAACCCTTAGATAAATCTCTCGATAAACCCCTAGATGAACCCCTAGATAAACCCATAGATGAACCCCTAGATAAACCCTTACATGAACCCCTAGATAAACCCATGGATGATCATCTAGAGGTTCATCTAGTGGTTCATCTAAGAGGTTCATCTAGGGGTTTATCTTGAGGTTCATCTAAGGAGTTCATCTAGGAGTTTATCTTGAGGTTCATCAAAGGGTTTATCTAGGGATTCCTCTCAGGGGTTCATCTAGGGGTTTATCTAGAGGTTCATTTAGTGGCTCATCTAGGGATTTATTTAGGGTTTATTGAGGTTTATCTAGGGTTTATCTATAGATTTATTTAGGGTTTAGGGTTTAAGGTTTAGAGTTTAGGATTTAGGGTTCATCTATAGGTTCATCTAACATGTACGAGTTTATCTAGGGGCTCATCTAGTGGTTCATATAAGAGTTCATCTAGGATTTTATCTAAGGTTTATATAAGTGTTTAATGAGGTTTATCTAGGGGTTTATCTTAGGATTTATCATAAGGGTTTATCTAAGGGTTAATCTAGGGGTTCATATAGGGATTCATCAAGCATCTAGGGGTTCATCCAGGTGTTCATCTATTGATTTATCTAAGGGTTTGTCTAGGGCTTCATTTAGGGGTTCGTTTAGGTTTTTATCTAGGTGTTCATGTTGGGGTTTATCTAGGGGTTTATCTAGGAGTTTATCTAGGGTTCATCTAAGAGTTCATCATGGGGTTTCATCTTTGGGGTCCCCCAATAAACCCTAGATTAATCATTGATAAACCCTTGGATGAACCCATAGATAAACCCCTAAAATGAACTCCTAGATGAACCCCTAAATGAACTCATTGAGGAACCCTTAGATGAACTTCTAGAGGAACCCAGATAAAACCCTAGATGCTTGATGAATCTCTAGATGAACCCCTAGATAATCCCCTTAGATAAATCTTTAGATAAACCCCTTAGATAAATCTTTAGATAAAACCCTAGATAAACTTTAACGAATCCTAGATAAAATCTAGTTATTCCCTTAGATGAACTCCTAGATGAACCCCTAAATGAACTCCTAAATAAACCCCTAGATAAAATCATAGGTGATATCTTAGATAAACCCCTTGGACTTCATCTAGGGGTTTATCCAGGTGTTCAACTATAGTTCATCTAGGAGTTCATGTAGGGGTTTATCCAGGGTTCATCAAGTGGGTTCATCTAAGGGTATATCAAGTAGTTCATCTAGAGAGGTTCATCTAGGGGTTCATCTAAGGGTTTACCTAAGAGGTTCATCTAGTTATTTCTCCATGGGTTCATCTAGGAGTTCATCTAAGTATTTATCTGGGGTTTCATCTAGAGGATTATCTAGGAGTTCCTCTAAGAATTTATCTAGGGGTTCATTTAAGGTTTTATCTTGGGGTTCATCTAGGGGTTTATCTAGGAGTTCGTCTAAGCGTTTATCTAAGTGTAATTTAGAGGTTTATCTAGGGGTTCTTATAAAGGTTTATTTAGGGGTTTATCAAGAATTTCTTTTAGGAGGACCCAAATAAACCCTAGATAAACCACTAGATGAAACCATAGATAAAATCCTAGATGATCTCTTAGATAAATGACTAAATGAAGCCTTATATAAACCCCTAGATGAACTCCTATATAAACCCATAGATGCACCCCCAAATAAACCCCCAATGAACCTCTAAATGAATTCCTAGATAAACCTATAGATGAACCCCTAAATATACCCATAGATGAACCCCTAGATAAACCCTCAATGAACCTCTATATGAACAATTAGATAAACCCTAGATAAACCCCTAGATGAATTCCTAAATAAACCACTGGATGCTCATCTAAAGGGTCATCTAGGGGGTTCATCTCTAAGAGTTCATTTAGGGGGTTCATCTAGGTGTTTATCTAGAGGTTTATTTAAGAGTTTATCTAGGGGTTCCTCTAAGGAGTTCATTTAGGGGTTTATCTAGAGGTTCATCTAGGGGTTCTTCTAGGGCTTTATCTAGGGTTCGTTGAGGTTTTTCTAGAGGTTTATTTAAGGATTTATCTAAGGGGCTTATCTAGGGGTTCATTTAGGGGGTCCATCTAGGGATTCATCTTACATCTAGAGGTTTATCTATGAGTTTACCTATGGGTTCATCTAGGGGTTCATTTATGAGTTCATTTAGGGGTTCATTTAGGGGTTCATCTAGGAGTACATCTAGAGGTTTATTTATGGGTTCATTGAGGTTTATCTAAGGATTTATCTAAGGGCTTATTTTGGGGTTCGTCTAGGGATTCATCTAGCATCTCAGAGCTTATCTAGGGGTTCACCAAGGGGTTCATCTAGAGATTCATTGAGGGGTTCATCTAGGGATTCATCTTGTGATTTATCAAGGGGTTTACCTAGGGGTTCATCTATAGGTTTATCTACGGTATCATCTAGCGATGTATCTAGAGGTTCATCTAGGAGCCCCCAAATAAACCATAGATAAATCACAGATAAACCCTTTAGATAAATCCTTAGATGAAATCCTAGATAAACCCCTCAATGAACCCCTAGATGAACCCATAAATAAACCACTAGATGCTAGATGAATCCCTAGATGAACCCCTAGGTAAACCTCTTAGAATAATCTATAGATAAACCCCTAGATAAACTCAAACAAACCTAAGATAAACCCAAGATAAACCCAAGATAAACCCAAGATAAACCCCTATATGAAATCCTAGAGGAACCCCCCAGATAAACCTCTAGATAAAATCCTAGACGATCCCTTAGATAAACCCAATATAAACCCCTATATGAAATCCTAAAGAAACCCCTAGATAAAATCTTAGATGATCCCTTAGATAAACTCCAAGAAGTTCATCTATGGGTTTATCTAGGGTTTCATCTACGGTTTTATCTAGGGGCTCATTAAGGGGATTCCTCTAGGGATTTATCAAGGAGTTTATCAAGATGGGTTCATCTAGGGGTTAATATCGGAGTTTATCTAAGGGGTTCAACTAAGGATTTCTCTAGGGGTTTATATAGGTGTTCGTATAAGGATTTATACAAGGTTTCATCTAGGGGTTTATCTATAAGTTCCTCTAAGGATTTATCTAGGGGTACATCTAGGGGTTTATATAGGGGATCATCTAGGGGTTTATCTAAGGGTTTATTTAGTGATTTATTTAGGGGTATATTTAGGGGCTTATTTAGGGATTTATCTAAGGGTTTATCTAGGGGTTCATCTAGGGGTTTATCTAAAGTTTCATCTAGGGGGCCAAAAGTAAAGCATAGATAAACTATAGATAAACCCCTAGATAAATCCTTAAATAAACCTCAATGAACTCTAGATAATCCCTAAATATAGTCCTAGAAGAAGTTCTAGATGAACCCCTAGATGAACCTCTAGATAAAATCCTAGATGATCCCTTAGATAAACCTCTAATTGAACCCGTAGATGAACCCCTAGATAAACCCCTAAAAGAACTCCCAGATAAACACCCAGATTAACCCCCGAATAAACCTCTCAATGAATCCATAGATTAACCCCCAGGTAAACACCTAGATGAACCCCTAGATAAATCCATAGATGAACCTCTAAATGAACCCCTAGATAAACCCCTCAATGAACCCCTAGTTAAACACTTAAATAAACCCCTAGATAGACCCCCTAAATAAACCCCTAGATGACCCCATATAGGAAACCCTAAATAAACCCATGGATAAACCCATATATGAACCTCTTCGAATTTCTAAATGAACCCCTAAATAAATCTCAATAAACTCCTAGATAAACTCTTAGATAAAACACATTGAACCCATAGATAAATCTGTAGAGGTTCACCTATAGGAACCCATAGATGAACCTCTAAATGAACCCCTAGAAGAACTCCTAGATAAAATTATAGATGAACCCCTAGATAAACACCTATATGAATCCCTAGATGAACTCCTAGATAAACCACTATAGGATTCCTTAGATAAACCCCTATATGAACCCATAGATAAACCCCTATATGAACTCCTAAATGAATCCATAGATGAACCCATATAGGAGTTTATGTAGAAGTTACTCTAAGGGTTCATCTAGGGGTTTATCTAGAGGTTCATCTAGGTCAAGGGGTTTATCGAGGAGTTCATTAAGGGGTTCATCTAGGATTCATTGATGGGTTTATCTAGAGGTTCCTCTAAAGGATTATATATGGGTTCCTCTATGGGTTTCTCTAAGTATTTATTTAGGGGTTCATATAGGTATATCTAAGGGTTTATCTAGACCCATAGATAAACTCCTAGAATAACCTCTAGATAAACCCCTAGATAAACCTCAATGAACCCCCAAATAAACCCCTAGATAAATCCCTAGATAATTTCCATTAGATGAACCCCCTTGATGAACATCTAAGGGATTTTATCAAGGGGTTTATCTAGGGGTTTTATTTAGGGTTTTATCCAGAGCTTCATCAAGGGGTTTATCTAAGGGTTTATTGAGGTTTATCTTGGAATTCATCTAGGGGTTCATTTAGATAAACTCATAAATGGGAACACCTAGATAATCCCCTATAGGAACCCCTAGGTGAACCCCTAGATGAACCCTTAGATGAACCCTTATATGAACACCTAGAGATTCACCAATAAGAAACCCTAGATGAATCTGTAGATGAAACCATAGATAAACCCCTAGATGAACCCCTAGATAAACTCATAGATAAAGCTAGAGGTTCATCTAGGAGTTCAATGAGGGGTTCATATAGGATTGGGTTTATCCATGGGTTTTTCTAGGGATTCATCTAGAGTTTTATCTAGTGGTTTATCTAGGGATTCATCTAAGAGATTTTATCTAGGGGTTCATCCAGGGGTTCATCTAGGGGTTTATCTATTGATTTATCTAGATGAACTCCTAAATGAATCACTAGATGAACCTCTAGATGAACTCCAAGATAAACTTCTAGATAAACCCCTAAATGAACCCCTAGATGAAACCGTCGATAAACTCCTATATGAACCCCTAGATAAACACTTAGATAATTCCTAAATAAACCCCTAGATAAACCCCTAGATAAACCCCCTAGATAAACCCCTAGATGAACCCCTAGATGAGCTCTAGATGAACACCTAGATTAAATCCCTAGATAAGCCCATAGTAGAAAACATGGATAAACCCTAGATGAACCACAAGATAAACCTCGAGATGAATCCCTAGATAAACCCCTAGATGAACCAATAGATAAACCCCTAGATGAAACCCTAAATAAACCCTTAATGAACCCATAGATGTAACACTAGATAAAACCCCTAGAAGAATCCCTATATAAATTCTTAGATGAACCCCAAGATATATCCTAGATGAATCCATAGATGACCCCCTAGATAAACCCAAAATAAACCCCTAGATCAACCCCCAGATTAACTCCTAGATAAATCACCCTTAGATAAACCCTAGATAAACCCCTAAATGAATGCATAGAAAAATACACAGAGGAACCTCTATAGGAACTCCTAGATTATCCCCTAGATGAACTCCTAGATAAACCCATAGATGAAATCCTAGTGGTTTATCTAGGGGTTTATCTCAGGGTTTATCTAGAGGTTTATCTAAGTGTTCATCTATGGATTTATCTCGGGGTTCATCTATGGTTTCATATATTGGTTTATGTAGTGGTTCGTCTATGTGTATATCTAATAGTTTGTCTAGGAGTTTATCTTGATGAACCTCTAGATGAACCCATAGATGAATCTCTATATAAACCCCTAGATAAACCACTCAATTATATTCCCCTATAGGAACCCCTATAGGAATCCCTAGAGAAACCTCTCGATGAATCCCTAGATGAAACCCTAGATGATCTTAGAGGACCCCTTAGATAATCTCATAGATAAACCACTAGATAATTCCAACCCTTAGATAAACCTCACTAGATGAACCCCTAGACGACCTTAGATTAACCCCTGGATTAAACTCTTAGATGAACCATTAGATAAACCCCCAAATGAAATCCCTTAGATGAACCCCTAAATAAACCCCTAGGATCTCTAGATAAACCCTTCAATGAACCTTTAGATAAACCCCTAGATGATCTCCTAGTTAAACCCATAGATTAACTCCTAGCTGAACCGCTAGAGAAACCCCTAGATTAAGTCAAAGATGAACAGATGAATCCTTCAATAAACCCATAGATGAACTTCTAGATAAACTCCTAGATGAACCCCTAGATGAACCCCTAGATACAGCCCTAGATGCACTCCTAGATAAACCCCTAGATAAACCCCTAGATAAACCCTTAGATAAACCCCAAGATAAACCCCAAGATAAACCCATAGATGAACCCCTAGATGAAAACCTAGATAATCCCTTAGATGAACTCCTAGATAAACCTCTAGATAAATCCTCAGAGGAACCCATATAGAAACCTCTAGATGAAATCATATATGAACCCGTAAATAAAGTCGTTGATGAACCCCTAAATATACCCCTAACACTTGATGAACCCCTAGGTGAAACCCAAGATGAACCCCTAGATGAATTTCTAGATAAACACCTACATAAACCCCTAGATAAACTTCTAGATAAACCACTAGATAAACCAGTGGATGAACTCCAAGATAAAAAAGTAGATGAAGTCCAAGATAAATCCTTAGATGAACCCCTAGATAAACACATAGATGAACTCCTATATGAACCCTTAGATAAACCCTAGATTAACTCCTAGATGAACCCCTAGATGAACCCATAGAAGAACCAAAAAAAAAAACCCTAGATGAATCCCTAGATAAACCCTTAGATAAACCATAGATGAATCCTAAATAAACCCCAAGATCCTCTAGATGAACCTCAAGATGAACCTCCCAGATGAACCCCTAGATGAACTCCTAGATGAACGCAGATGAACTCCTAGATAAACCCCTTATATCAGAGTTCATCTAGAGGTTCAACTAAGGGTTCATTAATGAAATTTTATTTGGGGGTTTATCTAGATTTACCAATAGATGAACTCCTAGATTTACCAATAGATGAACCCCTATATAAACACCTAAATAAATTCTTAGAGGAACCCATAGATAAACCCTTAACTGAACCCCTTGATAAACCTCTTAATCAACCACTTAATGAACCCCTAGATAAAACCATATATAAACGCCTCAATGAAACCCCTAGATGAAACTCATAGATACCTAAAAACCATAAGATGAACCCCTACATGAACTCTTAGATGAATACTTTGAGGAACCCCTAAATGAACTATTAGAGGAACCCATAAATGACATTAGATAAACTCTTAGATAAACCCATAGATGAACCCCTATATAAACCCCCAAATAAAATCCCTTAGTTAATCCTCTAAATAAATCTCAATGACCCCCTAAATAAATCTCAAAGACCCTCTAGATAAACCCCTAGATAATCCCCTAGAAAAAATCCTTATAGGAAACACGTGGTAAACCCCTAGGCAAACCCTAGATAAACCCCTAAATAAACCTCTAAATGAAGTTTATCCAGGGGCTTATCTAGAAGTTCAAATGAGGGTGTATCTAGGGGTTCATCTAAGAGTTTTATCTAGGAGTTCATCTGAGGGTATGTTTAGGAGTTTATATATGGGTTCATCTAGAGGTTTATCTAGGGGTTCATTGAGGTTTATTTAAGGGTTCATCTAGGGATTTATCTAGGGGTTCTTCTATGGGTTCATCTAGGGGTTCATTTGGGGGTTCATCTAGGGGTTTATCTATGGGTTCATCTAGGGGTTCGTCTAGGGATTAATCCCTAAACCAATAGATTATCCCTTAGGTGTTAATCTAGGGTTTCATCAAGGGGTTTATCTAGGGGTGCCTCTAGAGGTTTATCCAGGGGTTCATATAGGGATTCATCTAGGAGTTCATCTAGATAAACCACTAGATGAACCCCCAGATGAACTCCTAGTGGTTTATCTAAGGTTTTATCTAATTGTTTATCTAGAAGTTTATCTAGGGGTTCATCTATGGTTTAATCTATTAGTTTATCTAGATTAACCAATAGATGAACCCCTAGATGAAGTCCTAGATAAACCTAGATGAACTCCTATAGGGGTTTAGAGGTTAATCCCTAGAGGAACCCCTAGATGAACCCTTATATGTACCCCTAGATAATCCTCAATGAACCCATAGATGAAATGAACCCCTAGATAAACCCCTATACAAACCACTAGGTGAATCCCTAGATAAACCCTTAGATGAACTCTTAGATAAAACCCAAGATAAACCCCTAGATAAACCTATAGGGATTTATCTAATGGGTCATCTTGGGTTTTATTTAGAGGTTCATCTAGGGGTTGTTATAGGTGTTACTTTAAGGATTTATCTAAAGGTTCATCTAGGGTTTTATATGGGGATTCATCTAGGGGTTCATGGGTTTATCTAAAGATTCCTATATGTATTTCTCTAAGGATTCATCTAGGGTTTCATCAAGATAAACTCGTAGATTTATCTAGGGGATTTATCTAGAGGTTTATCTAGATGAACTTCTAGATGAAACCCTAGATAAACTCATAAATAAACTCCTAGATAAATCCCTAGATAAGTTCATAGATGACACCCTAGATAAACCCCTATAGGAAACCCTAAATAAACCCCTACATAAACCCAAATATAAACCTCTTCGAATATCTAAATGAACTCCTAAATAAATCTCAATAAACTCCGAGATAAAACATAATGAACCCTTAGATAAATCTTTAGAGGTACACCTATAGGAACACCTAGATGAACTCCTATATGAGCCCCTATATGAACCCCTAAATGAACCCCTAGAAGAACTCCTAGATAAATCATTAGAGGAACCCATAGATGAACACCTAGATGAACCCCTAGATAAACCTCTGAATGAACCCCTAGATAAACACCTATATGAACCCCCATATGAAACTTATAGGAATCCTAGATGAACTCCTACATAAACCACTATATGATTCCTTTGATAAACTCCTATATGAACACTTAGATAAACTCATAGATAAACTCCTAGATAAATCCCTAGATGAGCCCTTATAGGAACCCCTAGAAGAACCCCAAGATGAACCCTTAAATAAACCCCTAGATGAACCCCTAGATAAACCTCTTAATGAACACCTAGATAAACCCATAGATGAACCCCTAAATAAAACCCTAGATGAAGCACTACATGAACCCCTTAATGAACGTCTAGATAAACCCCTAGATAAAATCCTACATGAACTCATAGATAAACTCTTAGATAAACTCATAGATGAAACCCTAGATAAATCCTTAAATGAACACCTATCAAATTCCTTAGAGGAACCTCTATAGAAACCTTTAGAAGAACCCCTATATAAACCCCTAGATGAACACTCGATGAACCCCTTCATAAACCCATTAAATAAACCCATAGATAAACTTCTAGATAAACTCCCAAATAAACCCCTAGATGAACACCTAGATTAATCCTTAAAGTGACCCCTAGATAAACCACAAAAACTCATAGATGAACTCCTAGATGAACCCCTATACCCCAGATGAACCTCTATATAAAGCCCAAGATGAGCGCCTAGATGAACCACCAAATAAAGGTATAGATGAACCCCTAGATGAACCCTATATAAATCCTTAGAGGAATCCGTAGATCAACCCCTAGATAAATACCTATATGAAACCCTAGATGCTAGATGAATCCCTAGATGAACCCCTAGATGATCCACCAGATGAACCCCTAGATGATCCCCCAGATGAACCCCTAGTAGATAAACCCCTAAATAAAGCCATAGATGAACCCCAAGATGAACCCACCCAAGATGAAACTCTAGATAAACCCCTTAGATAAATCCTTAAGTAAACTCTTAGATGAACCACTACATAAACCTCTAAATGAATCCTTAGATAAACCTCTAAATGAACCATTAGATAAATCCTTAGAGGAACCCTAAATAAACCCCTAGATGAACTCCTAAATAAACTCCTTGAAGAACCCCTTGATAATACCCTAATGAACTCCTAGATAAACCCCTAACTGAACCCCTAGATGAAATCCCTAGATGAACCCCTAGATAAACCCCTATATGAACTCCTAAATAAACCTCTAGATGAACCCCAAGATGAAATCCTTATAAGAACCCTCAGCGAACCCCCAAATAAACACCTAGATGAATCCTTAGAGGAACCCCTATATAAACACCTAGATTAACCGCAAGATAAATCCTTAGAGGAACCCCATGATGAATTCTTAGATAAACCCTTAGACGTACCCCTAGATAAACTCCTAGATGAAATACCTATAGGAACCCTTAGATGATCCCCTAGATGAATAAATGAACCTTTAAATGAACCCCTAGATGAACTCCTAGATGAACTCCTAGATGAACCCTTAGATGAACTCCTAGATAAAACCCTATAGGAACCCCTAGATGAACCGCTAGATAAATCCCTAGATAAACCCTTGGATGAACCTCTAGATGAACTCCTAAATGAATGCCTAGATGAAAACCTAGGGATTCCTCAAAGTGATTATCTAGGAGTTCATATAGGACCCCTAGATAAACCCCTAAATGAAAACCTAGATAAACTCCTGGATGAACCACTAGATGAATTCCTAGATGAACCCCTAGATGAAAACCTAGATAATCCCTTAGATGAACTCCTAGATAAACCTCTAGATAAATCCTCAGAGGAACCCATATAGAAACCTCTAGATGAAATCATAGATGAACCCGTAAATAAAGTCGTTGATGAACCCCTAGATATACCCCTAACACTTGATGAACCCCTAGGTGAAACCCAAGATGAACCCTTATATGAACCCCTAGATGAAATTCTAGATAAACACCTACATAAACCCCTAGATAAACTTCTAGATAAACCCCTAGATAAACCAGTGGATGAACTCCAAGATAAAAAAGTAGATGAAGTCCAAGATAAATCCCTAGATGAACCCCTAGATAAACACATAGATGAACTCCTATATGAACCCTTAGATAAAACCTAGATTAACTCCTAGATGAACCCCTAGATGAACCCATAGAAGAACCCCTACCTAGATGAATCCCTAGATAAACCCTTAGATAAACCATAGATGAATCCTAAATAAACCCCAAGATCCTCTAGATGAACCTCAAGATGAACCTCCCAGATGAACCCCTAGACGAACTCCTAGATGAACGCAGATGAACTCCTAGATAAACCCCTTATATCAGAGTTCATCTAGAGGTTCAACTAAGGGTTTATTAATGGAATTTTATTTGGGGGTTTATCTAGATTTACAAATAGATGAACTCCTAGATTTACCAATAGATGAACCCCTATATAAACACCTAAATAAATCCTTAGAGGAACCCCTAGATTTTACCCTTAACTGAACCCCTTGATAAACCTCTTAATCAACCACTTAATGAACCCCTAGATAAAACCATATATAAACGCCTCAATGAAACCCCTAGATGAAACTCCTAGATACCTAAAAACCATAAGATGAACCCCTACATGAAGTCTTAGATGAATACTTTGAGGAACCCCTAAATGAACTATTAGAGGAACCCATAAATGACATTAGATAAACTCTTAGATAAACCCATAGATGAACCCCTAGATAAACCCTCAAATAAAATCACTTAGTTAATCCTCTAAATAAATCTCAATGACCCCCTAGATAAATCTCAAAGACCCTCTAGATAAACCCCTAGATAATCCCCTAGAAAAAAATCCTTAGAGGAAACACGTGGTAAACCCCTAGACAAATCCTAGATAAACCCCTAAATAAACCTCTAAATGAACCCCCAAATAAACCCCTAGATGAACCCATAGATATACCCTAGATGATCCCTTAGATAAACCCCTAGATGAAGACCTAGATAAAACCCTTGATGAACCCCCAAATAAACCCCTAGATGAACCTCTAGATAAACCCCTCAATGAACACTAGATAAACCCTTATATAAACCCCTAAATGAACCCCTCGATAAACCTGTAGATGAACCCATATAGGAACCCATAGATGAAACCTAGATAAACTCCTAAATGAACCCATAGATAAACGCCTAGATTAACCTCTAGATAAACCTCAACCCCTAGATAAACCCCTTGGGGTTCATTGAGGTTTATCTAGGGGGTTCATCTAGGGGTTTATCTAGCGTTAATCTAGGGTTTCATTTAGGGGTTTATCCAGGGGTTCATCCAAGAGATTTTATTTGGGGGGCTTATTTACTGGTTTATCTAGGAGTTTATCTAAGGTCATCTAGGGGATAATTTAGGGATTAAGTTTATCTTGGGGTAACTTTATGGGTTTATCTAGAAATTCATCTAGGATTCATCTATGAGTTTATTTAACGGTTTATCTATGAGCTTATCTAGTAGTTCAACTAGGGGTTTATCTAGAGGTTCATCTTGGGGTTTCTATAGATTCATCTAAGAGTTTATCTAAGGGTTCATATAGAAGTTCAACTAGGCTTTCATCTAGAGTTCATCTACTTATTCATCTAGTGGTTCATCTAGGTGTTTATATATGGGTTTCTGTAAGTATTTATCTAGGTGTTCATTTAGGGTTTCATTTTGAGCTTCATCTAGGAGTTAATCTAAGGGTTCATCTAAAAGTTTATCTAAGGGTTTCTCTATGGGTTCATCTAGGGGGAGGGGGTTCATCTATATGTCCATCTAGGGTTGATGAACCCCTGGAATAACTAATTGGTGAATCCCTAGAGAAACCCCTTGATCCTATAAATGAACCTCTAGATAAACCCCTTGATGAAACTCTAGATGAACTCCTAGATAAACCTCTAGATAAATCAATAGAGGAACTCTTAGATGAACCCCTAGATAAACCCCTATAGGATTGACTAGATAAACCCATAGATGAACTCCTAGATGAACCCCTAGATAAATCCCTAGATTAACCCAACCCCTTAGATAAATCCTCAGAGGAACCCCTACATGAATCCATAGATGAACCCATAGATAAACCCTTAGATAAAACCCTAGATAAATTCTATATGAACCCTATAGATAAATACCTAGATAAACGCCGAGATGAAATCATAAGTGAACCCATAAATAAACCAATAGATGAGCCCATAAATATACCCCTAAATAAACATCTAAATAAACTCCTTGATAAACTCCTAAATAAATCACTCAATGAACCCCTAGCCAAACCCTAGATGATCCCTTACATAAATCACTAGATAAATCCCAAGATGAACCCCTAGATAAACCCCCTACCCCTAGATAAACCCCCCTAGATGAACCTCTAAATGACCTTAGATAAAATCCTAGATAAACCCCATTATATGAACCCCTAGATGATCCTCTAGATGAACCCCTAGATGAACCTTTAGATAAACCCAACCCATAGATAAACCACCCAAGATGGACCCATATATAAACTTAGATAAACTCCTAGATAAACCCCTAAATAAACAACCAAATAAAATCCGTTAGATGAATCGCTAGATGAACCCCAAGACTAACCCCTTGATAAATCCATAGGTAAACCTTTAGATGAACTCCTAGATGAACCCCTAGATGAACCCTAGATAAACTAATAGATAAACCCCTAGATGAACGCCTAAATAAACCCCTAGATATACCACTGGATGAACCCCTTGATGAATTAAACCTATGTAATCCCCTAGATCCTCTAAATGAACCTCTTGATGAACCCCATAGATGAACCCCTAGATGAACTTCTAGATAAACCCCTTATATTGGTGTTCATCTATGGATTCAACTAGGGGTTCATTTAAGGGATTTTATTTTGGGGTTTATCTAGATGAACTAATATATGAACTCATAGATTAACCAATATATGAACTCCTAGATAAATTAGAGAACCCCTAGATAAACCTTTAAATAAATCCAGAGAGGAACCACTATAGGAACCCCTATATAAACTCCTAACCGAACTCTTGATAAACCCCTAGATATACTCCTCAGAAACCCTAGATAAAACCCTAGATAAATGCCTCAAAGAAACCCCTAGATAAATCCCTAGATGAACCCCATAGATAAACACCTAAACAAACCCTTAGATGAACCCCTAGAGGAACCCTTAGATGAATCTTTTAAGAAACACCTATTGTGAGGACCCTGACCACATCCTGGCGCACCAACGCTGGTTTCGTCTCAGACCCTCATCAAAGACTGCAGTCCATGCCACTCCAACCCCTCTCCACGCCTATTCAGTCACGACGGCTTATTGGAGACCGCAACCTCCCTTTGATGAGAAGTGATTCAGTTAAGCGCCCCTACGGGGACTTCAGAACTACTCCCATCTGAGCACGCTTAACTAAAGAGTTCTTTCATTTCTGATCACCATTTGAGCTCAAATGGTGATGAGAAGTGAAAGAACTCTATAGTTAAGCGTGCTCGGATGAGAGTAGTTTCGGGATGGATGACCTCCTGGGAAGTACCCGTAGGGGCGCTTAACTGAATCACTTATCATCTAAGGGAGGTTGCGGTCTCCAACAACCTGCCATGGCCGAATAGGCGCGAAGAGGGGTTGGGGTCGCACAGACTGCAATCCTTGTTGAGGGCCTGTGACAAAATCAGCGCTGGTGCGCCAGGCTGTGGTCAGGGTCCTCACACCTATAATAACACCTATAAGAACCCATAAATGAAATCCTTGATGAACCCCTAAATGACCTTAGAAAAACTCCTAGATGAATCCCTATATAAACCCCCCAAATAAAATCCATTAGTCGATCCCCTAGATAAACCCATATAGTTACCACTAGATTATCCTTCTTAGATGAACCCTTTGATGACCTTAGATAAACTCCTCGATAAACCCCCAGATGAACCCCTAGATAAACCCTCAAATAAATTCCCTTAGATGAACCCTAGATAAACCTCAACGACCCTCTAGATAAACCCACAGATGAACTCCTAGATGAACCCCTAGAAAAATCTTTAGAGGAAACCCAGGATAAACCCCTAGACAAACCCTAGATAAAATCCCATAGATGAACCCTAGATGAATCCCAAGATAAACCCCTAAATAAACCCCTAGATAAACCCTATATAATCCCTCAGATAAACCATTAGATGAACCCCAAGATGAACCCCCAAATAAACCCAAGATGAACCCCTTGGTAGACCCCTCAATGAACCTTTAGATAACCATTAGATAAACCCCCAGATGAACATTTAGATGAACCCCTAGAGAAACCCCTAGATGCCATAGATAAACTTCTAAATAAACCACTAGATGAACCCCTAGATAAGCCCATTGATGAACCTATAGAGGAACCCCTAGATGAAACCTAGATAAACCCCTAGATGAACTTCTAGATAATCCCATAGATAAACACGAATCCCTCGACAAACCCCTAAGGGTTCATTGAGGTGTATATAGGGTTCATCTATGAGTTTATATAGGTGTTCATGTAGTGGTTCATCTGGGGTTCCTATAGGGGTTTCTCTAAGTATTTATTAAGGTGTTCATCTAGGGTTTCATCTAGGGGTTCATCTATCAGTTCATCAAAGGGTTCATCTAGGGGTTTCCCTAGATTAACCTATAGAATCCTTAGATAAAACCCTAGATTCCATATATGAACTTCTAGATAAACCCCTAGATGAAATCCTAGAGAAAACCCTAGATAAACCCTTATATGAACCCCTAAATAAACCCTTAGATGAACCCATAGATAAACCCATATGTGAACCCCTAAATTGGATGAAGCCCTAAATAAATCCTTAGAGGAACCCCAACAGGAAACCAGATGAACACCTAAAGGAACCCCTATAAGAACCCCTAAATAAACCCCTAGATGAACCCCTAGAGGTTTATCTAGGCGTTAATCTAGGAGTTTATCTAAGGGTTCATCTAGGGGTTCATCTAGGGGTTTATCTAGAAGTTCATCTAGGGGTTTACCTAGAAGTTTACCAAGATAAACCCCTAGATGGACTCTTAGATAAACCCCCTAGATAAACTCATTGAACTCATAGATAAACCCATAGATGAACTAATAGATAAATCTTAATGAACCTATATAAAAATCCTTATTGGAAACCCTAGATGAACCCCCTAGATGAACTCCTAGATGAACCCCTAGATACACCCCTAAATGAACCCATAGATGAACTCATATATGAAAACCTTAGATAAACTCCTAGATGAACCCCTAGATAAACCCATAGATGAACCCATATGTTTATCTAGATGTTAATGTATGTGTTCGTCTAAGGGATCATCTAGGGTTCATATTGGGGTTTATCTAGGGTTTTATCTCAGGGTTCATCTAGAAGTTTATCTAGGGGTTCATCCAGAGGTTTATCTAGGAGTTTATCTAGGAATTCATCTAGGGGTTTATCTAGGGGGATTATCTAGGGGTTTATCTAGGGGGTTTATCTAGGGGTTTATCTAGGGTTCATCTAGGGGTTTATTTAGGGGTTCATCTAGGAGTTTATTTAGGGGTTCATCTAGGAGTTTATTTAATGGTTCTTCTAGAGGTTTATCTAGGGGTTCATCTAGGTGTTTATTTAGGAGTTTATCTATGAGTTCATCTAAGAGTTCATCTAGGGGTTCATATAGAGGTTTATCTAAAGGTTCATCTAGGAGTTTATCAAGGAGTTTATATATGAGTTCACCTAGGAGTTTATCTATGAGTTTATCTAGGGGTTCATCTAAGGGTTTATCTAGCAGTTCATTGAGGGTTATCTAAGGTATTATCTATGGGTTAATCTAGAGGTTTATCTAGGGGTTAATTTAGGTATTTATTTAGGGGTTCATTTAGGGTTTTATCTATGAGTTTATTTTTGGGTTTATTTAGGAGTTCCTACAGGGGTTCATCTATGGGTTCATTGAGGTTTATCTAGGGGCTTTATCTAGGAGTTCATCTAGAGGTTTATCTAGGGTTTCTTCTAGGGGTTTATCTAAGTATAAAATCTCAAGATAAACTCCTAGATGAACCCCTAGATAAACCTCTAGATGAACTCCTAGATGAACCCCTAAATTAACCCCTAGATAAACCTCCCGATGAACCACTAGATGAACCCCTAAATGAACCCCTAGATAATCCCCTAGATGAACTCCTAGATAAAGTCCTAGATGAACCCAGATAAACCCCTAGATGAACGTCTAGATGAACTCATAGATAAAGCCCTAGATGAACCCATTAATAAACCTTTAAATCTTCCCCTAGGTGAACCTCTTGGTGAACACCTAGATGAACCCCATAGATAAACCACTAGTAAACCTCAGCAAACCCATAGGTAAACCCCTAAATAAGCCTAGATGAACCCCTATATAAACCTCTAGATGAACAACTCAATGAACCTCTAGATAAACCCTAGAGGAACCCCTAGATAAACCCTTAGATAAATCGTAGATGAAGCCCTAGTTGAATCATAGATGAACCTCTAAGTAAACCCATAGATAATTTGCTAGATTAACCCTTAATTAAATCTAGGAGTTTATCTAGGGGTTCATCGACGGGTTTATTAAGGGTTTCATCCCTAGATGAACTCCTGGATGAACCCGTAGATAAACTCCTAGATAAACTCCTAGATAAACCCCTAGGAGTTCATCCGGGGATTCATACAGGGGTTTATCTAGGCTTTCTCTATGGGTTCATTGAGGTTTATCTATGAGATTATATAGGGGTTCATTGATAAAATCCTAGATAAATCTCTAGGAGTTCATCAAGGGGTTCATTTATGGCTTTATCTAAGGGATTCATCTAGGGGTTTATCTAGGAGTTCATCTATGGGTTCATCTATTTTTCTAGGAGTTCATTTAGGGGTTTATCTATGGATTCATCTAGGAGTTTATTTAGGAGATTATCTAGAGGTTTATCTAGATATTCATATTTCAGTTTATCTAGGGGTACATCCAGTGGGTTCATCTAGGCGTTCATCTAGGGGGTTTATCTTGGGGTTTATCTAGCGGCTAATCTAGAGGTTTATCTAGGGGTTCATCTAGGGGTTTATCTATGAGGTTCATCTAGGAGTTTATCTAGAGGTTCATTGAGGGTTATCTAAGGTTTAATCTAGGGGTTAACCTAGGTATTTATCTAGGGGTTTATTTAGGGGTTTATCTAGGGGTTCATTGAGGAGTTCATCTAGGAGTTCATTGGGGGGTTCATCAGGGGTTCATTGAGGGGTTCATCTAGCAGTTCATCTGGTGGTTTATCTAGGGGTTTATCTAGGGGTTCATCTAGGGATTCATCCAGGGATTCATCTAGGGGTTTATTGAGGGGTTCATCTATGCGTTTATCCACGGGTTCATCTAGGGGTTTATCTAGGGGTTTAATGGTTCATCTAGGTCTTTATCTAGGATGTTCATCTGGGGGTTCATCTATGATTTCATCTAGAGGTTTATCAATGGTTTATCTAGTGATTTATCTAGGAGTTTATCTAGTGATTCATCTAAGAGATTCTATCTAGGGTTTATCTAGGAGTACATTTAAGGTTCATTTAGGAGTTTAACTAAGGGTTCATCTAGGGTTTCTTCTAAGGATTTATCTAAGGGTTCATCTTGTGGTTCATATAGGGGTTCATTGAGATTTATCTAGGGGTTTAATTTAAGGGTTCCTCTAAGGATTAATATAGGTGTTAATCTAGGGTTTGATCAGGGGGTTCATCTAGGGGTTTATCTCGGGGTTCATTGAGGGGTTTATCTAGAGGTTTATTTGGGTTTCATCTAAGGGTTTACCTAGAGGTTTATCTAGTTGTTCATCTAGAGGTTTGTCTAGGGTTTTATTTAAGAGTTTATCTAAGGGTTTAAGAGTTCATCTAGAGGTATATCTAGGGATTCATCTAGGGGTTCATCTAGGGGGTTGATGTTGGGGTTATATTGGTGTTCCTCTAAGGATTTATCTAGGGGTTCATATAAGGCTTCATATAGAGGGTTCATCTTGGGGTTTATCTAAGAGTTCATCTAGGAGTTCATCTAGGGGGTTCATCTAAGGGATTTTATCTAGGGGTTTATCCAGGAGTTCATCTAAGGGTTCATCTTGGAGTTCATCTAAGGGTTCCTCGAAAGATTTATCTTGGGGTTCATCTAGGGGTTCATTGTGGTTAATTTTGAGGTTTATATAGGGTTTATGATGTGTTCATCTAGGGTTTAGGGTTTAGGGTTGGACTCCTTTCACTCAGCTTGGCCAACCTTTTTGCGAACTCCGGGTTGGACTCCTCTCCCTCAATTTCTTCCGCCGCCCTTTCCATCAATTCTTCGAAGGATAGGGGGGGGGGGGGGGTCTTCCGCTTTAAGCTCATCTTGAAGAACCCCTCCCACATCCCCACTATGAAGGCAAGCTGGAGGGTGAACCCGGGCACCTCCTGGATGAGTAGGACCTCTTCATGGAACTGTCAACGTAGCGAGCCAGTGACTCTCTTGGCTCTTGCTTAATATTGAATAAGAGTGCCTCAACATCCTTCTTCCTCTTCTTCGATGTCGAAAAGCGCAATAGAAAACCCCGACGCAGAGCCTCGAAGGCACAGATAGACCCCACGAGGAGCTGGTGGAAACAGGAACCAGACCCTCGCCTTCTCCTTCAGGGTGGTGGAAAAGAGTTGGCACTTGAAGGCATCTGACATAGGTCTGATAGAGACCATGTTCTCGAATCACTGTAGGTGCAGGGCTGAGTCATCCTTGCTGGAGTAGTAAGACATCTCCGGTCCCCTGAACCCCTATGGAAATGGGGCAGAGAGGATCAACTCACAAAAGGGACTTCCCTCCCCGGCTTGGCGAGTGGTTCATTCTCACAGAGTCGGCTCGCGGCCCTCCGCACTTGGCGGGCTACTGAATAGCTGCCACCCGGGGAGGTCTCTCCCATTCGCCTCTGCTCGACCCCCTTTGGGGCGGGGCGAGTGAGGGCCGGATGCCTCCCCACTTGCCCCCCTTTGGGGCTGGGCGAGTGGGGGACAGATTCCTGCCCTCTCGCCCCCCTTTTGAGGCCGGGCGAGTGGGGGCCGGATGCCTCCCCACTCGCCTCCGTCGGCACCTCCTTCCCGGGTTGCCGTCCGGGAGCGCACTCGCCTATTTGCGGGGGCGGGGCCACCGGGACTTCCGGTGTCTCACACTCACCCCTCATGGCGAAAGCCAACTGTAAGGTCTGTAGGACCTCCCGCTTGAAGTCTTCGAACATTTCCATCGTCACCTCTCTCGCGGGTGGCTGCGAGTGGCCCTGGTCAGATCCATCTCCTCCACCTCCAGCCATGGAGCTCAGCTTAAGATTTTCTATGCTGGTCACTCTCCATGCTCAACGCACCATAAATATTGAAACCAATACTTGGTCTCTTGTGGAGCTCGGGCCCCCCAAAAAGGGGGGTGACCTCACACTTACTTCTCTCAAGGGAGAACGCTAGACTAAAAGATGAAGGACCTAGGAACAAGACTAAGGGCTCAGCGAGGAGGTCCCACCACACACCCGGAAGGTCTTAGAGAGCTTCCACTCCCAAGCCAATGCCGAGCTTGGGCACCTTTGGAGCCACTCTTCTCCCACCAAAGAAACCTAGGGAGAGAGTAGCCAAAAGTGAAGTCCCCCCAAAAGGTGCCCCTTGGTCCTATTTATAGATTTCCGAGCTTGGTTTGCCAATAACCAGAATCTGGCCTAAGAGATTACCACAATACCCCCAGATTTGGCCTTCCAACACCCAAATCCCGCCATTCTGAGATGCTAAATGCAGACCCCTTTGGGGCTGGGCGAGTAGGGGCTGGATGCCTCCCCACTCGCCCCCTTGGAGTTGGGCGAGTGGGGGCATGCTGCCTCCCTACTCTCCCCCTTGGAGCTGGGCGAGTGGGGGCAGGCTGCCTCCCCACTCACCCCCTTGGAGCTGAGCGAGTGGGGGCAGGCCGCCTCCTCACTCCCCCTTGGAGCTGGGCGAGTGGGGGCAGGCCACCTCCCCACTCCTCCCTTGGAGCTAGGAGAGCGGGGGCAGGCCGCCTCCCCACTTCGCCCTTTAGAGCCGGGCGAGTGGGGGCAGGTCGCCTCATCACTCTGCCCTCTGGAGCAGGGCGAGTGGGGGCATGCCGCCTGCCCACTCTACCCTCTGGAGCTGGGCGAGTGGGGGCAGGCCGCCTCCTCACTCGCCCCTTTTGGAGTTGGGCGAGTGGGGGCAGACCGCCTCCCCACCCGCCCCTTGGAGCTGGGCGAGTGGGGGCAGGTCGCCTCCCCACTCCGCCCCTTCTTTGGTCTCACCCTTGGAAAGCATGATCCGCGCTCCTCGGACTTGAGCCCACCCAAAAGCTCTCCCGTCCCTCTTGCCTGGGGGGGGGGGGGGGGCTTCCTAAAACTATTGGGCCAAATGACATCTTCGGCCCCGAGGACCCACTCGGCGAATACTGGGTTGTACACTAGATAAACCCCAATATAAACCCCTAGATAAACCCTAGATGGACCTCTATATAAACCCCTAGATAAGCCCCTAGATAAGCCCCTAGATAAGCCTCTAGATATACCCCTAGATAAACCCTTAGATAAACCTATAAACCCCTAGATAAACCTATAAACCCCTAGAAAAATCCCTAGATGAATCCCCAGATAAAACCGTAGATAAATCCTTAGATAAATACCTACATAAATATATAGATAAACCCCTAGATAAACCCGTAGATAAACCCCTAGTTAAATCTATGATAAACCCTTAGATAAATCCCTTGATAAACCCCTAGATAAACACATAGATAAACTCCTAAATATACCTCTAGATAAAACCCTAGATAAACCCTAAATTTACCCCTAGATAAACCCTAGATTTACCACTAAATAAACCCCTAGATAAACCCGTATATAAAACAATAGATAAACTCTTAGATAAACCCTTGATAAACCCATAAACCCCTAGATAAACCCCTAGATGAACCCCTAGATAAACTCCTAGATAAACCCCTAGATAAAAACCTAAATAATTCTATAAATAAACCCATAGACAAACCCCTAGATAAACCCCTAGATATACTCCAAATTAAATCTGTGATAAACCCTTAGATAAACCACTAGATAAATTCATATATAAACCCTAAACCCTAGATTTAACCATAGTTTTACCCAAAGATAACCCCCAAGATTTACCCTTAGATTTACCACAAAATTTATGCCTAGATTTACCACTAGAAATATCTCTAAATTTACCCCTAGATAAATCCTCAAATAAACCCTTAAATAAAACCTCTAGATAAACTTCTACATAAACCCGGAGATAAACCTCTAGATAAACTCCTAGATAAACCCTAGATAAACCTAGATAAAACCCTAGATAATATCCTAGTTAAACTCATGGTAAACCCTTAGATAAGCCCATAGATAAACCCCTAAAAAATGCCTAGATAAACCCCTAGTTAAACCCATTATAAACCCACAGATAAACTCACAAATAAACCCGTAAATAAACCCCTAGATAAACCCCCATATAAATACCTAGATAAACCCTTAAATGAACCCATAGACAAACCCCTAGATAAACCCCTAGTTAAATATGTGATAAACCCTTATATAAACCTCTAGATAAACCACTAAATAAACCTATAGATATCCTCTTAGATAAACCCCTGGATAAACCCATAGATAAATCCACAGAAAACCCCTAGATAAACACCTAAATTAACCTCTAGTAAACCCCTAGATAAACTCCTAGTTAAACCTGTGATAAACCCCTAGATATACCTATGGATAAACCCTTGGATAAACCCTTGGATAAACCCCTAGACAAACCATAAATAAACACCTAGATAAACCCCTGGATAAACCCCTGGATAAACCCCAAAATAAACTCCTAGATAAACCCCTAGAAAATCCCTTAGATAATCGCCTAAATAAACCCCTTGATAAATCTCTTGATTAACCCCTAGATAAACCCCAAGATAAATTTCTAGACAAACCTCTTGATAAACCCCTAGATAAACCCTTAGATAAACCCCTAGATAAATCCTTAGATAAACCCCTTGATAAACCTCTTGATTAACCTTTAGATAAACCCCTAGAAAATCCCCTAGATAAACCTCTAGATAAACCCCTGGATAAACCCACATATAAACCCCTAAATAAACCCGAAGATAAACTCCTAGAGAAACCCCTAGATAAACCTCAAGATAAACACCTAGATTATCCCCTAGTTAAACTCGAGATAAATCCCTAGATAAACTCTTAGATAACCCCTAGATAAAATTGTAGATAAACCACTAGATAAACTCCTATATAAACCCTTAGATAAATCCCTAAATAAACCCTTAGACAAACCCATAAATGAACACCTAGATAAACCTCTAGATGAAACCCTAGATAAACACCTAGATAAACCCCTAAATAAAATACTAGATAAACCCTAGATAACCACTAGATAATCCTCTAGAAACCCCCTAGATAAACCCCTAGGTAAATCTTTAGATAAACCCCTAGATAAATCCGTAGATAAACCCCTAGATAATCTCCTAGATAAACCCAGAGATAAACCCTTAGATTTAACCCAAAGTAAACCCCTAGATTTAACTATAGTTTTATCTCAAGATAAATCCAAAGATTTACCCTAGATTTACTCATAAATTTATGCCTAGATTTACCCCTAGAATTATCCTTAGATTTAGCCCTAGATAAATCCTCAACTAAACTGCTAGAGGATATTTCTAGATAAACTCCTAGATAAACCCTTAGATAAACCCCTAGATAAACTCCTAGATAAATCCCTATATAATAAACCCCTAGATAAATCTATAGATAAACCCCTAGATAATATCCTAGTTAAACCTATAATAAACCCTTAGATAAGCCCATAGATAACCCATAGATAAACCCCAAGTTAAACTCGTGATAAAATCCAAGATAAGCTCACATATAAACCCCTAAATAAAACCCTACATAAATCCCTATATAAATCTCTAGATAAACCCCTAGATAAAGCCCTTGATAAACTCATAGATAAAACCCTAGATAAACCCCTAGATAAATCCCTAGATAAACCATAGATAAACCTCTAGATAAACCTCTAGATAAAAACTAGATAAACTCCTAAGAAATCCCTAGATATAACCACTGTTTTATCTTGAGATAAATCCCAAGACTTACCCCTGGATTTACACATAAATTTATGCCTACATTTACCCCTAAATTTATCCCAAGATTTACCCGTAGGTAAAACCTTAAATAAATCCCTAGATAAAACCTCTAGATAAACCCCTAGATAAACCCCAAAATATACTCATAGATAAACCCCTATATAAACCCCTAGATAAACCCCTAGATAAACCTCTAGAATAACCACTAGACAAACTCCTAGATAAACCCTTAGATAAACACCTAAATAAATATATAGATAAACCCCTAGATAAACCCCTAGACAATCCCCTAAATAAACCCCTTGTTAAATCTGTGATAAACTCTTAGATAAACCCCTAAATAAACCCCCAGACAATCTCCTAAATAAACCCTTAGATAAACCCTTAGATAAACCCCTAGATAAACCCCTATTTAAACCCCTATTTAAACCCCCAAATAAATCCTAGATAAACCCCTAGATAATCCTCTAGAAAAACCCCAAGATAAACCTCTAGATAAACTCCTAGATAAACCCTTGAATAAACCTCTAGATAAAGTCTTTGATAAACTCATAGATAAACTCCTAGATATACCACAAGACAATCCCTTAGATATTACCATATATAAATCCCTAGATACTCCCCTATATAAACCCCTAGATAACCTATAAATAAACCCCTAGATAAACCCCTAAATAAACCCCTATATAAACTCCCAGATAAACTCCAAAATAAATCACTAAATAAACCCATAGATAAACCCCTAGAGAAACCCATAGATAAATTGATAGATAAACCCCCATATAATTTGATATATAAACCCCTAGATAAACCAATTGATAAACTCTAAGTTAAACCCATGATAAACCCCTAGATATACCCATAGATAAACACGAGGATAAACCCCTGGATAAATCCCTAGATAAACCCTTAGATAAACCCCTAGATAGACCCATAGATAAACCCCTAGATAAACCCCTAGATAAACCCCTAGATAAACCCCTAAATAACCCCCTCAAAAAATCCCCTAGATAAACCCCTAGACAAACCCCTAAATAAGCCCCTAGATAATCCCCTAATAATCCCCTAGATTAGCCCCTAGATAAACCTCTAGAGGAACACCTAGATAAACCACTAGATAAGTCCCTAGATAAACCCCTAGATAAACTCCTAGGTAAACTCATAGATAAACCAAAAAACCCCTAGATGAACCCCCTAGATAAACTCCTAGATAAACACCTAAGTAAACCCTAGATGAACCTCCTAGATAACCCCTAGATGAACCCCCTAGATAAACTCCTAGAAAAATCACTAGATAAACTCCCCCTAGATAAACCTCTAGATAAACTCATAGTTAAATTTGTGATAAACCCTTAGATAATCACATAGATAAACTCATAGATAAACTCCTAGATAAACCCCTACATAAACCCCTAGATAAACCCCTAGATAAACCCCTTGACAAACTCCTAAATAAATCCCTCGATAAACCCCTAGAAAAAACCCTAGATAAACACCTAGATAAACCACTAGATAAAATCCTAGATAAACCCATAGATAAACCCCTAGATAAGTTCCTAAATTAAACACTACATAAACCCCTTGATAAACCCCTTGATAAACTCCTAGATAAACCTATAGATAAACTCTTAGATAAACCCCTGGATAAACCCCTAAATAAATCCATGGATAAACCCACAGAAAAACCCATAAATAAATCCTTAAATAAACCCTACATAAACACCTAAATAAACCCATAGGTAAACCCTAAGATAAACCCCTAAATAAACCCCTAGATAAACCCCTATATAAACCCATAGATAAACCCCTAGATATACTCCTACATAAACCTCTTGATAAACTCCTAGATAAACACCTAGATAAACCTATGTACCCCTAGATTAATCCCTAGTTGAACCCTTAGATAAACTCAAAGATAAACACCTAGATAAATGCCTAAATAAATCTATAGATAAACCCTTAGACAAACATCTAGATAATCTGCTAGATAAACCCCTAGTTAAATCTGTGATAAACCCTTAGATAAATCCCAAGATAAACCCTTTGATAAACCCTTAGAACTACTAAATAAACCTCTAGATAAATCCCAAGATAAAGCCCTATATTTATCCCTATATATACCCCTAGATAAATCCATAGATAAACCCATAGATAAACCCTTAGATAAACCCTTAGATAAACCCCTACAAAAACCCTAAATAAACTCCTAGATAAACACCTAGATAAACCCATACACCCATAGATAAACCCATAGATGAACTCCTAGATAAACTCCTAGATAAACCCCTAGATAAACACCTAAAAAATCGATAGATAAACCCTAAACCCTAGATAAACCTCTAGATAAATCACTAGATAAACCCCCAGATAAATCCCTACTTAAATCTGTGATAAACCCTTAGATAAACCCCTATATAAACCTCTAGATAAACTCCTAGATAAATCCTTAGATAAACCCATAGATAAATCCCTAGATAAACCCCTGAATAAACCCATAGATAAACCCCTAGATAAACTCTAGATAAACACCTAAATAAACCACTAGAAAACCTCTAGATAAACCCCTAGATAAACTCCTAGTTAAGCTCGTGTTAAACCCCTAAATATACCTATAGATAAACCCCAAGATAAACCCATGGATACACCCCTAGATAAACCCCTAGATAAACCCCTAAATAAACCCTTAGATAAACCCCTGAATAAACCCATAAATAAACTCCTAGATAAACCCATAGAAAATCCCCTAGATAATCTCCTAAATAAACCCATCGATAAACCTCTTGATAAACCCCTAGATAAACTCCTATAAAAACTCATAGATAAACCCCTAGATAAATCCATAGATAAACTCCAAGATAAACTCCTAGATAAACCCCTAGATAAACTCTTGAATAAACCCCTGGATAAACCCCTCGATAAACCCCCAGAAAACCCCTTAATAAACTCCTAAATAAACCCCTAGATAAACATCTAGATAAACCCCAAGATAATCTCTTAGATAAACTCTTAGATAAATCCTCTAGATAAAATCCTAGATAAACCCTTAGATAAGCTCCTAGATAATCCCTAAGATAATCCCCTTGATAAACCCCTAGATAAACCTCTAAATAAACCCCTAAATAAACCCCTAGATAAACCCATAGACAAAACCCCAAGATAAATTGCTAGATAAACACCTAGATAAACCCATAAACCCCTAGATAAACTCCTAAATAAACCCCTAGATAAACACCAGATAATCCCTTAGATCAACCCCTAGACAAACCCCTAGATAAAGTCCTAATTAAATCTGGGATAAACTCTTAGATAAACCGCTAGATAAGCCCCTATATAAACTCCTAAATAAACCCCTAGATAAACCTCTAGATAAAACCCTAGATAAACACCTAGATAAACCCCTCGATAAACACTTAGATAAACCCTTAGATAAACTCTTAGATAAATTCATAAATAAACCACTAGATAAACCCATAGATAAACCTTTTGTAATCCCCTAGAAAATCCCCTAGATAATCCCTGAGATAAACCCCTAGATAAACCTCTACATAAACTCCTAGATAAACCCCTGGATAAACCTCTAGATAAACCCCCAGATAAACCCCTAGATAAACCAATAAACCCCTAGATAAACCCTTAGATGAACCCCTTGTTAAACTATTAAATAAATCCATAGATAAACACCTACATAAATCTATAGATAAACCCTTAGATAAACCCCTAGATAAACTCCAAGATAAACCACTAGACAAACCCCTAGATAAACCCCTAAATAAACCTCTAGATAAACTCCTAGATAAACCCCTAGATAAAACCTTAGATAAACTACTACATAAACCCTTAGATAAACCCCTAGATAAACCAAAGATAAACCCCCAAATAAACACTTGTTAAATACCTAAATAAACCCTTATGTAAACCCTTAGATAAAACCCTAAATAAACCCCTAGATAAACCCCTATATAAACCCCTTAAATAAACCCTCTGATAAACCCCAAGATATACCCCTAGACAAACCCTTAGATATTACCCTATATAAACCCCTAGATAAATCTATAGATAAACCCAAAGATAACCATAAATAAACCCCTAGATAAACTCCTAGATAAACCCCTAAATAAACACCTAGATAAACCCCTAAATAAACCACTAGAGAAACCCCTAGAGAAACCCCTAGTTAAACCCCTAGATAAATTGATAGATAAACCCCTAGATAAAATGATTTATAAACCCATAGATAAACCCTTATATAAACTCATAGTTAAACCTGTGATAAACCCCTAAATATACCCATAGATAAATTCCAAGATAAACCTATAGATAACCCTTAGATAAACCCTAGATAAACCCCTGGATAAACCCCTAGATAAACTCCTAGATAAACCCCTAGATAAATCCCTAGATAAAATACTAGATAAACCCCTAGATAAACTCCTAGATAAGCCCCCTAAATAAACCCTTAGATAAACCCCTAGATAAGCCCCTATATAACCCCCTAGATAATCCCCTAGATAAACCTCAAGATGAACCCCTAGATAAACCACTAGATAAACCTCAAGATAAACCCATGGATAAACACCTAGATAAACTCCTAGATAAACCCCTAGATAAACCCATAAACCCCTAGATGAACCCCTCGATAACCTCCTAGATAAACCCCTGGATAAACTACTAAGTAGATTTATAGATAAACCAATAGTTAAACTCATAAATAAACTCCTAGATAAACCCCTAAATAAACTCTTAGTTAAATTTGTAATAAACCCTTAGATAAACCCATAGATAAACCCCTAGACAAATCCCTAAATAAACCCTAGATAAACTAAATAAACCCCTAGATAAACCCCTAGATGAACACCTAGATAAACTCCTAGACAAACCCTTAGATAAACCCTTAGATAAATTCCTAAATTATCCACTAGATAAACCCCTAGATAAATCCGTTGATTAACCCCTAGATAATCCTTAGATAAATGCCTAGATAAACCTCTAGATAAACACCTACATAAACCCATGGATAAACCCCTAGATAAACCCCTACATAAACCCATAAATAAACCCATAGATAAACTTATATATAAACCCTACATAAACACCTAAATAAACCTCTAGATAAACCCCTATATAAACCCGTAGATAAACCCTAGATAAACCCCTATATAAACCCATAGATAAGCCCTTTGATAAGCCCCTAGATATACCACTAGATAAACTCCTAGATAAACCTCTAGATAAACCTATAAACCCCTAGATAAACCTATAAACCCTAGATAAATCTCTAGATGAACCCCCAGATAAAATCCTAGATAAACTCCTAGATAAACACTTAAATAAATCTATAGATAAACCCTTATTTAAACTCCTAGAAAAAACCTAGATAATATCCTAGTTAAACTCATGGTAAACCCTTAGATAAGCCCATAGATAAACCACTAAAAATGCATAGATAAACCCCTAGTTTAACCTATAATAAACCCATAGATAAACTCACAAATAAACCCGTAAATAAACCCCTAGATAAACCCCTAGATAAACACCTAGGTAAACCCTTAGATAAGCCGGGAGGTCGCGCCCCTCCTGGGCTCGCCCCCTACTAGGGCGGGGCGAGCCGGGAGGTCACGCCCCTCCGGGCTCGTCGCCTGCTGGGGCGGGCGAGCCGGGAGGTCGCTCCCCTCCTGGGCTCGCCCCCTGCTGGCTGGTTGGGCGAGCGGGAGGCTCCCGCCTCCACCGCTCGTTCCCCTCTCTTCCTGCCCAGGATCTTGCTGGAAAACAATGTCTTAAAATACCCCTAGAGTCTCGGGGGCCCACTCGCCGAATACAGGGTTGTACACTAGATAAACCTCTATATAAACTCCTAGATAAATCCCTAAAAAACCATAGATAAACCTATAGATAAACCTCTAGATAATCCTCCAGATAAAACCCTAGATAAACTCCTAGCAAATCCCTAGATATAACCACTATTTTATCTTGAGATAAATCCCAAAATTTACCCCTAGATTTATGCATAAATTTATGCCTAGATTTACCCCTAAATTTGTCCCAAGATTTACCCATAGGTAAAACCTTAAATAAACCCCTAGATAAAACCTATAGATAAACCCCTAGATAAATCCTAAAATATACTCATAGATAAACCCCTAAATAAATCCCTAGATAAACACCTAGATAAACCCCTAGATAAACCTCTAGATAAACTCATAGATAAACTCTTAGATAAACCCCTAGATTAACCTATAATCTTCTAGATAAACCCCTAGAATAACCACTAGACAAACTCCTAGATAAACCCCATAGATAAACACCTAAATAAATATATAGATAAACCCCTAGATAAACCCCTAGACAATCCCCTAGATAAACCCCTTATTAAATCTATGATAAACTCTTAAATAAACCTATAGATAAACCCCTAGATAAACCCTAGACAATCTCCTAAATAAACCCTTAGATAAATCCCTAGATAAACCCCTAGATAAACCCCTAGATAAACCTCTATTTAAACCTCTATTTAAACCCCCAGATAAACCCTAGATAAACCCTTAGATAATCCCTAGATAAACCCCTAGATAAACCTCTAGATAAACTCCTAGATAAACCCCTGAATAAACCTCTAGATAAACTCTTAGATAAACTCATAGATAAACTCCTAGATATACCATAAGACAATCCCTTAGATATTACCCTATATAAATCCCTAGATACTCCCCTATATAAACCCCTAGATAAACCCCTAGATAAACCCTTAGATAACCCATAGATAAACCACTAGATAAACCCCTAGATAAACTCTCAGATAAACTCCCAAATAAATCACTAAATAAACCCATATATAAACCCCTAGATAAACTCCTAGAGAAACCCCTAGATAAATTGATAGATAAACCCCTATATAATTTGATATATAAACCCCTAGATAAATCAATAGATAAACTCCTAGTTAAACCCATGATAAACCCCTAGATATACCCATAGATAAACACCGGGATAAACTCCTGTATAAATCCCTAGATAAACCCCTAGATAGACCCATAGATAACCCCCTATATAAACCCCTAGATAAACCCATAGATAAACCCATAGATAAACCCCTACATAAACCCCTAGATATACCCATAGATAAACCCATAGATAACCCTCTTGAAAACCCCCTAGACAAACCCCTAGATAAACCCCCTAAATAAGCCTATAAACCCCTAGATAAACCCCTAGATAAGCCCCTAGATAATCCCCTAGTAATCCCCTAGATTAGCCCCTAGATAAACCTCTAGAGGAACACCTAGATAAACCACTAGATAAGTCCCTAAATAAACACCTAGATAAACCCCTAGATAAACCACTAGGTAAACACATAGATAAACCCCTAGATAAACTAAAAACCCCTAGATAAACCCCTAGACGAACCCACTAGATAAACTCCAAGATAAACCCTAGATAAACACCTAAGTAGATCTATTGAAAAATCACTAGATAAACTCCCCCTAGATAAACCTCTAGATAAACTCCTAGTTAAAGTTGTGATAAACCCTTAGATAAACACATAGATAAACCCCCTAGATAAACCCCTAGATAAACCCCTTGTTAAACTCCTAAATAAACCCCTCGATGAACCCCTAGATAAACCCCTAGATAAACACCAAGACAAACACCTGGATAAACCACTAGATAAACTCCTAGATAAACCCACAGATAAAACCCTAGATAAATTCCTAAATTAACCACTACATAAACCCCTAGATAAACCCCTTGATAAGCCCCTGATAATCCCCTAGATAAATTCCTAGATAAACCTATAGATAAACTCCTAGATAAATTCATGGATAAACCCCTAAGTAAATCCATGGATAAACCCATAGACAAACCCATAAACAAACCCTTAAATAAATCCTACATAAACACCTAAATAAACCCATAGGTAAACCCTTAGGTAAACCCAAAGATAAACCCCTTAATAAACCCCTAGATAAACCCCTATATAAACCCATAGATAAATACCTAGATATACTCCTACATAAACCCCTTGATAAACTCCTAGATAAACCCCTAGATAAACCTATATACCCCTAGATAAATCCCTAGTTGAACCCTTAGATAAACCCCTAAATAAAAACCTAAATAAATCTATAGATAAACCCTTCGATAAAGCTCTAGATAATCTGCTAGATAAACCCCTAGTTAAATCTGTGATAAACCCTTAGATAAATCCTTTCATAAATCCCAAGATAAACCCTTAGAACTACTAAATACACATCTAAATAAATCCCTAGATAAAGCCCTATATTTACCCCTATATATACCCATAGATAAACCCATAGATAAACCCCTACAAAAACCCTAAATAAACTCCTAGATAAACACCTAGATAAACCCATACACCCATAGATAAACTCATAGATGAACCCCTAGATAAACTCCTAGATAAACTCCTAGATAAACACCTAAATAAATCGATAGATAAACCCCAAACCCTAGATAAATCTCTAGATAAACTCCTAAATAAACCCCTAGATAAATCCTTATTTAAATATATGATAAACCCTTAGATAAATCCCTATATAAACCTCTAGATAAACCCTTATATAAACTCCTAGATAAATCCCTAGATAAACCCATGCATAAACCCGTAGATAAACCCTTAGATAAACCCTAGATAAACACCTAAATAACCCCTAGAAAACCTCTAGATAAACCCTTAGATAAATTCCTAGTTAAGCCCATGATAAACCCCTAAATATACCTATAGATAAACCCTTGGATACACCTCTAGATAAACCCCTAAATAAACCCTTAGATAAACCCCAAGATAAACCCCAGGATAAACCCATAATTAAACTCCTAGATAAACCCATAGAAAATCCACTAGATAATCTCCTAAATAAACCCCTTGATAAACCTCTTGATAAACTCCTAGATAAACACCTAAATAAACTCAGAGATAAACCCCTAGATAAACCCATCGATAAACTCCAAGATAAACCCCTAGATAAACCCCTAGATAAACCCTTGAATAAACCCCTGGATAAACCCCTCGATAAACCCCTAGATAAACCCCTTAATAAAATCCCAGATAAACCCCTAGATAAACCTCTAGATAAACCCCTAGATAATCCCTTAGATAAACCCTTAGATAAACCCTCTAGATAAACCCCTAGATAAACCCCTAGATAAGCCCCTAGATAATCCCCAAGATAATCCCCTAAATAAACCCCTAGATAAACCTCTAGATAAACCCCTAAATAAACCCCTAGATAAACCCATAGACAAAACCTAGATAAACTGCTAGATAAATCCTTAGATAAACTCAGAAACCCCTAGATAAACCCCTAAATAAATCCCTAGATAAACACCTAGATAATCCCCTAGATCAACTCCTAGACTAACCCCTAGATAAATTCCTAGTTAAATTTGGGCCAAACTCTTAGATAAACCACTAGATAAACCCCTAGATAAACTCGTAAATAAAACCCTAGATAAACCTCTAGATAAAACTCTAGATAAACACCTAGATAAACCACTCGATAAACACTTAGATAAACCCTTAGATACCACTAGATAAATTCATACATAAACCACTAGATAAACCCATAGATAAGCCTCTTGTAATCCCCTAGAAAATCCCGTAGAAAATCCCTGAGATAAACCCCTAGATAAACCCCTAGATAAACCTATAGATAAACTCCTAGATAAACCCCCAGAAAAACCTCTAGATAAACCCCCAGATAAATGCCTAGATAAACCCATAAACCCCTAGATAAACTCCTAGATGAACCCCTAGATGAACCCCTTGATAAACTCCTAAATAAATCCCTAGATAAACACTTACATAAATCTATAGATAAACCCTTAGATAAACCCCTAGATAAACTACTAGATAAACACCTAGACAAACACCTAGATAAACCCCTAAATAAACCTCTAGATAAAGCCCAAGATAAACCCCTAGATAAACCCTTAGATAAACTACTACATAAACCCTTACATAAACCCCTAGATAAACCAAAGATAAACCCCCAAATAAACACTTGTTAAATACCTAAATAAACCCTTAGGTAAACCCTTAGATAAAACCCTAAGTAAACCTCTAGATAAACCCATAGATAAACCCCTATATAAACTCCTGAAATAAACCCTTGGATAAACCCCAAGATATACCCCTAAACAAACCCTTTGATATTACCTAGATAAACCCCTATATAAATCTATAGATAAACCCCTAGATAAACTCCTAGTTAAGCCCGTGATAAACCCCTAAATATACCTATAGATAAACCCCAAGATAAACCCCTGGATACACTCCTAGATAAACCCCTAAATAAACCCTTAGATAAACCCCAAGATAAACCCCTAGATAAACCCATAAATAAACTCCTAGATAAACCCATAGAAAATCCCCTAGAAAATCTCCTAAATAAACCCCTTGATAAACCTCTTGATAAACCCCTAGATAAACCCCTAAAAAA